>OZ012735.1:79401079-80890246 GCA_963859935.3 Lathyrus sativus | reverse complement strand
GCTTGGGGACCAAAGATGTTACTGCTGAACACATCTCCGCCACACTGCTAAACTGTATCAAGTTGATGGTCCTTGTAGGAAGGATGGAGAGTATGCTTGAGGATCCTTCAAGTAAACTGCCCCAGATTAAACAGTCTGTTGTAGATGAAGTGATAATTGCTTCAGCTTATCTGATTCTTGAAAATGATCGCTTTATTGTCCCCTTGGAAGGCTTGCCCCAGTCTGAGTCTTGAAAAATCTTCTGAGTAAATCAAATTATGAGAAGGATTTGCCTCTGACAGGATCACTTGACCAAGTTTCTCAATGTTTGAAAGTTCCTTGAGAGGGAAGCTAGTTTGCAAACAAAAGTGTTCATACAAACATGGTAATGCAAAGTTCATGCAACTTTTAAGATCAAACATAAATTTTGAAATATGAAAAGTATAAGAGTTTCATATTAGAACATGGCGGTTCAAGACACTCAAAGTTTAAAGCAAAGGTGTACTGCCAAAATAGTTGATTTGCAAAAATCTTTTGGAGTCAGTTTACGCAACCTTGCTGTAGTATGCTTTCAAAATAACCTTGCTTCAGTTAGGTCTTTTGAGGGTTGTAACGTGACCTGGTTCACGGTTTAAGAAACAAAGGATAAAGGCTCAAAATTTATTTGTGCCCACCCAATCTACGTGATAATCTTTAGTCCTACGCTCAGTTAACTCATACTATTCATTCATGTTCCCATAGGTTGGAAATTGCACTGATTGATAGCCATGATGATGGTTCAGAAGTCAAGGGACCTTTGAAAAGGCAGTCACTGCTTCTTTACAACATTTGGTTTTTTGACATTTGAGAATTTTCATGATAAAGACTTAAAGATATCCTCTTTTTATTATCCCTAACTTTTGCCTGAACTGTTCTTACGAAGATTACAGTCAGCGGGATGCCCCAGTTTTGCCTAAGTCTCCTTCATAGGTTTTGACTTAGTGGGCTTTCTTTATTTTATTCTTTGAAAGAAAGAGAGTGACTGCATGGATTAATGATTACGGTGAACCATCATCGACTTTCGGCTGGAAAACATCTTCGACACTTGTTTGCTGTGTACGAAGGAAAATTGTGAGTGCAACCCTTATATGAAAGGTGTATTCAGGAAAGCACAACCAAGTTAACTGAGAACTACCCTGCCCCAGGTTAAGATTGCAGGTTTTTTTTGTTGTAAAGAAAGAAACTCCAACTTCTAGGCTCGAAGGGGGTGACAAGAGAATAACTTCCTTATTTCTCCAATGTTTGGGGATTGAAACAATGCCTTACATCGTCAACAAAGTTTAATTAAAAGCATACCAACAGTAGTTATGGGTATAACGTTTTCATCATCCTCCCTCAAATAATTGCATGATCAAAAGTCTGGATAACAAATAAATATTTGAAAGATAAAGTATGAAAGTGCAAATAATAGACAAAATGAATTGAAATCAAAAGTTGCAATGCTTATTTCATTAATATGAAAGTACAAACACTAATTAAAAGCAAACAACTTAAACAAAATAAGGAAAGTATAAACAATGAGAAACAAAAGGCCTAGTGGTTGAATCAGTACAAAGATGAGCCGTCCTGTCTGAAACACTGGAGTTTAGGAAGATAATCTACTGAAGTCAGACTGAAGCTTCACTTTTGATGCATTGGCAAGGGATTATTCTGAAAATTTGGAGGACTATCCTTAAAATCAAGGATTCCTCTAACCAACTCACGCACTCTGGCTTTTAGTGCATAACAATGCTCCAAGTCGTGTCCTGGGGCACCCTCATGAAAAGCACAATGGAGATCAGCTCTAAATCCAGCTGGAGGAGGATTAGGAGGAGGTTGCAAAGTCTTTGTAGTAATCAGCCCTTGTTGAACTAGGTCAGGATAAAGTTCTGTGTACGTCATGGGAATAGGATCAAAATAATTCCTATTTTGATACTGGTTCTGTCCAACAGCTGGACGTTGAGGAATCTGAGCTGGTCGTGGATCAACAACAATAGCAACAACATGATGAGCAACAAACTGAGGTCTAGAGCGAGGCCTTCTCACTTCATTCATGACAACATTGGTTTGATCTTCTCTCTTCTTCTGGAAATTCCCATAGGATTTCTTTGCACCATTAGAAGATTCAGCGACTTTGGATACATTACCATTTTTTAATCCTTCTTCTAACCTTTGGCCAATGGTCACCAGATTTGTAAAGCTTGAAGAGAAACTCCCAATCATCTTTTCCCAATAGAAAAGGGACAAAGTATCCATGAACGTTCCAGTTAGCTCCTTCTCTGCTAGGGGGGGTTCAACTTGGGAAGCTAACTCTCTCCAACATTGAGCGTATTCTTTGAATGACTCTCTTTCACCCTGAGACATATTTTGCAGTTGACGACGATCAGGAGCCATGTCCATATTGTATTTGTATTGCCTCATAAAAGCGTTGGCAAGATCCTGGAAGTAGTGGACACTGTTATGCTCTAAGTTCATATACCACTTGAGAGAAGCACCACTCAAACTGTCCTGAAAGCAATGGATGAGCAGCTTCTGATTGTTGGTGGAAGCTGCCATCTTTTGGAAATTCATAACTAGATGGGCTCTTGGACATGAGTGACCCTTATACTTCACAAACTCGGGAGTCTTGAATTTTGCAGGCATAATAAGACCAGAAACTAGGCACATATTGTCTGCATCAACATTGAAGAAGTCAGTACCCTCGACGGCTTTGAGTCTCTTGTCTATGTTCTGAAACTGTTCACGGACAATCTCAGGCTCAACAAAATTTTCATGGTCTTCACCTTGCGCACTGGCAGCATTGTACTCATAAAGAGGATTCTCAAAGAGAGCTCGGACAGTCTGGTTAACAGTGTGGACCACAGGTCTGGGCTCAGCAAAGACAGGAGCATGAAAAACTGGTCTGACAGTCTGTCCAATCATAGTAGTAGAAGTAAGAGGTGGAGAGTAGTTAGGAGGTAAACCAAACTCTGGCCAAGTAGATGGTGGCATCTGAACAGGAGGAGGATCAACACTTGAAACTTTCTGAATGACGGTCCTCTGAGGTTGCTCTCCTCTGGTAATTAGTACTTGAAGCATCTCGGTGAGCTTAGTCATGCCTGATTTCAACTCATCGATTTCCATTCGGATTTCCGCATTGTGTACTTCCTGCTCTGACATTCTTCGTCTATAGTTGGCTCTAGTCCGATATCGGTGTCGAGGAATCAGCTTGACGACTCACAAGTATACTGGAAGATGAAGACAGTTGGAGATAAGCGACTGGACAAACAGAGGTATGCAACGAACCATGCAAAGATGAAAATGCACTGTGATGCAAGACATAATGCAAAACACACAAAACAGGATAAAAGGTTCAAGATCACAACATGGAGTCTGGGTAAAGAACCAACCACAAGGTGTGTACTAGGGGTTCTCAAATATGCAGAACAGGGTTCTAAGAGGTTCTCAGAGTCAACAACCCATCTTTCGGATATTATCAATTTCCCAAATCACTCAGTAGTCGATAATATTCTCAAGAGAGTCTCGTCTAGGTGTAGTATCGCTATCAACTACTTCGGGAATACTCCCTCATAGTCATCACACTACGTCCTAAAAGGCCAAGCGGGAGTAAAAGGTAACTAAAAGTCCTCAATGTCATAGGCTCCTAGGTTGAAAGTAGTAATGTTTTCACGAATACTCGTTCAACAAAACTACTCCTAAGAGGGCCTCCATTAAGCAGTGGTTTCTAAAGTCAGCTTGGTCAGGAATCAACTCCCTATAAGCCTTCCTGAATATACCACCTCCTATCATAAGTGCACTCAAGTCCGGGTATAGGACTTATCCTCACCACTCAAAGTAACAACCCTGCATACAAAAAAAACCCAGGCACAAAAAAATATATGTACAAATATATACAAATATAGAAGCAAGCAAACATATAGTAAACACAAATATAAACAAGGTGGGCTTAACCCTCTTAGGGGATGCATCCCCAGTGAAGTCGCTATTTTTGCTGCGGTGAGAATCGGATATCAAGCTATTGAATTAACTTGAATCTTAATTCTTAAATTCACAGCCGGACTTTAATTTATCCAAAATGGAAAGGTTTAAAGAAAGAAAAACCTATTAAAATGCAAAGAAAAAAGTAAGGCTTAAAGCTAAGAAAAGAGATCTAAAGGTTTGGGGGTTGGTTATGCCTAGGGTAGGTATTTCACATCCTAAACATCTGTAGTACTCTGCAGGAACCTCTTGTTAATATTTGTGTTTGCTAAAGTTGCTTGCTAAAGGAAATGTGCTAAGGGTAAAGACCTAAAGGTATATACACTAAGTATGCTCGCCAAGACATCGCATCTCGTGCCTACGTATCCTGACATGAATGGAATCAGAGCAACCGTAGTTCCCCTGGTTAGGGGTAAGGAAGTCTTGACTGTGGTCAAGGTTCCAAGGGGATGTAAGCATTCATAGGGAAGTACTTACATGGAGTGCGGCGACTCCTATTCTAAGTTGAGATTGTTATGTTAGAGAATGTCCACGGCGGGACGCTAAACATGAGTACGGTGACTCAGATCCTAAGGCTAGGATAAGGGATAAAGGTAAAGGATATCCACGGCGGGACAACTACCTGGAGCACGGCGACTCCGATCCTAAGTCGTGAAAGGTAACAGGAAGTTAGTGGTTAGTGAATAGTTGGGAATATCCACAGCGGGACGACTAAACATGAGTACGGCGACTCAGATCCTAAGGCTAGGATAAAGGGTGAAGGATGTCCACGGCGGGACGCTAAATGTGAGTACAGAGACTCAGATCATAAGGCTAGGATAAAGGGTAATGAACCTAAGGTTAGGTTAAGTATGACATGGCAGTCAACAGAGGGAAATCCTTTCCTTTGGAATTAGGGACATGCAACTTGTAACCACAGGGGAGCCAAAATGAAGCTTATAACAAAGGAGATAGTAACACCAAAAACAAACAAGAGAACACCCACACTCATCAATAATCCATGGGCAAAGTCAAAAAGTAACAGCAAACATCAAGAGTAAGCCAACCAACGAGGTAAGAATTTATCAATAATTACTCAAGAACCAAGTCAAATGAAAGGCAACAATGATTGATCAACACTTAACTCAAAAGCTTCAAAGGTATCGAGAACCAATTTCAAGATTAAATATCAGGAATTAACTAAAAATAAATCTAAGTAAAATACATACTAATCAAGCTAAAGTCTATTCTTCTTTTTATTTATTTTTTAAAACCTAGTTAGCTAAGTTAAAATCTATTTAATACTTAATTAAAAAATTCTAAATAACACTAATTTAAAACTAATCAATCTACTTCTGATAAAATCTAAATAGCTAAATTAAAAATTAGTTTAAGAAACTAACTAACTAAAATCTGGAATTAACTAAATTAAATCCTAATTAATCACCAATTAAACTATTCTTAATTTAATAAAATAAAAAAAAAGCAAAGACAAAAGGATGTATGTAGGGGCTAAATGGGTGAGTGTGTCAATGGTCCTACAACAACAGAGGCCCAAGAAGGGCGGACCAACCTCTTCTCAAAATGGGTTGGGCTTAAATCCGACCCAAACCCGGTTAGAAATAGGCATAGAGGAGGAAGAACAAAAGGTTACCACGTGTGAAAAAAAAACATCTGCAAAGAGATTGAAAAGCTCAGAGTAAATATGCTCTACTGTTCGAAACAAAAGTCCTAGAACCACCTCCATCGCTCGATCTCTCCAGATTCAACCCGCCTTGGATTCAAAACTCGCATCTCCCTTCGCAATCGCTCAACTCGTTCTCTCTGTCTCGTGAATCCTTCTCACAACAACCTTCTCAACTCGCGGCGAGATCCTGTGTTCTTCCTCGATCTCGTTTCACAAATCATTTTCTTCTTCCTCTCGATCTTCGATTTGAAATCTGACAGCGGTGGGTTACACGAGTTAATGATAACAGATGCGTTTTCGAAATCGATTGAGTTTTACTGTCAGTGAATGATGGAAGGATTGAAGTTCAAAAATGGTTTTGGGGGTTTATGTATAAAGAAGGTTGGGTTCATTGTGATTAATTGAAAAGGGTTTGTAGGTGAAGGGGATTTGATGAAGCTGAGTTCGATAATGATGAAGAGATGGTAACTGTCTCTCGAAAGCTCGTGTGCTGCAGCGGTTTATTTTCTCAGACTTCCTCAATGTTACCCTTACTCAACTTACTCTGAATCTTGCCCAAATCCGCTTATCGTAATCAAAACATGAATGCACAAATTGAATAACAACGACTCAACCAAAGATCACCAAGGTTACATCATTAACGTCATAAACATGAGATTAGAAAGGGGGTTCACATACCTGTGCGATGACGATGACGATGACGATGTTGAACTATCAGTGAGCTACGATTGCACTAATTCCTTTCCCCTCTTATGCTTCTTCTTGAGTTCTTCTTCGTAATTCTGTGTTATCGAGTTGTTGTTGTTACTCAGAGGTGAGGGCGTCGTAAATGGTGAAGTTTGTGTTGAGTTGGATGGATTTTAGGAGGAAGCGAGGTTAGATGTGATTGAAGGTGGAATAAAGGAAATGGTGCCGCAGCTGAAGAGGTCACCGCAGGTTATGGTGTCACAGTGATGAGGATTCTGGCGGAAACTGCTGGTGTTGTTGTTGAGATTTCAACGGAATGGATGGGAACTTTGGTTCATAGTTGGTTTGACACAAGATGAAAAGGGCAGGTACAAAATAGTGTTTTTTTTTCTGTCTCTGTTCTCCTCTCTTAAACCCACAATTACTTGTTTTTAGTTTCAAAAATCCCTCTTGTTGTCATTGTCAAGTCCTTCTCATTGCAGATTGTTGCAAAATGCAGCAGGTGGATGGGGTTTCAGTTGTGCTGTTACTTTCGAGTTGCAGGGGTATGAATTGGAATTGTTGTTGTTGGTTTTTTTTGTGAAACGTTGCTTTTGGTGTTGCAGGATTTGGAATTTTGCAGATTTAGTGTAAAGACTTTGTGTTCAAAGTTGCAGCAGAACAAGTCACAGGTTTGGCTCGTGGTTTTGTTTAATTGTAGCAAGGTTTTATTATGAAAGGTATGCACCGCGTCTTGCAGCAGAGTGTCATATGGTTCCTTTTTTGTGTAGGTTGCAGAGGTTTGGAACTCTGTGGTCAGGTTGGCATAAAGTAGAAGGCTTGTGTAGAGATGAAGCAGGTCGTCGCACAGTTTTTGGCTTGTATTGGTATTAAATGACAAGTTATTGGCTATAGAAAGTAAAGTTTAGTAAGTCTGTGGCTTTTGATGTTTAGGTTTTGTTGTGTTTGTAATTTGAGGCAAAGTAATGCAGATGACGCAACAAGTTTCAAGGCTTTGCAATGCGGTATGACTTTCGAGAAATTTGGAGGGTAGTCTGGGTTTTGTGAATACATATGTTGGTAGCAGGGCTCTAGTACGGTTCTGCAAGAGCTTTGGTGAATAGATGTACATGTTTTGCTGCGCCTTGTAGCTGTCACGGAGATGTGTTGTTGCTGTCAAGTAGCAGTGGTGTCAAGGTTTGATACAGGTCTTGGTGGTCATGCTTGTACACTTTGCAGTTTGTCTAGCATACTGTAGGCCTGTATTCAAAGTTGTAGCAGGATTCCTTTGGAGTATTGTGATCCTGGTTTTGTTTTGTAGTGACTAGCTGTTGTTTTGCACAAATTTAGGCATGTAGTAGGAATTAGTTTCTTTTGTTTGTGATGCACAAAAGGCCTTGTTAGAAAAACACAAAATGAACGGTGTCATATGATGTATGTGCTGACATTTTGGACTGTTATGAAGTCGTGATGTGGGAGTCATGAGCTCATGATTTCTTTTTGAATTGTTTTGAAATGGAAAAACAAGTAGGCTTATGAACATGAAAGGGCTTTTAATTTGGAATCAATTTGAGTTTGAAATTAAATGGGATGGGATTTGAAGTTATAAAAAAAGGAAATAATGTGGATTGAATTTGGGAAGGAAATATGAAAAGAAGTAAATTTGATTGAAAATTGACTTGAACCGAAATGAAATTCACACTTGAATTAAGTTATGAATTAAAAAACTAGAAAGATGAATTAGAACTTAAGATGAAACTTGAATGAATTTGAACTTGTGATAATATTGGAATAAAAATGAAATTGGCTAGAGATGAAGACTTGAAATCAAAGCTTTGAAATGAACTTGAATGAAATGGATCTTGAATTAAATCGAAGAAAGTCCTCATCAAATCATCTTCTAATTAATGACATCACAACCTTAAATCTCCCTTGAAATGATATGATTAGAAAACAAACAGGCTCAAACTATCAAATCAACAACAAGAAAACTAAACCACTCGACCAAAATTTGTACACCACTTGAAATATACCAACTGCCTTGACATCTTTAAAGGCCCTGCAACTTGACTTCAACTGACAACTACGAAACCCCAGTCTAATAATATTCAGATATAACGCACTGGCAAACACCAAATTCAATCCTAAAAACAATTTTCTCTTTCTTGCCCAGGATCCAAGTACTGCACATATGCACTTTACCTGCTAAACCCAGATGAAAACCCAACCGAACAATGCTGGTCCACTGTAAACACAAAGGGGTGAGAAACTGTAATCTTTCAAGATCCTGGCCCATGATAGACCATCCGAACCCTCGATGAAACCTTAAGCAAACGACAACCCTCTTGCCTCATAGTTGAGTACAACAACAGGAAGAAACAAACTCTGAACAATGGAACTCCAGCTTAAAAGAAAACCTCTTGTCCAACCGTAATTCAAACACCTTTGAAGCTCCTGAAGTCAAACCCTGATTCACAAAAGAAACAAAGCAAACAAAGATTCTAGAAACTTGGTTAGTTATGCAATATGATTGACCTATAATGATATGCAACAAGTCAAAGAATCTGAGGGTAAAATTTGTGGTATGACAAATACTTTCACTTTCTATCATCTGAAGCAATTCATGCGTTCTTTTGTGAATTTGTAATCTCACCTCTTTCAACTTCTTAGTGTTTCCAAACAATTTCTCCAGGATGCCACATGCTTCCTTTGTTGAGTCTACATTGCCGACTTTCTCAAAGTTATTTGGATCAACACATAGATGGATTATAAAGATAACTTTATAATCTTTCTTCTTCAAATCTTTGTGTGCATTCTTTTGTTCATCAGTAGCATTCTCTCTAATTGGTGTTACTCAATTCTTCACAAGATCCCAAAGGTCTTGATAACAGAAAACAACCTTTTTTGCTTACAACAATATCATAACTTTTACCATTCAAAATTGGAAGATTCTCCGAAAAGTGCTCATTCGAATGAGAAGTCATTGTGTTATGCTTCCTAGAATCACAACCAGAGCTTTAGATGCCAGATGTGGGAAACTAACCCTAATCTTGGAGATAATCCGAATCAATATTGATAGACAATAATCAATCTTTCTGATTGATTATTCCTCACTCTTGACTCGAGTTATTCAAACACACCTTGGTTGCAAGATGATTCCGTCGTATAATGATTTGAGAATAAAATAAATCCATGAAAGTGAATTGGGGAAGAAAAGATAAATTAGGGTTTATGGAGAAAAGAAAGAAGATGAACCAAATTCTGTAGAGTTTCTCTCTGCGTTTTATTCATGCTAAAGTTCTCTTATTCTGTACACTTACAATGATAGGGTACCTCTCTATTTATATATGAGATTACTTGCACCTATGTAACCTCTAACTAACTAACTAACAAATGCTAAGTTTTAACTCTGTCAAGATTATCTCCTTCGACAATAATAACAACAACAACGACATACTTCAACAATCTGTATTTGACTTTCTATCGAATACAATTAATATAGACTTTGTTTGATTCTGTTGAATATACACTTATACTTGACATAAAGAACTACATATTTAACAACCAACATGCTGACTGCTGAGCATATCTAGCTTTCTTTAAGAATCGACCGATTCTTCTGACGGAAAATTGAAGTCCATCTCAGGCGGATCTGGTGACCAACTTCTTCCCTGGTCCTCCTCCTTTCCTTCCTCCAGCCGTATTGTGATTCTAAAAACAAATTCACTGATTTGGAGGGAAAACGTGAGAAATTAAGAGTGTAATAAAGATAGTGCCATCATATTAAAAGATATTGTCTAGCATACTATTATCATATCTTATTATTATTTAACTTCTTATTTTATCTTATTTCATATCGTATACACCAAACATATCCTTATTTTCTTACAAATAAATTTACTAAACAAAGTCACTCTTATAAATATATGGAAAAATACCCTTTTTGGTCCTTTAACTTTACTTCGGGGTTCATCTTGGTTCCTCAATTTAAAAAAGCTCCAAGTTGATCCTTTAATTTTTCAAACATGGTCATAAAAGTACTTTCCGTCTATTTTTCTCAAACGAAGTTTGTTTATGCACACGTGGCAGCTGAGTTGGCAATGAACAGTCATCTTCATCACCAAGGTCACCAAAATTTCAAAATAAACCCACAAAGTTTTCCCTTCAGTAGGAACCGAACCATGGTCACCACAGTTATTTGGAAATATAGTGTATCGCTAGGCTATGTCATATTTGTTATTTTGTTTCACAAATAAAACATATATTAACAGTTTATTTGTTCCAAAATTACTTTTTCATTCATCATCACCACCACCTATTTCCTTAACATCAAGGGTGAAGCCATACTCTTGGTGATGAAAACCTGTCAATAATTGTGTAACTGATGTAATAATATGAAGCAATCATTCCAAGGTTAAGGAGAGAAAGGTCTATATCATCCTCAATTTCAACATTTCATCACTTATCTTGTTAATAAAAGGCTCAAGTTCTTCTACGGATCGCAGCAAAAAAGGCTTCTCACCATTGTCTGCGCCTGAGTATGTAATCAAATCCACAACTGTCAGTCAAACATGCTTTCCTATAGGTACAAATATAATAGCAGGTTTCCCATTATTTTCATGTTCAACAATTCTTGTCTCTCATCATATTCCAATTATTTCCCATTTCTTGTCGATTTCAATTTATTACGAGTTGATTATAAATAATGAAAAATGATTGATACTGTAAATTAAAAGGGGAGGGGGGGGGGAATTATATGAGTAAATGATTGATTGATACTGTAACACCCCTTTCTATACCCTCAAATAAAACAAATAAACATTTATGCACGTTTTGAAATTCATCAGAGTATAGTTTAAAATATGGTATAAAAGAAGTATGTCACATCATCATCAATAAAACATTCAACACCTGCTCTATAAAAATATGCAACAGTGGGATAGTTTTCAAAATAGAGGAACTTAGCCCTTAAAACCCACATCTCGATATTTAAAATTAAAGGGGAAGATTAAAACATTTGAATTACCTCAAAACATTTAATCACATAAATATATGTTATCCAGTTTGGTTCATCAATCATTCATGTTACAAAACATATCATCAGATACATATATAATGTATCTAAAAAATGTTATACAAGCCTAACTACCCGATGTTACATTATCGGAGCAGCCAACTCAAAAGAATGAAGCTAAACTTCACAAAAGAAACCTCCAGCAACCTAATCTGCAATGCCTCACAGAGCATTACAAAACAGCTGAAGGGTGAGAAATATTACCATAATAATCAATGCATAATATATATATATATATATATATATATATATATATATATATATATATATATATATATATATATATATATATATATATATATATATATATATATATATATATATATATATATATATATATATATATATATATATATATATATATATATATATATATATATATATATATATATATATATATATATATATATATATATATATATATATATATATATATATATATATATATATATATATATATATATATATATGAGTAACAATTACATGTAATCCACATTTTCTCACCACAATTCATTTCCATAGTCATATGCATCGCCACATACATATAAACAAACATGAATATTCACCAAGCACAACTCATCATGCATATTTCTTAATTATCCAATAAACATTCCATTCACAAGCATACTTCATATATCAACGACATTATGCAATGTGACTCAATACAACTCAATGCAACTCAATGCCATGTGGTACCAACACTCGTTATCATTTTTCGGTTTTTACATTAAACTGGGTCCACTCTTCTAGACCGATAACCACCAAAAGCCCGTCCTCTAAGCTTTCAAACCCACTCTTCTAGGTTTGGGACAAGTCACTAGTCTCCATGAAACTATCAAGCATTGTCTCTTGACTAAATGATGCATATGCAATCAACCACAAAAATGCACTTAAGACCGTTCTCGCATCTTAATCTCATGCATTTAAATAATTCATCTCTTCAAGAATTATATCATGATTGCACACACAACATATTCACATAAAATTCATATATATTCAAGCAATGCACACACATCCACGACATGTTCTCATGCATTCTATTCATACCATCGCATACAAACAATATGCGTTCATAATTCAATCCGAAAATCACCACCTTGGCCTTGGTTAATTAAAGTCAACCGATCAATTAAACTCAAATCATATTTTTTTCCTTCTCGAATCTCGTCCAGAATACCACTAGTAAGCTTCAACATTCCAAGCTTAACTCCCCACGAAGTCTTCTCACACACCAAACTCAAATCACGAAATTGCTCAATCAATTCCAACTCTTTCACCATCAACATCGACATGTGCAACGATTCCCGGCTCAATGCATCAGCTACCACATTCGCTTTACCCGAATGGTAATTCAAACCAAAGTCATAATCTTTCAGAAGTTCTAACCATCTCCTTTGCCTTGCATTCAATTCCTTTTGATCAAAGAGATACTTCAAACTCTTGTGATCGCTAAACACCTCAAATCTTGCACCAAACAAATAATGCCTCCAAAGTTTCAACACAAACACAACGCCGGCCAACTCTAAGTCATGCGTTGGATAATTCTTCTCATGCACTTTGAGTTTCCTCGAAGCATAAGCTACAACTTGATTATTTTGCATCAACACACCTCCCAGACCCATCAAAGAAGCATCACAATACACAACAAACGGTTCTTCCGGATTTGGCAAAATCAAGACAGGAGCTGTCGTCAATCTTCTCTTAAGTTCTTGAAAACTTTCTTCACACTTGGCATCCCAAAAAAAAGCTTGACCCTTCCTAGTCAACTGCGTCAACGACAATGATAACTTAGCAAATCCTTCAATGAACTTACGATAATAACCTGCCAAACCAAGAAAACTTCTAATCTCAAAAACTGATTTCGGTGCCTCCCATTGCGATACCGCTTCAACCTTCGACGGATCAACCGCTATACCTTCACTTGAAATCACATGACCAAGGAAAATTACTTCCTTCAACCAAAATTCACACTTAGAAAGTTTCGCATACAACTGCTTCTCTCTCAACACAGATAACACAATCTTCAGATGTTCGGCATGCTCTTCTTCACTCTTCGAATAAACCAGAATATCATCATTAAACACAACCACAAGCTTGTCCAAATAATGATGGAAAATCCTATTCATGTACTCCATAAATACACCTGGTGCATTAGTCACACCAAATGGCATCACAGAATACTCATAGTGTCCATACCTCGTTCTAAAAGCAGTCTTCTGAATATCCTCAGCCTTTACACGAATATGATGATACCCAGACCTCAAATCTATCTTACTGAACACATTTGCACCAACCAACTGATCCATTAGATCATCAATCCTTGGAAGTTGATACTTATTCTTGATAGTTACTTTGTTCAACTGTCTGTAATCCACACAGAGTCTCATAGAACCTTCTTTCTTCTTAACCAACAACACTGGTGCACCCCACGGCGACACACTCGGACGAATAAAACTCTTCTCAAGAAAATCTTCAAGTTGACTCTTCAACTCTTTCAATTCTGATGCGGACATACGATATGAAGCCATCGATATCGAACTAGTTCCAGGAATTAAGTCAATCGAAAACTCCACTTCTCGTTCCGGCGGTAAATCTCTTATCTCATCAGGAAAAACTTCTGGAAAATCACGGACAATTGGTAAAGCATCAATTGCTTTGCTCTCACCAATACTAAAGGTTGCCATCAGCGTAAATATCTTTGCACCATCTCGTACGGATTCCTTTACTTGCTTCGCCATCATAAATAAATCCCGTTCATCATCCGATTTAGGAAAAATAACCGTTTTGTCAAAATAGTTAATATACACACGATTGAATTCTAACCAATTAATTCCAAGAATGACATCAATTTGATCTAAGTGAAGACACACTAAATCAACCCCAAAGTCTCTACCGAAAATACTCAAAGGGCAATTCAAACACAAATACAGTGTAGTTACCGAACCCATAGCAGGAGTATCAATATACCACCACCAATCACAGACATCTCAAGATTCAACCTCCTAACACGCTCCAAAGAAATAAAAGAATGCGTAGATCCAGTATCAATTATAGCGATCAAAGGTATACCGTTAATGAAACACGTACCTCGGATCAATCGATCATCACTAGCAGTCTCGGATCCAGATACAACAAACACTTTTTCGCTCCCTTGATTCTTCTTCGGCTTATCACACTTGGTACTAATGTGCCCTTACTCACCACAGTTGTAGCAAGTCACATTTGCACCGCTTATGCACTCAAGAGCTTTGTGGCCTGGCTTGCCACACTTAAAACACTTCTGCTCAACACTCTTGCACTCAGGAGCATGATGCCCCGCTTCACCACAATTATAACATCTCATTGGAGTAGAAACTCCCCCACTTGGCTTCTTGCCGTAACCAACCCTTTGTTTCCCCTTATCAGCAGGAGTCATGTAAGGTTTCCCTCTGAATTGACTCTTCCCTTTCTTATCACTTAGGCTCTTGTAGTGGCTAGATCGAGCCCTACTATCTTCGTCATAAATCCTACTCTTGTTTACTAACTCAGAAAACCGCCTAATTTCCTAATATCCAATAGCTTGCTTGATCTCAGGCCTCAAACCATTCGCAAATTTGAGACACTTAGATCTCTTAGCATTAACAGTGTTGTAGTAAGGACAAAACTTGATCAACTCCTCAAATTTTTCCGCATACTTAGCTACTGTCGAATTACCTTGCTTCAGCTCAAGGAATTCAATCTCTTTCTTTCCACGCACATCTTCTGGAAAATACTTCTCCAGAAATGTCTCTCTAAAAAGATCCCACGTAATCACAATCTCATCCTCTTCAAATCTTTGGCGGGTATTACCCCACTAGTCCTCGGCTTCCTCTTCGAGCATATGAGTTCTGAACTGCACCTTCTGTGCATCCGAACAATTCATAACCCGAAAGATCTTTTCGATAGCTTTCAACCAAATTTGTGCTTTGTCAGGCTCATGGGTTCCCTTGAACATCGGTGGATTATTCCTTTGGAACCTTCCCAAAGCACGAAACTCATCATCAACATTATTCCTCGCATTCACATTGGCCTGAGGATTCTGTCCAATCGCCCCAGCCAACCTCGTCAAGGCCTCAACAATCGCCTCGTCATTCCTACCTGCAACTATCTTACTGAATTCCAACAACAGAACCATGTAAGATCAACCAATATCGATAGTGCCACTCACACATATCAAATATACACAGGGAAGAACACACTAACAACTTGGCCGGATGGACCGACCTACTCTGATACCACTTAATGTAACACCCCTTTCTATACCCCCAAATAAAACAAATAAACATTTATGCACGTTTTGAAATTCATCGGAGTATAGCTTAAAATATGGTATAAAAGAAGTATGTCACATCATCATCAATAAAACATTCAACACCTGCTCTATAAAAATATGCAACAGTGGGATAGTTTTTAAAATAGAGGAACTTAGTCCTTAAAACCCACATCTCGATATTTAAAATTAAAGCGGAAGATTAAAACATTTGAATTACCTCAAAACATTTAATCACATAAATATATGTTATCCAGTTTGGTTCATCAATCATTCATGTTACAAAACATATCATCAGATACATATACAATGTATCTCAAAAATGTGATACAAGCCTAACTACCCGGTGTTACATTATCAGAGCAGCCGACTCAAAAGAATGAAGTTAAACTTCACAAAAGAAACCTCGAGCAACCTAATTTGCAATGCCTCATAGAGTATTATAAAACAGCAGAAGGGTGAGAAATATTACCATAATAATCAATATGACTATGGAAATTAATTGTAGTGAGAAAATGTGGATTACATGTAATTGTTACTCATATATATATATATATATATATATATATATATATATATATATATATATATATATATATATATATATATATATATATATATATATATATATATATATATATATATATATATATATATATATATATATATATATATATATATATATATATATATATATATATATATATATATATATATATATATATATATATATATATATATATATATATATAAGTAACAATTACATGTAATCCACATTTTCTCACCACAATTCATTTCCATAGTCATATGCATCGCCACATACATATAAACAAACATGAATATTCACCAGGCATAACTCATCATGCATATTTCTTAATTATCCAATAAACATTCCATTCACAACCATACTTCATATATCAACGACATTATGCAATGTGACTCAATACAACTCAATGCAACTCAATGCCATGTGGTACCAACACTCGTTATCATTTTTCGGTTTTTACATTAAACCGGGTCCACTCTTCTAGACCGATAACCACCAAAAGCCCGTCCTCTAAGCTTTCAAACCCACTCTTCTAGGTTTGGGACAAGTCACTAGTCTCCACGAAACTAGAAAGCATTACCTCTTGACTAAATGATGCATATGCAATCAACCACAAAAATGCACTTAAGACCGTTCTCGCATCTTAATCTCATGCATTCAAATAATTCATCTCTTCAAGAATTATATCATGATTGCACACACAACATATTCACATAACGTTCATATATATTCAAGAAATGCACACACATCCACGACATGTTCTCATGCAGTCTATTCATACCATCGCATACAAACAATATGCGTTCATAATTATATATTATCACCACATTATCAATAATACACACATATCTACAATATGTTCTCATGCATACCATATCGTGCCAACGGAAACTGTTCAATTACATTCATCATGCATTTTTAATCAATCTAAACAATGCATTATATTGGTCAAAGACCACATTCATCAATCAATCCAAATCTAGGATTCACGCCCAAAGGCTACCCACAGCACGTCGCAATAGTACACAACTATGCAATTAAATAAGCATCAAAACATAGTCGAACCACGCAATCGACCCTTGGATGAAATCACAACAAAACCAAAAGTTGTCATGCTCGCTACCTTGCTCGCTTAGTGAGTATTCGCTACTTGTTCGCCTAGCGAACAAGCTCGCGAAGGCAAACAGAAGCCTCTGACTTCGTTCGCTACCTCGCTCGCTCAGCGAACTCCTAGCGAACCTTCACTACCCCCATGCGCTACCAGTGAACACCACAACATGCATTATGTCCAAGGTCTGGGACCATTCGCTACTAGCTCGTTCAGCGAGCTCCTAGCGAACGTTCGCTACCACCTCGCCTAGCGAACAAGCTAGCGAGCGTCTGCGAACAAAATTTCCCACTTACTGTTATCAAATCCAAAACTCACCAATCCATCCAACTTTCACCAAACCAATTCCATTAATCTTAGTCTAACAACCCTTGACTATTCTACATCATTTATTTAAGCTTTTAACCGATTAGACTTGATTTCTACCGATTAAATCTAATTTTTGCCCTAACATGAAAAATGGTGGAAAAACCCCAACAACCCAACCCAATCATACATAACCACACACATTGATCAAATAATAATATTTCTCACCCTTACCTTGATTGGATTGAAGCTTGAGTTGTTCTTGAAGATTTCCACACTTTCCTTCTTCTTCTTCTCTTTTCTCCTCTTTCTCCTTCTTTCTCTATTCTTTCTCTTCTATTTTCTTTCTAACAAATTCTCTCCACTTATCCCTTATATACTTCCTTATTTCCTTCCATTCCATTTCTCTCTTCAATTATCTACCAAAATTCCAAATCATTAAATTAATTCCAATAAATCAATTAATTAACATAATTAATTAATTAGCGAAATTTGGGCTGTTACAGATACCAGTAAAATAACCATCAACCCCGTAAATGATTGATTGATACCAGTAAAACAATAAGGTTTAGCAACCCTGGAATTGAAAAGAGGGGAAATTATCCGAGTTGATTGTAAATTTCGAAAAGAAAACCTAGCGAATGAGAAATGATTTAAAGGGGAATAAAAACCCTAAATTGAAAAAAGACGGAGTAAAGGGAAGAATACCGTAACAACCATCAATCTCAAGAAGGATAATGTTCGTGTGTGCGTGTTTGTTGAAGTAATACAGTTAACAACCACCAACCAATGTTTAGGGTGGAAATAGGCTGGGCCGAGCTAGACTTTGCCAAGCCTAAGTCTAGCCTGCCAAAAAAATTGAAGCTTAAGTCTGGCCTGTAGCCTGTCATAGGCTTATTTTTAGGTCCGAGTCTGCCCTTTTCTAAGGCCTGGTTAGCCTACATAAAAGCCTGTTATTTTAAATAGACTAACAAACTAAAAAACCAATGAGACTAAAAGTTTGTTTACGTTGACTTATTTTAACTTACCTATTAGCATAAGTTTTGTGAGATTATTTGTTTAAGATAACTTATGAAAATAACTTATAACATTGCTCATATGGTGTTTTCATCTTATTTTCATAAGTTCTCCAAAATAATCAATTTTTGTTTATGTATTTTAATTCAAAATACAAAATATAACATAATGATAATAAAATAAATATTCATATTTATTTAAATAGGTCGACCTGTTAGCCTTAAAAGGCTTTGTTCATGACTAGCTTAAGGCCTAGCATTTTTAACTAAATATGCTTATAAAAAAAATCTAGGCCTTTTCTATTTAAAAAAATGTTTGGCATTGTCTGAGTCTGTGTAAGCTAGGCCCGTAAACCCCTGTTATCGGCCTAACCTATTTCCACCCCTATCAGTGTTGTAACCGGATTTGATCCTAGGTGGAAGAAACCTAGGTTGAAGAGGTTTGAAGAAATCCAAGAAAGAGAAAAAAATCAATATATATCTACTTTGTAAACTTATCAAAATGTGAAAAATGTCGCAATGGTAAAATGTCTTACATGTAAACATGTCCCTGCTTCGAACTTAGGCTAAAGCAATTTTTTTTTTGAATTTTGATCATTTTGGTGAAGAGCATATGCCACATCGCTGTCAAACTTTTTAAAGTTGAGAGACTAAAATGGACCCTAAAGTAATGTTAAAAGACCAAAAAGAGTGTTAAATATATTTAATATTAACTTTAAATTGTTTAATATTATTAAAACTAATTAAGTTAAAAAAAGTCATTAACTTTTTTTTTATTTTAAAAAACTATGATGAAATTTTGTTCTAGATCCCTAAATTAAAAGTCTTTTTTTGGTTCTATTTGTTTTAGTTTTTTTTTTTATAAATAATTTTTATAATATTACACATTTCATTAAAAAATTATAAAAAAAATTGTAAGAAAAAAGTTAAACAAAAATCAGAATGAATAATTTTTTTATAAAACATTATTTTATTAAAAAAATTTGTTAACACAATTAAAAAAAATCACTTAAATTTTAAACTATTTTGAATAATTATTCGTACAAATCATATTCGAAATATATCTTTTTGAATAATCATGTGATTTTAACTATAATTTTAATATGAGTAATGATATTCCTATACCAAATAATGACACTACACCGTATTTTATTGTTCATCAATAGTAAAATATTATAATATCAATTTCTTTTTAAATATTAATAATTTTTTTAAAAAATTGAATAATAATGATATAAAATTGTATGATTAACCACCTTCATAATATCATTAATCAACATTTTACATGTTATTAGCCAACTTGGTTTCCTACTAAAAAATATTTATAATATCTCAACGTTTATTAACCAATTTCATAACTTTATTAACCAATTTTTTAGTTTTCATTAATCAATTTTGTTTTACTATTAAAAATTATTTTTAATATCTGCAAGTTTATTAATCAACTTTATAAATTTATTAACCAACTTTTTATATTATATTAATCAATTTTATTTCACTACTAAAAATTATTATTTACGAACACTGTTCATAATATGTATTTTTCTATTTAAAAAAAAATTGTTTATCGTATAAATACGATAAACAATATATAAGTATAAGTATTATACGATAAACAATATATAAATATAAGTATTGATGTAAAAGTTGGGTGTCAACATAGTATTGTTGTTTTAATATATATATAAATAAGTGGGTAGGATAAATCAAGTGGTAAGAGTTAGTTGAGCTAAATGAACGGAAATTTTTAAATCGGGAGAAATCAATATTGTATTAAAGTTGAATATTATATCTTCAACTAATTATTTAGTGTCATTTAATTTTATCATATTTAAATATTTATTAAAATTTTAAATTTGAGATATTTTAAGACAAATTAATTTTGGATTTGGATCCTCTCCTTTTTTATATATCATGCCATCTCTCATGTTCTAATTTAACTGTTCAGAATTTATAAAGAATAATTAAATAAAAAAAGTCATTTAATAGGAGAGAAATGGATAAGTAATTTGTCTTTGTTATTTTTGTCTTTGTTATTTAATTATTCATTATAAATTCTGAATTGTTAGATTAGAAATATGAGGATGACATGATATATAAAAAAGGGGAGAATCCAAATCCATTAATTTTACCTTAATTTTTATAATAAATATTTAAGAATTTATCAATAATTCTTATTCAACAATATTCAAATATGTAAATGTCATTTCTATATTTCCATAATTAAAAGTACCATGTACATGCCCAATATCTATTTTCAAAATTTTCTTTTTAATTCATTAAATAATAAATATATTTAAAATATATATAAACCAAATACATTATACAATGAATCTAAAAAACAAAATTGAGCACCTAGTATTATTTAGTCATTGATATTAAAGCAATTCATCTTCTTTGAATTTAAATTTAGAGATTGTTCTTCTCTTACATTCTTCCGCTACTCTCACTCACTGGTAACATTCTCCAGTTCTTTCTAGTTTTTTTCCCTCTCAGATTATTGCTCTATCTGTTTCGATTTCATTCACAATCATACCTATCCATTTCAATATTTTGTGTTGTTAAGAAACCTCGTTTTTCATCACCATGCATCGTGTTAAATTATTAAATAGCCTATTCTTTCAGATAGCAAGGTTAATTCAGCATTTCCATCTTCTTGCCTCACTTATACAGTGTCACTCTTGTTTAATTATGGCTTTTCGATGATGTTGCAGAGTATTTGAACCCACTTTGAATATGGCTGAGCATGCACAATCTAATGCGGAGCTGTTGGAATGGCCGAAGAAAGATAACCACCGCTTCCTGCATGTTGTTTACCGTGTTGGTGATCTTGATCGCACCATCAAGTACGGTTTAGTTAACTTGCATTGTTGAATTCTGCTGTGATGTTTGTGTAGAGGCTAAAAATTTCCTCGGTTTTTCTCTCAGGTTTTATACTGAAGCTTTTGGAATGAAGCTTTTGAGGCAAAGAGATGTTCCAGAAGAGAAATATACCAATGCTTTTCTTGGATTTGGTCCTGAACAATCTAATTTTGTTGTGGAGTTAACTTATAGTATGTTAAACTGTCAACATTTTTGTTCATATAATGTATCATTTAGGGTTTTAGGGTTTAATGATTCATCTGTATACTGTGATTTTCTTATGTTGAATTGAACTTGACATGGATTCTACCTATGATTTTGTTAGATTACGGAGTGACCTCTTACGATATTGGAACTGGCTTTGGACATTTTGCTATCGCAACTCCAGATGTAAGCTATAGTTTCACAAAAGCTTGTTCGTCAATTTGCTTCTTTGGTATTGAAATTGAAGTGAATGTGTATTCCACTTCTAGGCCTACAAATTTGTTGAAAACGTCCGAGCTAAGGGTGGAATCGTCGCTAGGGAGCCTGCTCCAGTTGGTGATACTGTTAATGCTTTTGTGAAGGATCCTGATGGTTATATTTTTGAAGTTCTCCAAAAAGCTTCAACCCCTGAGCCATTATGCCATGTCATGTTTCGTGTTGGTGATTTAGACCGCACAATTAAGTTTTATGAAAAGGTAACTAACTATCTGTCCATTATGCAATAGTGTTTCGTGTTTTTATTATCTAAGGCTGTGTTGTTATATAGGCTTTGGGTTTGAAGCTGGTGAAGAAGTTTGATATACCTCAAAACAAGGTGAGCTTACTAATTAACTTAATCTTCGCAATCTGCATTCGGACCATCAACACCATCTTAAGTTTTCAAAGATTGTTTAAATTTATATATCCTAAACAAATATATATGCCCTATTTTATTATGGTTTAATCATAATAAATATTTTGTGACACTTTTTTAACTACAGTTTAATTATGAAAATTTTAGGACTATGTACAGTAATCTGTCTTGCATGTCTTCAAAAACGACCACACCCTAATATTATGAAAATTTTAGGACTATGTACGATAGTCCGTCTTGCATGCCTTAAAAAACGGCCAGACAGTAACATATTTGGAACATAAGTCATGATTTACTTGTGATGTTTTTGAATTACACTATGCATCTTACAGATAACTTTAGCTATAATTGGATATGGTGAAGAGCCTGAGAGAGTTGTGTTGGAGTTATTATATAACTACGGTGTCACTGAATACACTAAGGGAAATGCTTATGCACAGGTTAGTTAAACGATGTGTTTTCTTCTACAAGATTAAACCTGTTAGTATCTTCACATTTTTGTACTATTTGAGAAAATTTGTATGGTGTGTATATAACAGATTGCTATTGGAACGGATGATGTATACAAGAGTGCTGAGGTAGTCAAGATAGTCACTCAAGAGCTTGGAGGGAAGATTACCAAGCAACCAGGGCCAATTTCTGGCCTTAACACAAGGATCACTTCTTTCTTAGATCCAGATGGATGGAAAATAGTAAGTTTTCTTTTCTTTCCCTTTCCGTACCAGTACCCGCACCCGTGTCGTGCATGATAGGAAACACCAGAGTACTGTTATACTTTGAACATGCCCCATATTCTACGTTGATGCGTTTGTTGTCTTTATAAATGCTAAGCATGTGGTATGATTAAATTTGTTCGAATTTTGTAGGTGTTGGTCGATAATCAAGATTTTCTAAAGGAGCTGGAATGAAGAGTGCTGAAGTGAAGAGTTATTGGTTTTCATGAATAATAAGAGTCTTGGTGCTATTTTATGAAAATAAGTTGTATGTCTTTATGATTGAAGATATATCAATATGTATGTTATCATTAATCAGGATAATAGTATTCGGGTTGGCTTTTTTTAATGTTACTCTCTTTTAGACTCAAATCATTCACTTGCATAGTATTTAAAGATATTTGGCAGCCGTTGGAGAATTAATTACTATGTCTTCGAAGTAACTCAAAATCATTCCTAAACAAAATGATCTTAGATTTGCTTGGCTAACCTCAAATATGATCAGATATTTGAGGGAGTGTTGTTTTACTGTTTTGAAAAAAAAACACAGAAATCGGGTCAAGTCGTGGATTAGGTCACTCTTTTTAAGATATTTTGCGATATTGTCTAAAATTATGCAAAACAACCGAACTACCATGACGTCTCTAAGATAAAAACAACCCAGTTCTACTGAATAATTACTACTTGCACGGTAGACAATCGATTTAGAATTACACCTCAGATGACACAAAGACCAGTCAATGGTGGTGTTAAAACTACTTGTAGTTTCTGATAAAGAACCAATAGTTGATGACACAGACAAGTCACTCGTATTAAATAACAAAAAAGAAAATTTGAGATGAAGTGAATACAAGAGATAAGTGAGAGATTTCGGAATTCAGAAATCTAGTGTATAGAAAATGAGATGGAAATGTCTCTATTTATATATCAACAAGTCAGACGCTAGAATATGGAAGGCAAGGCAGAAATTCGGTAAAACTTAAGGGTTAGGTTAAAGACAACACACCATTAATTAATTAATGAATGGTTAAATATGTTTATAGTCCTTATAAATATCTCAATTTTATTTTTAGTTCTTCAAAATATTTCCTTCAAAGAATAGTCCTCCTAAAATTTTTAATCCACACTTTTGGTCTCTTCTGCAACTTAGCGACAAAATTAACGACGATTTTAGCAACATTTTTTAACTTATTGATTGAATTAGCGATCGTTTTAGCGACGATTTTAATATCAGGGACCAAAAGTGTGGATGAAATTTTTTAGGGGGATCATTCTTTGAAGGAAATATTTTAAAGGACTAAAAATGAAAGTTGAGATATTTAGGAGGATCACAGACATATTTAACCCATTAATGAATTTTTAATTAACATTAATTAATTTCCACCATTTCGGGTATATAAAAATATTGGATTCAAGCCCAGACCCATGACCGAGTCGAACGGTGGGGCCAGTGGGCGCGTGTAATGGTTCATGGTTGTGTGTTCTCATCCAATCACAAAATTAGGTAGCCTTGGGCCCACCATAATAGACTAATTTGTAATATATGAACACTACTAAAGTGTGCTCTCCCTCCAATGTGGGACTTTAATGGCACTTTTTAAATTCACCTCCACAGTAGCTCATATTTATCCACATTTATTATCAACTTAATGCCACTAACTTCTTCCAATTCCCCATGATTTCCAACAAATAGCTGCTGATAACATATTTTTTCTCACCAGGTTTAGTTTTCTTAGTATCATAATTTTTTCAAATCTTTTCAACTGTTTTTGGTAGTTTAGAACTTGGAACCATAAGCTTGGTGAAAAATAGAGAGAGAGAGAGAGAGAGAGAGAGAGAGAGAGAGAGAGAGAGAGAGAGAGAGAGAGAGAGAGAAAGAGAATAATATAGGGTGAGAAAGCACATTAACATTGATTGAGATACCCCTTTGGTATTCATACAAATTATAGTTAATTGGGACACAAGTAAAAATATTGAAAAAATGAAACTAACTGCTTGTAACCTATTTCTACAAAAACAAAAATCAACACAGTGGTAACCGGTTACCAAAACGCAGTAACTGATTACACCTACTTCAATAGCTAAAGTTACTACACCCTGTAATAGGTTACAAGAACACAGTAACCGGTTACATCACTTGAATTACTGAATTTTCCATAACACGCCACCTTAATTCAAGTGCTTCTAGTCTTCTATGTCCATTTTCTTCTTCAATCTCTTGAACACTTCAATTGTGACTCACTTGAATAGCAACTTGTCCATTTGATCTTCACTTCTGCGATATCCCAATCTCAACCTTCTTTCACTAATAAGTTTTATGAAGTAGTAAAACTTCATCTCAATGTGTTTGCTCTTCCCATGTACAATGGGTTCTTAGCAAGATTTATAGTGAAAATGCTATCAACCATGAGTTTTATAATGTCACCCTATTGCCCAACTTCTTTAATAGATTCATCAACCACACAACTTAGCATGCACACAACGAAGCGGTAGTGTACTCGACCTTACAAGAAGAGAGTATTATTACATGTTCCTTCTTCAAACACCAAGTGATTAGTGTTTCACCGAACATAAAGATGTATCCCGTTGTAAACTTTCTATCATCCTTATCTCTGCACAATTGGAATTGGTAAAACCAAGAAAATTGCATTTTCTTCCCGTGTCCATTGCAGGAATTTTTTTTTTGCAACCAATAGATCCATTAATATATCTTAGAATCCTTTTGACTGGTCCAAAGTGAGACACCTTCGATATCTCTAAGAATTTACACAATACCAACACTAAATGCCAAATTTGGCCGCATATTGCGCAAGTAACGCAAGGACCCAATTAACCTCATATACTAAGTTGGATTAACATCTTTCTCATCCTCATCCTTCGATAACTGTAGCCTCGGTTCAGCCAGAATAATGGAAACATTACAATGTTCCATTTTAAATTTCTTCAAATCTCAAGCGCATACCTTCTTTGGTGCATGAGCAGTCCCTTCTTGAACTTGTGGAACTCAATGCCAATGAAACATGTCATGAGGCCAAGGTCGGTCATCTCAAATTCTTTCATAAGCTGACTCTTGAACTTAGAAATTGACTCTTCGTCACTGCCCGTAATTAACAAATCTCTACGTATAAACATAGGATTATCACCCATTCATTTACATCCTTCTTCACATACACACCATATTCAGATATACATTTCTTAAAGCCAATCTCATTTAGGAAAACACCTATCCTCTTGTTCCAAACTCTTGGTACTTGTTTCAAACCGTAGAACGATTTCTTCATCTTGTAGAACCTTGACTCTTGGTTTCTTACAACAAAACTATGGGGTTGTTCTACATAAACTTCCTCTTCAATCAATCCGTTCAAAAACGCAGATTTAACATCCATTTGCTAGGTGGACCAATTATTGTTATTCACAATACCAATAAATAGCCTAATGGTTTCAATTCTATCAACTAGTGCAAATACCTATTCAAAGTCTATGCCTTCTATTTGCAAAAAACCTTTGCAACTAATGGAGCCTTATGCTTGATTATTTCACCTTTGGGATTTAACTTCACTTTGAACACCCATCTTAAACCAATTGGCTTCTTTTCTTTCGGTAGATCAACCAACTTCCAAGTATTTTTTTCTCAACCGATTCCATCTCCTCATTCGTAGCACGCATAGGTTTTGGATCACTCAAGGCCTCTTCCATTTTAACGGGTTCAAATTCGGCCATAAGTGAAAAATGAAAGAAATCACCATCATAATTGATTTCGTTATCTCGGAACAACTCACAATCTTAAAGTCTTGGAGGAAAACTTATTTGCCTTGTCGATGTTCTTACTTTTCTTTAATTTGGGATTCAACGTGGGCTAGTTTTTCATTGGCGTAACCGGTTACAACTTTCTGGTAACCGGTTATAGGTTGATACAACTCCTAGATTTCGTCAAAATTGATGTGTTAGTTGATCACAATCTTTATGTTTGTTGTATCATACAACTTGTAACCACCAGTAGAGTGATATCCTACAAGTATCATAGATTCCCCTTTATCATCCAACTTCTTTCTAAGTTGTCCCAGAACATGTCAATACGCTACGAAACTGAAAACTTTCAAGTGTCTCATATTCGATTTAAATCTAGACCGTTCTTCCTTAGGTGTTATCTTTTAAAGCTTCTTTGTTACACACTTATTTGACCAATAAGCAGTTGTGGACACTGTTTCTCCCCATCACTCTTTCGGTAAGTTCTTCCCCTTCAACATATTTCTCACCATGTTCGTAATCGATCGATTTTTCCTTTCAGCAACACCATTTTGCTATAGTGTATAAGGTGGTAAAACCTCATGTATTATCCATTCTTGATCACAAAAACTCTCAAAGGAATTTGATATATATTCACCTCCATCATCCATTTTGAGATCTTTGAGCTGGTGATCGCTTTGCTTCTCAACCATGGACTTGAATTTCTTAAACACTTCGAATACCTCATCCTTTCTCTTGATTAGGTACGTCCATAGCTTTCTACTATGACCATCGATGATTGTGAGAAAATATCTATTTCCACCAATCGAATCAACTTGCATCAGTCAACACACATCAGAATACACAACCTCAAGGTGTTGCGTAGTTTTACAACACGCATCCTTGCTGAATTTACCCTTATGTTTCTTTGCTTGCAGACGCTCTTCACAAATTTCAGCAGGTATGTTGATAAATGGAAGCCTCGTTACCATTCCTTTCTTTTGCAAGGCATTGAGATCTCTAAAGTTGAGATGCCCAAGCCTATAATGCCATATCCACTATTCTTGACTAGCTGTTGTATCAAGACACTATGTTCCACAATCTTCAACTCAACCTTGAAAGTTCTATTGGAAGCCATATGAGCTTTTATGATTAAAAAAAACCTTGTTTGCATTTATAACACATAGTGCCTTGTTCTCCATGTGAATCTTGTAGCACTTCTCAAGAAATTGGCCAATACTTAGAAAGTTACACTTGATTCTTGGAATTTACATTACATCTTTGATCAAGGAATGTACATGATCTTTTCTCGTTATTAAAACATCACTGATCTCATGCTTAATAACATGTTTATTCTCATAGCACTTCACAACTTGTTATTACCAAATGAACATAAGTCTTGATATCTTCAGTCTTTTAGTTCGGGTTAACACTATTAGTGATTCATTGATTTATTGTAAATATTCTCATCCTTTTGAATGTATTTTGAATTTCTCTCCAGCTAATCCTTTCTTCAAAGGAACATATAAGTTCTCATCAATACATACATGACCAACTCTAAAAACTTTCCTAAAGGCCAACTCTCTAACAGTGACATGCCTATAAAAAAACTTGTGTATCTTACCATTGTATTAATATTTCTCAATTTTCGTAATAGTCGTGGTACTATCACACTTGATCAAGACAACATGCATCAGGTTCCCCTTGAGGAATTTCATCTAGAAAGCATCTTAACCAATTGCTAAACTTTAGTGAGAGAAAGTAAAGAAAAAATATTGCAGAAAGAGAGTGAGGAGTGAGGTATGAAAACTCACATTTCTAGATATGAAAATAAGTGGGAAGGGACATCTATTTATAGGCTAGAATTTGGCACAAATAAAGAAAATTTTGTAGGCAATATTGTTGAGCCAATCCATTAGCATAATGCACCAATTGATCGGTTGACCTAAAATTAATTGTTTAGTAAGATTAAAAAGGCAAGAAAAGATAAATAGCCATTTCCAATTATTAATATGTTTTTGTAAACTTTTAGGGCGCATTTTCGCACTAACCCAATGGATGGCAGGAACAAAAAACATCCAAAACCTTTCTGACAGTTCCTAAATCATCTGGCACGACTTTAAAACATTTTTAGAAATATTTTCTTGAGAAAAATAAGTTCAAAAAAAAATGTGTGTGTGTTTGTGAGAGAGATTAGCCGTATAAATTTACGAAAAATCTCATATGCTTTTACATTGTTCACTCAAACACATTAAGGCAAGTTTTCATTCTTCAAGGATTTTTCAGATACTTTAGTCTTATCTTCAATCTTATAAACACTTGCTTGATCTTTTCTTTGATATGAGGCTTTATTCATTTTACATTTGGTTACCATCATTTGAGAATCAGACTTATCAAACCTTATTGCTCTGGTTGCATTTTTAAACGCTTTACGCTTGACTTTAGTTGCTATCATCAAAGGCTAGTTGTCATCATCATCAGAAGCATTTTTTTCTTTAGGATAGTTTCCTTGATCAATAACCTACAAAACATGGTTCCGCTCTTATAACTATATCAATAGAATGGCAATGATCTACACTAGGTCTTCAAGTAAACGTACATAACTATCCTATGACATAATCAATTTTAGATCTAGTACAATTAATGCCATACATGAGACTGCCAATGATGCTTGCATATTCATATTATATTATTCTATCACAATTGTTTTTGAAGAGTTTGAAACTTTGATCATATGAGGTGCTGAGAAGTTTACAGCCAAAGTATTTATATTTAATTAAGATCTTCTCAATTTAGCGAGACATATCTAAATAAACCCCATTATCTGATCTAGTATCCTATAACCAAGAATTACACTCGCTTCTCCAGGGTCATTCATATTAAAGTTGTGACACAACTAGAATTTCATGTTCTTTACGATATGAATGTTTGAACCAGATATGAAAAGGTCGAAAAATGATAGTGTTGCGATGAGAATTGGATATCAAGCTATTATATTGAATTGAATCACAAAACATTGAATGTTCACCATCGAACTTTAATTTATCCAAAGGAAAGGGAAAAGATCGAATAAAACCCTAATTGCACAATGTAACAACAATGTAAAGAGATCTAAGGTTCGGAGGTTGGTTATACCAAGGGAATGTATTATCACCCTAAGTATTTATAGTATCCTATAGGAACCTCTTGTTGAATTTGTGTTATGTTATTGTTTGTTTGCTATTTATGGGAAATATTTTATTTTTGGGTTTTATGAGGTAAGGGAACCTAATGAGGTTTATTGCTAGTATGCTCGCCAAGAATTCACAGTCTTATGCCTACGTATCCTTACAAGGAGTAGTTAGGGTAAGGCTAAACTACTTATGACATAAAGTCAATAAAATAATTCTTTCCCTTGGATTTGGGTCACAAAAGAAAAGAGAAGAATGAGAAGCTAACAAGCTAACAACACTAGGGGGTAACTTGACAAAGTTAAAATAAGCATGAGCAATATGAGTGAATATGGATGAGATGAACAAGGATGATATTCAAAGATGATATAAAGATGACATTCAAACATGATGTTAATCAAAAAATCAAATAAGATATGACAAAGTTCAAATGCACATGGTAACAACCAAAACACAAAGGTAGATGTAGCAACATCTAAGACAAGACTTGACAAAGTCACAAAATATTAAGGTAACAACAATAAACAAAGATATAACAAAATTCAAGTCTTAACAAAGTTAAAAATTAACATGGTAGCAACCAAGGTAAACACATATAAACAAGGATGTTACAACACCTAACATACATGAGGAATAGTTCTAAAAAGACTAAAGTGACGACATAAGTGTGGCATATCATGGCATGTTTATGATAATAACATGTAAGCATACAATATAAGCACATAAGTAACAACTATGGGCATGGTAAAAGAATGTGACAACAACAACATCATGAAAGATACAACAATATCACGGCCAATATCAACATATGAATCAAGGCATGTATAACAATATCAAACAAGGATTCAAATCAACATGGATATAACAATATCCAAATATGAGTATTGGGTGAAAAGTTCAAGTGTACACATAGATAATGACTTAACGAAGTCAAAACAAGATATGGTTTAGGGTTTACTAACACCACTTAATCATGAATACAAATTAGGAATCCAAAAAATCATGGGCAAGTCATAACAACACTTAATCATGAATCTAATTTAAGAATTTCAAACAAGCATGGACAAGTTGTAACAACACTTAATCTTGAATACAATTTAAAAATTCAAACAAGCATGGACAAGTTGTAACAACACTTAATCATGAATACAATTTGAAAATTCAAACATGGATAAGTTATAACAACACTTAATCATGAATACAATTTAAGAATTCAAACATGGATAAGTTATAATAACACTTAATCATGAATACAATTGAGAACATGGTTCAAGACATCAAGGTAACAACCAAGGGTACATTTTAAGGTTCATGGTGATCACATTCAAGGGTTAAAACATCACAAAGGTTTGAACATGGTAAGCATACAAGTTAAGAATCATACAAAGACATGTTGTCAACATTCAAGGTATTTATGAACACATAAAAAAGGTAGACAAGCACAAGGACAAAAATACACACAAGGGTTCAATAAGGTATGAAATAATAACAAGTATATCATATATCAAAGACAAGGCAATCAAACAAACGTTCATGGTATAAACAACAAAGTTACAAAGCATGTCCACATAAAAACATGTATCAAACTATGTCAAACTTTGGGTAAAACCAATTGAAACATATTAAGAACATAACACAAGGTTCTCACTGTTAGAACACAAATTGGAGTTTAAATATATCTCATTGTTTTGATGATAACACTAATGAAATTTTGTATTAAGAAAATTTATACTCTAATTTTGTTCAAGTGTTTTTGTTTCAGATATTAAAATTGAATATTCTGATAAAAGCAAAAATACATCTGAACGTTCTCTACGCAAGGCTCTGAAGCATCAGAAGCATCTCATCAGAAGATTCTGAGTGCTGCCAGAAGACTCTGAAGCAGAAGCTGCAGAAGACTCTGAAGCAGAAGCTGCAAAAGACTCTGAAGCAGAAGCTGCAAAAGACTCTGAAGCAGAAGCTGCAGAAGCATCTGAGGCGTAGCTGAAGATTTTGTATGAAGAGTTTCAAGCATTGTATCAGAAGACTCTGAATGTACTTTACGTTGCAAGTAAAGAGGCTCTGAATAACCAGTATGCTCTGATCAGATCACTCACGCTAAAGCACTATGGCTGCAACTCTGATTTCATTGAATCTGATCTGAAGAACCAGAAGCACATCAGAGGATCTGATGTTGTTTACATTTGAAAAGATGTCATCACGTGAATAGACTTGGTACTATTCTCAACGTCCTCTCCAATAGAACTATTCCTTATTTGTGATAGACACAAAGATTCAGGCAAAAGGCATTTCTCTGAGCACTATAAAAGGACGTTCTCTTCATCTCTTCACAACTAACGATCTATTTAAAAACTCATTGAAATTATTCTCAACTCTCATACAATCATTCAAAGCTGAATAGTTTTATTTGTTCTTAAACTTAAGTGTAAAAATCACAGTTTGTGATATAGCTTTTTAGAAGCATCAAACACACTTGTTAGTTTACATTTATTTGTAAAGGTTCCTTAAGAAGACCAAGTTGTGGTCAGTAGTTCTTGAGAAGACTAAGATAGTTGTTCTTAGTGGTTGACATTGTAATCTGTTTGATTATAGTGGATTAAGTCCTTGAGGAGAAAGGAAAATCACTCTTGATAGGGTGGACTGGATTAGTTGAGTTCAACGAACCAGGATAGAAATCATTGTGTTTTTATTGCCATATTTTATTTCAAAACCCTTATTCAACCCCCCCCCCCCTTTTAAGTGTTTTCTCACCTTCAGTTGGCATCAGAGCTCCGGTTTTGTTAGTGTTATCACTTCACCATGAACAGAAAAGATCCAGTTGAGAAAACTCTTGATATATTTTGGTTGATACATTATGGCTAAAGCTCCAACATCCAACAACAACAAATATGAGGACAGAGATAGAATCAACACTAAACCCCCTATGTTTGATGGGGAAAAGTTTGACTATTGGAAAGACAGGATTGAATGTTTCTTTCTAGGATATGATGCCAACCTTTGGGATTTAGTCATTGATGGCTATGTTCACCCCACTGATGGGGATGGCAAAAAGATAGATAGAAAATCTATGAATGAAGCTCAGAAGAAAGAATTCAGGAATCATCATAAAGCAAGAACCATACTACTAAATGCTATATCTTATACTGAGTATGAGAAGATTACTAACAGAGAAACAACATTTGGTATGTTTGAATCCTTGAAGATGACTCATGAAGGGAATTCTCAAGTCAAGGAGACCAAGGCTCTAGGACTGATCCAGAAATATGAAGCCTTCAAAGTGGAGGAATCAGAATCTATAGAAGTCATGTTCTCTAGATTCCAGATTCTCACAGCTGGCTTGAAAGTTCTGGACAAGGGTTACTCCACTACAGATCATGTTAAAAAGATCATCAGAAGTTTGACAATCAGATGGAGACCAATGGTTACTGCTCTGAAATTAGCAAAGGATCTGAACAAGATCACGTTGGAGGAACTAATCAGCTCTCTGAGGAGTCATGAGATTGAACTAGAAGAAGACGAACCCCAGAAAAAAGGTAAGTCTGTTACTTTAAAGTCTAACAAATCTGTCAAAGCTTTGCAGGTTTTAGAAGAAAGTTCTGAAGAATCATCTTCTGAAGAAGAAGATGAATTGTCCCTGCTGTCCAGAAGAATCAACAAACTCTGGAAGCATAAACAGAGGAAGTTCAAGAACTTCAAGAAACTAGATCAACGTAAAGAGTCTTCTGGACACAGAAGATCTGGAAACAAAGAGGTTGTGTGCTATGAATGCAAGGAACCTGGGCACTACAAGAATAAATTCCCAAAGCTTCAGAAGGAGAAGCCAAGAAGGAAGCCTGATCATAAAAAGAAAGTTCTGATGGCAACCTGGGATGATTCAGATGCATCTGAATCTTCATCAGACTCAGATGAAGAATGTGCAAACATGACACTCATGGCTGACGTAGAAGACCATGCAGAAACTTCTGGATTAGGATCAGAATCAGAATTAGATTCTGAGGAGGTATTTTCTGAACTTTCTAGAGCAAAGCTTATTGAGAGTTTATCATAAATGTTAGAAAACTATAGTAAGATTAAGCTCAAGTACAAGAAGCTTAAAAGCAATCTTGTATCTGAGAATGATCTTCTGAAATCAGAAGTTGCTGAACTCAAAGCAAACAATTTGAAAATTAAAAATGAATTAGAAAGAGCTCAACAAGATTCTGAAGTTGAAGCCTAAAGAATATGACTATAGTTTTCAGAAATTTCTGGCAAGAAGCCTAAAGAGAAGCAAGATGGCTTCAATGATCTACGATGTAAGCAGAAATAATAGGAAGGGTATTGGATATGAATCTTCTTCTGAGAAAGATTTAAATCCAACATTTGTTGATAAACTTATCATTAGGCATACTCCTCTGTATTCTACTTTTAAGTTTGGTCATCTGAATGATATTAAACACACTCGTTCTAGTCAGAACATTCCTGTGTTTAAACCTAAAGTTAGTCAGAACAAACCTACTGTCAGAAGACAGAAGTTCAGACGAAACTTTAAGGCAACTAACCCTAAAGGACCCAAAAATATCTGGGTACCTAAAGACAAAACAATATCTGTTGCAGACATCTTTAGCAGCAAAGTCAAAACACCAATCTTGGTACCTGGACTCTGGCTGCTCGCGTCACATGACGGGAGAAAGGTCTATGTTCCAAAGCCTGGAGCTTAGATCTGGAGGAGACGTCAAGTTTGGAGGGAACCAGAGAGGCAAGATAGTTGGCTCTGGATCTATTGGCAATGGTAATCTTCCTTCCATTTCTAATGTCTTACTAGTTGAAGGATTAACACATAACTTATTATCCATAAGTCAATTAAGTGACAATGGTTATGACATAATCTTCAATCAAAAATGTTGCAAGGCTGTCAGTCAAAAGGATGGCTCAATTCTATTTAATGGAAAAAGGAAGAACAACATCTATAAAATCAATCTTTCAGAACTTAAGGTTCAGAACGTAAAATGCCTTATGTCTTTTAATGATGAGCAATGGGTCTGACACAGAAGATTGAGGCATATTAGTATGAGACGTATATCTCAGATTAATAAACTCAATATGGTCAGAGGACTTCCTCAGTTGAAGTTCAACTCAGATGCTCTTTGTGAAGCATGTCAAAAAGGAAAATTTTCAAAATCTTCTTTTAAAACTAAAAATGTTGTTTCAACCTCAAGACCATTAGAATTACTTCATATTGATCTGTTTGGACCAGTGAAAACTACATCCATCAGAGGCAAGAAGTATGGATTAGTCATTGTTGATGACTACAGTAGATGGACGTGGGTGAAATTCCTAAAACACAAGGATGAGTCACATTTTGTGTTCTTTGACTTCTGCAAACAAGTCCAGAATGAAAATGGCATTGCTCATGATTTCTCCTGCCCTAGAACTCCACAACAGAATGGAGTTGTAGAGAGGAAAAATAGAACATTGCAAGAAATGGCCAGAACCATGATCAACGAGACTAATCTGGAAAATCATTTTTGGGCAGAAGCAATAAACACAACTTGTTATATTTAGAACAGAGTGTCTGTAAGACCTCTTCTGGAGAAGACTCCCTATGAATTATGGAGGAACAAAAAGCTCAACATTTCTTATTTCCATCCTTTTGGATGTGTATGTTTTATGTTGAATACTAAAGAGAATCTGAACAAGTTTGATTCTAAAGCACATAAGTGTTTCATGATTGGGTATTCTGAACGCTCTAAAGGCTACAGAGTATACAATACTAAGACACAAATTATGGAGGAATCTATACATGTTAGATTTGATGATAAGCTTGGCAATCAAAAGCCAAAGCAGCTTGATAATTCTGCAGATAGAGAAGTCATTCTCACATACTCTGAAGTCTCAGAGGCAGAAAAGGCTCAAGTAAAAGAACCAGAAGCAACGCCAGATGCAACTCCATTGGCTGCTCAGATGAACAATTTGAATATCTCTGAAGAACCTAATGTTAAAGGATAATCTTCCCGAATCAAGGCCTCTCACCCAGAGGATGTGATAATTGGAAAGAAGGATGACCCTATAAGAACAAGGTCTTTCCTCAGATCATCTGCAACGTCACTTTTTGGGTTGGTGTCTGTCATTGAACCAACTTCTATTGATGAAGCTCTGAATGATAATGTGTGGATACTTGCTATGCAAGATGAGATAAATCAATTCACCAGAAATGACGTTTGGGATCTGGTACCAAGACCAAAAGGATTCAATATTATTGGAACCAAATGGGTCTTCAGAAGCAAATTGAATGAGCAAGGAGAAGTTGTAAGGAACAAAGCAAGGCTAGTTGCTCAAGGGTATAGTCAGCAAGAAGGAATTGACTACACAGAGACTTATGCTCCTGTGGCCAGGTTAGAGTCTATACGTTTACTCATTTCTTTTGCTGCACAAAATAACATCACTCTTTATCAGATGGATGTTAAGAGTGCCTTCTTAAATGGTATTATAGAAGAGGAAGTTTATGTTCACCAACCTCCTGGTTTTGAAAATGATAAATTTCCAGAACATGTTTTCAAACTTAAAAAATCACTCTATGGCTTAAAACAAGCTCCCAGAGCTTGGTATGAGAGGCTGAGTAATTTTATTTTGGAAAAGAATTTTATCAGAGGCAAAGTGGACACAACTCTCTTCTGTAAATCATTTAAGAAAGATTTGTTAATTTGTCAAATTTACGTAGATGATATTATATTTGGATCTACCAATGTTACGCTTGGAAAGGAGTTTGCTCTTTCTATGCAGGCTGAATTTAAGATGAGCATGATGGGAGAACTCAGATTCTTTCTGGGTATCCAAGTCAATCAAACTCCAGAAGGCACCTACATACATTAGACTAAGTATGTGAAGGAGCTTCTGAAGAAGTTTAATATGACTGAAAGCAAATTGGCCAAGACTCCAATGCATCCTACAAGCACTTTGGATAAGGAAGAGGTAAGTAAGAAAGTAGATCAGAAACTCTACAGAGGTATGATTGGCTCTCTTATGTACTTAACTGCTTCTAGACCTGACATTCTATTCAGTGTATGCTTGTGTGCAAGATTCCAATCAGATCCTAGAGAATCACACTTAACAGCTGTTAAGAGGATTCTAAGGTATCTGAAAGGTATTCTAATATGGGTTTGTGTTACAGAAAATCTGATGAATTTAAATTAGTTGGATTATGTGATGCTGATTACGCTGGAGACAGAGTTGAAAGAAAGAGTACTCCTGGAAGCTGTCAGTTTCTGGGAAGAAATTTAATCTCCTGTTACATCAAGAAGCAACCTACAGTTGTGCTGTCAACCACAGAAGCAGAATACATTGTTGCTGCTGGATGTAGCACACAGATGCTCTGGATGAAAAGTCAGGTAGAAGACTATCAGATCTTTGAGAGTAATATTTCTATATTCTGTGATAAAACTTCTGCTATATGCTTGTCTAAATATCCTATTTTACACTCTAAAGCTAAGCATATAGAAATTAAACATCACTTCATTAGAGACTATATTCAGAAGGGAATTTTAAGCTTAAGCTTTGTTGATACAGATCATCAATGGGCTGATATTTTCACAAAACCCCTTGCTGAATATATGTTTAAGTTCATTCTGAAAAATATTGGCATGAAATTCTGTCCAGAATAATATTTATTAGAAGCAACTTTCTCAGATGCAAAATGTTTAAACTCTGAAGTATTTCATCTGTCATTTATTTAATTTCTTGAATTATTATTTCTGTGTGTATCGAAACTAACAAGTCTCAAAGGATCTGAACATTGGCTAACGTTTCATTTCTCAAAGAGTTTTCAGAAGCACATGCAAGCAAACACATGTAACTCAGAATCTGAAAAGATGGAGTGCACAATACTGAAAAGACGTTTGAGGTACTGTTTGAATATTTGGTTTCTCGTTTTCCCTCCAAATCGTCAGAATCATTAATGCTTGAAATAATTATATTCTTTTTATTAAATGCAATTAAATGCTAAGTGTAAACGTGCTGATCGTGTGACCTTTTTTTGTGCCCTAATTCTTTTTCTATAAATGCCACAACTCAACACATTTCACATTTTTCGCTCTCACGAACACTTGTTTATACATTTCTGTTTGCTGTATTCGTTCATCTTCTCCTCCAAACCCAAACATCTCAGTAACCCTAAAAATTCAAGAACTTCCATGGCTACTTCTTCATCAACGTCTGCTCAGTTCCAATCTACAATGGCTGTTGTGTCATCTTCTAACATGGGTGATGTCCCATTCAAGGAACCAGTTAGAACACTTCTCACACCAGTTAAAGAACTTGAAGTATTGTGTGAATCTATGGTGGACTTTGAGTCCATGGCTGACAATGGTTTTGATTTAAGGTCTATTGTTGATGCCCAAGGATGGACCAAATACTTTGATAGATCGGGTGTACCAGTTTATCCCCATTTGATAAAAGAATTTCGGACTCATGCTTCTGTTTGCCCCAAGTTCATAATCTCTTCTGTTCTGGGTAAAGAAATTATCATCACTGAGGATCTGATTAGGAAGCTGATTGGATATGAAGAAACTGATGGAGTTTCTCATATGCCAGCTGGGTCTGTTGACATGGAAGAAGTGTATGAGGAAGTGATGTCATCTGGATAAACTTCTAACAAGTTCAAAGATCTGAAGCCAAATTACAAGATCTGGGCTAAAATATTCATGGGTTGCATCCATCACAGGAAGTCCATAAACTCTCCTGACTACGTCAACAACGAACATATGTACTTTATGTTCTGTCTAAGTCAGAGCATAAAAGTGGATCTGCCTCATCTGCTCTTTTCTCATCTGTGGAACCACATCAAGATGTCTAGAGAAGACATGAAGACTAAACACAACAAAGTCAGAAATTGGATTCCTTATGGAAGATTAGTCTCAAACATTATGGATGAGAATGGCCTGGTGGCACATATGCATGAAGCTGGTGTAACAGAAGAACTTGATTCTGTCATAAGCAAACCTCTGAACAACAAAAGTCTCCAGAGGATGAAAGTCATAGATGAACTTACTTCTGTACCTGCCAAGATCAATACAACAGAAGTAAGCCAACGGAGAATTCCTCTAGAAGATTTTCCAAACTTCTTTGCTGAAGAACCAAAGGAAGTTCTGATCAAGTTTGTTGGTTCATGTCTGGAGCAAGGAATTCTACTTCCAGAAGGTTTTCTACAATGTCAACATATGCCATATATCTATGAGGAACATAAGAGGCAAAGAAAACAAGCTTCAGAAGAAGAAGCTGCAGGCATACAGAAGAAGCTGAAAACTTCTGAAGAACCACAACAGAAGAAGATCAAGAAAAGAAAAGCTTCTGGAGAAGCACCTTCTGTCAGAGTTAAAAAAGTAAAGAAATCAGGTAATTCTACAACTTTACCTCTTATTTCTGAATCAGTACCAGTAGTATCAACGTTTAACTATGAACCGTTACCTACTTCACAAATTTGCTCTGAACCACAATCACAAAATAATGAATATGTTCCCACACCACAACCTTCACCACAAACCTCTCATTAAGAAGAACAAATACCAGATGGACCTACACACTCTGAACCATATCCTTCTGTAACTCAAACAGAAGAATCTATTCCTATTAACCTAGAACCAGAACAACCAGAAATCCCTCAACTAGAACCCACTCAACCATCTGAATCAAATAATGCTGAATCAGATATTCTGAACATTCAACCTCTGAAAACTGTGTTTACAATTTCTTCCACATCCGTTCACACCACCGATTCTAGTGATTCCACTGAATCTGATACCACCTCTTCATCTGAAACACAACCCATTCCATCTGAACCTCTTCACTCACAAAACACTATATTCACTCCATATGATCCTAAACCTTTTGATATTGTTACCTCTAACATCAGAGTCAAACATTATTTATTTCCCAGAAAACCTTCACCTACAGTTACCACCTCATCTGATCCATCTCCTTCCCCAACTTATCCTCGTCCTTTGTTTATTATCCCCACTTTCACCATTCCTTCAAAACCTTCTACATCTGCCAACCCTGAATCTTCTATAAAAACATTTTTAGAAGAATTGTTTAAACCTAAACCTAGATTAAACGTTGGTACTCTGCTTGCTAGTTTTGAAACTGAGTTTAAAATGTGGATATCATCTGTTGAGAAGGAATGTCTCACTGGCCTTGACCCAGATGCTTCTGAAGCTATTTGGACAAGATTCAAAAACAGATTCAACTTTGTAGCTGATAATCTCCAGAACATTTGTGCTGAAGATGCCAAGATCAGAATATATGAAGCTATCAGACTTTCTCGTCTAAACAATCTTCTGAGTGCTCCCAGAACTTCCACTCTACTTTAGGATCCTCCACCAGCAAAACCTGTTGTTCCGGTCGCTCCAGAAGACTTTGCAGCTCTGATAGATAATCCCTCTGCCCTGATGATTTTAGACAAACCATCTACATCTGTGCCTCCAGAATCTGCATCTGCAATGGTTATTGACTCTGCTCCTACTCTTGCATCTGACTCTGCTCCTTCTGCCTCTTCTGAAGTTAAGAAAGAGAATCCGAAACTAGAAGACAAGATTGTTGTGCTGGAAGCTGGTTAATATGAAATTAAGTCTTGGATGGCAAAACAAGATGAGAAAACTGACAACATACAGAAGTGGATGGCTAAGCAAGAAAAATCTTCATCTGAAATTACCAACCTTCTGAAGATGCTTTTATCTCGACCGTCTTAGATCTTGTTTTCTTATCTGATGTTTGTGCACATGATCATGTTTGTCTGATATTTTGGTTTTCTGAATGTACTTTGAATATCTTTTATAAATGGATTTTTTATTTCCATATCTGTTTATATCTTTTCTTATGTTATTCTTTTATATCTTTAAAAGTTTTCTTTTTGTTTATGACAAAAAGGGAGAGAAAAAGAAATTCTACATGTTCAAATAAACAGTTACTAAAATGGAATTCAGACATAATGATTATAACTAACATTAAATTTTAGTATTTCAGAACTTCAATCTTTCATCTGACAAAATTCATTGAAGGTATCCTGAGAATCCCCAAATCAGAACTAATTCAACCAGACTCTGTTTCTGAAACATTAATTCTAATCAGGCTCTGATTCTGAAACGTTTAATCAGACTCTGACTCTGAAAAGTTTATCCAAACCAGACTCTGAATCTGACAAGAATACTTATGCGAAAAGGGAAGTTTTCTATTCCATTAGAGTATTCATTTCAGGGGGAGATTCTGTATCTCAGGGGGAGTTATATATTTATTTCCATTTATTGAACAAAATTTCCTATGTTTTTGTCATCATCAAAAAGGGGGAGATTGTTAGAACAAAGATTGGTGTTTAAATATATCTCATTGTTTTGATGATAACACTAATGACATTTTGTATTAAGAAAATTTATACTCTAATTTTATTCAAGTGTTTTTGTTTCAGATATTAAAATTGAATATTTTGATAAAGGCAAAAATACATCTGAACATTCTCTACGCAAGGCTCTGAAGCATCAGAAGCAACTCATCAGAAGATTCTGAGCGCTGCCAGAAGACTCTGAAGCAGAAGCTGCAGAAGCATCTGAGGCGTAGCTGAATATTTTGCATGAAGAGTTTCAAGCATTGTTTCAGAAGACTCTGAATGTACTTTACGCTGCAAGTAAAGAGGCTCTGAATAACCAGTATGCTCTGATCAGATCACTCACGCTAAAGCACTATGGCTGCAACTCTGATTTCATTGAATCTGATCTGAAGAACCAGAAGCACATCAGAGGATCTAATGTTGTTTACATTCGAAAAGATGTCAGCATGTGAATAGACTTGGTACTATTCTCAACGTCCTCTCCAACGGAACTATTCCTTATTTGTGATAGACACAAGGATTCAAGAAAAAGACATTTCTCTGAACATTCTACTTGTGAGAAAGGAAAAGTCATGTGAAGACAAAAGGCTACAGCTACTCTACTTGCACAGTCTTCAAGCTTTGGACTCTCAGCACTATAAAGGGACGTTCTCTTCATCTCTTCACAACTAACGATCTATTGAAAAACTCATTGAAATTATTCTCAATTCTCATACAATCATTCAAAGCTGAATAGTTTTATTTGCTCTTAAACTTAAGTGTAAAAATCACAGTTTGTGATATAGCTTTTTAGAAGCATCAAACACACTTATTAGTTTACATTTATTTGTAAAGGTTTCTTAAGAAGACCAAGTTGTGGTCAGTAGTTCTTGAGAAGACTAAGCCAGTTGTTCTTAGTGGTTGACATTGTAATCTATTTGATTATAGTGGATTAAGTCCTTGAGGAGAAAGGCAAATCACTCTTGATAGGGTGGAATGGATTAGTTGAGTTCAACGAACCAGGATAAAAATCATTGTGTTTTTATTGCCATATTTTATTTCTAAACCCTTATTCAACCCCCCCCCCTTCTAAGTGTTTTCTCACCTTCACTCACGTAGTGTATTATGTTCACAAATATCATTTTGATCAACAAAAATCAAAGGATCAATCAAAATCAAACAAATGGAACCCTAAAATAATCTTAAAAGATATCTTAGTTTGACTAATTAAAATTGGGTGAAAATAATAATATTTTTATGAAATTTTCATGGATTCATAAAACATGTAAGATTATGAGCAAATGAGAAAAAGAATGGCCCAAAAAGACCAAAGGAGCACAAAGTTATGGACATGTGAAGTTGTGAAGAAATCATAAAAAAAAACAAGTGGTAAAAACAATAATTTTGCCTCACTCAAGGATAGTACTCATGACACTTCGGTTACAGGCTCAAAGCTAAGCCACTAGGTCATGCGCGTGCATGTGTATAAAGGGTGCAAGCATTGCATAATATATTCAGTTTGTTCAGAAAAATGAAAAAAAAAATAAAAGAATCAAAAGGGTCTGATGGGGATTCGAACCCCAAACCCTAGTCTTGCTTCACACACTAAATACACTCCTCTACCAATGTGGCGCAATGCCTTAGTCATGAGTATTATGCAAAGATAACATAATATATTATGTCTATTATTTAAAATGGAAAATATTGCCATGTCACCATCTTCAACCTTACGCTATTTCTCTCTTTTTCATCTTTGTTTTTTTTTCATCAAACTTCCAACACTCATAACTCTCTCAATTTTCCATGAAATTCAAAGTTGTAAAAAATAAAGTTGCTCAATGTTTTTACAAGGAATCTAATGGTAGCATTTATATAAGATGGAACTCAAAGGGTGAAGCATACAAAGCATAAAACCATACCCGAACCCTAGTTATTCAACTATCAAAAAGTCCCAATATAAACATGATAAATTGCAAACAATTACATGGACACATCCAACATATTAATGTTTACATTTTTCTTTAAAAATTAAAATATAATGATGCATGAACAATGAGTTTCAAAAGTGGAAGAAACCTCACCTATTTGAGTAAGGTCCAATGCCTCTTCTTAATTTTTCATAAACAAGATAATGATGCAATCTGCTCCTTTAGACCTCAAAGAATGTGTTTAAATATGTGGTTTGATCTGCAATAGTTTCTAGCTCCTTACACGAATCCTATTGCAAAAGTGTGAAAATGGGATATAGAGGATGATGATAGAGATGTTACAGAACTTGTTCAAGTGTTTGGATAAGTTCTAATGGATGTTTGGAGGGGTGCTTGAAGTGTTTGTTTGGAGGAAACACAAGCAAGACAAAATTTGGAAGTTTCAAGTTTGGAAGTTTTGCTACGATGATGTCTTTATGTAAATCTTGGTGTATGGAGTGTTATGTCTCGGCTCTCTATTTATAGAGGCTTGACATGCTTCAAGTAACTTGCAGAAAACAAGTTTAGTTCATGTGGAATGTTAGTTTGATCACTTGGTTACAAATTGCACAAAAATGCATAAATTAAATGTCATGATGAAGTGGTGAAGTGAATTGTGGAACTTAGGCATGCTTTTTTGAGGTTTTGGATGTTGCTTCTGATCACTAAAGATGTTTGTATGCAGAAGGAACAAGTTAGAAGCTCAATGCAAGAGTGGTTGGAAAAGTGGAGCTTTATGAAAATGGATATGGAGCTTTTTGTAAAATGCTCCATAAATGGAATTGAAACTTGGTTAATGGCTCAATTTCTTGTGTAATACACCAAGGGTTTATGTAATTATATGATTAGGGTGAGACTTACAACTAATATGACATGTAAAGCAAGATCACATAGGTTTGGCTCAAGATCACATGAAGAACTTGCCATGAGAATGACCAAAAATTTAGATTTGGAATATTTTTTCCCCTAAGATCCAATATCATTTGCATTTAATTAGTATCATATGTTTGAATATTTTTTATGCATCACTAACCCATTTGGATATACAAAGATTGTTGTTTGTTTCATTTGGTTACCAATTAGGGTTTCAAGCCTCAAAAGGGAGCTAGGCAAAAGATCAATCAAGAATGAGCATGATCTTCAACTTACCAAGTCCTTTATTCATTTATAAAGATCAATAAATCTCCTCCATCAAGAATCAAGCACAAGTCTACATCCTTTCAAGTCAATCAAGCCTCAAGTTCATCTGGTGCACCAATTAGGGTTTTGGTTGATCTTGGCCTCCAAACTAAAAAAATTCATCTGGGCATGATCCAATACCTCAAGATATGTTTCAAGTACCTCAAATTCCTCATATTAATCCATTAATATTATTGGATAAGAAATGAAAGGATTCAAATTCATCTGGATTACAAATTAGGATTTTTGATGAAAACTCAACTGTATCTTTGACTTTTGACCAAGAAACTATCTCAAACCTTGGGACATGATTCAAGACACTCAAAAATACCCTTGGATTCCATCCATAGTGTTAAAATAGGCCAAGGGTTTGATTTCAATAAAAGATCACAAAGATAAGAGTTTATCTGATACAAAAGTCAACTGTGCCCAAAGTCAAGTTTGACTTGTGGAGTTTTTGGTCAACCAAGGTTTCTTCAAGTCAAGAACAATGCCAATATATGATTGGAATCATGATTAATCAAGAAAAATCAAGAAAAGTTAGGTTACTTGTAAAAAGGGCAACCTTGAAGACTTGAAATTTTTCTAAGTTATGGAGAAAAATCCTAATTTGATGCAAACTTTGCAAAGGCATAACTTCCAAACTAAGCAAGCATTTTCTTTGATCCAAAGAAAAAATTGAAGATATTTTTACATACTACAACTTTGTCACTTAGATTCCATCTTCAAAAAGTGCATAGATTTTGAGATATGAAGCCATGAAGTTAGGGTTTCAAGACTCTTTGAACCTTGACACTTAGAAATTTTTTGGACAGAATCTATTTTGTGTTTTAACCATATTTGAGGCCATTTTTCACCATGATACACAATGATTCAAGACAAACCTCAAACATCAAAGTTGAAGTACAGCATCTCTGCTTTCCAAAATGTCCAAGAACACAATCCAATTCCATTTGAGCAAGGAGATATGAAGGGCAAAATATGCCTTGATGAAGCTGTTTTGGTAAGGCAAATTTGGCATTACTTGTGAGGCATGGTTTCGAGAGTCCAAGTGTGATGATCATACAATGCTCATTCAACAAGATTCTGAATGAATCATCCAAAACCTGTAAGATAGAGCCACTAAGTCAAGAGGAACCTCTTTGAAATGATGAGACATCATCGCTTTAAGCCTTGAATTCAAGGTGCATTTATGTGGAATAGTTTATTGTAAAAAAAACCACTCTCACCAGTCAAGATGCACTCTTAAACAACAATAAACACTTCTGCAGAATGTGGAATTGGTCAAAAGAAGTGCTAGGCTAATGGAAGAGATAAGGTACCTTGGATAAGAAGTAATGATGCATTTCCAAAAACCATTAAACCATGAGCTCAACCTTCAACCCTCACTATTCCTTCAAAAACAAAATTGCTCCCCTATAAATAGAGACCACATTTGATGTTTGAAAACACACCAAAACAATCACAACACTTGTTTTTTCATTCTTCCTCTTTCACTTCAAAATTTCAAAGTTTCAAAGAGTGAGATTCAAATTTTCAAAACTAGAGCTTAAACCACTCAAACAACCATCCAAACACATCACAAATCATCCCTTGAAGGTGTCCAAACCTTCATCTTCCTCTCCAAACACCAGAATCCAAAAGTCAACTATCAAAACCTCATATTTAGACTTTTATGCATTTTCAAAGCCATGTCTTAATTCTTCCCATTTAAAAACCATCCAACACTTCAAACACACTCTAAATAACATCATTAAATTGTTCAAACAATAGTTTCTAAAATGTAACATCATTTGGTGGAGTTTCCATTTTAGCCACTTTTGACAAATTTGCAAGAAGGAGCTAGATTCTGTCCTAGAGATTTTCCTTTGGTTTCAAGCATCCAAGAAGCTTCCCTGAGGTGTATTAGAGGTGTTCAAGGCATTGGTTTACTTCTGTAACAGGTCTCTTGGAAATTGGCAAGTGAGCTTGAAGAGGTAAGTTTCCAAAGAACTTGGACTTTGTAAAATATGCATGGCTTTGTTGTACACTAAGTTTGGACATGTCTTATATGTCATATATGTTGTGTTTGAATCATTTTATAGTGCTATTATTGATTGTGTATAGTTGTAGCATAGAACTTGCATAAATATGTCATTATAGGAACCACTATCGGGTTTTAAAATGTAGAAATTTTTAGAAAAATCTAGAACCACCACTGGATTCCTCATGAAAATTTAAGAACGTTTGATCTTTATTTCATCCATTTTCATGGAGAAATGGGAAAGTTACAATACCTTTTGCATTTGGTAAGAAACTTGGCATTCTTGGTCAAGAAACCAGCCATGGCGCCTTTGTTTTGGCCAGGCCTAGGTCATGTTCACCCTTATCAATTAATGGGCGTGGTTTGATACACGGATGTATCACCAAACCTGCATGCCTTTGTAACCTTGTACTACCAGAACTGGGGTTTGAATCCCCATCACCCTAGTTCTTTTTATTTTTCAGGTTTTTTAAGTGAGCAACACATATAATATCTTACTTCCATTCTTAGTCAACATGCGCGTGTGGTTGTTTTGGATAGTGTTTTGATCTATAGGTGAGGAAACTTGGGTTAAACACCCATGGGGACCCTTTCCATTATTTTTTTATCACTTTATTTTCTCACTTTTCTTTACAAATCCAAATGACCATAACTTTCTCATTTTTAATCATTTTTAATCCATCCTTTTTGAAAATTGTTCATGATAATGTCTATTTTCTATTTGTAAAAATAAAATACCAAAAATAATTATTTTAAACACATTTATGAGTGTTCAAAGTATGTGGTGTTTTTAGGGTTTCTTAAGGACTTCTTTGATTCTTTTGAATGATTCCTTGTTTTCCCTTGCTTGCAAAGACTTGTTTGCACCATGTGTAAGTTATATGAACTTTTTATGATGTTGTGATGTTTTACATCCTTGTTCTCACTTGTTTTTAATACATTTTCCAAGTGTATGTTCATATAAAAGTGTATGTTGAACTTTATCTATGCCATAAACTTTTGCTTGACTATTTTTGCCTTAACATGTGATGTTCCCTCCATGTTTATACCACTTTGATATGTATATATGTCTTTGTGTTGATTATACCATGTTTATGTGTTTCTAAACACTTGAACTTTATCTTGAAAATGATTTTGTATACCTGTGTGTTTGTATGAACCTTTGTGGTGTTCTTACTTGCTTATAACCATGTTTGAACCCTTACATCCATGTTTGGCTGTTACCAACTTACCTTAAAATGTTAAACTTGTATCCATGCTTAAATTTTCAAACTTGTTCACATGATACAAAGGTTCAACTCGCCTTAACATTCAACTTTGTCAAATACTTGATTACACACTTCAACACATGTGTTGTATTCGAGTCTGTCGAATACAACTATGTTGAATACATGTATCCCACTAAACACTAAATTACACCTTCTAACACACCTCCTAATTCATGTTTTCAAGGCCTTTTATTCCAATGCTTCTCTTCAAATCATCAAACTTGACTTTCTTTAGTGTCTTGGTGAGTATGTCTGCTAGTTGCAATTCTACTTTGTAACACTTAAGTTCCAGATTTCCTTTACCTATTTGATTCCTATGAAAATGATACCACCTCTCTATGTGCTTACTTCAACCATGATACATATGATGGTTTGTTAGGTCGATATTTGATTTGTTATCTACAAACGACTTCATCTTCTTAGGTTAGATAATCTTGAACTCTTTGAGAAGCATCTTTATCCATGCTGTTGATCACTAGTTTATCATCATTTGGTGAATACAACTTTTATGCATCAGTTGAATGATAACCTATGAGCACCATATCTTGACTTTGATCATCTAGCTTCTTCCTCAATTGTTCAGGCACATGCCTGAAACACATTGATCCAAAAACTATAAGATGACTAAGATTTTGCTTCAGTCATGTCCAAGCCTCATAAGATATCTTCTTGACTATCTTCTTGGTTGGACATCCGTTTAGGATTTGTAATGTAGATGAAGCTGCTTCACCCCAAAAAATCTTTGGCATTTTTTTAGATTTCAACATACTCCTGTCATGTTCAGTATACTTCTATTTCTCCCCTCTGTTATACCATTGGGCTAAGGTGTATATGGTGTAATGATCTCATTCTATATACCTTCCTCATTGCAAAATCTTGGAAATTCTCTAGAGGTGTATTTGCCTCCACCATCAATTCTCAGATTCTTTAACTTGCATTCACTTTGTTTCTCGACATGGAATTTAAACATCTCGAATTGTGTGAATACCTCACTCTTCCTATCAATAAGTTAAATCCATATATATATAAAGTGAAATCATCTATTAAAGTTAGAAAATAACAATTATTTCCATTCAACCATTACTTAAAAAGGTACATACACATCAGAGTGAACAAGCTCCTTCTTTTCTCTCGACTTCATAGACAAGTCATGTTTGAATGCCTTCCTAGCCTTCTTTGCTTTGCAACATTCCTCATACCCTTGGATCGGTTCCTTCACTTGATATAAGCCATACACCATCTTCTTCTGGTTGAGCATACCTACACCTCTGAAGTTTAGATGTTCATATATGTGATGCCATAGCCAGTTTCTGTCTTTAATAGTAGTTGAAGCAAGCCATTGATGATTAATCGTGTTGATCTCTACTTTGAAGGTTTTGTGGTCTGCCAATGGTGCTTTCAAAATCTTCCTTATTTCACCATTATACACCTTTATCAGATTTTCTTCCAACTTCATGTTATACCCTTTAGCAAATAATTAACCTTTGCTTACCAAATTACTTGTCATCAAAGGTACATGGAATACGTCAATAATTCAAATCCTTTCAACATCTTTTCTCACCACAACTATGTTTTCTTTTCTACGTGATGTGACATGTATGCCATCTACAAACCTGATCACTTTCTTGCCTGATTTATCTAACTTGGTGAACCAGTTCTTATTACCAGTCATGTAGCTACTGCATCCTAAATTCAGGTACCACGTATTGGTTTGTTCATCATTTAATTGAGTTTTTCCCCATGAGTAACATATCATCATAGTCACTTCCTTCAACATGTGCATATTGCACTTCGTCATTATATTTTTATCTTGACTTCTTCTTTCTTTGACAATCTCGAGCATAATGACTAAATTCTTGACAGATGTGACACTACACCTCCTTCATGTCAACTTTCTTCCCCAAATACTTCTTGCTCATGATTTTCTTGGTTGAATCAGAGTGGTTCTTTGAACTCTTGCTTGACATCTCATCATTTGCAAGATTCTTTCTCTGCTTCGCCCTTTCTTTTCTTGACTTCTTGACAAATCATGCTTGCAATGCCTGTTTAGCCACCTTCTCCCTTTCTGAGTTCCTCTTCTTCAGTCTTATATCACGAGCCTCTAATAAAGCTAGAAGTTCTTCTAACTTCATTTCATCTAGGTTCTTGGAGTCTTCATGAATAGACACTACAATGTAATCAAAATATGTAGTCAGTGATCAACAACTAGACGTACAATTCACAAACTGCCGTATTCGACTTTATCAAAGACTTGATTATACATTTCGACACATATGTTATATTCGACTTTATTGAATTCAACTATATCGAATACAATTATCATACTAAACACTAAATTACACCTTATAATACCAACATTAGTTCTCCAATATTAATTGTTCTAACAATTATCTTTTCTAATCAAATAACAAGATATCTTAAAAAATATCAAAATAATAAGTTTCTAATATTATTTATAGTAATCTATGCTTTCATTATTTTAAATTAACAATACTCCATTTATATATTGATTATTTTGTTAATTTGAAAAATGATTTTTTTAAAAAAAATGGAAATCAGATACAATAATTTTATAAAATAATTAAAAAACTCACCTACAAAAGTAACTACATTTTTATAATTTGTATAAAGTTGTGAAAATAAATAAATTTTGGACAAAACTTTATATATATATATATATATATATATATATATATATATATATATATATATATATATATATATATATATATATATATATATATATATATATATATATATATATATATATATATATATATATATATATATATATATATATATATATATATATATATATATATATATATATATATATATATATATATATATATATATATATATATATATATATATATGCTTTAATTTAAGTGAGGATATGTGGAGTCATCATTGTGGACCATAGACCTAATTACCCCATCCCCAATAACAATAAAAGCAAATAGTAAAAAAAAACACAGTAAAAGTATTCAAACTAAAGTCATAGAGTAAAAGCTGTAAAATTAACGTTAGCATAGGAGAACACAACCTTTGTCTTTTCTCTCTCCCACCATTCTCTCTCTCATCCCATTATTCAATTCAAAGAGTAGATATAATTTCTTTTTTTAAATTAAAAGGAAAGCTGATAAAGCTGTTTTCCTATACAGATAACAGTTTTATATGAAAAATTAACTTTTAATCCCTTACTAATTAGTGTTAATTTGGTTTATAATCTACGCTAACTCTTACCTAAAAAACACTCATGAAAAATTAGAGGTTAAAAAGAGTGGAAAGAAACTTAAGTGTTTTATGTTTAATTATTAGTGATAATCGCATGATTCAAGATATTTATGATATGGTTAATTATTTATGAGTGAGAATTGGAAGTGAAGGCAACTAGTGAAAATGGCGTCTGTGTTGGTTAAATGGGAACATAGGGATCAATAGGGTCCCAATCTCTCCGACCCAACAGTATGGTAAATTAAGCATTGCACACTTTGGTTTTTTGCTTTGTGCCTTTCAATTCTTACTTTAGACCAAATATGAAAAATAAATGTTAAAACCAAACCAGGGTGAAATAATCATCATTGAAATTTGTAATTCAATCAAAGTAATTTCGTGTGCTTTATTTTTTTCTTTCTTTCTTCCTATTTGAAATTTATAAATATAATGTCTAATTAAATTTTGATTTCTTGTTCATTCACTAAATTAATACCATCTCATTTTAAAATTATTTAAATTTGACTTTTTTTTTTAATTTAGAATATTTTAATGGTCCGTGAAATAACTAATCGTTAATCGATTTAGTGGTGATTGATGTTGAATTTAATAAGAACAACCATAGTTCGATCTTTCACAATTTCGATTAAAAGAGAAATGAAATTTCTTTATATCAAAATTGATCTCTAAACTGAAATAATCGATTCAATAAATCAGATACAAGTGGTGAAAAAAATACTACATCATATCTACTAAACTCATAGTTCAACAAAAAAAAATGATAATAATAATACTAATAATAATAATAATATTAATAATATTAATAATAATAATAATATTATTACTAATCAATTATTTTTTTGTTGAGGTCTTTTCTAATTCATTCTTTCAATTTTTACAACATTTTGTCAAGTTTAATTATTTTCATTTAATTAAGACTACCACGGTAAACTTAACTTGTTGTAACCCCAAATTTAGAGTGATGTTACTCTGTATGAAACTCAAAATTTAGAGTTTGCTAGTGCAAAAGAAATTTCACACTTACATATTTGAATATCTTAAATGTTAAAGTAATTATCTAATATTAACTACAAGTGTGAGTGGTTAAGTTTTATGTCGGTTGTGATTGAGTAAAATGTGACATTTATGCGAGAAAGGTGAATCATTTACCTAAAGCTTTAATATTTTAGATGGGGATGTGATGTCTCCCCCTCTTGTGGTGTTGGAGCATTGAGTGCCCATTACTGCTCCTGGCTTCTCGGATACCTCAACGATTGGTATCAAGAGCATTGGTTTGATGGGAAATAACTTTTCAGTATGCTTTGTGATTGCAATTTCGTCTGATCGTTCCATCATAAAAGAAATTTTATACTCTATGTTGGTTGGAAAAAATATACAAGAAAAGTTTTGGTTGCAATGTCAAGTTTTTCAAGTACAGTGAAGATTGAATTAGAGAAATTTGATGGAAGAATCAATTTTACCTTGTAGAAAGTTCAAGTCAAAGATGTTTTGACACAATTAGGATTACACAAGGTATTGAAAGGAAACATTTCCAACATGGACAACGAGAAGTGGGAGGAACTAGATCTGAGAGTTTCGAGTACAATCTACATGTCTTTGGCTAAGAATATTCTTGCAAATATTCTTGGTACGTCGTCGTCCAAAGAGCTTTGGGAGAAACTTGAAGGACAATATCAAGGAAAGTGTATATCAAATCGGTTGTTATTGAAGTAGCAATTTCAGAGTATTCAAGAGTTCCACATCAGACAATACATGGCATGAACATGTGCTTATAAATGAGGGCAATCCTCACCTTACAAGCCAATTTTTTAGGGTTGAATACAATTAGAGCCTTATTTAACACATTCTTAAGATGGTATTAGAGCCTTATTTAAGATCCATTGGCTACCCACCATTTAGTCCACGCCTCAGACGCAAATCTTGGGCGTGAGAGGGGGTGTTAAAGAGTATCAAATCGGATAAAATATGGTTTAGGCATGTGCTTATAAGTGAGGTAAATCTTCACCTTACATGCCGGCTTTGTAGGGTTGAGTTAGGCACAACCACACATTCTTAAGACATAGCTTACGTTGGATGAACATACGAAAGTATCTGATCATTTAATTATTCTCAATGGTATTTTTTTCTAATTTAGAAACTATTGAAGTCAAAATTGATGATAAATATAAAGCTTTGAGACTTATATGGTCTTTTTCATCTTTATATAAGCATATTAAACCTGTTTTGAAAAATGGGAAGAAAACTTTGAGTTTTGAAGAAGTTGCTAGTAAAATTATTCTAAAGAAAGAAAATTGAAGGGTGAGAATAATACTTAATCAAACTCAGTGTTGGTTTCCAGAGGAAGGTTTTATGTGAATAAAAACCATGAAACAAGTGTGAGATTTTTGAAATATGGAAAGATTGGACATATAAAGTGTAAGTGTCGTGATGGGGTAGTATCAAAAAATGATTCTGACTCAAATACTAGCAATATTTCCCTTGCTATGGGAGAAGATGAGATTCTCTGAAAACTATGAAATATGCTCTCATGCCATTTCTGCTGTCATGGAAAAGGACGAGTTATTTCTAGCAAATTAACACATGGGCCTTGGTGCAAAGTATGTTGTGAGATTATGTTGATGGTTGATGAACTTCCTACCAACATAAAAGTTATACCATAAGTTTTCAATATGGTTTTTGGCATGTGAAAAGTCTTGAAGCGGTTTACCTTTAAGTGAAGTACACTCTTCTTTAGGTGGAGTATGATAGTTTTTGAACTATGATTGTTGGTGAAGAAAATGTGAAAATTCTTAAAGTTGTGTAGCTTCGAGTAACTATAGTCTTTATGGTGAGATATGATTGTTGGTGAAGACAATGAAATTTGATGTATTATTTTCAATCAATGTGGAGATTGTTGGGATTGGTTGAAAATGTACATGTTAAAAAAGTCACACATCACATAGTTTTGTAAAGGAAGAGGGATTCCAAGGTTATATAAAAGATTAAAGTTCTTTGTTATAAGATGCACCATTAAAAAGCACTTTCTACTTGTATTTGACTTTTTATACTTTTTTTTCTTATACTCTTGTGTTAAAATATTTGTGAGATATGTAAATATTTTCTCTGTATAATTTAAGTGTATTGGAGTCTTAGGATGGTTGAGGATAGCTATGTGTTATAATAATTTTCATATAGTGTTATTCTCTGGTTTTTATTTGACAACGATTGTGGTTTTTTCTCCTATTTTAGAGTTCCCACGTTAAATTCTTGTGTTGTTATTGAATTTCTCTTTTTCTCTATGCATTTATTTTTCCTAACACCTATCTCCACAGAGATATAGGTAATAACAACTCATTTAGGTTCATGGGCTTATAATATGACTTTTATAACAAATAATTAGGATAAGTCTCAAAGAGGTTAGCAAAGAATAATATAATAAAAGGGTGGCTAGAAATGCTCAAAGTACTAAGAAATATTTAGCTTATTATGTGTAAAGTACGACAATTAACTTATAAAGAAAAATCATAAGTTTTAAAAAATAAACAAATGCATGAATACTCTCATAAACAAGAAAAATATAAAAAATGTAAATTTTGCTCAATATTTTACCAGCTTATATATCTCAGAGTTGAGGAGATCATTAGATGAAGTTTAACCATTTTCTTATCTTTAAATCAGATATGTTGAATTGTCATATCTCTGAGCAAATACATGTACCTATCTCATAATTCACACTTTGACTATTTGGTTATCAAAAGTAAAGAATTTTTGTATTGAATTGAAAAATACCATAGCATAAGAAAATTCATTAGAACATGTAGACATTATAAATTTGGGTACTACTAAATCAACTCCCTCTAGCATTAAAGTAAACAATACATCAAATGAACATAAATAAAATGAAAGTTATAAATGAGATCAAACTAGAGAAAAATAGAAAATAAGCTAATGTTAGTGTGAGACGCCCGAGTCACATATGGCCAAGGTGCGGTTGATGTAGAGGAGGTTGCATATAATGATATAAGTCTACATTATCCTAATTCCCTTGGTAGAATAATCCTTTAGTATGTTATTTCATTTATGCAACTGTGACTCACCACCTCTGAAAATGGGCTTCCATGTTCTCTATTATCTCAAAGCACTTGATTGGTCGAGTTCATTAATGTTGCACTCGATATGTATTTATAGTTTCCTGAAGGTTGGGGTCCAAATATGGTGGGTTAGAAAAATATTCGCAGATACATCATTCACTCGATTCATCGTTTCTAAGGTGTAGTTGTACATGTATTGTTAAAGATGTGGTGGACTTGTTGAAGTATGCCTTAAAAAGTTAAATGATAAAAATAAAGAAAGTATGTTTTGAGATTGAAAAAAATTAGAAAGTAGAAAAAATTGCCGAAAATTCAACAAAATACGTCGGGGCTGCGAAGACGGTCTGTAGGGTGGTGTTCGATGGTTGTCTAGTGGATTCCAGTGTGGGTTTGATGGAAATTCAAGTTCAGTCGAAGAGGTTTGAAGCTATCGGGATTGGTAGTTTCAGTTCACGGGTCTGTTCATTATTGTTAGAACATTATAACTATCTTTTATATTAATTTAAATATATCCTAAGATACTTAGAGGTATTAAGATATTAACAAATGCTCTAAGATACTATAAATAAGTATAAAGGATATTATAGGATATTTATTAAAAAAACTAACAATTAATTTATTGTGTTTTGGACTTGTTAAGGATCTGTTGGATTTCAATAGTTATAAATATGTATTTCTATCACTCTTTCAAGCATAACCTTTAGAATATAGAATGAAGGACACAACTCAATATCTCAACTGTGATAGAGTTCTATAAAAATTTAGGAATCCAGATTAAGTTCATATTTGTCGAGCCTCGCAAGCAAATAGACAAGTTAAAGCCACTAATAAAGTCGTATTATCGGGTATGAAGAAAAAGTTAGATAAAGCCAATGATTTGTGGGCTGAACAACCCTACAAAGTTTTGTGGTCATACCAACAACCCCATATTCCTTGACTAAAGAGAATTCTTTCAGGATGGTTTGTTGGTGGGATGCCATGCTGCCAGAGGGATCAACACCCCTACATGGTGACGAGAGCGTTTAAATAAAAAGGAAAACCAGGCCGACTTAGGAAGTGATGTAGACCTAATTGAATAAGTTAGGGAAATGCATCACATCCATGAATATGCAGCAAAGCAAAGGGTAAGAATGAGGTACAACACCAAAGTACGACCGAGAGAAACAAAGAAAGTTGACCTAATGTTGAAACGTGTGGTAGATCGGACATGAAAAGCAAACTGAATCCAAACTTGGACAGACCATACATGGTACTTCATAACCTATCCCATGGGGCTTACAATATGGATAGCTCAGAAGGAAAGGAAGTTTCCAGGACTTGGAATGCGGAGAGCTTCAAAAACTCCTTTATTTAAGAAGACTTTCAATTGTCGAGAATAAATTGTAAAAGTGTACTTTGAAAATATTTAATAAACAATGTCTCGTGGTAGCACTCTTTTTCCCTGTAAAGGCATGGAGGTTTTAGTGAGGCACCCTTGGCCTTTCAATAATTTCATTTTTCCTATTATCATTGGAGTATCGAAACCCACCGGGTTCTCCGAGTCGTTTAACCCAAGACATCCACAGGGGCATTGAATAGAATGAAGGTGAGAAAAATACATAAGAAGGGGGGATTGAATTGTGTTCGCAAAAATATTTTTACTTCTGAACCAGAGTTCAGATTCTAAAGCTGAGTTCAGAATCTGATTAATAATGCATAAGAAAATGAAACAGAAGTAAAGCAAAATAGCAAGGAACACACAACAGTTATCCTGGTTCCTCTCCTAACTGAGAGTACAATAGTCCCCTTGCCTCACAAGAGATTTTTCACTATAATCAACCTAATAATACTTTCTTATACACACATGTATAAGACTTTCCTTGCTCAGACCTCCGGTCTAAGACTTTCCTACTTAATCAACACCTGATCAAGACTTCCTACTTAGGTCCTCATATCCTAAGACTTTCCTTACTTAAACCACTTGGTTCAAGACTTTCCTACGTAGAACCACTGCCTAAGACTTTCCTGCTCAGATCCTCAATCCAATACTTTCTTGCTCTGACACACTGTCTAAGACTTTCCTGCTCAGATCCTCAATCCAAGACTTTCCTGCTCAGACATAATTTCTAAGACTTTCCTGCTCATATCCTAGATCCAAGAATTTTATCTAAACTAAACTGTTTAGAGAAGGAATAACTTACAACAACACTTGATTAACAATAAGAGGTGTTCAAATATAATACAACACACTTTTATAAAGGATTCTTAAGTTATACAAGAACAAGAACTCTTAACAGATTTTGCTTCTGATATGCAGTGTGTGTATTTCTCAGTTGTAGTTGCAATGTTATTTCTTGAGTTGATCTTCAAATCTTCTACTCCTTATTTAGCTGAAGAAATATAGTCGTTGGAGCATCCACAACTGCTATAATCAGATCGAATCTTCTAGTACATCTTCTTTTCCAATAAAGCATGTGTTGGAACTTTCAGTCAAGGAAATATCCATAGAACAAGGCCTTTGTCCAAAGGACATATCTATGATTTAGGTACAACACAATATGTTGAAGATAATATCAATATATCTCGAGTCCCGTGTTAGCAGAACTGAGTTGACATTAAGTCTCAGAGGTAGCCATAACACGCTTCTGATTCTAGAGTTTACTAGCAGCTGCTTCCTGATCAGACTCTCTCATGAGTGTATGACCAGAACCAAACCAAAGCCACTTTTGTGTCAGAAACAGTTGCACCAACTAAATAAAGTTCTGCATACACAAACTAGCTAGTTAGAAATCATAATTGTTTTTCAAATACTTTGTCATCATCAAAATTTTAGAGGATACATGGTATGAACCAAACTTGTCTAAACAATCTCCGCCTTTTTGATGATGGTAACTTTAAGTATTTAAAAATAATCAGTAGTAGATTAAATACTCAACAACTTTCAGGGTCTGAGGTTTGTAAGCTCCCCCTATGTCAAACACTCTCAGAGGTGAGGTTTGTAAGCTCCCCCGAGTCCTATCTGTGAAGTGTAAAAGGTGAGGTTTGTAAGCTCCCCCTATATAGAATAATGAATCCAATCCAAGGGCGAGGTTTTTAATCTCCCCTAAATAGGATAAACAACCTCATTCGGATCCAAAATTAATCTAGAAGAATACTTAATCCATTCTCCTCCTTTATCATTATTCAAAAAGGCAGGAAAGGAAGAAACTTTAGCGATTAATAATGGTTTCAGAATAATTCATAGCTGGATACCAGTCAAGAACAAGTTTATCAGTCAACTCAGTTTGTTGTACATGAGTAACAACACCCTGTTGAACAAGAATTATATAAAGAACCCTACCAAAAGGAATGAGGAAGAATAATTCCTCACTAGATACAAGTATCTCTTTTTTCAGATGATTGAACATAGACAAATGCAGATTCATCTTAGTTCTGGAGACTAGTAACATAATGAAGTTTTTGTCATCAGAAGAAAGCCATCATGTCCTCTTTTCTCTAGGCCTTAGATTGGTTCCCGTGATTTGGTACCAGATTTTTGCCATAGGAGTAGGAGTAGAAGGACTTTCAGCAGGGCCTTTACTTTCATAGATGATATGCATATGATTTGCAGATCTGTTGTTATGTCTGTAGATCTCAAAAGTAACTCCATCTTCGTCATAGTTTATAGCTTGAGAGATGATTTTAGAGTTGATTACCATAGGGAAACTATAGACAACAGAAAAAATCTGACAATCATCTAGTTCATTCTGATGAACATGAGCGTTTGCCCAGAAATCTTTCACAAGTTCTAGATAGATGGGTCCATAAAGCATTGCAAAGTATTCATCCCATTTCTAAAAATGAATATCTGAAACAATCTGTGAAAGATCATTCACCTTCAATTCATTGAAATCAGCTGCATATTCTTTTAGAATATCTAGATCAAAAGTCTCTCTTTTAATGGTCTTTGAAGACATTTAAGAAGAAATACTAGATTGAAGAATAGTGATCTTACAAGATTATCTTATATGGAAGATAACTTGTAACAATGAAGGAATGTACAAATAACCACATAACACATAGAATGCTAATATATAAGCAAGTATCTATTAAATGTTTGGACAGTTATGAGTCCGAATAAAAACAATTTAGATTCTATGTTAGTACACTCCTTTTAATGAACTAAATTTCAGAGCATATTTTGAAATAAGAGTGATAGTCATGTCTCTTCAGTCATGATATTTTCAGACACAGCTGTCTATTAACACTGTATTTTAAAAAGCCTTTTTAAGTATTTAGAGTGTAAGACAAGGATCCTTATCTTATCAGAACTCAAAAAATAGTCCAATTGTTAATTCAAAGCACATAACGAGGAATTAAACAAGTTACTTTCTGCTTTAAACAATATCAAGGAAGAGAGAAATATTACATCCCTATTCAAGCTTGAAAGACCATTCTTAGAGACACATCAGAAAGAAACATTTCAATTGAAAACCATCAGAATCCAAAAATTCCTCCAATACTTCATTTAGAAGACAAACATTTATTCAACGACAAAAACCATATTCAGATTTTCTTAATATAATCGAATAGAGCAATGACTAAGGGTTTTGTAAATATGTCAGTCCATTGATGTTCAGAATCAATAAACAAAATATCTATAATTCCCTTATGAATACAGTCTCTAATAAAATGATATTTAATTTCAATATGCTTGGTTCTCAACTGTTGAATTGGATTCTTTGTAAGACAAATAGCAGCAGTGCTATCACAAAGAATAAGAATATTATTTCCAAAATCTGATAGTCTTCAAGTTGATATTTCATCCAAAGTAGTTGAGTACAACAATTTGCACCTGGAATGTATATGCTTCTGCTGTAGACAAAGCAACAATTGCTTGTCTTTTACTTCCCCAAGAGATAAGGTTTTCACCTATGAATTGATAGGTACCACTGGTGGATTTCCTTTCAATTCTATCTCCAGCATAGTCAATATCACATAATCCAACCAACTGATAATCTAAAGATTTATTATAAAGAAGTCCAAGATTGATTGTTCCTTTCAGATACCTGAAGATCCTCTTGACAACTGTTAAGTGAGGCTCTGTAGGATCTGATTGGAATCTTGCACACAAACATATACTGAATAGAATATCAGGTCTTGAAGTAGTGTGATAGAGTAAAGATCCTATCATACCTCGATATTTAGTTGGATCCACCTTAGCACTGCATTCTTCATTGTTTAGATTGCAAGTTAGATGAATAGGAGTTGACATGACTTTGCATTCATCAAGATTGAACATTTTCAAGAGCTCTCTTGTGTACTTAGACTGATGAATGTAAATACCTTCAAACTTATGACTAATTTGAATTCCAAGAAAGTATTTTAGTTCACCCATCATGCTCATCTCAAATTCATCCTCATAGTTTTAGAAAATTCTTGACAAAGAGATGCATTAGTGTAACCAAAAATCACGTCATCACCATAAATTTGAACAATCAAGTTTTCTTCTTCTAGAGTTTTCCTAAATTGTATAGTGTCAACCTTGCCTTTAGCAAAACCATTTTCAAGCAGGAAATTGCTCTGTCTCTCATACCAAGCTTTTGGAGCCTGGTTGAGACCATAAAGTGATTACTTAAGCTTGTAAACAAAATATGGATTGTTTGGATCTATAAATCCTAGAGGTTGCTTGACATACACTTCTTTAGTAATAACACCGTTCAGAAAAGCACTTTTCATGTCCATTTGATAAAGTATAATGTCATGATTGATGGCATAGGAGAGAGTGAGTCTTATGGTTTCTAACCTTGCCACGAGAGCAAAGGTTTCAAAGAAGTCAATTCCCTCTTGTTGACTGTAGTCTTAAGCTATAAGTCTAGCTTTGTTCCTAACAACTTCTCCATGTTCGTTAAGCTTGTTTCTGAAGATCCAATTAGTCTCAATGATGTTTTTCTTTTGAGGTTTTAGAACAAGATTCCACACATCATTTCTCTAAAACTGATTTAGTTCATCTTGCATAGCCATGATCCAACCATTATCAGTTAAAGCATCATTAATAGAAGTAGGCTCAATTAATGAAATAAGTCCAAGCATTGAATGATCATTTCTTAAGGCATATCTGGTCCTCAATGGCTCATCTTTATTACCAATGATTTTCCCTTCTGGATGAAATGCTTTATATTTAAACATTCATTCTGAGCAATCACTGAATCAGTAACTGTATGACTAGTTGGTGTATCTATAGTTTCTGCAACATATAGGATTTCGTCTGATATAGTAATAGATTCTGAAACATCATCCTCTATACATTTTTCTTTAGGAACACATACCAATAGTTGTTCTTCAGAACTCTAGATGCATGCAGAGATAACATTTTGGGCCATATTTTCTGGCTTGTCAAGATCAGATGTTTTGTCATCAAATTTAACGTGCATAGACTCTTCAACCATTTTAGTTTCTGAGTTATACACTCTGTATTATTTTGAGCGTTCAGAGTATCCTAAAAAGACACCCTTTAAAGCTTTAGTATAGAATTTCTTTAGGTAGTCCTTGCTATTCAAAATGTAACAAGTACATCCAAATTGATGAAAATAGGTGCTGAATTGTAATACTAGCGAGGTTTTATTATAGTCTCCACAAGAATTGTTCTGATATGGGATGCTTGTCGTTAAATAATGTATCATTTCAAGAAAAGGGTTTTTCAATGTTTGTTTCATAAATTGTCACGATTTAGTAGCCAAACTTTTAAATTCTAAAGTGTTTGATTAACAAAGTATATCAAAAGTAATTTTCATCTACTGATAACACCGAAACACACTGCGTATTTGGCTCGGATTGCACATGTTTATTGTCGTTTAATTGTTATTTTCTTGTATTATGCTTGTGTTTTGTCTTGTTTTCAGGTGCATTGCCGAATAAAAGCCTTCCACGAAGAAATAGAGTGAAAAGAGCAGAAAACAAAATTTTTGGTGAAAATTACACATATGGCGTTCCACGTGGCGTTGGCCATGGGGGTATCCATGATGTTTAGGGTTTCTCCCACGTTCTAATGGTTATAAGACCAGGTTTCCCACCTTTTATACATATGGTGGACGCCATGTCTAGATGGCGGGCACCATCTTTGATTTTGGTGGTCAAGTCAATGACGGTTGGAGAATGAGGCCATGACTAGAGATTTTCTCTCCCACGATTCTTGAAGGTTCAGCTTGACATTCAAGGAACTTTTTCACTATAGTTTTTCATTTTCTATCATCCAATATTAGTTCTCAGCATAGGAAAAAAAGTGTCACGCACTATTGTTGTAATCGAGGTTGGAGCATCGTAGCATATGAGTTTAATTTTGCCGTCATTTTACTTTCCAAGTCAGCTTTATTTTCCAGCACTGTACCAGATTCAAGTCTCTGATTTGGAGCAATTTTTTATTCTATTCACACTTTTATTATTATTCGCATTGCCTTCCGCCTTGCTTTAAATTGTTTAAATTTTTGCACAATTTACATATTGCTTTATTTCAAAAGATTCGTTTTCTAAACTGAACTTAAGCGTCACACTTCGTTCTTACTTTTGAAAACCAATCATGCACGTATTTATTTCTATAAATGATTTATTCTACAAACAAATTCCTTACTATGTTTACCACCGTCATGTCTAGCTAATTCTGCTGTGCTGGGATGTGAGGACCGTTGTTTCGACGATACTCCATATGTTGTATTTATAGAAATACTTTAGGTACTTTTTCAGATTTTAATGCAACTTTTCTAAACTTAAATCGACCGACCATTACGTGAACGGGACCATGATTTTATTTACGTAATAACCGTGACTATGTCGAGTAAGATCGGAAGCCGTCAGACACATTAGATAAGAGTTGGTTAGTTTTTAATTAGTAAAAATAGTGAAAGCACTTTATTAATTAATTAGGAAAGTTTGATATTATTAGAAAGTGATTTTAAAACTATTTTTGGACACTTTTATAGATTTAGGATCCGGTTGGCCGAACATATGCCGGAAACCCTTTGATATTGAAAGTTTCCAATCAAAAACACTTTTTAACTGAGTCTTAGAGGTAGTTATATAAAAAATGATTTTTCACTTTAACGCAAGATGCGACCGGTGCAGCGTGAGTGGATGGCATAGATTAAAGGTCAGGTCCGGTTCCTATTACGTTAACGCGACGGTTCCTTTTTAATTAACTCTTTTTCGAGAAAGGAAATATTGCCCCACAAGTGTCGCTACGCGAAAAATGACACAGAGTCGCCACCGAATTTTATTTATCCCAAGGAGGGAAAGAGGAATAACGATAAAACCTTTAGGGACAGAGCATGGTCATTGCAACCAAGTTTTAGGGTTCGGGAATCGGTTATGTGAGGGGAAGGTATTAGCACCCCCTCACATCCATCGTACTCGATGGGAACCTTCTAGGTTGTTTTAGCTTGAATAGGTGTTTGAATCTAAAAGTTTGCTTGCTTAAAAGGAAATAGGGGTTGGTGTTTTTATTAAAGTGTTCGCCAAGGATTGTGGCCCTTGTGCCTACGTATCCTCACTTAAAAGAAGTGAAGAATCTGAGCTCTGTAGTTCAGAAGCTTGTGAAATGGTTGTTTGTTGATTGATTTTATACCTTGAAAAAGGGGTTTCGGATTGATGCCCTAAGGCGAAAAGAAGTTTGATGAGTTGATGTTATTTTTTTAGGTTTTTGAGAAGAAATTGTTCATGATTAGGATCATACTAAAGACTTTAGATAGAGATGAATGTCTCGAATAACCAAGTTGAGTGCCTTGTATTCAAAACATTCAGAACGAGTGTAAGGGGGTTCCATTCTCATTCCTTCTCCACCACTTTAACGCTTATGGCGTATAACCCTAATCGTATATTTATTATTATTTTTTTGGATTTTTATGAGAAAAATATCACTTGATGTTGGATAAAAGGTTTTACTACTTGTAAAAATATTTTAAGTGATGCGAACAAGGTCGATGGCGAACGCACAAGGCGGTCGACTTACAAGGGTGAGAATGGCTCGATAAAATCGAGAGTTTATTTTTGAACATAGTTTTTGGAACCAAAAGTCAAGAATGGCCGTAATCATTCACATATAATGGTCGTACAACCACATCAGGTTAGTCGGCTTGAAACAACATAAAACACGGAAAAAAACGGCGAACCCCTTGAAATTGTTTTTTTGGGAAAACAGGGAAAGTTCGCTGTGCGAACCTTGCAGCGAAGCTGCTCAGAAACAACATGAAGTTTGTTGTGTGAACTTCTCAGCGAACGTGCACTATTCATAAACAAAAGCGAAAGGGGGCAAAATTCGCTGTGCGAACTTACCAGCGAACTTGCCAGCGAACACACACTATTAACAAACAGAGGCGAAAGGGGCCAAAGTTTGTTGTGCGAACTTGCCAGCGAACCTACCCAGAAAAAAAATCAAGAAGTTCGATGTGTGAAATTCATGCTTTTTGCCCAGAATGCACCTTTTTCATAGAAACAAAGGGAAAAGGGGGCAAAGTTCGCCGTGCGAACTTGCTAGCGAACATGACAGTATTTTTGAGTTTTTCCAACTCATTTCACTATGAAAACTAACTTATGTTCTCTCCTTTTCTTATACTTTTCGCATACAACATAGGTCACTCTTGAGACCTCATTACAATATATACAACACCAATAACTTAAGAGAAAAATAAAACATACAAGATATATAAAAGAGATAAAGGTTTGAAAGGAAAGATACCCAAGAGCTACTCTTCTCCTTCTAATCACCAATGGCTTTTGTTGGCTATGCTCTATGGTTCACCTCCGTATTCTGGTTTCCTATCACTCTCTTGTTCTGTCAATGGTTTTTTCTTTCTCAATATCTCTTTTTTCTGTTTTTTCTCAATGCATCTTGCTCTAAATCTCTCTCTCTATGTGTCAATGTGTTAATGTCTCCAACTTTCTACTGCTGTTGCTTTTCTTTTATATCCAAAGCATTAGGGTTTGTACATGTTTTTTAAAACTTCAAAATTTCTACACTTAGAAATGTCCAAAGCCACTTTCTTGGTGCACCCTTTTGCTCTAGAAATCTTACTTTTTCTGCTGCACTTTTGCTGTTGTACTAAAGCAATAGAGCTTGCACATGCTTCAAGTTTCTGAATTTTTATGTTTGGAAGTACTTATTACCACTTTCTTGGTGTAGCCCCATTTCTTTCCATTTCTAGAATGCTGCTTTTTTTGCTTTTGCTGCTGCACTTTCCTAGTGTTGTTTTTCTGCATTGCCTTCCTTTATTCACTTGTTCTTGGGTTGTACTTGTGGTCCATGCCTCTCCCTTTGACAGAATTTTGAAGTTGTGAATTTTGGCATGTAAGTGAAACAACATGATCTAATTCCTCAAGTTTTGTGACATGGTTTATTTGGTTAGGAATTAGTTGGTCATGGGGTTGTTTTGGATCAATTTAAAAATGCCTTGAAATTGCCCATGAATAAGCATAAATGGTTTTGCTTTTGAAATGCTCTAACCTTAATTATTTTCCTTGGATATTTGTGGGCTTAATTGGTTATGAGTTATATGTAGCACATGGATATTTGATGGGGAATGAAGGGTACCATAACATGAAATTAGTTAGAAACTTGGATTAAGATTAGAAATAGCTTAATTTCTAAGCATTACTTAGAGTTTGAAACTTTGTAACAAATGAGACATTCTTGCAAATATCATGAAATTCCCTTTGTAATATTCTAATCTTGAATTCACAAATCTTGAATTTTGAATGATGGATCTCCCTTATACCATTAAATTTGAAATGGATGAAATCTTGAATTATGAACTTGTGATCTTTTGAATTCCACTTGAACATAGAATTTGAAACAAAGTTGGATGAAGAAAACTTGAATTAGGCCTTGCATTTCATGTTCATTAGGAATATTGATCTTGAATATCCTAATATTTTTCAAGTAACTTCTCCTTGAAGGAATCTACATGAGTAGACTTTCCAACTTGAACCAAACCTTAGATGATGAACCTTTTCTTCCATGTAGCCCATGATATGCAATTTATCTTATTTGGAATAGAAAACAACGAAGCGACCCAATCCTTACCTTGTGAACTCACATGCTCGATATGTAATAGAACGATGTATGATATGACAAATGTAGGGTATGAAAGGTTAAAGGTGAAAATGAGGGTGTGACAACAAGTATTACTACTTAGACAATAGGAGTATTGTTTGATCGATGAGAATTACATTCCAGTATGCTTTATTCTAAGTTTGAGTTCATTCCTTAATTATTTTTTTCTGTGCGTATTAGGCTCGATTTTCACTAGCTTTAACTAAACACCGTAATAATAGTAATCGATAGATTGACATTGGTCTCTGTGGGATCGATAATCTTTTATATTACTCTGACATACTCCGTATACTTGTGGATAGCACGCATCAAGTTTTTAGCGCCATTGCCGGGGACTAATTATGTCAAATTTCATACCCTATTGTTACATCGTCTAGACTAAAGCATCCCTTTAGTCGGTCAATGCAAAGAACTCACAGCACCAGAAACCTAGTTGATCTAATAGAAGAACCCGAATGATACACCCGAGCTCGTATTTTGCTCCGAAGACTTAAAAGAGCAATGGCAGAAGATCAGAACGAGAAACCACTTAAGGATTTCGCCCTACCATCTAACGAAGAACCCCATTCTAGTATAGTAAACCCAACTATACCAGCTCATAACTTTGAATTAAAACCCTCTCTATTACAATTAGTGCAACAAAACCAGTTCGCAGGTCTTCCTACGGAGAACCCGAACTAACACCTGAAAGTTTTTATCCAATTGGCCGACCTTGAAAGCCAACGGTGTTCCTCCTGAGGCGATACATATAAGACTATTTCCTTTTTCCCTCAGAGATAGAGCCCGGTCATAGTTATATTCCCTTCTAGCAAACTCCATAACCACTTGGAATGACTTAAAGAAAGTATTCCTAGCTAGATACTTTCCACCGAGTAAAACCGCTGTCCTACGAAACCAAATAACCCGATTCACTCAAAACGAGGGAGAATCACTTTTCGACGCTTAGGAAAGATACAGAGAACTATCAAGAGCTTATCAACACCATGGTTTAGAACAATGGCTCATAATTCACACCTTTTATAATGGACTCATGTATAACACCAAGATGACCATCGACGCTGCCGCTGGTGGTGCCTTGATGAACAAACCCTACCCTGAAGTATGCACTCTCATTGAAGAGATGGCACAAAGACATTACCAATGGGGAACAAAATGAGCCCCAGTAGAGAAGAAAGAAACCAAAGGAGGTGTTTATGAAGTCAGTTGCCTCGACCATATGAATACCAAAATGGACGCCATAGCCCAAAAAGTAGAAAGCCTGACTATCAACTCTACAGTTACCATAGCTGCAGTTCAACCCGGATGTGAGATCTTTAGAACCAAAGAACATACTCTAGCTGGATGTATTCTTTTAGCTAAAATAACCACAGACCAGGTCAATTACGCCCAAGGAAACCCCTATTTTAACACGTATAACCCTGGATGGAGGAATCACCTAAATTTTTCCTATAAGAATAATAACCCTAGTCAGAATTCTACACCCAAAGACCACCCAGTTTCCAAGCTAAAAAACCAAACCCGCCTATGCAATCTGCTCCTCAAAAGCCAAATTTTGAGAAAATGGTGGAAGGTTACATCGCATGTCAACTTCAGCAAAACAAGGATTTCATGAATGCAAACATTCATATAAATGGACTAATCATACAATTGGGCACCAAACTCATTTATGTAATTACTCACAACAAAATGCTTGAAACCCAGACCTCTCAAGTGGCACAACAACAATCTACTCAAGTTTCACCAGGAGGACAATTTCCTGGACAACCTCAACCTAACCCCAAAGGGCATGCTAACGCTATTTCCCTACAGAGTGGAACTACTTACAATGAGCGTGTAGACCCTAGGCTGAATAAGACAAAATCTCCTAAATATGTAGTGACCACACCCGAGAAAGAAGTAGACAAACCAGTAGAATCTGAGCAACCAAAGGATGAAAGAATTAAAGATAAGGAATGAGTGAAAGACGATAAAGTTTATGTACCACCCCCTCCTTATAAACCTCCAATTCCATACCCACAAAGACTAAAACAAACCAAATTAGATAACCAATATAAAAGGTTTATAAAAGTGATCGAGAAGCTCCACATAGAGATTCCATTCACTGAAGCCATTACCCAGATACTATCTTACGCCAAATTCCTTAAAGACATATTAACCAACAAACGAAGGCTTAATGATCCAAAACCCTTAGAATGCAATTCTATTGCCGAAAATAAGCTAGCTAAAAAGGAGAAAGATCCAAGAAGTTTTTCTTTACCTTGCGTTTTAGGAAATCACGTTATCGATAAAGCACTTCTGGACTTAGGAGCCAGTGTAAGCTTAATGCCTTTAGCCGTTTGTAAGAGGTTAGACCTAGGAGAATTGCAACCAACTAGGATGTCCCTTCAATTAGCCAATAAATCTGTTAAATATCCTATAGGCATTTGAGAAGACGTCCCGGTTAGGATTGGCCAACTTTATATTCCAACAGATTTTATTGTCATGGATATTAAAGAAGACGACAAAATCCCAATCCTTCTAGGTAGAACCTTTTATCAACAGCTGGAGCTATAATAGATGTCAAGAGAGGAAAAATGACATTTGAAGTAGGTGATGAAAAAGTAGAATTCATATTATCCAAATTCCTGATGGCACCAGCTATAGATGGCTCATGTTATGCTATTCATATCATTGATGAACGCATAAGATAATTACACCAAGTAGATCCAGTCGAAACAATTAAATTGCCTTCAACTCCCATAATGGAGGACGACAGATTTGAAACTGAGTCTTATATAGATGAAAACCTTTATGAATACTTGGCGCTCACCCTAGATCATATGCCATGTCCTAAGAAACCATCAATAGAACTTAAGGAACTACCTAAGAATCTGAGATACGAGTTCTTGGACGAAGAACTAAATCGTCCAGTCATAGTTAGTGCCACCTTAGATAGTGAAGAGACCAATCAACTCTTAGATATTTTGATAAAATATCCCTCAGCTCTAGGTTATAACATTTCTAATCTCAAAGGGATAAGTCCTTCCGTGTGTATGCACCAGATTATGCTAGAGGAAGACTCTAAACCTTCCAGAGAACATCAACGGAGGATAAACCCTATAAGAGTGATGTTGTGAAAAAGGAAGTGTTAAAATTATTAGAGGGTGGAATAATATACCAAATTTCTGATAGTAAGTGGGTGAGCCCTGTACATGTGGTGCCTAAAAAGGGAGGTGTCACAACCATACAAAACAAAAGAGGAGAACGAATAGCTAAGCGTATAGGAAGTGGTTGGCGTATGTGTATCGATTATAGAAAACTAAACAAAGTAACTAGGAAAGATCATTTCTCGCTTCCATTCATAGACCAAATGCTTGAACGTCTAGCAAGACATTCTTACTTTTTCTATCTATATGGATATTCATGGTTTTTCCAAATTCCTATTCACCCCGATGATCAAGAGAAAATAACCTTTACTTGTCCATATGGAACATTTTCCTATCGACGAATGTCATTGGGACTATGCAATGCCCCAACTACTTTCCAATGTTGTATGATGCCAATCTTTGCAGATTTTCTCGACGAGGATCATGGAAGTTTTCATGGATGATTTATCGGTATGTGGATCCAGTTTTAGAAATTGTCTAACCAACCTTGAGAGAATCCTAGAAAGATGCATAGAGGTCAATCTTTTTCTAAACTGGGAGAAATGTCATTTTATGGTTACTGAAGGAATAGTATTAGGACACATAGTTTCCGAAAGAGGCATTGAGGTTGAAAAATCCAAAATAGAAGTTATAGAAAACCTCTAACCACCGAAAACAATTAGAGAGATTTGAAGTTTCCTTGGACACGTCGGTTTCTACCGACGCTTCACTAAGGACTTCTCCAAAATAACCAAATCCTTAACCAACCTTCTTATGAAAGACGTTGAATTCAATTTCGATGATAAATGTCTTGAAGCTTTCAAACACCTTAAACAAGCACTAATATTCGCACCTATTATACATCCTCGAATCAAGCTTTCAAAATTATGTGCGACACAAGCGACTACGCAGTTGGTGTTATTTTAGGGCAAAGGAAAGATAAGAAACTTCATGTAATTTATTACGCTAGTAGAACACTACGCCACCCAACTTAATTATGCTACAATTGAAAAGGAACTTGTCGCTGTAGTTTTTGCTATTGACAAGTTCTGATATTATCTAGTTGGAGTAAAGATTGTTGTTTACACAGATCACACTGCTATTAGATATCTATTAAGCAAAAAGGACGTTAAACCGAGATTACTTCGCTGGATCCTTTTGCTACAAGAATCCGACTTGGAGATCTGTGATAAGAAAGACATTGAGAATGTGGTTGCAGACCACCTTTTGAGGCTAGAATACTTAAAACTATACCACATCCCGATAAACGATGACTTTATTTATGATAGACTCATAGTAGCAGTTAGAACCAATCGTAGTGATGACCACGACCTCTACTTGGAATCAAACATTGAAAATTCCCTAGCAGTTACAAATGTACCTTGGTACGCCGATTTTGTAAACTACCTAGCTGTCGATAACATACCCCTTAATCTTAACTACCAACAGAAGAAGAAGTTATTTCACGATGTGAAACACTTTTATTGGGACGAACCAGTCCTGTTTAAGAGGGGAGCAGACGACATATTTCGTCGCTATGTTCCAGAAGAGGAAGTAGAAAACATAATCAAACATTGTCACTCTGCACCTCATGGGGGACGTGCAGGCACATCTAAGACTTGCGCAAAACTTCTTCAAGCAAGCCTTTTCTGGCCAAAGTTATGGCGCGACGTCTGTGATTACATTGTCAGATGTGACCGGTGTTAACGCACTGGGAATGTCTCAAGACGTGATGAAATGACCTTGAAAAATATCCAAGAAGTAGAACTCTTCGATGTTTGGGGAATATATTTTATGGGACCCTTTCCATTGTCAATGGGAAATAAGTATATTTTAGTAGCTGTTAACTACGTGTCTAAATGGATCGAAGTTGTGGCTTCACCTACCAATGATACTCGTGTAGTCATAAAATTATTCAAAAAATATATATTTCCTAGATTTGGAGTACCTCGCCTCGTTATAAGTGATGGAGGATCGCACTTCATATCAAGAATACTTGATAACCTTTTAAATAAATATTGAGTTAAACACAAAGTAACAACACCCTACCATCCACAAACCAGTGGACAAGTAGAAGTTTCAAATAAGGAGATTAAGTAAATCATAGAAAATATTGTTTCTATTTTTAGAAAAGATTGGTCCCTGAGACTACAAGAAGCATTGTGGGCTTACAGGACCGCTTTCAAAACTTCTATAGAAACAACCCCATACCAGTTAGTTTATTGAAAATCTTGCCACTTAACCTTTGAGCTGGAACATAAAGCCTATTGGGCCATCAAGGCCCTTAATATAGACTACTTAGCAGCCGGTGACAAATGCATTCTCGACATCTATAAATTAGAAGAGCTACGTCACAATGCTTGTGAAAATGCCATTATCTATAAAGAAAGAACTAAAGCATGGCATGACAAAAGGATTGTTATGAAATAATTCAACATAGGCAACCATATACTTCTCTTTAATTCTAGATTTCATCTGTTTCCTAGTAAGTTACGCTCAAGATGGACCGGCCCTTATGAGGTCACCCAAGTCCTGAAGTCTGGGGAAGTAAAAATTTGAGATCATTCATGTAGTCCTTTTATAGTAAATAGACAAATATTGAAACACTATTATGGAGGAGACATCCCTACCTATTACTCTGGTCATACTCTGAACGAACCACCCATTGCCACATCTACTAAGTAAGTTCCATAATCGTCGAGCTACTGACGATAAACAAGCGTTGCGTAGGAGGTAACCCACAACCATTTTTATTTCCTTATTTATTTTTTATATACATCTTATTGTCAAAAGGTGAATTATTTACATTTATTATCCGCTTAACAGGATTGACTTGTGTGATATTTTTGTTTCAGGTCTCAGACCTCATCGCCCTTGATAGCATTCTCCGCTAACACTATTTTTCAGGATACAAAACTTCGATGATATGCACGTTGTGTTCAGGGATGAAAAGCAGAGGAAACGATTTGCGATCCTTTCTGACCGACCTATGCTCCTAACAGGATACCCTGATTCCAAGTGCCTTAAAACCTTAGGTCTTGAAGCCAGTGTGAGATACCTCAACCATAAACTCCAATGGGAAGAATACTCTGATGCAATGAATGTCAAGTACAAGAACTTAACCTTTGAATTCCTCAGCTCTCTCATTTACAAACCCTACGCTGGTATAGGATTCAAAAGAAGGCATATTAATTTCAGATTATTTGGAAAAAAAGTACATCCTCAAACATAAAGATTTTGGTAACCTATTAGGATTTCAGCATAGCCTAGATGTTATACATGATCTATTAGAAGTAAATGTTATGCAAGATGAGCTGGATAAGTTCTGGAGTCACATCACCGATGGAGGAGGCCCTGATCCTTCCACCCAACTGTTAAACAAGTTCCATAACCCAACCTTTAGATACTTTATGATGATTCTAGCTAAGACCTTCTTTGGAAAAAGCAAAACTGACATCCATGTAAGTGTTGAAGAGATCCTTATGCTCTTCTGCACCTCTCATTCACGTCCTATAGCTAGTGGAAATTTCCTGATGGATAACCTTAACCTAATCGCCAGATCTTCCGAAGGACCCATCCATATAGGAGGTATAATGACACACATAGCTCATACCCTATGTCTCGCCACCAAATTATCACACCTGATCACCTATTGTGGCTACACCTTTATTGAACTAAACCATTGTTTGGATCGTGGCCTAGTGAGGTGAGTTTTCTTTGGTCCTGCCGATTTCAAACTCCTGATAGACGATGAAACCATTCACTACTTTGGACTATCAAACCCGACCCGAACCAATGTCCACAATAAAGAAAACTGGTCGTATGCCCTAGAAGGCCAAGATGAGACACCTGCTAGACCTAAGACCCCACCTATTTCAGAATACCATCCTACACCTCTCTCAGAAAGGACCACATTATATTCCTCTAACATTCATCTGCAACGACTCGACATTTATTCTGAGTTTGATACTATACGCAAGGATATTTTTTCTCTTCGCGGAGATCTTACTGAATTCACCATACAGATGGAGGTCTCTGATGCGACACATGCCACCGAATCTGATTGCCTGTATCAGGAAATCTATAGTATCATACACTAGCTTGGAGAGGCATAGGCATCCCGTCCACATATGAATCAGGGTGTCCGTTGCCAATCACTTTAGAGGAATTACTAGTGCACTGAGGACATTGCTCACACTGAGTGTGGAGGAGATTTTTACCACATTATTATCATTGTTTTTACCGCACTGCTATCATTATTTTTACCGCACTATTATTATTATTGCCATTTAATTCACCCCAAAACATATTATTATTATTATTAGTTTTATTTTCGCATATTCAAATTTATCAGTTAATTTTTAAATTTTTAGGATCTTTATTATTATCATTATTCATGTTTAATGCGCATTTTTATCATTTATATCGTGTAAAAATATTATCTATGTCTCTTGCATGTACCAATATCTCAGAAGACGCTACACACACTCCCAAACGAGGATCCAAACCGAAACGAGGGCCCAAATCCCGTGCCAGCCCAAAATACAAAGATGGCAGATGCCATCAACCCCTAGGCGGACGCCAAGGGGTCTGAAGCCTTTTACGAGACAAATTAAAGAAAAACCATATTTTCTCTATTCTCTTCATCTTCAACCTTCAAAGCTCTCCTCCCTGACTGGCCATGCCATTAGTTCCTTCGAGGGAAACTTGGCCTCTAATACAAATAACCCGACCATACGTGTTTTCTTCCATTTGCTGGTCAATACCATCTTTTCCAGAGAGAACTCTAACAAATTAAATTCAAACGAATTCATTTTTCTACAAGCTGCCCTCTATCGCAGAAGATTGAACCCCGTACCTTTTATGTTAGCACATATGTGTGATGTTGTGAAGAAGAGAGGAACCGTGTCATTTGGGGGATTGATTACCTTCATTGCACGTGCCTTCCAACTTGACACCGAGGTAGCCACATTAGAACCACTCCCACCTTGCACTATAAACTTAAAATTATTGAGAGGTATGCGATTGTGCAAGGTGAGGAAGGAAAAATGATACACCCTCATGGTTCAAAATGTAGCTATATCGAGTGTTGCTTTACCTTGTTCCCATTGTACCGATGTGTGACACGAAAAAAACTGGACTTATGATTTACAAGCTGATCCTATTCTCGGTCCGTTACCACCAAACATCCCGGAAGACAAAGGTAACGAGATCGATGACGAATATGAGCGGATGAACCAATCCCCCGTTCATAATATTCCTTCCCCACAAGAATCACCTGCACGCACTCTACCGTTTACTAACCCTTCTGCAGGTGCACCTTCTGGATTCTATTAAAATATGGAGACAGCGGCAAGCTCACGAAGAAGAACGTGATGGCCTGTTCTATGCCATGTATGAGCAGCAATAGGACATGATGAACTTCATGCGTGAGTCACAATGGCAGACTGGGTGATTCATGCATTCTATGAAGTCTCAGCTTGCCATCGCCTCTCTACAGCAATGCCAGCAAGCTCGTCTTGACAACCTTACAGGCTGGTAGAAGTCACTCAAGGTTCCATACTAGGAAACCTTCATGAGCTCCGACAGGTTAATGACTCACTAGCAGCGAGGATTGAGCGGCTTGAGCTTTCACAAGGTACACGACACCGTAGTAGAAGTCGTCGTTCTTGACATTTAGAGCAGGGAGGAGAGGGTACCAGTGGTCAGCAGTAGTGATGTCCAGATTTTGCCTATTTCTTTCCACCTTTTATTAAAACAGTAGGGATAATGTTTGATTTAAGTGTGAGAGGAGATATTTACTGTTTTTATTTTCCTTTATATTTTTCATTTTATTGCTTTCTAGTTTAGTTCTAAATATGCTTTTAGCCTGTTTTTAGTTTTTTTTAATAGTTACATGTGCTTGACGAGTCGTTTGTCTAGTTTGTCTATTTTCACCCATTTCTTGAGCCATACCAAAAAAATTTTGAATAAGAAAACAACTTTTATTTTAAAATTTTGGGTTGTTAGACAAGTTTAGGATAATTTGCAGAGACTTGGGAAAACTTTTGAAAAATCGATATCGTCTTGACACCATAAGTCTCTTAATTATAGAAATCGATCTGGATACTTATTATGAGATGGCCTTAAAATCTCACTCTTGAATTAATGATCCCGTAAAAAGAAAAAAAAATACATGCGGCAAAGCAAAGATTTTGAAAAAAGGATCCGTCTTCTAATTAGGTAACCCTCGCCCGATTATTTATCCCAATGGTAGTGAAACTTCTAAAATTATGCTTATGTCTCTGTGTTAAAAAGCAAAAATCATTGAATATTGACACAAATTCGGATCAGGATCACCAACAGGTTTGTTCACCATGTGAGTACAAGATAACAGGCTTAATGTGAATGCGCCTGAATGAAAAAGGATAATAAAGGGGTGAATAAGTTAGGCCTAGGTATAATTACATGATGCAGATTGGTTTGTATAAGGACAATTATGACCGCAACCCGCGAGAAGTGTTACTACGATATCCTTGGTTCACGAGTTAATACCTATTGATGCGACCTTGATCGAACTAAAATTCTTTAGCCTAGATTGAATACTTATGTGCTACTGTTTTTATTTTGTGCTCATAAGAGATTGCTTAAGGACAAGCAAAGGTTTAAGTGTGGGAGAATTTGATAACACCAAAACACACTGCGTATTTGGCTCGGATTGCACATATTTATTATCGTTTAATTGTTATTTTCTTACATTATGCTTGTGTTTTGTCTTGTTTTCAGGTAAATTTCCTAATAAGAGCCTTCCACGAATAAATGGAGATAAAAGAGCATAAAATAGATTTTTCGGTGAAAATTACACACATGGCATTCCACATGGCGTTGGCCATGAGGGTAGCCATGATGTTTAGGGTTTCTCCCACGTTTCAATGGTCACATGACCAGGTCTCCCACATTTTGTACACATGGCAGACACCATGTCTAGATGGCGGGCGCCATCTTTGATTTTGGTGATCCAGTCAAGGACGGTTGGAGAATGAGGCCATGACTAGAGATTTTCTCTCCCACGATTCTTGAAGGTTCAGCTTGACGTTCAAGGCATTTTCTCTCTATAAATAGGACTTAGTTTTTTATTTTCTATCATCCAATCTTAGTTCTCAGCATAAGCATAAATCTAGTTGTTAAAAATGGTAATCCGTCACATCGAGGGGTTTCACACTATTGTTGTAATCGAGGTTGGAGCATCGTAGCACAGGAGTTTAATCTTGCCGTCATTTTTCTTTCCAAGTCAACTTTACTTTCCAGCACTATACCAGATTCAAGTCTCCGATTTGGAGCAGGTTTTTTTATTCTATTCGCACTTTTATTATTATTCACATTGCCTTCCGCCTTGCTTTAAATTTTTTAAATTTCTGCACAATTTACATATTGCTTTATTTCAAAAGATTCATTTTCTAAACTAAACTTAAGCGTGACACTTTCGTTCTTACTTTTGAAAACCAATCACACACGTACTTATTTCCCTAAATGATTTATTCTACAAACAAATTCTTTATTATGTTTACCACCGTCATGTCTAGATAATTCTGCTGTGCTAGGATGTGAGGGTCGTTGTTTCGACGGTACTTCATATGTTGTATTTGTAGAAATATTTTAGGGTTTTTTTTCGAATTTTAATGAAACTTTTCTGAACTTAAATCGATTGGCCATTATGTGAACGAGACCGTGTTTCTGTTTACGTAATAACCGTGACTATGTCAGGTGAGATTGAAAGTCATCTGACACTTTAGATAAGACTTGGTTAGTTTTTAATTGGTAAAAACAAAAAAAAAGCATTTTATTAATTAATTAGGAAAGTTTGGTATTATTAGAAAGTGATTTTAAAACTCTTTTCGGACGCGTTTATAGATTTAGGATTTGGTTGGCCGAGCATATGCCGGAGAACCTTTGACATTGAAATTTCCCAATCAAAAACACTTTTTAACCAAGTCTTAGAGGTAGTTATATAAAACAGGATTTTTCACTTTAACGCAAGATGCAATCGGTGCAGCGTGAGCGGCTGGTTTAGATTAAAGGCTAGGTCCGGTTCCAATTACGCTAACGTGACGATTCTTTTTTAATTAACTTTTTTTCGAGGAAGAAAATATTGCCCCATAAGTATTACTACTTAGACAATAGGAGTATTTTTTGATCAATGAGAATTACATTCCAGCATGCTTTATTCTGAATTTGAATTCATTCCTTAATTATTTTTTCTGTGCGTATTACGCTCTGTTTTCACTAGCTTTAGATAAACACCGTAGCAATAGTAATCGATAGATTTACATTGATCTCTGTGCGATCGATAATATTTTATATTACTCTGACGTACTTTGTATACATGCGGATAACACGCATCATCTACCCTAACTAATACGCATTATTTCAATCTTGCATGTGAAGTCGGATCCGATTAATATCATCACATATTCTCTCAATACCGTCTATGTCTAGAGCGGCGTCGTGAGAAATACTGACGGTCTCTCAATATAACAACCAATATAATAAGCTTTAAAAATATCAACCATAGATCGATCTCTCTAATCTTTAAATTGATAGATGAATATTTTAGGTCAAGTTTCATAAAATCTATGTCTAGAGTTTTACAAAACAAGAATGGATCATTAAGAACAAATATATTTATCATATATTAATCATCACTTGTTCACATACAAGGCCAATCAAAAGAAGTACATAAAGATAAAGTAGACTACCTCTACCCTTGATACAAGGGAAATTAGATACCCATAACCATGGTAGCTTTGATTTACAAGTCTTGAGAGAAGATGAATGAGAATCCACGTCGAAGAATCAATCTTCGATGCGAATCCAGCTTCTATTTGTAAAATCTCACTCTTTAGTGAAGAAATGCAGAAAAATGACGTTTCTATGTGAAAATGGGGTTATGATCCCCAAAAAGTGTCAAAAGTACATATATAGTACTTTCAGAATCTACCAAGTTTGCCCAGCAAACACTTTATTCGCCCAGTGAATACCACTTATGTGGCACCTGAAGTGCCTCTGAACAGTTAAATTTCCCCTGAGGAAATATTTGAACTTGCCTAGCAAACACTTCTTCACCCAGCGAGTTCCTTCTCTACAAGTTTACACAATGAACTTATGGCCCTTTTCTTACCGCCTCTAATTTGGGATGGTTTGCTGGGGCTTCGGTGCAACTTCGCCCAGCGAATATTTACTGGCTGCTCGTTGTTATTCGCCCAACGAACATGCTAAATCTTCTCCTTTTCTTTGGCTTCCTTGTCCATTTACTTGTGTCTTACTCTTTGATAGATTATGCCTAAATCCTGCACGATAACACACAAATCAAAGTAACCAAAGGTATTTGCACATAGTTGAAGAATAGCATGGAAATATGGAATAAATCCATTGAAACATAACAAATGAGATGAAAAATGCCAATAAATATGGATCAAAATATGACATGTTTGACATTCAACAAACTCTCCCAAACTAGATGTTTTCTTGTCCTCAAGCAAATTATGCGTTTAATTGAAAACAAGAGAATTTGGTCAAGCATTTAATTCAACCAAGAATGAATTTATGGCTCAAATTAAACATACAAATGCGCACAAGCAATGCTCACCACTTCTTAGAATCGAACAATGATAAAGAATTTAGTTCTTAAACAAATATCATGCAATGCTTCAAACAACAACTAAATTATCATGCTTGAATCACTCTAACACTCCTCTTCAAAATAAGAATGAAGAAATTAACGCTTTTGCAACCGCGAGGCAATTTCACTCACCTAACAAATAATGCACATAACAATCAAATTCATAAATTCATCTAATCAATCAAAAATGAAATCATGGAAGCAAGAGATCTCTAAGGTCTTTTAAGGTTGTAGCTTGGTTAGACTCACAACAAAGGAACATTTCTAAGGCCATGGAATCAAAGTTGCCAATGAAAAAGAAACATTCATTATACATGTTTATGTACACACTACACCTTCATCCAAGACTTTTTTTTTTCGTTGTTCACCCTTCCAAACTTCCTTAATGAACACTATTCATTCTTTATTTTTCTCTTTCAAACAAGCATGCTTTTTCTTTATCTTTTCACATTCATATTCACAAATTTCTTTTTAATGCTTGTTTGAAAATTTTCAAAATTTTTGAGTAACCTACTACTTTTCTTTTCACTCACCTCAATTTGAATTCAACTAAACCTCAAGTGAATGATCCTTGCTTTTTATGGCAAGGAAGACAATTTAGAACTATGTTCAAAGGTTCAAGAAAAAATATTTTAGAATCCCACAAAATTGAATAACGAACTATCTTTAAATTTATGTATATACACCAAGTTCATCACTAAACTAGGATCTAAACTATTAAGCTCAAAGGGGTTAGCAAATTCTTACTACTCACAGGTAAGTTACTTTTTTTGGGATATGGTTATGCTTAATATTAACAAATGCCTTGATCATTTCTAATGCTTCCACAAAATCAAAATAATCACAAGATTAAGCATGAATCAAATGTATTAAACAAAGTCTATTAGACATCCTAAGCATATAGTAAACAATGGAGGTTTCTCACAAATTATGGCTATTGGACCTAAGTGAAACAAGCATTCAAACAAAGTTGCAAAATAAAACAAAAATACACATTTTCATAAAGCACAAAATTCTTAAATCATTCTAACATTCTAAGAAGTGGTACAATGTACCTTGCTTGCATTCACATGTTCAAATATTATCATCACCATCCAAACTTGGAAGAATCTTCATTGGATACTTTTAACAAATAGAAACCAATACAGAAGTTCTCACATTTAATCACCAAAAAAAGAAGGATTAAATTCAAACAAGCTACCAAACAACCATAAAAAAAACTAGAAACTATAATTGCCCCCTCCTTCTAAAAAAGGCTTGCCCTCAAGTCAACTACAAAAAAGGTAATGCAACAAAACTACACAAATAATAAAAAGTGTTGCAGGATGAACTCACCAACAGTCCAGAATCTGCCATGTTCTCCTAGCGAACAATTATTTGCCCAACGAACCTATTCGCCCCAGGATTACATAGCGAATTGATGGAAAACTTGACAGTAAGTTCAAAAGTTCTGGTTTATTCAATTTTTAGTTTATCACAACACTGTTTCACAATACCAAAACTAACAAATGCAGTACAAAACAATAATACTCACAATGTTGGGGTGCCTCCCAACAAGCGCTTTCTTTAACGTCGTTTGAACTCGACGGTCGAAAGTGACTCAAGGATCGCCAAAAGAAATTATTCCCGCATCCGTAATAACTTCACCACCAAGGTACATTTTCAACCTTTTCCTATTAACTGTCCAACTTTATTTTGATGAAGGATCTTCAATCACAATTGCTCTGTAGTGTTTGAGTTTGCCTAATCCAAAACGGATTGGACCATTTTGACTTTAACTTACCCGGAAACAATTTTAATTTAGAATTAAACAGTAAAACCAATTGCCCTTCATGAAAGTCTTTCCTCATAATCTTCTTGACATGATACTTTTTTAACTTCTCCTTATGAAGTATGTTGGAGTCATAAGTTTGAAGTTACAATTCATCCAATTCATGAAGTTGCACTTTCCTCTTTTCACCACTTAAAGTGGGATCAACGTTAAAGAGTTTTAAGGCCCAAAAAGCCTTATGCTCCAACTCTATCGGCAAATGACAAGTTTTGTTGTAGATTATTTTAAATGGTGTGAGACCTATCAGAGACTTAAATGCGGTCTGATAATCCCACAAAGCTTCATTGAGCTTGTGTGCTCAATCCTTCCTAGAAGAAGACGCCATTTTCTCCAAAATCCTCTTGATCTCACGATTTGATACTTCAGCCTGACCATTGGCTTGAGGATGATGTGGAGATGTCACTTTATGTTTCAAACCATAGTGTTCCAAAGCTTTTTCGAACGGATCATTGCAAAAGGGGGATCCTCCATCACTTATCAACACTCTAGGCGTACCAAAACGCGAAAAAATCTTTTTCTTCAGGAATTTAATCACGGTTTTACCGTCTTTTTTAGCACAAGCTATCGCTTCCACCCACTTGGACAGAAAGTCCACAACAACAAGAATGTACTCACAAGAAAATGAAGGTGGAATTGGACCAACAAAATCAATTTCCCAACAGTCAAATACTTCCACCTCCAACATACTTTGTAACAACATCTCATTCTGTTTTGCAATTCCTCCACTCGGTTGGCAATTGTCACAACTTTGAGCATGTACATGAGCATATTTGAACAAAGAATGCCAATAAAAGCCCGATTGAAGGACCTTCATTTCCGTTCTTAATCCGTTAAAATGACCATTATAAGGTGAGTTATGACAATGCCAAAGAATGCTCTTTGACTCATCAATTGTAACACACCGTCTCAAAAGGTTACCAACACCAAGTTTGAACAAATAAGGCTCATCCCAAACAAAAGACTTGGCATCAAACAAGAATTTTTTTTCTTCGATTCCAAGTTAGGCCTTCCGGTATCACTCTGACGACTTTGTGATTTGCAATATTGGCAAACCAAGGCCTAACATGAACCATAAACAACTTCTCATTAGGAAATTCTTCCTTAACCTCAAATTCATTTTTAGTTACTTCCACATTCACAAGACGGGATAAGTGATTCGCCACTAAATTCTCGAATCCCTTCTTGTTGCGAATTTTAAGATCAAATTCTTTCAACAAAAGGATCCATCTAATAAGTCTTTGCTTAGAATCCGGTTTGGTTAGAAAATACTTAATTGCCTAATGGTCCGTGTAAACAACCAATTTAGACCCAATGAGGTAAGACCGAAGTTTTTCCAATGCATACATTATCACAAGAAGCTTCTTTTCCGTAATGGCATAATTTATTTTAGCTTTGTTCAAAACTTTGCTTGCGTAGTGTATAGCATGAAAAATGTACGTTCTTCTTTGACCAAGCACCGCACCAACAACATAATCACTAGCATCACACATGAGTTCAAAATCAAGTATCCAATTGGGAGCCACGATTATGGGTGCGGTAGTCAAACTCTCTTTTAAATAATTAAAAGCAAGCATGCAAGAGTCATTAAATTCAAAAGACTTATCTTTGTTGAGCAAATTGCTCAAGGGATTTGCAATCTTTGTGAAGTTTTTAATGAAACCCAAATAGAATCCTGCATGATCGAGAAAGCTTCTAATTGCTTTCACATTCAAGGGTGCTGGCAACTTCTTTATAACCTCCACTTTTGCCTTGTCAACTTCATGGACCTATGAAGAAACTTTGTGGATGAGCACAATTCCTTTTGTAATCATGAAGTTTCCCTTCTCCCAATTAAGCACAAGATTAATTTTCACACATATTTCCAGTACAACATCCATATTTTTCAAACAAAGATCGAATAACGTCCCAAAAATTAAAATGTCATCCATGAAAACTTCAATGGATTTTTCAATCAAGTCAAAAATATTGCTTGCATGCACCGTAAAAAAGTAGTCGGTGCATTACACGACCCAAAAGACATCCTCTATAAGCAAAGACCTCAAATGGACATGTAAAAGCAGTTTTCTCGTGATCCTCCGGGTTAACAATAATTTTGTTGTAACCCGAATAACCATCAAGAAAACAATAGAACTTCTGACTGGAAAACCTCTTAAGCATTTGGTCCATGAAAGGTAAGGGAAAGTTATCTTTCCTCGTAGCTTTTTTTAGCCTACAGTAATTGATACACATTCTCCAACCAGTCACGATTCTTATTGGTATTAATTCATTCTTTTCATTCCGAATCACTGCCATCCCACCTTTCTTCGGTACCACTTGCACCAAACTAACCCAAGGACTGTCAAAAATAGGATAAATCATTATGGCCTCAAGCATCTTCACCACTTCTTTCCTAATCAATTCTTTCATGGTAGGATTTAAGAGACGTTGAGGTTGAGCTACCGACTTAAAGTCATCCTCTATTAAGATCCTATGCATGCAATAGGATGGGCTTATTCCTTTTAAATCGGAAAGATTCTAACCCGTAGAATTTTGATTCTTTTTCAACACCATAATCAATTTTTCTTCCTCTTTCATGGTTAGTTCATTGCTTATGATCACCTGTTTGTGCCCCTTATCATCAAGAAACACATACTTTAAATTAGGGGGTAAAATTTTCAACTTAACTTTGGTGTCCTCCATCTTTTCGTTTTTCAAAACTTCCTCTAGCTCTTCCAAGGGAAGAACTTCTTCTAATTTCTCAAGTTTTTGCAAACACTTTTCAATTTCATTTTCTTCACTCTCATTGAGACTTAGCAAAGCATGAGTTAGAACTTTTTCTAAGGGAGTAGAAACATGAACTTCCCTTTTCACCTCTTTAATCACTTCCTCCACTGCATCAAGACAGAAACAAACATTATTTTCTTTTGAATGCTTCATAGCTTTAAAAAGATTAAAGAAAACTTCTTCATCTTGAACTCGCACTTTCATAAGACTATCATCGATATCAATGGCCATTCTTGTTGTTTTCATGAAAGCTCGCCCAAGAGTTAGAGGAGCATCATCGTCTTCATCCATGTCTATCACCACAAAGTCAATGGGAAACAAAAACTTATCAACTTTCACCAATACATCTTCAGCTACACCGTGAGGACGGGTAGTAGATTTATCGGCTAATTGCAAAGTCATTCTAGTAGCCTTAAACTCCCTATGTCCCGATCTTTTAACAATTGAAAATGGTATCAAATTTATACTAGAGCCCAAATCGATCAACCCATTACCAACATAGGTATTGCTGATGGTTACAGGTAAAGTAACTCTTCCCGGGTCACTTTGTTTCCTAGGAAGAGTCCTTTGAATAATTTCACTATAACTAGCATCAACAATTACGGTTTCTTGATCCGTATACCATTTCTTCTTGGTGATGATATCCTTCATAAACTTCGCATAAGTATACATTTGCTCTAATGCCTCGGCAAATGGAATATTGATTTTCAATTTGTTAAAAATATCCATAAACCAAGCATATTGCCTTGCATTATCCCTTTTTGTAGGACCATGAGGATACAACAACTTTTTCATTGGAATTTCACTCCCATGCTCCTTTCTTTTCTTACTTTTTTTTCAACTTCTCCTCTCTTAACTTTTTCTCTAATTCCTCCTTTTCAACTAACTTCTTATAATTATTTTTTTTTTCAACTTCTTCCATAATTTCATCCTCCTTTTCAACATTAACATCTTCACCAATTCCCACACTAATTGTTCTCCCACTCCTAGTAAAGATGGCTTTGCAAGATTCCTTCGGATTCACTTGAGTATTAGCCGGAAAAGTTTATTTATGTTGATCGGCTAATTGCTTGAACAATTGTCCCACTTGAGTTTCAAGGTTCCGAATTTTCACATCCGTACTCTTTTGAGTGGACATAGACATTTGCATGAATTGGTTAAAAGTTTCCTCAATCTTTGAACTTCCACCTTGGTTTTGTGGAGGTTGGTTGTAATTTGATATGGTTGACAGTTAGAAGTACTTGGTTCTTTCCTCCACCCTTGTTGGTAACCTTGGATATTACCTCTTGGTTGATAGCCTTAGTTATTGCTTTGATACGGTGGTCTTGGTTGATAGCATTGATTTTAGTTTCCCACATAGTTAGCTTCTTCAACGACCGGAGGACAGTAACCGGTAGGATGATCACCTTTGCAAAGTTCACAACTTGCTATTTATTGAGCTTTGATTGGAACTTCTTGCATCTCTTTGATTTGTTGTGGAAGTTTTGACATTTGCTTTGTCAACAACTCCACTTGTTGCGAGAGTAATTTATTTTGAGTAAGAATAACATTATTCGTTCCGAAATTGATAATTCCCGGCTTTCTTTGTGAAGCATCATTTTGTGTTGACCTTGATGATCATTTAGACACATCCTATCAATGATGGACACTGCATCTTCCGCGCTTTTTGACCATAGAGGCCCGTAGCATCAAAAAGAGTTTTATGAATGGGTTGAAGCCCGTTGTGAAATATATGAACTTGAGTCAAGTCATCAAAACCTTGGCCTTTTCACTTTCTCAGCATGGATTTGAATCTCTCCCATGCTTTGTTGAGACATTCGCTTCCTCCTTGCGCAAATACTAAAATCGCCTTCTTGGCCTCCATAAACCGATTGTGAGGAAATAATCATTCAAGAAACTTCTCCTCCAACAAACTCTAATCAGTCATAATAAGAGTTTATTGATCAAGATACCAATCCTTAGTTTTTCATATCAATGAATATGGGAATAATCTATTGAACAATGATTTTTCTTCCCCGCCTTCGGTGCTCCAGTTGCACCCGCTATGTCGTAAAACTTTGTGAGATGTGTAAACGGATCCTCATGATCCATCCATGCAAAGGGATTTGAATATAAAAGATCTAGAATTATCGTCTTCATCTCATAATGCCTTCTGTTGTTGGCATTACGTGCAAACTGAGCATTGTGTCTTGGATTGTTAACAAATGAGGTTGAAGAAGGAGGTGGTAGTGGGGGTGGATCTGCCATGCTTGGCGTAACAATGGGTGTAGATGAAGAAGTTTCTTCATGCTCTCATCTTTCTTTAGCAAGTTGCCTTCTCCGCTTAGTTCTACCATTGAGCTTATGTGCGGTTCTTTCAATCCCAGGATCAAAAAGAAGTTGGTCCGCAGGTACACTCCCTCACATAAATAGAATCTTCACACTTAATCAAAAAAATTAAACAACACAACAAAAATGATAGAGGTAAGAGATCACAATACAAAGATCTTAAAATCAATAAACTATTGCAATCCTTGCAATATCAAACAACAATCCCCAGCAACAACGCCATTTTTATTGAATTGTAATACTAGGTGGTTTTTGTTATCGTCTCCACAGGGATTGTTTGGATATGGGATGCTTGTGGTTCAATAGTTTATTGTTTCATGAAAAGGGTTTTTCAAAGTTTGTTTCATAAATTGTCACGATTTAATAGCAAAGCTTTTAAATTCTAAAGTGTTTGATTAATAAAGTATATCAAAAGTAGTTTTCATCTACCCTAACTAATAGTATTCTTTCAATCTTGCATGTGCAGTCGGATCCGATTAATATCATCATGTATTCTCTCAATACCGTCTAGGTCTAGAGCGGTGTCGTGAGAATTACTGCATTCATCATTACACGATCTCTCCATATAACAACATTTTGAGATGCACTAATTTCTTTTAATTCTTCTTTCAAAATAAAATTATCTCTTTTCAAAATTTTAATAAAACTAGCTTGTTCTTTGGAATAATTTATAAGATTATTAGCATATGAAATAAAGTTAGAATAGGAGTATACCAAGGTCATTCTCAAAGAAAGGTGATGTTCAACAAGCACACAAATGATCAAGCATCAAATCATCAAGATCAGAAACAAGTTTATATAATATTCATCATGTTCAAATTCAAATCAACAATCAAAGCCAAGAAGAGTCAAACTCAACTTAAAGCACAAAAGTCAAGCAAACACCTCACAAGTTAACTTATAAAAGAAACAAAAGATCATGTGAAGCATATGATGTGAAGTGGTCATCCAATGAACCTCTATTCATGAAAAACAGAACCTCAAATATGTCAATAAAAGCATATAATAAACATCAAACATCCATTGAATCACCCAAGAAACAATCTCAAAATACTAGGTCAAGACATGCACAAACACATGATCAAAACAACAAGACTTTGATGCAACATCCAAAAATAGAAACATGACCAAATAAAATCCAAATAAATGTTCAAACTCAAGTTAGATCCGTTAAGAGTCAATGTGGAAAATATCACAACATCAATTATGTGAAAACATCATCAAATGCCTCAAATAAGGCAAAGAAAGCAATTTTTCGAGCATATATCGAGGGTCAAACAAAGTCAAATGAAAAACATCCAAGAAAAGATCACCAAGGCATCAAACCAACACTCAAATACCCTATATGTATATGCCTATGTATGAGGGGAAATGGGTTCAAGGAGCTCATCAAGAGGTATCAAACATCCAAACACAATCCAAGGGCAAACATGGAAAACCACTCCACAAAATAAATTAAATAAAAATAGTAAAATTAAATGAAAAATAAAATAAAAATTATGAAAATTAAATTAACATGTTAGACAATTAGAAACCTATTTCTATTCATTTTTAAGATGACTTGAGGTATTAATTATAAATCAAAATGAAAAGTAAAAGAAAATAGAACAAAAAGAAAGATAAAGATGAAGGGGAGGTGTAAAAGCAAATCTGGGTTTAACTAAACCCTAGTTTAAACACGCGTGGGCCTGAAAGGATGGGGCGTGAATAGCCAGAAAGCAGGCCCAATACATAACAAACTCAGAAAAAACCAAAAAAAAGGACAATTAGTGAAACGCACAGTTTCACTAATTGAAGTGGCTACCACCTCAGCAAAGACTCACACGCGGGCATTAGCCTAACGACACATCAGCATGGTCAAACGGTCCTCCCAGCCACATGAGCAACCCACGTCAGATGTCGGAACTAGGGCTCCAGTCGTCTTCTCCGGGAGGGTCGCCGGAGCTCAGACCAAAAACCACCACGAAACTAAAGAAAGAAGGCACCATTCCACACGTTTCTTCATACTGAGTCCAAATCCAACCTCAAAAATCAAGAATAACATCCCTAACACCATTAAAAATTGACATGAAAAAACATCAAAACAACTGAAACAATCTTAATTCAAGACAAACAATATATAAACATTGCCTCCAACCCTAGAGGACTTCAAATACAACAAAAGCAAGTTCAACTACACGTCTAGTATGCGAGAAAAAGTTCAGAGAATTTACCAAACGGAGTGGCTCCATTAGCCCTTGTTCCTGCATGATAATGAGAGGGAAAGCTTATAGAATGCTTCCTTATCCTTCCAAAGTTATGAATCCACCCAAAGAATACAGAAATGACTTGAGAAAAATGAGATTCGAAGTTATGAAACTTTGAGAGCAAAAGGTGAATTTCAGATCTGATTCTGAGCAAGAATGGAAGTCCCTTTATTCTTTAGGGTTTGCATTGCTTAAATATGATGGGTTTTAACTTGTTTGGAAGGCCCATGAAGAGTAAATTGATTTGTTTGAAAATTTTGCCAATAGACCAAATTTCATGTGTACACGGGTTATGGAATGGCACTTATGTCATTTTGGCCAGCATCCAAGACAAACAAGGGTGAGAAAGAGAAAAATGATGATTTAGATTAAAATGAATGGGCTAATGAGGTGGTTTTTAAATTTCCAAGTTTTGCATGAAAAGCCAAATTTACACAAGAAAGGAGAATGTGTGTTTGTTCATTTTGGGAAAAAAATAGATGTCATGTAATGGTGATATGATGGTATCAAGATAAACAAAAACAATCCAAGTTTGTAGCTTGAAATGCAAGAAAGTCAAATTAGGTCAAATGTTCATGTTTTCATGGTTATCATGCTTCTACTTGCCTTGTAAATCATCAAAGGTCATGGAATTTAAGATCATGATGAAGTTAAGACCATAAGACACAACTTTCATGTTGCACAAATCTTGATTTGAGGTCTTGAAGCTCATGAACTTTGACCTTAAAGTGAATGATCCAAAACTAGGTCATCCAAAATGACCTTGGCTTGAGGAGATCATAACTTGTGTTCTACACATGGGAATGATGAGTTCTTGCACTTTTTGGAAAGTTTAAATAATGAGTAACAACTATTATGTTTGAAGAAAGTTGAGGAAAAGCTTGATTCCATTTGAAAATTTCCTTAGAAGTGAGTTACCCTTGGGTGCCTCTAAATCCTCTCCACTTTGTAAAACCAACTTATGAACATCATAACTTGAGGTGCATAAATCCAATGAAGGAGTTCTTGTACTCAAAAGAAATCTTGAAGGACAAGGAACAAGTCTCATGTTTGATGAAAAATGAGATGAGCTTGTATCATGATGAAACTTGTCATGGAAGTTAGGTGCTAAAAGAGTGGATTTTACACTTAGAATCCTCTAAAACCCTAATTTAGCAACTTCTTGATCTCTTTGATTCTTATTGACCAAGCTTCAACATAATACTTGTGATGGTTTAATATGACCTTTCATGACTTAAATGATCAAAAGTCAAGCCTTGAGCCTTCTCAAGCTCCCAGTTGACTTTTGTTGACCAAATGACACCCTGGTTACCCTCAAGATAGGAAGAGGGGACCAATACTTGAACTCTCACTTCCAAAGGTTATGAGGCATGCTTTGATGATGATGAATACTTTGTGACTTGAAGTTGTACCCTTGCCTGAGCTTTGAATATGAAGCTTCTTTCTTGAGTAGTAAATAAGATACCTTGATCCCCTGTCTAGAACCAATGTTGTGCACAAATGCCAATGCAAGATGCTATGAAACATAAGCCAAGATAACAAAAGGGGGTGGGCAAATTTTGGGGTTCTACAGTAATGACTAAAGGGGAGAAGTGTTTGTGTGGTTGTTTCTCTAACATAATTTTGTAGCAAGTAAGATGTTTCAAAAATTCTCCCAAGCATGGATTAAGGGGGAGCTTACATCAAGGGGGAGTATTGCCTTTTGATAGAGAAAACAAGGTCGAAATCAAAATTTTCAAGATAAGAGTTGTCATCATCAAAAAGCGGGAGAATGAAGAATCAAGCTTCTCAAATGTGTTTTAATGAAGACAACAACATTATACAACCTATTAAAGATCATAAAAAGGAATGATTCAAGTCAAGCATCAAGTTTCAAGTATCAAATATATCAAAAAGTATTGAAATTTATTCAAAAGATGGATCATGATTTAAAGGTATATGAACTCAACTTAACTTTGAATATACAAGTGTTCATATCATCAATCATTTGTGGCATGAATCATCAAAATATTTGCTTGTGAAAACCTTTCCATTTCATACTTTTTTTAAAAGTATTTTTCACTTTTTAACACTAGTTAATCAGTTAACTGTTTGGTAGTTCAAAACTGTCAATCGATTAACCATAGAAAATTTTAAATATTTTGCTTGTTTCAAGGGGATAATCGATTAACACCTTGCTGGTGCAAAAGTCTTAATCGATTAACACTAAACCAGTGTGTGAAAATATTTTGTTTTTCAGCCAAATGATTTTTTGAAAATGATTTTTCTTGCATAGCACTCTTTGGTTAATTGCACTCTTTTGAAAAGGTGTTTAATGTCTATATAAACATCATATTTTCATATTTTACAACTGACCTTCTTGCAAATAATTTCAAACATTCTTTTCATCTATAAATTTTCAAATTTTTCTATTGTTCAAATCAAAAAATTTCTATTGTTTAAATTAAAATTTTTCAAGAGCGAAACTTGTGCATTGAACCTTCATACAATTCATTCTAGTTTCATTCCTTCATCAAGAACACTTATATAATCATTGATAGAGTTGTTTGTTCAAGAAGAAGATCAATCCTTTGATTGATAATTGTGAAGCATCCATTTCAAATACTTACAAAAAATTCAGATTATACTTTGTTTCTCACATCTTATTTTTCAGGATTGTTGAAATTAAGATTGTGAAGTTGTAATCCTCGTTGTCCAAGTTATTCGAAACAAGAGGTCTATTGTGAGAGGATTATTCTCAATTGGACTTAGTGGAAAAATCCAAGAAGTTGTTCTTGGTGTGGTTAGTTAGTGTCTGTATAGAAAGACTAGGAAGATTCTTGTCTAATTCCTAACATTATTAAAAATCTCTTTCATGTTAAAAGGGAACCGGAGTACTCTCGGACTGTGAGGGGAACCAAGATATATTCTCGTGTTCTTTACTTTCCACATTTATAGTTTTCATCACATAGTAATCACTTAGGAAAGTAAAACATAAAATCGTCAAAAATCCGAAAAAACATTCTGAGTACCAATTCACCCCCCCCCCCCCCCCCCTCTTAGGTGCAATCTTAACTTACAAATTGCGTCTTCGACGCTTTTGGACATTAAGAATCCACCCGAAGTAGCATCCAACAAAGTCTTGTGAACCGATTGGAGTCCATTTCAGAAGATGTGTACTTGTGTTAATTCGTCAAAACCATGTCCTTTGCATTTTTTAATATGGATTTGAACCTCTCCCAAGCTTCATGGAGAGATTCATTTCCACCCTGAGCAAACACCAATATCGTCGTCTTCGCTTCCATGAATCTATTGTGTGGAAAAAACCGTTCATGGAACTTTTCTTCCAAAATATTCCAATCCGTCTGTCATATCCCAAATTTTACCCTTAGATTATTTGATCTTGCACAACGCTTTTAGGTCAATCATCTTTGCATAACTAACCAGGTCATCTAGTTTTTGTTGTTTCGTTTCTTTATGAAATTATGTCTTGAAAGGGAAGGCCTTGATTAGTCAAGATTTAAGGGAGGGATCAACGAAATTTGTCCTATCCACTTCAATTTTTCTCTCTAAAGGTTTATCTGGCTATGAACCTTTAAGTAATAGGTCATGAAGTTATATCAATGCTCATTCGTGACTAATAAGCTTTGGTGAGGAATGTGTTGACCTTAAAGTAGAGTTCAAGAAGAGATCTTGTTTCAGAATCAACCGTGGGCCATTGGTTCTCATTTCACAAGTTGGGCGACATGATTTAGAACCACTTTCCATATTATGCCAAGTATAATTTCAAGAGAAGGTATGTTGGCGCATGAGGTCCAAACTTGAAATTGTTTCATTGGTGATGAAAGATATTCCTACATGATTTTGTGGAGCTAAATTAATGTTGAGACATTTACAAAGTTATTTTTCATTAAAGAAATACAAAAGAGATGGTATAGGTTACACATAAGTTACCATAAAGAAGGTTCATGTTGTTACAATTCCAAGAGTACAAGTTGTTACAGGTGTGACACATAAGTAATTGGATAATAGATTGCCAAGATATTGTCTCATACAAGGACCACCACATGAGTTACATAGTCCTAGATTACATAGGTTATCAAAATACATTGGCTGAAAGTTCAAGAAAAGTCTAAAAGTTAATTGAAAAAAGAGAGAAGGAGAATGAGGTCATAACAGCTTCCACTCCAAGCAGTAATGTTGTTCGTTTCTTTACCAAGATTAAATTCTGAGCCTGCTGCCAAAATTTTCAAGGTCTCCTTGTCACCACCATGATCACGTGAAAGAAAAAATAAAGAAGTGGCCAAAGGGTTGTTGTAGACACAAATGAATAAATTACCACATAAATTTCATCATCCAAAATTCACGATTCAAACATCAAACAAATTCAAGTCCAATTCTTGCCATAACCCGTAAACCAAACACCAACCCAAAACAAAATTCAATTTTCACACTAAATCAAATTCATACAAGATTTTACCAAATTCAAATCATTCAATTCATAAACCAAGTTTCAAACATTCTCAAGCCATGCAATTCAAAGATTCATGTTTCAATTCCTTTTAAAACTTCAAGATCAAGTTTCTATCAAAATTTTAATTTCAAGTCATTGTTCAAATTCACCATTCACTCAAGAAAAATCTTAAAACATTTCTAAACCACTCAAATTTATCATCCAAGTCAAGTGTAACAACAAGAAACCATTCCATTTAAATATCACACATCCAACAAGTCCAATTCAGAATTCTTTAACACACAACTTTCATGTATCACCTACGTTTCAAATCCAATAGTACAACCATTTCATAACAGGACAAAAGAGTTCAAAGGAGTGCAAAATATTTCAGAAGAAAATCAACAACACATCACAGCTCTAGATTCACAAAGGAGGTAGGATTCAGGAATGCAGAAGCACAACATAAGCAGAACAAATGTGAACTATGTTCAAAGTCACGAAAATGGAAAAGCAATTTCAGAGCAGGGTTTAAACAATACAAGGTAGCATCAAATTTCTTTAACTCAGAATAAGGACAACAATGCATCAGGACAATCAATTTCAGAATTCACAAAGAAAAAAGTTCAGAATATCTGAAATTAATTAGAAAAACTTAAACACAAAAATGGAAAAGGGACAAACAATTTCACATCAGAAAGTAAAATGCCCAAAAACAAGAAGTCTGAGGTTGGTTACAAAACCAAAATTCTTGGTTCAGAATTAGGGACACGAAAAAAAAAACTCTCAAAGGAAATATCATTAGGAACACGAAGAAAATTCAAGAGGAGGATTCAGACACGAAGAAGTAAGGGAGTCGAAGTAGTGTTACCTGGAAATCACGCTCAAAGGCTTGTCTGAAGGTAGTCTTTAAGAGGTATCCTTCAAAATTTCATTCTTTTTTGTTTTCGTTACTGATAGACGATGTTTTGAAGTTGTTTTGCATGGTTCCATGTCGTTTTGCTTAAGTACGTTCCCTTTTTTGCTTCATTTTGTGTTGTATTAACTTAGGGTTTAGGATTGGGAATGGAGGTGATTCAAGGTTTTCGTTAAGTTTTAGATGAGATTGGTTATGGATTTGTGTTCATGAGAAGAAAAGAGTTAGGGTTTATGCTGAGTTTGTGACGAGAGGGAGATGTCTCGCCGAAGAAGACGGCAGTTTCTGCCATGTATCTCTCTCCGACGGCTTTAAGGGTTTCCAAAAAGGGTTGATTAGAGAGAACACGTTGAGGATTATGTTTTCCTCTGATGAGAAATTTCTATTTTGTTGTTTTCATTTCCGTTCATCGTTTTTTTTTGTTTTTTGGAATTTGGAAGACGGTGACATGTGTCACCGTCGTAGCCTTCTGATCTTCATAAATCAAACCATCTAGAAGATCCACTATGTTTTATCCATGGTACCTTATCATAGTCCCTCCGTCCTGATCGCGTGTTTAGGTTGCTAGATCAGATTTCAAGATCTAATGGCCACAAATTGAGGCGCATGGGAGAGGCTCTATAGACCCCCTGTTACTGGATCTTCTTGTTCCTTTTGGACTGGGCTGGGGCAGGTTTTTCTTTCCACACCCCTACTGGTGAGCCCAAATTTGATTCCAAGAGAATTCCTTCTTTCTGTTTTCTTGCTAATACACCCCTAACCTTTTACTTATTTCTCTCTTTTTGTGTTTATTTCAATTTTTCATTTTTTTTTTTATGTTCAAAACTCTTTAAAAATCCATAAAATATATATTTAGTTACTTTACTTCATATGTTCAAAAATATTTTTAATATATGAATATGGGATGTTTGAATATTTTTGTTGAGATTTGATGTGTTTTTTATAGCATTTGATTGGTTTTTGTTAAGCCTCGATCATTTTGGTGTTGTGACCTTGTTAGTTGTTCTTGATGTTAGCTTTGGTGCCAATCTTTTAGTGATATCTTGCACATATATTCTTGAGGGTATGGACTTGAGTTTGAGTTTCTAGTTTGAATTTATTTGACTATTTTCTAATTTTTGATTGGTGTGTCAAATTAGGGATTATTTCTTGCATGTTTGTGTTTCATTTGTATGCTACCAACTTTTGACATATCATGGTGCTGGGTCCTTGTTACTTGTTTATACCATGAGTTGATCAACTTATTTTAACATTGATTTGCTTATAATGTTGTTTGTACATTTTATTGTTAACATTTTCCTTTGAGTTCCTCTGTCAATACTTGTTGTCACAAGAGCATGTCTTTCCCCAGTTTCCAAAGGAAGGGAACATTTGTTAACTGCTATGTCATTCCTTTTAGGATAGTCTAGTCTCCTTACCTTGTGACCTTATTAGAGTCATCATCTTGGCCTTGTAAGAGCCATTTCCTTTTGTAACTTAGAATTAGGTTTAGAGTTGTTAACTCTATGTGAGTATCATGCTTATGAGTACTCACTTTCCCCTTTGACTTTGGTTAAAGTCAACCCTATTTAGGTTAGGTTTTCAACTTAGACTTAGAGAGTTAGTTAATTCTGTGTAAGTATCATGGTCATGGATACTTACTTCCCCCCTGGAACCTTGATCGTTATCAAGAGTTCCTCATCCCTAGTTAGGTGAACTACGGTTGCTCTGATTCTATCCTAGTTAGGATACGTAGGCACGAGATGCGATGTCTTAGAGAGCATACTTAGTGTACATACCATAGGTCTTTACCTTAGCCTTTTTCCTTAGCAAGCAAACAATAACATAACACAAATACTAACAAGAGGTTCCTGTAGAGTACTACAAATACTTAGATGCTAACACCTTCCCTAGGTATCACCAACCCCCGAACCTTAGATCTCTAACTGTGTTGTTACATATCGCACTTATGGTTTTTCTTCGATATTTACCCTTTACTTTGGATAAATCAAAGCTTGGTGGTGAAATTCATGATTTGTGATTCAAGTTAATTAATAGTTTGATATCTGATTCTCACCGCAACAAAAATGGCGACTTCACTAGGGATCTTTTCCCCTAAGAGGGTTAAGCCCACCTTTATTTGTATTTGTGTTTGTTTATATGTTTGCTCGCTTATATATATATGTTGTGCTTGGGTTCTTTTGTATGCAGGGTGGTTACCTTGAGTGGTGAGGTAAGTCCTAACCCGGACTTGAGAATACACATATGATAGGATAATGGTATAATCAATAGTTAGCTGTTGGGAGTAGTCCTAACATGTCTAGCATATGATAACCATGCTATGTCGAGGCCCCTTTGGGATTACTGATGTCTGATATAAGTAGTCATATTGGCATTACTTTTTCCGACCTGGGAGTCCGTGAAGCTGAGAACCTTTAGTTACCCTACACCTCTATTTTCCTTTTAGGATGTAGTGCAGTGATTATCCAGGTGTAGATCTGTGATGGTTATCATGCGATACTACACTCAGACGAGTTTATCTTGAGAATATTTTTAGCCCACGAGTAGTCGTGTAAGCTGATAATATCCAAAAGATTTATCAATGACTCTGGGAACTTGTTAGAACCTGTTGCGCAGGGACATACCCATAGTACACACTTGTTGGGATGGTTAGACCATGAATCCATGCTCGTGATCTTCAGACCTAAGCCCTTGTTTGTTTGCCTGTACATATGTGTGAATATGTGAATATGTGAATATGTGTATACGTGTGTTTGTGCATTGCATTCCATCCTCTCATACATCTTTATCATTTGGTTTTGAGGAACTTAGTTGTATTTTCCTTTGAAAAAATATTAGGTATCATGGATATTGATAAGAGGAACACTAAGAAGTTCAATTTCAAGAAACTCGAGTGAAGAGAACTGAGAAATTTAGGAGCATTGGCGACATCCCCCGATGATTTCAGAAAATGCCATAGAAGACTATTGAGTATTGTCAAGACCAGGATGGAAGAGGGAATTCTTGATACTCTTGTGCAATTTTATGACCCCCTCTGTCATTGCTTTACTTTCCTCGACTATCAGTTAGTCCCAACTCTGGAAGAGTATTCTTATTAGGTTGGCCTACCGATGTTGGATAAAGTGCCTTTCAGTGGTTTATAGAAGATTCCATTACCTAAGGATATTGTGGATGTCATTCACTTGGAGATGTCTGAAGTCAAAGATAACCTTACTATCAAGGGAGGAATCAAAGGCTTGCCTTATGAATTCCTAATAGAGAAAGCTTTCTTCTTGGCTAAGATGAATAGTTTGGATGCCTTCGAAGATAGCCTTGCACTACTTATCTATGAGTTAGTTTTGTTCCCTAATGTTGAAGAGTTTGTGGACATCAATGCCATTCATATTTTTCTAAGTAGAAACCCTGTGCCTACATTGCTTGGCGACACTTATCACTCTATTCATCATAGGACTCTTAAGGGATGTGGGACCATTCTGTGTTGCGCTCATCTACTTTATAAGTGGTTTATTTCACACTTACCTTGGACTGAGCTTTTCCAAGAAAATCCAAATAACATTCGATGGTCTCAAAGGCTCATATCTCTCACTCACACTGATGTACATTGGTATGATCCAGGTTACGAAAAAGGAGTTATCATTGATAGTTGTGGTTCTTTTCCTAACGTGCCTCTTCTTGGTATCTGTTAGATGTCGAACTTTGCTTATTTGATCTATCAAATGTTGACATCTTTCATTCTTTTTGTAGGTGAAAGTGATTAGAATCACTCATGTTTTAGATGATATGTTTCATTGTTGTAAAATGCCTTGGTTGCTTTGATTTATGTGTTATTGTGCATGAATTAGGCACAAAACAAAAGAAGAGTATGACACAAGAAATTGGGCAAGGAAACCAAGACAATAGAAAATCATCAAGAAGTTCGTCGTGCGAAGATCCTAGCGAACTTCCCCAAAAATCATCACCAACTTCCCACAGCAAACTTGCCAGCAAAGACCCTTGGGAGACTAGGCATTGTTCACTCAGAGAGAAAAGAAACTGAAATTCGTTGTGCGAACTTGTAGCGAGATGGTTCGCAGTGCAAAAAATTGCCCGCACAACAAAATTTAGATATTTCTCAAGGGAGGTTTAACTATTCGGAGGCACCTCAGGTGCCTAATTTGATGTTCGCTAGGCGAAGGATTTGTTTGCAGTGCGAACAAGACAGATCTTGAATGGACTATACAAGTACTTTTCTTGCTTTTTAGGTTAGAATATTATATTTTTTACATCAGAACTTATCTCTCTTCATTTTAAGTTTATTTTAGAGAGAGAAATACAAAACCCTAAGAGGGAGGATGTAATATATTTGATCTCTTGTTGGGGTTTGGATGTAATCTTTTGATACCTTATGTATTTCATCTAATATATTTTTGTGAACTAGTTTGGATTCTCTATTGATTGATTATCTTTGATTGCTTATTTGTGGGTCTTGACAAAACCTTTTCACATCTTTGATCTAAGATTTTCATCTATCAATGAACAAACTTTTGACATGGTTTTGTAAGTTGATATTCATTGTATCTTCTATTTTATTGTGTTGATTAAGTAGCATGAGTAGCATGAGTAGGATCAATACGATGTTGTGCGGGTGTGTGATAATAGTGATGAAGAACGATGTTCACAACCATTTCGCAGATTAGGTAAATACATGTAAAAAGGGTTAAGCGTATGTTTGTATTCTGATCATTGTGTTTTATTTAAAACAATCATATATCTGATATGGGTGTCATCTTTGTTTACCTGTTTATCTTAGATTTGAACCGCTATAGACATGTACTCTTTAGATCTGGATCTAGGATGATTACCTGTTAGGTCCTAAACTCTAGACATAGATTTAGGCTTAGCATTTGTGTGAGTATCAATTCTTAATGCTTTGTGTTGTATTTTTGTTGCGTGAGACATCACCAATGAGATAATGCGGTTGTTCTCTCACGTTGTGTTAGAGATGACCTCTGTTGTGGGTGATATGTGAGGATATTAGACGAATGATTGAGTTGTGTTTAACATGATCAAAAGAATGCATATGTTACCAATTGATGAGATCCAGTCCTAACAAAGCTCTGTTTATATTTCAGTCTTTACTTTATATTTTTCGTCTTTATATTTCTGCCTTTTATTCATAGTTCCTTGAACCTTTTAAACCAAACCTTTTGAGTAACAAGCTTAGAAATGTAGAGACTGTTGAACGGTGTTCTTTCATCGCACCGATCCCTGTGGAATTCCTTCAAAACTAAAATTTTTCTTCTTGCCGCTTTATTGCATTTGAACAAAATGACACCATTGTCGGGGATTGGTGTTGAGATATTGAAGTGCATTGCAACTGTTTCTATATTTTAAAGCTTTGTATATTTGTTTATATTGTATATATTTGTTTCCTTTTATGTTTTCTCTAGTGTGATTAGGAATGATGAGAACTCCTTCTAGAGTGGTTGCTATCTGTATAAAAGTATTCAATGAAGCTTCTACCGAGTTTGGATGGCGATGATAGTATGAAACAAGTGAATGTTGTCAAGGTACATGGTTACCTTTGTTTAGAATTTTAGAGTGCTTAAGAACTTAAGTCTTTGTGCAAATGGAATTTTTTCTTTTAGCAACTTGTTTGAATGATTGTTTCACTTAGGACCAAAACCATAATTTATGAGAAAGCTTCCATTGTTCACTAAATGTTGGATTATTAATAAACTTTATTGATTCGTTTGATTCATTCTTTATCTTATGATTATTGTGTATTTGTGGAAGCATTAGAAATGACCAAAGCACTTGTTTATATTGAGCACAACCATGTCCAAATGTAACTTACCCGTGAGTAGAGAGAATTCATTAACCCCCTTTGAGCCTAAACAATGTGAATCTCATTCTGAATTTTGTAAGATTCTAAAAAATTTCTTGAACCCTTGAATTTTGTTTTAATTGTCCTCTTTGCCATAAAAAGCCAAGAGCATTCACTTGAGGGTTGATTAAAAGTCAAGTCGGGGAGAACGAAAAAGAAAAATAGTAGGTTGCTACAACTTTTGCAAAATTCAAGCAAGCGTTGAAAAAAATTGTGTGAATATGAATGTACAAAGAAAAAAGAGAAAAATAATGCTTGCTTGGAAAAGAAAAATAGTGAAAGAATAAGTTGTGAAATAAGTTTGTGAAGGTTTGCAACTGAGAAACAAATGGAATGAAGTTGGGATATGTAAATAACATGTATAGTGAATGTTTCTTTTACATCGGCAATTTCGTTTCAATGGTCTTAGAAATGTCCCTTGTTTGTAAACCCGACCAAGCTAAAACCTTAAAGACCTTAGTGATCTTTTTGCTTCCATATTTTCACTTTTGATTGTTAGATATTTTATGAATTAGATTGATATTGACATTGTTTGTTAGGTGAGTGAAAGTTTCTCCGCGGTTGCAAATGCATAATTTCTTCAACCCTTATTCGAAGAGAAGAGATATAGTGATTCACTCACGAAAAACTTAGTTGTTGATTGATGCATGGCTTAATATTTGTTTTAAGAATTTAGTTCTTGTGCATTGTTTGATTCTAAACATTTGAAACTATTGCTTGTTTGCATTCTGTGTTTGAGTTATTTTATCCATTCCTGGGTGAATTTTAATCTTGAGTAAATCCTCTTGTTTCAAAATGAGAGGCATACTTTGCTTGAGGACAAGCAAAAATCTAGTTGGGGAGAGTTGTTAGATGCCAAGCTTTGCTTAATTGATATATCAAATGTTGGCATCTTTCATTCTTTTTGTAGGTGAAAGTGACTAGAGTCACTCATGTTTTAGATGATATGTTTCATTATTGAAAAATGCCTTGATTGTTTTTCTTTGTGTGTTATTATGCAGGAATTAGGCACAAAACAAAAGAAGAGTAAGACACAAGAAATTGGGAAAGGAAACCAAGACAGCAGAAAATTATCAAAAAGTTCGCCGTGTGAAGCTGCTAGTGAACTTCCCCAGAAAAATCATCACCAACTTCGTACATCAAACTTGCCAGTAAAGACCCTTGGGAGACTGTGCACTGTTCACTCAGAGAGAAAAGAAACTGAAACTCGCTATGCGAACTTGTAGCGAGATGGTTCGCAGTGCAAAGAATTGCTCGTACAACGAAGTTTAGATCTTTCTCAAGGGCGGTTTAACTGTTCAGAGGCACCTCAGGTGCCTAATTTGATGTTCGCTAGGCGAAGGATCTGTTCGCAGTGCAAACAAGACAAATCTTGAATGTACTATATAAGTACTTTTCTTGAGTTTTAGGTTAGAATGTTATATTTTTTACATCAGAACTTATCTCTCGTCATTTCAAGTTTATTTTAGAGAGAGAAATACAAAACCCTAAGAGGGAGGAGGTAATATCTTTGATCTCTTGTTGGGGTTTGGATGTAATCTTTTGATACCTTATGTATTTCATCTAATATATGTTTGTGAACTAGTTTGGATTCTCTATTGATTGATTATCTTTGATTGCTTATTTGTGGGTCTTGATAAAACCTTTTCACATCTTTGATCTAAGATTTTCATCTATCAATGAACAAACTTTTGACATGGTTTTGTAAGTTGATATTCATTGTATCTTCTATTTTATTATGTTGATTAAGTAACATGAGTAGCATGAGTAGGATTAATACGATTTTGTGCGGGTGCGTGATAATAGTGATGAAGAACGATGTTCACAACCATTTGGCAGATTAGGTGAATACATGTAAAAAGGGTTAAGCATATGTACATATTATGATCATTGTATTTTATTTAAAACAATCATATATCCGATATGGGTATCATCTTTGTTTACCTGTTTATCTTTGATTTGAACCGCTATAGACATGTACTCTTCAGATCTGGATCTAGGATGATTACCTGTTAGGTCCTAAACTCTAGACATAGATTTAGGCTAAGCATTTGCATGAGTATCAGTTCTTAATGCTATGTGTTGTGTTTTTGTTGCGTGAGACATCACCAATGAGACAATACGGTTGTTTTCTCGACGTTGCGTTAGAGATGAACTCTGTTGTGGGTGATATGTGAGGATATTAGATGAATGATTTAGTTGTGTTTAACATGATCAGAAGAATTCATGTGCTATCACATAATGAGATCCAGTCCCAACAAGACTCGGTTTATATTTCAGTCTTTAATTTATATTATTCGTCTTTATATTTTCTGCCTTTTATTCATGGTTCCTTGTACCTTTTAAACCAAACCTTTTGAACAATAAGCTTAGAAATGTAGAGATCGTTGAATGACATTCTTTTATCACACCGATCCCTATGGCGAAAATATAAATCCCAAAGGGAATTCCTTCAAAATTAAATTTTTTTCTTCTTGCCGCTTTACTGCTGTTTGAACAGTATCTGAGGGGGAATTAACTACAACCCTATTCTGGCAAGGCGTCAATTTGGGTTCCTGATGAAGGAAAAGCCTAGCAGTATCCTATTGTCTGGTTTCTTTTATCTTAATGAGGAGGCTAAGGAGGAAACTAAGGATCAAGTTTTACGTGCTTGGAAGAAAATTCACAAGAGGACTAAGAATGATTTAGGAAAGAGGAATTGCATTTCCTTGGAACCTTTCATCCAATGGGTTCGGTCTCGAGCTCATGACCTAAAGATGCCATATCTCCTTGAGAAGCCCTCAATACTCGTTGTTACGTCGTCATCAGCCATCCCTATTGAACGTATGGAGGAATACCAAGAAACATTGGCAAGGATTAAGTTAGAACGAGACACAGGGGAAGGAAAGTACCATGCTATTTATGTTGAGCAATTGGAGACGGAGAAACAGTTGAAGGAGAAGGATGGTTTAATCGAGCTACTCGAGAGGCATGTTATAGAGAGGCATGTTATGCAAGAGAATTTATTTTTCTCCTGCACACAGCCAGTCCCCGGTACTCATGAGTATTCATATGTTCCTCCTACATCTGGTGCTTGGAAAGGGATTGTTGACAAGCTTGTGTTTGAGAACACCAATTTGAAGAAGCAGAAGAGGATGCATGAGATATGTCCCTTTTAGATAGGATCTTTTGCTACCTTTTGAGCTTTTTGGCTTTCTTTTGTATTTTGAGTTTCTTGTTGGAACTTCAAAGTTGTAGCCTTTCCCATTATTAATGAAATGAAATTTTGTTTAAGTGTTTCTTGTTGCAATTTACATCTTGAGTTCCTTAAAACCAATTGCATTCATGTTTTGCTAACCATTCAAGGAATTTAAATTTGTTTTGCAGACATTATAGAATGGATCCTGGAAAGAGAGTAACTTCAAAATATACATTCTGAAGTCCAAGATTGGAAGATCTGAGGAAGCTGAGAGGCTTAGTAGAAGATCCATTGGCATTCAGAGACAAGTATGGAAGTGTGCTGTCATTACTAAAACTTTAGGTGGATGAAGGGATGCTGTTAGCGCTCGTGCAGTTCTACAATCCAATCCATCATTGCTTCACGTTTCCAGATTACCAATTGTTGCCGACTTTGGAGGAATACTCTGCGCTAATGGGATTAGGCGTCACTCCTAAACCATTTTCTAGAAGAGAAGGGACTCCTAGTGAAAGGGTTATTGCAGAGGCTACGCATTTAGAGATGACTGAGGTGCAGTCTCACATGACTGTCAAAGGAGGTTTCTAGGGATTACCAAATGTGTTCTTATTTGAAAAAGCTCAGTACTATGTTGAGTCAAAGAATTCTGAAGTGTTCGGGGCCATCTTGGCATTATTAATCTATGGGATCTTCTTGTTTCCAACTGCTGATGACTTTGTCGATGAAAGTGCAATCAACCTTTTCTTGATCAAGAATCATGTACCCACTTTGTTGGTTGACGTGTATTTTTCCGTTCATTTGAAGAACTATCATGGAGAAGGCCAGATTGTATGTTGCACCTCTCTCTTGTGCAAGTGGTTTATTTCGCACTTGCCAAGGTCACCCTTGCTTTGGGATATGCAAAGAGGACTCTCATGGACATAAAGGATATTGTCACTCAAGCACTCGGACATAAAGTGGTATGATCCTATGTATGGAGGAGTTGTCATGATCCATAGCTGCATAGATTTCCCTAATGTGCCTCTTCTTGGCACCAAAGGGTGTATCAGCTACAACCCTATCTTAACTCGTCGCCAGCTTGGGCACCCGATGAAGGATGAGCTTAACCCAGCCTTTTTGAAGAGTTTATTCTTTGAAGAAGGAAAGAATACAGTTCTCAAAGCTCATATTATATACGCATGGCGTCATATTCGCATAAAGGGGATGACCGTATTAGGATACCCTGATTGTTCTGTCTCAGAATCTTACCTACTATGGGTTAAGAAGAGAGCTTTGAAGATGTTTTACACCCGTTTTGAGTCAATCCCTATAACTCCAAAAGGTCCTACTTCTGTTGAGGAATTGAGAGCTGCATTGGCTAAAGCTGAAGGGGGAATGAAAGCTTGGAAAGATAAATACTTCATGGTTGTGCAAGAAAATAAAGAACTTGGAAAACTGCTCCATCAAGATGAGGGAGGGAATTGGCAAGAAGGATCCTCTCGTCAGAAGGATTAAGACCTTAGTTTCCATGTTTTATTGTTTGATTTGTACTTGTACTTTGGCTTTGAATGTGTATTGGTTTTTATAAAACTCTTAGTCATGTAAGTTATGAAGGTGTTATGCTATTTTGTTAATATCCATTATTGTAATGTTTGTAAACATATTATTTGGATTCCTTGAATGTTTGGTTTGCATTTTCATTTGCATTCATAAGCATTGCATATGCATTTTCTATTTTGTAGCTCATCTCGTTGTCTTATCTTCAGCCGATCACACTGAGTTCCCGACACCAGTATAATACACGAGCCCAAGCTCGTCAAAGGATGGCTGAACAAAATTTGGAATTGGACAGGGTCAATGATGAAATTGAAGATCTGCGTGGAAGTGTGGGGCAGCTTATGGAGGTCATCAACTCAAAAATGGACACTCAAGCTACTGTGGTTTCTGAAGTTACCAACATAGTTGTAGAGCTAACTCTAATAGTAGTCACTGCTGCAAATGTACCACTGTATGGGTTATCTCCTGGGTTTGTACCTCCACCTCTTACAGTGCCAGTTAATCAACAATCAGTTCCTTTGGGGGCAGATATTCCCCAAGTTGTTCCGACCTACACTTCAACCTTTGTACAAACTCAAGTGCGTCATGTTTTTCATAATCAACAACAAGTGTATGAAGTTCCTGATGGGTCTGAAGAGGGAGGTGGACGTCATGAAAAGCTGAAGGAAAGTGTGAAAACTATAGGAAGGAAAGTAAGGGCGAAGGAAGGAAATGATATCTTTGGTACTGATGTCAGGGATATGTGTCTAGTATCTGGGTTGGTGATTCCCCCAAAATTCAAAACTTCTAACTTTGATCAATATTCTGGTGCTACTTGTCCAAGAACACATTTGATAATGTATTATAGAAGGATGGCTTCCTACGTGGAAGACGATAAACTGATGATTCACTATTTCCAAGATAGTCTGAATGGGGCATCTGCCAAATGGTATTTGAGCCTGGATCAATCTCGTATCTACAGTTTCCAGGATTTTGCTGACTCTTTCGTGAAACACTATAAATACAACATGGATTTAGATCCTGATAGGAGACAATTATTAAGTATGTCGCAGAGAAGCTATGAATCTTTCAAGTAGCATGCACAGCGTTGGAGGGAGACTGCCTCACAGGTGGAGCCTTCGCTAACCGAAAAAGAGTTGATAGACTGGTTTGTAGACACAGTAAGGTCAATGTTTTATGATAAAATGATTAGTAGTGTGACAACTAGCTTCTCTGATATAGTAGTTGTAGGTGTGAGAGTAGAATTGGGGATGAAAAATGGGAGGATGACCAATACTTCCAGTAGTTCCAACAACAACAATGCCAAGAAATTAATGGCAATTTTCACAAAAAGAAAGAAGGGGAGACAAATGCCATAACAATAGGAAAGAAGAATCATCCCTGGTAACAACCTTACCGACAATATCAATAACCTCAACAAGGCTATATTCAACAATCTCAGCAAAGTTTCGCTCAACAGCCAATGTATCCCGTGTAGTATGCATAATAGCCGTATGTGACATCTGTAATGCCCATGTTCAGCAATTCAGTTCCGACTTATCAGAAAGTGTAACAGGCACCTATGTATCAACCAGTACAACAACAAGAGTATCAGCGAGTACCCTGTGCTCCAGCTTATCAACAATACCAACAGCCTCGGGCTCAAGCGTCCATACAAAACTTTCAGAACATAAGACCAGCTGGAAGGCATCCCATTCCTCTGATACCAATGACCTATACTGAGTTGTACCGATCCTTAGCACAACAAGGGCTGATTATGACTCGATAGTTGAGACCACCATAAGACAACTCATCTCCTCATTATAATCCTAATGCTTGTTGTTTATTTCACGAGGGTGCTGTTGGACATTATCTAGAAGGATGTCTTACTCTAAAACATCTTGTCATAGAACTTATGGAAAAGAAAATCTTGTCTTTTGATGATGTGCAACCCAATGTTAAGAATAACCCGTTGCCGAATCATGGGGGAGTCCATGCCATAGAGGAAGTATCAGATAAGTGGATAATATGTGATGCATCAGAGATAAAAACTCTGTTGCGATCTCTTCATGAAAAATTATTAAAGGTAGAGGATGTTCTGTTAATCCCAGAGGATGTTGTGTGGTTCAGAGAAATGTGCAAAAATTGATTGATAACAGATTTCTACAAGTATGTAGCAAGTTGAAAAGGGAGGAAGTTTCGGTGATTGAGCATGTTTTCAACTTACCAAAGAACAGTGAAAAGGTCCCCGTGTTTAAAGTGCATGATTATGGTTCAGTGATTCCGGTCTTCAAAAGTGTTAAACATGTTTTCAATGTCTCTAAGCCTGCTACATCAGAAATTGGTCAACCCATACCGATTACAATTCAAAAGTCGAGTCCTTTTTGTTTTGAGAATACAAAGGTTGTCCCTTAGAGGTATGATATGACGGTGATTGATCATGGATCAGGGAAAGTCATTCAGAATGAAGATATAAAGGGTAATCAAGCAGATGTGACAAGTATTGCAGGAACTAGCAAAATGATCCGAAGTGGTCGGATCTATCAACACAGGCTAATGGTGGTCCCGCAAAAAGAGGTCATTCCTGTTGTGGTTGCCAAAGATGAAGAAGTGTCACCAAGTGAAGAAGACAAGGAATTTCTGAGGATTATTCGAAAAAGTGATTAAAAATTCGTCGATCGGCTTTATCAAACTCCTTCAAAAATCTCCATCTTGTCTCTGCTAATGAATTATCCCGTTCATAGGGAAGCCTTGCAGAAAGTGTTAACATGCACGCATGTGATGAAAGATATAACAATTGGTCAATTTGAATATGTGATCGCCAACATTAATGCTTGCAATACTTTAAGCTTCAGCAACAAGGAGTTACCAAGAGAAGGATGTAATCACAATCGTGCGTTGCACGTATCTGTTAGATGTCAGGAAGACGCTCTGGCACGAGTCTTGGTTGATACCGGATCTTCTCTGAATATGTTGCCCAAAAGGACACTTATCAAGCTAGAGTACAAAGGGGCAGAGATGCAGCCAACATCGTTGATTGTTAAAGCTTTTGATGATTTAAGGAGGACTGTTGTTGGAGAGGTAGAGTTGCCAGTTATGATAGGTCCTCGTGTATTTGAAATCACGTTTCAAGTGATGGACATCAATCCAGCTTATAGTTTCTTGTTGGGACGACCATGGATTCACGCGACCGGTGCGGTGACTTCTACCTTACATCATAGGATGAAATTTTTTGTGGATGATAAATTGGTAATTGTGCATGGTGAAGAAGACTTTATGGTGAGTAACTTGTCATTATTTAGGTACATTGAAGCAGATGAAGATGCGCTAGAAACTTCTTTTCAAGCGCTCGAGATAGCCAATGTTGTGTTAATGGAAGAAGCAGTAGTTAAGAGTGGTCCATCTTTTATGTCTGCTCAGAGCATGTAGTCTACGCTGAAAGAGGGTACTCCTGCAGGTTGGGGAGAGGTCATCGAAGTGAAAGCAAGATTAGGTCGCCAAGGGTTGGGTTACAAACCAATTCATGATGGGACATCAACTTCAGTCAAAGGACACCCGAAGACTATTCAAGATGTATTTATCAGTGAGGGTTTCCAAATCAACACTGTTGAGGATTTTAAAGAGGAAGATGTTGATCACTTGGTGTATCATTGCGAGTCTGCCTTGGACAACTGGGAAGCTGTTGAGATTCATGTTATCATTCCTATGCTGAAGTAATTTATTGTTGTTCTCTTTTGTTTTGTTGTTTTCAAACTTCCGTAGCCATGCCCAAGGCTATAAGATCATTTTGTAGGGCCCCATGCTTTCAAGTTATTATGATTAATAAAGATGTTTTGTTAAACTCCTCAATTTGTTTCATTTACTGTTTTTTGCTTTTACTTTTAAAGAAAATGGCAATCTTTTAATAAAAACAATATATATTTTTTTTCTTTTTACATTTGTCTTTGTGTGTTTTAATAATTAATACATTCCAAACATGCAGAGAAACCCCAAAACTCGTTGAATTCAATGACTTGGTTTTCCCTCCTGACTTTGACTCACCCATATACCAAGCTGAAGATGAGGATGCAGATTTTGAGATTTCAGATGAACTGGCAAAGATGGCAGAGTATGAGTATACATGACTTCAACCTCACCAAGAGCAAGTGGTCATTGTTAATCTCGGCACTGAAGAACACAAGAAGGAATTCAGGATTGGGACAACACTTGGGGCATAAATCAAGCGGCAACTGGTGAAGCTTTTAGAAGAGTATGTTGATGTATTTGCTTGGTCATACCAAGATATTCCCGATATTGATACTGACATAGTGGTTCACAAATTACCCCTTTGATCATAATGTCCATCTGTCAAACAAAAGCTCCGAAGAACTAGGCCCGACATGACTCTCAAGATTCGGGATGAGGTCAAAAAGTAGCAGTATCCAAATATCCAGAATGGGTGGCTAATATTATACTCGTTCCAAAGAAAGATGGAAAAGTCAGAATATGCATTGATTATAGGGATTTGAACAAGGCTAGTCCGAAGGATGATTTCCCTTTGCCTCACATTGACACTTTGGTAGACAACACGGGTCGTTTTACAGTATTCTCATTTATGGATGGCTTTTCTGGCTACAACCAAATCAATATGGACCCAGGCAACATGGAAAAGACTACTTTTATCGCTCCTTGGGGGACTTATTGTTATATGGTCATGCCCTTTGGTCTGAAGAATGTCGGTGCCACTTATCAAAGAGCTATGGTCGCATTGTTCCATGACATGATGCACAAGGAGATAGAAGTGTATACCGATGACATGATTGCCAAATCTCAGAGTGAAGAAGACCATCTGAATCATCCATTGAAGTTGTTTGAGAGAATTAGGAAATATCAGTTGAGGTTGAATCCTGCCAAATGCACTTTTGGAGTGAGATCTAGAAAGCTGCTCGGTTTCATCGTTAGTCAACGAGGGATTGAAGTGAATCCTGACAAGGTTAGAGCTATTCAACATATGCCATCTCCGCAGACTGAGAACCAAGTTAGAATTTTCCTTGGAAGATTGAATTATATCTCTAGATTTATTTCCAATATGACTTCTACTTATGAGCCAATTTTCAAGCTGTTACGCAAGGATCAGATAGTTGTATGGAATTCAGATTGTCAACAAGCTTTTGATAAGATCAGTTGTATGGAACCTCCAATCTTAATTCCTCCTATTCCCGGAAAACCTCTTTTTATGTACTTAATTGTGCTTGAAGAATCAATGGGTTGTGTATTGGGTCAACAAGACGAGTTTGGACGTAAAGAGCACGCCATTTACTATTTGAGCAAGAAATTCACTGATTGTGAAAGTCGATATTCACTTTTAGAGAAAACTTGTTGTGCTTTGGCATGGGCTACCATGTGTTTGAGGCAATGTATGATCTGTTGTACTACTTCACTATTTTCAAAAATGGATCCGATAAAGTATATCTTTGAGAAGCCTGCTCAGACGGGGAGACTTGCTTATTGGCATATGTTATTATTAGAATATGACATCCAGTATGTTGCTCAGAAGTCTATCAAGGATAGAATCTTTTCAGATTACCTTGCAAAACAGCCGGTAGAAGACTATGAACCACTGATGTTTGACTTTTCTGATGAAGACATCTTGTTGATAAAGAAGGATTATGAAGAGCCAGGGCCAGATGAGGGTCCCGAGCCAGGTTTCCAGTGGAAGATGATGTTTGATGGTTCCTCCAACTGTAATGGGCATGGTATCAGCGCCATTTTGACGAATCCATATGGTGGTTACACTCCATTCACAGCCAGGTTATGCTTTGAGTGTACCAACAATATTTCCGAGTATGAAGCTTGCATCTTAGGCCTCGAAGCAGCAATTGACTTTTGAATCAAAACTCTTGAAGTGAGTGGTGAGATCACTTTCAAACATGTCCCAAGGACTAAAAATCACATCGCTGATGCCGAAGGCTTCCAATGGACACCGATTCATCCTCATTGTTATTGACTAATTTACAAAGTGGGTTAAAGCTACATTTTATGCCAATGTTACTAAACAAGTGGTTTCCCGTTTTATCAAGAGGGAGATTATCTGCCGGTACAGAATCCTAAGCCGAATCATAACAGATAATGGAACCAATTTGAATAACAAGACAATGAAAGAGTTATGAGATTACTTCAAAATTTAACATCACAAATCTTCTCCCTATCGTCCCAAGATGAACGGAGCTATCGAAGCTGCGAACTAAAACATCAAGAAGATTTTGCAGAAAATGGTCAAGACCTTTAAGGATTGGCATGAGATGATGCCATTTGCCTTGCATCGGTATAGAACGTTTGTCCACACTTCGACAAGGGCAACCCCTTTTTCATTGGTATGTGGGATGGATTCAGTCCTTCCCATTGAGGTTGAGATACCTTCTTTAAGACTCATAATGGAAGCCAAACTTGACGAAGTGGAATGGGTGAGAGAAAGACTTGATCAACTGAACCTTATTGATGAGAAGTGCCTGACTGCGATGTGTCACAATCAATTATATCAAAAGAGGGTTAAAAGAGCTTTTAATAAGAAGGTTTGCGTCCGAGATTTCCAAGAAGGGGAACTTGCACTCAAGAAAATCTTTCCAATTCATAAGGACATGTGGGGGAAATGGATGCCTAATTGTGATGACCCATTTGTCATAAAAACAGTCTTCTTAGGAGGCTCGTTAATTCTCACAATGATGGATAGAGAAAAACTTATCCACCCGGTGAATTCTGATGCAGTACAAAAATATTATGCCTAAATAATCCGATAAGTCGAAAACCTACAAGGGCGGCTTAGGCAACAATGGGTATCCCGCTAGATCATAACCTATGAAGAAGATCCAGGCAAAATTTAGGGATGAAATGAAAAAAAAAGCTCGCTAAGTTGAAAACTCAAAAGGGCTGATTAGGAAAAAATGAGCATCCCGGTGGATTGAAAACTCGAAAGCGAGATCCAGTCAAAAGTTAGGGGTAAAGGCATTTCACTGCATTAGATGGTTGTCACAACTGCAGAAGATTACACGAGAAGTTCGTTTTAACTACTCTTCTCAGAAGCGAGGTTTTGGAAAAACTCTTAGTTATTAGGGATAGATTATCATTGGATTCAATGTAACCTTTTCCCTGTTGCCATTTTCAATTGTAAATGTTCCATGGAGCTTTGCCATTTGCAAGCTACCATTCTTGAATAAAATCAAAATTTTGGGCCATCCAATTGTTTGCAATTTACTGTTTTCCCTATTTTCCTTTTTAATGCAAAACATCGTTTATTGGTTAATAATGATTTGAAAGCAAAAGGTTTTGAATTTTAAAAACAGTTTTTGAAAACTTAATAAAACATAAAGTTGCTTTGGCTCATGGAAAGATTTAATGAGAATCATATATTCCCTAGGAAGTCTTAAGGTGGCATAAGCCTTGATGTGCAATCTCATTATATTTTCCCATTGAAACACCAGCTGAATTGATTTGTTGGGTTGTTCCTTCGGTCGTGTATGGTTACCAAGATTGAAGACAATCTCCCCAGTATTCTCTATGAGATACATTTTTGTGACAATATGAAGACTCATCCTTGGTGGAGTTATCTAGTGTCTCTATTGAAGTTATGCTGCCATTTCTAACTAGCTCGCCTAAGTTTGGAGTGGGTTTATTTCCCAGTGAACCTTTGGACGCCTTTGTTCCTTGAATCCAGTGTGATTCCTCGTTTCCCCAGCAAGATAGATACTTATCTATCTTCTCCTTTGAGTTTTTGGAATTCCTTGTCTCTTGTTAGAGTCAGCTCTCTCATATCATTAATCATTCGCATCATGACATATCATGTGCATCCAGCACGCCTTTGGATCTTTGGTTGTTACCTTTTGTCTTGTTTGTTTTATCCCAGTTGGTACCAACATTTTATTTGTCAAGTCCGGTTGTCGTGGGCATCCTTCGTCTTTTCAGGTCCTTGGTTATCGCTAATGTCTCTACCTCAGTTGTTATTGGCTCTCTTTTGTGGATCGTGGGTCGTCACCTGTGTCCCCTCAAGGTCTGGTTGTTACTAGCATCTTCAGTTGGCTCTATCTGCCATTGATATTGTCTGTCTAGTCATTACCAATCATTTTCCTTAAGGTATAGTCGTTACTAGCAATCTCCATTAAAGTCCAATAGTAATTGGCATTCTTTTAAAGTCCATTGGTGACTGGAATGGTTTAAAGTCCAATAGTAATTGGCATTCTCTGAAAATCCAATGGTGACTGACATTGTTTAAAGTCAAATAGTAATTGGCATTCTTTTAAAGTCTAGTGGTGACTGACATTGTTTAAAGTCCAATAGTAATTAGCATTCTTTAAAAGTCCAGTGGTGATTGGTATTGCTTAAAGTCCAATGGTAATTAGAATTATTTGAAAGCCCAATGGTTATTGACGTTATTTTAAAATCTAGTCATCACTAGAATTATTTAAAACCCAATTGTTATTGGTGGTGGAGCATTGGTTTGTTACCAATCCTCTCTTTGAAAGTCCAGTGGTGACTGACACTCTATTTAAAGTCCAATGGTAATTGGCATTTCTTTTAAAAGCCCAGTGATGATTGACACTTTGTGTAAAGACTAATGGTAATTAGCATTTCTTTTAAACGTCCAATAGTGGTTATAGTTTGATTTTTAGTTGTTACCAACACCCCCATGAAATCCAGATCTTATGGGAAGTTTTCTTAGTCCAACTCACTTGGCATATTTCAGTTTTAGACTTATCTTTTTTTTCTTTTCCTGTCATTTCTTAAAGATCCCGTTTGAACACTTTGCTTTAAAGGAAATATCCATTGGTAATTGGCACTCTGTTTCTTTAAACAGAATCCCAATTACTACTGCATTCTATTTAAAGTCCAATGGTAATTGGTATTTTTTTTGAAAGTCCAGTGATGACTGGAACTTTGTGTAAAGATTAATGGTAATTGGCATTTCTTTTAAATGTTCAATAGTTGTTATAGTTTGATTGTTAGTTGTTACCAACACCCCCGTGAAATCCAGATCTTATGGGCAGTTTTCTTAGTCCAACTCACTTGGCATATTTCAGTTTTAGACTTATCTTTTTTTCTTTTCCTGTCGTTTCTTAAAGATCCCGTTTGAACTCTTTGCTTTAAAGGAAAAATCTTTGGTTTTGTCTGATCCCTTTTTAGGAGATCATTTTTGTTTTGTTGTCGTTCTTGGCAGAAGTCAACTCTTTGATCAAACTTTTCCCCAGTAGAGACCATCTGATTTAGTTATATCTCCAATGGAGAATCTTCCTCTAGAGTATCATCCTGGTCATGTCTGAACCTGTGTTTGATCACTTTAGATTTCCCCGGTGTTGTTGTCATCCCTAGTGAGTAGCTACTTATTATGGTGGCTCTTTCCTTGTTTGCTTCCGTTGTTGTCTGCATTTTTCATTTATCATTCCATCATGATAGAGTTCATGGCATGTCATTGCATCTAAGGAAAAAAAAATTGGTTATCTATATTTAAATCCCTTTCACCATGATTTCATGAGGATTATCATCACTCATGTCATCCGGGAAAGATATTTAAATAGGGGCAACTGTCATATCCCAAATTTTACCCTTAGATTCCTTAATCTTGCGCAACGCTTTTTGGTCAATCATCTTTGCATAACTAACCAGGTCATCTAGTTTTTGTTGTTTTGTTTCTTTATGTAATTAGGGCTTCAAAGGGAAGGCCTTGATTAATCAAGATTTAAGGGAGGGATCAACCAAATTTGTCCTATCCACTTCAAGTTTTCTCTCTAAAGGTTTATCTGGCTATGAACTTTTAAGAACTAGGTCATGACGTTATGTCAATGCTCATTCGTGACTAATAAGCTTTGGTGAGGAATGTGTTAACCTTAAAGTAGAGTTCAAGAAGAGATCTTGTTTCAGAATCAACTGTGGGCCATTGATTCTCATTTCTCAAGTTGGGCAACATGATTTAGAACCACTTTCCAAATTATGCCAAGTATAATTTCAAGAGAAGATATGTTGGTGCATGAGGTCCAAACTTGAAATTTTTTCATTGGTGATGAAAGATATTCATACATGATTTTGTGGAGCTAAATTGATGTTGAGACATTTACAAAGTTATTCGCCATTAAATAAATACAAAAGAGATGGTATAGGTTACACATAAGTTACGATAAAGAAGGTTCATGTTGTTACAATTCCAAGAGTACAAGTTGTTATAAGTGTGACACATAAGGAATTGGATCATAGATTACCAAGATATTTCTCATACAAGGATCATCACATGAGTTACATAGTCCTAGATTACAAAGGGTATCAAAATACATTGGCTTAAATTTCAAGAAAATTCTAAAAGTTAATTCAAAAAGAGAGAAGGAGAATGAGGTCGTAACAGCTTCCATTCCGAGCAGTAATGTTGTTCGTTTCTTTACCAAGAGTAAATTCTGAGCCTGCTCCCAAAATTTTCAAGGTCTCCTCTTCACCACCATGATCACATGAAAGAAAAAATAAAGAAGTGGTCAAAGGGTTATTGCAGACACAAATGAATAAATTACCACATAAAGTTCATCATCCAAAATTCACAATTCAAACATCAAACCAATTCAAGTCCAATTCTTGCCATAAACCATAAACCAAACACCAACCCAAAACAAAATTCAATTTTCACACCAAATCAAATTCATACAAGATTTTACAAAATTCAAATCATTCAATTCATAAACCAAGAAGAAGATGAACAAAATGAACAAGGTGATAGACAACCAATGGAAGTTGAAGACCACATAACTGTGAGTTGGGTTAACCAATCTCCTACCATGTATCATGGAAATGGTCAAGGGTGGGGCGAATGGCAAAATACCAGTTGAACTTTGTTATGCGACAACTACCAGCCTCCACAGTATTTAGAGTATCAGGAAACTCTGCATTGGGGCTATGAGGAGTCTCCACATTGGGGTCATGAGGAGCATCCATAGTGGGGCTATGAGGAGCCTCCGCACTTCACGAATCTTCCACAATCACATTCTGACAAACTCCTCGAGATGATGAGAAGTATGCAATTAGAACAACGTGATTTCTTTAACACTCAGGATGAGCGTCTCTCACAACTTCAGAGTCAATATGAGACGCATATTGAAAACTTCAACTCATTCTCTTCTAATTTCAATCAGTGGTTCGATGATCTGGTGGAAACAACTGCAAATCAACACCATGCTCTTGCCACAAGCTTCAATACCTTGAACCGAGCGATCTTGGAGTTTACTGAAAGGGTCGAGGCTCAACTACCTCCGCCGTATCCGTATCATAGGAGAGGCCAACATTTCAGGGGGAGGAGACCTTGAAGGCTATGCATTATGCATAATTGCATTTCATTGTCTTGTTGTGTTGTTATTGTCATACCCCAAATTTGTCCTACCCGTGTGTAAATTTTATCTGTACACTCATTTCAAGAAAATCCAAAAAAATATAATATTTTTTCTAGTTATTATAATGATTGAAGTCAAACAAGCACTATTTCAAGGTCAAGATTTCGGTGTGCACTTCAAATGATGTGTATTCAGGGTGACAGTTAAGTTTGGTTTATCAAGTTGGATCAGTTGTGCGTGAGTCAATTTGTCTGGTTGAGATAAGTACAGATGTGTCATGTATGAAGATCAATAAAGCTCAGTATAATGGGTTTGGATAAGTCCAGTTCATAATTTCAAGTCATGTTCCTACATTTCGAGAATCTACATGCTGTTCAAGACTCAAACTCATTCAGAACCAAATTTGATTAGGGGATTGATTCACGGGATTGATTTATGGCTTAGTTCACTATCAAAGATGTTGGGAATTTGGATAGTATGATCGTTGGGGTAAATCCACATGGATATTCAAGTGCATGCTATTATGAGCCATCATGATTTCGGATGAGTTCAAAACGGCATAATAATCACCGAAACTTGATGCAAGGATGTTAAGCCCATCATTTTAATGATGTTTTATAGATTCAACAAATAATGAAGTTACATAAATAGCCCATGAATACTTGTAGTCCAAAGATAATATCACAAAAAAATATACAGCAAGCATAACGATTCAAGTTTACAAGTGTAAATAATGAGGCCTTCTCTTTCATTGTTATTGCTGCCATAAGCCATGAAATGTTGCACCGAGTCCTCATCAGAATTTTAGCTCCAACAATTAGGAGTAGTTTGTGGCAGCATGACTCGTCACCAAAAAAAACAAAATTGTGGTTTTCCATACAATCCTAGAGGTGGTCCCACAATGCAGCAGCAGTAAAAGGGCACCCCTTCAACTTGCAGTCACGTACCACCATAATGCAATCTGCAGTTTGTACGAAACATCACTCCACTACAATAGCCCCCACCTCAACAATAAGCATGCTACAAGGCACAACATGACCCTGCTACAATATCTGCAAATTGAGAGGGACATAGCCATTTCAAAAAAAAAGGAAAAGAAAATACTCTAGGGGTGACCATTTCAACCTCACTGGAAGGAAAATCAACAACGGGATGGAGAAAACTCGCTCTGAAAATATTCAATCTTAAAACTACAACACAAACTCCTCTCACCATTTTTTAGGTAGCTATAAGGAGATACAAACCGAATCCTTCATCATTCAACCCCTCCAACCGAACTTCTTAAACTTGATTGCTACATACCAATCTTCTTCCAGCAACAACAAGTTGTGTGCATCCACCTATTTCTATCTTCAAACTCTGCCATTTCACACCAACTTCTGTTGTAAACCATACACACAGTTTTTCATTCTTTATCTCCTCTCACCTTAAGCTTGCACGACAGATCCACCACCATTGATATACAACACCAAAACACAATAAAGCTGTCACCTTGGCACACGAAACCGAGTCGCAAAAGCTACAACCTCCCCATCTCCTTCAAGCAGTTGAATTGAAAAAATCTCAACATACAGCTCGAATATAAATTTGGTTTTTCTTCTTTTTTTCAATCTCCATACCACCTCTATACATCTACTTGCAAACGAAAATGATGAAGAATGAGTTTTCTGCAACAGACAAAAGGATACCGAAAGTAGTGTTTTGATGAAGATAACTACCAGCTGAAAAGTAATGACATGAAATTTTAAAAAAATAGACACACATGATACACCACTCTGCACAACCAAAACCTGCATACCAACCAACAAAACCTGCTACCAAGCGGATTTCAGTGTGATAAAGGTACAACAGGGCCCAGACTCTGCTCCCGTACAACTTTGTCCAAAACCTCAAGCTGTCGCAATTTACTACCACAAGTCCTGCAAACATACAAACCAGTAGCAGAAAAGGAGCATCACCACCAGAATTACAGTAAGCAACATAAAAAAAATCACAACAAAACATACCACCTCAAGACAAATACTGCACCATTGTACAACCAACAGGTTACACAGTTGTAATAAGCCACGCGAGACTCCACAATGAAAAACCTCCACAAACCAACAACAACAAGAGAGATTTGCATATTAAAAACAGAACCATAAAAAGGGGGGAAAGGAGGACTGGAAGGAGGGGAACGAAAAAAAAACAACATCATCAGGGAATTCAAGAAAACCTTCAGTGGGGGGAGCTCAACCCCTTCATTCACCATCAAAACCTTCACTCATAATCTCGATTCACGATGATAACCTTCAATCACCATCAAATCTCATCCTTTCTTAACCATTATTTCCTTCAAAATTTCTTCATAAACTCAATCAAAAGATGATTCTATTCTAAAACCGACCATAAAAAATCCCAAAAACTGTAATACCTTTCTTCATCACTATCCTTATGATATCATCTCATAGCTTGAAGCTCAAACCCCACAAAACTCCTCTCTGTTTCTTCAAAATTTCATCCTTCATGTTCAACCAACAAGAACACCTCCTTCAATCATCTTCTTCAACTTTTCCACAAAACCATTTCTTCCACTCCCAGAAATCGCTCGTCACCATCGTTTTCCTCTTCAAATCAACCCAGATTTCTACAACCAACTTCATCTTCAATCCTCGAAAGAACCAAACCCACCTTCAATAAACCTTCACCCCAAATCAACCCTAACCCTTCAATCTTCATCAATTGACAAACCGAAAATAGAAACAGAACAAGGAAAAAACGAAGTTAAACTAAGACTCACCAATCTGGAAGCGAAAAGTGAGAGGCGGAGGAAAACAAGAGTCGAAGGTTGGATCTTGAAGGTCTCGCAAAGAAAAGAGAGTGATGAGAGAGACTCGTTGAGTCTTGAGAAAGGTTGGGAGAAAGGAGGTTAAGCGCGAGTCTAATTGGAGGAGGTATTCTGATTTTAGTGTTTTTCTTAAAATTTATTTTCATTTTCAAGGCAATTAATATGGTCCTTCAATTGATTATTGTTATCACTTTTGCACTGCCCAATGACGTTTTCGAAACTTGGTACGTAGGGATCCTGTTTTTTTTGCTAACTTTTTTTTTAAGTATTTGGTTTTGGATTGTTCCTGCTGAAGTTTGGGAGATACGGGCCTACACGAATGATACTGTGGACCAACACGTGAAGCCTAGTAACTTTGATTTACACACTCCTTTCTTTCTCTTTTAAACATTTTCTTTTATAAATCTTAAGATGAAGTTTTAATATAATGTTTTTTTTAATTTTGATAACTTTTATTAAGACCTCATTTGGTTTATGTACATATTTATTTTTGTTAAGATTTTCAATTAATATTGGATGTATTTTCGATTATATTTTCATTTTTGTTTTGTCGTGTTATGGTCGATGACGACACTTCCGTAAACCGTCATTAAGTCAAACTACTGATAAATGACGTTGGATCTGAGACCACCTTTTTTCTCTCTTCGTCACCTGTCCCGCCTCGATTCAAAACATTGTTAAACAATTTTCACAATCAAATTTCTTTGTATTGAATTAAAAAGAGGGGATTAAGTGTAGACTTTCTTCCTCTCTGAGTGTTGGGATGCCCACTGTAGTGCGGGTGGTCCTGACACTCATCTTTCAGTACGAAGACGTTTCCTGTCCATTCTCAAATCTCATCTCCTTAAAATCATTTCTTTGTGTTGGGCTAAAGAGAGGATTGGGTGTGGACCCCTTCTTCTTCGAGCGTAGGGATGCCCACTGTAGTGAGGGTGGTCTCGATGCTCGGCTGTCGATACAAAGGCGCTTCCAACATTTCCACCTAAAACCTCGGTCCCGCACCGAGTACACTTTCAAACTTCTTTTGCAATAAAACTTGAATGGTCGTGGAGTGGTTAGGCGTAGGCCTTCTCCTATCCCGAGTACTGACGTTTACCGTAGGGTTCTCTGTCGCAAAGCACTTACCATTCAAAACCAAGAACATCTTTAATAAGAGAACGAAGTTCTCTTTGCATTGAATTAAAGAGAGAGGATTGGGTGTAGACCTCTTCTTCTCCGAGCGTAGGGATGCCCACTGTAGTGAGGGTGGTTTCGACGCTCGTCTTTCAATACAAAGACGCCTCGTTCGCCACACCTTTTTTATAGCAAAAACTTTGAGACAAAGAATTGGGTACTACCCGTAGGGGTTACTATCCGAGGACATGTCTCTCTCCCTAAAAACAATCCAATCAATCAAATGCGACTTCTAGCCCCGCGTGGCGAAAACTAATCAATCTTTCAAAAAGGATATGCTACGTCCGTTCTACCGCAAACAGGTAACGCCTAAGTCTCCAACGAGCGAGCAGCAAAACACCTAACTGCTAGAATGCGCACGATAGCATCATCCATAAAAAACATCAACACACCGTAGGCCGAACTACGGCTGCTCTGATTCTTTACTTTTTCAAGTAAAGATACGTAGGCACAAGGGCCACAATCCTTGCCGAGCACACATCCCCCCCATATCTGTAGTTCCCCGAACTACGTCGACTCTGACTTTCTCACATCTATTGAGAATACGTAGGCATAGGACTGCGAAGTCCTACCGAGTCTGTTCTTTCTCTTTTCTTCCCCGTTCTCTCTTTCCTCCTAACCTCTCATCTTTCTTGTTTCTAATCCTTCTTTTACCCAGTGAAACACTCTTCTTATAGCATAATGTTTAAGCAAATAAATTCACACATTCGACAAACAGAAGGTTCCCATCGAGTACGATGGATGCGAGGGGTGCTAATACCTTCCCTTCGCATAACCGGCTTCCGAACCCGTTCTTGGTTGCGAGACCATCTTATCCATTTCTTTCTTAAAGGTTTTCTCGATATTTTCCTTTCCCCTCATGGGATAAATAAAGTTCGGTGGCGACTCTTCTGTCCTTTCTTTTCGCCTCCCCGTCGTTGCGCGACGCATTTTTCGAGTAGCGACAGTTATGAATCTTTGGCTATGTATTAAGTACATTTCTCATGTGTAAATGTCGTGCATCATGAACCTATATTTCATTACTTGTTTGTAGTATCTAGCAATAATTACTTTTTTTTCTATGTATGGTGCTAATTATCTCTTTATTCCTTGATCATTAACTTTGTCATGTGTGGATGATTGTTAATGTTTATCCTGTTGTGCATGTTTTGATATGAGCATCTGTTATTGTTTTATCATTTCTTAACAGAAATTTCTTTCTTTTTGATGTTGTCAAAGGGGGAGAAAGTGTCAAGCTGTTTAGTAGACCCATAAAGATCAAACATGAAGACGTCGCATTTAACGCAAATGAGTAAGTGAGAATGAAGGCATTAAGCAAGGGGGAGGATAATGTTGGATATCATACAAACATGTTATATGTGTTTTGCCATCATCAAAAAGGGGGAGTATGTGAGGGCAAAGCCTCAGATACTTGATATGTGTGTTTCGATGATGTAAAAACCGAGCCGCATGGAAGAATAGTCATTTGTCGTTATCACCATGATGCATAAGCATACCTTATTTCTCATGTTTATTTGCTTGCAATAAATATCTCGAGTACTGCATTTAGAGCTGTCAAAATATGTGTCATATGAGTCAAACTCAATTGGTCTATCATAGCTTTCATCTAATAAAATCAAAAATATGAATTTATGCATTTTTTTTATGTTTCAGGTCTTTGAGTCGACCTAAACTCTGCTAGGGTCGACTCATGGCAAGTGTCCTAGAAATGCATTTTCCTCGGGTTAGGTATGGTCGACCTATCGGTCGATGCATACTGTTGTCATTTGCATTTGTCAAAAAATTTAGACTTTGCATCGACGCATTCCTTGTTCTGGTCGATGCATAGCTATGTGTTTTGCATAATATGTTACCTCGGGTTAGCTCAGGTCGACCCTACACTCTGCATGGGTCGACCGCTCGCTGTTTGCTGCATATTTTTTGAGTTGTCTATTATTTTTGAAAGTTGGTTTTATCAATTATAATAGTTTTGTCTGGTATAAATATTCAGTTTCTCTATTCATTTCATATCAATTGAATTAATTACAAAAAAAAAAAGAAAAGTGAAAGAGGTGTCAATTCAAGTTCTCATCATCTTCATCTTCTACATTTCATACCACAACAATCACACACAATAATATTTGCTATGCATTATGGATTGTCTAAGGTGATAACGTTCGAAGCTGTGATTGGGTAATCCAGTTCGGTTTGAGGAATTGACAGGTTTTTCTTGAATAAAACCTCTAGGGTTTTCCCTCCAAAATTCTCTGAATTTTGGGGTTTTTGGACGAGTCTTCTCAACACATATTCAGCTGAGTGAAGGTGATCGACAAGCGGTGGGTTCCGTCGATCTAGTAGCGGTAATCGGAGAATTGTGAACGAGAGGTTCGGGTTCGACACGCGAGTGTTTGAGATCAGATGGGCTGGGGTTTGAAAACGGAAGGTTGTTCAAACATAGAGCTGTAATCGGAGGTTCATACACAAGCTGTCGAAGGACTTGATTTGACTCGAATCAAGGGACAAGAGGAGATAGCATCTACAACAACAAGGGAGTTCGTTTGTTTGATAGGTGTTTCATTCTTGTATATACGATTCTACAACAGGTTAAATTTATATTATAAGAGCTCAATTCTATTTTTAGAATTGAGGGCAAACGTACACCGAAGCGAGGACGATGGGGGAACTGCCTCAACAAATCCTTGTACCTTTTACCTTTCATTTCTACATTGCTTAATATTTGTGTGGTCTTAGTACATGCAATTATATCAAACTTAGGACTGTTTTGAGCAAGTGTTGGACTGATTTTGACTCTAGTACAATCGTTTATTGTACAAGGAAACTAGAGCAAATTACTCAAAGTTGAACTCACTTGTAGTGCTCTGCACTCCAAGTGTTTGATAAATTGCCTGAACGAAAAGCCTTGTGTGTTGTCCATTTATTATGGTAATATTTTAAGGCATTGGAACTAGTCATACCACATTGTGAACTAAATCAAATTGAGAGTGTGACTAGCGTAGTGATTCTCATTACTCGTTATCTGATTCCATCGGCTAAAACACATATCCGGTTTTCTAGTAACCGTTCGTTATAGACGGTATTTTTCCACGACTGCTTCCATAAACTAAACAAATTTTTTAAAACCATTTTATTAGTAGCGTCAACTTATTTTTTAACAAGGGATCTATTCACCCCCCCCCCTTCTAGATCCGTGCCATCGTCTAACATTGTTCTTCTGGGTAGCCAAAAGCCAATTTTTTCATTCTCAACGCATTTCCTTCGGGCTTTATCCAACTCTTCCTTGAGCCCACTCACCTTGCTATCAGACTGATTAAGACACACCTTAACTTTCTTCCTTTTGTGCTCTTCTTCATCAACCTTATTTTCTACAGCCTCTAGCTGAGTATTCTTGCGTAGGAGTTCCCATTTCATGTCATTCTTCTCCTTAGTGACACTCTAAAGCTTCAACTCAAGTTGTTCATTCTCCTTCATCAACTTTGCTATAGTAGCTTTGAGATCCTCAGCTTCCTCAATCAGGATGTGAGTAAGCTTTGGTTTAGGTAAAGGTTCAGAAATTTTGACCTGAAAAGGCATTTTAACCTCCTTCGCTCTTTCCTTGACCCACACAAAGTAGGGTTCCTTGGTAATATTTTTCCTTTGACCCAACTCGCTCTTCCCTTTCTTCTTAATACTTCTCCAGGCTCTCACAAATTTCTTGAATAATTCTGGGTTTTCAGTTCCCAAGTCATGTATCATGAAGGCTTTTAAATTATTTTCTTCGGGAGGAGCCACCATTGGATACCCAAGCAGCCTCACTGATAGCATAGGATTGGAGTTGATACAACATCGAGTTCCAGTAAGTGGGATATTCGGGAACTCACCACAACTAGTAATAACTTCATCATAATATAGCGAAAACCAGGAAAGGTCAGAAGATCGGAGAGACACCATCCTTTGAGCCCAACTATCACTAGCTTGGTTAAAAAATGGTCCCTTCGTTGGCAAATGCATGTTTAGCCATTGGTACATAAGAGGTGTACAACAAACAATCGATCCTCCTTTCTTTTAACTCATCCAACTCAGGAAATAAAAGACTTCTGCCAAGAGAGTTGGCACAGGATTCTTAGTTAGGAAGATATGAATGGCGTTCACATCCACGAAATCGCCTATGTTGGGAAACAAAACAATCCCATAGATAGCCAAAGCTACAGCAGCGTGACAGGCATCCCAACTCTGAGCCTCTATAAGGGTATTAGCTCTCTCTATGAGAAACTTGAGAGGAAGCCCCTAAACACCCCCTTTAGTTTTCCAATTATCAGAGATATTTTTCTTGGACATATGGAGAGCATCGGAAATAATTTTATCATCCATCGATAGATCCACACCTACGAATGGTAACTTGTTCTTCATAGGAATACCCACCAGTTTTTCGTACTCTTTAAGTGTTGGCGCTAACTGGAAGTCTTGAAATGTGAAGCACCTTAAATGAGAGTCATAAAATTGAGCCAAAGTAGCGAGCGCTTTTTGATCTACTTCTTGGGTTAAGTCTTCCAACTTGGGTTTCCTGACACTGTAAGGATAAGTGCTTCTAGTGTTTGTTCCTATAATTTATGAGTACCTACAACTTAATTCTTAGATTCCCTGAAAAACCAAAGAAAATGTGAATGTTATGATATGAACATGAAATGCAGATGCAAGGATAAGGACCACAAGCACAATTCTGAAGCAAGGAAGATAATCTATGATTACAGAAACCCCATAGGTAACCTTCTAACAGGTAGGTGCCTAGAGTCATAGGTTTCTTTCAAATACATTATGACCATGGCAAAGGGATACCACAATAATAATATATTTGAAAGAATCTCCTCTAGGTGAGGTTTTTGCATCGTCCCACGAGAAAGACTCCTCGTGAATCTCCATTACACAACCATCGAGTACAAGGTTTCTTAAAGGCATCTCAGAGTCATAGACCGAGGTTGAAAATATCATTGTCAAAATAACAATACAATCGAGGGATCTCATCTGATTGGGGCTTTCGTGTCAACCCTCACGAGTTAACACTACCAACCACCATGGAAGTAAGGTTAAAAGGTCCTTAGAGTTATCAATTCAGGCTCGAAAATATTACTACCATGGCGAAGGATCACCATGACAATAACATTCCCAAGGGAATCAACTCTAATCGGGGTCCTCATATCCTCCCAACGAGAAAGGCTCCTCGAGGGATTCCACTACATGACCACCATTCTAATCCTAAGTTTTTCTCAGACTCGGGTGTAGATCCATCTCACAGAGTACCCCATAATCAGAGAAACCCAACAGTCACAAGGTATACAAAATAGAGTACATAATAAAAAACAAAACAAGTAAATAAATGACCACGTAAGCAAGAAATAACAACACAAGAAGAAAGCCAACACGTGAAGACTAACGCTCATGAATCGAGTCAAGTTAGGCTTGACTCTCTCTTGCATAGGGCAATGCAATTTTTATTCCCCATCAGAGTCGCCAGCTGTCGTACCTCAAAAAAAGCGCGATCCTTCGCGAATGGTCGCGGAAAATAGAGTAGCCACCGAATTTTATTTATTCTAAGATGGAACAGGAAAATATCGATAAAAACTTTAGGGAAAGATCATGGTCATCGCAACCAAGTTCTAAGTTCAGGAGTCAGTTACACGAGGGGAAGGTATTAGCATCCCTCAAGTCCGTTGTACTCAACGGGAACCTCTTGATTCGATTCGTGAGAAATGTTATCCTAGTTTATTTGTTTTCTTCCAAAGGGATAAAGTGAAAATGTAAGCTAAAAGGTTTAGATTGCTAAGGGGAAAATGGGTGGTTTTAGATTAAGGTGCTCGCCAAGGATTGGGGCCCTTGTGCCTATGTATTTTCACTTGAAAAGAAGTGAAGAATCAGAATGTTTGTAGTTTGTGGGACTATGATAGAATAAAGGAGGAGGTTGCTCGCTAGGATTTCGCAATCCTATGCCTACATATTCTCATTGACAAATGAGAAATCAGAGCGTTTGTAGTTCGGACTATGGATATTAGTTTGATTCTATCGAAAGATACTTAGTCGCATTTGACAGAAAATATTGCTTTACCCAAACGGGAGAGGAGAGGACGCTTGCATCACTTTGAATGGATTTTTACATATCAACATTCATAGGAAACACGCCACTTATATCGACTCGAATAGGTTATGGATGAAGCAATATTTTGCGTCGTTCTCAAGACACCATATCTCACGTTTATGAAAAAGGTTTGACGGTTCGTACAGTGGTGAGAAGTTGAATTTAATGCGTTTGGAAAGTGTTTTGAACGATGAAAGATAGTTAAAGTATTTTAAAGCGAATGACAATTACTCGAAGCTTAAGAAAGGCTCCTCGGGCCCAAGTAATCGGGAAAGAGAGTCAAAGGCTTGACTCCCTCTCTTTTTCCATCTCAAAAGGAGGTTATGTTTGAGAAATATTTTGAATGATAAGATGGTTAAAGTAATTAACGGATGAGGATTACTTGAAAGCTTAAGAAAGGCTCCTCGGGCCCAAATAATCGAGAAAGTGAGTCAAAGACTTGACTCTCCATCTTTTTCATCTTGAAAAGAGATTGTATATATATATTGAATGTTGTTAAGTTGGAAGTATTTTAGAGGCGTCAATTGCTCATACACGAGTAAGATAACTCACATCCAAACAACTGAAGAGAGATCAAAGGCTCAATCCCTCTCTTTTTTTCACCTTGAAAAGAGTTTCGATAGTTGTTAATTATTTTGATATTTTGATTAAGAAGATCCACTTGATGTAGGATCAAGGGTTTGATTGCATTTTGTGTGCATAAAGGTTGGCTGACGCAAGTTGATAAGGGTTTGTTATAGCTAGAGTGTTTTAAGTAAATGACAATTACTTAAAACTTAAGAAAGGATCCTCGAACCCAAGCAATCGGGAAAGTGAATTAAAGACTTGATTCTCTCTCCTTTTCATCTAAGTGATTAAGAAAATGGATTGGATTTTGCTTAACGTTTTAGAAGACAATTGTTCGAGCTTAAGAAAGGCTCCTCGGACCCAAACAATTGAGGAGAGAAATCAAAAACTCCATTCCAACCCCTTTTCATCTTTTATTGAAATATAGTCTAAGTATAATTAAGTTAATTGATTTTATTTCGGGAAAACGTTCGATGTTGATCGAGTTTTAAATTTGTGCATGATATGGTTTAGGGATAATGGAAGGGAGGTCCTATTGGTTTAGGGTAAGGTCGATGGCAAGGCGAAAGCGCTCGGCTTACAAGTTGGGTATGGTTTGCACCATAGGGTTTTGATAATTTTAACATGTTTTGCGTGCTTTTCTTGAATCAGATGAAAATGTCAAGATAATATGGACAATGACAGTATGAACAATGACATATGGATAGAAAAATGATGCGAGAAAATATTGGACAGAAATTTAAGTCAGTGGCCTAACGGATGAATCAAATTCACTTTAGCACTAAGTACATGTAGCATGATTTATGAGGAAGATTATGCTATAGGAGGCCACTCAATCATAATGTTTGTGCCAAAACACGTTAGAGAAATGATGTTGCGAATCATTCTCTAAAGAAATCGTGCCTCACAAAAAGATAAAAAAATAAATGGTTTCGACTTAATCACAATCTTGCGTCGATTAATTGAAGGTAACCTATCACGATCACAAAGTATAGAAAATGATCTTGATGATCATTTACTACAGATTTGAAATAATGAAGATTAAAACTTCAACAATCAATATTCATGATATTAAAGACTTCATTGACCTACCGGAAATAAAAATCGAAGTGAAACAAAACATGGAAATGTAAATAAACCACGAAATAGTTCCTGCTAAAATACAATGATAGGAGAAAAAAATTATTACAAAATGAATAAATGAGAAACAAAAAATGAGAGGGGAATGTAGCATACATAAAGGTGTATGTAAAGAAATTGTTGCGGGACGGGCTTTAAAGCCCAAGACAATACCAATATGCCCCCCTCCTTTTTATAAGAAAAAACATAAGATAAAAGGCATCAGGTTTTGTTTAGAAAAGGAACACATTCCACCGTAAAAACAACAGTACTTCTATGGAAATGCAAATCGAAATCCACACGGTCATGAGATAAACCAACATCAGGTTCACTTATTTTTAAAGCATGGCCAATCGAAAATAAGGAAAGAGAAGAAAACACGATCATGAGAAAAAAAATCAGAAACTACCTCAATGTATTGTCTTGTTTCAATCTCTTGTACGCGTGAGCCACTCCCAGAATCGCTTATCTCCCTCCTTTCCGGCTTTGATTTGCTTCTGCTCCACCGTGTAGAGGTTGAAGGTTGAAGAAGGTAATGACCGCCTGTGGATCCACCTAAAACTGGAATCCCCTTTTTGAGGAAAAGTGTGTCTGTTTTATGAGGGAAAATGAGATGTCCAGCCAGAGTTTTAGGTGAGAGCCAAAATGGTTTGTTGTGGACATTCCTTTCTTTCCTCTGCTCCCATTTTCCTTTTTTATTACTTTCTTTTAATGCTTCACAATTGTTGCCTTTACGTAGTAGGTTGTACAAGTTTTTAATGTCTTGTTTTTCCTCACAGCATATTGTTGGCAATTGTTTTCCTACGTAGTGGTAGCAGAGGTTCCCTTCGGTGTAGTAGAGGTGGGTCGTACGAAGGTGAGGCTTGTTGTGTGGTAGTAGCGGGAACATTATGCAGAGGGCTCGCTGCTTTTGTTGTTGTACGATTTTCACGTTTTTGTGTAGTGGTTTTTGCCTTGAAAGCAAGTGTAGGGTATTTTCATGCTATTTTATTTTTGCCAATTAGACCCCAAAAAATAAAATGTAAATTTATGTTGTATGATAGGGCCATTTGAATTTCTTGGTAGATCAAGAGTCTTTACTATTAAAAACATTTTTTAGAATCTTTTGTAATAAAAGGGCCTTGTGACAATGACATGAATTGAATAAATTTTGAAAGGAAATTGCAATTTGATGTAAAATGATAATTGTATGATGTTGACACATAATTTGAATCTAATTGAATTTTGGAATGAATTAAAAAAAGTAATTTTGAAGTCCACTTGGAAGGAAATAGTAACTTGAATTTTGAAAGAAAATTGAAACTTAGAAAGAATTTGAAAGGAAATTGGAGATTAAAAGAAACTAAATTTGAATAAACTTGAGTTTTTTTTTATGGGATAGAATAAAAAATTGGAATGGAATTTGAAATGTTTGAAATTAATTGAAATGGAACTGAAACTTGAGTTTGAAAATCGGAGGAAGGCTACATGGAAATTGCAAACGTTTAGGGAGCTTGTCATTGGATGTGATCTCGAATGGTTTTGTACTGAACAGGACACTTGAAATCTCCTATCATGGACCACATAATAAGGACTTGTGAATTTTGACCAAACTTAATGACTTCGAACAACTCTGAAGCTTAACTTTATCAGATAAACCTGAACTTGCATAAAACCCTGACCTAGATCCTCAAATACAAGTACTTGAATTCAATCCACACTTATCCTAAAAGTAACCCATGACACAGATGATTTGAGGTCTGCACTGCAATGCAACTTTACCGAAACCCTAATTGAAATTCACCTAAAAACAAACTGCTTTTGCCGCAACATGACAACTTGGTCCTGAAACAAGCCAAATTGAACCGACACTTGCTTATCTTAGACACAAAGGCTGAGAAACCCTAATCTCCGCCTTGAGTGTGTACTGATGCAACAATGACTTGCTGAGAACCAAAATCCTGATTTAGAGTCTTTGCCATGACCTGACAACTTACTACTGAAGCAAATCATTCGTTTGACCAAGATTAGGTCAAACTTCCATCGAATTTCAACCAAGACTACATGCACACTTGACTTGATAACTTTGTCTAATCTTTGAATCAATCTTATAATACTTGAGCTTAGACAACACAGAAAAAGAAGGCAAACATTTCATAGGCATAATGGTCAGATGACATGAATAATGCATAAATGATGAAAATGCAATGATATGTATGGTCGGCAATTCAGGGCCAAAATTAGGGTATAACTAACACCTGTTATGCAAATGAGTATGTTGATGCAAAATACAAACATGTTTATATGTTCAGGGAGATCTCCCTGTTGATTCTAGTTTCGCAAATAAGCGAGCGATAGAGATAGTTGGAAAAAATCAAAAGCTTTGCTCATAAATAAAATGAGAATAATAAGTCAGCATATACAATCCATAGATAAGAAAGACAACTGAATACAAGAACCTGTTTTCTCATCCAACAAGTCTGGTGATGATCAGATACCAGAAAGGAAAAACTACTGAGATACATCATCAATTGAAGATAACCCTCCCCACCACTGTGCTCCTTGCACCAAGTCTGGGATTCCTCGAGCAACTTCTTCGTGTCTGGATGCTCCGGTCTTGCAATCAATTCTTGGATAAAGATGTCTCTTCTACATATGATATCTCTCAAACACTGACTATATTCCTCCCAAGCATCATCACCAAAAACTTCTTCAAGCCTAGGCTCCTTCAACTTTGCCCGAATCTTGGGTTCTTCAAAAGATGATAAAGTTTCTTATAGTTTATGTTCACTTGTATATCTGCGGGATGATTCTACCAAAACTTCTCTTTCTTTGACTCTGAGTTGTGCTTTCAACTTATCAATCTAGTTGTGAAGCTCATTTTCCCTGTTTTTGTTGGTCGTTACTGTAGCGTTCCACTGATCATTGAATTTAGATATCTCCAAATAAGCTCTGTCTAAATCCTTCTTTCTATGTTTCAAGAGGCTACTAGTACTCTTTAGATCCTGGCCAACTCGCTCTCTTACTTTGATCTCCTCAGATAACTCCTTCTCCTTCTTGGTTAGTGTTTCTGTCTTCACTTTAGCCAAGTGGATAGCTTTGTTCTTATCATGCTTCAGCTGACTAATTTCCTTTTTCAATTCTTCGTTCTCTTTGCGCAACTCTTCGTATCTGTCCAAAGCTTATTGTACCTCAGGATATCTACCGTCGTAGGTTGCTCAACTACCAAAGGATATAAAGGTTCCTCAATAGAGAAAAGCAATAGTATCTCTTCAACCCTCTTCTGGATCCATTTCATGTAAGGATCATAAGCTCTATAATCACCTTTACCCAAGGAAAGCTTCCCCTTCTTATGAACTTTTCCCCACGCATCAACAACTCTCACCAGAATATCAGGGTCAGCTATACTAGTAAAGTACAAAGATTCTTGCACTTCCTCATCCTTTGGTGGTCCCCTCAAGGCATATCCAAATTGTCTTATGGAAAGAGAAGGGTTGTAGTTAATTCCCCATTTTCTCCCCATCAAAGGTACATTAGGAAAGCTGCCACAACTGAAGATGATCTCTTTACCAAGCAGATCTCAGTTAAACCAGACAATATCTTTGGTCGTCAAACCCATCAGTCTCTTTGACCATTCAGGTGAATTTCTCGAATCAACGAAAGCTCCAGAACAAGGAAGATGATCCATAAACCACTTGTAAAGAAGTGGTGCACAACAAGAAATAGTATTTCCTCTTCTTTTCTCGTTTTTGTAATGTGTTAAATGGTACAAATCTCCTAGGAGAGTAGGTACATGGTTTTTGAAGGTGAAGATACGAACAACACTCATATTAATGAAGTCTGGTATATTTGGAAACAACACAATGCCATAAACACACATAGCCAAAATAGCATTAAAAACCACCCAACATCCCTCCTTAGCATACTTCTGGGCTTTGTCCACCAAGAAAGATAAGGTAAAGCTAGAGACTCCATTTCTGCTAACTACATTATCAACCAACTCAAACATGCTCAAATAAAGAGTGGAGGCAAACTTTTCGAGATCAGGTTCTTCCTCTGAATGAAAGAATGACACCTCATCTTGGACTAAAATTTCCAAAATAAAAGCGTATTCTTCTAAAGTAGGAACCAATATATAATCTAGGAAGGTGAAACAATGTAGCAGAGGATCATAAAACTGTAATAAAGCGTGAATGGATTCATGCTCATAACTTGTGATCTTACAGACAAAATTCAAAATTCTCCCATAATCTCTTATGTAGATTTCAAGGACACCGGGATCAGCCATATAAATCAAACCAAATAAAGGTCCTAACTCCGGTGACGGAAACTTGTATACAATGATCTTCTTTTTCTCGGTCTCCATCTTTATAGAAAACTAGATAACCAGAATCAAAGGAGAGACAAGAACCTGAAAACACATAAACGTGCAATGTTAAGATACGAAATGATTATGCAGATGCAAACATGGGATCAAGGTATCCAATCCTCAAGATTGTTGTTGTGTTGTTGACTGAATATAACCAGAGCTCCACTCTAATAAGAAACCTGGAAAATCATAAAATTGAGGTGATAGAAAACCAGAATACCCAAGATCAAAAGTCTACTCTGATAAGAAAACTAGAAAACCGGGTTGGTTGAAAGCCAAGGTTTCCTGCAAAACCCATCCCCTCTTGCATGTGGGTTCTAATCTTGGAAGACATGGCAATCCTAACAGGTTATCAATATCACAAACTCTTAGGGCAAGAAAGGATGACACGTTCACCATTTTTGGTTTGGCATCATGGTCAATCAAAGAGGTCTCAATTGACTTCCCAATGAACGGTCTCCAGAGTCATTAGCTTCCTAAGTCAATACTCCCTCAACTGCACCAGAAGTACAGGATAGAGTATCTCCAAAGAAAAACCTCGTCCGGACGTGAATTTTGTGCGAGCTTTTGCATGGCCAGATGCCAAACAAGCTCCCACCACTCTGCACACTAATCCTATGTGTATAATCAAGCCTGGGTATTAGGCTTATCTCTAATATAACAACCCACCCAACAACACATCAACAGTAGCATAATAGGATAATAATGATAAAGTGCAAAAAGGTAAAATGAAAATGCAATAATATACAACAGTAAAGTATAACAAATACAACATACATGTACACAAATACAAACACCCAATGAAATAAAACAGACAAGCGCTAGGGTTGACTCGCATAGGGAACCAGAGTCCCCAGCTATCGCAAATGCGAATAAAACAACCGACAAAAATAAACAGAAGAGTCGCCACTGAACGTTATTTATCCTAAAGGAGGGAAAAGAAACAATCAAAGAAAACCTAAAAGAAAGGAGAAGACAAGGTCATCGCAACCAAATCTTGGGTTCAGGAGTTGGTTACTCAAGGGGAATGTATTAGCGCCCCCTCACGTTCGTTGTACTCAACGGAATCCACACTTATTGTCTAATCAAATGGTGAGTTATCTAAATGCTATTGTTAAATGGAAACAAAAAAGGGAAAAGAAAAAAAGGAAACTCGATAGGACATTGTCGCCCTATGTCTACGTATTCCCTCGTTCAATAGGAAAGTCAGAGTCAACATAGTTCGGAAAACTCCGGGTGATAGGGGAAGGTTGTTCACCAAGACATCGCCGCCTTGTGCCTACGTATTCTCATCTGGTATGAGAAATCAGAGTAAATGTAGTTCGGGAACTAAACCACAGGTTGGTTAAGTGTTTTTTTATGAGTGACGCTAAGCTTCCATTCCAGCAGTTAGGGTCGATGTCTGTTTGCCGTAGAACAAAAAACTAACGTACTCTTTTCTAAAAATGATTTTGAAACAACAAACCCCGAAGGATAAAAAGGTTTGAATTTTGTTTATGAGTTTTAGAGAAGTGAATTGATTTGATTAGAGATTCACGTTGTACTAAAGACTTTGATATAGGAATGAATGTGTCACACGCGGCCCACAAACGGGACGTACACTAAACACTCTAGACAAGTAAGGATAAATCCCTCACTCATCATTTACCATATGCTTAAGCCTCATAACGCACAACATTCATAGTCTTTATTAAGTGTGTTAGAATTATTTTGAGATGAGAAGAGAAGACTCAAAGGGTGAAAAGAAAACAACTAAGGGAAACTGAAACCTTAATGTTATCATACAAAATGGTCCTAAGGTTAGGATAAAAGGGAAGTCTACCTAATGTTATCATACAAATGATAGACCTAAAGTTGAGGTCAAAGAAGGACTATCCTAATTGTTATCATGCAAAGGATTGAAAGCCTAATGTTCTCCTACTCCCAACTTAATCAGAAATTAAGTGGGACTAGGAATCCTAAGGGATCATGTGAACAAACACGAGTAAACACTATCCAATTCAATCACAAAGGAAAACAAGATTAAAACTTAAACAAGTCTCAAGAGGAGAAGAAATATGAAGAAGAAAGAAGAAGGATGAAGGAGATACAAACAAGATGAACAATCATGGAAGTTCAAAGGAAAAAGGCATCAAGCAAACATTAATCTCAATCACACAAGGTGAACATCAACATCATGTCAAATCAACAAGGAAGCACTCATATGTCAAACCATATCCAAAGATTTGAAACCAAAACCCAATGGCAAAACAAAGTGCTAACACACATTCAAATGACCTAAACATCTTACAAGAAGAAATATCAATCACAAAGCAAAGTGAAATGAAGTCAAATGAGATAAGATACAAAGTAGGTAAGTAGCAACATCACATCATATCTAATTCATGCCAATGATCAAACAAAGAGCACAAAGAGTTAAACCATATACCACATTCACAAACAAATCAATTGCCATACAAAACAAGCATGCAAGACATAACCTCAAAGGAATAGCCATGATACTATGGTATGAAACCAAATGTGGGAAGAAACATCAACATTATTACCAATTCAAATATTCATTCGTGAACACACAAGAGAAATAACAAGGATTGAGTCCAAAACACGCATCAAGAAACAAGTTCGTATACCAAAGCCATTCTCAAAAGAAAGATACCTTCAAACAAGGGCACAAATGATCAAGTATCAACTCATCAAGGTCAGAAACAAGTTCATATGACATTCATCATGTTCAAATCCAAATCAACAATCAAACTCAAGAACATTCAAATTCAAGTTGAAGCACAACAAATTAGGCAAACATCTCTCAAGTTACTCATAAGAAAAACAAATGATTATGTGAAGCAAATGAGATAAAGTGGCCATACAGTGAACCTCCATAAATGAAAACCAAGAACTTAAACATGTCAACTAAAGCATACAAGAATCATCAAACATCCATTGAATCAACCAAGAAACAACCTCAAGAAAACGAGGTCAAGTCATACAAAAAATCATAGTCAAAATAACAACAACTTGATGCACCATAAAAAAATAGAAACAAGGCCAAATAAAATCCAATTAGGAATTCAAACTCAAGTCAAGTCTATTAAGAAACATTGTGCAAAGGATCAAAACAAGGATTGTAAGAATACATCAACAAATGGAACCCACAAGTTCAAGTATACAACTAGTCGAGCATATTTCAAGGGCTAAACAAAATCAATTAAAAACCAACCAAAAATGAAACATCAGGGCACAAAATTAGCATTCAAACAATCATCAAATATGTGCCAAAACATGGTAAAAAGTTAGAGTTAAGAGTCCCAAAGGAAGGTCATGAAACAAGATCAAATTTCCAAACTAGGTCAAATGAAACACCTCACAAAATTAAATTCAAATAAAATATTAAAATAAAATAAAAATAAAAATAAAAATTTCGAAAAATTAAATAACATGTCAAAGATTAACAACAAATTTTGTGGATTTTTAAAATGGTCGGAAGAATTAAAATTAAAATAAAAAATGAAAATGAAATAAAAATAAAATAAAAGAGAAATGGCAAGGCAAGGGGGTGAGATAGTAAAAACAGATACAAAGAGGAAACAATTGAATAGCGTACTGGGCCACAAGCAAGGGGGTGCCAGTATCAAACTAGCCAAAGCCCAAACCAAATCAGAGTCAGATTCAGAAAAGAAAAAATGACACGCATGGAGTTACTAATACATATTAGCAACACATCAGTCGGTCAAGGATCCAACCATGCCACATCATTAAACCATATCAGATGCCGGAGCTAGGGCTCCGGTCGTCTTCTCTGATGGACCTACGCCGGAGCTAACTAAAAACAGCATAAAAACACAAAAAAACATGACACCATCTTGCATGAAATTTTAAGGAGAACACTAATCCACTATCATTTTCCATTTCTAAACACTCTAAGGTGGTGAAAACTGAGCACGAAAAATCAAACCATAAACTGAAACATCAATGAACAAGCATAAACCATACATAATCATGATCTATATGATTTTAGCAACTCAAACATGCCTCAAACAACCATAATACATGTATGAAAACAGAGAAAATAAAGGAGGAAGAGGTTACTGAAAATGCAGCTCAAATGCCCCTTGTATTGACTTCAAAGCTCCCACCAGCCCTTCCTTTAGCTTCTTGACTCTTCAATGATGATGAGTAGGGCAAGAAAAGATGGAAAACTCAGAGGAAATGACCAACTTGATTTGAGAAATTTTGGAGAGATAGTGAGCTATTCTGGTCTGGTTCTAGGGAAAATGAAGTTGTCCACCAACTTTTAGGGTTTTGAGGCTTTATATAGTGAGGTTTATATGGGTTAAAAACTTGTTACTAAGGTTAAAATGTTGGTTAATTATTTTGTGCAAATTTGAAAAGGGAAGAGGGTGGCTCGTGTTTGGTAATATGGTGAGGTGGTTTTGTTGTGTTTGTGATAGCACATAAAGGTCAGAAATGCAACATGAGAGAGAAAGAATGGTGAGCAAGTTTTGTGGATGTTTTCATCTTTTTTACTTTTGGTAAGGCATGGCCATGAAGGTTACAAATGGTACATGACTTGGTTGGCTCAACTGTGGTAAGATTTGTGACACAAAAATGAGGCTTAATGTGTGAGAAATGGAATGGAATTATGCTGCAATACCAAATCAACATTGTGTCAAAGAAACAATACATGTCATGCCTTTGAAATCATGTTCATACAACACACTTTCTTTGATTCTAACTTGGTGGTTTTTTATACAAACCATGAATTCTTGTGCTCAATGAAGAGCCAAGACTATAATGAATAACTTTCATGTTAATGGAAACTTGAAACAACCCTTGGATGATCATAAAAATTAGGTTCAAAGTTGGGTATACAAATCTGTCTCAAATAACTTAGAAAATTTCCTAAGTTATTGAACTTTGGCAACTTTGGAACATCATCTTTGAAGCCACATATCTTAAATAATTTTGATCCAATGGATTAGTTATAGTAATGGATGGAAATCTTGAAGAATGGTCTTCAACTTTCATGTTCAAAGGAAATTGGTTTGGAGTCAAGTACTTGGTGAAAAGTACCTTGGAAAGTTGCCTCAAAAATTTACCTAAAACTTGTCCCACTTGACATCTTTGAAACCCTAACTTCGAGACATCATAACTTGCATTATACACATCCAATGGAGGAGTTCTAGTACTCAAAAGAAAGCTTGGAGTATGCTATACAACTTTCATGTTGGAGGAAAATTCATTTGGAGCTTGGATCATCATGAAAGATAGGCTTGAAAACATGTACCTCAAGCTGAATTTCTATACTTATAAAAATTTCTAAGTGTTGAAATGACAAAATCTTGATTTTCTCAACTTTAGCTCTCCATATCTTTCAAACCATGGATATTTTGGACTTGATTTCTTCTACAAACTTGTAGTTCATGATGTCCTCTTGAATTTGATAACAAGTTTGCTCCCATTGGATCAAGGATGAGAGAGTTGTGGATGTTGCAAAATGGCTAGAATTAGGGTTTTCTACACTTAGAAAATATCTCAATCAAAACCCTAAACCAACCAAACTCCTGATTTTATGTTTCTCCTTGACTTTGCTTGTTCCAAACACATGAGAACACTTGAGAACACATATCATTCCCTTGGTTGACCTTGAAATCCAAGACTTTGACCCCATTGAGCCACATTTGACTTTTTTGATCATATGAAACCCTAGCACCTTTTCCATTGATTGAAGCTCTTGTCATGACTTGTGATGATACCTACTATATCTAGAGAACCCTCAAGATGTTTATTGATCCATATAATCATTTCTTGCCCAAGGAACTAGCCACAGATGCCCTTTAACCAAAACATTAATTCAGTTGTTCACAAGATAGGAGGAGGTGATCAATGCTTGTAACCTTGATTCAAGTGATTGTGGGGCATGCTTTGCTAATGAGAAGACCTTGGGGATTTAGAATACCACAAGGTTGAGAATAAACCCTTGCTTGAGCTTTGAGAATCAAGCTCTTCTTCTTGAGAATTGAACAAGATACCTTGATCCCTTGCCTAGAACCAATGTTATGCACAAATGTTGATGCAAATGAAATGAAACATAAGCCAAGAGATTAAGAAAAATGGTGGAAAAATTTTGGTGTGCTATAACATCATTACAAGAATAGACTAATATCCAATCTTTTGAAAAAAAAGGCTCTTAAAGAAAAGTGCACCAAGGCACAAAAAGAAGTTTGACGAGGTTTGTCTTTTTTAGAGATTTTGAAAAGAGTTTGAATATGCTTAAGTGTTTTAGCATTTATTGAGAAAAATATTTTCGGGATCACTAGACAAAGTCAAGGTTTATTGAGAAAAAGGTGTGAAGTTTGAAAACAATAAGCTTTTTGAAATAGGGAGAAGTTTTGAAAATTTAAGAAGTGGGAAGGAGATGAAAAGACTATCCTAAAGCATAAAGTAAATAGTCTCATTGTCAGGTAGCCTAAGAGACAGCCTTTGTGTGTGCAAGTATACTAACCACAAGAAGAGGCAAGCATTTGAAATTGGTTAAAACAAGCACTCCTCTCCCTTTAGATTGAGGCACAAGATGAACAAGCAATAAGCACAGATGAATATTAAAGAAAAACCAGATGGACAACCAAGGTCAACAAGCCCTAAAGAGCATCAAAGTCTTGAATTGAGGATCAAAAAGTCTCAAATGAAGCATTATGTCTAAGATGAATCATGTCGAAAAGTATTTTAGATGGGTTATTTTATCGTATCCGCATGGATTATTAAGATATCTAGATGCTTGTCGTTCAACAATTTAGGGTTCTAAGAAAAAGGGGTTTTTCACAAAGTTCTTGTTTTGTAACATAAGTTTGGTAACAAAGATGTAAAATAGAGAAATATGTTTAATTCTTAAGAAAAGCATGTCAAGATTAGATTTCGTAACCCTTTTCATACATATTTGATTAATCAAGCATGTGAACAAAGTTTCGATCAATACAATCGTGTATCCTCGCGAATCCGTTTACCTCTAAAGCGGCTTCGTGGGTATTATTGCTTTTAATCGCTAGATGATTTCTCAAAAGATCAATCACAACAATAAACATAAAGATTGATACAAAGAAAATATTAACTTCCAAATCTATGTCTAGAGTTTGTTTGTTAATAGATGAAGAAATTAGGTCAAGACTTGGAAAATCTATGTCTAGAGTGATTCAAACTATAAATACAACATTAAAAGCAAAGATCTTCATCATCTGTTGATTATAAACCTTGTTCACATACAAAAGATTAAAAGAAATACATAATAGCAAGGTTAACTACCTCTAATCTTGACACAAAAGTGTTTAGCTACCCATCACCATGGTAGTTTGATCAACAAGTAAGAAAAGAAGCTTTGTTAGCATCAAAGCCGAAGAATCGAGGATTGATGCTTCAAAGATTTGATTCTCACTTGTCCTTGAGTTCCTAAGATTTTTAACCTAAAAAACCCTTTCTACTTTCTAAAAATGCTGAAAAGTGTAAAGTAACAAGAGTCTTTGAAAATATCTACAAGAGAAGATATTTATAGCAAGTGCACAAAGTGCAGTAAGTGGCACTGCGCTAAACGCCATCAGGAGCGCGCTAAGCGCGGTCAGCAAAAACATAGGCAATTTCCCAAAAAGCGCGGTAGCAGGCCGCTTAGCGCGGTTGGAGACTTTAGCAACTGTCTCAGTAGAAAAAGTGCTCCGAGACCACTCTGAAAAACGCGTTAAGCGCGAGTTACCAACACAATCTCCTCGAAGATCATATTTTAGGTCTTCTTCCATTCACCAATTGTCTCTATCATCAAGTATAAGCAAGAAGACCTGTCAAAGAGCATCAAAATGATCATAATTCACGATATTCAAAATAAAATCAGGAATTAGCATAATTACACTAAAACTAATAGATTTACTACTAAAATATTAAGGAAACCTTTTGAAAGGGCCATAAAATATAGTCAAAAGTATGCATAATTTGGCCCTTAACAAATCACAAGGTCTCAAATAGTACTCCAAGCTAAGGGAAATACTAACTCCTAATGTCCAAAGTCCAAAATACTCCTCAAGCAAGGGATAGTAACACAGAGTCCTTGAGATCAAGTTAAAGATTTTTAGGGTTTTAGCCATTTTATGATGTTTTTTGTTCTTTTAAAAAAAGAAATCAATAAAGAGCAAAATAACAGCTAGAATGTAAATGACAATGAATATAAAATGCTATAAAGTAAAGGCATGAAAGTAAATGACATAAATGTAAAAAGCATAAAATAAATGTTAGATGTTAGGATAATTAATATGTCAATGTTAGTGTTAATGAGAACTTATTCGAGTCAAAATAATTTAGCGCTATGTTAAGCAATCGTAAGTGGACTTATGTAGAAGTCATACCTATCTGAGTCTGGTCAATAACAATTTATCTGTTCAGACATGCTAGAGAAATAATACAAAGTCATTCTCCTAAGTCAATATATCCAAAAGAAAAAAGAAAAAAAAAAGGATATGGAGAAGAAGAGGGATAAAGCCATCATGTAGGGATAATCTAACAACAAATCAAAACTTAAAATTAGATTCACCTAAGGGATAACCTATCTCTGATGTAAAGTGTCACAGATGATCAAGTGATCATCCATCAACATGTTTGAACCAAAGAAGGTTCAATAAACCAAGGGATCATCAATAAATAATTTGAGATGTTGAAGACATGATCAACCAAACAATCATTAAGTTCCAAAACAAAAGTATCAATAATATGAATAAAAAATAGAAAATAAAAAAAATGAAATGAACTAAAAAGTGATTTAAAATGAAAATTAAATGGAAAATTCAAAAGAAGGATCAAAATGTAAAATAAAGGATCTCAAAAGTAGGATGCAAAAATATTTGAAAATGATCAAAAATAAAATTGAAAATGAAAATTAAATGAAAAATAAAAGAAAATATGAATTAAATGCAAAATGGTTTTTAAACATTATGAAAAATATATATGTGGTAGAAACTATTCTTATGAAATTATGAAAAAGAATTTGGAGTCAAAAAGTATTAAAAATGATTAAAATAAAAATTAGAAAAGAAAAGAAAATCTAAGAAAACAATTTAAATAAGAAAGGATCCAACGGCTAGCTGTGTGACACATCCTGATTGATCAGAATTTGAATTTGGCATCAAAACACACGTAACTAGATCCTCCTTCAACCTTTGGCTTGATTTTGCAAATCCACGAACTCTTATTTTTAACCAAAATCAAGCATGGATTCAAGTTCGTAACACATCATCGTCCATGTCTCTCTGCATCAGAGTAATTGAATTGCTCTAAGCAGAGAGAATTTGCTCAAACACGAGAAGAATCCTAAATCTTCAAAGTAAAATTAAATGATGAATTCAAAAGATAAATCCAAGGTAGATGAGGGCTTTTAATTAATGAATCAAGACGAACACGCTAGTAACGTATTTGCTCATAAATGTTACATGTAACTACCTTTTCATTTGAAGCTTAGAAGGTAAACAATGGTGGAAATGGAGAGCTTGATTCAGGTAACTTCAAAGCATGAAAATGGTAAAGTTAGCTTCAAAAGGTGCTAGTGAGTAATTTTGGGCGAAGATTCAAAGCTAAAAGAGCTTGAATCAAAGAAATGATTGACTAGTTTTTTAAGGTATCAGGTTCAAATGGTTCTAGAGTTTCTTTGGCTTTCAAAGCTTCTAAATGAAGGCAAATCTCCCCTTTATTTATAGGAAATGAAATGGTGAACTCACATGTGTGGTTTGGATCTGAAATTCATGTGAGTTAGGGTTGGAATTTTAATTTACAACCGTGTGAATATGAGGCATGAAATGTGTGAATTGGCATTTGAAACAAGTCATTTTGTGTTTGTTCAGATGCATTTCAACATAACAAACAAGTTTTCACATGTGCTTGTGGTCCCAAGTGAAGATTTGAATGATTTCAAGTTTCAGGTCATGCGTGGAATGCAAAGTTTGAGGTACCAAGTTTGAGCTTAGGCCAAATAAAATCCACTCGTGTATTTTGAGATATTCTTTATGCCTAATGATCTCCTCGTGGTGAAGAATCAAATGCAAAAAGAATCATATCAAAAGGATGCTTGGATGGAAAATGACATTGATTCAAAGTTGGGTTCATGGCCTGAAATTCAGGTCAGGCATTAGGTCGACCAAGTCTTAGGCCTTCTTGTGTGCATACATGGGTGACTGAGAAAATCCAAAATTGATGGACTTAGAGGTTTAATTGATGTTTGACCCTTGAAACAAAGTTGTAGAGGAGTTCAAATGTGACATTTGGCTCAAAGTAGATTCCATAAATATTGAGAAATGAAGAAGATATGGTGTTTGGACCAAGTGACATGCCATACATGATTTTAGGCCAACCAAAGATGTGCCAACTTGAGGTTTCTTGCCGTTTCTTGTATCCAAAGGCCCATTGATGAACACTTGGACACCAAATGAGGGAAACTTGATTGTCCCTTTGAATACTTTTTATGCTTGCTTCAAAATTGGATGGAGATGGCATGGAAACAAACACATGAACCATACTTAAATCACTTTTGAAAACATGCATCAAATTTGAGTTTCTCTTGATTAAGTGATGTTGAATGAAGCTTGACATGGATCTAACGTAGGATTATAGGTCATTCCTTGAAGTCAAAGCTTTTATGGATAATTTGTTGACCAAAACCTTGCCCTTGGGAATCAAAACCCTAATTTAGAAACCAAGCTTGATCCATTGCTTGCATATCCCTACCTTGTACCATAAGAAAATGGAACAACACATACTTTTGTATTTTGAATAAGGTTAGCAATGTTAGAATATAAAAAAGAAAATAAAACACAAAGGTGTTTATCTCTCCCCAAAGTCAAACTCAAAGAGAGGGGGGTTAGGAGGATGTCATGCTTGTGATCTTGTAAATGATATGATAGGTGGAATCTTAAAGGTAAAAATTAGGGTATGATATATCCCAAGATTAAAGTGGGGTTACTAGGGTCACTGGTCCAATAAGTAGGAAACTGGTATGTCCCATCTTACCCATATACGACTTTTCGGCACTAGACATTACCCCAAACCTGAAGGTATTTATCCTTCCAACCTTTTGTCGTTCACAGTGTGTCGCTTGCGCGAAAATAAGGTGCCGGCACAACAGAAGAGTCGCCACCTTTCGTTATTTATCCCTCAGAGCGGGAAAGGAAACGATCGGAAAAACCTGACGAAAAAGGGTAAGACAAGGTCATCGCAACCATTGTCTGGGTTCGGGAGTCGGTTACGCAAGGGGAAGGTATTAGCACCCCTCACGTCCGTCGTACTCGACGGGATCCTCGCTTGTTTGTTTACTTGGACGGGTTGGTTATAATCTATCTACCTATCAAGGCTGGCTGAAAAAGAAAAGAAAAATGACTCGGCAAAGCGTCGCGCTTTATGCCTACGTATTCTCATCAGAGAATGAGAAATCAGAGTCAACGTAGTTCGGCCTACGAAGGGTTATGGGGGAAGGTAGCTCTCCAAGACTTCGCCATCTTGTGCCTACGTACTCTCAACAGGCATGAGAGATCAGAGCTCACGTAGTTCGGGAAACTACGGTTTATTTCCTGCTTTTATGAAAGAAGTGTTTTTTATTGTGTTTGCGATTTCAACCGCACTAAAGACTATGACCTGAGAGTGAATGCGTCGCATGTCACCCAAAGGGTACCATACTAAACATCCAGACTGTGGAAAAGAAACTCTCCCACGATCCTTTCTCAGATAGCTTAAGGCTCGTAACGTACGAAAGAAATCATTCGTGATTACTGTATCTTAAACTGTTTTGAGATGAGAAGAGAACAGGCCCAACTAGGAGGGAGACTATCAAGTCCTACTGTTGTCATGCCATGGATTCATCCTATGGTTAAGGTTTGAACAGGGAACTCCTAGATGTTGTCATGCATAGGTTTCAACCTAAAAGTCTATCATCAAATCCTTATCAAAGGAAATGATAGTCCTAAGGGATCATGTCAATGATACACCAAAACAGGCAAAGCATCAGCTTAACAGTAAAATGCATGCAATGCAAGTGAGGTAGGAAATGTGTGTGGGGCTTCAACCTCCACAAGCTCGTCTCGACCTCAAGCCAGTCATGAAATAACAGTAATCATACTGAAAAATAAACAACATGCTATCAAGCAATAAACAGTAAACTGCAATCATACAAATAAAATGAAATAAAATGCCGTCAGGCAAACAAAACACATGGGCAAGGGAGCTGGGCTCTACCGAATACCCGCAAGCAAAGCCACGCAATAACAATACAAGCAGAGGGAGCAACTCAACCTCTAATGCAATCATGCTCTTAGACTGAACTTATTCTAGATGGACTTATTCTAATGCAACAGACAAATCAAACAAAACACACAATACAGAAAAGAAAAACAGAAGAAAGCTTCAGCTCCTCCAGCAGCTACTCAGTCTTCAAACTTCAGAGATCACTTGCTTTCCAGGTATCAACCCTACAACATGAGTATCAACCCATCTTCTCCCTTAAGCTTCAGCTTCCTTGATCAGCTCCACCTTCAGGCTTCACTATCTTCAGGGATATTCAGGCATCAACTTGATCTTCACAAAGTCTTCAGACTTCAACAATCTTCAAGGAATCATCCTCTTCAAAGCTTCAGCTTCTATCCTCAATGGCTAAAATGCTCCAGCAAACAAGATTCAGTCAACAAGATGAGGTGAGGATGTTACAGTGCTCACTGACTTCCAAAGGATGCCATTAAGGACTTAACATCAAAGGGAAAGGCTCTCTCAAAGTTCTACCTCAGAGGGCAAGGTCACTAATCCCTCCAAAGGAGAGAGGTGAATACCCTTAAGGGACTTTATGTCATAGAGAAGGAAGGAGGTGAACAAAACACTCCTTGTTTATTGAATGGAAGTATTCTATCTAAGGCTCTACCTATGTACTTATAAACCTATAAACAAAACAACAAAAGCTAACTAAACTCCTCTGCAAGGTCTTCAAAGCTTCAATGATGATCCACAAGGTCTTCAACTCAATCTTCAAAGCTCACACATTCAAAGGAGAAGAAAAACAAGCACAACAATACAAACTATGCCTTTAAGCAACACACATACTAACCATACATTCAAAAATCAATTAAAAATACTAAAACCCCATACAATATTCTAGCAAAATTCTAAGGGATTCTATACATACTTACCCTTAACCCATATATTCCCCATACACTAATTTGGCCTATAAACCCCAAAACAAAATTTTTGAATCTACTTATACAACCTAAAACCCTAATTTGAGCACCTAAATGTCAAACAAGCAAACTATATCAAATTTTAATCTACAAATCATGAATTAAATCCTATATGAACTATGATCCAATGCCTAACTATGCCAAAAAGAATGGCCCAAAAATCCTAAGGGAAAGTCCTAAAAGAAATTATACAAAATCAAGTATTGACCAAAATCAATTAAAAAGACTATTTACAAAAATAATATGCTAAAAATATTAAAAGGAAAATAAAATGGGATTTTATTTATTTACATTTTTCTAGACATGATTATGAATATGTGAAAAAAACAAGGAGTGAAAAATATTAATTTTTGAATTTTATATGGATTTATTAAAATGCAAGAAAATTAAAAGAAATTGAAATAAGAAAAATGAAATAAATGGGGGAGGGGGTGTGAAAAGTAGACACGCCTGGTTATTATATGAGATGGGCCAAATCAGGGGGGTGGGGATAGAAACAATTTGCTGAAGCCCAGGTCTAACAACTAAACAAAACGGCGCGTTTTGATTAGTAGAACGCTGTGTTTTATGCGCTTCAGACTCCCTCCATTTGCAAGTTTGAATCGTGGCCGTGGGATTGGATGATTTAGTCAATTTCTCAGAGTAATCCAAGGGCTGTGGCTTATCGTCCCAAACGAGACTAGGGTTTTCAGGAAAAACAGCATCCATGCACGAATCTTAACTCCACTCGTTCTCCATCAATATTCAATGAAAATCAAAAATTCCAAAGCCAAAATTGCTCTACTACTCACCAGGAACATGATCATATGCATAGTTTTCACTGAAACATCTTATATCATCCAAACAGGACGTGTGAAAGCTAGGGTTCCAACATGTTACACTGATATCAATCTTGATGAAACTTAATTCTAATGGTGTGATCTTGTTCCTTGTGTTACCCTCATCAATCTAAACCATAACATATCAGTTAATGCTCAACACACGATCCATTCTTGAAAGTGAAAGAAACTAGGGTCTGCCATGGATCTTCATGAAACTTCCTCAAATTCTCAGAATACAGTCCTCTACCCTATCTTAACAAGTCTAAACCTAGAACTATGATGGAATGCATATAAATAAGGTGATACGAGTAAAATCACCAACCTGTCAAGTTGTAATGGTGGATGTGGTTTCACTCCAATTCAATGCCTGCAACCTTCCCTGATTGATCTCTAATGGAGGATAAGAATTCTGTATGCAAAAAGATTGATGAACAATGCTTGAATCTTGTGTTTGATCTCAATATGCTTTTCTTGAAAATTCTTCAATGAAGCATCAAACCTCCATGGATCTTCCTCTAACTCAGTATGCAAGTGTTCATAAGGATCAGAAGAATGTGTTTGTGGAGAAGAAAAAAATGGAAATGGCAGAGAATGAAAGTTTGTTATGGAATTGCAAATGGAAGAATCTCACTTTTTTACAATCTAATCTCACCACTCACCAACAATTATCACCAATCTTGGCCACATTGTGATTCATCCTTCTTATAACAATCAAAAGAATAATCTAGATCCATCTAGAAACTTGTGGAATCATTTGGAAAATTTTAGAACTTCTCTTGAAGTGATACATGGTATATCTCATATCTCATGCCTTAAGCTTGTCAAATTGGCTTTAAAATCTCCTTACAAGAGATATTGAGAAAGAATGAGTGAAAAACATGCACTTCCTTGCCTTTGGTGAAGTTTTGTCAAGTTGCCTTAATATGCAAGTAACAACATTACAAAGTAACCCCCATTTCTAGGCTTCAAATCAAAATTCTACTTGAACCATTGTTTTTGAAATATTGTTTGGAGTCAAAATGACATATTGGATGACCCATTTTGGATTTGTGGATCTCTCAAATCAAAATTCCATTTCAACTTTTTCAACTTATAAGCCATTTTTAGGTCATTTTTACCCAATCATGAAAATCCTTGCTACAAGCTTTTTCAATAACTCATGACCACTTTTCTAAGCTTAAAATCCCATTTTGAACAACTTTCATGTTTTGAGTTTTTCCATTTGAGGCTTGGAAATAGGAGATATGGCCTTTGCTTAAAATGACCTATAACTGCCAAATGACCAAAATACCCCTGTCTTGTCCAAACCATAAGTTGAGTTCTACAAACCCTATCAAGGACTTATAGTACTCTATAGAAAGCTAAGAAGATGCTATTCAACATTCATGTTGACCAAGAAATCATAGGAATCATCCTACTAGGGCAAAAGTTGTCTGCAAGTTGGGTGACTTTCAAGGATCCAGATTCACACACCTCAGCTGACCTGTAATTTGTCAAAACCATAACTTGAGCTATACAACTCCTATCAAGGACTTCCACCACTCAAATTAAAGCTAAGAACAACCTCTACAACATTCATGTTGTGGGGAAGATGAGATATCAATCACATCTTGAGCTAAAACTGCTTGGAAGATAGGGATCAAATTAGGGTTTTTCACTGACAATCCTTGGAAACCCTAACTCAAAACTCCTCAAACTCCTCATTCATGATGAGTTGGTCTAGTAATCATCTTTATAACATCTCCATACATAATTCCATGATCTCATGGCCCTTGGATTAGGTCTCAACCTTCTCCAAATCTTCAGTTGACTTAGGGTTGACCCAGTCAAAACCCTAATTTCACCACTCATGGCTGAATCTTCTGAATTCTTGCACAATGACCTCTCTGGGCTTCATGATGGCTTTCAAGACATCTCATAGGCTTCCTCAAAGCTTCAAGCTCATTCTCAAAGTCTCAGAATTATCTAAGGGGCTCCCACAACTCTCAAGCTATGAGGCACATAACTCTAGTCTTAAACAGTTGCTTTGAGGATCTCCTGAACTTTCTGATGAAGGCATCAATTTTCAAACACTTAATGGGTGAATAAATGTTGGTAAAATTTTGGGTGCAACATCTGCCCCTATTCAAACGGCTTGAACTTGACTGGGTGAGAAGCGAACGGCTCTCAGCCAATCAAGGTGCGAGACGGTTGAATACCGGTAAACCTGAAAATTTGCCAACTGCACGAGCACACGATACTCTGCGGGGAACAAATCTTCGAATACTGCAATACTAGATGCACGACAACTAGCTGGGGAAATACTGATCTGACATCGCCGTCGGAAACAAACAATACATCCAACATCGCCGCTGGAGAACTAAAGAACCTGAATCACCAAAATACCCAACATCGCCGCTGGAAAACGAACCATCCAACATCACCGCTGGAGAACTGAATTAACTGACACACTCAACATCGCTGCTGGAAAACTGAGTCTGACATCGCCGTCGATCAACCAAAGTACCCCGCCTCGCCGCTGGAGAAAATACAACACTGGACAAAATACCCCGCATCGCCGCTGGAGAACTATATCTGACATCGCCGTCGGACAATCCAAATGCCCCGCATCGCCGCTGGAGAACTAAATCTGGCAAAATACCCCGCATCGCCGCTGGAGAACTAAAGGATCTGCATCATCTAACATCGCCGTCAAAAGACTGGATCAACTTGACATGCCCAACATCGCCGCTGGAAAACGAACCATCCAACATCACCGCTGGAGAACTGAATTAACTGACACACTCAACATCGCCGCTGGAAAACTGAATCCGACATCGCCGTCGGAAACAAACATCGCTCTGAGAGACACTCGACGTCGCCGTCGTACAAACATCATCTCTGCTGGGGATTTAAAGAGTCTGACATCGCCGTCGAACATAATCTTCCAACATCGCCGCCGGAAACCAACATAACCTGACCTCGCCGTCAAAACAAACCTAATCTGACCTCGCCGTCAAAACATCCAACCTCGTCGTCGAACACATTCAACATCGCCGTCGAACCAATCATAATCTGACCTTGCCGTCAAACAAACATTCAACCTCGCCGTCGAACACAAACCTGATCTGACCTGGGGTTCACCCCTGGTAAATGGAACAAAAGGTACATTTGCGTATTTGAAACTACTCCGCTGGGAATGAGAGACTTAACCGAGCACGCTCTGATCTAGGGTTCATCCTCAGAACCATAACGAACATCGGAATACTACTGCACACTGAATTCACCGTAGAACTTCAACATCAAAGACATATGAAACCCTGGCCCCTGGCCACTTCTAGCTTCAGCTAGAAAAGATCTTCCAGTACTTCTGAAGATAAGCATCCTTGGCCTTCAAGGATGGCAACTCTGCAGGAGGTATCTTCGACTTCAGTCTAAAGAAATGGTCCTTGGCCTTCAAGGATACATGGATCTGCCTTCAAGCAACTCCACCTCTGCTATAGAGTGTCCGAGACTTTAGTCAGGGATATACTTCGGCCTTCAGTCCAAAAAAATGAATCCTAGGTCATTCATGACCTTGGGGATAACCTTGCCTTCAGGCACCTTCGCTTCAGCTTGGGAAATCTACGACTTCGGTCAGAGAAATGGTATCCTGAGCCATTCATGACTCTACGGGGATTCAAACACTTTGCCTTCAGGCAAACTCCGCTTCAGCTGGAGAAACATCTTCGACTTCAGTCGGAAGAAACACTATTCATTCGATCGCAATCAATCATCACCTCAGGACAACTGACTTGGTCTTCAGGCCAACACGGATCATCTTGCATACAAAAATTGGACTTACCAACTTCTGAACTCTGTCTTCAGACACACGTTGATTCATCAACAAGGAAATCTGAACTCACAGGAACCTTCTGATACCGCCTTCAGGCGTTTACGAAGTCAATCTTCAGATTAGACATCACTGTTGGAGCAGACATATCACGCTGCTAGGGACTTCAAGAATCATCTTGAACAAACAACTCCGTCGGGCACCTTCGAGAATCATCTTGAACTGATAACCTTTCTGGAGCAAACATTCTGTTGGGGATCCCTGGAATCTTCCTGGGCAACTTTTGCTGGGGACGCCACTGGGGAGCTCAAGAATCGTCCTAAGCAAACAACTCGGGACGCTATACTGAGGTCTTAAGAATCATCTTAAGCAAACGGCCCTGCTAAGGAATTCAAGAATCATCTCGAACTGAAGACTTCGCTGGGGATCTCAAGAATCATCTTGAGCGAGCGACTGTGGGGATTACACCGGGGTCTTAAGAATCATCTTAAGGAAGCGACCTCGTTGGGGAGCATATCAGGAATCGTCCTGAGCAACTGGTCCTTCGGCTGAACACCTGTAAAACAAGAATGATAATAACCTAGATCATGTTTATGATGCGTATGCTTCTGCGCCATGCCCCACACGGTGGGAATGCTATGCAATCATGCACAATGCTATGCAATCATGCACAATGCTATGCAATCATGCACAATGATGCAATCTCGTCAGCAAGATAAATGTCGGGGGGAGTTCTCCCGTCAAGGAGAAAAGAACTACTCCGGTAGAGGAATCATCCTGCTGAGGAGAACGTGGACACGCCAATATCAATCGGACTCCGTCTGGGGAATTGATCTTCTGTTGACTGCTGCAGGGACAACAACTTCAGTTGATTACGACAGTGGACGAAGCTCTACGAGAACTCGAACCTGCTGATATCAATCGCGAGAGTAAACTGCGTGGCCGTCATGGCTACTCTTCTAGGGATAACAACTCCGTGGGGAAACAACTTCAGCTGCTCCACACTCCACTGGGGAAAACATGGTCTGATCAACTTCCAAGGACTCGGCTCTCTTGGACATCTGCAAACTCGGCTGAGGAAGGAGAAGTCATTCTGCTTCGCTGGAGAGAGTACGACTCTGGGGAAATACAGCATCAGTTGTTCAACGCTCTGCTAGGAAAACCACTCACGGTCTCAACTGCTTCCAAGGATTCTGCTTTTCTGTGGACTCAGCCGGGGAGAGAAATCATTCTACTTCACTGGAGAGTACGACCCTGGTGAGGAATTTCAATTTCGCTAGGGAAGAAAAAATCGTCTGACTTCGGGGGAGAGTACAACTCTGCAAGGGAAGACAACATCAGTTGTTCCAGTACTCTACTGGGGAAGAAGAAGTCATTCCACCCCGGGAGAGAATATAACTCTGGTGGGGAATCTCAATTCCGCTGGAGACTTCGGTCTGGCACCATCAATTGCTACGTACTTCGGCATACGAACATCTTCCTACAAGATTTGAACTTGTGACCCGGTGCTGGGGGGAAGAATCCTGCACTTGTGACCCGGTGCTGGGGGGGAACACCTGCTTTGGCGACTTTACTGGGGAAAACACGAGCTTCGGCACTCGAACATTTCTACGAAATCTGCACTTGTGACCCGGTGCTGGGGGAGAATACGAGCTCTGGCGAGCGACTCAGCTGAGAAAATGACGTTCCTTCAGGATGCGTCTGCTTGGGGAAGAGAATTATCCCTGCCTGGGGAGACATATCAATGCTCACTATTCTGATTCTGAATCTGCGGAGGAGAGACTTCTGAACACTGCTGGAGAAGGAGGGCTCGCCCTGCTCCGGGGATGCGCACGGCACATCTTCTGGAAGGTGCTACACCTGCAACAACACAAACAAACAGACAAGATGCCCTCCTCAAAGGGGCCTATCAAGGTTATGATCTCGTGACAATATTCAGGTAATTAATTGTTTCAACAATCAATGGACTTAGGCCCGCAAGTTTATGTATGCGCATTTTATCAAAAACATCGGCGTTTTCATTCGCAAACAAAACAGGTAAATGCTAAATAGGCACGCAGAATTGCTGAATAATAGGCATTTTATTGATGGTGAACCCCTGAATGGGCAAAAATGTTTTACAACAGAGGCAAACTCCTGGAATGAGGAAGCCGCGCAAAAATAAAACATAAATATACATCAGTATATGCAAATGTCGGCAACGAGGCGTAGACGAACACCATGAGTTGATCCCTCTAAGACCCACTCGATTTCGATACTTCTCCGACGCGTCGGCTTCGGAAGAGATTGATTCAAATAAACGGCCCTCAGGTCCTCCAAACCACTAAACAATGAAAGTCCACGCGGAACGCAGTCATTTGCTTATTCAAATCCCTAACTTTTGCGTGAACCGCCCTTTACGGGTTTTCAGTTCACCGGGATACCCTTTTTTGCCGAAGCCGCCCAGTGTAGGTTTTCGACTTTGCGGGTGTACATTTTTCAATATATCCCTAATTTTTGCCCGAACCTTTTATTCTGTTTTTGGTTCGCCGGGATGCCCCTTTTTTGCCTGGACTCTTTCTTTTTTGTCCAGCGGGTCTCTTTCAAGCAAAGTATTTTTTAACTGCGTCCGCGTTCACCGGGGATGCAAAATCTTCACCATCCATCGTGGATAACAACAAAGCTCCTCCTGAGAAGACCTTGCTGACGACATACGGCCCTTCGTAATTCGGAGTCCACTTGCCCCGGTGATCGGAGTGTGGCGGAAGAATCTTCTTCAGGACGAGATCACCCGTCTGAAAGCTTCTAGGGCGCACCTTCTTATCATAAGCTTTCTTCATTCGGCTTTGGTACAGGCGACCAAATGCAATCGATGCTAACCTCTTCTCGTCCATCAGGCTGAGTTGGTTCAAACGATTCGTAATCCATTCTGCCTCGTCGAGCTTCACGTCAACCAAAACTCGTAAAGAAGGAATCTCAACTTCCAACGGTAGGACAGCTTCCATACCGTACACCAGTGAGAAAGGAGTTGCCCCGGTTGATGTAAGTACCGTCGTACGATAACCGTGCAACACAAATGGCAACATCTCGTGCCAATCCTTGTAGGTCACAACCATCTTCTGTACAATCTTCTTGATGTTCTTGTTGGCCGCTTCAACAGCGCCGTTCATCTTCGGCCGGTAAGGAGATGAGTTGTGGTGTTCAATCTTGAAGCTCTGGCACAGCTCCTTCATCATCTTGTTATTCAAATTCGAACCATTATCAGTAATGATCCGCTCTGGAATTCCATAGCGACAGATGATGTCCCTCTTTATGAATTTAGCTACCACCTGCTTGGTCACATTAGCGTACGAGGCTGCCTCCACCCATTTGGTGAAGTAGTCGATAGCTACCAGAATGAAACGATGACCATTGGACGCAGTGGGCTCGATCTTGCCTATCATGTCGATGCCCCACATGGAGAACGGCCAAGGGGAGGACATGACATTCAATGGGCACGGCGGCACATGAACTTTATCCGCATAGATCTGGCATTTATGACATTTCTTCGCGAATCTGAAGCAATCCGACTCCATAGTCAGCCAGTAATACCCTGCTCTCAGGATCTTTCTCGTCATGGCATGCCCGCCAGCGTGCGTACCAAGTGTGCCCTCATGAACTTCTTCCATGAGCATACTTGCCTCTTTCTCATCTACACATCTGAGTAGCACGAGATCGTGGTTTCTCTTATACAACACTCCATCAGGATTGAGATAAAAGTTTCCAGATAGCCTCCTTAGAGTCTTCTTATCCTGTATTGACGCACCCGCAGGATACTCCTTAGTCATAAGGAAGGTCTGGATATCGTGGAACCATGGCTTGCCGTCGGTGGCATTCTCGATTGCAGAGACAAATGCTGGTCTATCAAGACGCGAAAGTACAATTCTTGGAGCCTCATTCCAATAATTGACTTTATACATTGAAGCCAACGTGGCTAAGGCATCAGCCATCTGATTTTCAGCTCTGGGTACATGATGGAGTTCCACCCGGTCGAAGAACGGAAGCAGCCTCCTGGCATAATTCATGTACGGCACCAAATTCGCTTGACGAGTTTCCCACTCCCCTTTAATTTGATTGATCACAAGCGCTGAGTCACCATATACGTCTAGATTTTTGATTCTCAAATCAATTGCCTCTTCTAGACCCATGATACATGCTTCATACTCTGCTTCATTGTTGGTAACTGGAAACGTCAGTCTCGCAGTAAATGGGATGTGGGATCCGTGAGGAGTCGTGATGATAGCCCCGATACCACTTCCATAGGAATTAACCGCTCCGTCGAATATCAACTTCCACTGAGACTTCCTATCTGGCCCCTCATCGGGCAATGGCTCATCGCAATCCTTCGCTTTGAGAAACATAATATCCTCGTCAGGGAATTCGAACTTCATCGGCTGGTAGTCTTCGATTGGCTGTTCGGCAAGGTAATCAGACAATACGCTTCCCTTAATGGCTTTCTGAGAGACGTACTGAATATCATATTCTGTTAACACCATTTGCCATCTGGTAATCCTGCCCGAAAGAGCCTGCTTCTCGAAGACGTACTTGATCGGATCCATCTTCGAAATTAGCATAGTGGTGTGATTGAGCATATATTGTCGTAGACGTTTGGCGGCCCAAGCTAATGCACAACACGTCTTATCCAGCATCGAGTATCGAGATTCACACTCAGTGAACTTTTTACTCAAATAATAAATGGCATGCTCCTTTCTGCCTGTCTCGTCGTGCTGACCGAGAACACACCCCATACTATTCTCCAGAACCGTCAGGTACATGATTAATGGCCGCCCAGCCACTGGGGGTATCAAGATTGGAGGTTCTTGAAGATACTGCTTTATTTTGTCGAATGCCTTCTGGCAATCCTCATTCCAAGTAATCGCCTGATCTTTCTTTAAAAGCTTGAACATCGGTTCACAAGTGGCCGTGAGCTGAGAGATAAACCTTGCAATGTAGTTTATTCGGCCCAAGAAACCACGAACTTCTCTTTCTGTTTTCGGCGCTGGCATTTCTTGGATAACTTTTATTTTCGCAGGATCAACTTCAATACCTCGTTCACTAACGATAAACCCCAATAACTTTCCGGACCGCACTCCGAAAGTGCACTTGTTAGGATTCAGCCTCAGCCTGAACTTCCTAAGCCTCTCAAACAGCTTCAATAAGTTGACCAGATGCTCTTCCTCCGTTTGGGACTTTGCAATCATGTCATCAACATAGACCTCGATCTCATGATGAATCATATCATGAAACAAAGTTACCATTGCTCGCTGGTAAGTGGCCCCCGCGTTTTTCAGACCGAAGGGCATTACCTTATAGCAAAATGTTCCCCAGGGGGTGATAAACGTCGTTTTCTCCGTGTCCTCCGGTGCCATCTTAATCTGATTGTAACCGGAGAAGCCATCCATGAACGAAAACACGGAGAACTGGGCTGTGTTGTCGACCAACACATCGATATGAGGCAACGGGAAATCATCCTTAGGGCTCGCCCTATTCAAATCCCGATAATCGACGCACATGCGTACCTTACCGTCCTTCTTCGGTACAGGCACTATGTTGGCAACCCACGGAGGGTAAGTGGTAACGGCTAGAAATCCTGCGTCCAACTGCTTCTGGACTTCTTCTTTGATTTTTACAGCCATGTCTGGTCTCGTCCTCCTGAGCTTCTGCTTGACTGGAGGGCAATCTTCTCGCAACGGCAAGCGATGAACCATAATGTCAGTGTCAAGTCCGGGCATATCTTCGTATGACCAAGCAAAGACGTCACTATACTCTCGAAGCATCTCGACCAGTCTATGCTTGACATCATTCTGCAGCGCAGCCCCTACTCTGACATTTCTGACGAGCTCTTCAGAACCCAGATTTATGATCTCAATATCCTCCTCATGAGGCAGAATAACCTTTTCCTCTTGTCTCAACAAGCGGGCCAACTCTTCCGGAAGGTCTTCGTCTTCATCAATCTCATCCTCGGCTTGATAGATCGGGCAATCAAAGTCGTAGTGAGCCGTAGAGGGTCCAGAGTCGACGTCGTCTGTTATGTGGATCCTGCAATAACAAGGGTTAAGTTTAAAGCAAGAATATGCAGGTTAGCACAAACCTCGTTGCCATTTTACTATTTTTTGAGATAAACATAAAACAGGAATAACAGAGAACACAATATTTGAGTACGAAGAAAACGCCTTTTATTTATTAACAAAATGCATGTACATAATCCAACAAGGCCCTGACAATAAAACCGCTATGCCCCGGGTAAGACATAGGGTTGTACAAAGATTGTAAAAAGCAAATCATTACTCTTCACTTGTCAGCTTGATAATCTCCTTGATGGTCCAATATCTGAGGCGCTCGCCCGGCTTGCTTGGTTGAATCCAGGCGTCAAGATCACAATCGCTATCCCCGCTGTCCTCAGACGCTGCGTTGATGCTTTCGAAAATCACTCCGCCCTTGGTGAATAGGATCAGCCCCTTCCCACGAGACGAACTGCTAGAAGAAGATGAAGCTTCAGCTTCAGGAGAATACCCCAATCCAAACTTATCCTGCTTGATTGGTATATCCAAAACATGCCCCCAGCCTGGGGTGGAACCGGCTTCAACGACGGCCCAAGCTTCTTTAAACGAGGAGAGATTCATCTCTTGCTTCTCTACGACGACAGGAGCCACCTCTTTCACCTTGACGGTTTCAAATGCTTGGCAGAGAGTTTCATGGATTTCGCCGTCCATTTCAACATACTTAAAGGATGACAAGTGGCTCACCATAATGTCCTCCTTGCCACAGACGGTTACTATGCTGCCCCCGACAACATACTTGAGTTTTTGATGCAGCGTGGACGTCACGGCACCAGCAGCATGGATCCATGGCCGACCTAAGAGGCAACTGTAGGCAGGCATGATATCCATGATATAGAAAACCGTATTGAACGTCTCCGGACCAACTTGAATTGGCAGGGTCAACTCTCCGAAGACGTGGCGCTTGGTTCCGTCAAAGGCTTTCACTACCAGATCATTGGGCGTGCAAAGCAATCCACGGGTATCCAACTTCATCAATGCCTTTTTCGGAAGCACATTAAGCGACGAACCCGTATCCACCAGGACATGCGACATGATCGTGCCTCTGCACTCTATCGAGACGTGCAAGGCGCTGTTGTGATCTCTTCCTTTAGGAGTCAGCTCCAGATCTGTAAATCCCAGCCCATTACCAGCATTAACATGGGCCACCACCTCTTCCAACTGATTTACTGATATCTCCTGCGGCACGTATGCAACATTCAATACCTTCAGTAATGCGTTGCGGTGCGCTTCAGAACACAGCAACAGGTTAAGAATAGAGATCTTTGACGGAGTCTGATGAAGATGATCTACAATCTTGTAGTCGCTCTTCTTGATTAAACGCATGAATTCTTCAACATCTTTAACTAGCAAATCTTTTTCTGCCCCAGAAGGGACCTCTTCAACAGCTTTACCTTTACCCTTATCTACAGCGTCAGCTCGGACCGCTTTCTCTGCTGCAACCTCTGCTGGCGCGAACACTCTACCGCTTCGAGTAATGCCACTGACTCCGGCTAGATTCTGCACAGTCGATCCGAACGGCTCAAGCTCTAACTTTTGACCATTGCAATAGACTTCGGCACCGTAATTCCATGGAACGGAGTTAGTGCTTTCGAATGGGATTGGCCCGGCCCTGGTGATAGTGATAGTAGGTGGTCGGGGCGTAGAAATAGTAATAGGGTGACGAGGAATAGTAATGGTAGCAACTTCATCTGCCTGCTTCAGCATGACTTCCCCTGATGCACTTTCAACGCTCCGGCTGAACTGCAAAATACCCTCAGACATCAGACTTTGGATACCTTCTGCCAGCTGCTCACACCCATCAGGAAGTGTAGCACAAGCCATACATAACTCTCCGCATCCAGGAAAGAAACCCTTCTTCAGCAACTTAGCCTTGACAAAACTAAGCGGCGTCTTCAAGTCTTTGACATCAGTCAGCAAGTCCGCACTCTCCTCAGTGATAACGGCATTCACTCTGCCTCCCTTATGATGAGGCATAGGGTTTTTGGTAACGTTGGGCACACTATCAGAAAAGTTAATAACCTTGGCGTCCACCAAGTCCTGCACTTTGTGCTTAAAAGCTTTACAATTCTCAATCGTATGGCCTGGTGCCCCAGTATGGAAATCACAAGTAGCATTGGCGTCATACCCCGGTGGTGGTGCCCCTGTTAAGGGAGCCATTGTCCTCTTTTGCACTAACTGAAGCTGAAGCAACGTTTGCAAGAGCTGTGCATACGACATAGGTGGAGTTTCAAAATGACGATTTGTCAGAGGAGCCCGATTCTGATATCTTCTATACCCCTGCTGATTCTGCTGCTGAGGCTGCTGCTGCTGCTGCGGCTGCGGTGGAGCAGCTGGGATATTTATGCTAGCAATCTGAGGCTGAGGGCCCTTGCCCTTTCTCCGAGCATTAGTGACAGCACTGGCATCTCCCTCTCGACGTTTGCCAGCATAGGGTTTCTTACTACCTCCTCCAGCTGAGGATGATTCGCCCTGAATTTTTCCGATCTTTATACCGTTCTCAACATGCTCGCCCATAGTGATGAGAGCCGAGAATGTTCCAGACATGCCACTGACCAGCTTTTCATAGTAGATTCCAGGAAGGGTAGCCACGAACATTTGCACTAGCTCACGCTCAACCATCGGCGGTTGAACCCGAGCAGCCAATTCACGCCACCGCTGGGCGTACTCTTTAAAGCTTTCATTGTTCCGCTGTGAGAGATTCTGAAGCTGAACTCGGTTGGGGGCCAAGTCGCTATTGTATTGATAGTGGAGGACGAACGCTTCAGCGAGGTCTTTCCAGGTGCGCACAGTAGCAGGCTCCAAACCCATATACCATTCGAGTGATGGACCAGAAAGACTATCTTGGAAGAAGTGCATCAGCAACTTCTCATCGTCAAAATAAGCGGACATCTTTCTATAATAAGATCGAAGGTGGACGCGGGGGCAAGTAGTACCCTTATACTTCTCAAAGACAGGCACCTTGAACTTATGAGGTACCTTGAAGTCAGCAATCAACCCGAGCTTGGACATATCGACGCCCAATGTGTTCTGATTTTCAATATCTCTCATCTTGTCTTCCAGCGCTTTGAACCTGAGTCGAGCTTCAGCATTCAACTCTGCTTCTACACCTCTCTGAGAGAATACGTCATCCTGATGGTCCTCCAGCCACGGTTGAGGCACCAACAGATTTCCGACACCGGCGTTGCCGTTGACCGGCCCTATGTTAACATTGGCTCCCAGACTACCATTGCCGACGCCTGCCACATTGAGTCCGAGATTAGTCATCAGATTGCCGTTAGCACTGCCATTGCCCCCGGCAACAGGAACAACGTTTTGTGGAGCATCCACTGGAGGAGGAGTAGGCACGGCCCCGCCGTGAAGTATGCCATTACTGTCAACCCTGGAGATTAGAGGTTGAACCAAAGTGCGAAGCTGGTCTTGACCATTAGCGACTACCTGCATCAGCTCCATAAAACGATCCATCCGTTCACGGAGCTCTTGAACATCTGACTGCACCTGATCCATGATCCTTGTCTGATTAGCGCGAGTTGGGTAGCGGTGGATGAGTCTTTGATCAATCCTGGAGATCGGAGGCAACTCGGAACCTGAAAAACCTGTCAACAATAAAGGTTAGGAAAAGCAATAAGATATACACCATGCAAATATGCTTCATGCAGATGCATGCGTGTGTCTGTGTGCGTGGGAGATTTTCCCCCGATCCTAGTGCCTTAGTGACGGTGCTGATAATAATAAGAAGACGAAGAAATCCGAGCCCAATCATGGAAACATCAATCTCATCTATATATGGAAAGGCCCGTCAAGGCAGTACACAGTATCAGCGAGTACAAACAGATCAACAGCATGACCTCAACCAACAAGTCTGGTGATGGTCAGCATACATCAAAGATCAAAACAACAGGAATACAACTAGTCAAGTACGGCCACGGGCGCGATACTCTGCTAATAACTCCTTCGTCTCTGGATGATCTGGCAAAGTGAGCAACCCCTCGACGAGTAGTTCCCTCTGCCTGATGGTATGCTGAAGCCCCTGAACTGAACTCTCCCAAGCTCCTTCGCCAAAGGAATCCTCCAGTTTCCGCTTCTTAGACTCAAACATCAGCTTATACTCCTTCAGGTTAGCAAGAGCTTTGTTGAGACGGGCTTCAGCGGCGTACCTGCGGGTGGTCTCCTCATCAAACCTCCGCTCACTGTCCTTGACTTCGGTTTCCAGCTTAGAAATCTGCAGCATCAGCTTGTACTCTCGCTCCTTCCTGGTGGCCATGGAAGTCTTCCAATGCTGGTCGAACTTAGATATCCTCCGATATGCCTCTTCCAGATGCTGCTTCTTCGTAGCTAGTACATCATTAGCAGCCCTGAAGTCTTGACCTAAGCGTTCCCGATCAGCAATCTGCTTTGCCAAGTCTGCACCCAGTTGGCTTACCGACTCTGTTTGCTTTTTGAAGGCATGCACGGCTTCGTTCTGTTCACTTCGAAGCTGGGCTAACTCCTTCTCTAATTATGCATTTGCCCGTCTTAGTTCATCCCGCTCAGCTAACACCTGGCTGTGCTGATGAATGGACACAGTGGTAGGCTCGTCGACTGGTGGAGGACTCTCTGGTCTGACGTGAGGGAATGGAATCCCTATAACGCTGGCTCTGGCTCTGACCCAATCTGAATAAGGAGGGTAGGCTTGGCTGTTGCTCTTTCCCAACAAAGGCTTTCCTCTCGTGCTGATATTGCTCCACGCATACTGAAGCTTGGACAACAAATCCCCCTCTAGAGTACCCGTGAGGTACAGAGATTCCTGTACCTCTCCTCCTTCGGTGGAGTCCTCAAAGCATATGCGAACTGACGAACTAGCAATGATGGATTGTAGTTGATGCAACCCTTCCTACCTATCATAGGTACGTTAGGAAACCCACTACAACTGAAGATCACCTCGGTGCCTAGCCTGTCTCTGTCAACGAACCAATCAATGTCTTCTGCCAACAAACTCATCAGACGCTCAGGCCACTCAGCTGAGGCTGCAGACAAGACGGAAGAACCCCTCTTAGGCAAATGACTATCAAACCACTTTTACAACAATGGTACGCAGCATGAGACATTCTTCCCTCTCCGGTTCTCATTCTTGTAATGCACTGAATGGTAGACGTCTCCGATCAGAGTAGGGACTGGATTCCCTGAGGCGAATATGTGGAATGCATCAAAGTCCACGAAATCAGGCATGCTGGGGAACAGGATAATGCCATATATACATAAAGCAAGGATGGCGTTGAATGCGTCCCAACATTTGTCCCTAGCGCACTGCTGAGCCTTAGCTATCAGAAACTGCAGAGAGAACCCTGGGACCTTGTTCCAGCTCGTCACCACTAACTCAGAAGCGCTCAAATGGAGTGAGGAAGCTAAATCAGCCAGATCAGGCTCAGCATCCATGTGGGCAAAAGGCATCTGCCCTTTGATAGGCACACCCAGCATATCAGCATACTCTTCCAATGTCGGCGCGAGAATGAAGTCACGAAAAGTGAAACACCTCAAGGGAGGGTCATAAAACTACAGAAGAGCATGTAACCCATTCAACTCGGACGTAGAAGGTTTGCAAACCAGACTAAGCAACCTGCCATAAGACTTCCTGAACCTATCCTTCACAGAATCCCCTGCCAGGGCTATCAAACCAGTCAGCTTCGACACGTCGGGGGTCGGGAACTTGTACGCAACAGTCTTCCTAAGGGAGGCCATAATAACAGTAGGAGGCGGGAAATCCTGGATCGGGGAAACGGTACCTGCAACACAGACACACGTTAATGGAATGCAAATGGATATGCAAACTAACGCAAGATGCAGGCATGCAATAATATATCCAGGTAGCTGCTGTGGAGATTCGATATCAACAATCATTGATGAGAAGAAAACCCCGGTGTAAGGCCACTAATCTGATCTGCCGAGAATAACCATCTGATAGGACCGAGATCAAAATTCTGCTCTGACAAGAATAAGCGTCTGATAATAAGGACCCCGGGTGCAAGATCAAGGAACATCTGTTGATGAAGTCTTCAGACCCCAAATCAAAAATCTGCCCTATCAAGAACAAACACACAGCTGCTGATGAGATCTTCAGACCCCACTCAAAATCTGCCCTATCCAGAACAAACACACAGCTGCTGATGAGATCTTCAGACCTCACTCAAAATCTGCTCCATCCAGAACAAACCACTGATGATAATACACTGATCAAAGCCTGCTCTATCAAGAACAGACATACACCCGATGATAGGACCCTCTGATCAAACCCTGCTCTATCAAGAACAGACGAGTCTGCAACTGAGAAACCCTGGTACCAACATAACTGATTCACTGTCAAGAAAATCAGGTAGTCTGAAGGTCAAAGTTTCCTGCAATAAACCTGATCCCACTCACAGGTATGGACCTAAACTGACTCAAGGTACGGCATCCTATGCGTTCATCAGCGTCACAGACTTTCAAAACTGATGATACGATTCCCAGAAGGAGTGGCATCATCAAGTCCTGAAGAGGCCTCACTTAGCTGAATCACAAATGATCGGTCCCCAGAGTCGACAATCCACCAAACCAGCAACCGTCTCAACCCAAAGGGTTGAAAGTGAAGCCAACCGGATGAACCTCATCTGAGCGTGGATTTCATGAGACACTAGTGCCTGCAAAGCAAGCACGCGCCCACTAATTTCCACTCTAAGTCTATGGTGCACTCAAGCCTGGGTCTGGCTTCTCACTCATCAGAACTCCCATCCCACAACAGCACAAATAATCATATTATACTGGAAATAAAATGCGGGAAATAAAGTGCGAGAAGTAAAAATGCGATAAATAAACGCAACCCAACAAGTAAACATACAAACGGTAGGATTGACTCGCAGGGAACCGTTGGAGTCCCCAGCAGAGTCGCCAGCTATCGCTTGCGCGAAAATAAGGTGCCGGCACAACAGAAGAGTCGCCACCTTTCGTTATTTATCCCTCAGAGCGGGAAAGGAAACGATCGGAAAAACCTGACGAAAAAGGGTAAGACAAGGTCATCGCAACCATTGTCTGGGTTCGGGAGTCGGTTACGCAAGGGGAAGGTATTAGCACCCCTCACGTCCGTCGTACTCGACGGGATCCTCGCTTGTTTGTTTACTTGGATGGGTTGGTTATAATCTATCTACCTATCAAGGCTGGCTGAAAAAGAAAAGAAAAATGACTCGGCAAAGCGTCGCGCTTTATGCCTACGTATTCTCATCAGAGAATGAGAAATCAGAGTCAACGTAGTTCGGCCTACGAAGGGTTATGGGGGAAGGTAGCTCGCTAAGACTTCGCCATCTTGTGCCTACGTACTCTCAACAGGCATGAGAGATCAGAGCTCACGTAGTTCGGGAAACTACGGTTTATTTCCTGCTTTTACGAAAGAAGTGTCTTTTATTGTGTTTGCGATTTCAACCGCACTAGAGACTATGACCTGAGAGTGAATGCGTCGCATGTCACCCAAAGGGTACCATACTAAACATCCAGACTGTGGAAAAGAAACTCTCCCACGATCCTTTCTCAGATAGCTTAAGGCTTGTAACGTACGAAAGAAATCATTCGTGATTACTGTATCTTAAACTGTTTTGAGATGAGAAGAGAACAAGCCCAACTAGGAGGGAGACTATCAAGTCCTACTGTTGTCATGCCATGGATTCATCCTATGGTTAAGGTTTGAACAGGGAACTCCTAGATGTTTTCATGCATAGGTTTCAACCTAAAAGTCTATCATCAAATCCTTATCAAAGGAAATGAGAGTCCTAAGGGATCATGTCAATGATACACCAAAACAGGCAAAGCATCAGCTTAACAGTAAAATGCATGCAATGCAAGTGAGGTAGGAAATGTGTGTGGGGCTTCAACCTCCACAAGCTCGTCTCGACCTCAAGCCAGTCATGAAATAACAGTAATCATACTGAAAAATAAACAACATGCTATCAAGCAATAAACAGTAAACTGCAATCATACAAATAAAATGAAATAAAATGCCGTCAGGCAAACAAAACACATGGGCAAGGGAGCTGGGCTCTACCGAATACCCGCAAGCAAAGCCACGCAATAACAATACAAGCAGAGGGAGCAACTCAACCTCTAATGCAATCATGCTCTTAGACTGAACTTATTCTAGATGGACTTATTCTAATGCAACAGACAAATCAAACAAAACACACAATACAGAAAAGAAAAACAGAAGAAAGCTTCAGCTCCTCCAGCAGCTACTCAGTCTTCAAACTTCAGAGATCACTTGCTTTCCAGGTATCAACCCTACAACATGAGTATCAACCCATCTTCTCCCTTAAGCTTCAGCTTCCTTGATCAGCTCCACCTTCAGGCTTCACTATCTTCAGGGATATTCAGGCATCAACTTGATCTTCACAAAGTCTTCAGACTTCAACAATCTTCAAGGAATCATCCTCTTCAAAGCTTCAGCTTCTATCCTCAATGGCTAAAATGCTCCAGCAAACAAGATTCAGTCAACAAGATGAGGTGAGGATGTTACAGTGCTCACTGACTTCCAAAGGATGCCATTAAGGACTTAACATCAAAGGGAAAGGCTCTCTCAAAGTTCTACCTCAGAGGGCAAGGTCACTAATCCCTCCAAAGGAGAGAGGTGAATACCCTTAAGGGACTTTATGTCATAGAGAAGGAAGGAGGTGAACAAAACACTCCTTGTTTATTGAATGGAAGTATTCTATCTAAGGCTCTACCTATGTACTTATAAACCTATAAACAAAACAACAAAAGCTAACTAAACTCCTCTGCAAGGTCTTCAAAGCTTCAATGATGATCCACAAGGTCTTCAACTCAATCTTCAAAGCTCACACATTCAAAGGAGAAGAAAAACAAGCACAACAATACAAACTATGCCTTTAAGCAACACACATACTAACCATACATTCAAAAATCAATTAAAAATACTAAAACCCCATACAATATTCTAGCAAAATTCTAAGGGATTCTATACATACTTACCCTTAACCCATATATTCCCCATACACTAATTTGGCCTATAAACCCCAAAACAAAATTGTTGAATCTACTTATACAACCTAAAACCCTAATTTGAGCACCTAAATGTCAAACAAGAAAACTATATCAAATTTTAATCTACAAATCATGAATTAAATCCTATATGAACTATGATCCAATGCCTAACTATGCCAAAAAGAATGGCCCAAAAATCCTAAGGGAAAGTCCTAAAAGAAATTATACAAAATCAAGTATTGACCAAAATCAATTAAAAAGACTATTTACAAAAATAATATGCTAAAAATATTAAAAGGAAAATAAAATGGTATTTTATTTATTTACATTTTTCTAGACATGATTATGAATATGTGAAAAAAACAAGGAGTGAAAAATATTAATTTTTGAATTTTATATGGATTTATTAAAATGCAAGAAAATTAAAAGAAATTGAAATAAGAAAAATGAAATAAATGGGGGAGGGGGTGTGAAAAGTAGACACGCCTGGTTATTATATGAGATGGGCCAAATCAGGGGGGTGGGGATAGAAACAATTTGCTGAAGCCCAGGTCTAACAACTAAACAAAACGGCGCGTTTTGATTAGCAGAACGCTGCGTTTTATGCGCTTCAGACTCCCTCCATTTGCAAGTTTGAATCGTGGCCGTGGGATTGGATGATTTAGTCAATTTCTCAGAGTAATCCAAGGGTTGTGGCTTATCGTCCCAAACGAGACTAGGGTTTTCAGGAAAAACAGCATCCATGCACGAATCTTAACTCCACTTGTTCTCCATCAATATTCAATGAAAATCAAAAATTCCAAAGCCAAAATTGCTCTACTACTCACCAGGAACATGATCATATGCATAGTTTTCACTGAAACATCTTATATCATCCAAACAGAACGCGTGAAAGCTAGGGTTCCAACATGTTACACTGATATCAATCTTGATGAAACTTAATTCTAATGGTGTGATCTTGTTCCTTGTGTTACCCTCATCAATCTAAACCATAACATATCAGTTAATGCTCAACACACGATCCATTCTTGAAAGTGAAAGAAACTAGGGTCTGCCATGGATCTTCATGAAACTTCCTCAAATTCTCAGAATACAGTCCTCTACCCTATCTTAACAAGTCTAAACCTAGAACTATGATGGAATGCATATAAATAAGGTGATACGAGTAAAATCACCAACCTGTCAAGTTGTAATGGTGGATGTGGTTTCACTCCAATTCAATGCCTGCAACCTTCCCTGATTGATCTCTAATGGAGGATAAGAATTCTGTATGCAAAAAGATTGATGAACAATGCTTGAATCTTGTGTTTGATCTCAATATGCTTTTCTTGCAAATTCTTCAATGAAGCATCAAACCTCCATGGATCTTCCTCTAACTCAGTATGCAAGTGTTCATAAGGATCAGAAGAATGTGTTTGTGGAGAAGAAAAAAATGGAAATGGCAGAGAATGAAAGTTTGTTATGGAATTGCAAATGGAAGAATCTCACTTTTTTACACTCTAATCTCACCACTCACCAACAATTATCACCAACCTTGGCCACATTGTGATTCATCCTTCTTATAACAATCAAAAGAATAATCTAGATCCATCTAGAAACTTGTGGAATCATTTGGAAAGTTTTAGAACTTCTCTTGAAGTGATACATGGTATATCTCATATCTCATGCCTTAAGCTTGTCAAATTGGCTTTAAAATCTCCTTACAAGAGATATTGAGAAAGAATGAGTGAAAAACATGCACTTCCTTGCCTTTGGTGAAGTTTTGTCAAGTTGCCTTAATATGCAAGTAACAACATTACAAAGTAACCCCCATTTCTAGGCTTCAAATCAAAATTCTACTTGAACCATTGTTTTTGAAATATTGTTTGGAGTCAAAATGACATATTGGATGACCCATTTTGGATTTGTGGATCTCTCAAATCAAAATTCCATTTCAACTTTTTCAACTTATAAGCCATTTTTAGGTCATTTTTACCCAATCATGAAAATCCTTGCTACAAGCTTTTTCAATAACTCATGACCACTTTTCTAAGCTCAAAATCCCATTTTGAACAACTTTCATGTTTTGAGTTTTTCCATTTGAGGCTTGGAAATAGGAGATATGGCATTTGCTTAAAATGACCTATAACTGCCAAATGACCAAAATACCCCTGTCTTGTTCAAACCATAAGTTGAGTTCTACAAATACTATCAAGGACTTATAGTACTCTCTAGAAATCTAAGAAGATTCTCTTCAACATTCATGTTGACCAAGAAATCATAGGAATCATCCTACTAGGGCAAAAGTTGTCTGCAAGTTGGGTGACTTTCAAGGACCCAGATTCACACACCTCAGCTGACCTGTAATTTGTCAAAACCATAACTTGAGCTCTGCAACTCCTATCAAGGACTTCCACCACTCAAATTAAAGCTAAGAACAAGCTCTACAACATTCATGTTGTGGGGAAGATGAGATATCAATCACATCTTGAGCTAAAACTGCCTGGAAGATAGGGATCAAAATTAGGGTTTTTCACTGACAATCCTTGGAAACCCTAACTCAAAACTCCTCAAACTCCTCATTCATGATGAGTTGGTCTAGTAATCATCTTTATAACATCTCCATACATCATTCCATGATCTCATGGCCCTTGGATTAGGTCTCAACCTTCTCCAAATCTTCAGTTGACTTAGGGTTGACCCAGTCAAAACCCTAATTTCACCACTCATGGCTGAATCTTCTGAATTCTTGCACAATGACCTCTCTGGGCTTCATGATGGCTTTCAAGACATCTCATAGGCTTCCTCAAAGCTTCAAGCTCATTCTCAAAGTCTCAGAATTATCTGAGGGGCTCCCACAACTCTCAAGCTATGAGGCACATAACTCTAGTCTTAAACAGTTGCTCTGAAGATCTCCTGAACTTTCTGATGAAGGCATCAATTTTCAAACACTTAATGGGTGAATAAATGTTGGTCAAATTTTGGGGTGCAACACAGTGTAGGGGGAGAGGATGTCCTTCCCGTGCATAGAGTTCACTGAAATCTAAGCTTCTTATACATCGCTCTAGACTCATAAAAAGAAAAGAAGATGCCAATGGCACGCGTAATATTGAGGCCCTAACATATTACCTCAAACGCCCGGGCGAATGCCCAATTATTAGGATAAAGTTGGGAAAGGGAGACATTTAGGGTTCTCATAAGTTCATATTAGATAGAAGTAGAAATATTCATCGGGCACTCGGGATTGCTGTCGTATACAAACCTTCTCACCCGGGACATAGAGTTCAAAGATAACATCAGCCTCATCACCGATATTAGACAAGTCTAGTTGATATCGGGATTTTTTCACCTAAGGATCATTAACGTTGTAACATCTCGTTTTATTTTAATTATTTTTTGTCATTAAATTTATGTAATATTGTGTGTATGTATGTGATTATGTGCGTTTTATTATATTGGGGTACCTTGTGTTAGAGGATAGTGACCTTAGAATTATAGACCCTAAGGTTGAGGGGTGTGTGACTGATTGCTTAGAACTTTGTGGTGTTGTAAGAATGGCTAATTAATTAATATTAGTAATATTAATTGAATATTATTAATTTAAATAATTAGTGGATATTGTTATTATTATTTAATTTGTAGAATTAATAATAATAATAATAATAATAATAATAATAATAATGTAATAATAATAATAATAATGTAATAATAATAATAATAATAATAATAATAATAATAATAATAATAATAATAATAATAATATAAAGGGAAAACTTGGATTTAGTGTAGCCTATTTTTATTTCAATTATACCCTTTTGTTTTTTATTTTAACATTTAACTTCTCTTTTACTAACATTTTTTTTATTAACTGTTATATGGTAATTCAATCTTTTATATATAATTTAAATTTAAAAAAATACATAAAAAAATATATTTATATTTTTAAACGCCTGAACATTAAAAAAACAGACAGACGGACACGAGAGTGTCTGTCTGAACACTAGTAGTAGTAGTAATAATAATAATAATAATAATAATAATAATAATAATAATAATAATAATAATAATAATAATAATAATAATAATAATAAAGGGTGGATGAGAGGAGTTTGTGGTCAGATCATGAAAGTTGAGAAAAGTGAGAAAGAGGAGAAGAAAGGCTAGGGCCCAGGAGAAGAGAACAGAGACTTCATTATTGAGGTAGAAGAATTTCAAGAACTATAAGGTAAGGGTGGGGTTCTAATTATCTAAGGGATAACATGATGATTGGTGGGTAGATTATGCCATGTAGGTTTTATGTTTCTTTCTCTATTCATGATTTTGATGAATTGGTATTGTATGTTTTATGAAATTCTTGATGAATTGTGAATGTTTGTTGATGTTGTGATAGATGATAGAATGATGTATCGTTGCAAATTATGTTGTTGGATTCGTATAAGTGATTGTTGTATGTTGTTGATGTTATTTGTGGTATAATGGATTCTTGACGGATTGTGTATGATGTTGATGTTTTGGTTGATGTTACAATGCTGAATCTTTGTAATTGTTGTCGTTGGAATCATATATGTGATTGTAGAATGTTGTTCATGTTGTTGGTTGTTGTGATCACGAATCAGAGTAGGAACAATGTCATGAGCAATTTTTGACGAAAAGGATTTGGGGTTTGGGACTTTAGAAAAGTGCTTTTTTCGTTTTAACATATGTTTCAAATGATTTATAAGAAAAAGGAATTTTTGGGAAGGTTCAAAAGTGATTTTCATATAATAAGTTGCTGAAAAATTGATTCTGGACGTAGTGTAATCGATTACCACATTGGGCGTAATCGGTTACACTACCTAAAAATCTACATTTTTTTTAGCTTTTTTGAAAGTGTAATCAATTATGGGGTTTGTGGTAATCGATTACGCCGATGACGGTGGCGCTGGTGGCTGGCTACACAGGCGTAACCGGTTACCACATTTTGCGTAACCGGTTACACTGTTGTTGTTTTTTAAATCTTCTAAAATTCATAACTTTTTTCCCGGAGTCCGATTCGAGTGTCGTTCAGAGTGTCAGGAAGTTGACGTGTCAAACTTTAATCTAAAAAGAGTTTCAGTGGCAGAAGTTGAATAATTCTGTGGTTGGCTATATTAAATGCATTATTATTATTATGTTGTGGTGTGATATGATTCTAAATGCCTTATGGATGCTTGCTATGTTGTATGTCATTGTTGCTGGACTGTATGGCATTTTGTTGTTGTTGGCCTGTAGTGGCATGTCGTATTGTTAGATGGTCGTTGTCGTTGTTGTTGTCATGCATTTCATGGTTGCATAAGTTGTGATATAAGTCGTGTGCCCATGTGGGGTGTGAGCGTCTTATCTGGATTCTGATTGTAGAACCATATTGTTATTATTGTTATTGTTGAGGTGATTGTATGCCCATTTGGAGTGTGAGCGGTTACGGTGATCATGTGCCCATATGGGTGTGAGCGATCACGGAAGTCGTGTGCCCATGTGGGGTGTGAGCGACATTATGGAAATTTTATTGGGAATTATGATCCTGAAATAGGGATCGGGTTCTGAAATAGGAGCCAATGGTACCACATGTATTGAGTCTTAATGCATTGCATTTTAGTTGTGTTCGTTGTTGTGTTGAATTTGTTGACATGTTGGTTGTAACTACTGTAGTGTGGTTTCATGTTGTGGAATGGGTGTTTGTGCATGAATAATCTAATGTTTGTTAATTATCATGCTTTCCTTTATCTAATTATGATATCTCACCCCTTCTGTTTGAATGTTGCCTTTACATGGACATCATGCAGATAACTCGCAGTAGAGGAGTTGAAGTGAGTAGAAGATGAAGTCTCATATTTTCCTTTTAGTGTCGGTGTTTGCTCTAATGTGTAACACTGGGGTCAGGGAACATTGTGTTTTAATGTGCTTGATAGAGATTTTTGGATTTCTCTAAAATAATTGTTGTTTATGTTGTTTTGAGGAAGTAATTATACCATGAGTGATTATTTAAGTTGATGCTTCTGTTGTTTCAATAAAGTCTTGAGATTTTAGGCATGTTGGGTTGTTATAGTTATTATCAATAATTTTTAAATAAATTGCATGTGTTACATATCTTGTTATATGAGCAACTATAGTATGAATTGTGTGATATCCTGAATATATTTTGATGAAATTACTCTGATTTATATTTAAATTACATGGGGTATATTTGGGGTGTTACATTAATGATATCAGAGCAAGTCATCCCGTCCAGGCAGGTTATTTAAATTTGTGTTGTTCCCTAGTATACGACATGTGTGTGAAAACACTGTCGATACTTGTTTTGTCTTCCATTTGCAGGTTGGGAATGAAACAAGTGGGAGTGAAGCGTATGCTTCTCATGGATATTCCAACTATAGAGAGATTGGATATTATGTTGTTGCATGCGAGAGTGTAGTGTTGGCTACTTCAACTGTTTTGAGAATGTTGTGATGTTCTTGAACCCAAATGAAGGTCAAATTTAAGGATAGTGTTGGTTGGAAAAATGGCGCGATCTTGGAGGGAAGACAGTCAGGTGTTCTTGTTGTTAGCTTTTTGGTGAAGGAGAAGGCAATGTTTTGACTAGAGATGGGCCAGCCGTGTGTTGAGTGTCCTGACGTGTTTCCTAAGGATGAGCACGGTTTGTCTTTCATTGTAAAAAGTTGATATTATTCTTGGGAATGAACTGGTTGCAGTTCAATCACGTTCACATCAACTGTTATAACAAGTCGGTGCGGTTTCTTGCTCCTGATGAGGAGAAGGAAATTGGTTTTTTGTCTGCTAGAGAATTGAAGGAGATTTTGGAAAAGGATGTTAAAGTGCTTGCATTATTTTCATCCTTATATGTGGGAGAGCCAAGCGGTGATTAATGAGTTGCAAGCGGTACATGAATTTCCAAATGTGTTTCCAGATGATATTTTAGATATGCCGCCAGAGAGAGATGTAGAGTTTGTTATTGATCTTGTCTCTGGTACCAAACATGTTTCTAGGGCACCATACAAGATATCAACATCAGAGTTAGTAGAGTTGAAGAAGCAATTAGAAGAGTTGTTGGAAAAGAAATTTGTAAGACCAAGTGTATCGCCTTAGGGAGCTCAGGTGTTATTGGTAAAGAAGAAAGATGGCAGTATGAGGTTGTGTATGGATTACAGGAAATTGAATAAAGTGACAATTAAGAACAAGTATCCGCTTCCAAGAATAGATGACTAGATGCATCAGTTGGTGGGTGCACGTGTGTTTAGCAAAATTAACTTGAGGTCGGGTTATCACCAGATTAGAGTAAAGGATGGATATATTTAGAAGACGGCTTTCAGAACTCGGTATGGACATTATGAGTATTTGGTAATGTCGTTCGGCATTTCTAATGCACCTGTTACATTTATGGAATATATGAACCAAATCTTTCACACTTATCTGGATCAATTTGTAGTAGTTTTCATTTATTACATTCTGATTTACTCTAAGTTGGAAGAAGAGCATGCTGAGCATTTACGGATTGTATTACAAGTATTGAAAGAGAAAAAACTTCATGCTAAATTGTCGAAGTGTGAATTCTGGTTAAAAGAGGTGAGCTTTCTTGGTCATGCTATTTCAGGTGATAGTATTGATGTGGATCCATACAAAGTAGATGCAGTTCTACAATGGGAGGCTCCAAAGTCGGTTACAGATATTAGAAGCTTTTTTGGGCTTGGCTGGTTATTATCACAGGTTTATTGAAGGATTTTCTAAGTTGGCACTTCTGTTGACTCAATTGACTTGTAAAAGTAAAACTTTTGTGTGGGATGTTCACTGTGAGAAGAGTTTTATTGAGCTAAAGAAAATGTTGACTACAACTCTAATTTTGGTTCTACCTGAATCGAATGAACCGTTTGTGGTGTATTGTGATGCTTCTTTGATGGGTTTAGGTTGTGCTATGATGCAATATGGAAAGCTTGTAGCTTATGCTTGGTGAAAACTGAGGGGTTCATGAGAGAAATGATCCTACTCACGATTTAGAGTTGGCTGCAGTGGTTTTTGTGTTGATGATTTGAAGGCGTTATCTCTATGGTTCCACATTTGAGGTATATATTGATCATAAGAGTTTGAAGTATATGGTTAATCAGAAAGAGTTGAATATGAGGCAGAGAAGATGTGTAATACCCCAAATTTTACCCTCAGATTAATCGGTTCATGTCGCATGACATCTCCTTTTTGCATTAACTAACCACTAACGGGTTGCATAGTCTGTTGTTTTTTCAGGAGAATTACGTCTGGCACACTTTAGCTGTTGAAGGGCGAAATTGTCATTCATGCTTTGTTTGCTAACAGTTCATGAAGCTGAATCATCGTCAGTGGATTTCAGAGCCGTTGTTTAATCATATGGGGATGATTATGAGTTGGTTTAATTCAAATTGGTGCGAGAATTCACTCTGCGGAATTTATTTTAACAAGACCTATTTTTCTGTTCTTCGGATATCTGCCGGTCATATTTAAAGTCAAAACAGTGAAAATTTCGACTCATGTTCGGGTTCATGATTCCTGTTTAATTGGGATTTTTGGTCGGATGAGTTCAGGACATTGGATTTAGGTATCAGATACAAATGGAATCTTTGGCGCGGAATATAGTTCTGCTTCGCTGTTAATTGGGGTCTCTGTTTCCTTTCTATTTCAATTTGTTCAGGGTCATTACTGATGCTATCATCAAGCGCGGCTTAATTTGGAATATATTGGAAAAGTTAAGGTTATATCAGCTATGTGGAGCAGTACGTATTAGAGTGACAAGGTTTGATTCGACTGAGTGTTGGGATTTATTCATGTTAAATTTATATGGTGAATTTAAGCTTATGGTTCAAGTTTAATCGGATTAATTTTTAGTCGTTGGAATTTATGCAAAGGTATTTAACCGTTTGGATTTAATAGGATATTTAAGGTGGATCGATCGGTTGCGACAAAATTAAATCATGGAAAGGAAATTGGAAATTGATCTTGATAGAAAATATTTGAATTTTATTCATAATATTTTTTATTATTATTACAATTTATAAAGAGGAATTGCATTTGAGTAGAAATATTATTTGAATTTTCTTCATGAATATTTTTATTAAAAATTACAAAAAGGGAAATAAAAAAATATACATTTTTCCTAAAAAATCCTAATTTCCTAAAGTTTCTCATGCTGGATTTTTCCGAACGACTTTCTGCCCGATTTCTCTTCGTACCTGCACAGGCAAAATCAGAAACAGAGCAAAATAGAGAATAAGTTAGAAAATTATTTTTGACACCCTCAGAGCAATTTCATCATCGGGTGTCAGGAGGGCAACGACAAATGTCGAAGCCAACTCCCAAACTGATTCCCGATCTCGGTACCGATAGGCAACATCTGTTCTTTTTCGGGACAGTCGGAAGAAGAGAAAAAGAAGTGTTTTCGGCCAAAAAGTGATTATTTGGATAAGCGCTTATTTTGAAGAAGTGATTTTCCAGCCAAACGGATTTCTATCCAAATCCATTTTCTATCAAGTAAATTTTCTGGATATCTAATCCAATCCAAATCAAATCCGAATTGGTGTGAAATCAGAAAAACCAATCATCCAGAAGTATCGAACCAAATACGGATCTAAGTCCAAACCATATCAGAAAAACCAATTCCGTAATTATATGGATCCAAGATCAGTACTCCAGCAAAATCCATCTGGATATCAAGCAAATCCAAATCCATATCACAAAAATCCAAAGTTCAGGAACTAACAGATCCAAATCCAACACCTGAAAAAATCCAATCCAATATCAAAAATCAAATCGTATCGAAAATAACCCAAAACGAAATCAAATTTCAGTTTTTTCAAGCACAAGAATGTAACGCAATATCCAAGCCCAGCAAAAGATAATATAAAAACATGAAACGAACTCACCAGAGGGGGGATGACGAAACCCTAGCAAAAACGGCGCAAACCAGAACCCTAGGTCATCAAGAACAGAACCAAAACAACCGAAGCCTCACGAACCACCAAACAGCGGCAACACAGTCGAAGCGGGTTCAGAGAATCCTTCCAGATTCATCATCATCACCCCAAAGGAGAAAGTAGAAAAAAGCGGTGAAGAGAGTTCATCACAAAGGAGTTCTTTTCGTCACCGTAAACAAGGAGGAGACTCAGATAAACCGAAGTTTATCATCATCGTCAAAGCGAAACCGTCATCACCTTCCGTCGAAGAGGAAACGAGAGCGAAGCACACGAGCTCAAAAAGTCATCCGACCTCAGAACCTTTCCTCACCAGCCGGAGCCGAAGAACCGATCGGAGTAACCACCATCAAAACCCGCAAAAACGACACCAATCGGAGCGGGATAGGTAAAGCCACAATTTAATTGTGTTTTTGTTCATCTTTTATGTAGGACAGAAGGAGAAGGAGGCTTGCAAAGGACAAAACTTTGATAGCCCCAACCATGGCCGGTGCCGGCGCCGCAAGAAAGGGAAGAAGACACATATCAGGGAAAATGGAGAGGAAGGAGCCGCAGACAAAAACAAGGGGATTAGGGTTGCCCTAATCCCTTGTGCCTTTTGTTGGATTTGTGGACCGGGTTGGGTCCGGGATGTGGTGACCCGGCCCAACCCATCTTGCTTTTGATGTTTTATTTTTTTATTTTATGAATGTAATTAATTTAGATTATTAGGCTTAATTATAACAAAAGTTGTAAATAATAGTTTTTTTTCTGTCTCAATATCTTCTTTAACAAAAAATAACTTTTCTATCTAACTCTTTTTTATAATTTAATATAACTTTTTTTTTAAAAAAATAATAATAAATTAACTAATTTTTCTTTTAAAAAGCTAACCTTTTTTTTCTTTTTTTTTAAAATTAATTTTCTCTAAGTAAAAAGAAAATAAAAATATATATCCTTTTTGTGAAAGAATTGTAAAAAAAAAAACTTTTATTCAAAAAATTGCTAACCGTTTTTTTATCAATTTAAATTCTTAACACTGTCACATTCCAGGTTCCTCGACGTCATCCCGTGTAGTTGTCTGTCTGTTTTGTTATGTTAATTTTGGTTCACTAACAATTTACTTTTATTTTTCAGGATTGTAATTTATTTAATAATACCGTTTGTATTTTATTTTCATCCACATTTGTATATTTTATTTCTAAACATCATCAGTAATTTATTTATCTTGCGCTGTTTATTTTCTCCGTTAACTTCCCTCAGAAGGAAAGGTCTAGCCATTTGACCACCGCGTCAGTAATCCTTAGCCCTTATATCTTGCATCTTTCAAACCATAAAACTTTGAGTCACCGTACTCATACTTTTAGGCGTACCGTCGTGGACACTTTTACCCTTTACCCTAGCATTATGTTAAAGAGTCGTCGTACTCTGTTTTAGGGTTTCCTGCCGTGGAATCCCTAATTTCAACCCTAATTTTCAACTTACAATTTCAATGTAGAGATAGGAGTCTCCGCACTCCACGTAAGCGCTTCCCTATGAACGCTTATTCCCCATTGAAACCTTGACCACAGTCAAGACGTTTCTGGCCTCCCTTTCAAGGGGAACTACAATTACTCTGATTCCATTCCCTACCCAGGATACGTAGGCACAAGATGCGAATCTTGCCGAGTAAACTTAGATTTAACCCCTTAGGTATTTTCTTTAACTTTTAACCCTTAGCATATACCTTAAAGCAAATAGTAAATTTGAACAAAAGGTTCCTGTAGAGTACTACAGAAGTTTAGGATGTTAATACCTTCCCTAAGCTTAACCAACCCTCGAATCCTAGATCTTTCCTCGCATTGTTTTTACGATGCAAAAATAGGTTTTTTTCCTCTTTTGACCTTTTCCTTCGGATAAATCAAAGAGTGGTTGTGAACTAAAGATGTGATTCAAATTAATTAATAGTTTGATATCCTATTTCCACCGTAACAAGATGGTTAGAATTTTTGAAAGATTATGACTTTGGCTTGAATTATCATCCCATCAAAGCTAATGTCGTGGTTGATGCTTTGAGTCGAAAGTCTTTGCATATGTTCGCTATGATGGTGAGAGAGTTGGAATTGATTGAGTAGTTCAGAGACTTAAGTTTGGTCTGTGAGCTAACACCACAGAGTGTGATGTTGGGTATGTTGAAGATCAACAATGATTTTCTTAATAATATCAAAGAGATTTAGAATTTGGATGTGAAGTTGGTAGACTTGATGGTTAGAAGTGATCAGACTGGGGATGGTGACTTTAAAGTGGATGAGCAAGGTGTGTTGAGGTTTCCTGGCAAGATTTATATTTCAGATGATTCTGAGTTGAAAAGAATGATTCTAGAGGAAAGTCATACAAGTAGCTTGAGTATTTATCTAGGAGCTACAAAGATGTATCAAGATCTGAAGAATATATTTTGGTGGCCTGGATTGAAAAGAGATGTGACACAATTTGTGTATGCTTGTTTGAGTTATTAAAAGTCAAAAGTTGAACATCAGAAACCTGCAGGGTTGATGCAACCATTGGATATTCCAGAGTGGAAGTATGACAACATTTCTGTGGATTTCGTGACTGGGTTGCTGAATACTCCGAAAGGGCATTATGCCATTTGGGTGATTGTTGATAGAATGAAAAAGTCAATGCATTTTATTCCGATTAACATCAGCTTTTCTTTACAGAAGTTGTCAGAGATCTATATTCGTGTGATTGTGAAGCTGCATGGAGTTTCGTTGAGTATTGTGTTAGATAGAGATCTGAGGTTCACTTTCAGATTTTGGGAAAGTTTGCAAGAGGCTTTGGGTTCGAAGTTGAGATTGATTTCAACTTATCATTCAGAGACAGATGGTCAGACAAAGAGGACTATTCAGTCTTTGGAAGATTTATTCAGGGCTTGTGTTCTTGAACAAGGAGGTTCTTGGGATATTTATTTATCTTTTATTGAGTTCACTTATAATAACAATTATCATTCCAGTATTAGAATGGCACCTTTTGAAGCCTTGTATGGTTAGAGGTGTAGGACACCTCTGTGTTGGCATGAATCTAGTGAGAGTGTGGTGCTTGGACCTGAGATTGTTTAATAGATTACTAAGAAGGTGAATATGATTCGAGAAAAAAATGAAAGCTTCACAAAGTAGGTAGAAAAGGAGACCATGTATAAGAGGAGGAAGGATCTTGAGTTCCAAGAGGGTGACCATGTATTCTTGAGAGTCACACCGATGATCGGTGTTGGGTGTGCCTTGAAGTCAAGGAAGCTTACTCCTCGGTTTATTGGTCCGTATCAGATATTAGCGAGAGTTGGAGATGTTGCTTATAGAATGGTGTTGCCACCTGTAACGCCCCCTTTCTATACCCCAAAATAATCACATAACAAATCATATAGTCATGAATACAAGTGTTTTTATTTTCATCAGAGTATATTTACATTTAGGTATAAAAGAAGTGCGTCACAATACTCACGAAACGACCACATGAATATTAATGTTTAAAAAGAATTAACTCAAAAGGGGTAAATCTCAACTAAAATTAAACGCATGATTCTCCGAAATTACATATTCATGTTTTCTCTTAAAGCGGAAGACTAAAACATATATGTATTCACTTAAGACATGACAAAACGTAATTACATGTCATCTGGTTGTTCACAACTCTATTCACATATAAACAAAACATCATTAAGGCAAACAACAAGTCTATCTACCCAAAGTTACATATCAGAGCGACCGACACGAGGGAAAGGAACTATACTCCAAAGGAAACCTCCAGCGAATCCTAATCTGCAATGCCTCGCAGGGCATCATAAAACAACAGAAGGGTGAGAAACATTATCATAATAATCAAGGCATAATATATATATATATATATATATATATATATATATATATATATATATATATATATATATATATATATATATATATATATATATATATATATATATATATATATATATATATATATATATATATATATATATATATACATGTATAGACATACTCAAGTACCGATTGCCTATATTCTATAGCCTTTCACTACGGTGCGTAATAATAAATTCTCACCACATCCAATACACTTAAACATATACACTCACACTAAACCATCCATCCATTAGTCAATATCCTACACATTCATTTATTCTCTATCCGCGTCCCATCAATTCCTGCACGCATGCATATTACATATAACAACCGCAACCATGCCGTGCGATTCGTATAATACTCATCTAAGGTCCTCAATCCTCTTTCCGGGTTATGGGCATATCGCTCATGTCCTACCGGAAACAACATCTCAGTCATTCTACCCCGGTAACTTCTTCACTAGGAACGACACATTGCCATCATACCCTAGTGAGTACAACTCCTCCACGCTTACTTCAACGTCATCCTCCCATCTATCAGACCATACATACATATATATACTATTATATTCTTAGAGATTATTCTCCGTTCATCATCTGAAGATGATAGTGCAACTCATAGGGACCGACTCATTCGTCCGCCAGATTCTCCTATGAGCTTATCACTTATCAAATCCTCCACGGGATCAAATATAACCATCGCATCAAGCGAGGTTCTGCAGATCCTACACGGGATCAAATATAACCATCGCATCAAGCGAGGTTCTGCAGATCCTACACGGGATCAAATATAACCATTGCATCAAGCGAGGTTCTGCAGATCCTACACGGGATCAAATATAACCATCGCATCAAGCGAGGTTCTGCAGATCCTACACGGGATCAAATATAACCATCGCATCAAGCGAGGTTCTGCAGATCCTACACGGGATCAAATATAACCATCGCATCAAGCGAGGTTCTGCAGATCCTACACGGGATCAAATATAACCATCACATCAAGCGAGGTTCTGCAGATCCTACACCGGATCAAATAGAACCATCGCATCAAGCGAGGTTCTGCAGATCCTACACGGGATCAAATACAACCATCGCATCAAGCGAGGTTCTGCAGATCCTACACGGGATCAAATATAACCATCGCATCAAGCGAGGTTCTGCAGATCCTACACAGGATCAAATATAACCATCGCATCAAGCGAGGTTCTGCAGATCCTACACGGGATCAAATATAACCATCGCATCAAGCGAGGTTCTGCAGATCCTACACGGGATCAAATATAACCATCGCATCAAGCGAGGTTCTGCAGATCCTACACGGGATCAAGTATAACCATCGCATCAAGCGAGGTTCTGCAGATCCTACACGGGATCAAATATAACCATCGCATCAAGCGAGGTTCTGCAGATCCTACACGGGATCAAATATAACCATCGCATCAAGCGAGGTTCTGCAGATCCTACACGGGATCAAATATAACCATCACATCAAACGAGGTTCTGCAGATCCTACACGGGATCAAATATAACCATCGCATCAAGCGAGGTTCTGCAGATCCTACACGGGATCAAATATAACCATCGCATCAAGCGAGGTTCTGCAGATCCTACACGGGATCAAATATAACCATCGCATCAAGCGAGGTTCTGCAGATCCTACACGGGATCAAATATAACCATCGCATCAAGCGAGGTTCTGCAGATCCTACACGGGATCAAATATAACCATCGGATCAAGCGAGGTTCTGCAGATCCTACACGGGATCAAATATAACCACACCGCCACTAGGAATGATGTTATATCATTCTACCCTAGTGCACCCATCAATCACACCTCATTCGGAATACTCCTAACGCACTACAATATGGTTTGCGCCTCATTAGGAACGATATCACGTCATCCTACCCAAATGAGCCTGCAACTAGGAACGATATCACATCATTCTACCCTAGTATAATCCACTCCGACACTATGTTCACTACTCAATGCCCACATAATCTATTATGTTCTCATACATTTATATTATCATGCCAACGGCAACGAACTCGATCATCTCATCATGCAATCCTATTCGATCTAGCGATTGCATAAAATTGCCGATCGGCCACACTCACGCTTCACAAACCATAAACTAGGATTCACGCCATTCGGCTACCCACAGCACCTCACGGGCCAGCATGCCCACTTTTAAATCGAGGGAAGATTGATCGTAATCAGGGTCCCAAGCCACAACAACACACAACAGGAGAGAACCTCATTCTGCTACGTTTACTACACGCTCGCCTAGCGAGCGTTCGCTACCTCCTCGCCTAGCGAACTTGCTAGCGAGTGCAAACAGAACCTCCAAACATTGCTCGCTACCTCGTTCGCCACAGCGAACCCCCAGCGAGCTCTTCGCCACTCCTTTCGCTACTGGCGAAAGGCCACAATACCATTATGTCCCAAGTCTGGGACCGTTCGCTACGCACTCGCCTAGCGAGCTACTAGCGAACATTCGCGACCTGCTCGCCTAGCGAGCTGCTAGCGAGCGTCTGCGAACAGAACTCCTCCCCACTGTTCAGAATTCGAAACAGCCGATAAATTCACCCGATTCCAACCAAACTCGTTCCAGTAGACTTAGCCTAATATATCTCGACTAATCTACATCATCCCTTCCAGATTCTAACCGATAAAACTCAGTTTCTACCGATTAAACTTATTTCGACCTAAAATGGAAAAATAGAGAAAACATCCAAACAACTCATACAATCCATACACAATCATATATATTAACAAGATGATGATATTTCACACCCTTACCTTGGATTAATCGAAGCTTGAGCTGTTCTTGACGATCCCACACTTTTCTTTTTCTTCTTCCCTTTTCTCCTCCTTTTCCTTCTTCCTCTTTTCTTTCCTTCCTTTTCTCTTATGTTTCTTTTCTCTTCTATTTCCCTTTTAATATCCTTCTCCTTATTTCTCCAAAACATCTATTAATTCAATATCCCATAAAATATCCCACTTATCATTAAATAGGAATGTCCAAAATACCTTCCAAACTATTTTCCCCGAAAACTCTCAAAATCGGTTAAAATAGAATATGTAAACTTAACATATTTCCACACAAATTCCATATCAAAAATAATATTCGTCCAATCAAATTAAGTAAGGACTCGATAAAAGAGACAATCGAAATCGGGGCGTTACACCACCAAATTTGTCAAATTTTCATGATGTATTCCATGTTTCACAGCTTTGGAAGTATGTTCCAGATCCGTCGCATGTGATTCTGATGGATGATATTCAGGTAAGGGATAACCTTATAGTTGAGGCTTTTCCCGTGAGGATTAAAGACCGTGAGGTGAAGCAGCTGAGAGGCAAAGAGATTGCTCTCGTGAAGGTGGTGTGGGGAGGCGTTTCTGATGGAAGTATGACTTAGGAGTTGAAAAGTAGGATGTGTGAAGCATATCCTGAGCTTTTTGGATCAGGTAAATTTTGAGGACGAGAATATTCTAAGTGGGGGAGAGTTGTAATGCCCCATTTTATTTTAATTATTTTTCGTAATTAAAGTTATGTAATGTTGTGTGTATGTATGTGATATATGTGTTTTATTATGTTGGGTACCCTGTGGTGGAGGGTAGTGACCTTAGAATTATAGACCCTAAGAGTGAGGGGTGTGTATCTGATTGCTTAGAACTTGGTGGTGTGGTGAGAGTGGCTAATTTATTGATATTAGTAATATTAGTTTTAGTGGATATTGTTATTATTATTTAATTTGTAGAATTAATAATAATAATAATAATAATAATAATAATAATAATAATAATAATAATAATAATAATAATAATAATAATAATAATAATAATAATAATAATAATAATAATAATAATAATAATAATAGAAAAAGGGGAAGTTGAAAGGAGTTTGTGGTCAGATCGTGAAAACTGAGAAAAAGGAGAAAGAGGAGAAGAAAGGTTATGACTCAAGAGAAGAAAGAAGAGATTCCATTGTTGAGGTAGAAGAATTTCAAGAACTCTAAGGTAAGGATGAGGTTCTAATTATCTAAGGGATAACATGTTGATTGGTGTGTAGATTATACCATGTAGGTATTTTATGTTGATGAATTGGTATTTTATGTTTTATGAAATTTTTGATGAATTGTGAATGGTTTTTGATGTTGTGATAGATGATAGAATGATGTATTCTTGCAAATTATGTTGTTGGATTCATATAAGTGATTGTTGTATGTTGTTGATGTTGTTTATGGTATAATGAATTATTTATGGGCTGTGTATGACGTTGATGTTTTGATTGATATTAGAATGATGAATCATTGTAATTTCTGTCGTTGGAATCATATATTTAATTGTAGAATGTTGTTGATGTTGTTGGTTGTTGTGATCGCGAGTCAGAGTTGAAACAAAGTCATGAGCAATTTTTGATGAACATGATTTGGGTTTGGGACTTTAGAAAAGTGTTTTTTCATGTTAACATATGTTTCAGATTATTTATAAGAAAAGGAAAGTTTTGGGAGGGTTCAAAAGTGTTTTTCATATAATAAGTTGCTGAAAAATTGATTCTAGACACAGTGTAATCGATTACCACTTTGGGCGTAATCGGTTACACTGCCTAAAAACTGTGTTTTTTGGCTTTTTCGAAGGTGCAATCGATTATGGGGTTTGTGATAATCGATTACGCCAATGGAAGCGCTGGTGGCTAGTTACACAAGCGTAAACGGTTACCACATATTGCTTAACCGGTTACACTATTGTTTTTTTAAATCTTCTAAAATTCATAACTTTTGTTCCCGGAGTCCGATTCGAGTGTTGTTTGAAGTGTCGGGAAGCTGACGTGTCAAACTTTAATCTAAAAAGAGTTTCTATGGCAGAAGTTGAATAATTTTGTGGTTGGTTGTATTATACGTATTATTATCATTATGTTGTGGTGTGATATGATTCTAAATACTTTGTGGATGCTTGCTATGTTGTATGTTGTTGTTGCTGGACTGTATGGAATTTTGTTATTGCTGGCTTGTATTGGCATGTTGCATTTTTAGATGGTTGTTGTCGTTGTTGTTGTCATGCATTTCATGGTTGCATGAGTTAGATATAAGTTGTGTGCCCATGTGGGTGTTTCCCTTGAAAATTGGAAAACAATCGCTGATCTTCTAAATCTAACTTTGGTTACTCACAGGATCGATCAGATTGATCCTAGGACATGTACTAAGTTCTACTTGAAAGAAAACTACCTAAAGCTAAACACTTCGACAGTGTTCTTGAAGAAAAGGTTCATGTGAAGGTAAAGTTTGACTAAAATGAAAGGACATGAGTTTGTAGGAAACAAAGTAAAGAGCCTTTAAAACATTTAAACCAAGTAAAGCAGAACGCAAAAAAATGTAAACTGCCAGGAATTAAAGATAAACTCTTTAAGATTAAGCAAAATAAAATAAGTTTCATAAAAACGTAAAGATGGTGCGTTTACATGACGTACATTCTCCTAGAACTCGTTTTTGTACACTCGGATATTTTGAGTAATTTTGGGAGTGACTTGTACAATAGTAAATTACAACACACCTAATTCTATAGCTAGAACCCTTATTTATAATAGTAAAATTAATTGTCATTAACCTCCTAAAATGACCAGCCTATGACAAGTGTCACGACGCATGTAGTCACTTGTTGGATGTGCGCCACTTGTCTTGTTTAGTTATTAGAAAGCATAATTGCTCCCTCCTTTATTTGAATTTCAAAAATTCCACTCATACTTAGCCAGCAGCCTCGGTTGAAGGTGGCATCTTTAGTATTTGGAAATATTTTCTAAGTCCCAAATACTTAAATAACTCAGCCTACTCGAAGGCATTTTCACTCGAAGATTTTTCATACTTCTTCAAAAGTTAAATATTTCATCCAAACATTTTAATTTAGTATGGGCGGAGAATTTGTGAGCTAACAAATTGCCCCCCAAAAATGTCTTTTTCGATCATGCTGAAGAAAAAAGACTATTTTTTGACAGCATCCAATTCGACGCCATCTTTCAACCTCCACATAGATGTCAATGCAACTGACTACCCATGACTTGAAAGAAAACTGTTCAGCTATTTTCACGCATGTCCGTGACATCATGGGCCATTATGATCGATTTCTTGGAAACCCCACAAAATCCCAGACCATCATCACTTTTTTAGGACCTATGAAATCGTGGGTCTAAGCAATAACTGCCACCGCCCCCATTTTCAATCTTGGGACGCTGCGTGTCCCACTAATCTTAGCCCATGAATGATGAATAGTGGCTTTTGATTACTTCAAAACGCCTTATAAATAATTTCACCATAAATCATTTAAAACTTTTTCACTCTAGCAATCACTTACGCATCCCTTCCAAAATACTCCCAATCATTCTTCAGTAACCCATTTTTACCAAAACTTCATCAATGACGTCTTCTACTGCTACCACCAAAGATCAGAAGAAAAATCCCCAAGCCAAAGGACTACAAGTTGCATCACTACTTCCTCCTTTCACCACACTGAGTGGGCATAAGATGGTGAAAAACCAACAAATTATCCCCTAACCTCTTATAGAAGAAAAGAGGCATATTTATGAACCGCAAGTAATAATCCCTATCACTGATGCAGGTAAGTCCTTAGATTTGGCTGGCCCTCTATCTCCCTTAGGAACCAATTATTCAACCCTTAGTGACTTTTTTCCCTCCTATCGCAAAACCAAACCTTTAGGGCAAAGGAAACCATTGAAGATCAGGAACACATAGCATTTCTAGCTATGTGGCTCTCTCGTTGTGTCTTCTGTACAAATTCTCTGCAGGTAGCGAGGAAATACCTCACTTTGGCCAACCAACTGCACTTGAATCCAGGTATCTGCCTAAGTGAGATGATTCTGGCCAGCTTATATGAGTCTTTGAGCGAAGGCACTAGTAGACTAAAAAGCCAAGAAAACAACGAGAACCTCTTATTGTCGGGGCCCTTCTGGTTACTTCAGCTTTGGCTCAATGCTACGTTTGAGACCAGTCTTCCCAACAAAGGGGTAGTTAACAAAGAAGACTCTGAGATAACAGGGAGACGAGTCGAATGGACTCGATTGGTCCAGCTCACCCCCAGTGAAGAAGGACAAACACTTAGGGCAAATATCTCTGGCTTTATTAAGATGTTCGCGAAGCGCCATGAGTTCACCCCACGGATGGCTCCCTTCGCAGAGAGGAAATATGGCCCTGAATGGTTCACTAGGGCTTTTCCACCTGCGTTCAAAAAACATGAAGCAGAGCCGAAACTTGTTTGGGAAGGTTTCTTAATACCTCGACTAATAGTCCACAAACTTAGCCTTCTGAGAGGCCAGGCAGCTCTGATGGCTTACCAGTCAAACCTTGTATCTCAATAGTTTGGCTTGGTCCAAACGCTGCCCAAATGTCTATACGAAAAGAAAGCCCATGTTATCCTCCCTAACACCGTCTTCAAAACCCTCGAGAGTTCGACGCATCTAGCTCGATGTGCTCACAAATACCTTCTAACGCCTGTTTACTTCGAACCTTCTTACCTTTGCACCCAAGAATTCAATAACTGGTGGTCGAGGCACTATACTTCAGAATTCCTTGATGTTTTGAGCTTTGTTCGTCTGATTGACCAAGCTTTCGTTGATGTGCAGGAAAAAATCAAGAAAGGTATATCCACTCATATCAAAGAGATTCAAGCCTTCCAAAAATACTTCGAAACTACCTATCGACCAGATGATGTTAGTCAAACCATTCGCGAAGCTACTGTCACACTGAAGGAAACATTTTCAAAGAAAATGGAGAATTTAAAAATCCCTTCGTACGTTCCTCGTGAGAAACGTTACGAGGTAGCTTTCACCTTATTTCCCCCAAAGACTCCTCGATTGCCAACTGCTGACTTTGGAGTGGCTCTTGCCCCTCCATTTCCAGATTGGTTTATCTATGGGGATTCTATAAAAATCCTTCATTAGTAGTCGAAACCGAAGGCCTGGCGGGTGGTTCCGACTAAACATATGCTCGATAGTTTCAAAGGGCACCTTCATGTCGGTATCGAAGATGTTCGCATCGAATACGAAATTCTTGAAGGTCATCACCCTTCGATTTTAGACTCTTTTATCTGAACTCTATTATTACTAACTTGTAGCAATGTGGTTTGTTTTGCAGCTGCTCCTAAAAGGAATGCACCTCAGCCACGGGTTGAAGTAAAGACTTAAGGCTATAAGGTACTTTATGCGCCTCTTTATTTTATAAATCCCATTCTTGATTGCGTCTAATACTACTTGATGACTTAGGTGTCTCACAAGCCACCTATAACACCTCAAAAGAGGCTGAAGAGAGCCTCTGCTCAAATTATTATCGACTCAGAGGATGATGATGAATCTCCTCCTGAGGAGTTACAACTAAAGAAAAGGAAGAGAGCCAGCCAAGGACCAGATGTTGCTGGTAACCTATCCGATCCTTCGACGGATGAGGTCCTAAAAACGACTACACTCACCAAAGGTAGTGCAGAAACCTCCACCAAGGGTGCCTCGACCCCAGCTGAAGTCCTTATTGAAAGTGACAATTCTAATCCTGTTGATGTGGGTGTCAAGGTATTTTATGCCTTGGCTTATCTTTGAAATTCCAATTTATTAGTACCTTTGTTCCATTTTATCATGGCTTATTTTCTCTTGATTCAAGCTGATGCCGGTGGCTCGAAGCTAACTTCGGACAAATCTCCTTCCCCAGCCACTATTTTAAATAGCCACGGTGAGCCTTCTTACCATCCCACGTCTGATTTGGGCTCTGGCATGAGTTCCCTTGGTGAAATTAATAAACATGGCCTTGAAACAGTTCCTCCTTCGCCTGTAAAAACTGCTACTCAACAATCCTAAACTGATGGTTCTGATCACGAAGAAGATGATGCACAACAGATTCTTGAGACAGCCAATGCAAGAGACATTCCTATGGAGGAGAATACATCTTTAGCTGATGCAGGTAATTCTCCATTGGGCAACACTATTGGCGTCGAACATACTGAGCCAGCAGGGAGTGAGGACACTGATGAGGACGAAACTATGCATCAATCTAAATTGGACGACCATAGTGATGAGAACACTAGCAATGGAATGGATGAAGATAAGGCAGATGATGGTCAAAGTGAGGAGGAGAAAATTGATAAAGACCCTACCAATGAACCAATCCAAGTCGAGGTTGCTGCTACTCCATCCGCCGCTGTGGCTAAAGAAGACAAAGCAATGCCTACTTTGTATGGTGCGGGACTTACTGAAACAGAACTCAGTGCCTTATAAATCAGCAACCATCGATAGTACATCAAGATCCTTCTTGAAAGTCGAGGGAGTTCTTCTGGCAGGACTCTGAGTACTTCGACTTCTGAAGGTCAAGCTTCGAGCAAGCCTGAAGAGAACATCCTCTAGAAGATCAAAGAAAAAATCTTCAAGGGTGACCTTTTCTCTATCTTACAAATGGACCATGTCACTCATCTTTCTCTGAAGAGTCTCCTTCAACAAGTGGACATTCGCGCTATTTCCCCTGAATCTGCTACCATTATCCTAGAACTTGGCACCATGATCGACCAAGTCTATGGAGACCTCAAATGGCTGCTTCAGATTGAAAAAGCTATTTCAACCAAAGTTGGGAGTGAGGTTGCCGCTTGGGCCTTTACTGCTGAGTCTGAGAACAAGGTAGCAGAATTAGAGGAAGCAAAAGAAAAGAACAAGCAAGAGATTTCCTTAAATGAAAAGAACATTTCTTCCTGGGAGCGAAAAATTAAGAAACTTCGAAGCAGGATCTCGAACGCTAAGAAACAGAATGTTGAGCTATCTGCCTTCGACAATTTTGGCCTTTTGAAAGAGCTTGATCATGCCATCACCTTTTTTGAGGAAGCTCGACAGTTGGAAGCAGAGGTTGCCCATCTAAAGTCTGATTAGACCTTGTGTGAAAGGCGCCTTGAACTCCAGAAGTCGAGATATTTCAAAATGAAAGAAAATCTCCCCTTTTAGCTTGTTATCATTTTTGTAATATTTTCCTTTTTTGGCCATCATATGCCATAGTCTTTTGACTTGATTATGTAATGTCTCAAACCATTTTGACATTTATAAATACCATTTTTGGCTTTGCTTTATGTACTGAATTATTATGTAGAGATTTTAATTTCTTGAAGCGCTGGTTTATATTTTTTCAAATACTTGCCATTTACTTTCAAAATTCTCTTATCTCCGTTTAATTCTTCGACTTCATAAGCTCCATTGAAGAACACTTTCGTAATTTGGAACGGGACTTCTCACTTTGGGGACCATTTGCCCAAGGCTTTGACCTTTCGGTCCATAGGCAAAATTACCCTCCAAACTAAGTCTCCAAGCAAAAAGGTCTTAACCTTAACCTTTTTATTGTACGATCTTTCTACCCTCTTCTTTTGCCTTTTCAAAAGCTCCAGAGCTTTAAGTCTTTCCTCATCTAAATCCACCAACTCGTCTAACATCATATTCCAATAAGTCTCACGAGGAATTTCATGATGTCTCTAAATCCTAATTGACTGAAGGTAGATCTAAACAGGTAACACTGCATCATGGCCAAAAGTCAATCGAAATGGAGTGCTATTGGTGGCTTCTTTGGGAGAGGTTTGACATGCCCAAAGGATCTGGTCTAACGTCTTATGCTAATTTTTAGGCTTCTTTCCCACATGCTTTTTTATCAGCCCAATCACCACTTTATTTTCCGCCTCGACTTGACCATTAGCCTGGGCATAATAAGGTGTCGAGGTTAGGAGTTTGAATCCCATTTCCTTAGAAAACTCCTGCATCTTTCGACCAGTAAACACTGACCCTTGATTTGTCGTAATTGTTTCTGGTATTCCAAACCTGTAAATGGTATACTTTTAAATGAACTCAATGACGTCCTCTTGATCCACCTTTGGTAGAGGTACCGCTTCGATCCACTTCGTAAAGTAATCAATTCCTACCAGGATGTACTTCTGACTTTTTGAGGATGTTGGTCGAATCTCTCCAATCAAGTCCAAAGCCCACCCTCTAAAAGGCCATGGTTTGACTATAGAGTGTAACTCACTTGCTGGGATATGCTGTATACCAGCATGGATCTGACATTCCTGACAGCCCTTGGCGAATTCAATGCAATCTTTTAACATGGTAGGCCAGTATACTCCTTGATAAAATAATATCCATTTCATCTTACGACCTACCTGATGTGCCCCACATGTCCCACTATAGACCATCGAAAGGGCCAGATATGCCTCAGATTCGCTAAGGCTTTTAAGTAAGACCCCCTCAGAGGTCTTTTTAAACAACTCGTTCCTAGAAGCATGTAACTTAGAGCTTGATACTTAACCTTTTGCTCTATAGGCATTGATGGATTACGTAAGTACTCGACCAAAGGCTTCCTCCAATCTTTATTCGTCAAACTGTCTACTGCAAAAATCTCGATGCTCTCTTTGTCAGTGTACCCAAACTTCATTACTTCTAGATTTGATGGATGTAATCCAACAGACACAACTTTACCCATAGCTTTGATTGCTTCATGTAAGTTTTCCTTCGAAACCTTATACCCAGAAGCAATTTGTGCTAAGTCATTTTCTACTTGATTCTTTAGTCGAGGTATATGTCGAATGCTCGCCATTTCAAATTTTTTCAGTAGTCTGTTGGCTATTACAAAATACATGATAAGATTTTCCTTAACACATTTGTACTCCTTTGTAATTTTCTTTATAACCAACTCTGAATCTCCCATTATTCCGACTCGGGTTTCCCCCAATTCTAACAAAATTTCAAGTCCTGCTATCAAGGCCTCGTATTCAGCCTCATTGTTGGAGCAAAGCCCTTCGACTTTATACTTGAATTTTGTTGGAATTCTTTTAGGAAAAATAATTTGCACGCCAATACCTGTCCCTTCTTTATGGATAGAGCCATCGAAGTATAGCTTCCAAGGTTATAGTTCGACGTAATCTAAAGCACTTTCATTTATAGAGTGGTCGACAATAAAGTCTGCTACCACTTGTCCTTTAACTGCCTTCAAAGGCTTATACGTTAAAGAATATTCAGTTAACGCTAGTTCCCACTTACCTATTCGACTATGTAAAATAGGTTTAGACAACATATGTTTGATAACATCAAAGTGATACAAAACATAAACATCAACTGGTTTTATATATTGCTTCAATTTTGTACAGGAGAAATACAAGCATAGACATAACTTTTCTATCATGCTATACCTAGTTTCTGCATCATTCAAAACTCTACTGAGGTAGTAGATGGCTCTTTGGATGCCATTCTCATCCTCTTGAACCAATGTGCTCCCTAAATTTTTGTCTGATACTGCTATGTATAGCCTCATACTCATACCCTTACAAGGTGGAGAAAGAATTGGAGGATGGCTCGGGTAGTCTTTGATTTTGTTGAAGGCTTCATGTTGATCTTTCGCCCATTCGAACCCTTCTCTATTGAATCGAAGCAATGGTGAAAATGCCTGTGTTTTTCTGCTTAAGTTTGATATGAACCTCCTTAAGAAGTTGATCTTACCCAGCAGTGACTGCAACTCCCTTTTTGTTGATGGCGCTTTCGCTTCCATGATGGCTTAGTTTTATTCTAGTTAATTTCAATCCCCTTTTTGTGGACCACAAAGCCTAAGAAATCCCCCGCCTGCGCATAAAACACACACTTAAGAGGATTCATCTTAAGACCATATCTCCTCATCCTCTCAAAGGATTATCGAAGATGATCCAAGTGTTCTTTCCCTGAAAAAAGACTTAACCAAAATATCATCAATATATATTTGCATGAAAGTCTCTATATAATCATGGAAAATTGAATTCATTGCTCGCCGATACGTTGCCCCAACATTTTTTAGGCCAAAAGGCATCACTACCCATTTGTAGGTGCCTAAGGTTCCAGGACATCGAAAAGCTATTTTGGGGACATCATCTTCAGCAATGAAAATCTAGTTATAACCAGAGTATCCATCCAACATGCTAAGGTACTCATATCCTGCGGCGGAATCGACTAGCATTTCTACCACAGGCATATAATATTCATCCTTAGGAGTTGCTGAATTTAGATCTCTAAAGTCTATGCAAACCCTTAGAGACCCATTCTTCTTAATAACAGAGACAATGTTAGCCAACCATTTGACTACCTGGCAGTGCGGATAAACTTGCATCGAAGGAGTCTCTCGACTTCTTCTTTTATTTTTGAGAGAATTCCTGGGGCGAAACGTCTCAGATTTTGTTTGACTGGCTTCTTCCCAAACTTGATTGGTAGTTTGTGTTCGAACAACTCTCTCTTTAAACCAGGCATCTTATTGTAATCCCAGGCGAAACAATCTTTATACTCTCGTAGTAGCTGGATGACTTCGACCTTAAGTTGAGGGTCGAGATTGACACTCACGTATGTTGGCCTTTTGATCACCCCTTCTCCTAGATCGACTTCTTCCAATGGGTCCTACGCTAGAATCTTAATATCATTTGCCAGTGGATCCTTTTCAAATCCCAGAGGCTCTTCATCATAGATGGCATCAAGCCTTTGGCTTTGCTCAACATCCTGAACCTTGTCAGGTGGTTATGGGTCGAAGTCCTTACCAGGACCTTCTTGATAAAAATCTAACTTGGCTTTGTCAGCCATCTATTTCCTAGAAGCTTCTAAAGCCGCTTGAAGTTTGGTTTCAGCCACGTAGGACGAAATTCTTTTCAGCATTTTGAACTCAGTCATTCTCACTGAATTGGCTTCCCCATCCTGTGGGGTCTACTGCAGGATTTCCAAGGTATGGAAGTCTCTCTCCTGGTACTTCCTTATCCCACCGGAAACCGTCAATGGGGTGTAAATATAATGAATAAAATGTCTCATCATCCGGGACGAATTCAAAATCTGTTGGGGCACATGGGCAAAAGTTCGCCAAATGTTTGTCGAACTGTCTTCGGTTGACATGATTGATAGATGCTCTGAAGTACCCTTGGTCAGCTTCGATGTTCTCCACTATGCCATTTGGCCTCCCAACAGCGATTCGCTGATGCATCAAAGATGGCAGTGCACCAATGTCATGTATCCATTCTCGTCCCAAAAGTAGATTATAATTAGCCTTTGTTTCCACCACCATGAAGACAATGGGCCTTGTAATAGATCCACCTGTATTACCCCCATTGTCGAACCAACCTTCCCTTCGTAGTTCGACAGGACCATATTATGTGGCTTGGTGTCGGTGTCAGATTTGCCAATTTTATTCAGTAAGAAGTGTGGCATCAGGTTTACCGTTGCGTCACAATCCACCCGAATCTTATTTACTAGCACATTCTCTACCTTTCAGGTGATGTAAAGGGGCTTCAAGTGATTTTTCATTGCCTTTGCAGGTCGCTCAAAGAAGGCCATCTGCTCTTCTACGCAACCATTGTTCATGACGTAGCACATAGGTTTGTGTGCTGCCATTTCTGCCTCAGTGTAGGTATCTAGATTCTTGACCTTTGTGATTCTGCCGAAATTTCTGGGCATTATAGATACCACATTTACCAGGATGTCTAAAGAGGCGTTAGAGTTAGAATCGAAGTTATTTGTCATCTCTTCGTCATCTTCGATCGTCCTTTTATGTTCGACCTCTTGAGAGGGGAACAATTTTCGTCCCACAAGCATTTTCTCAGTAATTTTAAGTTGACCCCCTTTGTTTTCAGCAGGGGCATTAGTGCTAAATTCTCCCTGATTATTCGATGAGGCCTTCCTTCTTATTTATTCCCTTCTCCATTGGGATCGTGACATCGGGTTTTTCCCTTTGTATTTCTCAGAGACATGCGCAGTTTTAGAGGATTGGAACTTCTTTCGATAGGTGATAGATGAACCCCGATTAACTTTGAAATTCTTCCATTTTTAATGTCCCTTTTTGTCTGTCCTCATTAGGTCTGACCCACTTGCCGTTAGAAATCTCGGAAAATGGCTTAAAGGTAGCAGGCCTTGCCCTGGGTGCTCTAGTGTTAAGCTCAGACTTTCTTGGATCACTACTTCGAGGGCCAAAGTTAGGCCTCTCCCATTTCTGTTTTGTCTTTCGCATCCCCTCGAGCTTTTGAGCAGCCTTCTAATAGAAGATTGCACTACATCTGGGGCACAACATGACACCAGACCCTTTCTTTTGGCAACGATGGAGGAATTCGACGATGGTCTCCTCATGTCTTGGATAGGCCATTTTGTTGTATTCCTCTTGGCCACCTAATTCGTCGTTTTCCATGGTCTCATGTTGTGTTATTTCAACCATGTTCACATCCATGTCGACGCCATTATTTAGGTTCAGCCTATGGAGGTCCAACTCAAGGCCTTCAGCAACCTTATCCATCCTAATAAAACCATCTACAGCTTATTTGGTTACCAGCATCAGGCTGGAGCCTTTAGTGTCCCCCTTACTTGAATCACCAAAAATCTTGTCGAGGCCTTCAGCAGCCTCATTCATGAGTATTTTTGGGGTATCATACTCAAAGCCTATAGTTACCTTGGCCAACATAGTTTTATTTGCAAAATCCTCAGTGATTTCCACCATGTTAATCAAAAAATCAAAGCCATCAGAACCTTCGATCATATGTGCCGCCGTGGGCTCAGTATAATGGGCATCCGCCACTTGTAGTGGATCAGTGTCAATTTTCATCTGGCTATTGCTTTTCTCTCCAAACTTCAATCTTCCCTCTTGGATAGCATTTTGAACCAGATCCCTGAAAAGAAAACATTGAGACGTTTTATGACCCCAAAAATTATGGTATTTGCAAAACCCTCTCTTTTTTCTCTGTTCTAAAGGTGGCACTTTAGCGCCAATGGGCACTATCATTTTCCCATCCTTAACTAACAAATCAAAAATTTAGTCACATTTAGTGATATCGAAAGTATATGTTTTCTTTGGAAACTTGTCATTCTTTTCAGATTCGACAAAACTTTTTCCATTTGGGGGAGCTAATACTTTACAAGCGTAAGGAGGACCCTGTTTTAATTCAGCAACATCTATCTCGTTTTCGTCGAAGTATAATGACTCATCTCGTGCACCTTCGATATTTTTATTATATTCGACGTAAGCTACCTTCTTACTCTTATTAAATTTGGCCTTTTCGTCTTTAAGACGCTCTAGCTGTCAAACCCTATCAGCTAGTTGAGCCATACCTCTCAGATACTGGGTATCTAGTTTCTTCCTAATAGAGTAATTGAGGCAACCAGCGGCCATTTCGACTAACTCGGGTTAGGTACTTGAGTAAAACACCTAGCTTTAAGCAGTCGAAACCTATTTAGATAATCTTCTATTGGCTCATAAAACTTTCGTTTTATACGAGCCAATTCCTTCAAACTAATCTTGGTTTGCCCCATATAGAATTGCTCATGAAATAAACGTTCCAACTGGGTCCAATTGCAAACTGATTTAGGGGGTAAGGTTGTAAACCAAGTGAAGGCATTTTTAGTGAGAGAGCTTGGAAATTATTTTATCCTAAGGCTTTCATCATTTGCAATCTCTCTGGCTTTGATCATATATCAGGCAACGTGTTCGACAATAGATTTCGTCGTATCTCCTGAAAACTTAGTAAACTTTGGCACCTTCGTCCTAGGAGATAATTCTGACTAGAGAATATAATCTACTATTGGTGACGTATAATTTGGCCTAGTGAAATCGGAGTTTACCCTGTTTCGAGCCATTATTCTTTCGACCATGGATGCTAGGTTGTTATCGACGGCCATGTTGTTACGTCGAACCTGTTGTATGACATTGTCTGCATCTTGGTTTATATTCACCATAATTACTTCTGGGTCTCTATCTATCGAAATTGGTACCTGGACTCTTTGTGGTTCGACTCTGAGAGGCTCGAGTCTAGGGGGTTCGACCCTCCCTTGATTTTCTAGATTGGCCTCAGGGAGGTTCCCTAAGTCCTGTCGTGGAGTATTCTCCACAATAGCTATGTTCCAGACAGTGGTCGACACACCCATAAATTTTGCCAGCCGTTCTAATTGCACTGCTAACTGTTGGTTACTCTGAGTAGTATTTTGGACCAGAGGTTGAAATATTTCTCCCATATTTTAGGATAAAGTTTGGACCATGTTGTTAGAAAGTATTTTGCGGTAGTGTTTTATCGTATCCACAAGGATTGATGAGAATATGAGATGCTTGTCGTTCAATGGTTTAATGATTTAAGAAAAGGGGGTTTTAAAATGGTTTCTATTTTCGTAACAAGAGTTTGCAAGAATTAAAACAGAATAAAATTCGGGCTAAGTTTGATAAAAGCATGTCATGCTCCAGGAACTGCTCCCGAGTCATCATGCTACGCTCCACGGAGGGATCACGACACTACAACTGAAGTACCTGCATAGAGTCATGTATATCAATCATAGCACGCTGAGTAGTCGCCATCCAATCCCAATTATAATTGCAGATAGCCTGCTGAAATGGATCAAAACACTGTGAGAAAGCAACACCAGGGCCATCAGTAGCCCCGGTATCCGCAGCAGCTGAACTCCCTTTGAAACCTTTAGGCCGGAAGTATTTGTCCATATATCTGTCATCAATAGCAGCCGAAATTGTCACCTGTCAACGCGAAGGTAGTTTCACCCTCGCCTGAAGATACAACGCCATGATGAGACAAGGAAAAGTGAGGGGACAATTAACTCTCGCCCCCGCTTTCAATCCACTCTCCACCACAGATCGCATCTCATCGACAATGATTCGAGCCACATCAATCTGGACATTAGTAAGAATAGAGTGACCAAATGTGCCACTAGGATCGACACAGTCGACGTATGTGATTTTGGCTTAATGTTCGTCAAAATCAACAGTAACACTAACTGAGGCAAATGCTTCATGTCTTCTCTATGGTACCGCCTTGGAACCCCAGATGGGTTCAATTCTACAGTTTTACCGTCTAACAATAGGGCATCATAAATTAGATTTGTATCTCTGTGAAGTCTCAGATCTCGATGATAATCATCAATTTCATCTTCTCCCAAGCTAAGCGGTCTTCCGAGTACCCTATTGATGGTATCTCTGTCAAAGCTCACCGGTCTACCTAATACCCTTGTGGTCCAGGTGAATGGTTCATCATCGTTTGGAAGTGTGTTGGCATAGAACTCTCGCACTACCTCTGTGTTGTAGCTGTCTGTCGGCGTCACCAACACGTCCCATCTCTTGCTGTTTATGAGTCCTGCGAAAGTCCTGTATGATCCTTCCGGATGAATTAGGAACCTTTTCTCTGGTAAAATCTTTCGCTTTTCCAAGGCCACGTATCGAGCGGCTTGCTTTAGACCTATAAATCTCTCACTATCATACTGGATTGGTTGGGGCCGTGAGGTGCTACTGACATTTTGCTTCTTGGATACTATTGACCTGGATGCCATCTTCAACAAAAACATAGGAGAAGAAAAACAACAACCACATAACAGATCAGTCCAACAATCAGAACAGAAAAACAAAATGCTGTCATGTTCGCTGCAAACTTCGTTGTGCGAAGACCTGGCGAATACTCGCCCTAGGTTCGCACTGCGAAGGTGCTAGCGAAGGCCACGGTTTTTTGAAATTCACCACTATTTTCAACTCCCTAAGCAAGACAGCCAAATTGCAACATAAACAATTCATGAACATCAACATTGGTCATGCTAGGGACAATTCTAAATACACATGCAACCCATCAATCCAACAATTCTGTTCTACCCTAGTTCAACCCATAAGTTATGTTCTATTTCAACTAATACAACCTAATCAACAGAAGAATTAAAAAAGGAAAACATACCTGGTTGAGGAAGCTTGATTGAGGTTGTTAGACAGAATTAGGGTTTTCAAGAGAATGGTACAATTGTGATGTGAGAGTGAAGAGTGAAAATGTGAAAGTGAAGTGGAGTGGGATACACACAAAAAAATGCTGAGAACCAAAAGAAAACTTGGGCCTAAGTGGGTGGCCCACTGAAATTTAAAAATAACACAACCTGATTCACTTTGTTCGCACTGTGAACTTCCTAGCGAACATGTTCGCTAAGCTCTTCGCACGGCGAAGGTGCTAGCGAACATGATAGGTTTTGGTTTTTAACTTATCATTTCAGATCATTTTTTCAGCAAAAGTCTACCACATAATGCACAACAATTACACAACAAAAAGCAGTAAATACTTACAATGTTGGGGTGCCTCTCAATAAGCATTTTGTTTAACGTCGTTGGAGCTCGACGGTCCGATGCGATCATGGATTACAAAAGGGCACAAAGGTGGTATCCCGCTTGAAATCAACACCTAGGTAAATCTTCAATCTTTGTCCGTTAACTGTCCAATTCTCTTGGGTCTTTATGTATTCAATAGTAATTGCCCCATAACTCAAAATGTTGTGAATCCGAAACAAACCCAACCACTTAGGCTTTAACTTCCCGGGAAACAATCTCAACCTAGAATTGAAAAGTAACACCATTTGTCCTACCTCAAACTTCTTGATCACAATCTTCTTGTCATGATACCCCTTCATTCGGTCTTTGTAGAATTGGTTTGATTCATAAGCTTGGAGGCGTATTTCTTCCAACTTATGAAGTTGGCTTTTTCTTTTGTCGCCACTCAAGTTCTGATCAAAATTTATCAACTTCAATGCCCAAAAGGCTTTATGTTCCAATTCAACCAGAAGGTGGCTGTTTTTACTGTAGACCATTTTAAACAGTGTGAGACCAATCGGAGCTTTGAAAGTTGTCCGATAGGCCCACAAGGCATCGTCAAGCTTGCTTGACCAATCCTTCCTCGAGGTAGACACAATTTTTTCCAAAATCTTTTTAATTTCTCGGTTTGATACCTCCGCCTGTCTGTTAGCTTGCGGATGGTACGGTGTTGCAACTTTATGTCGCACATCATACTGTTCCAAAGCTTTGGCTAACTGAGTGTTACAAAAGTTGGATCCTCCGTCACTTATTAACACTCTCGGAGTACCAAAGCGAGAAAATATGTTTTTTTTCAAAAAATTTATTACGGTTTTCCCGTCTGCCTTAGCGCTAGCTATGGCTTTAACCCATTTTGAGACGTAGTCAACCGTAACAAGAATATACTCATTTCCAAACAATGATGGGAATGGACCAACAAAATCAATGCCCCAACAATCAAAAACCTCGACTTCTATCATGCTTTGCAAAGGCATTTCATTTTGTTGCGATATTCCACCAATCCTCTGACATTTGTCACAACTTTTTGTGTGCACGTACGCATCTTTGAACAAGGACAGATAATAAAATCCCGATTGGAGGACTTTGGCGGCCGTTCTTGTATCGTTAAAATGACCTCTATACGGAGAGTTGTGGAAATGACAAAGGATGTCTTTGGCTTCCTCTTGCGATACACATCTCCTTAAAATGTTGTCGACACCAAGTTTGAACAAATGAGGCTCATCCCACACAAAGTACTTGGCATCAGACAAATTTTTTTTTCTCAGGTGACTAGTTAGACCTTCCGACATTAATCCGGTGGGTTTGTGGTTAGCCATGTTAGCGAACCAAGGTCTAACCTTTACCATATACAAATTTTCATCAGGGAACTCTTCCCTCACCTCCTGCTCATGCTTTGTGACTTCATCATTCACAAGTCGGGAAAAGTGATTCACTACCAAATTCTCGGATCCTTTTTTATTACGAATTTCAAGATCAAATTCTTGTAATAAAAGAATCCAACGAATTAGCCGTTGCTTGGAATCTGGCTTGGTAAGCAGATACTTGGTCGCCACATGATCGGTGTACACCACAACTTTGGATTCAATCAAATAAGACCTAAATTTTTCTAATGCGTACACTATTGCAAGCAATTCTTTTTCAGTTGTTGCATAATTAATTTGAGAATCATTAAGAACCTTGCTCGCATAGTGTATCACATGGAAAATTTTGGGCTTTCTTTGGCCTAACACTGCGCCAACCGCATAATCGCTCGCATCACACATGAGTTCAAAATCATTTTTCCAGTTTGGTGCAACGATTATAGGTGCAGTTATTAGGCTTTGTTTCAAAGAATCAAAAGCTGTCATACAAGAATAATCAAAAACAAAAGAATTATCTTTATTGAGCAGGTTGCTCAATGGTTTCGCTATCTTTGCAAAGTCTTTGATGAATCTTTGGTAGAATCCTGCATGACCCAGAAAACTTCGAATTTCCTTCACATTCAGAGGTGGCGGCAATTTTTCAATAACTTCCACTTTAGCCCTATCAACTTCAAGTCCCTTTGAAGAAACCTTGTTCCCAAGCACAATGCCTTCCGTAACCATGAAGTTGCATTTCTCCCAATTAAGCACCAAATTAGTATCCATGCACCTCTCCAAGACAACATCAAGATTTTTTAGACAAAGATCAAATGACGGTCCAAAAACTAAGAAATCATCCATAAACACCTCGATAGTCTTATCAATCAAGTCTGGGAATATAACTTGCATACACCTTTGAAAATTCATCGGTGCATTACACAAACCAAACGGTATCCTTCTATAAGCAAAGATTCTGAAAGGACAAGTGAAAGCTGTCTTTTCATGATCCTCCAGGTTGACAATGATTTGGTTATACCCTGAGTATCCATCCAAAAATCAATAATATTCTTGACCGGAAAGTCTCTCTAGCATTTAATCCATAAAAGGAAGAGGGAAGTGATCTTTTCTTGTAGCTTTATTGAGCCTACGGTAGTCGATACACATCCTCCATCCTGTTATAGTTTTTATCGGAATCAACTCGTTCTTCTCATTGCGAACAACCGTCATTCCACCTTTCTTCGGCACCACTTGAACTAGACTAACCCACGGACTATCGGAAATAGGATAAATCATGCCGACATCCAACATTTTGACAACTTCTTTCCTCACCACTTCTTTCATAGTAGGATTCAATCTTCTTTGTGGCTGAGCTACCGGTTTGAAATCTTCCTCGATGAATATTCGGTGCATACAATAGGAAGGACTTATTCCTTTCAAGTCAGAAAGAGTCCAACCCATCACCTTTTGATTTTTCTTCAAAACACCAACTAATTTCCTTTCTTCCTCCGTGGTTAGATCCGAACTTATGAATGTCGGCTTGTTTTTCTCTTTATCAAGGAAAACATACTTAAGATGAGATGGTAACAGTTTCAACTCAAGTTTGACTTCCTCGTTGTTTTCTTTTTTCAAAATTTCCACCCTTTCTTTCAAAGGTGGAATTTCCTCTAATTCCTCAAGCTCCCGCAAATATTTTTCAATCTCTCTTTCTTCTTCTTCATTGACTTTTGAAAGAGCATTGGTAAGAACTTGTTGTAATGGTATGGGAACTTGCAACAACTCCTTGACTTCTTCGATCGCCACTTCTGTTGCATCAATTCTAAAACAATCGGTCTTGTCCTTTGAAATATTCATGGCTTCAAAACGATTGAAACAAATCTCCTCATCTAGAACTCTAACCTTTATTAGACCATCATCCATATCAATCGCCATGCGCGCGGTCTTCATAAAAGGTCGACCAAGAATCAAGGGAGAGTCTTCATCTTCTTCCGTATCAATTACCACAAAGTCAATTAGGAACAAAAATTTGTCAACCTTTACCAACACGTCTTCGGCTACACCATGAGGGCGAGTGGTAGATTTGTCGGCAAGTTGCAATGTCATTTGAGTGGACTTCAACTCCATGTATCCCAACCGCTTCATAATGGACAGGGGTATCAAGTTGATACTAGAGCCTAAATCGATCAACCCTTTTCCAATATAAGTGTTTCCAATTGTGATGGGCAAAGTGACTCATCTAGGATCACTTTCTTTTCTCTGAAGAGTCCGTTGAATGATTGCGCTATAACTAGCATCCACCATGATAGTTTCTTGATCTATATACCTCTTCTTCTTAGTAAGGATGTCCTTCATGAATTTAGCATACTTGGGCATTTGCTCCAATGCTTCGGAAAATGGAATATTGATTTGCAATTGCTTGAATATGTCCATGAAACAAGCATAGTGTCTCGCATTGTCTTTCCCTGTTGGAGCATGCCGATATGGCAAATTTTGAATCGGGATAGTGCTCACTTGCTCTTTTCCTTTCCTAGATTTTTTCACTCTTTCTTCTCTCTTATTTTTCTCTTCTTCCTCACTTTTTTTCATTCTCTCATTTTCAACTAAATCTCCCTCAACATTTTTTTCTACTTCTTTTCAACATTTTCATTTTCTTTTTCAACTACAACTTCTTCCGCCACTATCTCCTCACCTACGCCCATGTCAATTTCTCTACCACTTCTTGTGAGAATCGCCTTGCAATGCTCCTTAAGATTTGGAAGAGCGGTAGCCGTGAAAGGCCATTTTTTTTATCGGCCAATTGCTTTGATAATTGGCCCATTTGTGTCTCCAAATTCTTTATAGCCGCATCGATGTTCTTTTGGTTTGACATTGACATTTGCATAAATTAAGTAAGAGTTTCTTCCATCTTTGACGGTGCACTTTGAGTTTGTGGAGGTTGAGTGTAATTTTGATATTGTTGACGATTTGAAGTTCCGGCTTCTTGCGGCCTCCAAGGTTGTTGGTACCCTTGATTTGGTCTTTGATAACCTTGATTTTCTTGTTGATAAGTTGGTCTTTATTGGTATCCCTGATTTTGATTTCTGGCATAGTTGACTTCTTCCAATACCGGAGGATAATACCCGGTAGGATGATCACCTTTACACAATTCACAACTTGCCACTTAGGCTTTGGTAGGAACTTCTTGCATCTCTTTGATTTGCTGTGGAAGCTTCAATATTTGTTGAGTTAAAAGCTCCACTTGTTGTGAAAGAGTTTGTTTTGAGCAAGAATAGCATCATTAGTACCTAACTCTAGCACTCTGGGTTTTCGTTGAGCTACTCCACGGTTATGATTTTCTTGGTGATCATTAAGTGTCATCTTGTTGATAATTATTATTGCATATTCGGTGCTTTTAAACATCAAAGAACACCCCGCCATAGCATCCAACAAGGTCTTGTGAACCGAGAGGAGACCATTGCGGAAAATGTGAACTTGCGTAAGTTCATCAAGCCTGTTCCCTTTGCATTTCCTCAACATTGACTTGAATCTCTCCAAAGCTTCATTGAGGGATTCATTCCCTCCTTGTGAAAACACAGCTATCGCAATTTTTGCTTCCATGAAACAATTATGCGGAAAGAACCGTTCAAGAAACTTCTCTTCCAACAAATTTCAATCTGTCATAACTGTTGTAGATTGATCAAGATACCATTCTTTCGCTTTCCCGATCAAAGAATGAGGAAATAGCCTCCTGAACAATGACTCTTCATCAGCTTCTGTTGCTCCATTGCACCCGCAATCTCATAGAATTTGGTAAGATGTGTAAACGGATTCTCATGATCTAACCCCGTGAAAGGATTTTGATAAATGAGTGCAAGGATTCCCGTTTTCATCTCGGTTTGCCTTAATTTTAGAGATTACGCGCAAACTGAGCGTTGTGTCTTGGATTGTTTGTACATGGAACTAAAACTAGAGGTGGAGGCGATGCTGCCATAATTGGTGAATTAGGTGGAGTGGATGAAGAAGATTCTCTATGCTCTTGTCTCTCAATAGCTTGTTGTCGTCTTCGCCTTGTGCGACTATTGGTACGGCGAGCAGTTCTCTCAATCTCAGGATCGAAAAGAATGTTTTCAGGTCGGACCTGTCCTCGCATAAACGAATGCTGCACACGAACTAAACAGATTAAAAAGTACAAAGAATTACAAGGATAAGAGATTCACAATACAAAAATCTTAAAATCACCAAACTATTGCAATGCTTGCAATATTCTACTGACAATCCCCGGCAACGGCGCCAATTTGTTAGAAAGTATTTTGCGGTAGTGTTTTATCGTATCCATAGGGATTGATGAGAATATGAGATGCTTTTCATTCAACGGTTTAATGATTTAAGAAAAGGGGGTTTTAAAATGGTTTCTATTTTCGTAACAAGAGTTTGCAAGAATTAAAACAGAATAAAATTCGGTCTAATTTTGATAAAAGCATGCCAAGATTAGGGTTCGCTAATCCGTCTTAAACGTATCCAACCGATCAAATATGTGAACATAGTTTTAACCAACATAATCGTGTATCCTCGTAAAAACATTCATTTCTAAAGCGGTTTCGTGAATGTTATTGTTTCGACCTTTAAATGATCTCTCTAAATAACACTCGAAACAATAATCATTAAGATCAATATAAAGAGGATATCAACTTTCAAACCTATGTCTAGAATTTGTATAGTTGTTAGATGAAGATATTAGGTCAAGACTTGAAAAGTTCATGTCTAAAGCAATCCAAACCATAGATATGACAAAAGATAGCAAATAACTTCATCTATATTGATCCCAATATTGTTCACATACAAAAGATCAAGAAGAATGCATAAAATATGAACTAACTACCCATAACCTTGACAAGAGAGGGATTTAGCCACCCATTTCCATGATAACTTGAGCAACAAGTTTCGGAAGAAGGTTGATCAACATCTGAGTCGAATAATCGAGATTGGATAGGAATCCACCTTCTTTTTGTGAAATATTGCTAAGAGATGATGAGAAATGGAGAGAAAAGATTTTTAGGTCAGAAAATCCTCTCAAAAGAAAGTACAAAAGTAAAAGATATTTTTATAAAAAGTGGCACAAGCTACTTATATAAGGCCTGCTGAGCTGTCATGTTTGCAATGCGAACAAAGTGTTCACCTAGTGAACAGCCAAATTGGCACCTGAAGTGCCTATGTCCTGTGAAAACTCCCCAGACAGATTTCCAAATGTTCTCTGTGCAAAGAATTCTTCGCAGTGCGAAGGCTTCGCATCCAACTTTGCACAGCAAATTCTTTTCCAAATACCTACTGCCTCAAGTCTGGGAGTATTCGCTAGAGCTTCGCTACCTCTTCGCTCCAGCGAGTTGTTCGCTGCCTTCTTCACACAACGAGTTTAGGTCCCTTTTCTTTCTGGGTGAACAGTACATTGGGATTCCTGGTCTTCGCTGGTAAGTTTGCTGTGCGAACTTTGTGAAGTTTTTTGGCAAGCTTCGCTAGCAAGTTCGCACAGCGAACTTGCTGTTGTTTGCATGCTGACTTGGTTTCTTTGTGATCCTTCTTGTGTCTTACTATTCAATTTTTCATGCCTAATTCCTGCACAATAACATATAAATCAAAGGAACCAAGATATTTTCACGTAATGGTGCAAATCAACAAAATCAAGAGTGATTCTAACACTTTCTTTACAAAAAAGAAGTGAAAGATGCCCATATTTGATAGTTCAAATAAGAAAAGTTGGTCATTCAACATATGTGCAGGTTGCTCTCATACATTTGCTGCCTCAAACAAGCTATCGAAGTATTGGTCAGATTAGGGCTTTGAGTGGAATACCCCACACCTATACTTTGGTTGTTTCAACCAGCATTTACCCCAGACCCTGATCCTTGTAATGGTGAAGCCATCACATTCTCTGAGAATATTGGGGGAGCATTCTGGAGCCCTTGCATTACTGTGGTTGGCATTCTATATGGTGAGTTTCTTGGTAATGGTTGTGAAAACCCTTGAGGGAAAAAATGTCTAGACGTCGAAGTCCCTCCTGGCGGAGTTTGGGGATTCGACGCTTGAGGCCCAATATACTCTAACACTAGTTAGGTGTAGGCCCATATACTTGTCGACCCTGATCCCAACACTAATGGCACTGGTTCAGGCCTAACATGAGGCGGTATCTGCTCCCCTGTCGAAGGTACTGAGGGTGGAACCACATCACTCCTAGACACATCTCGAGGATTGGTGTTACTAGGCTGGAGATTAGAGCCATCTCCTCAAATATTTGGGTTATTTGGATGACTAACATCTGTCGGCATTTCCCTAGTATAATTTTTCCTTGGTTTTTCTTCGTTTGTAGTGGCTATCTTACCACTTCTTAATAACATACAACGAAGTTTTATCAAAGACAATAACAACTATATTTTTCGCAAACTTCTACAAAAATTTGAAGAATTTTTAGCACTGTCCCACTGGGCGTGCCAATTTGTTTCCCTTGAAACTTAGAAAACAACCGCTGATCTTCCAAATCTAAGCTTGGTGACTCACAGGATCGATCAGATTAATCCTAGGACATGTGCTAAATTCTACTCGAAAGAAAACTACCTAAAACTAAACACTTCGACAGTGTTCTTGAAGAAAAAGTTCATGTGAAGGTAAAGTTCGACTAAAATGAAAGGACATGAATTTGTAGGAAACAAAGTAAAGAGCCTTTAAAACATTTAAACCAAGTAAAGCAGAATGCAAAAAAATGTAAACTGCAAGGAAGTAAATATAAACTCTTTAAGATTAAGCAAAATAAAATAAGTTTCATAAAAACATAAAGATGGTGTGTTTACATGACGTACATTCTCCTAGAACTCGTTTATCTACACTCGGATACTTTGAGTAATTTTGGGAGTGACTTGTACAATAGTAAACTACAACACACCGAATTCTATAGCTAGAACCATTATTTATAATAGTAAAATTAACTGCCATTAACCTCCTAAAATGACCAGCCTATGACAAGTGTCACGCCGCATGTAGTCGCTCGCTGGATGTGCGCCACTTGTCTTGTTTAGTCATGAGAAAGCATAACGGCTCCCTCCTTTATTTGAATTTCAAAATTTTTCAATAATACTTATCCAGCATCCTCGGTCGAAGGTGGCATCTTTAGTATTTGGAAATATTTTCTAAGTCCCAAATACTTAAATAACTAAGCCATCTTGAAGGCCTCTTCACTCGAAGATTTTTCATACTTCTTCAAAACTTAAATATTTCATCCAAACATTTTAATTTAGTATGGGAGTCGAATTTGTGAGCTAACAGTGGGGTGTGAGCGTCTTATTCGGATTCTAATTATAGAATCGTATCGTTGTTATTGTTTTTGTTGTTATTGAGGTGATCGTGTGTCCATGTGGAGTGTGAGCGGCCACGGTGATCGTGTGCCCAGGTGGGGTGTGAGCAATCACGGAAGTCGTGTGCCAATATGGGGTGTGAGCGACATTATGGAAATTTTGACGGGAATTGTGATCCTGAAATAGGGATCGGGTTCTGAATTAGGAACTGATGGTACCACATACATTGAGTCGAGTTGTGAGTCTTAATGCATTGTATTTTATTTGTGTTTGTTGTTGTGTTGGATTTGTTGACATGTTGGTTGTAACTGTTGTTGTATGGTTGTATGTTGTGGAATGGGTGTTTGTGCATGAATAATATAATGCTTGCTTAATTATCATGCTTTCCTTTATCTAATTATGATATCTCACCCCTTCTGTTTGAATGTTGCATTTACATGGACATCATGCTGATAACTCACAGTAGAGGAGTTGAAGTGAGTAGAAGATGAAGTCTTCTATTTTCCTTTTAGTGTCGGCGTCTGCTCTGATGTGTAACACCGGGGTCAGAGAATATTGTGTTTTGATGTGTTTGATAGAGATTTTTGGATATCTCTAAAATAATTGTTGTTTATGTTGTTTTGAGGAAATAGTTATGCCATGAATGATTGTTTAAGTTGATTCTACCGCTATTTCAATAAAGTCTTGAGATCTCAACATGTTGGGTTGTTATAGTTATTATCAATAATTTTTAAATAAATTGCATGTGTTACATATCTTGTTATATGAGCAGCTGTAGTATGAATTGTGTGACATCCTGAATATGTTTTGATGAAATTACTCTGATTTATATTTAAAATTATGTGGGATATATTTGGGGTGTTATAGATTCTAACTGAGTCATAGAACCTCGTTACTAAAAGATTTGAATGGAAGCTCTATCATGATCTCAATTAGACTTGAGGAAGAAGACATTGAGTCAGAGTCATTATTCATAGAAGCGCAACCAAATATGATGCCATGCACATCTTTTTCCATAAATTCCCAATCTAATTTTCCTATAGCGTGTTTAGATACTTTCATACACTGTTTCCATAATGCATGCCTCTCAGTTACATTTTTTGGGGAAATTATTCGTCTGCTCGCATTGCAATCACAAATTAGAATCGTTGAAATTGATTAGACGAATTCTAAAAAGGAAAAGAAAGCGATCATTGTACCTAGATGTAAAATAATGAGGGGAAGCAACAAGGACAAATGATTTCCAAACTTATAAGAGTGGCGAGAGAGAGAGAGAGAGAGAGAGAGAGAGAGAGAGAGAGAGAGAGAGAGAGAGAGAGAGAGAGAGAGTATGTGTGTGTGTGTGTGTGAGAGAGAGAGAGAGAGATTATCCTTTTGTAAAACTATTGGATTATGCAAAGAGAAAAAAAACATTTTTTAAGTAAGGTTTTTGGAACAAGAAAGGTTTTGAATAAGAAAGGCTAAAAGTCTCTAGTAATACGGTGCAATGACGACAACGAGATCTGTCGGGTAACCCCAATGCTGGCATGCCAGTGAGTAACATGGTCAGATTAGTCCACATAACTTTTCTATTAAGCACTTTTCTTTTCTAGGCCTCTATAATAACCCATATAATATATCTATAATAATATCATACAAGTGTTATTATTTGGTACTGACACAATCATAAATTCCTATTGACATCATTTACATACTTGACCATTTATTAAAAAAAAGATAGCCTATGATACAAGATATGGAAAGGGCCTAAATAATAAAATTTAAGATCTAAGTACAATATCCATCATTGTATAATATACACAACAAAAGAAGAAACATAATATAAGCTTCCCTTGACACATCCATGCACGACTCTTTCTGCAAAAAATACCTGAAAATAACAACAATAATCTCAGTGAATGCCCCTATCCTATGGATGCATTCGGGTCTACAAGGTTCTAATCGATTGACATATCTAGTCAAAAGGGAGAAGGGAAATAAGACTTGAGTTCACAAAACTCGCAATATATGGAAACATGTCTCTTGAGTTCATCAAGTCAGATGGAATATTCAAACGGAATGTTGCAAGATTATAAATTTACTTTTGTCATGGCCATGTTGCAGTATTGTAAATTTACTTTTGTCATGTAAAAAATGTACTAAACTTTGTTGGTGTATATAATATATAAAACGATTTTGTTAATACATGAAGTTGGTTAATACATTGCTGGAACTTGGTTAATACGTTGTTGGAACTTGGTTAATGGAAGTTTATCGTTGGTTAATGCAGTCCCAAATTTCAAAACAAGGGAAATTGTTTAAACCAGATTTGGTTAATACATTGCTGGAACTTGGTTAATGGAAGTTTAACTTGGTTAATGTAGTCCTAGACTTAAAAACAAGGGAAAATGTTTAAAACAAACTTGGTTAATACATTGCTGGAACTTGGTTAATGGAAGTTTAACTTGGTTAATGCAGTCTCAGACTTTAAAACAAGGGAAATTTTTTAAAACAAACTTGGTTAATACATTGTTGGAACTTGGTTAATGCGTTGTTTAACTTGGTTAATGCAGTCCCAAACTTCAAAACAAGGGAAATTATTAAACCAGACTTGGTTAATACATTGAGGGAACTTGGTTAATGCAGTCCCATATTTCAAAACAAGGGAAATTGTGAAACCACAATGAACTATAACATACTCAACACATTAACAACATAATGAACTATAACATACTCAACATATTAACTACAAAATGAACTATATTATAATCAACACATTGTGCACATAAACAAAACACAACCACAAATTGTCAACATTGTGCCAAATTTTGCACTACAACACATCTTAATTGTGCCAAATTTTACAATACATATTTATCAAATTTCTACAACACTAATGCATTACGAATTCATTCTAGTTCTTTTTCCACGCTTCATTTGTTTCTTCCTCATTCTTGTAGTCATGTTGGATTTAGACTTTGATTGGTTTTCTTCAACATTGGCATCATCATTAAATGGAGCGTTATGTCCAACATCTCCAGCCGAAGTCCCTACTTTAATCTTTAGTGATAAAGTTCACAAGTTGTTGATCATTTTGAACATCCTCGTCCTGAAACGGAGTGTTAACTCTCTCTTCTTTCATCATCCTCATTTCCTCCTCAAGAACTGTTGTCCTATTTTTAAAATCTTTATTCTCAGCCACCTATCTTTGATAATCATACACATTCACAATCTGTTGTCCTTGTTCAAACAAAACAACATTGACTATGTCATATTTTAGTTCTTCCTCTGTTGCAGCCACTCTATCAATTATCGAACAAAAAAAGTCAATTCAAACACACGACAACATAAAACCTATTTTTATCAATTCAAACACACAAAATCTTACCATATTTTTGTCAAATTCTTTTTCAATATTTTTCTTTTACATACTTATAACCGGCCAATTCAATTCACGTGGAAACGAAACCCTAGAAATAGCTAGTGCTTTCCCCAAAGATAAGTGGTTGAATGCCCAAATCCATAACAAATATTTGAAGATGTAAATTTCAAAATTTTAAATTTTCAAAACACATGATGGAACTATAAAGTTATACAATCTATTTACCTGCAATATGGCAGCACACCCGTTTAAATGTCTATGTGTCTTGTTTTTTCCCTCCTCTAACACAACCGAAGACTCACATAAATTAGAAACCACAAAGTTATAAACAGCAAGTCCCCAACTAAATGTATCATGTGAATCCAAATCATCCAATTGCTTAATAAATCACGTAAATACCTTATTCCCTGTTTTGGGAAAGTAAAACTCTGCAAATGCAAGTAATATGTAAATTCTAACAAAATTAACTAATTTTTTCTTGTGCGAATGAAGTTGTTTGCAAATATTATTGATGGTTACCTCAACCCCTTTAAATAGATCTAATGTTTAACATTGTTGGTCTTCTTCTACTACTAGAGACTTACCAACAATAGAAATCCAAAGGCAAAATAAACATCAACCAGAGTAAAGGGAACTATCCTATCCCTAACCCTAAATCCCTTACTACGTACGTCCCATCTACTTACTAACTCCCATAATAAACCACTTTAGATTGAGAAGTTGTTGGAAATATACATCGCCCATTTGAATGGGGTGCATTCGATGTGGGTACGTTGAGCTGGTGTTAACTTTTCATTGATGTTGCTCAAATTCATCGGGATACAACTATGCCTCATTCGTACCTTAAAGTAACGAAAAAACTTGATTAATTTTATACACATTCCAACAAGAATAACATATTCAACAATAAAGCACTTTTACTTATTTCTGTTTCGCTTAAATATTTTGATGATGTCATAGTTTCAACAATAGAGCACTCAACCTAATATTAAAATAATACCAAAGAAAAATACAATCACTACATTAACCTAAAAGGAATAAATCCTAAAATATATTCCTCTTTTAATTTCCCCTCTTTGAACAATAAATTCACAAAAAATAAAGAGGAAAATAACGTCTAAACTTGAGAGAGTTGTTTTCTTCGTTCGGTGTGAAGGTGGATAGAGTTTTCGTCGCACCGTGGACGGAAGGAAGGTGAGACGGTGAGAGAGTGAGATGGCTTCGAAAGCCGTGGATGGTGAGAGAGTGAGAGGACGTCGAGTGTTGTGGACGCTAGATGGTGAGGGAGCTTCAAGCTGTGGACGGTGAGAGAACTTCAAGTTGTGGACAATGAGAGAGAACACTTCACGTTGATTCATTTTATAGATAGAGAGGTTATTCTTTTGGATTTAACCTAAAACCCAATTCCAAATGACCAATTCGCCCTTATTTATTAAATAAATTACAACAAAACTAGTATTGTTACACAGTACCTACGGTGTAAGTGTATGGTTGAGTGTAACACTGACGGGTAACCCCAATATTGATGGATCGATTCATAACCGAGTCTAGCATGGTCCCATTCCAAGTATAGGCACAATGTAGGCCACCTCAAAGTCGAAATAGCCAAAACAAGCATTTATTAGCATCTATTATGTGACGTCAATATGTCCAAACATTGCCCTCTAAATTCAATAATGAGATAATAATTGACTATTATGGCTCTTCATGAGGATGATCCACAATTATGGCTCATGTCTCATGTGAAGTTAAAGAAATCAATATAAATAGGAGCACCCTTCAAACTAAAAAGATAGCCTTAACTTATACAAAAAAAAAAAATTCTCCAATAACTTTTTCTAGCCAACATTAAAAGAGGGAAGTTTTACCTCATACCCCTACACTTGTACCTATATCCCTACATTAAAATTTTTTGGACCAAAATATCCTCGTATAAAAATTTATTATTTTTTAATTTTTTTATATTTTTTTATTTGTTTACCGGAATACTTTTTGGAAGTCTTCCGGTTCACATTTTTTTTCCGTATGTTTACCGGAAGACTTTTTAGAAGTCTTCCTGTTCATATTTTTTCGTTTGTTTATCGGAAGACTTTTTGGAAGTCTTCCGGTTCATTTTTTTTTAATTTGTAATTAATATTTAAGATTTATTAACTTTATATAAAGACCAATTTAGTGAATTTTTGAATATTATACTTAAAATATAAAAATTCTATAAATAGAAAATTATTTTCAGAATATTTTCTATTTGCTATAATTATTAGAATACAATGAGATTAAAATCATTTATTTTAAATGATCATAATAATAAAATTTTCTCAAATATCTTATTAATCTTAAACATTAATAAATAAAATAAATTTAAATATAGGATATAAGTTTACATTATTCAATATATTTAATCAAATGAAAACATATGTGATAAATAAATAATGTATTTTAACTTAAAATGATCACAATAAGTTAACTTGCAAAATAATATAAGTAATAAATTAATAATGTATTTTATTTAAAATAATCACAATAATAAAATACGCAAATAATGTGTTTTATTTATAGGACTGATATAGTTTTATTGATTATTTAATTTTAAATACTACTATGAATATAGTATTTAATCTATACTTTAGAACTTACATAATTATAAATATAAAAAATATTGTTTTATTACCCATATTTTTATTTAATTAAAAAAAATAAGAATATAAATTTATTATTTGTTTTTCATTTTCGTTTGATCTTTTTTTTATTTATAAATTTTTTGCATATTCTATACTGTGCTTACTTTAAATAAAATATATTATTTATTTTATTAAAAATATTAAATAAAGTAAAATAATTAAAAAGATCAAACAAAAATGAAAAACAAATAATAAATTTATATTCTTATTTTTTTTAATTAAATAAAAATATGGGTAATAAAACAATATTTTTTATATTTATAATTATGTGAGTTCTAAAGTATAGATTAAATACTATATTCATAGTAGTATTCAAAATTAAATAATCAATAAAACTATATCAGTCCTATAAATAAAACACATTATTTGTGTATTTTATTATTGTGATTATTTTAAATAAAATACATTATTAATTTATTACTTATATTATTTTGCAAGTTAACTTATTGTGATCATTTTAAGTTAAAATACATTATTTATTTATCACACATGTTTTCATTTGATTAAATATATTGAATAATGTAAACTTATATCTTATATTTAAATTTATTTTATTTATTAATGTTTAAGATTAATAAGATATTTGAGAAAATTCTACTATTATGATCATTTAAAATAAATGATTTTAATCCTAGTATTCTAATAATTATAGTAAATAGAAAATATTCTGAAAATGATTCTCTATTTATAGAATTTTTATATTTTAAGTATAATATTCAAAAATTTACTAAATTGGTCTTTATATAAAATTAATAAATTTTAAATATTAATTACAAATTAAAAAAAAAACATGAACCGGAAGACTTCCAAAAAGTCTTCCGGTAAACAAACGAAAAAAATATGTACCGGAAGACTTCCAAAAAGTTTTCCGGTAAACATACTAAAAAAATATGAACCGGAAGACTTACAAAAAGTCTTCCGGTAAACAAATAAAAAAATATAAAAAAAATTAAAAAATAATAAATTTTTATACGAGGATATTTTGGTCCAAAATTTTTTAATGTAGAAATATAGGTATAAGTGTAGGGGTATGGGGTAAAACTTCCTTAAAAGAGTTATTCAATTAATATTCTTTTTGTGAAGATTAAACATTAACATTTTCCTCAATTAATATTCAAACAATAGTATTTTAAATTGTGAGAATTGACATCATCTATTGCATTTTCCTCAATTAATATTCGAACAATTGTATTTTAAAATTGTGAGAATTAACATCATCCGTAGCTCATTTCATTTTTTTTATTATCCTATACTTTATTTATTCTTAGCAATTTTTTATAGAAATTCTAAATTATTTGTTTATGTATAATGTATAACTACCAAATGGACAAATATTTGTACACGGTGAACTAATGTATGCAGGGGTAAATAGAATGATAAATAAGCATATCTGTTCTACAAAAATTTGCATAAAATAGATAAAAGAGATTGTGTTTCTAAAACTTTAACTCGTCTAATACAAAAGTGCTGATGAATTAAGACCGCAAATATTATATTTTTTAAACTTAAAATATATAAAATTATGTTATTGTCCGTCTCTATACATATTTTAAAAAAATTGGAGAAAGAAAAAATAAATACCTTCGAGGATGAGAACTTCTCGCTACTGATGCCTACAGATAGGGTAAAGCAATCACTTTATCTTGATATTTTAGTACATGTTACAGACGACAAATTTAAATCCATGTACTATATAGTAGCCATTTATTTCTCCACAAATGTACATTAAATTATGTTACAGAGATCAATCGGATCAGAACAGTGCCAAGCGTGTTTAAAATTAAAAAACACTTAAATAGTAATAATAACAAAAATAAAAATAAATAGTTCAAGTAATAATAGAAAAAATAAATAAAAAAATATGAAAAAGGATATATGTAAGATCATGAAAGTGAAACTGTGTATTCGCTGCTGTTATCTTTCCACGTGGATAAAAAAGAGTTTCTTTGTTTCTAAATGAATTAATTCATAGTTACGATAAAAAAAATGATTTATAAATATAACGAAAGGTTTTAGTAACACCCATTTCACACTTTAATATCATATAAGAGTTATCAGAGAGAATAAAAACGCAGAAAAGAATGAGAAAATCACGTGAGAGCCGAAAGCCCTGAAATTAAGCATAGCATATTCATATTCACAGTAACACTCTTCACCTCTGTTAACAATTTTCTCTCAATTTTGTCTTTTATTCAAATTTTATGCTATTATTGGGATTGAAATGGCGAAGGGAAACCCTACTACGACGTCGTTTCATGAATTGAAACCCGAACAATACGCACACAGTCCAGTTCATTACGCCGTCGCTATTGGAAACCATGCGACGCTTTCTAGAATTATCTCGACTCTTCCGCGTTTACCCGACCCGACTCAAATTCACACTGAGTCTGACTCGGTTTTTCAAGAAAAACTCGCTGATAAAATCTCCGTCGTGCTCGACCGCCGCGATGTACCTTTTAGGGAAACGCCTCTCCATTTGGCGGTTCGGCTTAATGATGTCTCTGCTGCTAAAGCGCTGGCTTCCGCTGGTGCGGATGTTTCTCTTCACAATGCTGCCGGTTGGAATCCTCTCCAGGAAGCTCTATGCCGGCGTGCGACTGAAATCTCGGCGATTCTTGTTCGTCATCATCACCGTCTTGCTTGGGCGAAGTGGCGCCGCCGTCTTCCTCGTTTGGTTGCTGTGCTCCGCCGTATGCGTGATTTTTATATGGAGATCTCGTTTCACTTCGAGAGCTCCGTCATTCCTTTCGTCGGTAAGATCGCTCCTTCAGATACTTACAAAATCTGGAAACGAGATGGAAATCTACGCGCTGACACTTCTCTCGCTGGATTTGACGGTCTCAAGATCCAACGCGCCGATCAGAGCTTCCTTTTCCTCGGAGACGGCGACATCGCGCACGCCGTTCCATCTGGCTCTTTGCTAGTCCTAAACCGCGACGATCGGAAAATCTTCGACGCGTTTGAAAACGCTGGAGCTCCGATGAGTGATTCAGATGTTGCCGGATTCTGTTCACAGACAAGCGTGTACCGTCCGGGAATGGACGTTACAAAAGCAGAACTCGTTGGAAGAACGAATTGGAGAAAGCAAGAGAAGACAGAAAATGTAGGAGAATGGAAAGCCAAGGTCTACGAAGTGCAAAACGTGTTATTCAGTTTCAAGTCACGGAAAGTGTCCGCTGGAGAATCTGGTAGCGAGCAAGTTATACCGTTGGAATTGGATGAAGACGAAGACGGTTTTCTCGTGGCGGAGAATCCAAGTTTTGGAATGCCAATGGAAACTGACAAAAGAAGACACAGTAGTTTCGTTCGAGAAGATAGGGAATGGGTCCCTATGGGAAGAAAAAGCGTGGATATGCATATGCCTTCAACGATGATGCAACCGCCTAGAAAGTCTTCTGCAACGGTTAGATTAGCACAGCCACTTCCACCGCCGGCAAAAGAGAAAGAGTTTATGAAGAGTTTACGACCGTCTGTATGGCTGACGGAGCAGTTTCCTTTGAAAACGGAGGAGCTTTTGCCGCTGCTTGACATTCTGGCAAACAAGGTGAAAGCTGTGAGGAGAATGAGAGATTTGCTCACGACAAAGTTCCCGCCGGGGACATTTCCGGTAAAGGTATGCCTCAGTTTACCGTTACTTTATTTGTTATTGCGCCGGTCCCACTAAATTGTGATAGTATGACACTTTTGCAGCTTTTGTTAAAATTGCTTGTGAATCTGCCAAATTCACATTCACCAGTACATTAATTAAAATAAAACTCACATGTGTTAATAAAATATTTATTAATAAACGTAATTGTTATGACGGTAATATTTCTGTTATTTTGTTTTTGACTCATGTTCACATGTGTTATTGAACCATTATAATATATTTTTTTATTGAAAATTCTTTAAATATTAGCTATATTTGAGTTTGAAATTGGTATAAAAAAATTTCTTCCAAATTTATTTTTGATTTAAAATTTTTTCCATTATTTTATCCTTCTTATCAATCAAATAGTTTCTTTTTTTTAAATAACCAGATAAAATTTTATGATTTATATTATTTTTATTGCTAGAGCAAAAACAACAAAATACATAGCAGACAAAATGTGAAATTGAATCTCTACCATTGGAATTTTGCCGCATTCACATTCATAGATATTATTAATCATTTGATTTTATTCGCACAACTATTTAAAAAAATATAAATTTAATTTTATGAAAATTATCAATTTATTTTTTTGACTGCAAGGAACCTATTCCAAAAAATGAAAGTTTTGTTAACGATATAACTGGTCAAATATTTTAATAATGGGCTGGAATTGATTCATAGGTGTCAAACATTACAAATAACGATGAATAATTTTTTACAGATAAATTGATGACAGATTTGATTTATGATAAGACGGTGATGGAAATATTGTGTTATTGACAGTTTGAATTGGTGGTTCAGGTGGCAATTCCGGTGGTCCCTACTGTAAGGGTGGTAATCACGTTCACAAAGTTCGTGGAGCTTCAACCCGTTGAGAAATTCTACACACCCTTTACAAGTCCTAGACATTTGGTAGCTGAAGATCATGACGATGAGCAACAAAATCCAGAAACTCGTCACTTTTCTTTTTCATCCTCATGGTTGAGACGAAACAATAGTCAATCAGGAAGTTCAAGAAGTAAGCAACAACAGCAACGCTCTTCTGGTGCATTTGATTTAGAACCTTTTCTTATTCCTGAGGGATTTACTTGGAGTAATAACGTGGATGATAAGCCTAAGAAATTGAACAAATCCAAATCTGTGAGAAAATCCAAATGAAAAATTACCCAAAGTGACATGAAATGAATACGATGCTAGTTTAGTTTCATTGCATAATTTGCATCCATAATGTAGATATGTCCCTGTTTAATTTTTATTATATTATTTGATTTAAATCAACTTGGGGATTTCTGGTAATTAATTGTGTTCATATACTTCACAGAGGGTGATTTAGCAGCAAATTGTTCAACTGTACTTTGCTCACAGTTTTGTTTATATATTACTCCACATTTCACTATATAGAATGTAACATGCTTTAGTTTTTGATTCCTTGAATTGAAGCACCGTCCATAAAATTCTATTCAATTTTTTACTTGCATATTTGTTGTACCAACCATTAGACTCAACAACACTCCTCATTTGTTTCTTGAGCAAAACGGTCAAAGGAGCATAACATATAATTTTGTCAAAAGTAGCATTATTGTCTTAATCTCATAATGCATGTATCATCCCTTGAGAATAAATAAAGATATGAGACAACGGTATATGACCCTCTTTATTTTGACTACAAACTTAGTACTGGTATTCAATTGAATCAGGCTCCACATAACTTTACTTTGTCTCCTACAATATTCAGTTTCCCAAGAATTTAGAACACATTGCTCTATATTCTTTATTCCATTCTTTGGAATAGCCTTTCTCTTTTCTTCTTTAAGGCTCTGATAGTAACCCTTGAACCAGATCTTTGATTCCAATAAATTTATTTAAAGGCTATGTCCTCATCAATAAAGGAAGTTTGTTGGTAATATTTACTGTACCTGCAAAGAGTTAAAAGCATCTCTTTACTTTAATCAGAGTTTGATCAATGTGTGTTCTTTTTGCCTCAAAATGTGTGTTATTGATATATTACAACAACTAAGTATTAGAGACATGAACTATGTATCCAATTTTATAAACAAATTTATTTTAAATTCAAATTCAATTGAAAAATTAATTTACAGTACATGTTATAATTGATTAACACCACAAATAACATCTAAAAAACAATCACCTAAGTTTTATCCTTGATGAAAGTGAACACCACTGTTGCCCAACGGCAAATAAATTTGGTCTTGTAGAATCATAACAATGCTTGAGGAACAAGACAAATATAAATCCACATGGTAATTTACAATGCTGGCCAAGGTATCACAACTCTATGATAAAGCCGATGATTAAAAATTAAATTACATTGAAATTTTCTTGATAACCCTTTATATATTTTCAAGTTGATTCACTTACCCTTCTCTTCCTCTTAATTTCTTGGTCTGCATCAATTCCAACAAAGTCATACGAGGTACTATCCATGTCTCTGCCTCTAAAGCATCATTGTTTCAATTTTTCAAAGCATAGACTTGCCAACAAATATCTACTTTTTCAAAATTTCTATACGTTACATGGTTCCTAGAATCTGAATTAAGAAATTTCAGGTCTTCTAATACATAGTTATGAGTTAGTTTAAAAACATTTTTTTCCAAGTAGAAAACTACTAGTATAATTTAATTGAAAAGTTCCTATAGAAGTTAAGCCAAAGTGAACCTTTATCCACTCACAAATGTTCTAGTAAATAAGTAGTCCTAATGATTGTTTTATGGTTGTGATTTAGATTTCAGAAAACATGGGCAGTGAAGCACGAAGTTGGGCAGATCAATGGGGTGCAGGTGGTATTGGTGCTATAGAATATGATGAGATTGACACTAGATCCCAAAAAGACACAAACAACAACAACAAGAATTCTGGTGCCAAGGTTGGTTTCACTAAAGCCAAAGCAGTTGCTGTAATAGGTCTTGAAAAGATTAAAAGTGGTGCCTCAATTTGTGTTAAATGGATCACAAACCACTTTAAGAAAAAGAGAACATCCATTTAATTTTGGGTGGATCCAACTTGCATGCAATTCTACCATTTTCTTTGCACTTTTTCTTCCATATTGTTTTGATTATTACAATGATCTGTTTGATTATTCCTAATTTCCTTGTAATATGACTATTGCCCCCTGTCACATGTCAATTGGTTGTTAACTTTTAAGCACCAAAGTATTTGTCGGGTGTCTTCACGACAGTATTAACAAGATGATCTTGTGGTTGTTTTGTGGGGCTATAATATGAGAACATATTTGATTCATATAAAGTCAACAAATGAGTACTATAATGTATCTATAACATATATAAAGGCAATACTTGGTTTTTGGTGTAGCTTTATTTTATACCAAATTTACCCTTATTTTAAAATATATAACTTACACAATAATTTCCATTGAACTACTACTATCATCTTTCATATAACTCCATACTAATAACTTCCCACATAACTTTCATGTAAAATTAATATTAAATAAAAATATATCATTTATATTTATATGTGTGCAATAAAAAAAACGGGCAGATGGGCACGCGAGTGCCCGTCTGGACGCTAGTGTAAAATAAATTTTATAATTGTTGTTATTTTGAATTTCAAAAATTTTTGAAAATTAATTAGATTATAAAAAAATTTAGAATTTAATTGATATGTAATAACAGTAATTATTTTACACTGTCAACTAATCGCTCTGAATCTCGCCACATCAAATTATAAATTAATTGTATCACATAGCAGATTAATATATTTTTATTGAATAACAGTGTGTAAAATTATTTTATTCAGTCAGTGTATACTAATTAAACTCAAAAATTTATTAGCTGAGTTTTTGGATTTAAAATGTGCTACTTCCACTAGGCTAATATATATATATATATATATATATATATATATATATATATATATATATATATATATATATATATATATATATATATATATATATATATATATATATATATATATATATATATATATATATATATATATATATATATATATATATATATATATATATATATATATATATATATATATATATATATATATATATATATATATATATATATATATATATATATATATTAGTGTAACATTATAACACTTTAATTTTTACTTTCAGTTTAATAATGTTACTATTTGATTATATAATTGTTACTTTCAGTTTAATTTTAATTTTAAAATTTTAATAGTAATTAAAATATTAATATTATAAACTAAAATTAAATAGTATTTGATCTGACCTGATCAGAAGGGGATCACGGACTGGCCACACTCTGTTGGGCTGCTACCTATTCGCCGGTGATGAGGAGGAGAATGGGGGTGTACCTGCAAGACACTCCGATGCCAAAGTAAGAAGTTGGGCAGAGTGGAAGCAATAGTACAGAAAAGGGAAAGAAGAGTTACCTGACCCTCTTGAGGAAGAGGGTATTTATAGAGAGACCCCAGCGCTGGGCCAACGGTCATTTGAGATGGACTGGACGACCAGGCCCAACCCTAATGACTGCTTGGGCTTACGTGGCGTAGTGAAGACCAGGACGTGGTCTTCGCCCTAGTTCAACCGCTCCTAGATCTTCGGAAAGTGGGTTTGACCTGCTCTTTCGGAGGTGGGCAGTTGGCTGGTGACGTGTTCCCGCGGAGGGGAGCACGTGGAGGACGTGCGCCGGGCACGTTGTTCTTCCCGCGGAGGGGAGCTCGCGAGATGCATCGGAGCGCGTTGTTCTCCCCGCGGAGGGGAGGAACATGGCCGCGCTGTGGTGAGCCGGGGACGGTTCTGCTCGTCTGGCGTGGTGGCTGATGAAAGGTTGTTGGGACGTCGCTTGTGTTCGGCGGCCTGCCCTGCTCGTCTTGAGGGACGCACGTGCCCGGCGTGCTCGATTTGCTTGTTGGGCCGCACGCGGTATTGGGCCTGCCGAGGTTGGGCCCATATCGGAACAGGAGCCCCCCAAGTCGAAGCTTTGGGGAGAGAGCGAGGACTTAAGGTCGCTGCGTCTGGAACGGGCACTCGTGCGAAGATCTCCGGTCGTCGGCAGAGCGGGGAGAAGGCAGGTGAGGGGACGCGACTGTCAGGTTGCCGCCACGTGTCTTGCGTTAAGCGGTCGTAGGGGCGGCTACCCTATGTCATTAATGAGCCTAGGATCGCTTCGAGTCCCGCGCTGGGTTATAAATATGGGGGTCCCCGCTCATTCTGCTACTTTTCCCTCTGCCGTTGAGTCTGCTAAGCTTTGTCATCTCTGCTCGTCCGCCGCTTGCCGCCGATCGCCGCCGCACCGTTTGATCTTTCCTTCCGTCCGCCGCCGTTACAAGTGAGTTCTTCTTTTCCCTCCCTTTTTATTTCCGTCGTTCAATTGGAATGTGTGGTCGGGGCATGGTGAATGCCCCGAGGAGGGACGCGAGACCCACCGTGTCTGGCGAATTTTCTGATGAGTCTCCCGGGGAGGATAGGCTAGTTCCGATGAATGTCCCGAGGACGGGAGCTTTTTCTGATGAATGCCCCGAGGACGGGGGCTTTCTCCGATGAATGCCCCGGGGATAAGTACCTTCTCCGATGGCTGTCCCGAGGGGGAATGGGGGATCGGCCTTTGATCCCCCGAGGAGCGTAGACGAGGAGCGAGTGTTTGCTCGTCGCTTCCCGGTCTTGGTCGCCCTTTCACTTGATTTGCGGTGGAAGGGTGGATTTGATCCCGGCTATCGAATTCACCGTTGTCCTCTGCTTTCAGGTGTAGATGTCGGCTCTGGTGCCGGGGATAATGGTCGAAGACAATGAACCTGAGATCCCGGAGTATGACGATGAGCGCATCGCCCCGTCCGAGGAGTGGGCGGCCGAGGAGCCGCTTTCTACTCCTTCTTGTTTCGTGGCCGATGCATCCGACGTGTACGCCACGGTTGAGGACACGCCTATAGGAGAGCCACAACACTGGCAGGTGTACCGACCAAAAGGACATCACCGTATCTGCTCGCGCTATGGGCGGCGGATGTTCCCGATGCATGAATTTTATTTTAAGGAAGCGCGGCTCCGGTTACCGTTCTCCGCCTTTCATCTGGGGCTTTTTGACTGGTTGCGCCTGGCCCCGTCCCAACTGCACCCTAATGCCTTGGCGTTCATCCGGGCTTTCGAGGTGGTGTGTTTCTACCTCTCGGTGGAGCCGACGGTACCGTTATTTTTCCGCATCTTCCACCTGCAGCGGCAGACGGTGAACGGCCGCCACGGATGGGTTTCTTTTAAGCAATCGACCAAACTCTTCAAAGCATATAGCGATTCTGTCAAAGATTTCAAGAACCGGTTCTATCTCGTCAAGCCGATCACGCAGCACGGCTCAGACACTCTCTTCGACGAGGGCGAGCGAACGGTAGACGGCCAGCGATTCCGAGCGTGGCTTCCTAAGATACATCTACTGTGGACCGCGAAGCATTTCAGCCGAGGGACGGATAGGTATATCGTCCGGGCGGGGACCCTCGAGGAGAAGGACATGGCCGCCTATTTGAAAATAGTTGCTTTTGTGCGGTCCCTCCCTCCGTCGAAGCTGGTGACGCCCGACGGTCGGTATATCCTTGACGCGCAGGGGAATGTACGCACCAAGAAGCGTTTGATAAATACTAAGACCCTGCTCGGCTGTGCGACCGGGGCGGCCGCTCTGGATTACCTAGGTAGGGATGTTTTTTTTTCTCCCCGTGGTCGGGGCTTTTGACCGTCGCTAACTCTTTTCTTTGTTTTGCAGCGAACATGTCTTCCATCGAGGAGCGGGTGAAGCAGTTGCGTGCTGCCAGGACTGCCGCAGTCCCGAGGACGAGGGTGAGCCAGCTGGTCGGACAGGAGGTCGCGACGCCGGGGGGGCAAAGTTCGTCCTCTTCGCCTCAAGAGAGCCAATCTCCTGCGTCTCAAGGAGCGTCGAAGAGGCAGAGGTCCGAGGAGCCCCGAGTGGTGGATCTGACGGTCGGCGCCGCCGAGGAAGGTTATGTCGTCCCGCCCTGCCACCAGCATCTGGGATATTTTCATGGTGCCCGTTCTCCCACTGTCTCCGCTGGGGAGGTGAAGGTTGTTCGTCAGGCCGATCGAGAGACTCGTCGACGTGTTCTGGCTGAGGACTTGGCCGCAATGATGCGGACGTTCACGACGGCTCTTGTGCTGAACGAGGAGGGCTACTCCGCTGCTGAGCTGTCCAAACTGCAAGGGGATCTCACTTTCACGCAGTCGCAGTTGGCCAAGCTCACTGAGGAGTTGGAGAAGAGCCAGAAGGATGTTGCTGAGCAGCGGAAACGGGCAGAGGGTGCTGAGGGGAAGGTGACTTCGCTGGAGGAAAAACTGGGGACAGCGACGACCGAGGTGCAGGCGCTGAAGGCCCGCACGGAAGTTTTGGACAGCGCGGTTTGTCCGGCCGAGGACGAGACAGACGGGGATCGTCGGTTAATCACTCGTGCTGACCTGATCGCTCGTATCCGGGTGTTGGAAAGCGACTGTCTGGAGGCTGTTGAGGTCGGGTTCAAGAGTGCTGTCGAGCAGGTTCAGGTCGCCAACCTTGGTGTCGTGCTGGCCGTGGACGGGATAGGGCCGTACCACGAGATTGTTGACGGGAAGGTGATCGATCCCTATCTTGTTATTCCCGAGGAGGAACACGCGGCTGCTGACCGGGCGGACGAGGAAGCATAGGTTGTCGGGCCTGCGTGCTCGTTGTTTTTATGGCCTGCGTGCCGATGTTTGTTATCTCTTTCTTTGGGCCTGCGTACCATTGACTACTGGGCTGGTGCCCGCTTTTGTTTAATATATTTATCGTGGATTTTCTACGTGTGCGCTCGTTATTTGCATGTCGTTTTATGCTCGTTTTTCGTATTTGTTTGAATGCCTCTGATGTGTATGACATTTCTTGTAAATTTTCTAAGTGTGCGCTCGGTGTGTTTAGCTCGACAATTTGTCACCGGTAGTGCAGGGAACTGGCCGGTTTGGTCGGCGATTTGGCCGGGCCGTTTCGGGGGTAGTTCTCCCCGGGGCGTGGACGTCCCATCGCGAGCTGGGTGTCCTGCCTCTTTTGGTACGACGGCGAGGAGCCTCGGTCGAGGTATTCCCTGCCGAGCAAGGCCTTCTGCCCGCGCACACGAGAGGCAGGGCTTGCTTTTCTTTGGTCGCTAGTGGACGCGGGGGTGTGAGGTGGTACCATGTCGCCCCCCCAATGGTCGGGACGATGGGTCGTCGCGGGCAGTGTTTTAACTGTAGTACTGCTTAAGTTTCGTGGCGTTCCATGGTCGAGCTAGTTGTTCACCGTGTAGGTTTTCGAGGTAATAGGCCCCGTGCTCCGTTTTGTCTCGGACTCGGTACGGGCCTTCCCAGTTCGCAGCCAGTTTGCCCTCGTGGGAGTCTTTCTGGTTTCTGCGTAGGACTAAGTCGCCTGTTTGAAAATCGCGTTTTATGACTTTGTTGTTATGGCGAAGTGTGACTTGTTGCTTCAGTCGGGCTTCGCGGAGGGCTGCCCCTGATCGGATTTCTTCGACGAGGTCGAGCTCTTCTCGGAGGGAGCCGTCGTTGTCGTTGGTGTCCAGGGGAGCTTCCGTTCGTCGGGACGGTTCGCGAATTTCGACCGGTATCACGGCCTCGGTTCCGTACGTGAGGCGAAATGGGGTTTCCCCCGTGGTTGAGTGGGGAGTGGTGCGGTATGCCCAGAGGACGCTGTGGAGTTCTTCGACCCATGCTCGTTTGGCGTCGCCGAGTCGTCGTCTGAGTCCTCTGAGTATAACTCTGTTCGCCGACTCCGCCTGGCCGTTTGTCTGAGGGTGCTCGACCGAGGCAAAGTGATGTTTGGTTCCGAGTTTGGTGACGAAGTCGCGGAAGTTTTTGTCTGTGAATTGTGTGCCGTTGTCGGTGACGATGGCGAGCGGGACCCCGAATCTGGCGAGGATGTTGCGTTTGTAGAATCGGAGTATGTTGTGGGCGGTGATTTTGGCCAGAGCTTCGGCCTCGATCCACTTGGTGAAGTAACCGACTCCCACGATGAGGTACTTGTTCTGGTATGAACCTAGGGGGAAGGGCCCGAGGATGTCCAGCCCCCACCAGGCGAACGGCCACAGAGATGAGAGGGACGTGAGGTCGGTCGGGGGGGAGAGGTGCATGTCCCCGTGTCGTTGACACTTATCACATCGTTTGACGTGTTCCTTCGCGTCGGACTGCATTGATGGCCAGTAGTAGCCTGCGCGTAGGGCCTTGCGTGCTAGGGATCTTCCACCGAGGTGCTGCGCGTTGATGCCTTCGTGGATTTCTTCTAGAACGGTCGTACTCTGGGACTTATCTATGCATTTGAGGAGTGGGATCGCGAAGCCTCGACGGTATAGTCGTCCCTCGAGGAGGACGTACGAGCAGGCCCGTCTTTTCGTCGCGTTGGCCTCGCTAGAGTTGGCCGGCAGACGGCCGGTTCTGAGATAGGTGTGGAGCGGGGTCATCCAGCAGTCAGCGTCTCCGATGGCGTTGATGTCGAGGGGTGTGGTGGTCGGGCTGGTGCTTGGTTGGGACAAGATTTCTTGAATGACCGATTTGTGGCCGCCTCGCTTTTTGGTGCTTGCCAGTTTGGAGAGGATGTCGGCGCGAGTGTTCTGCTCTCGAGGGACGTGCTGAATCTCTGCTGAGTCGAAACCTCTCAGTTTTTCAGTGATGAGCGCGAGGTACCCGGCGAGGGTGTCGTTTTTTGCTTGATATTCGCCTCGGACTTGCGAAGCGACCAGCTGGGAATCCGTGTAGATTCGGATGTCCCTGGCTCCCAGGTCGGATGCCAGGCGAAGGCCAGCGAGAAACGCCTCATATTCGGCCTGGTTGTTAGTCGTTGGGAAAGCCAGTGTGAGGGAGACTTCGATGACCGTACCCTCGTCGTTATCGAGGACGATGCCGGCGCCGCTTCCCGTGGAGTTGGAGGAGCCATCCACAAAGATGGTCCAGAGGTGGTTCCCGGCGGTAGGGTCGGGGGGTGTGGTCATCTCGGCGACGAAATCGGCCAAAGCTTGAGCTTTGATGGCGTGTCGGCTCTCGTAGGTGATGTCGAACTCGGAGAGTTCCAGCGACCACTTCAGCATGCGTCCGGCCATGTCGGGGCGGCCGAGTAGCTGGCGGATTGGCTGATCGGTGCGGAGCATGATGGTGTGTGCGAGAAAATAATGTCGGAGTCGGCGTGCTGCTATCACGAGGGCCAGGGCGACTTTCTCGATCAGCTGGTATCGGACTTCCGGACCGTGGAGGGCTTTGCTAGTAAAGTAAATGGGCTTTTGTCCTTCCCCGGCTTCGCTCACGAGGACGGCGCTGACAGCTTCGTTGGACACGGCCAGATATAAGTATAGGGTTTCGCCCGTCGCGGGGCGTGTCAGCACTGGTGGTTCAGATAGGACGTGTTTGAGGTGGCAAAGGGCTTTCTCACATTCATCCGTCCATTCGAATTTGGTCTCCTTCCTGAGCAGTTTGAAGAATGGGAGGGCGTGTTGGGCCGATCTCGCGATGAATCGCGAGAGGGAGGCGAGTACACCGTTAAGGGACTGGATGGCCCTCTTCGTGGTCGGCGTGGTGATATTGGAGAAGGCGTGGCATTTGTCCGGATTGGCTTCGATCCCCCGTTCGGTCAAGTAGTAGCCGAGGAATTTACCGGCGCAGACGCCGAAGGTACACTTTTCCGGGTTAAAACGCATGCGACATGACCTCGCGGTCTTGAAGACCTTCTGGAGGTGTGCCGCGTGGTCGTCCTCCGCGCCGGATTTGACGATCATGTCGTCCATATATACTTCGAGCATGTCCCCGATTTCGTCGCGGAAGACACGATTCATCATCCGCTGGTATGTGGCCCCGACGTTTTTGAGGCCGAAGGGCATCACGTTGTAATAGTAATTGCCCGACGCCGTCATGAAGGCCGTGGCTTGTTTATCGTGTTCGGCCATCGGGATCTGGTTGTATCCCGAGTACGCGTCCATGAAGGACAAGAGCTTGAAGCCCGCAGAGTTGTCGACGAGCTTGTCGATATTGGGGAGGGGATAGGCGTCCTTAGGACATGCTCGGTTGAGGTCAGTGTAGTCAACACACATGCGCCATTTTCCATTATTCTTTTTAACGAGTACAACGTTGGACAGCCAGGTTGAATACCGGGCTTCCGAAATAAAGTTTGCCTCTAAGAGGTCTTTTACAGCTTGTTCGGCCGCTGCCGATTTTTCGGGGGACTGGCGACGTCGGCGTTGTACAACGGCCTTTGCGCTGGGGTTGATGGACAGCTGGTGACAGGCGACCTCGGGGTCGAGTCCCGGCATTTCCGCGGCGCTCCAGGCAAAGAGGTCGGCATTCTCACGGAGGCAGGCTTGGAGCTGACGTTTCGCGAGGTCTGGGAGTCCTGCGCCTATCCTCACGATTCTGCCCGTGTCTTCTCCGAGGGGAATGAGTTCGAATTCTCCATCCGGGATGGGGCGCGCTGGGTGTGAGGGCTGCCCGTTGACTTCGTCGGTCTTTGTTTTATTGTCGAGCTCGTCGGTGAAGCGACTGTCGAGCTCAACGGATCCGACCAGCTCCGTTGGTTTGTCCTTTGGCGTAGCGCTTGACGCTTTCTTTTTGGTCGATGGAGCGATGGAGTCTAGACCTTTCAACGCGGCTTCAAAACATCTTCGAGCGACTTCGATGTCTCCGTTGAGGGTTACCACGGCTCCCCTTCTCGTGTAGTACTTCATCTTCAGATGGACGGTGGAGGGTACCGCGGTGAGTTCTGCTATCGTCGTCCTGCCCAGAATGCAGTTGTAGAGGGACAAGCATTCGATGACTAAGAAACGGACGCTGATGTCCCTGGCTGTTTCCTCTTCTCCGAAGGTGACTTTCAATTCCACATATCCCCAAGGTCTCGTCGTCGTCCCGTTGAACCCCTGAAGGTCGGAGCCTACGTAGGGAGAGAGGTTGGATTCGTCGAGCTGGAGAGTTGTGAACAGATGTGAGTACATGATGTCAACTGAGCTCCCGCCGTCGACGAGGAGGCGCCTGACGTCGAAGTTTGCCATCCGGGCACGTATGAGCAAGGGGATGTTGGAATTGGGAGATCCCCCAGGTAGTTTTTCGAGGTAAAATGTGATCGGGTTGGAGCGGCCTCGGAATTTGTCGAGCGTGCTCATTTTGCCGGAGTTGTTCGCGATGAGCTCGTCGAATTTCCTTTTCACAGATCCTATGGATAGACTCCTCGTGGCCCCATCAGAGATGACCATGGCTCTGGGGAAGTATTCCCATCGGCTGGTTGGTCGGATTGGCTCGTCGATTAGGTCGGTTCCTTCGGGGATGTCGAATTCTCTGCTCGCAAACCAATCCTCGGGGCGGCTGACGCACAACGCGACCTGGAGTCTGCCGCTGTCCTCTGGAGAGGGGAGTTACTCGATTTTCTTAGCTTCCGGAGCCTCTGGCCTGGGTGGTTCACCTCCTCGGGTGTATCGCTTCAGGTGCCCGTCTTTGATTAGGATTTCGCTCGCATCTTTGAGATGAATGCAGTCTTCCGTCACGTGCCCGTGGGTCCTGTGGAATCGGCAGTACTTTGACTTGTCCACGTTGGGTTTGGGCGGCGTTGGTCGCGGAAAACAGACACCTCACTGAACGAACTCGGTTTTAGCGCATTCGGCCAGTATGCGTTCGCGTGAAGCGACCAAGGCTGTGTACTCTGTGAATCTTCCTGCCGGGCCGCGTGGTTCGCGTTGTTCGCGGGGCTCGCGGGGGCGGTCTTCCCGACGGCGGTCCCCTCCTTGTCGATGGCTCGAAGCTCCGTCGTCTCGGTGCCCGCGGGGGGCCTCTCTGTCTCGAGTGTCGCGAGCGGAGTTGGCCGCTTGTGTTTACTCGAATCGGATGTAATGCGCGACTCTGTCGAGGAAATCTTGGAGGGACGTGGGCCGGTGTATGCCTACGGCCTCGTAGAATTTGGAGTCGTGGCGCAGGCCTTGTTCCATTAAGTAGCGTTTCATTTCGTCGGAAGTTGTCACCTGCACGGCTTCCCGAGTAAACCTTTCGATGTATTTTCGGAGAGGTTCGTCGGGGCCTTGGATGATTGCCCCGAGGACTGCTTCCGTCTTCGGGTGACGTCGGGATGCCGTAAAGTGTTTGGAGAACAGGTCCTTCAAGACCCTCCACGACGTAACTGATTCGGGCTCCAGACTTTTGTACCAGGTCATAGCGCCCTTCCTCAGAGTCGTAGGGAAGAGTCTGCACTTGATAGCTTCCCGGACGTTTCAGTAGTCGAGCATAGCCTCGATGTCTTCCAGGTGATCGTCTGGGTCGGAGGTGCCGTCGTATGTCGACAGCGTCGGTGGTTTCTCCATCCCCTGGGGTATGGGGGCAGCCATGATCTCCCGGGATAGCGGGGTGCGGTAATCATCCTCGTCGCTCTGCGCCGGGGATCTGTGGGGAGATGAGCCGTTCAAGGTGTGCCCCTGGTTTCGGGTCCTCGATCTCCTGTCTGAGTTCTCGCCTCGGGGTTCCTCGGTTGGGATCGCCGCGGCGTTCTGGTTCCTCCCGCGAACGTGTCTCGCCGGGGATCTGGTGCGTTCTCGTGTCGCCTGCGGGCGGTGTCTCTCCAGCCGCGGTCGGCGGTTCCTGGGTCGAGGTGAGGGGCTCCTCGAACCTCCGTTCTGGTCTTCCCGTTGGGGGTATCTCGGAGGGCCGATGCGTTCTAATGCTCCAATTCTCGCATTTTGTTGGAACAGCAGCTGGTTCGTCTGGTTGATGGCCGTAAAGAGAGCGGCCACCGTCGGGTCTGCTCCCGCCGGGATGGGAACGGGGTGGAATGCTGGCGGGCTCGAGGGGCGGTGATCGGCCTGAAGGGGCCGTTCCGCGGATGATGGTGAAGCAGTTTGCCCGTCCCTTTCGTCAGTTTCCGTCGGACGTGCCGTTCCTGTCTGCTTCCCGTTGGTGGCGACGTTGGGCGCAAGGTCGTGCAGAGTGTCGTCGCGGTGTGGACTAGCCATGATCGCGGAGGTTTGGTGAAACTTTTGGTTTTCTGCTCGGAGTAACGGGGAAGTTTCAGGTTCCCACAGACGGCGCCACTGATCTGACCTGATCAGAAAGGGATCACGGACTGGCCACACTCTGTTGGGCTGCTACCTATTCGCCGGTGATGAGGAGGAGAAGGGGGGTGTACCTGCAAGACACTCCGATGCCAAAGTAAGAAGTTGGGCAGAGTGGAAGCAATAGTACAGAAAAGGGCAAGAAGAGTTACCTGACCCTCTTGAGGAAGAGGGTATTTATAGAGAGACCCCAGCGCTGGGTCAACGGTCATTTGAGATGGACTGGACGACCAGGCCCAACCCTAATGACTGCTAGGGCTTACGTGGCGTAGTGAAGACCAGGACGTGGTCTTCGCCCTAGTTCAACCGCTCCTAGATCTTCGGAAAGTGGGTTTGACCTGCTCTTTCGGAGGTGGGCAGTTGGCTGGTGACGTGTCCCCGCGGAGGGGAGCACGTGGAGGACGTGCGCCGGGCACGTTGTTCTTCCCGCGGAGGGGAGCTCGCGAGATGCATCGGAGCGCGTTGTTCTCCCCGCGGAGGGGAGGAACATGGCCGCGCTGTGGTGAGCCGGGGACGGTTCTGCTCGTCTGGCGTGGTGGCTGATGAAAGGTTGTTGGGATGTCGCTTGTGTTCGGCGGCCTGCCCTGCTCGTCTTGAGGGACGCACGTGCCCGGCGTGCTCGATTTGCTTGTTGGGCCGCACGCGGTATTGGGCCTGCCGAGGTTGGGCCCATACCGGAACAATATTTATTTATGTAATAATGTTAAATATGTATTATAATGTATTTAAAAAATTAAAATTAAAATTTTAGATTATTTTTTAAATAATAAATGTTAAAATATATATTTGATGCAAACAATTAAATATTTTCATTACCTAATACAAATATTTTCGTTTTATATTATTAGTAAATTAATATATATTGAAAGTAATATATATCTTCAAATTAATAACGTCATATAATTGATATTGTTTAATCTATTCTACCATTAATAATTAATATTTTATTATTAACATTTTATAATATTAAACATTAAATAGAAATAATTAAACAAATATGTTTAATATTACATATGTTTGTTTAATAATATATTTAAATAAATATACTATTTAATAAATATATTTAAATATATGTTTAAATAAATATACCATTTAATATTTTGTAATATGTTAATTATTTCATTAAAATACATTAATATTAATTTAGTTTAGTTTAGTTAAAACGTTAATATTAATTTAGTTTAGTTTATTAAAACATTAATATTAGTTTAGTTTATTAAAACGTTATTAATAATTTAGCTTATATTTAATTTCAATTCAATATTAAATATATTTTAACATTTATTATTTAATATAATTTAGTTTATATAAAATATTTAAATGTTTATGTTACAATAAATATTTAATCAATATTAAGTGTTAAACCCCTTTATTTTTTAATTATTATATAATATTAATTTAGTTTATTAAATGTTTATGTTTCAGTAATAGACAATTGTAATATTTATATGAAATTACACAAATAATATTTATGATACAGTACATACATTTGAAGCAAACAATACACAACAAAAATGCAGAGCAACTCAGGGGAAGGACTTGCCCCTTATAATCAGCATGTCCTGGGGTCAAAATGAAGAAATCTTCAAATGACAAGGATGGAATCTGTGTTTATTTTTTTACAGGATTCTTTTTCAAATTTGCTTCAAACGGCAGGAGGTAAAAGGTGTATTAATCCCATAATTAATCACAAGTCAATCGAATTGTATGATATCCTATTGTACCAAATGCATCATTTTAGAAAACAATCTCAAATAATGGTTGTTGAACCACCTATAATAATTTTTGAAGAGGAGAAATTTTCTCGAAAGACAACTAACTATGTTCAATTAACTTTAAAAAATATTTGAAAATTTTGACAAGTAAAAAAAGGAAAGAAGGTAGGACTCCAAAAACTCAAACAACGAATACAAGAGAGTGATGAAGGAAAAATTCAGAAGTTTTTAGTGTGTTTTGAGAAATGATCGAATGTTTTTCTTTATAGTGAGGTTTTTGAGTCCGACCCACGGACGAGCAAATCAGATCATTTAACTGTTAATGAAATGAACATTCAGATGAAAAAACGTAATGGATAGAACTCGAAGTGGAGTTCGATCAAGCTAAATAGGAGAAAAATTTAAGAGAGGTGACACACTATCTCACAAACTCTAATTTTAGTTTTAACTTGCTCAAACATTATAAAATAAAGGGATGGCATGCCAATTTTAATTTTAAATTAATTTTTTTTTTACAATTTAAAGTTTCTAATGTCAAATAAATAGGATTGATACCAAACAAAAAGTCTAGCTTGGCCTTAATAGAGTTAGCCGAATCACATATAATATTAAAATTAAACAATCATAAAAAAACAAAAGAAAATAAATAGTGGACCAAGAATGAACATGGGAGAGATAATATCTAATTAATCGATTAAGTATATTGAAATCGACTAAACAAATAATCAAACAATCCACTTAGTAATTAAAAGAAACAATTATGGAATGTAATCAACTAATCAAATAGACATTTAATCAATCAATTAATTACCAATCTAAATAAATTAACTAATCAAGAAAAGTAGAAAATAAAATAAAAAAGGGAGTGTAGAAATGATTCGACCAGTGTGCAAATATCAAGAATAGTTTGGGCCCAAGTCTAAAAGACACTAAAACCCTAATTACAATAATAATAATAATAATAATAATAATAATAATAATAATAATAATAATAATAATAATTATTATTATTATTATTATTATTATTATTATTATTATTATTATTATTATTATTATTATTATTATTATTATTATTATTATTATTATTATTATTATTATTATTATTATTATTATTATTAATAGGTAAATTAAAAAGAAAGAGAAAAATAAAATAAAAAGGATAAATTGTAAGTGGGGGAGAGTGGCGCTGCATGTTGTGGCATCCTCTCTCTCTTTTTCTTCTTTTTTTTTTCTTTTAAAATTTAAGTAAATCCATTAAAATGAATACAAGTGGCATGAATTAAAACAAAAAAAAAAAGTAACACAATATGAAAAGCTCATCTCTAATTGCAGAAAATATACTTGAACATTTAGGATGATACCCACACATTATCAAATACTTTGGTCAGAATCAAACTGTTGGAAACGAGGAATAGTATTACAATATTTTCTTAGAATATGCAAACGGCAGAACTCTCAATGATAAGCTCAAGAATCATGGCGGTAAGCTCCCCAAAAAACTCGTTCATCGTTACACAAGGTCTATGGTTGAAGGTGTCCAGTATATTCATGAAAATGATTTTGTTCATTGCGACTTAAAACCACCAAACTTTCCCGTATTTGAGAAAGACAATATAAAGATATCTGATTTTGGTCTTGCAAAATAGATGGGAGTTGAAAAAGACAAAAACATTAGTCACCACCATTGAGATATCGTTAGATTTGTTAGAATATGATTATTGGGGTTATTTATCACAAGAAAAAAGTCTTAGACAACTAGTAATCACGGTTGAAAAATTGTTAGATTTGTTAGAATATGATGATTAATGTTTTGTTCCATCAAATTAGAATACCTTCATATCGCATGTAACACTGTTACAAACCAACTGTATTAGAGGATTAAATGTATTCAACGAAAGTATACATTAAAACAACATATTTATATTTCCTATTTTATGTTATGTTTAGCATAGGCTTTTAACTATTTATTATAATTCTATTGAAATTTTAAAATATTCACAATATAGCTTCACTAAATATGCAACATGGTTAAGAAAGATGCAAACTTCCTTTTTGTCGCTGAAGTTGGCAGAATTATCCAGTGTATTTTATAATATACTTATTTTATTTATAAAAATATTATTTTTAAATATATTGAATAAACATTATATTTAGTCTATATATTATCTAAGTAGATTAGTTATTTAATATAATTAAAAAACTTTTGCAAGACCGAAATCTGATATCTTTATGTTGTCGTTCTTGAATACGAGGATGTTTAATGGTTTCAAGTCGCAATGAACAAAACCGTTTTCATGAATATACTTGAGACCTTCAACCAGAGACCATGTGTAACGAAGAACGCGTTTTTCGGGGAGCTTATCACCGTGATTCTTGGGTTGAGCATTGAGAGTTTCGTCGTTTTCATATTCTATGAAAATAATCTAATACTCTTCCATGTTTTCAACACTTTGATCCTAACCAAAGTATTTGATATTGTGTGGGCATGATCCTAAATGTTCTAGTATAATTTTCTCGTGTTGGAGAGAAAAAGAACATAAAAGTTTGCATGATTTGACGAAGGTGAGAGAGGGAATGTTAACGAAGGGTTTAGTGTGTTTGGCTAAGTTGGCGGTGGCGAAGCTTCCAACCCAATTCTTGGTTGTTGTGTAGTTTGGTATGTATTATGTTGTTTGATAAATAAATGAAGTTTGAAATAAGGTTTCAAGAGTAATGTCTCGTAATTATAGATATGCAAAAATCATGCTTCTATCTCATTATTTAAAATAGTTTTTTATTGGATAAGAAAACATATTAATAAAATCAGTTATAGATTTTAATTTCATAACTAATTCTTACTAAGATAGTACTTTGTGGTTGTTGCGTTAACTTATATTTTAATTTATTAATGAAAATTTAAATTTAGGTCTTTCTTGAAGGGGCTTCTTCATTTTAGGTATCAAACTATATAATAAATAGGATTGATATCAAATCATAAGCCTGGCTTGGCCTTAACTAAGCTAGTACAACTACATATAATATTAATTAATGATATTTCTCCCTCCATTCACAAAATTTTAGCACACTACAAAGAGACTTCCTCAACTATACAAACACTTCACTACTATAAAATGCGCATAACGTAACATGTTATTATCTCGACTATTAAGCCAACTGAAGTAATAGTTCTTATTTAGGCGTCTTCATTTTAATTTATTTTATTAAAAGACATTTCACTACGATCCATATTAATGACCGTAGTGATATGTTAAGGCTTACAAGCTTCGAATCCCAGCACCAACAATTTTCCTTTTTTTGGTTAAAAAATGAGCATGTCACTTATAATTTTAATATTTATATTAAAATTAAAATTCCTTTCTCCACAGCCTATAATAGCAACAGTTGTAAAATATACCTACATTTAATCACGATCGTTTTTAACAATCATGGTGAAAAGTATAACTTATATTTAAGCGAGAGTTCGCTCTTTGGGGACAGAACAATCGTCTCTATCTTAACAAAACCCTAACACTCTTTCACGCCTTATACTTACTCCACGAATGGTTGCATATCGCTTCTTCACAAAACTCCAAAATATCTTATTCAACTCTTATGGGTCAAGGAAAGGTGTTACACAAAACTCAGTTCTTTCAATTCTTCTTCACACTTCATGGTACGTAGATGTTTTCACCTTTTTTTGTTATGAGTTGTGATATTTTTGATATTTTTGTTGGGATATGTTAACATTTTACTTGATTTATGTTTTTGACAATTCTACTTTTGTTGATAAAAGTTCAATTTTGTTTAAGGTATGTTGTTATTGTTGATAAAAGTTATGTATTGTTGATGATTTTGTTTTTGTTAAGCTATGTTGTATGTTGTTGTTGGTAAAAGTTATATGTTGTTGATAATTTTATTTTTGTTGATAAAAGTTCTATGTTGTTTAAGATATAATGTTGTTGATGATTTTGTTTTTTTTAGCTATGTTGTATGTTGTTTAAAGTATGTTATTGTTGATAAAAGTTATATGTTATTGATGATTTTATTTTTGTTGATAAAAGTTCTATGTTATTTAAAGTATATTGTTATTGATAAAATTTATGTTGTTGATGATTTTATTTTTGTTTATAAAAGTTCCATGTTGTTTAAGGTGTGTTGTTGTTGATAAAAGTTATACGTAGTTTATGATTTTATTTTTATTGAGCTATGTTGTATGTGTTTAAAGTATGTTGTTAATGATAAAAATTCTATGTGGTTGATAAAAGTTGTATGTTGTTTAAGGCATGTTATTGTTAATGATATTGATAATGTTATTACTTTGGCATTATAGCTATCATGTTGTTCATTCAACGTGTTTTAGAAGATGAGTTTATTATATCGTATGTGGTTTGAGTGTTTAACAACCCCTAATTTAATATATAACCTTTCAAATTGAACTAGAAATTAATAATATGAAAAATTAGGTTATGTTAGAAAACAACTTACATTAATCTATGTTTTACTTGCTTTCTTCAACCCATTATCGGCATAAACCCATTAAAAAGGACAAATTGTAAGGGGGAGGGGGGCGTTGCATGCTGATTGTGGCCTCCTCTTTTCTTTTTCTTTTTTTTTTTTTTATAAATTTAAGTACACCCATTAAAATTTCGACAACTGGTATAGATTAAAACAAAAAAAGTAACACAACATGAAAGTCTCATCTCTAGTTGCAAAGACAGGTTTTCTGAAAAAGTAAAAGTAGCAAAACAAACTTCTACCAACCTTATTCTCTCGCCATGTTCTTAAGAGCAGGGGGCGGCCGACCAGCTAGTGGTAGCGGCGGTGCCCCATCCCTCTCACATCTCTCTTACTTCGTCACTCGCATTCTCTCTTCCAAGAGTTTCAAACTCAACTCCCAAACAAAGACAACAACTTTCAAACATAAAAACTTTAAGCATTTTTTCAAAGCATAACTTAACTTAAATCAAGGAAAGCAAATAGATTTAATGGAAAGAGGAAAAGAGAAGATAATATCGACAATTTTTGACGAGGAAGATGTGGTGGTATTAAGTCATTTTTTAAATCATTTAAATCTATAGTTAATAAATTTAAATATGACTTAACCTAAAATGAAGAAACTCATTCAAGGAAGACTTAAATTTAAATCTACTGTTAATAAATTTAAATACGAGTCAACGCAACGACCACAAAGTACTATCATAGTATGAGTTAGTTATGAAATTAAAACCAATAGCTGGTTTTATTAATGCTTTTTTATTCAATAAAAAAATTATTCTAAATAATGAAATAGGAGCACGATTTTCACATATCTATAAATATGAGACATTACTCTTGAAACCTTATTTCAAACTTTATTTATTTCTCAAACAATAGAATACACACTAAACTACACATCATCCATGAATTTGGTTCGTGGTGACTCACTAGGTAGTGGAAGGTTCACCACCATCAACTTACCCAAACACACTAAACCCTCCGTTAACATCCCCTCTCTCACTGTCGTCAAATCATACGAACTTTCCTGCTCTTTTTCTCTCCAAAACAAGAAAAATATAGTGGAACGTTTAGGATCATGCCCACACGTTATCAAATACTCTGGTCATGATCAAACTGTTAAAAATAGGGAAGAGTATTACAATATTTTCTTAGAATATGCAAACGGTGGAACTCTCAATGATCAGCTCAAGAATCACGACGGTAAGCTCCCAAAAAACTCATTCGTCATTACACAAGGTTCATGGTTAAAGGTCTCAAGTATATTCATGAAAATGGTTTTGTTCATTGCGACTTGAAACAATCATACATTCTCATATTCGAGAACGCCAATGTAAAGATATCAGATTTCAGTCTTGTAAAAGAAATAGGAGTGGAAGAAGATAAAAATATGTGATACAAAGGAACTCCAATGTTTATGTCACCAGAATCTATGGTGGACAATATGTATGAATCTCTAGTAGATATTTGGCCTCTCAGTTGCACTGTTTTGGAGATTCTTATCGGAGGACCTGCATGGGACATGAGCTACAACAGGGACTCGTGGATGTTGTTAGTTTGAATTGAAGTTGGAGAAGAAGTACCATAGATTCCAAAAGAAATATCATAAGAAGCAAAATATTTTCTTGAAAAATGTTTTGTTAGGGATCCACTGAAAAGATGAAGTGTCGAGATGCTTTTGAAACACCCTTTTATCTCGGATGATGAAACTGTTTCTTTGATTAAGGAGTCAACATTTTAGTCAGCTTCTCTAACTACTCACTTTGACTTTTTAAATTAGAGTTCTTCTACTGTTACATCATTTCCTTGTAATTTAACAGTAGTTGAGTATTGTTTTTTATCACAAGAAAAGAATTTGAATCTTAGACAACTAGCTCATGATGCAAAGATACTAGATTGTTCGCCCAAACATAAGCTTCTACCACTAGTCACCACCATTGAGAAATTGTTAGATTTGTTAGAATATGATGATTGGTGTTATTTATCACAAGAAAAGAATCTTAGACAACTAGTAACGATTGCTAAAAAAATCGTTAGATTTTTTAGAATCTGATGATTGGTGTTTTGTTCCATCAAATTAGAATACCTTCATCGCATGTGTCACTGTTACAAACCAACTATATTAGAGGATTACATGTATTCAATGAAAGTATACATTAAAATGATAGATTTCTATTTCATATGTTATGTCATGTTTAGCACATGCTTTTAACTATTTATTATAATTCTATTAAAATCTTAAAATTATAGCTTCACTAAATATGCAACATGGTTAAGAAAGATGTAAGCTTCCTTTTTTGCAGCTAAAGTTGGCCGAACAATCCAATCTATTTCATAATATACTTATTTTATTTATAAAAAAATATTTTTAAATGTATTGAATAAACAATATAGTTAGTCTATATATTATCTATGAAGATTAGTTATTTAATATAATTAAAAAAAATTGCAAGACCGAAATTCGATATCTTTACATTGTCATTCTCAAATACATGGATGTTTAGTAGTTTCAAGTCACAATGAACAAAATCGTTTTCATGAATATACTTGAGACCTTCAACCACAGACCTTGTGTAACGATGAACGAGTTTTTCGGGGAGCTTACCGCCATGATTCTTGAGTTGATCATTGAGAGTTCTGCTGTTTGCATATTCTAAGAAAATATTGTAATACTCTTCCCCATTTTCAACAGTTTGATCCTAGCCAAAGTATTTGATAATGTGTGGTTAAATGTTCCAGTATATTTTTCTCGTCTTGGAGAGAAAAAGAACAGGAAAGTTTGCATGATTTGACGGGGGTGAGAAAGGGAATGTTAACAAAGGGTTTAGCGTGTTTGGCTAAGTTGGGGGTGGTGAAGCTTCCATTACCTAATGAGTCACTACGAACCCAATTCATGGTTGTTGTGTAGTTTGGTGTGTATTTTTTTGTTTGAGAAACAAATGAAGATTGAAATAAGATTTCAAGAGTAATGTCTCATATTTATAGATATGCAAAAATCATGCTCCTATCTCATTATTTAAAATAGTTTTTTTTTGGATAAGAAAGCATATTAATAAAATTAGCTATAGATTTTAATTTCATAACTAACTCATACTATGATAGTACTTTGTGGTTATTGTGTTAACTCATATTTAAATTTATTAATTATAGATTTTGTGATATATTGGATCGAACTCTAGTATGTTGTCGGAGTAATCCGTGTTGTAGTCAAAGTTTATTCTAACATGCATCAGTCAATATTGCTAGGTTTGTTAGCATGTTGAATTGGGCCTTACTTGTAAGACCAATTGTTTAAGTTAGCTTGTACCCTAAGTTAGCTTGTAATGGGTAATTGTTAAAAACCCCATTAGGTTAGTGTGTTATTTTTCTTATAAATAGCATGCTAGTCTCTCATCTTTTATAAGGAAAAATAGGAAGATAAAATCCTAATTCAAGAGAGAGAGGTTATTTTTTAATTCTTGTATACTTGTAATCTTATTTGATAGAGAAAGGAAAGAATATCAGTTTATAACTAATCCTTGGTGTTTCTTCTTGTTCTTCTTACTTGTTTTTTGTGTTAATCCTAACCCTTGTGTGTTTCTTGAATATAAAGAAATCGTTTATATTTTGTTTCAAGGCATTCTATTCACAAAAAATTGGTGCGGTGAGCATGGAGAAGATGCCTTCAACAAAGTATGAAATTGAAAAGTTCATCGGAGTGAACGACTTTGGTCTGTGGCGCTTGAAGATGAAAACCCTACTGGTTCAACAAGGTTGTTTGGAAGCGTGAAGGAAGAGGCAGTCATGGAAGCTGCATTAACGGCAAAAGAAAAGACGGCCATGATTGAGAAAGCCCACAACACAATATTGTTGAGCCTTGATGGTAAGGTTCTTCGACAGGTATCAATATAACAAATGGTTCACTCATTATAGGATGGAGTGAGTAATATTTTTCATTTTTGGTTAAAGTTCCATTGAGCTTGCATATATCACAATATAATAAATCTAAGAGCTTATATTCTCTAACGACTGATTTATGTTAGCTTTTTGTTATTTTACCTAGACTACAAAAATCACATTTTTCTATTTTCTTAATAGTTAATTTTGAAATTCATCATAAACTACTCAAGTTCTATATTATTCGTTGATTTACATGAAAGAGTCTATCACGCCAAGTATTAATATCACAAATCATATAAATTGAATCTACAATTTTAGTCATGTTAGCATTTAGTTTAAACAATGTCGTCACTGGTGTACCCTTTCCCAATAAAAATACATTTTTTTAATAGTGATGTTTAAACCTCCATTTATAGCCTAAGTAAATCCAACCTTATTCAAGAGAAACCCAAAAACAATATTATTCATACTCTGTAGAGTATGCATAACATCTTTGAGGATCAAAATCTTTTCAAAAGTGAGCATCTTTAAACATTATTTCATTATTATCAAGAGTTGTGTATGTTTAGACATAACACAATCTTAATAGACATGGAGGGAAGTGACAATAAGTCTATCCATCATCCATATATTCCAACTACAAGTTTGATACTAATTATCATTGCAATAACTTTATCTTCTTCAGTTATATTGGCCTATGGAGAAAATTTTGGCATGTTTCTACACTTGCGTTCTACATGTCATAGTTTCTCATTATTATAGAAGGTGATTTGTGAGCTACTAGGTTTAATTCTCCGAGGAGGTGGTTGTTGCCTTGAAACTTGACCAACCGGAGGGGTTGGCATTGTTTTTGTTGCGATTAGTGTTGTTGTTTCTGATCTTGACGTCTGATCAAAACCTGAAGTGGGCCAGAGACAATCGTCTGTGATGCTGGGTGGGAAAGAGAAGGAGGGGCGTACCTGTAAGGCACTCTGATGCTAAAGTAAGAATCGGGGGAGAGAAAGCAAGTACATAATATGTGTATATCAGGGTGAATATTGGATACCTGACCCTCTCAAATGAGAGGGTTTTTATAGTGCCCCCAGCGCTTGGCCATTGGTCCCTATTTTCAGGGCGAGATGACCATTTTCCAAAGAATATATAATTTCCATAACTAGCCATTGGAATGGGAAGAAGTGTCTATAACTAGCCATTGCTACGGGCAGAGACGCAGTTACGGGCACAAGCATCCTGGCTATTTCTAGGTGGTGAAACCGTGCGCGACGGGCAAGGAGTGACGAGGAGAAGTGCTGGCCTAGGGATAAACCAGTCATTCTCCCCTATTGGATAGATAAAAAGGTAAATGCTTCCCCAACTGGTTGGACTTAGGCAATTGGACCGTTCTAGGAGTAGAAGTGGATTGGGTCATGCCCAGCCATTAGTACAGTCTGGAATAGTAGCCCCCTAAGTTGTTGCTTCCGATCATGGGAGTGATGACTTAAGGATAGTCCACATTCTGGGCAAGGTCGTTGCTAGGCGCAGAGATGGGACCATTACCATGTGCCTAGAGGAATCTGTGTTCGGGCATCTGTTACGTTGCTTTTCAAGGAGCTCGAGGTACGAGGAGATCAACGGTTGATGGGATCTGAAGAGGGAAGTGCCATGTGTGCCTCGAGCTGTGTGCTGCATTTAATGAGCAATGATGGCTAGGCTAGGGTCATGATGATGCCCCTAGTCGTGCTGCTTGCGCACGTGCCAAGGACTGCTATAAATAGAGTGAGAAGATGCTCATTTTCTCTTTTTGCTTCTCTCTCTTCTTTTGCTATATGTATGTGCTTTTTGCCATCCGCCGCCGTCAAGCTTTGTCCTACCACTGTACCAACACTGGCCATAGACGTTTGAACCCAGAAACTTTGTCCTCGACCACGCAAGTATACTAATTCCTTGCTTGTTGTATATTTCGTTGATTTCTCGACCTTAGTTGCATGCAGTTAAAGTTACAACAGAGTAGTTTTAGGGAGATTTCTGGTGGTTGTTGGTGGCAGATGGTGGTTTTGCCACTTTCTTTGCTGCCGGCGTCACTAGGACTTTCAGGAACTTACAGACTTTTAGGATTTTAGCTGATCCTAGTATCATAATGATAAGACAATGTTTGTCGCCAAAGGGAACCACATATTCTGGTGTGCTTATGAGCTTTCCGGTGGTTTCCTCTCGGAGATTATGGGTTTTGTCCCCAGGGAACTATCCCCAGATATGTCAGGGAGATTGACCAGGAATGCCCTATTGTTGATTGTGCCATTTGAGTAGGGCTTAGGTCGGGGACATTGTCCTCAGGCCTTCACACGCCCTTTCACTTGACTAGCAGTGGAAGAGTGGATTTGATTTTGTCATTGAATTCACTTTTATCCTCTTCTTTTCAGGTAAAGGATATGTCGCATGGGGCCGAAGAAGAAATTTTGAGAGACCTATCCGAGGAAAACTCCTCGGAAGAAACTGAAACTGATGATGCTTTCATGCCTCCTAACGCTGGGGAGGTGTCCGTTTCGAGGATCGCTGTTGAAGAATGGTCTGTGGTCGAACCAATGGAGCATACCTCGCTCTTTGCGTCTTATGCTGGGGACATTTTTACAACAGTGGGGGCTGAGGGAGAGTGGAGGTTCCACTTCCCCAAGGAGGATGATCGAATATGCTCGTCGTACGGGGAAAGGTTTCCCATGTATAAGTACGTCTTCAAGGAGATAGGGGTGAGGTTGCCCTTCTCAGATTTCCAGAGAGCAATCTTTGTGCACTTGGACCTGGCACCTTCCCAACTGCATCCAAATTCAATTGCCTTAATGAGGGCATTCAAGCTAGTATGTGAGTACCTGGAGATTGGGGCTACTCTCTTGCTCTTCTTCACCGTCTTCCACCTCCAGCAACAGGTGTCGGGGAGGAAATTTAGTTGAGACTCTCCGAAGTAGGAAAGAAAGTTGTTTAAACCTTTATCTGAGTCTATCTAGACTTTCAAAGAAAGGTTCTACTGTTAGCTCCTAAATTCGACGCCTCAGTTAGAAAGAAGCCATTTAAGACAAAAAGGGTAAAAGATAGGTTAAGACCAAAAGAATGGTCGAAAGAAGCAAAATGGCTAAGTCGAAGAACTCATCCAGAAGCCAAGAGTTCGACTGCCTGCTGAAGATGAATGGTTTGTCGAAGTATTTGAAATTTGAATATTGGAGGGAACGGTTTTGCTTGTGGAAAATTGAGGGAGACACGTGTCACCTTATGAGTAAATAGATCCATGCATTTGAGACAAGTGACCGAAGGAGATTATGGTGGAGGTTATGAGAGGTTATTTTTTGTTACTATAAATAGGGTGTCTTAGACATATTCAAAGTGTGTTGTAATTTACTATTGTACAAATTACTCTTGAAACTACTCCAAGTATCCGAGTGTAGAGAAAGAGAGTATTATAAGAGAATGTACGTGATGTAAACATACCATCTTTTAACTTAATGCAATTTACTTTTTTACTTTAAGTTTTACAAAGCCTTTTATTGTCTTTATTGTCTTTACCCCTTTTTCCTCTTTACCTTATTTCTCTCCTTCCTATGCAATTCTTTTATCTTCGTCCTCAATCTGACTTCACCTTTACCAACAAACTTTCTTCTCTTTTAGAAGCCTCACTTTATCTTTAAATTAACCCGTAGTCGAATAGATGTTCTTTTAGGATTCTGTTTATCCCAATATTGTTCGAGTGTGGAACTTGAATAAATTCTTAAAACCTAAAATAAATCCTTTAGCACATGTCTTAGGATCAATCTGATCGATCCTGTGAGTCACCAATGTTAGATTTGGAAGATCAGCGGTTGTTTTCCGATTTTCAAGGGAAACAAAATGGCACGCCCAGTGGGATAGTGCTAGAAAATCTATTTTATAAAAACTAAACTTATAAAATTTTTGCAGTTATACTGGTCCCTTTTCGTGAGAAGGTACATTTTTATGTTACTAAGAAGTGGTAAAATTACCGCTATAAACGAAGAGACGCGATCAAGACGAAACAGTAAGAACATGGCTACGGATACAAACCAGCCAGATAACTCCAACCAACAAGGAGACGGTTCCATCGAAGGAATAAGAGACGAGGGAGTTCCCCCTCCGATACCGTCGACTGGAGAACAAACAGTGCTTCCTGTGAGGCTAGTGTCGACGCCTTCCGTACTAGGGGTGGGATCGACAGTGATAAGGCCTTATACTCAGCCAGTGTTGGAATACATTGGTCACCAAACGTCGAATCCTCAGATTTTGTTAGGAGGAAGTTCGACGTCCAGGCAGTTTGTGCCTCCTGTTTTTTCACAGTCACCAAGAAACCCCTCATATGGGATGCCCACTACTATGATGCAAGGGCTCCAAAGTGCACCCCCTATATTCTCAGATCAGGCGATGGCTTCGCCACTACAAGGGTCAGGGTCAGGTGTGAACATGGTTCGAAACCCCCAGAGTTTAGGGTATTCGACACAAGGCCCCAATTTGACCAACACCTCAGTTGCCTATTTGAGACAGCAAATGGATGAAAGTAACCTACAGATGGTTCAGACTTTGTCACAAACCATGGGCGAAATATTTCAACCATTAATCCAAAATACAACCCAGACCAATCAACAATTGGCGGTACAATTAACAAGATTGGCTTAATTCATGAGGGTACCTCCCTTAACCAGAAACCAAGCCGCAGTAGCGGATGCCCCACGAGACAACTTGGCGAATATGATAGAAGTCGACGTAGGAAACCAGGGATGGATAGTCCCTCCGGTAGTCGAAGGGCTTAGGGAAGAGCCTTTGCAAAACCAACCCCATGGCTTGGGAGAAAGAAATCCAGGAGTAGTGGTTGTGAATCGAAACCAAGACGCAGATAATGTAGTCCAGCATGTTCGTCGAAACAACATAGCCGTAGACAATAATCTGGCGGCCATGGTCGAGAGAATTATGGCCAGAAATGGGCTAAACACTGGTTTTACCAGGCCAAACTACACTTCACCTATAGTAGACTATATCCTTCAGGCGGAGTTACCTCCTAGGACGAAAGTACCTAAATTCACTAAGTTTTCAGGAGATACGATGGAATCCACTGTCGAACATGTGGCTCGTTACCTAATCGAGGCTGGAGAGACAGCGAACGAAGAAAGCCTTAGGATAAAATACTTCCCAAGTTCTCTTACTAAGAACGCTTTCACCTGGTTCACGACGCTTCCCCCTAACACGATATGTAACTGGACCCAGTTAGAGCGTTTGTTTCATGAACAGTTTTATATGGGTCAGACTAAAATTAGCTTAAAGGAACTAGCTAGTGTGAAGCGTAAGTTCTCTGAACCAATAGAGGAGTACCTTAATAGGTTCCGTTTGCTTAAGGCCAGATGCTTCACGCAGGTCCCTGAACATGAGTTGGTCGAAATGGCCGCCGGTGGTCTCGACTACTCTATTAGGAAAAAGTTGGACACCCAGTACCTAAGGGACATGGCCCAATTAACCGATCGAGTTCAACAACTCGAAAGACTAAAAGATGAAAAGGCTAAGTTTAATAAAAATAAAAAGGTAGCTTTTGTCGAATTTAATGATAACGTCGAAGGTCTGTGTGATGAGTTTATGAGTTTCGACGATGGCGAAGTGGACCTTGCTGAACTCAAACAAGGACCACCTTACTTGTGTAAAGTATTAGCTCCCCCACAAGGGAAAAGTTATGTCGAATATGAAAAGAATGATAGGTTCCCAAAGAAAACATATACCTTCGACATCACAAAATGTGATGAAATCTTCGATTTGTTAGTTAAAGATGGACAAATGATAGTGCCTCCTGGCGCCAAAATGCCGTCCATAGAACAAAGGAAGAAAAGAGGGTTTTGTAAATATCATAACTTCTTGGGTCATAAAACATCTCAATGTTTCCTTTTCAGGGACCTCGTTCAAAATGTGATCGAAGAAGGACGTCTAAAGTTCGGAGAGAAAGCTGGTGGCTAAATGAAGGTCGACTCAGATCCTCTGCAAACGGCAGATGCAAATTACACAGAGCCAGTCAAGGCTAATATGATCGAAGTTGTCAACGGTTATGACTTCTCAATCGAAGTAACTGAGGCTGCTGGAAATCCCATAGACGAAGCTGTAATGGCGAAAGTTACCATCAGCTTCGGACAAGAGAGATGTGTCGAAATGGAAGTTGATAGCAGTGACCAGAGGGATGAAACCAAAGGCCCAAGCAACAGGAAAAATCTGGGTTGGGAGATAGTGACTAAGGAGACAACTGATGACTTTATTAAGATTGATGAAGCCACCAAAGGCGTGGAGTTAAGCCTGAAGAAGCTTAATCTGGCCAAAGAAATTGAAATTAACATGGTACAAATCACTCAACATGAGGAGGTAGCAGATAGTGAGTCGAACTACCAGGAAACACACACGAGGGAAGCCTATCCAGAGCAGGAGGAATCCATCGTTTCTTTTCTTCACCGCTGCCAGGAGAAAGGTTCTAGTGTGATGCTTTATCCCCGATGCAGCGCCATATTCGACAAGAAGGTTGCACAAAAGCTGGAAGGGACACGAAGGCTGAAGCAAGAAAACGAAAGACCAAGATTCGACCCTCGAAGAGGCTTTCAGCAGAGATCTGACCCTCGCATAAGGCCTCCGATGAACAAGGCCACTAGCTTTAAGCCCAATGCTGAGGCCACTGATGGAAAGTGGACGAAGCCCAATGAGAACAAGCAGCAGGGGCAGAAGAGATGGAAAAATTTCGAAGTACAACAGGGATCTTCGTTAAGCTATCGAAAAGAATTTCAGTCTTTGAAGGCTGTTCATGTGTCAGAAAATTACAAAGGGAAGAATCTCATGTCTCGACCCCAATGGAGACGTGAGCAGAGAAGAAGCAAAGCACATAGAGAAGGTGCACATAAAGACCAACCACAATCCAGCACCAATATTCCCGTTGAACAGGAGGATCGAACAAGGGCTTTCGGGAAGACACCTGTAGGAAGGAAGTTGTTTACAACACAGGTCGAATGATCGCGACTTTCTATGTCTAACTGAACTAACTACAAGTGCACATTCTATCGCGTAGTAATAAAAGATATCGATCCCACAGGGACTCGTAATCAAGCTAGTATTTTCGGGTGTTACTGTGTTTAGCTAGGTTGGTATGGTTTTAGGGGAATAAAAGCAAAATAAGTGTGTAAACTATGGTGGAACTAAAAATGTTACTTAAGGTATAAATGCTTGAATCGGTATACAATATGTTGGTTCTTCAAGGATTCGACAAGTTACCGGTGTTTCGGGTGTTTTCAAAAATAGTTTAAGAAGAAAATGACGGTTTAAAGACCTTTGTCTCACGATGGTTGTTGACGCTAGTCGCAACTCTAAGGCGAAACGTATGCTGTCGATATCCCGTTCGCGGTTAAAATTACTTTTTGAAAACCATTAAGCTCTAATCCTTTTTAAAACGATGTCGCTGTTTTTAAAACGAATGCTTAGTTTTTACTATCTGGACCTAACCTCAGTTGTCGCTTGTTGGTTCGTACCTTTATGAATTTCCCACTGTCGTGGAAAAACTGATTTTAAATAAGTTCTCGCTATCGCGACGAACATTTATTTTTGAAAAATCGATTTAAAAACTAAAGCCATAAATAAGTTTGAAAAGGAAGTATACACCGGTTAATTATCGAATCCCATTTGACTACTTATTACATACCGATTACTTAATTTTAGCCGGACATGGAATATAAACTAGGAACACGTAAACAATGGTAGAATATATAAACATGCATCATAATGGGAAATAGAAATCAATTAATGATTAAAATGAGAACCTGTAAATAATTCGATTGACTTTTGGGAAATCCTCCAAAATGTCGGCAGGATTTAGTCTTTGTGCCAATTACTCGTACAGAATAGAATTTGGAAAGTAAAACAACAATTGCAAGGAAGGAAATGAAAAGGAAACAATAAACGATAAGAAATTCTGAAACTCAAAAATTGCTCTGGAAATAAATTGGCAGCACTTCGTGTCTTCAATGCAGCTCCCCTTGTTTGGTACTAGCTCCCTCCTTTTATAGATGGAATTTCCAACGGTTAATTGCCTCAGGAAGTGGGATTGATCTCAAAAAATGTAGGAGTTAGTGGTCCACTCCTTTTGGTATTTGAAAGCACTCACAGCACGTGCAGCATTTCTGCACTTTTTAAAGCATGACGGTTGTCATGGATGTGTGACGGTCGTAACACGTATGACGGTCGTCATGGGCTTGTGACGGTCGTCACATCAGGAAAATTCGTATTTGTTGTTTTTGGCTTGTTTTTCATCTGGTTTTCATCTGTAATTGCTTGTTTTCTTCATCTTCCTCCATTTGAGCATGAACTTTGAATACCTGCAAAATACTGGACAAATAATGTGGAAATACGCGAAATCAGAGTGAAACCAGTCACTGATTAGTAAAAATGTATGTCATTATATATATATATATATATATATATATATATATATATATATATATATATATATATATATATATATATATATATATATATATATATATATATATATATATATATATGATTTCGCGTTATCATCGAAGAACAAAGAAAATCGGTCGACGATGAAATGACCGACAATTTTGATGAAGATTCTGATGATACATTGGATATTTTGGTCAACGTAGTATCAGTAATGCCCAGGGAATTCGACAGGGTTTCAGTAGTTGAGAACTCAGGCGCATATACGGACTGGGAAATAACTGCTCATAAGCCGGTATGCTATTATGTGATGAACAACGGCTGCGTCGAAGAGCAAAATGCTTTCTTTGAACGGCCAACGGAGGCAATGAAAAACCATCTGAAGCCTCTTTATATTACAGCACAAATAGAGAAGGTCCCAGTTAACAAAATACTGGTAGATTACGACGCCACGGTAAACTTAATGCCGCATTTTCTGTTAAACAAAATTGGGAAAAGTGAGACAGACACTAAGCCACACAACATGGTGCTATCAAACTATGAAGGGAAAGTCGGTTCGACCATGGGGGTCATTCAGGTGAATGTCACGGTCAGAACCATCACCCGTCCGACTGTTTTCATGGTGGTGGAGACCACTGCCAATTATAATCTATTACTTGGAAGAGAATGGATCCATGGAGTGGGGGGCAGTACCATCGTCGATGCATCAGAGAATCGCCATCTGGAGACCAGATGGTATTTTCGAAAACATCAAAGCGGATCAGGGATACTTTAAAGCACCTATAAACCATATTGATAGAAGACAGTTTGACAAACATTTGGCCGGTATAGGGCCATGTGAACCTGAAGACTTCGACTTTACACCTAATGACGAAGTGTATTGCTCGTTATACTTGCATCCCGTCGAGGGTTTCCGATGGGACAAGGAAGTTCCAGGCGAAAGGTTACCTTACCTTGGCGAACTTCCCGTAGACCCCACTGGCTGGGGAAGTGAGTTCGACGATGATGACTGAAGCCGCAGCGCTTCAAAGGATTTCGGCCTATGTGGCCGAGACTAAACTACAAACGGCCTTGGAGGCCACTAATAATGAAATGGCTGAGGAAGCCAACGAAAAACCCAGACAAGCAGGTCCAGTTGGGTATTTCGACCCTAAGATTCAATACGAGGGGCAGAGACTTGACGCCATATATGACGATGAGCCTTTGGGTTTTGAGAAAGATCCTTTGGCCAACAACGTTAAAATGTTGGCACAAGACCCACTTGAGGAAGTCGACCTGGGAGATGGAGTGATTAAAAGGCCAACTTATATCAGCGCCAACCTCGACCCCCAACTTAGGGTCGAGACTATCCAGTTACTACAAGAATGCAGGGATTGTTTTGCTTGGGATTACGACGAAATGACAGGTCTAAAGAGAGATCTATTCGAGCATAGGCTACTAATCAAGCCTGGCAAAAAACCAGTCAAGCAGAATCCAAGGCATTTCGCCCCTGAGATCCTCTAAAAAATAAAGGAGGAAATCAAAAGACTCCTCCGATGCAAATTCATCTGTACGACCAGGTATGTCGAATGGCTAGCAAATATTGTACCAGTCATAAAGAAAAATGGATCTTTAAGAGTCTGTATAGACTTTAGGGATTTGAATTCAGCAACCCCTAAAGATGAGTATTCGATGCCAGTGGCAGAAATGTTAGTCGATTCAGCTGCTGGCCATGAATACCTTAACATGTTGGATGGATATTCTGGTTACAACCAGATTTTCATTGCTGAGGATGACGTTCCTAAAACGGCGTTCCGTTGCCCAAGGGCCTTAGGCACTTACGAATGGGCAGTGATTCCTTTTGGCCTAAAGAATGTTGGGGCAACGTACCAGAGGGCGATGAATTCGATTTTCCATGACTACATTGAGTCCTTTATGCAAAATTACATTGATGACATTGTGATAAAATCTGTGTCAGGAAAAGCTCATGTGGAACAATTGTGCAAATCCTTCATGAGAATGAGGAAATTTGGCCTCAAGATGAATCCCCTCAAGTGTGCATTCTGTGCGCAAGCAGGAGATTTTCTAGGTTTTGTAGTCCACAAGAAGGGGATCGAAATCAACCAAAACAAGACGAAGGCCATCATGGAAGCGAAAGCGCTATCCAACAAGAAGGAACTTCAGTCCTTGCTGGGAAAAATAAATTTCCTAAGAAGGTTCATATCGAATCTCGGCGGAAAAACACAACCCTTCTCGCCATTGCTTCGAGCCACTAAGGAGAAGTTCGAATGGACGAAAGATCAGCAAGAGGCTTTCGAAAAGATCAAAGACTACTTGACTCATTCTCCCGTCCTTGCACCTCCATGTCGAAACAAAAACATGAGATTGTACATAGCAGCGTCAGACAAAACTCTAGGGAGCATGCTGGCTCAAGAGGATGAAAGTGGCGTCGAAAGAGCCATTTACTACCTTAGTAGAGTTTTAAATGATGCAGAAGCTAGGTATAGTGAGATAGAGAAATTATGCTTATGTTTGTATTTCTCATGTATGAAGTTGAAGCAATATATAAAACAAATTGATGTTTACGTGTCTTCATATTTTGATGTTATTAAGCACATTTTGTCCAAACCTATTTTGCATAGTCGAATTGGTAAATGGGCATTAGCATTAACTGAGTATTCATTAACTTATAGACCGTTGAAAGCGGTCAAAGGGCAAATAGTGGCAGACTTTATTGTTGACCACTCCATAAATGAAAATACCCTGAACTTTGCTGCACTAGAGCCTTAGAAGCTATACTTTGATGGGTCTAGTCACAAGTATGGGACAGGCATAGGTCTATTGATCATTTCGCCTGATAAAATTTCAACAAAATTCAAGTATAGAGTCAAGGGCCTATGTTCTAACAATGAAGCTGAATATGAAGCTTTGATCGCCGGACTTGAAATTTTGTTAGAATTGGGGGCAACCCAAGTTGAAATAATGGGAGATTCAGAGTTGGTTGTAAAACAGCTAACAAAGGAATACAAATGCGTTAAAGAAAATCTCATCATGTATTTCGTAATAGCTAACGGACTACTTAAAAAATTTGAAGTCTGTACTATTCGACACATACCACGAATACACAATCAGATAGCCAACGACCTGGCGTAAGTTGCCTTAGGATACATGGTCTCGAAGGAGAACTTGCAAGAAGCAATCGAGGCCAGAGGTAAGGTGGTATCCGTGGGCTTGAGACCATCAGACTTGGAAGTCACGAAATTTGGCTACACCGACGAGGAAACCTTTGAGATTTTTACAGTCGAAGGTCTGATAGACATAGATTGGAGGAAACCTCTAGTCGAATACCTTCAGGACCCTTCAGCGACTACAGAACGAAAGATAAAATACCAAGCACTAAGCTACGTCCTGTTGGGGAATGAGTTATTTAAGAAAACTTCTGAGGGAGTTTTACTCAAATGCCTCAGTGAATCTGAAGCATACTTGGCATTGTCCTCAGTCCATGGTGGGACATGCGGAACGCACCAAATGGGCCAGAAGATGAAATGGCTGATGTTTCGCCAGGGGATGTACTGGCCCACGATGTTGAAAGATTGCATCAAGTTCACCAAAGGTTGTCAAGAATGCAAAATTCATGCTGGCATACAACATGTCCCAGCAAGCGAGTTGCATTCCATAGTCAAGCCATGGCCATTCAGAGGTTGGGCTTTAGACCTTATAGGAGAGATTTGACCTGCGTCTTCCAAAAACCAGAAGTACATTCTGGTAGGGATAGACTATTTTACCAAGTGGATCGAGGCTATACCTCTACCGAAGGTAGACCAAGAAGATGCTATCGAATTCATTCAGAAGTATATCATCTACAGGTTTGGCCTACCAGAGACAATAACGACAGACCAAGGGTCAGTATTTACAGGTAGGAAGATGCAGGAGTTTGCTAAAGAAATGAGATTTAAACTCCTTACTTCGACACCTTACTATGCTCAGGCCAATGGCCAGGTCGAAGCGGCAAACAAAGTAATAATTGGCATGATAAAGAAGCAGATTGGAAGCAAGCCTAGGAATTGGCATAAGACATTGGATCAAGTCCTATGGGCATGTCGAACATCCCCGAAGGAAGCAACCAACACTTCCCCTTATCGACTCACTTTCGGCCATGACGCAGTATTGCCAATTGAGATACACATACAGTCAGTAAGAATTCAAAGACATCATGAAATCCCTCGAGAGATTTATTGGGACATGATGCTTGACGAGTTAGTCGACTTAGACGAAGAGAGGTTAAAAGCTCTAGAACTCTTGAGAAGACAAAAGAGAAGAGTGGAGAAATCATAGGCACACGTCTATGGTTGGTCCGTTATGCTCGCCGCATGGGCGAGACATATCAACAGTAAAGGCCTTAGCTGTGATATTGTTTCAGCTTTTTAGTGTTTAATGGTCGAGCTAGTTCTTCCCCGATAAGGTGTTCTAGGTAGTAGGCCCTATTCTCTATTTTTGCTCTAACGCGGTAGGGTCCTTCCCAGTTTACGGCGAGCTTGCAATCACGAGAATCTTTGTGATTCCTTTTTAGGACAAGACTTCCTACTTGGAATTCTTGTTGTATAACTTTGGAATTGTGCCTGATTGCGATTTTTTGTTTCAGCGAGGCCTCGCGGAGGGATGCTCTTGATTATACCTCTTTGACGAGATCTAGCTCCTCTCTCAGTGCCTCGCTATTCATTTCCTCATCCAAGGGTGCTTCAGTCCGCCTGGAGGGAACATGAGTCTCGATGGGGATTACCGCCTCTGTCCCGCATGCTAGGCAAAAAGGGGTTTCCCTAGTTGAAGAATAGGGTGTAGTACAGTAGGCCCAGAGCATGCTGTGCAGCTCCTCGACCCATTGCTTCTTTGTTTCTTCTAGTCTTCGCTTAAGGCCTCGTAGGATTACTCTGTTTGCTGCCCTGACTTGCCTGTTAGTATGAGGATGCTCGACAAGTGCAAAGTGTTGTTTGGTACCCAGTTGGGCGATGAACTCCTGGAACTTTCTGTTTGTGAACTGTGTCCCGTTATCGGTGATGATCGCTTGAGGAATTCCAAAGCGGGCAAGGATGTTTCTCTTGTAGAAATGAAGTATGTTGTGGGCCTTTATTTTGGCCAGAGCCTTCGCTTCTATCCACTTGGTGAAGTATTTTACGCCTACTATCAAGTACTTGTTTTGATTTGACCTTACGATAAATGGTCCTAGGATGTTTAGGCCCCACCAAGCGAAGGGCCACGGGAAGGACATTGCTTTGAGTTCATTGGGCGGTGCCAAGTGCATGTCCTCGTGTCGTTGGCACTTGTCGCATCTCTTCACGTGTTCCTTCGTGTCCTGCTGCATGGCTGACCAGTAATATTCTGCCCGTAGAGCTTTCCTGAGAGGGATCTCCCCCCGAGGTACTGCGTATTGATTCCCTCGTGGATCTCGCGCAAGACGTGGGCGGCCATTTCTTCCTCGACGCATTTAAGGAGAGGGATGGGAAATCCCCGCTTGTACAGTTTATTTTTGACCAGAACGTAGGAGCAGGCTCTGCGTCTCACTATGTTGGCCTCCTTGGGGTCGGATGATAGTTTGTCCTTTGTGAGGTAATTCTATACGGGGGTCATCCAACAATGGTTGTCGCTGACGACGTGAACGTCGAGGGTCGTGGACACTCTCAATGCTACATCATGGAAGTATTTCCTGGATGATGGATTTGTTTCCTCCTTTCTTTTTCGTGCTTGCTAGTTTTGATAGAATGTATGCCCGAACGTTGTGTTTGCGGGGAACGTGTTTCACTTCCACAAGGTAAACTTTGCCATCTTCTCTTTAACCAGGGCCAAGTATTCACACACATTATTGTTTTTGACATGGTATTCTCCCTAGACTTGGAGGGCCACGAGCTGAGAATCGGTGCAGATGATGATGTCTTCCACCCCCAGGTCTTCGGCAAGGCACAGACCTGCGAGGAAAGCTTCGTATTCGGCCTGGTTGTTAGAAGTAGGGAAGGACAACGTGAGTGAAACTTCGATGAGGATTCCTTCCTTGTTTTCCAGATTGACACCTGCTCTGCTCCGTGCTGAGCTGGACGCCTCGTCGACGAAGATGGTTCATTTGCGGGCACCCTTGGTAGGATAGTCGGGCAAAGTCATTTCTGCGACGAAATCGGCCAGTGCTTGCGCCTTGAGGGCCTTTCTAATCCCGTACTGGGTGTCGAATTCGGATAGCTCTAACAACCATTTGAGTATCCTGCCGGTCATATCTGGACAACCCAACAGTTGTTTTACAGGCTGTTCCGTGCGCACCACGATTGTGTGGGCCTGAAAGTAGTGCCTCAATCTTCTTACAACATTGATAAGGGCGAGGGCCACCTTTTCTTTCTGTTGGTACCTCAGTTCTGGCCCTTACAGTGCCTTGCTCGTGATATAGATGGGCTTCTGCCCGTCTAGAGTTTCACGAATGAGGGCGACGCTGACAACCTTGGTTGCAATGACGAGGTAGAGATAAAGGGTTTCTCCATTATTTGGCTGGGAGAGGACTGATGGCTCCGACATAGCCCGCTTCAGGTGGAGGAGGGTTTTGTTGCATTCTTCCGTCCATTCGAATGCGACCTCCTTGCTGAGGAGTTTAAAAAAGAAGAGGGCGTGTTGGGCTGACTTGCCCACAAAGCAGGATAGTGATGCGAGCATCCCTTTAGGGACTGGATGAACTTCTTTGAGTTCGGCGTGGGGAACTTGGAGAAAGCTCTGCACTTGTCGGGGTTAGTTTCAATTCTATTTTCGGTTAGATAGAAACCGAGGAACTTTCCCGCTCATACCTCGAACGTGCACTTCTCTGGATGGAAGCGCATCTTGTACTTCCTGGCTTGCTTGAAGACCTTCCTCAAGTGGGTTGTGTGATCAGATTCCTTGTGGGACTTCATGATCATATTGTCCATATAGACTTCGAGCATGTCCTCGATTTCTTCTCAGAAGACTTTGTTCATCATCCTTTGGTAGGTAGCGCCAACGTTTTTCAAGCCGAAGGGCATTAGGTTGTAGTAATAGTTGCCCGATTCGGTCGTGAAGGCCGTGTACGTTTTGTCGCTTTTTGCCATGGGTATTTGGTTATAGCCCGAATATGCGTCCATGAAAGATAGTAATTTAAAATTGACAGAATTATCAACTAGTTTATCTATGTTGGGGAGGGGATATGCGTCTTTAGGGCAGACCCTATTAAGATCAGTATAATCAATGCACATTCATCATTTTCCATTATTCTTTTTCACGAGTACAACGTTGGACAACCAAGTGGTGTACTTGGCTTCCTATATAAAGTTTGCCTCTAAGAGGTCTTTTACAGACTGTTCGGCAGCCTTTGTTTTCTTCAGAGACTGTCGTCGTCTACGCTGAGCTTCGATCCTAATAGCGGGATCAATCGTGAGGTGGTGACAGGCTACATCAGGGTCTAGCCCGAGCATCTTCGCGGCACTCCACGCGAATAGATCTACATTCTCTTGGAGGCAGAGTCTTAGTTGTTTTCTCGCAAGTTCGGGGAGACCGGTCCCAATCTTCACTCCCTGCCGAGGGTCGTCGCGAGTAAGACAAGTTCGAACTCTCCATCAGGAATTGGGCGCATCGAATGGACAATTTCACCACTACTGGAGGGGCTGCTCGAAGATGGCTGAACCGCTTTCCCCTTGGCCTTTTGAATCTTCTGGTCGTCTTCAGAGAAACGGATGTCAAGGTCGATGGAGTCGACACGGGGCAGCGACTCCGTCTCTTCGGTGCTGGTGGGCAGACACGTCTAGCTAGGAGTCTTCGGCCTATCAACGATGATGTTTAGCCCCTTGGAGGCTGCTTCGAAGCATCTTCTCGTGGCTTCAATGTCCCCGTGTAGATTCGCCACAAGACCCTTAGAAGTATAATATTTCATCTTGAAGTGCATAGTTGAAGGCATGGCTACCAATTCGGCCAGAGTTGGCAGCCCGAAGATGCACTGGTATAGCGACGGGAAATCGATGACCAGGAATTGGACCTTGATTGACTTGGCCGTTTCGGCGGACCCAAAATTTACGATCAGTTCTACGTAACCCCAGGGCTTCGTCACCGACCCATTGAAACCCTACAAATCAGAGCCCATGTAGGGTGTCATATGTGATTCATCCAGTTGGAGGGTAGAGAATAGTTGGGAATACATAATATCAACTGAGCTGCCTTGGTCAACGAGGATTCGTCGGACGTCAAAATTTTTCATTTGGGCCCTCATGAGCAGAGGGATGATGGCGTTGGGGGATCCACCAAGGAGCTCCTCGCGGTAGAAACAGATGGGAACAGACTCTCCCCGGATCCTGTCGAGGGTGGAGTTCCGGTTCGAGTTATTGCTGATAAGGTGCTCGAATTTTCTTTTGACAGACCCTACTATAACTTTGTTGAAGCCCCCTCCAGAGATAACCATGGCAAAGGGGAAAGTCTCACACGGGATGTGCGCGACAAAATATGGAGGGGAGCTGAGCCTCTCGAGGATGTATAAGTCCTCAGGCCGCGAAATGCTCATAGCGACCTGAAGGCTTGTTTCTTCGGAGGAAGGCACCTCTTCCTCAACCTTCTTGGATTTGCGGGCGTCTTGCCGAGGAGCATCCTTCCATTCGGAAAACTGCTTCAAGTGTCCGTCCCTGATTAGTATCTCTATGACATCCTTCAAATGGATGCAGTCGTCGGTCATATGGTCGTGGCTCTTGTGGAACCGACAATATTTCGACTTGTCAGTGTTTATTTTGGATGGTATCTACTTAGGGAATCAGACTCTCACTTGTCGGAATTTTGAGTTGGCACATTTAGAAAGAATTTTTTCCCTTGAAACTGTCAGGGGAGTCTACTCGTGGAACCAGCCGAAAGACCCTTTGTTGTCCCGGGGCTCTTAGGGGCGGTTTTCTTTTCTTCTATCTCCTCGATGGGATGTCAAGGGCTCGTCGGACTTGGAGGATCGAGCATTCTCCCAGTGTCTCGAATCTCGGGTAGAACTGGTGGCCTTCTTCTCTTCATACTGAATGTACGCTTGTGCTTTGAGGAGGAAGGCGTCCAGCATTGTTGGGGGATGGATGCCCACAGTTTTAGCAAATTTAGTATGAGGGCGAAGCCTGCACTCAAGCAGAATATCTTTTATGTCATCGATTGTAGAGACCTGGACAACTTCCTTATTGAACCTTTCGATGTAGGCTCGCAGGGTTCATCCCTCCCTTGGATTATGGCCTCAAGGGAGGCTTCAGTCTTTGGATGGCGGTGAGAGGCCGTGAAGTGTCTGAAGAACATTCTCCCCATTGCCTCCATGAGGTGATGGAATCGTCGGGGAGTCTTTTGTACCAGGTCATTTCCCCCTTCCTGAGTGTGGTCAAAAATAACCTACATTTGATGGCGCCCCGGACACCGCGGTAATCGAGTAGTGCATCAATATTTTCGATGTGCTCGTTGGGGTCCATTGTACCATCGTATGTTCTCAGAGAAGGGGGTTTCGTGCTCAGCCCTTGGATCTGGGAGGAGGCGAACATTGCGAATCTGCTTGGTGGTCTCTTCTGGTCCTCTTGGTTCGCGGGGAATGCTAGTTCTAGGGAGAGATGCGGTCACACTTTTTGACGGTCAGGGCCTCTGGCTCTAGAGGTGTCTGACGATTTCTTTCGCGCCGTGGAGGAGAACTCCGTGGTCTCTGACGCTCCTTCCTCGGTGGAGGGATCTTGGACGACTGGACTCTTTAAGGGGTCCAATCCTCACGCTCTGATTGAGGATTAGGAGGTTGGTCTTGTTGAGCACCTCGAGGAGGGCATCCATGACCGGGTCGACGCTGGGCGGAACTGAAACAGGCAGGTGCTCCAAGACAAGCAAGACCTTGTTGTGGTTTACGCGAACAGGGGATGGAGAAATGGTGGCTCCGTCCCTTCTTCAGAGGACGTCGACCCCAAAAGCAGAGTTGCGAGCATCATGCGTGTCGTCACGGTTGGCCATGATCGGAATTTTGAAGAACTGTTTTGGTATCGTATCTATGAAGGGAGAAAAAACGGGGATAACAGGTTTCCCACAGACGTGCCACTGATGAACTTGAAGTGGGACAGAGACATTTGTCTGTGATGCTGGGTGTAAGAGAGGATGAAGGGGTGTACCTGCAAGGCACTCCAATGCTAAAGTAAGAATCGGGGGAGAGAAAGTAAGTACAAAATATGTGTATATCAGGGTGAATATTGGATACCTGACCCTCTCAAATGAGAGGGTTTTTATAGTGCCCCTAACGCTTGGCCATTGATTCCTATTTTCGGAGCGAGATAACCGTTTCCCGAAAAATAGTTAACTGTCAAAACTAGTTGTTGGAACAGACAGATGTGTCCATAACTAGCCGTTTCTATGGACAGAGACGCAGTTACGGGTACAAGTGTCCTGACTGTTTCTGGATGGTGGAACCGTACGTAACAGGTAAGGACTGATGAGGAGAAGTGCTGATACAGGGGTAAATCGGTCAATCTCCCCTGTTGGAGGGGCGGAAAGGTAAATGTTTCCCCAACTGGTTGGACTTAGGCAATTGGACCGTTCTGGGAGCAGAAGTTGATTGGGTCATGCCCAGCCACTGGGGCAGTCCGGAACAGTTTCTAGTCATACCGTGATTCAAATTTTTTGTTATTTGTTGGTTGACTTCAGGGAAAGACCTGTGAATTTATTTATTTTATTTGAAACAACCAACACTTATTCATTATGATCTTGTTTCTGAGATTCCTTTTCAATATGGAGACATGTTATCAAACTCTCTATGTAAAACTTTTTAGTTTTGCGCCTTGGAAGATTTTTGAAATCCTTCCAAGATGGGAGTAGTTTGTTAATGATAATAGCTACTTAAATTTTTTCATCTAAATTTATATATTTGGTGATGATTTTGTGTGTTGTCATCTAGATTTTATAGGAATGAGAATCCACACATTTACCACTAGACATGTGGAGCTTTAGGTAGCGACTCACAACATTTTCTTATCATTAAGATCCTCAGTGTCATACTTCTTTTTCAAAACTTCTCATGTCTTTAAAAATGATGTAGGCGATGTAATAATCATATAAATCATATAAATCATCAGTTTACCAATTCAATATATAACTTTGTAGAGATAATCATTCTCATGACACAAATATTTTTTTAGCCGTTTTATCCTTTTGTGGTTGGATTAGCTGTTTTGTCCACGACTAACGTCTATTTAGTCAAGGCATTGGCTACCTTTCTTATTGTTAAGAAAACGAGAATTTTTGTTGCCACCGTTTGAAAGAAACTCTCTCAAATTTTAAGAGTTTGTTTAAGTCATAAACAATTGAACTATTACCCATAACTTCTTCCGTAGACATGGCAGAAAGAAGCATCTTAAAATTGTTATTTTTAAATTTCAAAATGTTTTAAAAATAATTAAACGACCAAAGAAATTAATAGTTGAGTCACATATCATATCATTCTCTTTAAGATGTTTTACGACATTGTCCAAAATTATATAAACATACTATCAACCACGAATTTCCTAAAATAAAACAGTTCAATCTAAGTGTACAATATTCTAGGCAACAATTTAGGAACACCCTAAAATAATGGTCATTAGACCACTTATATTAAATTCTCAGACAAAATTTTTTTTTCTATAGAAAACTAATTCTCCAAAGAGAATGTCAAGAAATAATTCGAAAATTCGACCAGTAGAAAAGAAAGAGAGTTTATTCAAGCTGAGTGGAAGAGAAATTTGAAGGGTAGTTCAGTCAAGATGAATGACAAAGGGATAGTTCATTCAAGATGAACAACAAAGGGATCCGAGAAAGGTGGCACATAGTCTCATAACCCTTTTGATTTCAGTTTACTAGATCAATGATGACTGTTATAGTACTCTATCAAAGATAACCGTTAAGGATGACATGTAAAAAAATAAGGATTAATATGAAGCCAAATTCAACCCAAGCCTGACCGAAACCGAGTCTGCCAATTATATGTGATATTAATTATTAACATCAATCCGTCTATTTGTAAAATTTATATACCCTTTAGGGCACACTCTAAGAAGACTTCTTTTATTATATAAAAACTTGAGAGATGTGAAAGATATCCAGAGTTTTTCCTTTTCACCACGCCACATTTTAAGAAGTTTCAATTTTTATCATAATTATTTCATAAATCACATGTATTTAAGCATCAAATTAAATTTCTTAAGCAAAACTGCTTGAGTGACTTGAAGTCTTTCCTTTGGGATCAAAACTTTCTTCCAAGATTGGTGAAACTGAGTGGGTTACAAATGTGACTCTTTGTGTCATATAGATGAGTTGATGTGTGGAATAAGCCAAGAAATTTAACCAACATCGATCATTAACTTTTTCTTCTATAGCTAATTTCAGTTATAGTTTTTCTTCTTAGAGTGATAGGGTGGTCCATAGTGGACTGATTTATTTTCGTAATAAAGACAGGTAAAATTTGAAGCTCTACCATATCTAATTAAGCGTCATCACCACAAAAACTATCCCTTTTCCTTCTTCCATTTAATTTTAATTTACTCACCTATTAAAATATTGGCTTTTGCTAATATCATATTTGAAATTTCAAATTGTGAAGTAAAAAAAGTTGGGACACAAGAAACCAGAACAATTTAATGGTTTAAAAAGCCATGGCTGACCATGCAACTCTACTACAAATCTTTGTAGAAAATAGTGCTTCTACAACCAAAAGTAACATCATCCATAGAGTAGAATATTTACTGAAACCAATCAACTGAGAATTCAAATGTGCAGTAACAAAATCTAAATCCATTAATAGAAAACTTGAAATTCATAACGTAAAAGATAATGAAAATATTGAGAAATGCAGCATCGCAATACACATTAGGCTAGCTATGTATTGACAATTGACTGCTGATATGGGAGCTATTTACATAAAGGTTGTCTCAAATGATTCCTACTGGGATCCAAAGGTATTCTCTCCACTGTAAGTCATGTAAAGAAAGCCATCCTCATCCTTGTGTTCTTCATAAAGAGCAGACATCAAAGCAGCTGCAACAACAGGGGCTTTAGTTAATAATCACTCACTACTAAACTGGCAAAAAAAATCATTCTGTAAGGCTGGATACTTACCAGTTGGTGGTAGGGTGTTATCGATGAAAACGAAAATAGCCTTCTCTGCACTGAGCTTAATTCTTTTGCGGACGACATAAACAAATTGACCAACAGACAGGTCAGCTGGGACAAGGTACCTACAGCATCGCAACAAGAATAAACCAATTAATAATCAACTAAAGCATGAAAATTTGCAAAGATCAAGATAATATAATGGTTGTTTATCTTCTAATTTCTATCAAGATAGGCAAAATGGAAGAAATCCTCAAATTCAAAACTTACTCAAACCATTCCATACATTCCTTTTCTGATAAATGGTCGTTCAAACTCAAAGTCATACTATCTCATACTTTCTCATTCGCAACTCTATGTATGTTACTAACAATACAAAATTGGAATCATCCAAAACCCTAAAAGAATCATGGCCCATAAAAAAAAAGCAGCAAAATAGCATTCTATGGCCAAAGAACTAACTAAAACGGACATAATAACATGTCTGCGAATCACTTACTTCTTTTTATCAATGTCTGCAATGTCACTTCTTCCAGCTTTCTCCACAATCACCTGCAAACAAACGCCATATTTCAGCAAGAATGTATTCAAGAATAAACACAAACACAATGTATGCATCCTGAAAACAAACAATCTTACAGGTACTCTATCAGGATACTTCTCTCTAATGCGAGATGATTCAGCCTGTCTTCTTTCTGACATGTACAAAAAACATCAAGCTGTTATTCATTTCCAATAAATACACAAGGGCTTTTGAAACACAAAAAAATACACCTATAAAGCTAAAGATCATAATCACAAGAGTCCCAATAATTTCAATTAGATGAATATTTTTTCTATAAAGTTTTGATTTATTTCTTTTTGAATGCAAGCAATCAAAAGGTTCAGATTCCCAATAATTACCAAACAAAGGAATTGGATTAATAGATGATCATATATAAAAATTAAAATACCGAAAGGGTGCTGAGTCTTGAAGGAAGCCTTAGACATGGTTGAATTGAAAAATCGACAAGTCTCTGCAAATTTCAAACACGAAAAATTAGAAATTTCATCCGATTGCGATCGCAAAAGAGAAGAAAAAGATTGAAAATCTTCACAAAACCCACCAGGAAAGAATGGATGATCGAAGTGAAGATTTTGTGTGGATGGGATGAGAGGAATTGGGGGAAATGAAATAAAAGGAGGGGTTTTATATATTGAAGGTGAATTGATAAGGATTTGAGAAATTAGGGTTTTGTTATTTTTCTGTTCGTTTCTTGGTGGGTTCTGTTTGAGTTTTACACGGAATGTTTAGTTATACATTCTGTTTAAGACTTGGATCGCTTCGTGAACAAGTAAGCTGCGCTGGGTGGGTGGGCTTCTCCAAAACGTCGCCGTTTTATCGTATTAGTTAATCAAATCAAATATGCTTGGTTATGTTTAGCTTTTTAGTGTGGTTGGGCTAGCATGGAAACCCAATTGAACACCTTAGAATAGAAAAACTAGAGATTTTATCCTCATCCCACCTCAAGCTAGCACCTCCACATATTTCTATGTTTATGTTATTCTTGCTAAAATTCTATCAAAAAATTTAGATGAAAAATACGGTAAAATAATAAAGAAAATTTCATAAAAATTAAAAAAATCCGATAAAGATATGGATGGTATATAAGATATTTTAAAAATATGGTATGTTACTATGCATAGCTTTTTTTCTTTAAATAGTGGATTATTTTGAATAAAGATTAAAAAAAACCTAGTAGTTTAACATCAATAGATTATTTTCAAAACAACCTTTAATTTTTGGATTTTTTTATGGATAAGTCAAAAATCTGATAGTGATAATTGAAAGGTTGAGATTTTGCTGACATTTTTGTAAGGGTCGCGTGTTGTTAAGAAAAATATCTTATAATGTCTCAGTTTTTGGTCAAGGCAAAAGTGTTCTTCAACGTGGCAAAACCTCCATAATCATCTGGTAGTATTTATGTTTTATTATTTATTATTGTTTTGTTAAGTTATGTAATCGTCTATCTAAGTAATGTAAGTTTTTGTCAAATGTTAAGTTATGTTCATCATGCATCAATGGAAGTGCCAAAATGTTATCTAATAAACAATTGTTAGAATACAGATTGGTTCTTAGTTATATCTCTATGTTTTGATGATAACACTAATGAAATTTTGTATTAAGAAATTATATACTCTAAATTTGTTCAAGTATTTTTGTTGCAGATATTAAATTTAATATTCTTCTGAAAGCAAAAATGAATCTGAACATTGAACTACACAAGGCTTTGAGCGTCAGAAGCATCTCATTAGAAGACTCTGAGCGCTGCCTACAGAAGAATCTGAAGCAGAAGCTACAGAAGCATCTGAAGCGTAAACTGAAGACTTTGTATGAAGAGTTTCAAGCACTGTTTTTCAGAAGATTTTGATAGTACTGTTCGCTGCAAGTACTGAGGATCTGATTTCCAAACTCTGCTCTGATTGATTTCACGCTGAAACACTCTTGTTGCAACACTCTGATACAGCAAACTCTGATGACATCAAGACTCTGATCACTCAAGACTCTGATGTTGATTGTTGTGAAATAGAAACTTGTTGAAGAAGATTATTCAAGATATATCCGTTGGCATATTTCAAACGACTCTTTCCTCTTTTATGCTAGACACAAGAACTCAGGCAAAAAAGGATTTCTCTAAACGTTCTACTTCTAGGAAAGGTCAAGTCATGTGAAGACAAAAGGCTACAGCTACTTTGCAGTACACGGTCTTCAAGCTTGCAACGTCTTGGACTTCTTTGTCTATAAAAGCAAGCCTTCAACAATTTTCTATAGTTGACGAACACATTGACAAAAATTGACACAACTATTGAAAACTCTCTCAAAGCTCTCATACAAATTATAATTCTTTGTTGAATAGTTTCATTTGTTCTTAATCTTGAGTGTATAAATCACAGTTGTGATATAGCTTTCTTAGAAGCATTTTAAACACTTGTTTAGTTTACATTTGATTGTAAATGTTCCTTAAGAAGACCAAGTTGTGGTCAGTAATTCTTGAGAAGACTAAGACAGTTGTTCTTAGTGGTTGACATTGTAATCTGTTTGGTTATAGTGGATTAAGTCCTTGTGGAGAAAGGCAAATCACTCTTGATAGGGTGGACTGGATTAGTTGAGTTCAACGAACCAGGATAAAAATCATTGTGTTTTTATTGCCATAATATTTTCTAAACCCTTATTCAACCCCTCCCCCCCCCCCTTTAAGTGTTCTCTCACCTTCAGTTGGCATCAGAGCTCAGGTTCTGTGAGTGTTATCACTTCACCGTGAACAGAAAAGATCCAGTTGAGAAAACTCTTGATATTTTTGGTTGATACATTATGGCTGAAGCTTCAATATCCAACAACAACAGATATGAAGACAGAGATAGAATCAACACTAAACCCCCTATGTTTGATGGGGAGAAATTTGATTACTGGAAAGACAGGATTGAAAGTTTCTTTCTTGGATATGATGCTGATCTTTGGGACTTAGTCATTGATGGGTATGTTCACCCCACTGATGGGGATGGCAAGAAAATTGATAGAAAATCTATGACTGAAGCTCAGAAGAAGGAGTTCAGAAATCATCACAAAGCTAGAATAATCTTATTAAATGCTATATCTCATACTGAGTATGAGAAGATTACCAACAGAGAAACAACATTTGATTTGTTTGAGTCTTTGAAGATGACTCCTGAAGGGAACTCACAAGTTAAAAAGACCAAGGCTCTAGCGCTGATCCAGAAATATGAAGCCTTTAAAATGGAAGAATCTGAATCTATAGAAGCCATGTTCTCTAGATTCCAGATCCTCACAGCTGGATTAAAAGTGTTGGACAAAGGCTACTCCACTGTTGATCATGTTAAGAAGATCATCAGAAGTTTGCCCATCAGATGGAGACCAATGGTCACTGCTCTGAAGCTAACTAAGGATCTGAACAAGATCACATTGGAGGAACTGATCAGCTCTTTGAGAAGCCATGAGATTAAACTTGAAGAAGACGAGCCTCAAAAGAAAGGTAAGTCAATTGCTTTAAAGTCTAACAAATCTGTCAAAGCTTTGCAAGTTGTAGAAGAAAGTTCTGAAGAATCTTCTTCTGAAGAAGAAGATGAATTGTCCATGCTGTCCAGAAGAATCAACAAACTCTGGAAGCATAAAGGAAAAAAGTTCAGAAACTTCAAGAAGCCAGATCAACGCAAAGAGTCCTCTGGACACAAAAGATCTGGAAAGAAAGAGGTTGTCTGCTATGAATGCAAGGAACCTGGTCATTACAAGAATGAATGTCCAAAGCTTCTGAAGGAAAAGCCAAAGAGGAAGTTTGACAAAAAGAAGAAGGTTCTAATGGTAACCTGGGATGATTCAGATGAATCTAAATCTTCATCAGAATCAGATGAAGAATGTGGCAACATGGCACTGATGGCAGGCGTGGAAGATCAGGATAAAGGAACATCTGGATCTGAATCTGATTCTGAATCTGACTTAGAAGAGGTACTTTCTGATCTCTCTAGGGAAGAACTTATTGAGGTTTTATCAGAAGTTCTGAACAAATATAACCAGATTAAGCTCAAGTGCAAGAAGCTTAAATGCAATCTTGAATATGAGAATAGTCTGTTAAAGTCAGAAGTTGCTGAGCTCAAAGAAAATAATTTGAAAATGAAAAACAATTTTGAGAAAGCTCAACAAGACTCTGAATTTGAAACTAAGTCAAAATGTAAAAATATTTTAGAAGAATATGACTATAGTTTTCAGAAGTTTCTGGCTAGAAGCATAGATAGAAGCAAGATGGCTTCAATGATCTATGGAGTTAGCAGAAACAACATGAAGAGAATTGGATATGAATCTTCCTCTGGAAATGATTTAAATCCAATACCTGTTGATAAACTTATCATTAAGAAGACTCCCTTATATTCTCACTTTAAGTTTGGTCATCTGAATGATATTAAACACACACGTTCTGATCAGAACGTTCCTGTGTTTAAACCAAAAGTTAGTCAGAACAAACCTGTTGTAAGAAGATAGAAGTTCAGACAAACTTTTAAGGCAACTAACCCAAAAGGACCCAAAAAGATCTGGGTACCTAAGGATAAGATAATATTTGTTGCAGATGTATTTAGCAGCAAAGTCAAGACGTCAATCATGGTACCTGGACTCTGGCTGCTCACGTCACATGACGGGAGAAAGGTTTATGTTCCAAAGCCTGGAGCTTAAATCTGGAGGAAACGTCAAGTTTGGAGGGAATCAGAAGGGCAAGATAATTGACTCTGGTACTATTGGCAATGGTAATCTTCCTTCTATATCTAATGTTTTACTTGTAGAAGGATTAAAACATAATCTATTGTCCATAAGTTAATTAAGTGACAATGGTTATGACATAATCTTTAATAAAAAATGTTGCAAAGCTGTCAGTCAAAAGGATGACTCAATCCTATTTAATGGAAAGAGAAAGAACAACATTTACAAAATCAATCTTTCAGAACTTAAGGTTCAAAATGTAAAATGCCTTATGTCTGTTAATGATGAGCAATGGGCCATGCACAGAAGATTGGGGCATATTAATATGAGACGTATATCTCAGATTAATAAATTCAATCTGGTCAGAGGACTTCCTAAGTTGAAGTTCAACTCAGATGCTCTTTGTGAAGCATGTCAAAAAGGGAAATTTTCAAAATCTTCTTTTAAAACTAAAAATGTTGTTTCAACCTTAAGACCATTAGAATTACTTCATATTGATCTATTTAGACCAGTGAAAACTGCTTCAATCAGAGGCAAGAAGTATGGATTAGTCATTGTTGATGACTACAGCAGATGAACATGGGTGAAATTCCTAAAATACAAGGATGAGTCACATTCTGTGTTCTTTGACTTCTGCAAACAAGTCCAGAATGAAAAAGATTTCAAAATTGTTAAAGTCAGAAGTGATCATGGTGGCGAATTTGAAAACAAATTTTTTGAAAAATATTTTAATGAAAATGGCATTGCTCATGATTTCTCCTGCCTTAGAACTCCACAACAAAATGGAGTTGTAGAGAGGAAAAATAAAACATTGCAAGAAATGGCCAGAACCATGACCAACGAGACTAATCTGGCAAAGCATTTTTGGGCAGAAGCAATAAACACAGCCTGTTATATTCAGAACAGAGTGTATGTAAGACCTTTTCTGGAGAAGACTCCCTATGAATTGTGGAGGAAAAAAAACCCAACATTTCTTATTTCCATCCTTTTGGATGTGTATGTTATATGTTGAACACTAAAGAGAATCTGAACAAGTTTGATTCTAAAGCACAGAAGTGTTTCATGCTTGGCTATTCTGAACGCTCTAAAGGCTACAGAGTATACAACACTGAGACACAGATTGTGGAAGAATCTATACATGTTAGATTTGATGATAAGCTTGGCAATCAAAAGCCAAAGTAGCTTGATAATTCTGCAGATAGAGAAGTCATTCTCACAGACTCTGAAGTTTCAGAGGCTGAAAAGGCTCAAGTGAAAGAACCAGAAGCAACGCCAGATGCAACTCCATTGGCTGCTCAGATGAGTAATTTGAATATCTCTGAATAATCTAATGTTAAAGGATCATCTTCCAGAATCAAGTCCTCTCACCCAGAGGATGTGATCATTGGAAAGAAGGATTGACCCTATAAGAACAAGATCCTACCTCAGATCATCTGAAGCGTCATTATTTGGTTTGGTGTCAGTTATTGAACCAACTTTTGTGGATTAAGCTCTGAAAGACAATGACTGAATAATTGCCATGCAAGAAGAGCTCAATTAATTCACAAGAAATGATGTTTGAGATTTGGTTCAAAGACCAAAAGGATTCAATATAATTGGAACTAAATGGGTCTTCAGAAACAAACTTAATGAGCAAGGAGAAGTTGTAAGAAACAAACAAGATTAGTTGCTCAAGGGTATAGTCATCAAGAAGGAATTGACTACACAGAGACTTATGCTCCTGTGGCCAGGTTAGAGTCTATTCGTTTACTCATTTCTTTTGCTGCACAAAATAACATCACTCTATATCAGATAGATGTTAAGAGTGCCTTCTTAAATGGGATTATAGAAGAGGAAGTCTATGTTCATCAACATCCTGGTTTTGAAATTGATAAACTTCCAGAACATGTTTTTAAACTTAAGAAATCTCTTTATGGTTTAAAACAAGCTCCCAGAGCTTGGTATGAGAGATTAAGTAATTTTCTTCTGGAGAAAATTTTTATCAGAGGCAAAGTGGACACAACTCTCTTCTGTAAAACATTTAAGAAAGATCTATTAATTTGTCAAATATATGTAGATGATATTATATTTGGATCTACCAATGTTACGCTAGGAAAGGAGTTTTCTCTTTCTATGCAAGCTGAATTTGAGATGAGCGTGATGGGAGAATTGAGATTCTTTCTGGGAATTCAAGTAAACCAAACTCCAGATTGCACTTACATTCATCAGACAAAGTATGTAAAAGAGCTTCTGAAGAAGTTCAACATGACTGATAGTAAGTTAGCAAAGACCCCAATGCATCCAACAAGCACTCTTGGTAAGGAAGAGGTAAGTAAGAAAGTAGATCAGAAACTCTACAGAGGTATGATTGGATCTCTTCTATACTTAACTGCTTCTAGACCTGACATTTTATTTAGTGTATGCTTGTGTGCTAGATTCCAGTCAGATCCTAGAGAATCACACTTAACAGCTATTAAGAGGATTCTAAGGTATCTGAAATGTACTACTAATGTGGGTTTGTGTTACAGAAAATCTGATGAATTTAAACTAGTTGGATTCTGTGATGCTGATTACGCTGGAGATAGAGTTGAAGGAAAAAGTACTTCTGGAAGTTGCCAATTTTTGGGAAGTAATTTGATCTCCTGGTACAGCAAGAAACAACCTACAATTGCTTTATCAACTATAGAAGCAGAATATATTGCTGCAGCTGGATGTAGCACACAGATGCTCTGGATGAAGAGTCAGCTAGAATATTATCAGATCTTTGAGAGTAATATTTCTATATTCTGTGATAATACTTCTGCTATATGCTTGTCTAAAAATCCAATTTTACACTCTAAAGCTAAGCATATAGAAATTAAACATCACTTCATTAGAGACTATGTTCAGAAGGGTATTATAAATTTATACTTTGTTGATACAGATCATCAATGGGCTGATATTTTCACAAAACCCTTTGCTGAAGATAGGTTTAAGTTTATTCTGAAAAATATTGGTATGGAATTCTGTCCAGAATAATATTTATCAGAAGCAAATTTCTCAGATGCAAAGTGTTTAAAACTCTGAAGTATTAGATCTGTCATTTATTTAAACTCTTGAATTATTATTTCTATGTGTATCTGAACTGACAAGTCTCAGAGGATCTGAATGTTGGCTAACGTTTCATTTCTCAAAGAGTTTTCAGAAGCACATGCAAGCAAACACGTGTAACTCAGAATCTGAAAAGATGGAGTGTACAATACTGAAAAGACGTTTGAGGTACTGTTTGAATATTTGGTTTCTCGTTTCCCCCCCAAATTGTCAGAATCATTAATGCTTGAAATGATTATTTTTATCTTTATTAAATGCCATTAAATGCTAAATGAGAACGTGCTGAATGTGTGACCTTTTGTGTGCCCTAATTTTTCTCTATAAATTCCACAACTCACAACATTTCACACTTTTCACTCTCACGAACACTTATATGCATTTTTGCTTGTTCTATTGCTTTTATCTAAACCCAAAACCCAAAACCGTTCGTAACCCTAAACCTTCATTTCTTCATCAATGGCCACTTCATCTTCAACCTCAGCTCAGTTCCAATCAACAATGGCAGATGTATCATCTTCTAATCTGAGTGTTGTTCCTTTCAAGGAACCTGTTAGAACGAATCTCACACATGTTGAGAAACTGGAAGTGTTGTGTTAATCTTTGGTGGATTTTGCTTCTTTGGCTGAAAATGGATTTAATCTGCATTCCATCATTGATGCTCAAGGATGGACAAAGTACTTTGATAGACTATTTGGGACAGTTTATCCAGTTTTGGTAAAAGAGTTATGGATTCATGCTCATGCTTATCCCAAGTTCATTGTGTTATCTGTTCTGGGAAAAGAAATTGTGATTACTGAAGATCTTATAAGGAAACTCATTGGATATGAAGAAACTGATGAAGTTTCTCATCTGACTGGGCGTGTCAACATGAAAGTTGTTTATGAAGAGGTGATTGCTTCTGGAGAACCCTCTAACAAGTTCAAAGATTTGAAGCCAAATTACAAGATCTGGGCTAAAATCTTCATGGGTTGCATCCATCACAGAAAGTCTACCAACTCTCCGGACTATGTGAATAATGATCAACTTTACTTCATGTTCTACCTTAGTCAGAGCACAAAGGTAGATCTACCTCATCTGCTCTTCTCTCATCCTTGGAATCATGTCAAGGCATCTAGAGAAGACATAAAGACAAAACAAGCAAAGGGTAGAAATTGGATCCCTTGTGGAAGGTTGATTTCAGACATTCTGACAGAGAATGGTCTGGTGGAGCATCTGCATGTGGCTGGACTGAAAGAAGAACTTACATCCATTATTAGAAAAGTTCTTAATGCTAAAAGTTTACAGAGGCTGAAAGTAATAGATGAACTTACTTCTGTCCCTGACAAACTCAATACAGAAGAAGTAAGCAAACGAAGAATTCTGGTAGAAAATTTTCCAACGTTTTATGCAGAAGAACCAAAGGAAGTTCTGATCAAGTTTGTTGGACCATGTATGGAACAAGGACTTCCAATTCCAGAAGGATTTCTAAATCGTGAACCTATGCCAGATCTCTATGCAGAACATAAGAGGCAGAGAGAACAGGAGTTAGAAGAAGAAGAAGCTGCAGGCACACAGCAGAAAAAGCTGAAAAACTTCTGAAGAACCTCAGAAGAGGAAGAAAAGAAAAGCTTCTGGAGAAGCTCCTTCTGCTACTATCAAACGCATCAAGAAAAAAGGTACTAAATCATCCTTACCTATTATTTCTGAAATTGCAATAGAATCATCAACAATTAGCTCTATTTCTGAACCCCCTTCTTCTCAAACTCAAACCACTTCTGTACCATCTAAATCATCTGTACAACCACCTCCATCTTCTAAACAAACTGCATCTGATACTACACTATTACAATCTTCTGAACCATTAACTTCTGAATAAACTAAACAACCAAAAACCTCTGAACCAAAATAATCTGAACCTCAAGTTCAAACACCACCAAAAGAACCAACTCCATAACAACCAGAACCTTAACCAGAAATTCCTCAATATGATATTCCTGAACCATAACCTATCCAACCCTCTGAACCTTTCATACCTGATTCAGATATTCTGGATATCCAACCCCTCAAAATTCTCTTTGACGTTTCTTCTACATCATGTCATTCATCTGAATAATTTGATTCTTCTAAATCGGATGTACACTCTGAAGTTAACTCACCACCATCTCTTCGTGGCTATGAACCAAGATCATCTGATTTTGTTTTATTTGCATCCTTGAAACCTTTACCATCTGATCCCATTCCCTTTGGACTCAAACTCAAACACTTCTATTTTAAACCAAGACAATCAGCTTTCATTCCATACTTTGATAATCCAAGAACTATCATTCCATCCATACGCAGAATAAAACCATTATTTCACCTCATGCCTGCTCAATCAAAACCACCATATCCTCGTCCTCTGTTCATTATTCCAACATTTACCATACCACCCCCACCAGTTCAATCCAAACCATCAACTCTGGAAGCCTTTCTTAAACCTAAACCTAGGCTAAATGTTGATATTTTATTTGTTACTTTCAAGAAAGAAATAAGGATGAGTTTAGACTCTGTGAAGAAGAGATGCCTCTCAACCATGAACTCAGATGAATCTGATGCTATTTGGAATAACTTCATCTCCAGATTCAACATTGTTGCTTCAAATCTAAAGAATGTCTGCTCTGATGATGCAAAGATCAGATTTGCTGAGACTGCCAAAACCATGTTATGGAATATGAAAAGATCTCCAACTTTGCTTCTTGAGGATGCACCTTCAACTTCTGTAGTGTCTGCTACTTCTGAGACTATTGAAGGATCTACTTCTGAAGTGATTCTGGAAGAAAATCATTTAGCTCTGACGTTTGTTGCCAAACCTTCTGAATCCGTGGCTCTAGAATCTGCAAATGCAATGGATATTGACTCTGCTCCTACTCCTGCTTCTGAATCTGTTCCCTCTACTTCTTCTGAAGTTAAGAAAGAAAATCCAGACTTAGAAGACAAGATTGTTGTGCTGAAAGCTGGTCAATCTGAGATAAAATCCTGGATAGCAAGGCAAGATCAGAAGACTGACAACATTGAGAAATGGATGTCCAAGCAAGAACAATCTTCATCTGAAATTACCAACCTTCTGAAGATGCTTCTCTCCAAACAATCTTAGTTTTATGTTATGATGTTTGAGCACTTTTTTGCATTTCTTATCTAATGTCTTTCTTATCTGAACATTTTCATGAATGAATCTGAATGTTTTCTTTATATGACTATATCTTTTCTCTCTGTTTCCTTTTATTTGTTTTTGAAGAAGTTTCTTTTTGATTATGACAAAAAGGGGGAGAAAATGAAATTCTGACTGTTCAAATAAACTTTACCTGAATGGAATTCAGACATATCAAATCATAACTAACATGAATTTTTAGTCTTTCAGAACAATAATGATAAATTTGACAAAATTCATTAAAGTAACTCTAAGATCCCCAAATCAAGTTTTAACAAATCAGGCTCTGATTCTGAAACGTTCATCCAAATCAAGCTCTGATTCTAAAAAGAATACTCATGCAAAAAGGGAAGTTTCTATTCTTTCTTAGTATTCAATTCAGGGGGAGATTCATAATCTCAGGGGGAGTTATATTTATCTCTTTATTGAACAAAATTTCCTATGTTTTTGTCATCATCAAAAAGGGGGAGATTGTTAGAACACAGATTGGTTCCTAGTTATATCTCTATGTTTTGATGATAACACTAATGAAATTTTGTATTAAGAAATTATATACTCTAAATTTGTTCAAGTATTTTTGTTGCAGATATTAAATTTAATATTCTTCTGAAAGCAAAAATGAATCTGAACATTGAACTAAGCAAGGCTCTGAGCGTCAGAAGCATCTCATTAGAAGACTCTGAGTGCTGCCTACAGAAGAATCTGAAGCAAAAGCTACAGAAGCATCTGAAGCGTAAACTGAAGACTTTGTATGAAGAGTTTCAAACACTGTTTTTCAGAAGATTCTGATAGTACTGTTCGCTGCAAGTACTGAGGATCTGATTTCCAAACTCTGCTCTGATTGATTTCACGCTGAAGCATTCTTGCTGCAACACTCTGATACAACAGACTTTGATGACATCAAGACTCTGATCACTCAAGGCTCTGATGTTGATTGCTGTGAAATAGAAAATTGTTGAAGAAGATTATTCAAGATATATCCGTTGGCATATTCCAAACGACTCTTTCCTCTTTTATGCTAGACACAAGAACTCAGGCAAAAAGGATTTCTCTGAACGTTCTACTTCTAGGAAAGGTCAAGTCATGTGAAGACAAAAGGATACAACTACTTTGCAGTACACGGTCTTCAAGCTTGCAACGTCTTGAACTTCTTTGTCTATAAAAGCAAGCCTTCAACAACTTTCTATAGTTGACGAACACATTGACGAAAATTGACACAACTATTGAAAACTTTCTCAAAGCTCTCATACAAATTATAATTCTTTGTTGAATAGTTTCATTTGTTCTTAATCTTGAGTGTATAAATCACAGTTATGATATAGCTTTCTTAGAAGCATTTTAAACACTTGTTTACTTTACATTTGATTGTAAAAGTTCCTTAAGAAGACCAAGTTGTGGTCAGTAGTTCTTGAGAAGACTAAGACATTTGTTCTTAGTAGTTGAAATTGTAATTTGTTTGGTTATAGTGGATTAAGTCCTTGTGGAGAAAGGCAAATCACTCTTGATAGGATGGATTGGATTAGTTGAGTTCAACGAACCAGGATAAAAATCATTGTGTTTTTATTGCCATAATATTTTCTAAACCCTTATTCAACCCCCCCCCCCCCCCCCCCTTCTAAGTGTTCTCTCACCTTCAACAATGTTGTGCAAATGTCTGAGTAATACTACACATAATATACAACTAATACAAAAAATGATAATAAGTTTTAAATAGGTATCTCACAGGCTATGTGTGTTGCCTGCAATGCCAAAGCATAAATCTCATCAGGTTAAAGTTGGGGGTGGCAGGATAAAATCTCGAAAAACTAATATAAATCTTTGAATTTTTATTTTATTAAATTGAAATTGTTTTTTTTTCTTTTAACATTGAAATCTAGATTGGCTTAAGGGCGGTTGCATGTGAAATGAGATTTGGTTTTGTTTGAAAGTTTGGAGGGGAGGGAAGGACTTCCAAAATGGACTTTTTATTTAAATATATAGAAATCTTTAACATTTTTTGAAAAATTATTTTGTATAGAATGATAAAAGAGTGCTTATCATTAACATTTTTTTTAAATTTTTGAAATATTATAACAACATAAATTATATTTGAATAATTTGTCTAAACCCTCAAAACTCCTCCTCAAATACAATTTTTTAGTCCCCAAATTACGAGGAGTTTTGTTTTTGAATAAAAATAAATCCTACGAAACCCTCCCCACCTAAATACTTCTATTATTTTCACTTAATCACTATCTTTTTTCCAAAGTTCCCCCCTCTTTCCCCCTCCAAACTCTAAAAAAAGTCGATTTTTGTTTCAGATTTTCTTTTTTTAAATGATTTTTGTACTTTTCAAAAAGTACATGATGCATGGTACCCATAAGCTAGTAGGGGTGACCAGAGGCCTTAGTAATTTTTGATGGTTCAGAGCTCGTCCACAGTAGTGAAATGACCTCTTTGGTGGTGTTTACTATAACACCCCGATTTTATTATTTGTATATTTTATTATTTATTTAATTTAATTAAGCATTTTAATTAAATAATTATTTGTGGTTATGTGACATGGTTGGCCGGTGAGGGTATTTGTGGTGTTTTGTGCTAATTAGTTGGGTTAGTAGGGATTGACACAATTTATTAATAATTTAATTAGAAATTAGAGAGAATTTGTAGAGTTTGACCAATTTTAGGAATTGAGAGAGAGTTAGTGGTGAGTGGAGGAAAATTAAATTGAATTCGGTAAAAAGTGTAATTTAGAGGAATTAAAATAAAATACTTGTCATACCCCAAAATTTGACCCCTAGATTTCATCACCATTTTAGGAGCATCAAGCATATTTGCTAACCCTAACTTTGTTTCAAGTTTGCTCTTGTGTGAGTTCCATCTAGATTAGAGTTTTGCACCTTTGGAATCAAGAGAATTATTGCTTGGTCACTCGATGTTTTGGATTGATCATCATCAAATCAAGTTTCTATACACTCAAGAGGCCTATATTCAATAAGAATCAAGTGCTAATTGATCTCATTGCAAGATCATTGAAGCCTAACTTCAGTTAACTCTAAATTAGGGTTTCATCAAGGAAACGTCAACTGTGCCCTGATTTTGATCCAAGCATGATCCCAAGCCTTGGAACTTGATTCAACATGTTCATATACATCCTTGGAGTCTATCCATGATGATTGAAAAGTTCAAAGATGCAGGTTCATTGAAGATCACATAGTTGAATTCATCTGATAGACAAGTTTTATTTAACAAAGTCAACCCTTTGACTTTTAGGGTTTTTGGCCCAAATTGAAGCATTCAAGCCAATTTAATCAATATATTCTTGATCATGGAAAATCAAGATTTTTGAGGTTTCTTGCAAAAGGGGTAAACTTGGGTATTTGAATTTTTTTCTTAGTGTGGAGAAAAACCTTAGTTTTGGTGCCAACTTTGAAAGATCATAACTTTCAATCCACGCATCCATTTCTTGAGTTCCAAATGCCAATTTGTAGCTCTCATCATATAATACAAAAGTGTCCAACTGACCCATGGGCAAAAGAAGCTTAGATTTTGAGATATGGAGCTTTAAAGTTTGGAAGAATTTCAAAACACTTGGAATTTTTCAAGGCAAGTTTTGTTCCTTCAATTTTCAGTCCACTTCAAGGCTAGTTTTCATCATGACCCCTTTGAATTCAAGAATTTCATCAAACATAAAAGTTGTAGGGCATGTTTAAGGATTTTTAAAAAGTACAAGAACTCCCAAATCCATTGAGTGAGCTAATAGATTCGAAGTCTTGAAATTAAGGTCCATAAACTTGGATTTCAAGGTTTCAACTTGGCATGAAATGATACAAGACCAATCTTTTCCTGCAAATCTTGATGTCTTAGAGTGTCTACTTGCAATATCTTTCTTAATTGGAGTGTCACACGAAATTACAAGGGATTACACAAAGTTTTAAGGCTTAAACTAATATATTATTCCACTTATGGCATAAAGTGATCATTTCCATTTTGGTAAAGCATGGCTCTTCCATAATTTATGCATTGAATCACTCCCTCAGCCTCACAAGTACAACCTAATCTGCAGAAGCATGCTCAAAACTCAACTGTCTTGTACTTGATCCCTTGAACCAAGCAATACCATCATCACAAGCTATTTGAAATGCAAGTGGATAGTTTGCAAAAAGTTAGATTCTGAATACTCCTCAAACTTGCCACTCCCTCTATAAATAGAAGGTTAATCCTCATTGCAAAGGACAATAAAAAACTCCCATAAACCTCCCAAAACACTCTTGCTTTCTCATAGCAAAGAGTTCTTGCAAAACACCCCAGTTTTGCAAAACTTTTGGCCAAAGTCATTTCCCTCGTGCATTTCCCAAACAAACACCACAAACCTTCTCTAAACACTCAATAGAACTTGTTCCAACCATTGAATAAGTTCTGTATCAAGCCCAACCATATCCATTATTTCCAACCTCCATTGTTGCAAGAAGGCACATATTTTAACTTTGAAGTTGTTTCAAAGACATCCAACCACTCAAATCAACTCTCTGAGGATCAACAAAGTCAAGGAAGTCATCATTTCATTTCTGTAAGAACATTTGAAGAAGCCTTGGACTGACTCCAAGAGGTAAGATTCTGACCTTCGAGACTCACTTTCCATGCACCATTATTTATTCATTTGTGAAGCAAAAATATAGTCATTATTGTGTGCTACATGTTTGAACCATTGTTTGTTTGTTAGTTACATATGTGTTGTTTTAGGATGTGATAACATTATTATGTTGCATTGTTGTTGAGCTTCGTGTGTGTTACATGGTTGTTTTTAGGATGAGATAATGACATATTCAGAATCCTTGTTAAAAATGCTCAACTATGATTTTTATAAAGTTTAAAATGGTTGAGTTTGGAAAGACATACATGAGATAGAAATTCTGGCCATGGTGTCTTTGTTAGGGCACGAAAGAGAGAGTAATGAAGGAGGAAGAAGAAGCTGAGTGGAAAATCCAGTCAGCGTGACATGGCGCTGACTGGGTGTTGATTTGGACTTTTGGTGATGTTTTAAAATATAATGTGTTGAAGGCGTATATTGTTTGGATGTAACAGCCACCCCAGTAGTAGAACCTTACCTTGCCTTCCGCATTCACCTTGCCTTGCCTGGGTTCGACCCTGCAGATCAACCCTTTTGTTATTTTTTTGACTTATTCAATGTGTTTATTATATTATTACATGTATAACTTCTTTATTCACAATGCGCGCAGGTCAGATGGTCCTAGTTTTGGGTTGTAACACCCATGGCATGGGTTCAAACCCTATGATGTTCACTTTCTTATTTTTAATACTTGGTTTTTTATGTTTTCTTAAGGAATTTCAAATGATCATAACTTCCTTGTTTTTTATCATTTTGACCCCATTCTTTTTGCATTGTGTTCGTGATAATGTCTATTTTTCACCTATGTCAAGAAATATTCAAAAAGATTTATTTTTCTTGCCTTTGTGTATATTCAAAGTTTGGTACTTTTTAGAGTTGTTGTTTTCTTTGATCTTTCCGTATGGTTTCCTTGCATGTTTGTTTGGCTTAAACCTCATTACATCTTATGCAAATCTTGTATGATGTTGTAACATTGTAACTCTTTGATTCACCTTGATTTCATGCTTGTTTAAATGTTGTTTACATTTAAATGTATGTTGAAATCTTCTCTTGTTCATGCCATTAAAGCTTTGGTTGTTACCTTTCTCTTAACATGTAATCTCCCTCCATGTTTATGTGAATATTGATGTATGCATGTGGTTTATGCTTGCCATATCATCTTAAAATGTTTCTTAATTGCTTTTTTCCTTAGATTTTAATCTTAGGATACATGTTTGTATAAGAGAACCTTGTGATGTTATCTTCTTCCTCCAAGCCATGATTGAACCCCAATTTTCATGTTGGTTGTTACCTACTTGTTAAACATGTTCATCTCACATCTATGATGTTTTCAAGTATTATTTCCACTTGACTTATGTGATATAATCTTGATTTGTATGTTCACATGTTATCCATTGAATGTTTATATCTCTACTCACATGTTGTTGTCACACATGTCTCATTCCTATTCAAAGGTCTTTGGTTGTTACCTCTACTTTATTTGGCTTGTAACAATGCTTTAAACATTGTCATGATTTATGCATGTTGATCTTGAGTTTTGGAATTTGCCATGATAAGTAGTGTTTTGACTTATTCATGATTGTTTGTACTTCAATTTGTCATCTATGATGTTTAGTCTTGTGAGAACCTTGTTTCATGATTATTTAGATGTTTTAACATCCATGTTTGAAATTACCTTTAGTTTTAATCATTTGGTTTGATTCTAAACTTTTTTGAATGAGTGCTTGGTTGTTACCTTGTCATCTACTAAGCTTTATCAATCCTTGCTTGATATTGTCACATGTTTGCCCTTATCTTCTTGGTTGTTACCATGATCATATGTTTTCATCATGCTTGAATGAATATATGTTTTATGCTTGAATATTACCTTGTCCTTGATACCTCTCAACTTTTTTAAGTTTTCCCCAAGTGATGCAGCTTGTTAGATCTCATCCTAAGAGTTGCCCTTTTATTCCTTAGTCCAAAGGAAAGTCTCTCTATTGACTTAATATCATCGATAACTCACTTTTAGCCTTCCCTTGACCTTGTTAGAGTCATTAGGTCCCTCAACTTAGCCTCAAGTTAGAACCTACATCCTTTTGGCTTTGTTAAGTAAAACCCTTATCATACCTTGTTAGGAGTCCTATAACTTAGAACTTAGGTCTAGAGTTTGTTAACTTTATGTGTGTACCATTGTTGTGTGTACACACTTTTCCCCCTTAACTTTTGTTAAAGTTAATCCTCAGTTAGGTCCTTCAACTTAGACTTAGAGAGTTTGTTAACTCTATGTAAGTATCATTGTTATGAATACTTATTCCCATTGGAACCTCAACCATAGTCAAGATTCCCTTAATCCTAGTTAGGTGAACTATGATTTCTATGATTCCATCCTTGTTAGGATACATATGCACGAGATACGACGTCTTGGCGAGCATACTTAGTGTATATACACATAAGTCTTTACCTTAGCATAGTTCCTTTAGCAAGCAAATATTAGCAACAACACAAATACCTAACAAGAGGTTCCTGTAGAGTACTACAGATACTTAGAATGCTAACACCTTCCCTAGGTATAACCAACCCCTGAACCCCCACAATCTCTTATCTTCGTTGTTACATAATGCACTTAGGGTTTTCTTCAATATTTACCCTTTACTCTGGATAAATAAAAGCTTGGTGGTGAACTTCAATGATTTGTGATTCAAGTTAATTAATACCCTGATATTCGATTCTCACCGTAACAGAAATGGCGACTTCACGGGGGACCCACTTATGAGAGGGTTAAGCCCACCTTGTTTGTATTTATGTTTTGTTTATGTTTGTTTGCTTTATACATGTATATTTGTAAATATCTGTATATTATACCTATTATGTTTGGTTGCATGTGTGCATTGGGTTGATACCTTGAGAGGTGAGGTAAGTCCTAGCCCGGACTTGAGTATATACTTATGATAAGATTATGCTATGATCAATAGTCGACTGTTGGGAGTAGTCCTAACATGATTGACATATGATGTAACCATGCTCAGTCGAGGCCTCTTTGGGATTCCTGATGTCGTATGAGTAGTCGTACATTCATTACTTTTTCTGACTTAGGAGTCCTTGAAAATGAGGATCTTTAGTTACCCACTTATCCTACTTGGCCTTTTTAGGATGTAGTGCGATGACTATGAGGGAGTAGTCCTGAATAGTTGATATGCGATACTACGCTCAGATGAGTTTATGTTGAGAATAGTATTGACTCACATGAGTATCGTGTAAGTTGATAATATCCGAAAGATTTATCGGTGAATCTGGGAACTTTATAGAACCCGTTATGTAGGTACAAACAACCCATAATAAATGTTTATTGGGAAGGGTATACCATGGCTCCATGCTTGTAACCCAAACCTAGGACCTTTGCTTGTGTGCATATGCATTGTATATATGTGAATATGTTAATACTTGTATGTGTGTTTCCTGTGCATCATCTTATCATCTCATCATAGCATTCATGCAGTTGGTTTTAAGAAGCCAGTTGTTTTCTTTATGGCAAAAATCATAGGTATCATGGATTTTGGGAAAAGAAACACTAAGAAGTACAACTTCAAGAAACCAGATTTGACAGAGTTGAAAAGATTGGGGGGCCTTAGTGTCTTATCCTGAAGACTTTAGAAAGTTCTATAGAAGATTGTTGGGAATTATTAAGGTCAAGATGGAAGAAGGAGTCCTCGATACCCTTATATAGTTTTATGACCCTCTCTATCATTGTTTCACCTTTCCTGATTATCAAATCGTCCCAACCTTGGAAGAGTATTCATATCATATTGGTCTGCCAGTGTTAGACAAAAAGCTATTCAGTGGTTTGGAGAAGCTCCCTTCACCAAAGGACATTGCAGATGATATCCACTTAGAAACTTCCGAAGTCAAAGCAAATATCACTACCAAGCAAGGACTCAGAGGTCTACCTTCTGAATTTTTTATAGGGAAAACTTCATTTCTAGCCAAGGAGAACAATTTAGATGCTTTTTAAGCAATCCTTGCATTTCTCATCTTTGGTTTAGTCTTATTTCCCGAAGTGGAAGGGTTTGTTAACATCAACACTATCCAGATCTTTTTGAATGGTAACCCCGTGCCTACTCTACTTGGAGATGCCTACCATTCTATTCACCATAGGATTCTTAAAGGAAGTGGGACTATCCTATGTTGTGCTCCTCTGTTGTATAGGTGGTTTGTTGCACACTTGCCAAGGACATATCTTTTTAGAGAAAATTCAAATGGACAGAGGTGGTCTTAGAAACTCATGGCTCTAACTCATACTGATGTAAATTGGTATGATCCTGCTTACGAGAAGGGTGTAATCATTGACAGTTGTGGTTTGTTTCCTAATACACCTCTTCTCAGTATACGAGGGGGAATTAGCTATAACCCTGTTCTTGCAAGACATCAGTTCAGATTTCTCATGAAGGAAAAGCCTAGCAATATCCCGTTGTCTGGTTTCTTCTATCTCAACGCAGAAGCTAGTATGGGGTATAGAGACAATGTTGCTGATGCTTGGAAGACTATTCATTAGAAGACTAAGGGTGATTTAGGATGGAATAATTGTGTATCATTTGAGCCTCTCATGCAATGGATCCGTTCTCGAGCCCTTGATCTTAAAATGCCTTATCTCCCTGAGAGACCTTCACAGACCGTTGCCGCTTCTTCCTCTGTCATCCCTGTTGAGCACATGAAGGAATACCAAGATACGTTGGCGAGGATGAAACTTGAACGAGATACTTGGGAGGGCAAGTACTAAGTTATTCATTCTGAGAAGTTAGAGATGAAGAGACAATTGAAAGAAAAGGATGATTTGATTGAGTTGCTCAAAAGGCGGGTTGTGGACAGACACATGGCACAAGAGAATTTATTTTTCTCTAGTGTCCAACTAGTGCTTAGTACTCATGAGTATTCTGATATCCCTTCTACATCTGGTGCTTGGAAGGGAATCATCGACAAGCTAGTGTTGGAGAACGCTGAGTTGAAGAGACAGAAAAGGACGTGTGGATAAGACCTTTCTAGCTAGAACCTTTTGGGACCCTAGGGTCTAGTCTTTTCCTCTTGTATTTTAAGTTTCTTGTTTTTTACTTTGAAAGTTGTAACTTTTTCCTACTACTAATGAAGTAAGGTTTTTGCTCAAAAAATGTTTCTTTTGCAAATCTATCTTCTGAGTTTCCTTAAAATCAATTGCATTTTGCATTGCATCTCATTGTTTTTGCTAACATTCTAGGAGCCCAATCTCTTGTTTTGCAGACATTATAATGGATTCAAGAAAGAGAACAACTCCGAGATACACATTCACAAGCCCGAAATTGGAAAATCTGAGAATACTAGGAGGCCTAGTAGAAAATCCTTTGTCATTCGGTAACAAGTATGAAAGCATTATGCCGTTGTTAAGGCTCCAAGTAGATGAAGAAATGTTGATGGAGCTTGTATAGTTCTATGACCCCATCTACCATTGCTTCACGTTTCTGGACTATCAACTGCTACCAACACTGGAAGAGTATTCTGCATTTATAGAGTTGTATGTCACTCCTCAACCATTTTCTGAAAGGGAGAGAAGACCCAATATGAGAGTATTGGATGAAGCCTTACATCTAGAGCCATCTGATCTTCAAACTCATTTGGATGTCTGTTGCACCCCAAAATTTGCCTAACTTTTTTCTTACTTGGTTTATGTTTCATTGCATTAGCATTGCATTGTTCTAACATTTGCATAACATAGCATTGTTCATTTGTGCAGGGGATCAAGTGTGGTTTATATCAAGAGGAGCCTATCTAGAGGTCTTGTTCAAGTTTGAGAAGTCACCAAAGTCATCACGAAGAAGGTTGGGTTCTTGAAAAGTTCAGTTGTTTGTATGGGGTTAATCTCCGAATCTGAGGATCAATTGAAGACCATCAGTGGGTTGTGGAGCCTTGATCAAGGAGAGAGTATGTGGATAGAGCTCATAGAATTCCTTGAGAGTCATGTTGGAGCTCAATCAAGTCATCGTGTCAAGTGTGAAGAGCCACAGTTGAGGGTGTTGCAATTAGGATTTTCATTTGAGTAACCCTAAGTCAACTGTGCAATTGAAGAGGATCAAAGATCAATTCTAAGTCTTTGTAATCATGGATAATTATGTTGAGATACATGAGATGATATTCCAAGATCAATGCAAGAAGAATTCAAAGTGTGAGGAGTTGCTAAATTAGGGTTCTCAGGGTAAAATCCCCTATTTAGTGCCTAACTTCAAGACCACTTATCTCAAGATGAAAGTTTCATCTCCACTTTTGGTCAAAATTAAACTTATAGGGCATGCTCTTAGCTTTAATTTGAGTACTAGAAGTCCTCCATTGGATTTATAGAACTCAAGTTATGGTCCAGACAAGTTACAGGTCATCTGAGGAATGTGAAATTTGTCTGTGAAAGTTCACCAACTTCCATGGAACTTTTGACCTAGAAGGGTGTTTCCCCTAAACCTTTGGACAACATGAAAGTTATAGGTCTTGATCTTAGATTTCCAAATTGTATTAGAAGTCTTCCATATGATTTGTAGAACTCAAGTTATGAGGTTTACAAGTTAGGGGTATTTTGGGAAAGTGAGATTATAGGTCATTTGGCATTATAGGTCATTTTCACTATCTTGTAAGCTTCAAATGAAGTTTTGTTCAACACAAAACTTGCTTAAAATTACGTTTTTAGGTCAACCATATCCTCATAATGAATTGATTTGGCCTAGGGTGAGACTTGGTTTGAGAAATTTGGCAAAAGGGAGAATTTAAAGGCGTTTAAGTGAAAAATTCAAGATTAATTCATTTGTGTTTATACAAGGCCAAATGAGTACTCATTTTAATCAGAAAAATAATTCTAAACACTTTGGCATTATTAGAATTTTCACTTGAGGCTTATTTCATGGTGGTTTGATTTGTAACTTCATGAATAAGCAACACATCCAAACTTGGTCATGAGAGGAGTTTGAGCTCTCTAATCAATCCCTACACTTTCCACAGACCACAAAGAATAGAATTGAAGCTTCCAAGGGAAGTTTTGAGTGCAAATTCGTGCATTCCATGTTTGAGTTTTTCAAAGAAAATTGAAAATTGGATATTCTGATTTGGGCCTCCATTGGACCTTCAAAGCCCACAAATCACTTCTATATAAGTTCTATGATGAATTCAGAGCAATTTTGGAGTTTATTTCGTTCCATAGCCAGAGATTGAAGTTGGAGTTTCAAGAGAGAAAGTGGAAATCGTGATTCCTGATCCAAACCAATTCAAGGCAATTCAAAGCTACAAACACCTTCAGCATCAAGTATAGAGTGGATCTGCACAGTTTGAGGCTGAGAATCGTGTTCTAACTGCTCCAATTTAAAGCTCTAACACAGGTATGTAGTTTTCAAAATTGCTGAAGATTCATGTTGATTTAGCATATGTTAGCATGTGGATAGGCTTTAGGAAATTATTTAGATGGATTCTGGATCACAAATTGAAGAATTAGAGAGAAATTAGGATGACATGTGATTTCTGTTTGGAGTTGGATTGGCTTGATTATTGATCGCGACTTTCTATGTCTAACTGAACTAACTACAAGTGCACAGTCTATCGCGTAGTAATATAAGATATCGATCCCACAGGGACTCGTAATCAGGCTAGTATTTTCTGGTGTTACTGTGTTTAGCTAGGTTGGTATGGTTTTAGGGAAATAAAAGCAAAATAAGTGTGTAAACTATAGGGGGACTAAAAACGTTACTTAAGGTATAAATGCATGAATCGATTTGCAATATGTTGGTTCTTCAAGGATTCGACAAGTCACCGGTGTTTTGGGTATTTTCAAAAATAGTTTAAGAAGAAAATGATGGTTTAAAGACCTTTGTCTCACGATGGTTGTTGACGCTAGTCGCAACTCTAAGGTGAAACGTATGTTGTCGCTATTCCGTTCACGGTTAAAATTCCTTTTTGAAAACCATTAAGCTCTAATCCTTTTTAAAGCGATGTCGCTGTTTTTAAAATGAATGCTTAGTTTTTACTATCAGGTCCTAACCTCAGCTGTCGCTTGTTGTTTCATACCTTTATGAATTTCCCATTGTCGTGGCAAAACTGCTTTTAAATAGGTTCTCGCTGTCGCGACGAACATTTATTTTAAAAAAATCGATTTAAAAACTAAAGCCATAAATAAGTTTGAAAAGGAAAGTATACACCAGTTATTATCGAATCCCATCTGACTACCTATTACATACTGATTACTTTAATTTATCCAGACATGGAATATAAACTAAGAACACGTAAACAATGGTAGAATATATAAACATGCATCATAATAGAAAATAAAATTCAATTAACGATTATAATAAGAACCTGTAAATAATTCAATTGGCCTTTGGGAAATCCTCCAAAAATGTCGGCAGGATTTAGTCTTGGTACCAATTACTCGTACAAAATAGAATTGAAAAGTAAAACACAATTGCAAGGAAAGGAAAGAAAAAGGGAACAATAAGAAATTCTGAAACTCAAATTTGCTCTGAAAATAAATTGGCAGAACTTCGTGTCTTGAATGCAGCTCTCTTTTTCTGGCACCAGCTCCCTCCTTTTATAGATGAAATTTCCAACAGTTAGTTGCTTCAGGAAGTGGGATTCATGTCAGAGAAAGCAGGAGCTAGTGGTCCACTCCTTTTGGTCTTTGAAGGCACTTACAACACGTGCACGTTTTCTGCACTTTTTGTCTGCATCGTCATGGGTTGTGACAATCGTAACACGTATGACAGTCGTAATGGGCTTGTGACGACCGTCACATCAGAAAATACTGGACAAATACTGGACATGTTTTCTTCATCTTGCTTTCTTCATCTTGCTCCATTTGAACATGAACTTTGAGTACCTGCAAAATACTGGACAAATAACGTGGAAAAACCCGAAATCAGAGTGAAACTAATGAAAGATTAGTAAAAATGTATGTCATTATATATATACGATTTCGCGTTATCAATTATGAGGATTCAACACGATCTAATGAGTTGAGGATGATCTATGTAACCTGAGGAACAGATTTGTGGATTTAGATTGAGGATTGGTGAGATTTCAGAACTATGCACATTTTAGGATCTTCATCATGTTTTAATTTCTGTTGAGAATTAGGAGATTTGAAGGTCATATTCGAGATCAGCATGAGATTTGGAGTGGATCTGTATAAGGTTTGTTGAGGTTCTATGACCTGCGTGTGATGCCTCGCCGGAGAAGATGATCGGCGTCTTTCTCCGGCCACCGCTGCTAGCTTCCCTCCCTTTCAGCATTCAAACGAGGAAGACGACTCTTGAGCCCTTGGATTTGTCCCATTTGAAGACTTGGTATGCAAATCCAACGATCACGTTTTAATTTGAATTTGCCTCTGACTGAAACAAAACGATGTAGTTTCATTTATGTGCTGGCGCCACATGAGCCTTCATATGCCTTGACCAGTCACAACATCCAACGCCTTTCATTTATTTCAGCTTTTTAATTTTGTTTAATTGATTTTCTTTTTTATTTTAATTCATTTACATTCTAAAATTCATTTTAATTTCAATATTCATCAGAAAAATAAAATAAAAATATGTCCATGCTCCTGATTTTATTCTTGATTTTATGATGCTTTAATGTTTCATTTTTGATTATTTTTCCATTTATTGAGCATTTTCCATTTTCTTTAATTTCTTTAATTTTGCATATTTGATTCATGTTTTTGCTGATTTTTGTTCTCTCAATTGGTATTGAATTTAGGGCTGATTTTTTGCTAGCTGGTAGATTAGAGATGCATGATCCCCTAGGATTTGATTTAGATTTTTTAGACAACATTAGGTTCTGTTTTGGATTAGGATCATTAGATCTTCCATTTTAGGGTTTTCATTTGATACCTTGTGATCTAGGATTTCTTTAGGTGACTTCCCTTTAGATTAAGGCTCTGATCCTTTACCCACAGATCAATAACATGCTTAGGTTCCCTTAGAAAAGTTGGTAGAATTTTAGAAGGTGTTCTAGGATTTTTCATAGATTTAATACTTATGCTAGTTTTAAGATGCTTTCAACATAGCACTTGCTTTAGAATGACCCAAATGGTTGCCTTTAGCTCATAATAGGTTTGCTAATCTTCTTTGATGGTGTTTTAGACATGTATAAGCTTTTGTTTGCTTGTTGGTGATGTTTGATTTGGTGTTTAGACCTCTCTTTAGAAGCTTTCTTTGAGCTTGTTCAATTAGGGTTTAGGAAGAGCTTAGTTGCTTTCTCTTTTTTCAAATAAACATGGATTGCTTTGATTGCTTTCTATTCTCATCCTATGATTCAAGGTCCCTATGTGAAAGCCTCATCTTTCCTTTGGAAGGATGTGTGGCATTTTACAAGAGGTAGAACCTTTGAGGATGCCTACCTCAGATGACTGGTTGAGTGTCAGGTTGGATTCCTTTGGTTTCCTTCCTGCTTCCCATCATCAATCAATAATCTTGATGTTTACTCTCTTCTCTTCTGTTGGAGCTTGAAGGTGGAGACTTCTCTTGAAGATGGTTTAGACTTGAAGTTGTTTGCAGACTGTTTGATTGTTTGTTGTTTATCTGCTTTGTTGTTGAGCTGTTTGTCTGCTAGTTTGTCTGGCTGCTCTGCTTTGCTTGTGTGACTGATTGACTGTGTGTTGCATTAGACTAGGTTCTCATATATATGTTTCTAGTCTTAAGAGCATCCTAAAGGTTGAGATTAGCTCCCTTTGCTTGTCTGCATTTAGAGGTTGAGTATGTCTCCCTCTGCTTGACTGTTATTGTCTAGCTTTGCTTGCTGGCTTAAGGTTGAGTCTGTCTCCCTTGCCTGTGTTTTGTGTGTTGCCTTTGGGCTTGTTTGCTTTAGAAGTTGAGCTTGGCTCCTTCTGCTTGTTTGTTGCATTGCATGCATTTTATTTACAGTTATTTCTTTACAGTTATTTCTTTTGCTGTTGTTTTCCTTTGCCATGTTCCCCTAGGAACTCTGACTTCTCTTGTTCAAGAGAAGTTATGACAGACATTAGGGTTCTAACCATGCATGATAACATTAGGTAGTTCCCTCCTAACTTCAACCATAGGTTCAATTTTGCATGACAACTTTAGGATTGGATCAGTTCCCCTTTAGTGCGTCTTTTCTCTTCGCATCTTCAAACAAAATCAAAATACAGTAATAAAGGTTAATTGACGTCGTACGCTACGAGCCTTAAGCTACTTGAGAAAGGGTTGTTGGAGAGTTTCTTTTCAACAGTCTAGATGTTTAGTATGGCACCCTTTGGGTGACATGCGACGCATTCACTCTCAGGTCATAGTCTCTAGTGCGATATCAGTTGCAAACATCCATAAAAGATACTTCTTCTAAAAAACAGAAAACAAAGATCAAACTCTTTTTGTCCTCTTGGACCTTTAACCCTTGGAAACCCTTTTCAGAAGGAGAGTTCTGTTAACTCTTGTTTCTACCGCAAACGGTAAATGCCTAAGTCTCCGTCGAGCGAGTTGCATACACCAACTGCTGGAACCGTCTGTTAACCCTACTCGGATAAAAAAGACAAACCTGTGTCGTTCGTGTCCCGAACTACATTTACTCTGATCTTTCGTGTTGTGTGAAAGTACGTAGGCATAAGATGCGATATCTCGGCGAGCAACCTTCCCCCGTAGTTAGGACGTTGACTCTGATTTCTCGTGCCAGACGGGAATACGTAGGCATAAAGTGCGACGCTTTGCCGAGTCATTTTATTTTCTTTTCAGACCAGACCTTTAGCGTAGATAGATGTAACAAACCCGTCAGATAAACACAATAAGCATGGATCCCATCGAGTACGGTGGACGTGAGGGGTGCTAATACCTTCCCCTTGCGTAACCGACTCCCGAATCCAGACAATGGTTGCGATGACCTTGTCTTATACCTTTTCGTCAGGTTTTTCCGATCGTTTCCTTTCCCGTTCTGAGGGATAAATAACAAAAGGTGGCGACTCTTCTGTTTTGTCGGCCCGTTTTTCACAGTAGCGATAGCTGGCGACTCTGCTGGGGAGTCTGGTTCCCTATGCGAGTCAATCCTAGCGCTTGGGTGTTTACCTGTTGGGTTTTATTTATCGCACTTTACTTTCCGTATTTTATTTTCAGTATATTATTATTGTGCTGTTGTGGGAAGGGGCTCTGATGAGTGAGAAGCCAGACCCAGGCTTGAGTGTACTTAGCATTAGTTGTGGAAATTAGTGGGCGCGTGCTTGCTTTGCAGGCACTAGTGTCTCATGAAATCCACGCTCAGACGAGGATTGTCGACTCTAGGGACCTTTCATTTGTGACTCAGCTGAGTGAGGCCAGCTTCAAGAGATGATGATGCCACACCTTCTGGGTATCGTATCATCGCTCTTGAAAGTCTGTGATGCTGGGAAACGCATAGGATGCCATACCTTGTCTGTGATTAGGTCCATACCTGTGAGCGGGGTCAGGTTATTGCAGGAAACTTTAACCTTCAGACTACCTGGTTTTCTTGACAGTGAATCAGTGTTGTTGGGTTCAGAGGGTTCTTATCATCAGAGATGTGGTTGTTCTCGACAGTGCATATTTATTGGTCCTCTTCAGGGTTGTGCTATCAGAGCAGTGTTGTGATTGTGTTGGATCAGAGCTTTGATCTCTTCAGCAGCACCATCTTGATCCCCTGTTGCATGTTTGCATTTTTCATTTTGCATACTCATTTTCATATCATTAACGTGTGTCTGTGTTGCAGGTGCATATTACCCCCCGGTTCTGGTTTCTTGCCTTCTGTTATGCTATTATGGGATCTCTAAAGAAGAATGTGGCCTACAAGTTCCCTACTCCAGATGTTGCTTTACTGTCCAGTTTGATTGCTTTGGCAGATGATACAGTGAGAGGGGAATTCAGAAAATCTTATGGGAAGCTGCTCAACCTGGTTCGTAAACCTTCTGTATATGAGTTGAATGGGTTGTATGCCTTGCTGCAGTTCTATGATCCTCCATTGAGATTCTTCACTTTCCCGGACTTCATTCTTGCACCTACATTAGAGGAGTACGCTGAGTTGTTGGGTGTACCTATTAAGAGTCAGATGCCATTTGTTCATATGGATGTTAAGCCTAATCTGGCTAATCTAGCTCTTTCTCTTCATCTAGATGCCTCTGAGTTGATCTTGTCCAGTTGGAATGGGGTTCCTGGATTTTCTCTGCAGTTCCTAGTTGGGAAAGCCCAACAGTATGCCAAAGACGGTTGTTGGATCGTATTCAATGCCATTCTTGCTCTCTGCATATATGGCATCATTTTGTTTCCTAACATGCCTGATTTTGTAGACTTAGATGCCTTTCATATCTTTGCATCAGGGAATCCAGTTCCTACCTTGATTGGTGATGTGTATCATTCTGTCCATTACAAGAACGAGAATAGAAGGGGTAAGAATGTATCATGTTGTGTGCCCTTACTCTACAGATGGTTTGATAGTCACCTGCCCAAGAAGGGCCTCTTTACTTCATCTGCAGCCACAGCTGAGTGGTCTGAGCGATTGATGGGTTTATCGGCAGAGAGTGTTGTTTGGTTTGATAGAGATATGTTGGGTACTGAAGTCATATTCAGCTGCAGTGGGTTTCCGAATGTGCCTTTGATTGGAAGAAAGGGCTGTATCAACTATAATCCGTCTCTACTTGTCAGACAGTTTGCTTATGCTTTGAGAGCTCCGCCAAAGGATGAAGAGGTGCAGGAATCTCTGTACCTCACCGGTCTTCTAGAGGGGGATATGTTAGCAAAGATTCAACAGGCCTAGAATGATATTAGTAGACGAGGGAAATCATTATTGGGTAAAAGCAATAGCCAAGCTTACGCTCCATATGTGACCTGGATCAAGACCAGAGCAGAGACCATAGGGATGCCTTTTCCACCTGCTAAGCAGGAGTGCCCTCCAGTGGTGGAAGAGCCTACTACCGTGTCTATTCAGCAGTATAATCAGGTTTTAGCGGAGAGAGAAGAGCTGAAAAAGGCCAATGAAGAGTTAGAGAAAGAGTTGGCACAGATTAGAAGAGAGAGAAACGAAGCCGTCCACTCCTTCAAGAAGCAGACAGAGTTGGTGAACAGGTTGGGCACGGACTTGACTAAGCAGATAGCTGATCGTGAATGTTTGGGTCTGGACTTCAAATCTGTCAACGATGTACTGGCCACTAAGAAGCAGAATCTGGATGAAGCGTACTGAAGAATATCCAAGTTCAATTAGCAGTGAAATGCCACTATAGCCAACAACAAAGAGAGGGAGGATAAACTGAAACAGCAGATCTCCAAATTGAAGGCTCAAGTGAAGGCTAGTGAGAAAATGTTTGATGAGGAAACTGCTCGCAGATATGCCACTGAAGACATGTTGAACAAAGCTCTCGCTAGCCTAAAAGATCGCAAGCAGAGGTTCGATTCTAAGAAGCGAAAATTAGAAGATTGCTTTAGCCAGGGAGCGTGGGAAGATTCAGTTGAAGGTCTCCAGTGGACTATTATGCAGAGAGAGTTGCTCATTGAAGGGTTACTCACTCGGCCTGATCACCCCAAGACAAAAGAGTTACTAGAAGAGTTTCGTGCCCGCTGTCGCACTTGATTATCTTTGTAACCCTTTGTATTTTCTTGATCTTTGCTGTAAGCTGACCATCACCAGGCTTGTTGGTTGAGGTCATGCTATTGATTCCCCATGTATTCATTGACATTGTACTGCTGCCGTTGGGCCTTATCTATGTATGAGATGTTATTCCAGTGACTAGATCTGGACTTCTTGTTATCAGCACTGGCACTCGAATTGGGGGAGAAATCACCCTAACGCACAGACACACGTTTGCATTTGCATAAATCATTTGCATAGCAGGTATCTTGAACTGTTATCCTAACCCTCAGTTGATGTAGGTTCCAGGATTGCCGATCTGCGAATTCATCGCTACTCTACCAGAAGCAACTGCAAGAAAGTCATGGATCAGATGCAAACTGAGATGCAAGAGATGTGCGATAGGATGACGCAGTTCATGCAGGTGATGGAAACTGTGGCCAAGGGTCAGGAGCAGCTGCAGACTTTGGTGCAGCCTCTAATCGCTAGGGTTGACATTCAGGGTATGCTACATGGTGGAATTGATACTGATCCTCCTCGCGGCGAGACTCTCCAAGCTGGTGACGCTGTACCAGTGGTTGTCCTCAATGCGACTGAGAACGGTAACAGACCTGGAAACGGAAATGTGACTGGTAACGGTAATGGGCATGTGGAAACTAATGGAAATATTGGTGCTGGGAATGCTGGTTTCAATGTTGGAACTGGGAATGCTGGTCTCGGTGCTGGGAATACTGGTATGGGTATTGGTGTTGGCAATGCTGGTTTTAGTGGTAATCAAGGCTATGGCAATCAGGGTTACGAAAATCATGGTTACGACAATCAGGGCTTCGGTAATGCAGGTTTTGGCAATGCAAGCAACAATGGTGTTGGAATGGGTGCTCACAACGCTAGTTTTGGGCCAGGTGCTGGCAATCAGGGTTTTGGTAATATGGGGTATGGTCCCAGGATCAATCAGGCTGGTTTTGGTCCCAATACTGCTTATGATGGGTATGGTAATGAGGATTCTCACTGGGGCGAAGATCGTCAGGAAGATGCTTTCCCTCCGCTAGGCAGGGATCTTGAGATGCCCACTGACAATGATAGAAGGTTCAGGTTGTTGGAAGAACAGATGAGGAATCTTGCTAATCAGAAATCCACGGGGTTGGACGTGGCTAACATGGGATTGGTCCCTGGCCTGAGGGTGCCACTCAAGTTCAAAGTGCCCACTTTTGACAAGTATAAGGGGGATACTTGCCTGAGAGTTCACGTGCGGTCTTACTATCGGAGAATGTCTGCCTACTCTGATGACGAAAAGATGCTGATGCATTTTTTCCAGGATAGCTTGTCGGGACCGTCATTGGAATGGTACATGGGGTTAGTGAAGGTGAGAAAATACTTAGAAATGGGGGTTTAATAAGTATGTAGAAAAAACTAAGTAATAAAAACTCAAGTATTTTTATCCTGGTTCGTTGAACTCAACTACTCCAGTCCACCCTATCAAGAGTGATTTGCCTTTCTCAAACAAGGACTTAATCCACTATTAAATCAACTGATTACAATAGTAAGCACTAAGAACAACTGTTCAAAGTCTTCTCAAGAATTACTGATCCTAACTGGATCTTCTTAAGGTTCTCTTACAATCAAATGTAATAATAATACAAGTGTTTGATTTGCTTCTAATTAAGCTTTATCACAACTGTGATTTTTCACTTAAGATTAAGAACAATGAAATAAATTCAGCAAGTGATAATAAGTTGTATGAGAGCTTGTAGTGAATTCTTTCAAGTATTTCGTCAACTGAAGAAGATGAATGGAGTCTTGCTTTTATAGGCACAGAGGTCCAAGAGCTTTTCACGTTGAAGGTTGTGTACTAAAAAGGTATGAGCCTTTTTGTCTTCACATCACATGACCTTTCCTAGAAATAGAATGCACAGAGAAATCCTTTTTGTCTGTGTTCTTGTGTCTAGCATAAATGAGGAAAGATTCGTTTGGTCATTCCAACGGACATAACTTTGAATTCTTCTTCAACAAGTTTCAGCAAGAATCATCAGAGTCTAGATTGATCAGAGCCTTCTGATGTTCATCATAGTTTGCTGAATTAGAGTCTTTGCAGCAGGTGTGCTTTCAGCGTGTAATTGTTCAGAGCAGAGTTTGGAATCAGATCCTCAGTACTGGCAACATTAGTACTATCAGAGTCTTCTGAAATAACTGTGCTTGAAACTCTTCATACATAATTCTTCAATGCTTCAGATGCTTCTGGCTTCTGCTTCAGATTCTTCTGTTGCTTCTACTTCAGATCCTTCTGTATACAGCGCTCAGAATCTTCTGTAGACAGCACTCAGAATCTTCTAAGAGATGCTTCTGATGCTTCAGAGCCTTGCATAATTTCATGTTCAGATCTAATTTTCTTCCAGAAGAATATTCACTTTTAATATCTGCAGCAAACAATCTTAAACAATTTTTAGAGTATATAATTCTTTAATACAAAATTTCATAATAGTTATCATCAAAACAAAGAGATATTATTAAGAACTAATTTGTGTTCTAACAATCTCCCCCTTTTTGATGATGACAAAAACATAAGAAATTTTGTTCAATAAACAATATAATTATAACTCCCCCTGAGATGATGAATCTCCCCCTGAATTGAATACTTAGAAGGAATAAAAACTTCCCTTTTTGCATGAGTATTCTTTTCAGAATCAGAGCCTGATTGTTCCAAAAATTAGATCTTGACTTTGGATGCATGTTTAAGAATCAGAGCCTGATAGGTTAAAACTAAATCTGGGGACCTCAGAGTTACTTTTAAAGAACTTGTCAGAGATTTCAAATGTTCTGAAATACTAAGAGTTCACGTTAGTTAAAAATTATATAAATTTATATGTCTGAATTTTCATTTAGGTAGAGTTTATTTGAACAGTCACAGATCCATTTTCTCCCCCTTTTTTGTCATAATCAAAAAGTAAAAGTTTTAAAAGACAAATAAAAGGAAATACGGAAAAGATAAATCATGTAGAGAAAACACTGAGTCATTCATTCATTCAGAGCAAAAGATACAAATCATCAGATAAAATTCAAGTACATGTGCACAAACATCAGATACAGAAAAAAAAACATAAACTAGGTTTGTTTGGACAGAATCATCTTCAACAGGTTAGTGATCTCAGATGAACTCTCTTCTTGCTTTGTCATCCACTTAGCCATGTTGTCATTTTTCTGATCTTGCTTGGACATCCATTTTGCCATGTCTTCAGTCTTCTGGTCTTGCTTGGCCATCCATGACTTAATCTCAGATTGTCCAGCTTCCAGAACTGCAATCTTATCTTCAAGATCTGGATTCTCTTTCTTGATCTCAGATGAAGAAGGTGGGGCAGAGTCTGAAGCAGGAACAAAGTCAATTTCCATAGGAAATGCAGAGTCATGAGCAACAGACCCAGAGGGATGTTCCACAATAGTCATAGCCAGAGGATTTTCTTCAAAAACAGATTCAGCAGTTACTTATGTATCAAAGACTTCAGAAGATGAAGGAACATCTTCAAGAAGCAATGGTTCAGATCTTTTTACAGTCCAGAGCATGCTTCTAGCAGTCTCAGCAAATCTGAGCTTCGCATCATCAGAACATACATTCTTCAGATTTGAGGCTACAGTATTGAATCTGTTGATGAAGCTATTCCAGATAGCATCAGATTCATTTGCATCCATTGTTGACAAACATCTCTTCTGAACAGAGCCTAAATGCATCTTTATTTCTTTCAGAAAACTTGCAAATAAATTATCAACATTCAGCCTAGATTTTGGTTTCAGAAGGGTTTCCAAAGTGAAAGGCTTAGGTTGAGGTGGTCGTGGAATGGTGAATTCTGGAATAATAATTAGAGGGCTAGGATATGCTGGTATCTTCTGAGCCGGCATAATACGAAAGAAAGGTTTGATTCTGCGGATGGAAGGTATGACAGCTTTTGGATTGTCAAAATAGGGAACAAACGCAGATTGTTTTTCCTTAACAAGAAAAGGAACAAAAGCTGATTGAGGTGGTTGATCAAAAAAGTTTTCAATTTCAAGTCCAGATGGAAGAGGATCAAATGGAAATGGTTTATCAGAAGCAACTGAAACAAATTCAGATGTTCTTGGTTCAGGAGTGGTAGCGTCAGAAGAAATGGGTAGATCTAGTTGGTTAGATTCAAATGTTCTGAGGGAAGGGGGTGAGATGAAATCTGGATGGATATCAGATTCAGATGAATCAGATGATGTGGTTGGGGTGCAGGATGTAGAGGATACAACAAACGTAGTCTTTAGAGGTTGAACATCCAGAACCTCAGAGTCATGAATATCTGATTCAGGAGGATTAGATGGTTCTGGTTGAATCTCAGAAGGTTTGGATGAAGGTGGTTCAGACACAACTGGGTCAGATGCAACATGATCAGATGCAACAGTTTTAGATGCAACTTTTTCAGATGCAACTGGGTCAGATTGTATGGGTTCAGATGCAGCTGGTTGTTGTATGTCTGGTTGATGTATTTCTGGTGGTTGTCGTGTTGTAGGTTGTTCTGTTGGTTTTGTTATAGGTGTTCGAATTTGGTCTGCAGGTGTTGTTGTTGTTGGTTCAGATTGAGGAATGTCAGAAGTTTTAAGTTGAGTAGTGGAGATGGTATTAGATGATTTTGGTGGGGAAGGAATTTTTTATGGTTCAGATTTTTGAGATGGAGCAGGAATAAATTGTTTTTGAGTGGGAGGAGGTTTAGGAATAGAACTAAATGTTGATTCATTTATAACAGTTTTAGAGAAACAAGATACAGATGATTTAGTACCTTTAATCTTTATACGCTTGGTGGGAACAGAGGGAACTTCTCCAGAAGCTTTTCTCTTGATCTGCTTCTGTGGCTTGTCAGCAACTTTTGGCTTCTTCTGAGCAGCAACTTCTTCTGCCTTTGATTGATTTCTCTTCCTCATGTTCTCATTATACACATCTGGCATAGGTTCTCTGGCACGAATCAAAATATCTGCAGGAATAGGCGTTCCATCTACTTTGCATGCATTAATATACCTAACAATTATATCCCTTGGTTCTTCAGCACTAAAAAGTGGAAAATCTTCAACTGGAATTCTCTTCTGACTAACTTCAGAAATATTTAGCTTCTTAGGTGCAGCTGTGAGTTCATCCACTATCTTTAGCCTCGGAAGACTCTTTGCATTTAGTGGTTTTCCAATGATTGATTCAAGCTCATCTTTAACTCCAGCTTCATACAGAGCAGTTACCAGACCATTCTCTGTCAGAATGTCTGAAATTAACCTTCCAAAGGGAATCCATGTCCTGATATTCTGTCCCTTATCCTTTACAGATTCTCTTGATGCATTGATATGATTCCACAAATGCATGAAGAGAATGTGTGGAAGATCTACCTTTGTACTCTGACTCAAACAGTACATAAAGTAGAGTTGTTCATTATTCACGTAATATGGAGAATTGGTGGATTTTCTGTGATGGATGCATCCCAAAAAAATCTTTGCCCATATCTTATAGTCAAGCTTCAGATCCTTAAATTTGTTAGAGGCATGTCCAGATGTAATGACTTCCTCATAGACTTCTTCCATATCCACACGCCCAGCTGGCATATGACATACTCCATCAGTCTCCTCATACCCTATGAGTTTCCTGATGAGATCTTCAGTGATGATGATCTCCTTTCCCAGAATAGAAGAAAGTATAAGTTTTGGATAGACAAAAGCATGGATCCAAAATTCCTTCACCATATATGGGTATATTGGTCCAAACAACCTGTCAAAATACTTAACCCATCCTTGTGCATCAATTATAGAACAAAACTCAAACCCATGTTCAGCTAAAGAGTCAAATTCCACCATGGATTCACAAAGAACTTCAAGTTTGTCCACAGGGGTTAACAAAGTCCTCTTAGGTACCTTGAATGGAGTCACTCCCATATTTGCTGACGTAACTGCAACCATAGTTGATTGAAATTGAGCTGTTGTAGAGGATGAGGTTGCCATTGAAGAAGATGAAGATGATTTGGACGAAGGTTTAGGGTTTTTGTGGAGAGCAAAGAGAAGACAGAAATGCATAAAATGGTTTGTGAAGTGAAAAGTGTGAATTTGGTGTGGAATGTGATATATATAGTGAAAGCAATTAGGGCAATCAAACAGACATAGAAGCACGTTTTCACATAGCAATAAATGACAATTAATGAAAAGGAATAAAAATCATTTCAAAACATTAATTGATTCTGACAAATTGGGGGGAAAATCAAGATTTTCACTATTCAAACCATACCTCAAATGTCTCTTCAGTAGTGTACACGCTATCTTTTCAGATTTAGAGTGACACGTGTTTGCTTGCATGTGCTTCTGAATTCTCTTGAGAAATGAAACGTTAGCCAACATTCAGATCCTCTAAGATTGGTTAGTTCAGATACACACAAATAATAATAACTAATTAAATCAAATAAATAACAGAAGAAATACTTCAGAGTTTTAAACATTTTGCATATGAGAAATTTGCTTCTGATAAATATCATTCTGGACAAAAATCCATACCAATATTTTTCAAAATAAATTTGAACCTATCTTCAGCAAGGGGTTTTGTGAAAATATCTGCCCATTGATGATCTGTATCAACAAAGGCTAAGTTTATAATACCCTTCTGAACATAGTCTCTGATGAAATGATGTTTAATTTCTATATGTTTTGCCTTAGAGTGTAAAATAGGGTTTTTAGACAAACATATAGCAGAAGTATTATCACAGAATATAGAAATATTACTTTCAAAAATATGATAGTCTTCTAGCTGACTTTTCATCCAGAGCATCTGCGTGCTACATCCAGCATCAGCAATATATTCTGCCTCTGTAGTTGATAGTGCAATTGTGGGTTGCTTCTTGTTGTACCAAGAGATTAGATTTCTTCCTAGAAATTGACAACTTCCAGAAGTACTTTTTCTTTCCACTCTGTCTCCAGCGTAATCAGCATCACAGAATCCAACTAATTTGAAATCATCAGATTTTCTGTAACACAAACCCACATTAGAAGTACCTTTCAGATACCTTAGAATCCTCTTAACAGCTGTTAAGTGTGATTCTCTAGGATCTGATTGGAATCTTGCACACAAGCATACACTGAACAAAATGTCAGGTCTAGAAGCAGTTAAGTAGAGAAAAGATCCTATCATACCTCTGTAGAGTTTCTGATTTACTTTCTTACTTACCTCTTCCTTGCCAAGTGTACTTGCTGGATGTATGGGAGTCTTTGCCATCTTACTATCAGTCATGTTAAATTTCTTCAGAAGCTCTTTAACATATTTGGTCTGATGAATGTAAGTGCACTCTGGAGTTTGGTTGGCTTGAATTCCCAGAAAGAATCTCAATTCTCCCATCATGCTCATCTCAAATTCTGCATGCATACATTGAGCAAACTCCTTTCCCAGCATAACATTGGTAGATCCAAATATAATATCATCCACATATATTTGACAAATTAAAAGATCTTTCTTAAATGTTTTATAGAAGAGAGTTGTGTCCACTTTGCCTCTAATGAAATTTTTCTCCTGAAGGAAATTGCTTAATCTCTCATACCAAGCTCTGGGAGCTTGTTTTAAACCATAAATAGATTTCTTTAGTTTGAAAACATGTTCTGGAAATTTTTCACTTTCAAAACCAGGAGGTTGGTGAACATAAACTTCTTCTTCTATAATACCATTTAGAAAGGCACTCTTAACATCCATCTGATATAGAGTGATGTTATTCTGTGCAGCAAAAGAAATGAGTAAACGAATAGACTCTAACCTTGCTACATGAACATAAGTCTCTGTATAATCAATTCCTTCTTGATGACTATAACCTTGAGCAACAAGCCTTGCCTTATTTCTTTCAACTTCTCCTTTCTCATTTTGCTTGTTTCTGAAGACCCATTTAGTTCCAATTATGTTGAATCGTTTTGGTCTTGGAACCAAATCCCACACATCATTTCTTGTGAATTAATTGAGCTCTTCTTGCATGGCAATAATCCAGTCATTGTCTTGCAGAGCTTCATCCACAGAAGTTGGTTCAATAACTGACACCAACCCAAATAATGATGCTTCAGAAGATCTGAGGAAGGATCTTGTTCTAATGGGGTCATCCTTCTTTCCAATGATCACATCCTCTGGGTGAGAGGCCTTGATTCTAGAAGATGATCCTCTAACAGTTGATTCTTCAGAAATGTTCAAGTTGTTCATCTGAGAAGCTAAAGGAATTACATCTGGCATTGCTTCAGGTTCCTTCACTTGAGCTTTGTCTACCTCTGAGCCTTCAGAGTCTGTGAGAATTACTTCTCTATCTGCAGAACTTTCAAACTGCTTTGGCTTTTCAATGCCAAGCTTATCATCAAATCTAACATGTATAGATTCCTCCACAATCTGTGTTTCAGTATTGTATACTCTGTAGCCTTTAGAGCGTTCAGAATACCCAAGCATGAAACACTTTTGTGCTTTAGAATCAAACTTGTTAAGATTCTCTTTAGTATTTAACATATAGAAAATACATCCAAAAGGATGGAAATATGAAATGTTGGGCTTTCTGTTCCTCCACAATTCATATGGAGTCTTTTCCAGAAGAGGTCTTACAGACACTCTGTTCTGAATGTAACATGCTGTGTTTATTGCTTCTGCCCAAAAGTGCTTTGCCAGATTAGTCTCGTTGATCATGGTTTTGGCCATTTCTTGCAGATTTCTATTTTTCCTCTCTACAACCCCATTCTGTTGTGGAGTTCTAGGACAGGAAAAATCATGAGCAATGTCATTTTCATTAAAATATTTTTCAAAATATTTGTTTTCAAATTCACCACCATGATCACTTCTGACTTTAATAATTTTGAAATATTTTTCATTATGGACTTGTTTGCAGAAGTCAAAGAACACAAAATGTGACTCATCCTTGTGTTTTAAGAACTTTACCCATGTCCATCTGCTGTAGTCATCAACAATGACTAATCCATACTTCTTGCCTCTGATGGATGCAGTTTTCACTGGTCCAAACAAATCAATGTGAAGTAATTCTAATGGTCTTGAGGTTGAAACAACATTTTTAGATTTAAAAGAAGATTTTGAAAACTTTCCTTTTTGACATGCTTCACAAAGAGCATCTGAGTTGAACTTCAGCTTAGGAAGTCCTCTGACCAGATTGAGTTTATTAATCTGAGATATACGTCTCATATTAATATGCCCCAATCTTCTGTGTCAGACCCATTGCTCATCATTAACAGACAAGAGACATTTAACATTTTGAACTTTAAGTTCTGAAAGATTTATTTTGTAAATGTTGTTCTTCCTCTTTCCATTAAATAGGATTGAGCCATCCTTCTGACTAACAGCTTTACAACATTGTTGATTAAAGATTATATCATAACCATTGTCACTTAATTGACTTATGGGCAATAGAGTATGTTTTAATCCATCTACAAGAAGAACATTAGATATAGAGGGAAGGTTAACATTACCAATAGTACCAGAGCCAATGATCTTGCCCTTCTGATTCCCTCCAAACTTCACTTCTCCTCCAGATTTAAGCTCCAGGCTTTGGAACATAAACCTTTCTCCCGTCATGTGACGTGAGCAGCCAGAGTCCAGGTACCATGACTGGCGTCTTGACTTTTCTGCTAAAAACATCTGCAACAGGGCTAATCTTATCCTTAGGTACCCATATCTTTTTGGGTCCTTTTTGGTTAGCTGCCTTGAAAGTTGGTCTGAACTTCTGTCTTTTTACAACATTTTTTTCTGACTTGCTTTTAGCTTAAACACAGGAACGTTCTGATCAGAACGTGTGTGTTTAATGTCATTTAGATGACCAAAATTGAAATGAGAGTACAAGGGAGTTTTCTTAATAACAAGTTTCTCAACAGGCATTGGATTTAAATCCTTTCCATAGGAAGATTCATATCCAATTCCTATCCTGTTATTTCTGCTAACCTCATAGATCATAGAGGCCATCTTGCTTCTGTCTATGCTTTTAGCAAGAAATTTCTGAAAGCTAAAGTCATATTCTTCTAAAATGTTTTTGCATTTAGACTTACTTTCAGATTCAGAGTTTTGTTGAGCTATTTTAAAATTGGCTTTCATTTTCAAATTATTTTCTTTTAGCTCAGCACTTTCTGATCTTAACAGATTATTCTCAGAGCCAAGATTTCACTTAAGCTTCTTGCATTTGAGCGTAATCTGATTATAATTTTTCATGACTTCAGATAAGACTTTAATAAGCTCTTCCCTAGTGAGATCAGAAAGTACCTCTTCTGAGTCAGGTTCAGAATCAGACTTAGATGCAGATGATTCTTCATTCTGATCTTCAATGCCTGCCATCAAAGCCATATTGGCGCATTCATCTTCAGATTCTGATAAGGATCCAGATTCATCAGAGTCATCCCATGTAGCCATTAGAACTTTCTTCTTGTGCTCAGGCTTTCTTCTGGGCTTTTCTTTCTGAAGCTTTGGATATTCATTTTTGTAATGACCAGGTTGTTTGCATTCAAAACAAACAACTTCCTTCTTTCCAGATCTTTTTGGTCCAGAGGACTCCTTGCGCTGATATGGCTTTTTGAAGTTCTTGAACTTCCTCTGCTTGTGCTTCCAGAGTCTGTTGATTCTTCTGGACAGCAAGGATAGTTCATCTTCTTCTTCTTCAGAAGAAGATTCTTCAGAGCTTTCTTCTAACACCTGCAAAGCTTTCACATATTTGTTAGATTTTAAGGCAATAGGCTTACCTATCTTTTGAGGCTCATCTTCCTCAAGTTCAATTTCATGGCTCCTTAGAGAGCTGATTAGCTCTTCCAGAGTGATCTTGTTCAGATCCTTGGCAAGCTTCAGAGCAGTGACCATAGGTCTCCATCTGATAGGCAGGCTTCTGATGATCTTCTTCACATGATCAGCAGTTGAGTAGCCTTTGTCCAGAACTTTTAGACCAGCTGTAAGGATCTGGAATCTAGAGAACATAGTTTCTATAGACTCAGATTCTTCCATCTTGAACGCTTCATACTTCTGTATTAATGCCAGAGCCTTGGTCTCTTTCACTTGAAGGTTTCCTTCATGAGTCATCTTCAAGGACTCAAACATGTCAAATGCAGTTTCTCTATTTGTGATATTTTCATACTCAGTGTGAGATATTGCATTTAACAAGATTGTTCTAGCCTTGTGGTGATTTCTAAACTCCTTCTTTTGGGCTTCAGTCATAGATTTTCTGTCTACTTTCTTGCCATTTCCATCAGTGGGATGAACATACCCATCTATGACCAAGTCCCATAAATCAGCATCATAACCAAGGAAGAAACTTTCTGTCATGTCCTTCCAATAATCAAATTTCTCCCCATTAAACATATGGGGTTTAATGTTGATTCTGTCCCTTTATTCATATCTGTTATTACTGTTAGATGTTGAAGTTTCAGCCACAATAACAACCAAATATATATCAAAGTTTTTCTCACTGGATCTTTTCTATCACTATGAGGTGGTAGCACACACAGAACCGGAGCTCTGATGCCAACTGAAGGTGAGAAAATACTTAGAAGGGGGGTTGAATAAGTATGTAGAAAAAACTAAGTAATAAAAACTCAAGTATTTTTATCCTGGTTCGTTGAACTCAACTACTCCAGTCCACCCTATCAAGAGTGATTTGCCTTTCTCAAACAAGGACTTAATCCACTATTAAATCAACTGATTACAATAGTAAGCACTAAGAACAACTGTTCAAAGTCTTCTCAAGAACTACTGATCCTAACTGGATCTTCTTAAGGTTCTCTTACAATAAAATGTAATAATAATACAAGTGTTTGATTTGCTTCTAATTAAGCTTTATCACAACTGTGATTTTTCACTTAAGATTAAGAACAATGAAATAAATTCAGCAAGTGAGAATAATTTGTATGAGAGCTTGTAGTGAATTCTTTCAAGTATTTCGTCAACTGAAGAAGATGAATGGAGTCTTGCTTTTATAGGCACAGAGGTCCAAGAGCTTTTCACGTTGAAGGTTGTGTACTAAAAAGGTCTGAGCCTTTTTGTCTTCACATCACATGACCTTTCCTAGAAATAGAATGCACAGAGAAATCATTTTTGTCTGTGTTCTTGTGTCTAGCATAAATGAGGAAAGAGTCGTTTGGTCATTCCAACGAACATAAATTTAAATTCTTCTTCAACAAGTTTCAACAAGAATCATCAGAGTCTAGATTGACCAGAGCCTTCTGATGTTCATCATAGTTTGCTGAATCAGAGTCTTTGCAGCAGATGTGCTTTCAGCGTGTAATTGTTCAGAGCAGAGTTTGGAATCAGATCCTCAGTACTAGCAGCATTAGTACTCTCAGAGTCTTCTGAAATAACTGTGCTTGAAACTCTTCAGACAGAATTCTTCAATGCTTCAGATGCTTCTGGCTTCTGCTTCAGATTCTTCTGTTGCTTCAGCTTCAGATCCTTCTGTAGACAGTGCTCAGAATCTTCTGTAGATAGCACTCAGAATCTTCTAAGAGATGCTTCTGATACTTCAGAGCCTTGCATAATTTCATGTTCAGATCTAATTTGCTTCCAGAAGAACATTCACTTTTAATATCTGCAGTAAACAATCTTAAACAATTTTTAGAGTATATAATTCTTTAATACAAAATTTCATAATAGTTATCATTAAAACAAAGAGATATTATTAAGAACCAATCTGTGTTCTAACAGTTAGAACCTACTCAGATTGGTAGCTGGAAGGAGTTAGCAGAAGCTTTTGTCAAGCATTACCATATAACAACGACCTTGCGCCAAACAGGGTCCAACTCCAAAATCTTTCTCAGAAGAATGGCGAGAGTTTCAAAGAATACGCCCAGAGGTGGCGTGAGCTTGCAGCCAGGGTGCACCCACCCATGGTAGAGCGGGAGTTGGTGGATATGTTTGTGGGCATTTTCGTTGGATTGTATTATGACAGGCTTATCAATTGTACGGCGAGTAAATTTTCTAAGTTGATACTCTTAGGAGAGCGTATCGAAAATGGCGTCAAGATTGGTAAGATTCAGGCAGGAGAGTCAACCTCAGCTGGAGGTGGTAAGAGAGCTTTTGGGAACAAGAGACAGGGGGATACCAATTCAGTATACAACTCTCGAGGAAGAGGTAGAGGTCGAAACCAATATCGTCAGCAGCAAATCGCTAGTGTGACAATTCCTGTACCTCAACAGCAACAACAACAGCCACAGCAGCAACAGGGACGATAGAATGCTGCTCCACAGAGATATCAAGATCGAGATAGGGATGTGAAAAGAGTATTTGGTGCACCTCCATTGCCGTATGCTCAGCTCCTTCAAACTTTGTTATAGCTGCAACTTGTTGAGAAAAGGACGTTGGCTCCGTTAAAGGGCACGCCTCCTTTCGGATATGACGCTAATGCACATTGTGAGTTCCACTCCAGGGCACCCGGTCACAGCATCGAGAACTGTCATGCTTTCAAGCACAAGGTGCAAGATTTGTTAGATATCAAGGCTATAAACTTCGGTAATGAAGCACCCGACATTGAGAAAAATCCGATGCCAGCTCACGGATCTGCGCAGGTGGGTGCAGTTTTGGAAGATACCAGCCTGAACCTGGTTATGAATGTGGATGAACTGAAGATGCCTCTGGGTTATGTCAAGAGCAGGTTGCTAAAAGGGGGAGTGTTCCCTGGTTGTGATACAGAATGTGTTGATTATTTGGCTCGGCCTGAGGGTTGTGATAACTTAAGAAGATGTATTCAAGGACTGATTGACGAAGGTACGCTGCAATTTGACCGTACTGCTGAAGAGAAGCCTGTTGAGGCAATAGCTGAAAGGCAGGGTGAAGTTGCAACAATCACGACCCCGTTCAAGACTGTCACGATATCGACGCCTCCCAAGAGGCCAACTATCACAATAACCAAAGCTGGACTTATTCCGTATGAAAGCACTAAAGCCATCCCTTGGAACTATGGGGCGGAAGTTTACTGCAATGGAGAAAAGATTAACCTGGCAAGCCCACCGGTAGGATCCTTGATAACCTTGTGGGTGCAGGGGGCATAACCCGCAGCGGTAGAATTTTCACGTCACTAGAAGTAGAAGCTGAGAGAATTGCAAAGGGGAAAGGTAAAGTCAATGAAGAAGGACCTTCTCAAGAGAAGGAAAAAGAGGCTTTGACCAAAGATGTGGAAGAATTTATGAGATTAATTCGGAAGAGCGATTATAAGATTGTCGATCATCTACAGCAGACGCCTTCCAAAATCTCGATTTTGTCATTGTTGCTTTGTTCCGAGGCTCACTGGAACGCGTTGCTGAAAGCTCTTGACACTGCCTGCGTACCCCAGGAGATATCCGCGAATCAGCTCGAAGGAGTGATTACGCACGTGAATGCAGGGCATGGCCTTGGCTTTACAAATTTTGATCTAACACCCAGGGGCCGTAACCACAACAGTGCGTTGCATATTTCAGTTGAGTGTAGGGGCACTGTCATGTCTCATGTCCTTGTGGACACTGGCTCGTCCCTGAACGTTTTGCCCAAGAAGGCGCTGTTGAAGCTAGATACCCGAGGCATAATCTGCATGCCAAATGACTTGGTAGTGAGAGCTTTTGACGGGACTAGAAGGTCCATGTTTGGATAATTGACTTTGCCAATCCAGGTTGGTCCAGAGGTGTTCGACACCGTGTTTTATATTATGGATATACAACCAGCTTATAGCTGCTTGCGGGGACGACCTTGGATTCACTCTGTAGGGGCTGTAACGTCTACGTTGCACCAAAAGCTTAAATATATGGTCGGTGGTAGCATTGCCACCATATGCGGGGAGGAAGATATCCTGGTCAGTCACCTGTCGTCATTCAAGTATGTCGAAGTGGATGGGGAGATCCATGAGACATTGTGCCAAGCTTTTGAAGGAGTGCAGATCAGAGAAAAATCTCCTGTCATAAGCAGTGGGCCAGAGGTGGCTATGTCGTCGTACAAAGAAGCCCAAGTGGTAGTTCAGGTCGGGGAGACCAAAGGTTGGGGTCAAGTTTTGGAGATTCCTGTTAAGCAGGACAAGTTCGGCTTAGGGTATCGCCCGTCGTCGTCATCTTCATCACAGAGTGCGCCAAAGTTCAAAGGGTCGACTGTGTTTAGTCCAGGAGGAGTCAGTTTTGAACAAATTAATGTTGTGTCTGATAGTGAAGATGGAGATAGCGATTGTGACATGGATTCATGGATCAAGCCCAGCGAGCCAGGACAGAGCCTATGCAACTGGTCTATCCAGGACTTTATTCAAGTGACGCCGAAACAGTAATGCCTTGTTTTTTCGATTATTGTACAATCCTGTGTCCTACCCGGGGCATAGTGATTTTATGTCAAGGCCTACTTGCTTATGTGTATGCTTTGTTTTAATCATTAAATAAAGGCGTTTTCCTCATGCAAATTTGTGATCCCTGTTTTTCTATTTTTATTTTTACAATAAAATGGCAATGTGGTTGTGTGCTTCGTTTGCATATCATTTGAAGCATTTAACCCTTTCTCTTGCAGGATTCATATTTTAGATGACACCGATCAAGATCTCCCTATGACTCGCTTCGAATTTGAGCACCCGATATTTCAAGCCGAGGAAGAGATTTTTGAGGACGATGACTTACCAGAAGAGCTGACTCGTCTTTTGAAACAAGAAGAGAGAATCTGTCACACCCTAATTTTTTACTGTAAGATCCCACCTCTATTTGTGCATTTTCTATTGTTATTTGACTTTATTTTAATATGTTTTTTTCACGACTAACGAGTGTGTGCAAGACCATTTTGTTTTTAAAGTATCTCTGACAGGTTTATGTGGCCTCCTGGGGCAAGATAATGTGGATTCAAGATTCAGATTGGTGAGTATGCTAAGGCTAGAATGTCCATTAGTGAGGGGTCCTTTTAAAAGTCATGTTCGTGTGGAGTACGAATTATGGACGAAGGATGCGGGAACATTCAAGTCAAGTACCCAAATTCCCGAATTATACATGACAAGTTTAGGTCAAAAAGGGGCTAGTTTTGTTCATGAAGTGGGATTATCACCTTTAGCAAGAAGTTTTAAAGCAGAACTCATATGCTTCCAAGAACGTTCAAAGTCAAACGATAACGTTTATATTCGGCATGTGGCACCGCGAGTGGTGTAGGTAATCGGCATCAGGCCTCGAGCTCCAAAACTCAAGGTTGATAATTGAGCTTGAATTACTTCCAACTCAAGTTTACAGGTTTAATTTCCAAATATTAAAGAAAGTTACAACTCACTGCAAGTTAAGGAGGTACAATACAAGCCATTCCAAATTTTTAAAATAGAAGATCATTACAAGAATAATTACCCAAAAGCCCCATTGCAACTGTACGTTGAAGCAGTAGGTTTACAGGAAAAGGAGTAACACAACAGGTACATTTTAGTATGATTAAAGACTGCTCAGAATATAAACAACTACTTCAAGGAATTTGTAACTAGTATCACGTGTCAATCATCATATTATTGAAAAGTTGCCCAATACAAAGAAACATTACAGATACGGTTGGCTTCTAGTGGTACCAATTAAAAAAAACTACTTTATAACTAAGACAAGTGAAGATAACTTTCTTCTGTATGGTGAGGTGGAATGCCAACAACATTAAGGAAGGAGCTCTCAGAATATTGGTGCTAATATGGCAAAAGATGTGTCTTTTACAAGTTCATCGGCTCCTGACAATGTCGATCCATCTTTCGATTCAGCATCAGTGATCATGACTTTTGATACAGGCCATGAAACTGAATTAGATTCTAGTGATAAGTTAGCACTTGAGGGTCTTGGAGTCCTTGAGAACGATTCTGAATTGCCAGCCAAAGATCTAGGTGTAAGTGTTCTGATTGTTGGCGCTGATGTAGCAGAAGATGTTTCTTTGAGAACTACAAATAGTAAAGGAGGAACAACACACGATCATGCATCCAAACCTGTTGATCTTTGTCCCCGCATGCTTCTATTACAACTGCAGTGGATGAGTCTATCACAATTGAAAAAAAGAGTGAAGAAAAGGAAAGATCGTTGCCTTTATCTGAAGATATTTCCAGTACATATGTGGTGCAAACGAGAGAAGATCAGGTAACAATATAAAGGGCCACGAAAGCTGTGTGAATATACCGTGCATTGATATGATGGTAGAAGAGAGTTGTGAAGCCCTCGCCTTGTCCCGCGCCAAACCGTCATGCTTTGAAGATTAGCTCCTGTTGAATTTCTTGCAGAAAGACTAGAAGGTGAACCTCCCGCCGGTAAATGCACCGCAACTCCTTTCCAAACTGTCAAAAGCAAGTACCAGCCTCCATAACCTACATAATTGAACAGCAACATCAGTCAAAGCGCCAACAATTTCGCCGATAATATTGATTCCAGACACACTTTCAGATCAGCTGTACGAGTCACCTGTAACACATAATCAAATGCCGTCAATGTGAAGCACAGTTCAAGAATAAAGAGATTAATTAAGTTATTTTTAGCCCTCAGTTGTTAAGTCATCATCAGGCAGAATTGCGAGCGGCCAGGAAGGCGACAACCGGAGTCGCCACCAACTCCCTACCAAGCGTCGAAGGCAGCAGAATTCGGACAAGAAGCAATTAATCTCAAACAGCTCAACACTATGCAAAAGTATAAGAAGCATCAAGGCCACAACTGCATTTCGTTTAGATAAATCATCATCACAACAACACTTTTCAAATCCCTCATAGGCTCAGACACAAAGTCATCATCGCCTTCGAACCTTTCTCAGCAAACGGCGCGGAACCGGCAGCTACTGAGCTTCGGGCGACATCCTGAAAGAAGAAGAGGAAACATGTCAGCTGCAAACAACAACAGGCAAACTTTCACAAGCGACAACAACAGGTATTTTAGTGCTCGCAAGCAACGGTGGCAAGCCCGTATTTCAACAAACAGCGGTAACAGCAGTATGCCACAGTAGTGCAGAAAACATAACAAGCACCTACAAAAGAGCAAAAAACACAACAGTATAGCTTCACATCAGCGCAACATCGACATCGGCAAACAGCTGCGAGCAAGCATTTGCAAGCACGACAGCACTAGCGCGGCTCAGACTCATAGGTTATCACTGCCACTCCAAGTACATCAACATTTCAGCAGTACAGCAAGCATCAATGGTTTATCACCTGCAAGCAATCGACCATAAACAGCCTCCACCAGAATCCGAAGGTATCACCAAATCGAACATCAACTCCATATTTCTAACACTCAAGAGCCAATTGGAAGCTCGGAATAGGATGAAGGAGGTTCTGGCCCTCAGAACTTCATAGTTCATCACCGGGCATGGAACTCGAGCGGCCGAAATGGCAACGCAATCGTCACCAACTTCCTACCTAGCTCAGAGATAACTCAAAAAGACTCAGACCACATCAATCAAAACAAAGTCGAAGCAACAAGTAATCACATTTCGTCTAGCTCAGACAAAGTGTCATCATTGCCGGTTCAAAACTTCCCTCAGCAAACTCAAGAAGCAAGGTAATATCTGAACTCAAAGGCACAACATCTCCTGCGAAGAGGAAGAAAAATACATCAATAACTTCACGAAGACAACATTGAATAGTAGAGAATCAAGAAGAAAGAGAAAAGTTCAAAACTTCCCTAAATCAGAAAATAACACCTTTCGACAAAATCAGACGGAAAAGGCAAGATTGGAGTGAACCATCAATGAAATCAGACAACATCACCCAAGTAGGAAACTCTTAAAAACAATTTCAATGGAGGCCCATAGTACTCGTGTATAAAAGCAGCGAAGGGTCACAACAAAAAAGGGGGGAACCATCGAAGAGAACCACAAAGAAATTATTCATCTCAACCATAGAAAAAAACTTCTACGAGAAACGTCACGAAAAAAGGAGCTCAGATCGGAAGAGTCGTCATCCTCGCGTTCGCTCAAACGCTCTCGCCGAAGCATCACCACAAACAAAGCGAGGCCGCGGTCAAGAAGCCATCAATGGTTCTTTAACGTCACCGTCACGGCAAATCGTAACCGTAAGCCGCCACTAACACGATCCACTTTGTAGTTGTTTATTTTGCAGATTCCATTCATATGCAGAAACAATCGGAGACGACAAAAAGGGTCAATCGGAGGTGAAGCAGAAATGATCGGAGAAGACAAAAAGGGTCAATCGGAAGTAGAAGAGGCGAAAGCGAGGAGAAGAAAACAGATCGACGGCGGAGGGAGACGATTTGGGGTTTTTAGGTTTTCTGAATTGATTTGTTTTGTTTGTATTGTAACATGATCTAATACGGCACGCCATATACACCTCACCGTGCACACTCGCTTATCACCAACCTAATCCCTCTTAACAAGCCGTTAACTCCCCTATTTATCCTTTAATTAATCCACTTAAAATTAATCAACCTTTTAATCTGCAACAAATCACCCCTTTTTTAAAAAATTAACTATTACTTTTTGTTTTATTTATTAATTATTCCTTTTTAATTAGATCTTTTCTCTAATCACCTTTTTATAAACTAATGAACCTTTTTTCTAGATAAATAATGTGTTTTTTTTAAAAAAATTAAACTTGTCAGCAAATAATAATAAATCTTTTTTAATCTAAAATCAACTTCCAGCTTTTATTATAATTAAGAGTTTTTTTTATGAACCTTTATAATATAACAACATTTCATAGTTAATAATAACAATTTTTTTTTATTTTTTAAACTCACTCCATGACAATCAATTCAATTTATTTTATTTATCAATAAAAATAACATTTTATAATAACTTAAACGAAAATATTTCTTTCTTATAACAAGAAAACCATTTTCATAATTTAAATAACATATAACTAAACCTTTTTATATTAGAAAACCTTTTTCTTAAGTAAATTAATTTCTATGTGATAATAAACTTTTTTTTTACTAAAACAAATCTAATGCAACTTCCTTCTTAAAAATCAATCAAGCACTTTTCCTGAAGCCTAATATCGTCAGAGATAATGTATTTACTCAATCAAGCTCTACCCTTAAATCAACATTCCTCTTAAAATCAATATCCTACAACTTAATCCAATCGAGCACGCTTCCGTCTCCACTCGAATATTCACAATTCACACTTTCACACACTTAGCGCTTTCATGCATGTGTATGCTTTACTTTACCCGCAATTTATCTTCTTGCAACTTACATTATCCACAATTTACTTTACCGTATTGCATTCTGGCCAAAGGAAAAACCTACACATGAGTCAACACTTGTGTGTAGTGCACATCATTTGCATCACTCTCCCCTATGATCCTTGATCCCATTCAAGTTGATCTTTCTAAGTTAGATCCTACCCCATAAGGAGGACCTTCCACCTTTACAACTTAGACAAAACACAATCAACAACTCAATTCGATATTATTTAAACACAATAGAGAAATAGATGTTAATCATCTTAAGCGAGATAGAATCTCCATCCCACATCAATACAATCAATACCGTAGGGACTTTGCCTTAAGGGAGATTGAGGCGTACTCGTCGATCAATATCCGAGTACTTGAGCCCTTCTCTTAAGACGATGCAAAGACTATTTTCCTACAATTTGTGGCGGTTAAATCTCTCTTAAAATGACAACTCACCTTTTCTCCTAAAATCAATCAACCAACTACCCTAAACCCGTAGGAACTTTGACCACAGTCAAAGAGCTCCTCAAACCCTTTAGGGAGAACTACAAATACTCTGATTCCACTCCCGTAAGGATATGCAGGCATAAGATGCGATATCTTATCGAGTATACTTAGAATTAAACCCCTAGGTCTTTCAACCTTTAAGCAAATAAACCATAGCAATAAACAACATAAAACAAGAGGTTCCTGTAGAGTACTATAGAAACTTAGGATGCTAGCACCTTCTCTAAGTTTAACCGACCCCCGAACCTATAACTCTCTAAACCTTGCATTTGCATTGCATTGTGGGAATTTCGATCTTTATCCCTTCCTTTGGACAAATCAAAGTTCAGTTGCAAATAAATAAGATTCAAACTAATCAATAGTTTGGTATCCAAATTTCACCGCGACAGAATCATTATGCCTCATCAGGAGCATATCGAGGTCATTAATTTGGGTTCTGAAGAGGTTGTCAGGAATGTCCGGATAGGGGCTGCACTGCAAAGTGATATCAAGCAGAGACTTGTCGAGATGCTTCGAGAGTATAGTGACATCTTTGCTTGGTCTTATGAAGATATGCCTGGGTTAGACACTGATATTGTGGTCCACCGCTTGCCATTGTGTGAAGACTGTCCGCCGGTCAAGCAAAAACTCAGAAGAACGAAACAAGATACGGCCGTAAAGATTAAAGAGGAAGTGCAGAAACAGTGGGATGTTGGTTTCCTGGCTGTTACAACTTACCCTCCTTGGGTCACCAATATAGTACCTGTACCAAAGAAAGATGGTAAGGTGCGGATGTGTGTTGACTATCGGGATCTGAACAAGGCGAGCCCTAAGGATGACTTCCCGCTTCCTCATATTGATGTGTTGGTCGACAACACTGCTCAATTCTTGGTGTTTTCCTTCATGGACGGCTTTTCGGGCTATAATCAGATTAAGATGGCGCCGAAGGATATGGAGAAAATAACTTTTATTACCCCGTGGGGAACGTTCTGCTACAAAGTGATGCCCTTTGGTTTGAAGAACGCTGGGGCAACATATCAACGTGCTATGACGACACTCTTTCAAGACATGATGCATAAAGAGATTGAGGTCTATGTTGACGATATGATTTCCAAATCCCAGACGGAGGAAGAGCATCTGGTGAATCTTCTGAAATTGTTTGAGAGGCTTAGGAAATTCAGGCTGAGGCTGAATCCTAATAAGTGCACCTTCGTGGTGAGATCTGGTAAGCTATTGGGGTTCATTATTAGAAATAGTTTAGAGTTTTATTTGATTTTAGTACATAATTTATTTTATTAGAACTTTATTAGAATTTCAATTAGTTAAGATAATAAATTTAATTAGATTAGAACTTTAGGTTAGATTGGATTATAATTATTAATTAGGATTAGATTTTAGAAAATAAAATTTTAATTAGTTAATTTAGAATTTGCATAGAAAGAAATTAGGATTTATTTAGTTTAGTTTAGATTAAATAGAATTAGATCCATTAGTTTTTTTTGTTAGAGTTATAGTTAGAAGTTAATTAGAGTTTCATTAATGGTACAATTTTTTATTAATTAAAGATTTAAAAAAAATTAAAAAAAAAAAAGAAAGAGAGGGCACGTTGTTTTTCTCAGAGTATATATATATTGGGTATTGTTCATTTTCATCTTCCCTGGATTGAAGACCTAACCGCCGCCCATTTCCCTATTCATCATCACTTCCGCCGGTAACCCACAAACCCATCAACTCAAACCCTTTCCTCCAAACGACACCTTCTTCATCTTCTACCACTACTGTGCGCCCCCTTTTTCGCCGTTCTTCATGACTCTTCTGTCCTTTCTCTTCGCCTCCCCGTCGTTGCGTGATGCATTTTTCGAGTAGCGACAGCTGGCGACTCTGCTGGGGAAATATTCAGCGAGCCAAGCCTAATTTGTTTGTCGTGTTTGTGTTTTATTTTCTTTATTTGTTTATGCTTTTTTCTCTAACTTCTGGGTTTATTTGGTTGGTTTGTGAGGATAAAAGCTTTCTACCCGAGCTTTCAAGTACACACTAAGATTAGGAGGTGGTTTCTTTCTGATTTGCGAGACTTAGGACTCGTTGAGTTGGTTTGAAATCCACCGCTCAGATGAGACCCCTTTGGGATGATTATGTCTTACGTGTAGTCGTAATGGCATCTTTATTTCCAACTTGGGACTCCGTGACTCTGAGGACCTTTTTGTAGAACCTTATTCCGAAGGTTGCTAAAACATAACTCTGTGTTCATCCTTTGAAAGGATTACCGTCTTACGAGTAGTCGTTCTGATGGAAAACTTTTGAGGGTTAGTGCATGGGACTTTGTTTTAAAGCCTTTGGGATACCCTCTTATTAAACCAGTAGATTGCCCACCCGAGGGGAGAGATACCTTTTGTTGTTGTCTTGCAGGATCTGTGACTTTAATCGTTGTTATGGATCTGTTCTCGTGTGCACTCATTGCATTGCATTTGCATAAGCATATCTGCATCATTTTTCATTTTCTTCCCTAACCAGATACCAAGAGCTTACCCGTCCTCTGTCCATAACCTGCAGTTGATTTCCCGACACTCATGTCAAACTTGTGAGAGCTACAAAGAGTTTGAAGAAAGAGGAACGTAGAAGCTTCGAGAAGCCAAGTCAAAACGAAGCAAGCTGAGATAGCTATGTCAGAGAACGACCACCAGAATGTTGAGTCCCCACCAGGGTTTATTGTGACGAACAATCCACTGTATGATCTTCCGCCGGATGGCCATCCTCCGCAAGTAAAAGTTCCAACTCGACCCCCGAGGATGCCAAAGACTGATCCCATGGAAGAAAAGCTACGTGCCCTTGAGGAGACAATTCAAGCTATGAGAGTGTCTGACATGCCCAGACTCGATGCTGCTGATATGTGTCTAGTGCTAGACTTGGTGATTCCTCCAAGATTCAAGATACCCAACTTCGAGAAGTACACAGGCTTTAGTTGCCTGAGGCGTCATTTGGTGATGTACTGTCGAAAAATGACCCCCTATACTCATGACGATAAGCTGATGATCCACTGTTTTCAAGAAAGTCTGAGTGGGGCATCATTAAGTTGGTACACAGATTTAGAAAGGAGTCATATCCAATCTTGGAGGGACCTAGCCAATGCTTTTCTAAAGTTTTACCAGTTTAATCTAGACACTCCTCCCACCCGCATGCAGTTGCAAAGCCTATCTCAGAATGAAAACGAACCTTTTAAGGGATATGCACAGCGTTGGAGAGAATTCGCAGCAAGAGTGCAACCACCACTCTCGGACAAGGAACTGATTGACATGTTCATCAACAGTTTGTAGGGCTCTTATTTTGAAAGAATGGCTGGTTGTACGCCATCAAGCTTCTCTGACCTTGTGATTGTAGGAGAGCGCCTCGAAAGCTATCTCAAAAGTGGAAAAATCCAGGACGCATCAGGCAGCCAGGCCAGTGAGATTGAATCTTTTGACGATTTCCATGAGGAAGAGAAGGATGAAACCAGGGCACTCATAGCAAATGTTGAGTATTCTCACGATGTACTAACAAAACTCTATGGTCCCTCGTCGGCTCAACAAGCATCATTACCAGTGCCATGTTATCCTCATGGACAATCGGCCATGCCTAAAGCTTCATCCCACAAGCCATGGGTCGCTCCTCATGAAAATCAACGAGTCCATGGCCGAGGTCATCCAAATCAGCGCCAAAATCAGAATAGGCCCAACAACAACTTGGAAAGAAGGACTGCTCCTCTTCATCCAGTCCCTATGTCGCACAGTCAGCTTCTCCCACATCTGATTTAAAATTCATTGGTAGAGCCTAAAACTCTTAAGCCTGTGCCAGAACCTTACCCTCCTGGGTACAATCCCAATGCTCAGTGTGGATATCATGGTGGATCCATGGGGCATGCGACTGAAGAATGCAAAGCCTTCCAAGCCAAAGTGCAGCAGCTGATTGACAAAGGATATATCTCTTTTCCAGAAGGAAGTTTGGTTGTCCATGTCAACCTCTCAGCTGTCTAAACTCGAATATTTCAAGGGTCATTTCCAGAAGCCAGTGGTCTAGACAGGAAGACATCCTCAACATTAGCAGTCCTTGAACGCTTTTATCATTTGCATCTTGTAGTTTATTTCCTGTTAATTGCTACTTGTGTTTAAACATTGTTGTTTTGAATGGTAATATTAATGGAGTTATTATGCATTTTTCCGAATCAGTCACGTCGTATTCACTCATTATTTCCACTTATCACAAACACATACACTTTTATCCACTCCACTTCATCACTGTTGTGTTTAGCAAATATTGGAGGGAGGATGACGAAAACGAAATACCCATAATAGCAAACTGTATGCTTTCAGACATAATCTCGTCAATGATGTACAGGCATTGTTTCAAATCCCCTAAACACCGGAGATATAAGGAGTTAATCCCTAGTCAACCACTTCGAGCCTAGAAGTAGGAGTTTCCTTCGGATATTCAAACCCTTAACACTCAACCTGGGGCAGGGTAATGTTCAGTTAATCTAATCTCGCACTCAAATTAAAAAGCCAAACCCAAAAGACGGTTGTTTATCAATGACCCATGACATGGCAGTCACAATCCTCCGACAAAATCCAAAAAAAATCAATCAAAAGCCTGCTAAGTCAAACACCTCAAAAGGGGACTTAGGCAAAAATCAAGGCTATCCCGATGGATCTGACAAGCAAAGTCAGTCCATGCAAAAGTTAGGGATCAAAATAAAAATCAAAAGAGGTCCTCAAACCCTCAACCAAAAACAAAATAACATTCAGTGGTCACCCCAAAGGGGCACTGACATCCTTCCATCAAAATAAGGTGACTGCCATCTCAAGCAAACCTTGAACCATCAAGCTTACACCGTCAAGGTAAGCATGCACAGAATTAACTGGACATAGGTATGGAGATCATTAAGAAGAAGGGGTGGGTACAAATATTACTTTGAGCCTAATATCCTTTGTTTTATAAACCGTGAACCAGACTACGTTATAACCCTCGAAAGACCTAATTGAGTTGAGGTTTATTCTGAAAGCATACTATCGCAAGGTTGCGTAACCTGACTCCCCACATATTTGTTAATCATCAGCTTTGGTGTCAATATCCTTGCTATATCTTTTACACCAATCAAATTAGCACAACGTTTGGACTAACGGTCCATTCGTCTCACTACAACGACACTCAATAAACGACAATTCTTTCAAAAAACTTGCATGAACTTCGCGTTAAAATTACCATTTGTGAACAAACAATTTTAATTGCAAGTCAGTAGTTGGCATAGAGGAAATTCCAACACGAAGCAATCAAGCAGGACTGGATCATTCAGCAGTCTGGATCAGTCTGAGGCAAATCCCCAAGCAATGGTCGATCATGGGGGAAATCATTCAAGAAGCGGTTGATCAAAAGTGAATTATACCAATTAGGGGCAGGCCACCCAGAGTTTCTTTGACTTGAGGATAGATTCCTCCAATGTTCAATCAGGATAAGTCAAGTCGCTTCAACGCTCTTTCAAGAGCAAGCTATTCTAAAGAGTACTTTGAAGACAAATACCACACGAATCGGTTAATCAATGATGAATCCTTTCATGGTACAAACTCTGGGACAAGCCATCTCGAGGTCGCCTCATTGCAAGCTACTCAAGCAAGTTTCATTCTCATCAGCAACTGTTGAGTTCAAAACGAGTGTCGGGGAATCGTACTGTCACCTCACCCAAATAACCTTAACCTTCCAAAAAGGTCTTGCTGTCATTGGATCCTTCATCCCACAACCTATTACCAGCCCAATTCGAAACCTTCAAAGTCCAGTTCTTGTCTGGAAAACCTTCAAACCAGTCCTCGTCTGGTCAACCTCCGCTGAATACCAGTTCCCGTCCGGTATATGTCAGCTTTCAAACCAGTCCCATCTGGTCTACCCTCCGCTGAATACCAGTTCCTGTCCGGTATATGTCAGCTTTTAAACCAGCTCCCATCTGGTCACCCTTCCTTTTAGCCTACCATTTAACCAGCCTACCACTTCACCAGTTCTTGTCTGGTAAACCTCATCCCAAAGTCCAGCTCCCATCTGGAAAACCACAAAATCAGCCCTCCTTCAGCTTAACCTTTCGCCAACCAGTCCTTGTCTGGTGGTATACCCTCCGAATACCAGCCCTCATCTGGTACTTTAAACCCAAAGTCCAATCTACATTGGCAACCACCCAAGTCCACCCTGTCGGCACATGCATTTCCATCCCCGTCATCTGCAATCGTGTGCATCATACGCATCGCATTCAACATCATAAGCATTTTGCAATCATATGCATCATACGCATCATATGCATACCCATAATCATATTATATTTCCTCAGATCTTGCATCTCCGTGCATTAGCATTTGCACTTGCATTTCCATTTGATATGAAACATCATTATCATCAAGCATTCACATACACGAGCTCAGATCCGGGATCAATCTCGAAGACTTCCAAGATCATATTCAGCCCAGTCAGGGGCAATCTCCGCAAGACCGCGGGTCTCCCCGCGAAATTCAAGGATATCAAAGCAAAATTCCGCCCAGACAAGGGCACCTTTTCAAGACCATGGGTGTATCGCATGATGTATTTCAATCCCATGGTTAATCAAATCTTCAACGACAAATTTAGCCCAGTCAGGGGCATATCATTTAAAGTCAGCGATAAAGTGGCAATCTCTTCGGAGAAGCTTATCTCCCTACATCCTTTTGGGTGTCAGGTTTGTTTATTTTTCACTTCTCAAACTTTTGTTTTTCTTTTTCGGACAAATTCAGGGTCTTCTTTGTATCTAATTGACTTCTATCTTGAAAAATGAACGCTGCAGCAATTCATCTTACTCGGTCTAAGCCAATTAGATAGGGGCATCTGTCATACCCCAAATTTGCCCGCCAGCTTTTGTAAATATTTTCGCATTTTATTTCACATTTTTCACGCCGTTTAGACATGTGTCCACCCCGATTGAGCGTTTTTCAGGTCTTGACTATTTTTTGCCCAGTAGAAGCGTGACACGTGGCCTAAGGGCATTTTGGTAAATTTTGTTTCTATTTTCATTTTCTCATTTTTATACTCAAATATTAAATTTTTGTTCATATTTTTTATTTTATCATTTATTTAATTCAAGTAGTTTGTTTTATTATATTTTTTAGAATTAGAATAGTTATTTATTTTTCCTATAGAATATATTTTATTTTAATAGTTTTTAAATAGATTTTTAAATAGATAGTTTGTAATTAATTTAGAATTAGAATTTGCTTAGATTTAATTTAATATTTTTTTAGATTTATTTTTATTTTAATATGATTTTTAGAAAATAGTCTTTAATAGATTAGAATTTATATTTTATTTTAAATAGGATTTTAATATTCTTTAATAGGATTTTAAATAGTCTTTAATAGGATTTTAGAAAATAGTCATACCCCAAATTTGTCCGCCAACTTTTGTAAATATTTTCGCATTTTTCACGCCGTTTAGAGACGTGTCCACCCCGATTGGACGTTTTTCAAATCTTGACTAATTTTGCTCAATGAGAGCATGACACGTGGCCTAAGGGCATTTTAGTGATTTTCAATCATTTTTTAATTTCTCTTTTTTCCTACAAATTTTATTTTCTATATATATTTTTGTTTTAGCATCTAATTTTAGAATAGGTTTTTTATTTTAGAATTTAAATAGATTTTTAAATAGATAGTTTGTAATTAATTTAGAAATAGAATTTGCTTAGATTTAATTTAATTTTTTAGATTCTTTTATTTATTTTATTTTAATTTTTAGAAAATAGTCTTTAATAGATTAGAATTTAGATTTTATTTTAAATAGGGTTTTAATATTTTTTTGTTGTTGTAGAAATAGATTTTTCTTTATTAGTTTAAAATAGTTTGTTAGAATTTTTTGTTTGTTTTTTAAATTAGTTATTTAATTAAGTTTAATTAGAATTATTTATTATCAGTTTTGTAATTAATTAAATTAGAATTTTGATAAATTATTAGAAATAGTTTAGAGTTTTATTTGATTTTAGTACATAATTTATTTTATTAGAACTTTATTAGAATTTCAATTAGTTAAGATAATAAATTTAATTAGATTAGAACTTTAGGTTAGATTGGATTATAATTATTAATTAGGATTAGATTTTAGAAAATAAAATTTTAATTAGTTAATTTAGAATTTGCATAGAAAGAAATTAGGATTTATTTAGTTTAGTTTAGATTAAATAGAATTAGATCCATTAGTTTTTTTTGTTAGAGTTATAGTTAGAAGTTAATTAGAGTTTCATTAATGGTACAATTTTTTATTAATTAAAGATTTAAAAAAAATTAAAAAAAGAAAAGAAAGAGAGGGCACGTTGTTTTTCTCAGAGTATATATATATTGGGTATTGTTCATTTTCATCTTCCCTGGATTGAAGACCTAACCGCCGCCCATTTCCCTATTCATCATCACTTCCGCCGGTAACCCACAAACCCATCAACTCAAACCCTTTCCTCCAAACGACACCTTCTTCATCTTCTACCACTACTGTGCGCCCCCTTTTTCGCCGTTCTTCACGACTCTTCTGTCCTTTCTCTTCGCCTCCCCGTCGTTGCGTGATGCATTTTTCGAGTAGCGACAACATCACATATACATCATATATATAGAGGTTGGCACAAAATAAATCAAGCAATTCACACATGGTTTGATAGATTAGATGCAAAATGCAAAAAGTGACTAGGTTTGGCCTAGTTTGTAACCTAGTTTGAGACTAGAATTTGACAGTTCAAAAACTACATGTTTTGATGCAAGAAATGTTTCATACATGACACATAACATACATAATACATTTTCAAACAATACACAACACTAAATAATAGCTAAAAGTCATGGTAGCATGTGAAATGCAAGTGAAAATTTCATGTTTTTTGTGTTTTAGGCTTATCTCTTGAAGCAAGCTTGCACAACAAGAAAACCAGAGACTTTGAGTGCTCCTCAAAGGTATACAAATGCTCCTAGGATGATAAAAAGATGCTCCAAATCAAACTCAAGCAAGTTGATGGGCAGAATGGCTTGCAAGTGAAAAAAAACCTCCAAAATCCAATGATTTTCAAAGAAAACTTCTTCAATCCTTGGTACAGAAGTGTGCATTGATTATGGACAGCTTTTATATGTCAAATATGAAGTGTTAGAGGTCCTAAAGCTCAAGGAAATGCAAGGGGTCAGTGGCTGCCCTTTAAAATGCAAAAAAGTCAAATAATGAGCTTTTGAGGATTGACTTTTTGATTGGATGTGTTTCTGGCCAAGGTGAGGGTTTGGACAGCTTTAACACATCATTTGTGAAGTGTTTGAAGCTTTGTTTGAGTTTGAAAGTGTTTGGAAATGGTTTTAGGGGTGAAAGTGCAAAAACAGATTTTGTGCACTTGGAATTTTAGTGAGATTTTGTAAGAACTTTGCAACTGTGAAAAGGAGAGAGTTTCAGTTGGTTTCAAGCATGTAACTGGTGTGTTTGTGATATAAGAGGTGAGTTCTATTTATAGGTAAGTGCTTTAAACAAGAGGTATGGGCAGAATGGTGTAAAATGCCAAGTTTAGGCTTTGTAACTTTGAAAATCTTGGAGTTTTCCAATGCAATCTTCATTTCTAATCTTGAGCCACCCTAACAAGAGCTTATCCATGCCCTATAGGTCATTTTCATCATGCTTGAGGGGATAGGAGGTGAGTGGTTGCAGCCAAGTTGGTGGTTTGATGATGGTAACCACTATTTTTCTCTTTCCACACTATTCACTTTTGCAAGTTGCATTAAACAATGATTTTTTTCATTTCTCAAGCCAAATTCGTGGGAGTTAATGCTAAACATGCTAAAAAAATGTAAAAATATGAAATGAATCTTAATCCTTAATTAGAGTTGATTTGGGGAGATTTGGAGTTGAAACAACCATGTTGAACTAGCTTTACAAAAGTGAGTTTTTGCCAACTTGTGGACCTTCGTTCTCTCTAATCATGAAGAGCTATGAAACCCACTTATACTTTTTATAAAGCCCCCATTAGGTACTACAACATTAATATTTTATGTAGTAACCTATTCCATTTGGAACTAGGTCAAAAACCCTTGTGAAAATGCCGAAAACTTGACTTATAAGTCAAGAAATCTTGAAATTTCTAAGTGTATTTTCCCCCTCTTGCCTTGTTTTTACTCATCAAATTCCATTCATTTTATGCTAATGAGTGTGGATATAAGTTTTCAATAACTCATTGAGAACTTTCCAACAAGATTTGAACCACTCCATTTGGATGTGTGGTTAAGAAGTTATGGCCTGACCCTTTTCAAAACCCTAATTTCCCGACTTTTTGATTACTTCTCAATTCTTGATCAATTGGTCACCAAACTTCATGAATAGATATAAAATTATGTCTGGAACATAGTTGGGTTCAATTTTGGGTTAAAACCCTGTTGGTCAATGGGTTGACTTTTCAGTCAGACGAACCGAATGATCGAAAAACCCCTGAATCGACTGTTGGTGTTCTGGGTTCTCTGAGGGCTTGAAACTTCTTGTGTAGACTTATTCGGGTCATATGAGCCTCATGGGCCATTATTAAAGCTTTGGAACACCTTTTAGATCAAAAGTCAAATTACAGTTGACTTTTCTAATTAGAAATCCTAATTAGGGTTCTTGTACTGCACTATTCTTCTTTCTTGGGTGAAAACCTCAAGTTGATTCATTATTAATCCAATGTGATATCCTTGATGACATGGAGATTTGATATATGAAGGATCAATCAAAAACTTTGACTAATCAATCCCTTGGAACCCTGATTTCTGACTGTGAAACCCTAATTCATCTGTATCTTGACAAAGATCAAACTTGAAATAGGTTATGGTTAGATAACCAATGTAGATAATCCTATAATGATGATGTGATCTAGGGGTCAAAATTTGGGGTATAACAACAGGTAGCTGATAATGTACCTCTTTCTCCTACCTAGTGACAAGTAGTCGAGTATGTTTGTCCTACCCAGTGATAGGTAGTCGACCTTTATTTCTTTCTCCTACCCAGTGACAGGTAGTCGAGTTTGTTTAGTCCTATCCAGTGATAGGTAGTTGACATTTGTAATACCCTACCTAGTGACTGGTAGCAGGTATTCCTTGTGAGTTCATTGCCTTTATTTTTTACCTAGTGACGGGTAGCCGGTAATGTTTTTTCAACTTTTAAGTATATTGCCTTTATTTTCTACCCAGTGACAGGTAGTAGGTAATATCCCTCCTCCTTTTTGGTCAGTTACCATCATATTTTCTACCCAGTGACAGGTAGTCAGTAATCTTTCCTTGTGAGTTCATTACCTTTATTTTCTACCTAGTGACGGGTAGCCGGTAATGTTTCTTCACCTTTTGAGTATATTGCCTTTATTTTCTACCCAGTGACAAGTAGTAGGTAATTTCCTCCTCCTTTTTGCTAAGTTACCGTCATATTTTCTACCCAGTGATAGGTAGTTGGTAATCTTTCCTTGTGAGTTCGTTGCCTTTATTTTCTACCTAGTGACGGGTAGCCGTTAATGTTTCTTCACCTTATTGAGTATATTGCCTTTTCTTTGCCCAGTGATTGGTAAAAGGCAATCCTTCCTCTCGAGCTTATTGCCTTTATTTTCTACCCAGTGACAGGTAGTAAGTAGCATTTGTCTCCTCCATTTTTGGGTTGGTTATCGTTATTTTCTACCAAATGACAGGTAGTCGGTAATCTTTCCTTTGGTTTATTGCACTTATTTTCAACTCAGTAACTAGTAGAAAGTATTTTACCTGTTCTCTTCGGTTTGAGTATCTTCTCCCAGTAACCGGCAGTTGGTATCTCTTCCTCCGTTGAGTTGATTCCTTTCTTTTATTGGATTAGGATCTTGCTCTTTTGTTTTACCCTGTGGAGTCTCTTTTCTTCTTTTTCTCCCCAGCATTTGTTTGTCTCCTGTGGCATTTTCTCCCCAAAGAGGTATTGTGTTTGCATACCATACCATTAGCATAATCATATCATTTTTGGCCTCTTAGGGCCAAAAATTGGGTTTATTTGTTATATTTAAGTCTCTTCTATCTGGTCGAGACAAAGATGTCAATCTTCATATCTCCAAATAGAAGAAACTTAAATAAGGCAGCTGTAATACCCTAATTTTTACCCCTAAGATCCCACATGTCATTTGCATCTCATCCCACAAACAAGATTGCAAGCTTTGATTCTCTTGCCTTCCTTTGCAGTTTTGTTCTTGAGAAATCACCGGACACCTTTGTTTTTCTTATTTTTTTGATATTTGTTTATGTTCATATTTACTAACCATTATTCAAAATCCAAAAAAATGTTCGTTTTTCCTTTATTAACTTTTTCAAGAAGAGTTTGGAGCAAATATATCAAATATCAGTCCCTCAGGCCGAGTGAATTTCATATGAAAAAGGTCAAAGTTGATCTACAAATAATTCAAAATCATCTGATCAAGAGTCTCCCAAGATTTTATTGACTTTTATTCAATAGACTCCAAGGTTCATGTGTTTATTTCCATGCCTTATTTGACAAGCAAAAAAATCGATCCAGAGTCAAGACAACACATCAAAAAGGAAAATTTTCATCATTTTTGTCTGTGGTAATCGATTACCCTGTGCGAATTTTGTGAAAATTGGGCAAATTCAAATTCTGCACCATTTTTGGCACCAAATTCAAATATTGCAACATGAGAATATTCTAGATCACTTCATTTTAATTCCCCTATCTCATCATAATTAATTCTCATCATACACCTTCACTAATCACCACTTGATCATTAATTTCCCTCAAAATTTAAATTCCAAGTCTAATTTTGATTCCAAACCAAACTCCAATCCACCAAATTTTCCAAGCCTAAATCCAATAAATAGAGGCATCATTTCTCTCATTTGATATGTTTTTGATAGCCAAAATCACCTTGTCAAATTCCTTCTTAACTCTCAATTTTCTCCAACTACCAAATTTACCAATGCTCTTTCTTCCTTTGGAAGTTATTAAGTTCATCATTAGAACTTACTAAACTTTGAGCTAAACCTTCATCCATTCACTTTTTCATCATCAATTCTAGTAGATCAAGGCTTTGAAGTATGGTTTGTGGAGTTTATTTGAAGAATTTCTAGATTTGGAGTGGTAATATCTTGATCCACCATTGTTGTTTTTGATACATCTTCCACAATGTGATCTACTGTTAATTCTTGTTGCTTGATCTTTGGATCTTGCAAATTATGTTCTATTGGTGTTGATTGTTGTTATTTTACTTGAATTTTCGTACTCAATTACATCCTTGGTCATGAGGTGTTTGAAGAAATGATTGATCACGTTTCTTCACATTTTCATATAGTTTTGCTATTGTTTTGGTAGTGGTAACCGATTACCAGCTTTGGGTAACCGGTTATCCAGTGTTTATTTTGTTGCCTTTTGGCTCTGTTTTGCTGCTGTTTTGGCAGTGGTAACCGATTACCAGCTTTGGGTAACTAGTTTCCCAGTGTTTTTTTTTGCCTTTTTGGCTCTGTTTTTGCTGCTGTTTTGGCAGTGGTAACCGATTACCAGCTTTGGGTAACTGGTTTGTTATACCCCAAAATTTGACCAACCCTTTTCTTGTACTTGGCTTATGTTTCATTTCATTTTAGCATTTGCATTTGCATAGCATTGTTCTTTACAAGGGATCAAGATAGGTGTGCTATTCAAGAGAAGAGTCTCACAGGGTTTCAAACTCAAGCAAGAGTACTTATTCAAGTCATCAAGTGATTACAATCATCAGGAAGTGGTCAGAGCTCCTTTGAGAGAGAATATTGATGTGTGTTGCTTATCTCCTATCTTGGAGGTCAAAGGAAGATTATCAGGGGCTTATAAGTCCATTGTTATGGATAAGAGATGTTTGAGAAGCTCATTGAGTGCTTTGGAAGTCATTGTGGAGCTTATCTATGCCTTCATTTCATTTGCAAGAGGTCATAGTCAAAGGATGTGAATCTAGGGTTTCATCTGGCCAACTCAAGGTCAACTGAAGACTTGAGGGAGTTTAAGACTTGGTGCTAAGTCATTGAGGCCATGAGAAGTTACCTTGAGACATCTATGATGTCATGTCAAGTTCAAATCAAGAAGAATCAAGAGTTCAAGAGGTTACTAAATTAGGGTTTCAGAGGATCTCAGTGTAAAATCCCTTTCGTTGGTGCCTAACTTCAAGGACAAGTTACCCTTTGATACAAGTTCAATCTCATTTTCCTGAAAACATGAAACTTGTAGAGCATGTTCTAAGATTTCTTTTGAGTACTAGAAATCATCCATTGGGTTTGTGTAACTCATGTTATGATGCCAACAAGTTAGAGGTCTCAGATGAACATATTTTTGGTCAACCAAAAGCAACTCACTTCCAAGGCACTTTTGACCTAGAATCAAGTTTCTCCTCAACTTTAGGTGAACATGAAAGTTGTTCCTCATGATCTTAGATTTCCAAAAAGTCCTAGAACTCCTTGATATCATTTGTATAACTCAAGTTATGGCTTTGGCAAGGCAAGGGTATTTTAGGAAGGTTTGATTATAAGTCATTTGTTACATAGGTCATTTTCATGCACTTGTGTACCTCAAATGAACTTCCAACCAACATGAAAGTTGCTCCTAGAGACCTCATTTACATACTAGAGCTCAAGGATCATGTGAATTATGGATGATTATGGACATGTGGATGAATTTTCAAAGGAAAAATGAATTTTTGAAGTATGATTTGAATTCAATACATTATAGGTCATGTTCATGTCTTATTTTGGTGCAATTCACTTCAAAATAAATTCGCAAGAAAATTTCACAAATTGGTTTTGGTGTTAGAAGGCAAAAACACGTGCATTTTCACTTTTCTTCACAAAGAAGTTTCAATCCAAAACTTGCTAATTGGATCAAATCAAAGGCCCAAACCATATCTCATGTCAAATTGAACTTACAAGCTGCAGGTTAGAGTGGTTTTCAGGTGTGTATGCAAGCATTTCACGTGTGCATGAGAAGCTTGCCATTTTTGGGAATTTTTCAAATTAATCAAATTAAAGCCTCATGGGCCTTCCAATTCATCTGAGATCCATCATATATAAGTTCAAATTTCGCTCTGAGAGCTCAGAAGCTGCATTTGGAGTTCGAGAGAGCATTTTCAGATTTGAAATTCTCAAGGAAATTTGAAAATCGAATTCATGTTTTCTCTGCAAATCAAGCTCAATTGAAGCTCAATTCATCTTCCTTGAAGTATTTGGAGTGGATCTGGAGTATAGAATTGAAGCTTACACGCCTGAGAAGCACCAACGGGGTGTCTCCGTTCAATAAGTTTCCAATCCACATATCTCTCATTCTAGGCCATGAATTAGGCTCATACAAGTTGCATCTGAAGCTCTACATTTAGTAGGCCATGTTTGACTGCTTGTTGCTCATGCTTGGATGAGTTTTCAGTTATGCATCTCAAACTTCAATCGTTCGATTCTCTCAATCCATGAGTGATATCAATGTTTAGATCTTGGATTTGGAATCTACATGATTTTAGCTTTCTTTTGATACCAATTTTTTGCATTTTGGTTGAGGTTTGGTCACCCGAGCACCGACCATCTCGCTGGAGAAGACGACCGGAGCTAGGGCTCTGGCGCCTGGTTATTTGACCCTCAGATCTGAGGTGGCAAGGTGTTGAATGTTTGACCAGGTGCGTGGCTGTTTTTAATTTGCTTGACTTGCTTGTGTGTGATGTTTGACTCCATGCAGATTAATGAACGTTGTGTTTCATTAGTCTGAGGTTTGGCTGGTGGATTGGGCTCAAACTGTTATACGCACCCCGAGTTTTTGTGAGCCCAATTGCTTTTTGAACGTGTTTCCTTTGTTGTGATGTTTTACTTCTGCACCTCCCAATCCATTTATGTTTTATTTTATTTTATTTTATTTTCTGTTATTTTATATCTTAATTAATTTTCCATAATTTTTAATTTTGATTTTCTTTTATTTTGCAATTTTATTTTAATTTTGCAAATGGAAGTGTTTTTAATATTGTTTTCATTTGATCATTCTTGTTTGATGGACCATTTGCAATCACCAATGAATAAGGTTTCTTATCCATATTGATGATGGATTGAGGTACCTTTGAGGCTGATTTTGGTCAAGGTTTGACCCATTTTTGTTTGATTTTGTGTTGCTTTTGTTTGACCCTCGATATTAATTCCATAAGGTGGAGCACCCTAGTTGATCAAATCATTTGGTGATGCCTTGATTGGAATTTGGTTTGGTTGGTTTGGCCTCTGATTGCCAACTTGTTTAGGAGCTTTGTGCATTTTATTTGAGATTTATTGAATAATTCTCCTATTTTTGGTGAACCTTGCACGTCAAGTCACCCTAGTTGAAGTTCATATAAACTAGTTGACCTAGTTCCTTTGGGAAATGACTCCTATGGATCCCATATGCATCCTATGCTTCTTGATTCACATTCTTGACATGTTTAGGATGCTGGTTTTAATTTTATAGGTCATACACTTGTTTGGTTTGTGTTGCAAGTTACATTAAAGTTAGGCTTTCCACTTGTGTTTAAGTGTTGAATATGGTTTGAACTTTGGTTCTTTCCCTTGCCTTATCTTGTAGCTTGCTTGTGGTTTGTTTCCATTCTTGTTTGTGAGCTTTCCTATTATGTTCTCACTTCTGTCCCTTGGGTTGTGGTACTCATTTAAAGTGATTTGGTTTGATTGATCACACTTTGAGTTTGCTTTGAATGAGAAACCACTTTGAGAACTTGTTTGTGCTTTCTTTTTGCATAATCAATTTGATGCTTTTGGTTGAGATATCTCTCATGTTTCTTGCTTCCCAAGCCTATTCTCCCATATTCATCTTGATCATGGCTTCTTCTTTTAGCTTTGGTTTTGAGATTAGTGATTGATGCATGAATGGTCGTAGGAGTTGTAACTTCTCCATTTCATCCCACTTTATTTTTTACTTGTTTAAGTCATTTTGCCTTATTCTTTGGATTGTTTTGCATCTCTTGCATCTTACATATCATGTTTGCATATTATCTTAACTTGTTTAAGTCATCTTCATCTCTTTCTTTCATCTAATTTGTGATTGACTTATCTTGTGTTTACTTGGTTTCTTTGCCATGATCCCTTAGGATTCCTAGTCCCATTTGTTTAAGGTGGGAGTAGGAGAGACATTAGGTGTTCAATCCAAGCATGATAATATTAGGATAATATTCTTCCCTTCTTAAACTCAATCATAGGAGCACATTGCATGATAACATTAGGTTTGAGTTAGTTTCCCCTTAGAGTTTGTGTCTTCTCTTCTCATCTCAAAACTTCTTCAAGATATCTAATAAAGGATAATAAGTGTTGTATGCTACGAGCCTTAAGCATTTGGGAAATGATAGTTGGGGGGCTTCCTCTCAACTGTCTACAGTGTTTAGTGTATGCTCTTTGGGCGATATGCGACACATTCGCTCTCAAGTCATAGTCTTTAGTGCAACATAAGTTACAAACTTAACTCAATTCACTTCTTCTCTTAAAAGACACAAATAAAACATCAAACTTTTTTTTATCCTTCGGGATTGTTTGGAAAATCATTTTCAGAAAGAGTGTGTTAACTCTTGGTTCTACCGCAAACAGGTAACGCCTAAGTCTCCAATGGTCGAGCAACAATACACCTAACTACTAGAACAAAGGTTTAACCCTACTCAGTTAAAACACTTGAACCAACATGTGGTCGTGTTAGCCCGAACTACGTTTTCTCTGATTTCTCGTACTAGACAAGGATACGTAGGCATAAGACGACGATGTCTTGGCAAGCAACCTTCCCCCCTTCACCCGTAGTTTTCTGAACTACGTTGACTCTGACTTTCCCATTGCACGAGGTAGTACGTAGGCATAGAGCGGCGATGCTCTATCGAGTCTCTTTTCTTTTCTTTTTTCCATGTGGCCAGCCTTATAGATTAACACCCTTTTAGATAGACAACAAGCATGGATCCCGTTGAGTACAACGAACGTGAGGGGCACGTAGGCATGAGGCAAGATTTGGTTGCGATGACCTGTCTTTTTCCTTTTCGTAGGTTTTCTCTGATCGTTTCCTTTCCCTCTCTTTGGGATAAATAACGAACGGTGGCGACTCTTCTGTCTTTGTCGGCCCCTCTTTGCAGCGATGCGACAGTTACCCATTGTTTTTTTTGCCTTTTTGGCTCTATTTTTTATGTTGTTTTGGCAGTGGTAACCGATTACCAGCTTTGGGTAATCGGTTACCCAATGTTTTTTTTAGTTTTTTGCTAGTTTTTGGGACTGTTTTGGTTCTTTCTTCTTCTTCTCCCATTTCCTTTTGATTTTTGTCTTGAAATACACTTTTAAATGTCTTTTTCCTCTTTAAATTCATTAGACTTAGGGTGTAGATGAAGTTGGATAAACATTCAGTAATTCAAATCTATCTTTAAAGTGAATTGTTCAATTCAGTTTAGGTGCTTTGAGTTAATGATATGTTTAGTGCTTTAATCCACCAAGATGAGTGGATGAACTTAAATATGGAATGATCTTGAACTTGTAATTCAATTTGGCATTCCCTTTCCTCTTCTCTTTTTCTTTTGATCGATAAAAATCTTTGATATCGTTTGAACTTGTTTCAAGTTCTTAATGAAGATGAGATCGTTACCTATTTTATTTTCGTGCGACATTGCTTTCAGAGAGTGATCTATATATCACTTCTCTAGCGTGAATTAGCACTAACATTGTTATTGACCGGCCTCAGATAGTCGTGGTTTTTACATAAACTCGATTATGATTTCTTAACATAGCGCTAACTTGTTCCGTAATCGGAAAGTGATCATTCATGGCTCAAACCTATGTTTGAAAGTCCAAGTATGGTTGATTATTTGTCTTAAGTCCATCACCTATGAAGCTTGTTGTTAGAAGGCTTTGATTTTATCAATCCTTTAATGAGTCTTCATCAACTTTGGCTTAAGTACATGAATTAACCATCGTTGATCATTTGCTATAGAGACTAATCACTAACTCACTAACGATATCATTATGCTAATTTTGTTTATGTTTCCTTCTTGCTCCCTATCTCACTTTTATATTTATGCTTCATTATTATCATCTCATATCATATTATTGTTTATGCATCTGTTATTTTTCCTTTGTCCATTGGACGCATGTTTATGTTTTCGCTCTTTTCTTTTGTCCACTTGAACCATATCTTGTTCAAAACATTAATAAATGATTAAACCTCTAAAAAACTTGGTGCTCTTAACTATGTGGCTATATTGTTGGACTATTCTTAGACCTTAGACCTCTTGGACTATTCTTGGACCCTTGGACTTAGAATTAGGACGCTTTCCCTAATTCTATTTCAACATTCTTCATCTTGAAGTCTTCATGCTTCAGAATCAAAACACAAGCAATTGTTTCTTCTACTAAAAGGGGGTTTTAATGATTTTTTGAGAAAGTCAAAAAGACATAGCAGTCTGGCTTTGAAAACATCTCAAACTCAGTAAGAAATATCTTTCAGCATAAACTTCATCCCCCATTGCTCATTAACCACCTCAAATTAGCAACTCATTAATAGCTCACACTATATTGGAAAGAATTAAGAAGTAGAAGAAGAACGTAGAAGAAGCACACAAAAAAGGAAAAAAAAATTAAAAAAAATCAAAGAAGAAGCACTTGTCTAATTTTGGGTTTCACGCCAAAAAGTTCATCTTCGCCGGCCGGAAACTTCGTCTGTTACTGGAATCTGGAAAAAGACAGAGCTTCGATTTGGTAGCCTTTATCATCCTCTTCCTTAAAACTCTTCGTTATCATGTTTCTGCATTTATATGATATCCTTTCCCTATAATATTTCATGCTAATTTTCTTTAACCAAAACGATTGAACTCCTAAGTTTATGGTGATGGACATGTTTCAGATTATTTTTTAGTTTTAGTATGATACTTGTGTTTAGATGATGGTGAGTTGTTTGTTTTGTTGATCAATTTGTTTTTGTTTGAATTATAGGTGTTGTTCTTCATATTCTTAAAGGATGCAGACCCTATGCATTTGATCCCTTAGATCTTGATAAGGCAGCATGCTTATCTTTTCTTTGATCAAGATCATCTAATATTCATTAGACGGCCACATACGCCCTTAATTTCTTTTTCCTTTTAATTGGCCTTTAGGCCTTCCACTGTGGGCCTTGTCACTTATTTCATTTTACACACTCCATATACCTTACACCCCCCTTTTCTCTTTTCTTCTATCTTTTAACTTAATTGTTTGTTTTTTTTACAAGTGTAACTTAATTAATTGTTAATTATTTTTAACTTGGATGCAAATATCAAACTAAGTAACTCTATTTTATTTTTAATAAAATACTAAGCCATTTTCACATTTAGTCAATTTCATTTCACAATATAAATCAAAAATATTTTTCATATTTAAATTAAAATCTTTTTCTCAAATTAACTTCTATAAAAAAGAATTAGTTGGATGAAATATACATCCTACTCTCTGACCATTTGGGTATAAGCCGTAGTAGTTTGTTGTTCAAGTGTTCATCTTCCTCTAAAAAAATTAATAATCTCAATTAATTTAACTCATTTTTTCACAACTAAAAAATGATTAGTTAAACGTAATATTCATCCTAGTCCCCTGAATATTTGGATACAAGCTCGAAATAAAATGTTCGATCGAACTAGATGTGAATATTCTGAGATCAATCGAAGATATTTTAAAAATGTTTAAACATCCTACTTAATGATAAAATGTGTTGTTTAATTTACATTAACGATTATTTATTAATGTTTCGTTTTTTTTATGTATGTCATTATAATTATTAATGCTAATTTATATTTGTTTTTGCTTTGGTTTTGTTTCTTTATCTATTTTTGTTACAGTAGTTTCCAAAACTACACTTCTGAAATTTATACAAAAATGCATCTTGATATCAATTTTTATCATAAATTAGAGTTTGATTCTTTTACAATTAAATTATGTGAATGAGATGTGTCAAGAAGAATATTTTTAAATTTTATAAATAGTTTTAATTTTTTTCTTGGGTGAGAGAGCAATCCTATGAGCAATTCTCAAAAGATTTTACTCTATATCCCTATAGTTATACTCGTACCTCTACATTAACATTTTTTGGACCAAAATACCATCGTATAAAAATTTATAATTTTTTTCATTTGTTCACCGGAAGACTTTTTGCAAGTCTTCCGGTTCATATTTTTTTCTTTTGTTCACCGGAAGACTTTTTGGAAGTCTTCCGGTTCACTTTTTTTTGTTCACCGGAAGACTTTTTGCAAGTCTTCCGGTTCATATTTTTTTCGTTTGTTCACCGGAAGACTTTTTGAAAGTCTTCTGATTCATGTTTTTTTTTTAATTTTTAATATTGTCAATTATAATATTAAAGAATTATTTTAAGTTTCTGGATTCAAACATTGACCGAAACATATATTAATCATTCTTTAAATTATCAGTATTTGAAAACTATATATTTAAGGAAAAAATCTGAATTCATTGAACAAGCAAAAAATGAATTGATGTCCAATAATAAATTTTTTAATATAAAATAAATGATGGAGGAAAAAACAAACACAAAATATCAATAATTTATTTTAAAATTTAATAGTTCAGATTCATTCTTATTTTATTACATAAAGATTACTATTATATATATATATATATATATATATATATATATATATATATATATATATATATATATATATATATATATATATATATATATATATATATATATATATATATATATATATATATATATATATATATATATATATATATATATATATATATATATATATATATATATATATATATATATATATATATATATATATATATATATATATATATATATATATATATATATATATATATATATATATATATATATATATAATTACAATAATAAAAAACTTAATAATATTGATAATAATAATAATAATAATATAGTTCCAACAAGCAAATAATGAAAAAGATTATAATCTATTTGTTTTTTACTCACTTGTCTTAACTATTTTATTAATAATACTTTTATTCTAATTTAAATTATCACTATATAAAAACTATATATTTAAGGCAAAAATCTGAATTTATTGAGAAAGAAAAAAATGAATTGTTGATCAATAATGAATTTTTAATATAAAATAAATTATGAATCGGAGAGAGAAAAATGATACATAATGTCAATAATTTATTTTAAAATTTAAAAATTTTAAAAAGAAAAAACATGAACTGAAAGACTTCCAAAAAGTCTTCCAGTAAACAAACGAAAAAAAATATGAACCAGAAGACTTGCAAAAAGTCTTCCGGTGAACAAACGAAAAAAAATGTGAACCGGAAGACTTCCAAAAAGTCTTCCGATGAACAAAAAAAAATATGAACCAGAAGACTTGCAAAAAGTCTTCCGGTGAACAAATGAAAAAAATTATAAATTTTTATACGAGGGTATTTTGGTCCAAAAAATTTTATGTAGGGGTATAAGTATAATTATAGAGGTATGGGATAAAATTTGCATTCCCAAAATTTTAAAAATTTAAGTTAGAGTAATGGGCTTGGCCCAATAGTATTAAAATGTCTTAAAATGTTGAAAAGAAAAATAAAATAAAAACACACCACGGAACATAAAGAAAAAAGAGCTACGTTACATTTCAGTTTTTTAAAATTCCACCCTCCTTCATATTTATCATTTTCAATAGAAAAAATAATAATTTGTGTCTAGATGGATATATCTAAAACAAAATGATTTTTTCTTTCTGTGAGCAAAATTAAGTTAGAATCCTGACCTGGAAAAATAAACTACCTAAAATACTTAAGTTTAAATATTTATATCCACTTTTTTCATACTTTTTATTTTTTATATTTTAAAATACATCTAAAAAAACACTAGACACTGTATTTGACATTAATTTTTTGACGTTGAAACATCATTTCTCTTTTAATAAAGCAGCATTGTGATGCAAATATTTCCCAAAAATAAGAAAGCATGTATGTATCTTGAAAGTTCTATGTTCTTTTTTTGGTACATTGAAAGTTCTCTTTCACAAAAGCAAGATTCAGATATTGTTACCAACTATAACTAGAATCCAACCATATCAAAAAAGAGATGAGCCTTTAAATAGAATCAAACTAAACATAAAGATTGATTTGTGGTGTCACTTTAATTAAGTCCCTACCCTAAAAAAAGAAAAGAAAAAAGGTAAACAAATTGCATACCTACCTTACCAATAAATTGGTCATCACATGAAGATCCATATTCATCTGCAAAAACAAAAACCTCAATCAAAGGTATTTTAAATCTAGAAAAACACATTAACAAGCATAAAAAAAATGATAATAATAAAATAAAAAAACATAACCTTTCTCTCTGGATTAATTTGCTCCAAATTGATAAAAATGAAACAGATAGTTACATGTGATATTGGCACGGCTCAATCAAATAAAAGAGTTTTATAATTATAAAACACTTTCTTCTGGTTGAACCGCACCAATATCTCAGGCTCATAGAGCCATCAAACTTCTTGTACTATCCACGCTCTAACAAATCAGAGTTCATCAGAAAATAAGTAAAACCCAACAAAAAAATTTTCATGTCGGGTTCGAACTAATTCTCCGGATCATGTTCCTGCACTATTAAACAAATATATTCATCAATGAAATATTAATATACATGTAAGTGACAAGAAAAGCTTATGCTAGATACTATCAAATGGCAACTTGAATATTTATATACACAAAAAGAAGAACAAGCAAAGATGGGTTAGCATGACCCTATGAAAATAGGGTGAAGAAAGAAGGTGGCATGTTTTTTGTTGGAGTAACTATGAAGTCCTGTGAGATTCTTAAAAATTAATGTATGAGAGAGAGGAGGGTCCAATAAAGAGACAGAGATATCAGAGACATAAATATAGTGACATTAAATTTTCCCAACAACCCAACAACAAATAGGAAATGGGCACATTAAAATTTTTGGAGATTTGAAAACAATAAGAGAGAAAAAAGCATAATTTTGAATTGTATTATCATAGAAGCAGAGAAGGTCAGTGAGACAAGATGTTGAGTTTAGGTTTCAACATGTTGTTATATTTATGAGTTGGTTTTGTGACCAACCACATTTGAAATTCAAAATAGTAGAGCTTTTGGAAAGTTAAATTTTGTGGTTGGTGTGATTTGCTTTTTTTTTTTTATTTATTTTTTACATTGAATCACATAGTTTATATTTGGAAAAAGAGATTGGTTTCTCATACCTTTTATGTGATAAAACTGGGTTGATGAATATTGAATATCATCATAGGTTATACCACTTTCTTCCACATTCAAAGGCAATGATGCCTATAAGTGGAGGTAGTTAAAAAAAGAAAACAGTGTTTGGTTTTAATCCATAATAGGAAGCTCACATGAAATTTAAGTATATACATTATTCACACAGATTTTGTTTTCCTTTTTTACTAGTTTCAGTCAAAAAAAAAAATCCATTTTTGTTATTCTTTAGCATTTTGTAATGTCTTGGTCAAGAAGAAAAAGCGAAAAATAAAAAGGAAAAATAATAGTCTATTTGACCAAAAGAAAAAGAGAGATTTTAAATGATAGAAAAAAAGGGTAAATTTGTATTTTACACTATCAGAATATTTAGCATCACATAAAATGAAATGAAATAAAATAAATCAATATGTACTTGTGTTAAATTAAGTAAGTGTAAATTGTTATTCAAAAATTTAATCTTTAATGATAATATTTATTTGGCTTATTTATAGTTTTGGGTCTATTATTTTATCTGATTCATAAAATTGATATTTTTATTTTATATTTGAATAGATTTTGTCTTTTTTATATTTTTGCAATGAACGATGTTTTTATTTTTTTAAATAATTTTTTTTGTAAAATATAATATAATATTATATATAAATTTATTGTGAAATTTTATCGATAAAAATATAAATTAAAAACAAATATTTAAAGAAAAAAATCTGTTTGAATTTAGAATAGTTGATTAATTTTGCAAATTAGATAAAATTGACGGATAAAAATATATTTAACCTATTTATATTTACTTATATATTAACATAAAAAAAATATTTTTATTAATCAACAATTGTTTCCAAATTTTTAGTATGTTTTAGAGTCTTTTTAAATATCTTGTTGTTAATAACTAAGTGATTCGATTATAATGAAAAGACTAAACTTTAAACTTTAACAACGTAGGAAATTAATATTTGAATTTTACAAAAAGATCCACCTTTAACATATGATATGCTTCAAATAAAATCATAATTAATAAATTTTTTTTAATTTATTAGAGATGATAACGGTGAAAACGTTTGAATAAAAGAGCGTAAATTCGAATTTATATTATTTTAATTATTTATTTTAAATTTATATTATTTCAATTATTTATCCTTTAAGGTGAAAAGACAAAAAAATAAATAAATAAGAATTTATAAATAAACAAAAAAGTTTTAATAAATAATTTGATTCACTCTTTTCATCTATGCAAATTTAAAAACGAAAAAATAAATAATTTAAATTTAAAATAGTAATAGAGCGGAGTGAGTAGTACTTTCTCTTACCTTAGTAAATACTAATTTATAATAATTATTATAATTTTGTAGACATTTTTAGTGTTGATATATTAGAATTTTTTTTATAATAACAATGTTTTTTAAGAAAAATACCAAACAAAATAAAATATCAAAAAATTTACAAAAATGGCCAAGTTTCATGGGATTCGCCGTTTAAATTGGCGACATTGCCTAACTGACCAACAAGGAGTCACCAATTGATTTGACTACTCCTCCAAATATTTTTGGACCATGTCGCCAATTCAATTGGCGACACCACTTATTATAGTCCAACTCGCCGTTTGAATTGGCGACTCCACCTAAAAACCTAGCCACTTAGTAATTTTTTTCAACTTTTTATTTATTTGGTGTTTTAATTTAATAAGTTTGTTATACTTAAAAAAAATTCGATATATTATACTTTATCACAAACAAGAAAATGGATATACGTTAGGAAGAAGTTTCTTTGGCATGTGATATGAGCCTACGGTAAGATGTCTTGGAATAATCTTGTATACTTTTTTGAGTGAAATAAAAAAGAAATAGACTTAATTGCAACTTTGATTCCTTTATTTTATTTTTTTTGGGTTTTGATCTCTCCATTTTAAAAATTACTATTTAGGTCTTTATTTTAAATTTTGAGTTTGATATTAGTCCTTTTACCATTTTAAGTCATGTTTTTAATGATGTGGCGCGTTGAATGAAGATGTGGCATTTCCATGTCATTTTAAAATGGTCCTATTCACAAAATATCATTTCCACGTCATTTATTTTTTTAACATTAATTTTAAATTAGACATTACAATTACTTGACACAAATAATTTTCAGTCATTTGTAATTACTTTCAAAAAGATACGCGCAGGAATGAAGATTCTTACTCTTCCACTTTCACGCACGAAGACGAACCCTAATTAAAGATTCTGCAGTTGTCGTTACAAATCAAACCACAAATCAACTCCCATTATCGTTGTAGTAGCTAGCCCGTCTCTTAAATGGCAAACCGAAGTTACGTGTCGAGGTGTGTTTCGTCACTCAACTCTGAATTCAAAAACCCTAACACACAATTGTCATTTGTGTTCTGTCATATACAATGTTGTTCTGAAATTTCTCCTTTTGCATTAATGTTGTGATTTGTTTATACTATGTTGTGAGTTGTTTATATTATGTTATGAGTAATGTCAGTGTTGTGCGTTAATGTTGTGATTTGTTTATACTATGGCATGATTTGTTTATACCATGTAGTCTTAATTTGTTGTGGTCCCATTTTTGTCTATGTTGTGATTTGTTTATGTTCTGTTGTAGGCCCTCTGATACCCAAGCTGTCAGATTTAGAGTACACCATAGGGGACATTTAGTTCAAAATTCAGTTATGTTGTATATTGATGGGCTTGTAACTGAAACGAATTGGGATTGGGGTGTGGACTTGATGTCCTATATGCAAATTGAAGATTTGATCAAAAGTGAAGGGTATTGTAATATAAAGTGTTTATGGTATTGGAACCCTAAATTTTTCTTTTCTCGTGGACTTCGGCCTTTGAACAATGATAACGATGTCTTAAGGTTAATGGAGGATGTTAGAGGATTTAAGGTAGTTAATATTTATGTTGAACACAAAGTTGAAGAAATAAGTATTGAAGATGTTATTTTTAAGGAGGATAATGGTGAAAAAGTCAATGGTGAGGGAGCAAACGATGAAGTTAATATTGAGGGAGCAAATGATGAAGTTAATATTGAGGGAGAAAATCATGAAGTTAATGTTGAGGGAGCAAATGATGGAGCAGATGAAGAGTTTAATATTGATGGAGTAGATGAAGAGGTTAGTGTTGATGGAGTAGATGAAGAGGTTAGCGTTAATTTTGATGAAGTAGATGGAGAGAGTGAAGCAGATCCATATTATAGCATGGGCAGTGAGGATGACGAGGAGGAGGATGAAGATTTGGAAGATGAAATTTATGTGTTATGTGTTATTTGTTGGTTGTTATGTTGGGTTCAAGTTTTATGTGTTATGTGTTAGTTGTTGGCTTATATGTTGGGTTCAGGTTTTATGTGCTATGTGTTATTTGTTGGCTTCTATGTTGGGTTCAGGTTTTATGTGTTATGTGTTACTTGTTGGCTGCTATGTTGGTTTCTATGTATTACTTGTTATTTACATTACAGTGTTTACAATGTTATTTAGTTTATTGGTTGCTATGTTATGTTGTATGTTCAGGGATTGGTACCGGTTATTCTTGAGACAAGCCAACATGTTGAACACAGATTATGTGTTAAACACTTGTATGGAAATTGGACAAAGAAATATCCTGGGATATTGATGAAGGCAGCTTTATGGCGGGCAGTTAGAGCCACAACAATACCTGCATGGGAAAGAGCAATGAATCATATGAAAGAGCTCAATGTCAATGCTTAGAAAGACATGATGGATGTCCCAACTGCATGTTGGACTCGATCTCATTTCAAAACAGACACACAATGCGATTTGCAAGTCAACGATATGTGTGAGGTTTTTAATCGCACAATCTTGAAGTATAGAGATAAGTCGATCATTTCACTCCTTGAATGAATCAAACATTACATAACAGTGAGAATCTCTGCTCAAAAGGAGAAATTAAGCAAGTACACAGGTGTTACAAGTCCTAACATTAAAAAAGTCTTGGAAAAAACAAAGAGGGTAGCAGAAGGATGGATTGCAACATGGCATTCAGATGATGAATTTTCTATATTCGGAGTTTCAAACGGTGTTGAGACATATGTTGTGAACTTGCTTCAATAAAAATGTGGTTGTAGGAAGTGGAATTTAAGTGGAATACCATGTTGTCATGTTATTGCATGCATATGGTATAACAAGAAGAAGCCCGAAGGTTATGTGTCATCATTCTATAGGTATCACCTACTCATATATTATGTTCACTTACTAACATCTATTTTGAACACTTACTAAAAGCATTATGTCACTTTGTATAGGAAATCTACTGTGCTGGCTACTTATAGCCATATTATTATGCCAACCAATGGCCCACAACTATGGCCTATTAATGCTGCTAACCTAATCAACCATCCAGTCACGCAAAGATCTATCGATCGTCCTAAGAAGAATCGTAACAAGGCGAATGATGAACCGAGGATAAAAAAGACATTGCCTAGAACTCTTCAAAATGTCAAATGCAAGAAATGTGGGAGTTTTGGCCATAACAAGAAAACGTGTAAAGGGAAGTGAGTTGCGGAGAGAGCGATTCCTAAAGGTGGCATAAAAAAACCTTTAAAAAATGGTGGCAAGTCGGGCAAGGAATCGGGACAAACTGTTATAGACGGAGGGTCGCAAGCACCGCCACCAACCCAAGAATAGTTCTATGTTTTATTTTACTTTTTGTTATGTTAATGAAGTTTGTAATGGTAGTTTTGTGATGCTGCTATGTAATGACCAAAACACTCAAGGTCTGCTTCTTTTGTGATGCTACTGTAGCATATGTTATGACCAAAAAACTCAAGGTCTTTTTGTTAAAATTATGTTGTCTATAATGTTACTTCAATGTGATGTTGGTATGTAAAGTCACCTCAGTTTTGTGTTACTTATGTGTTATGTTGCTACTTCATTATGAATTGTATATTACATCAGTGTAAAGTTACTTGAATGTGATGTTGCTATGTAAAGTTACATCAGTGTTGTCTTGCTATGTAAAGTTACTTCAGTTTTGTGTTATTTCCATGTTATGCTGCTACTTCAGTTTTGCTATTATTTCAGTGTTATGCTGCTACTTCATTATTTCAATGTTAACTACAAATGAATTGTACATTACTTCAGAATTAGACGAATTGTTACAATTACTAGGAATTATTTCTTTCGAACAAATTGTTACATTACTTCAGAAAAACTATATTTCAAAACTACAAATGAATTGTAACATTTCAAAACTATATTACAAAACTACAAATGAATTGTAACATTTAAAAACTACAAATGAATTGTAACATTTCAAAATTACAAACCAAAACTACAAATGAGTTGTAACACAGACAACCATAGCTACAAATGAATTGTAACACAAACAACCATAACTACAAATGAATTGATAACATTAAGTTGAGTTATAAACTTCTGCAAAACTAACACGGACAACCATAACTCTTCATTTGAAACTACTTCATTTGCAAATACGTAAACATTAAAGAAATTACAACATTTGACATTACATTATTTGAGTACATGTGTTGCAACTAATGCAAACAGAATTCAAAAGACAAGCATCACAGATAACCCCACAAAATAATACATAAACCTAATCTTCATATTCAACAAATCTTCATTTTTCTTGATGTCATTAATCACATCCATAAGCTTCCCGTTCTTGTCTTTCAAATATCTTATTACATCTTTAGCACGACTACTCATGTCTTCATCAAACCATTGAAAATAATTACATCCTTTTTTCCTTATCGCCTTAAAATTACCACAGTCGTGAAGTCTTCTTCTAGGATTATCGTATGTTCATGACATCACCAATGGTGACTCAAGCTCACACCAACATCTATCACCTCTTATTCTTATACCAGACCCAAACTGGTTTGTTGAGGAAAAAGAAAAATTTGTTTCAGACATGTTGGTAAGTAAGAGACACTTTGGGTTTGTGAAGATGGGTATGAAGAAACTTTAAAGAAATGAGTTTCAAAATACAAGAACGACTGGGTTTGAAGAAATGGCTGAAGAAATGGCTAAAGAAATGGGTTTGGAAATACATGTTAGGGTTTTATAAGATTGAACTTAATTTCCTGAAAAATGAAATTAAAAATAAATGACATGGAAATGATATTTGGTGAATAGGAAATGTGGAAATGACATGGAAATGCCACATCTTCATTCAACAGGTCACATCATTAAAAAAATGACTTAAAATGGCAAGGGGACTAATATCAAACTAAAAACTTAAAATAGGGACCTAAAAGATGGTTTTTAAAATGGGGAGATCAAAACTAAAAAAAAAATACAAAATAGGGGGACCAGAGTTGCAATTAAGTCAAAGAAATAAGTTGATTGTAAAGAAACATTAAGGTACTTTTTTTTTATTAATAGAAGAGTTGTTATTTACAAAATAGTCACATCTATATACAAACTTTGTAATTACAAGAGCAACTATATTATCAATTATACATCCTCAACACTACCAAATTCATATTATCTAAATTTCTCATTTCAATAAGCTCTAAGTTCTTCTTGCATGGATGCCAACCACGTTGAATCATTCATGGCTTGATTCAAATCAATTAGTTTTGGCTCAGTCATCATTAGCTCTTCTATTAAGTTACCTTTTGCATCAATTTCTTGGTCAGGAAATATTTCATAATCAGCTAGCCTTACTTATTCAGTTCTTGTTCTAGTGGACCTTCTATCATTTTGTTTAAACGTTCCTCTATTTTGAGCATCTATGTCTTCATCCACTTCATCATCTTCAAGTATAGTTCTAACAGTATCTTGATCATGTTGGATTGACTTCTAAGTCAAATTCCAGCTCTTTCCCTCATCAACTTATACATCTCTATTGATCACAAGTTTATCATCACTTGGTGGATATAATTTGTAAGCATACCAGTTGAATGATAACCTATGAAGACCATTGCTTGACTTATATCATCTAGCTTTATCCTCAATTGTTCAAGTACATACTTGAAGCATATTGATTCAAATACCTTGAAATGAGCAACATATGGATTCCACCCTGTATAGGCCTTGTGGGGTGTTTTATGCAACATCTTCTTTGTTGGTCATCTGTTAAGGATATAGACAATTGTTGAAACTGCTTCACCCTAAAATCTCTTTGTCATATCATCATGTTTCAACATGCTCATAGTCATACTCAGTATAATTCTATTCTTCCTTTCTTCTATTCAATTGTGTTGTGGTGTGTAGGGTATTATGATTTCATGCTCTATTTGAAAATCTCATAGAGGTGTATTCATCTCCATCATAAGTTTTCAATTTCTTAATATTGCATTCATTTTGGTTTTCAACTAACAATTTAAATCTCTTAAACTATGTGAATACATCACTCTTTCATTTAATCAGATAAATCCATATGTATATTGTGAACTCATCTATGAAAGATAGAAAATAGAAGTTACATCCATTTGACCTTACTTCAAAAGGTCCATACACATCAGAATAAAAAAGCTCTAGCATTTTCTCTGACTTTATAGGTAAGTCATTTTTGAATGATTTCCTTGTTTGTTTAGCTTTACAACATTCTTCACATATCTGACTTGGGTCCTTTATCTGAGGTAGACCACACATCATCTTATCCATGTTAAGCATACTTACACTTTTGAAGTTCATGTGTCCATACCTATGGTGCCACAACCAGTCTTTATTTTCGCTCACAGTTGAGGCAAGGTATTGATGACCAAACATCTTAATCTCTATCTTGAAGGTTTTTTTGTCTGGTAATGATGTTCTCAAGATCAATCTTCCTTCACCATCATACAATTTCACCTAATTATCTTCCATATTCATATTGTAGTGATTTGTAAGTTATTGAGATATGCTTATCAAGTTACTTGTCATAGAGGGTACATATAGTACATCAAAAATGGTAGCCTTCTGACCATATTTTTTTTGCCACAACTATGTTTCCCTTTCCTTATGATGTGACATGTCTACCATCTCCAAACCTTATCACCTTATTTACTGATGCATCTAGCATGATGAACTAGATTTTGTCACCTGTCATATGGTTTCTACACCCTGAATCTAGATACCAAATCTTGGTTTGATTATTACTAGATTGAGTGTTGTCCATTAATTAGTAGCACATCATCAGAATCACCGTCTCTTGCATATGCATATTGAACTTCTTCCTTATATTTTTCCCTTGAACTCTTGTATAGGTATCAATCTATTGCATAGTGGCCTAACTTTTGACAACTATAGCACTACACTTCTTTCATATCCATCTTCTTTCTTGGATTCGTGTTTGACATACATTTTTTTATTGGATAATTTTGACAACTATAGCATTTTGTAATGTCTTGGTCAAGAAGAAAAAACGAAAAATAAAAGGGAAAAATAATAGTCTATTTGACCAAAAGAAAAAGAGAGATTTTAAATGATAGAAAGAAAGGGTAAATTTGTTTTTTACACTATCATAATATTTAGTATCACATAAAATGAAATAAAATAAATACAATACATCAATACGTACTTGTTAAATTAATATGTGTAAATTGCTAATAAAAAATTTATTTTTTAACGATAATATTTATTTGGCTTAATTATAGTTTTGGGTCTGTTATTTTATCTGATTCATAAAATTGATTCATTTAATTTATATTTAAACATATTTTGTCTCTTTTTTCATATTTTTGCATTTAAAATTAACATTTTTTTAAATAATTTTTTTTTGTAAAATATGATATATTATCATATATAAATTTATTGTAAAATTTTATCGATAAAAATATAAGTTAAAAACGAATATTTAATCAATTTTTTATGATAACACATAAGAGAGAGAAAAAATTGTTTAAATTTAAAATAGTTGATTAATTTTGGGAATCAGATAAAACTGATGGATAAAAACGTAATTTAACCTATTTATGCTTATTTATATATTAATATAAAAAAAATGTTTCTATTAATCAACCATTGTTTACAAAATTTTAATATATTTTAGAGTCTTTTTAAATATCTTGTTGTTAATAACTACGAGTATCTTTAATGCAGGTTTTTAATAGTTAAATTTTTTATAGTTAACGATGATTATAAAGAATTTGCATTGGAATGACTATGACATGACATTTAATTCACTAACTTTTAGTTTCCGGCAATTATATAGCTAACGCATGCTATCATTTAATTCACCAGCTATTTATTATTTATAAAAATAATTACAATTAAAAAATATAAAATATAGGGTTAAGTTTTAATTTTTTATAAGCAAGTATCATTAAAGTAAAAACAACTCAAATCAACTATAAATTTTTTAAATCCTACAAATCACTTTGGACCCACAAAAATATCTTAGTTTATCCACTTAAGATACTCTCACTAAAGATGTTCTTAAGTAGTTCGATTATAATGAAAAGATTAAAAATGCTCTTAAGTAGTTCGATTATAATGAAAAGACTAAACTTTAAACTTCAACAACATAGAAAATTAATATTTGAATTTTATAAAAATATCCACCTTTAACATATGATATGCCTCAAATAAAATTATAATTAATAAAATTTTGCTAATCTATTTCATTTGATAAGGGTGCAAACGTTTGAATAGAAGAGCACAAATTCGAATTCATATTATTTCAACTATTTATCTTAAATTCATATTATTTCAGTTATTTACCCTTTAAGGTGAAACGACAAAAGAAATAATTATAAATAAACAAAAAAGATTTAATAGATAATTTGATTCACTCTTTTCATCTATGCAAATCTAAAAACGAAAAAATGAATAATTTAAATTTAAAATAGTAATAGAGAGGTGTGAGTACTACTTTCTTTACCTTAGTAAATACTAATTTATAATTATTATTATTTTGTAGACATTTTTAGTGTTGATATATTATATTTTATAACAAACAAGAAAATGGTTATACGTTAGAATGAAGTTTCTTTGGTATGTGATATGAGCCTATTGTAAGATATGTTGGAATAATCTTGTATATTTTTTAGTGAAATAAAAAGAAATAAGTTGATTGTAAAGAAATATTAAGGTTATTTTTTTATTAATAGAAGAGTTGTTATTTACAAAATAGTCACATCTATTTATATACACATAATTATAAGTTTCAATTAGTTCACATATATTTAATAAATTTTGTAACTACAAGAACAATTATATTATTAATTATATATTTTTAACACTCCACCTAATTCATATTATTTAAACTTCTCATTTCAATAAGCTCTAAGTTTTTCTTGCATGGATGCCAACCACGTTGAATCATTTATGACTTAATTCAAATCAATTAGTTTTGACTCATTCATCATTAGCTCTTCTATTAAGTTACTTTTTGCATCAATTGCTGGTCAAGAAATCTTTCATAATCAATTAGCCTTACTGATTCAGTTCTTAATCTAGTGGACCTTCTATCGTTTTGTTTAAACGTTTCTCCGTTTTGAGCATTTATTTCTTCATCCACTTGATCATCTTCAAGTATAGTTCTAACAATATCTTGATCATATTGGATTGACTTCTAAGTCCAATTCTAGCTCTTGCCCTCATTAGCTTATACATCTCTAATTGATCACAAGTTTATCCTCACTTGGTGGATATAATTTGTAAGCATATTAGTTTAATGATAACCTATGAAGACCATTGCTTAACTTATATCATCTAGCTCTATCCTCAATTGTTCAAGTACATACTTGAAGCACATTAATTCAAATACCTTGAAATGAGCAACATTTGGATTCAACCCTGTATAGGCCTCACCTCGTAGGGTGTTTTATGCAACATCTTCTTTGTTGTGCATCTGTTAAGGATATAGGCAATTGTTGAAACTGCTTCACCCCAAAATCTCTTTGTCATATCATTATCTTTCAACATGCTCATAGTCATATTCAGTACAAAACTATTCTTCCTTTCTTCTATTCAATTGTGTTGTGGTGTGTAGGGCATTATGATTTCATGCTCTATTTGCAAATCTCATAGAGGTGTATTCACCTCCACCATAAGTTCTCATTTTCTTAATATTGCATTCACTTTGGTTTTCAACTAACAATTTAAATCTCTTGAACTATGTGAATACATCACTGTTTCATTTAATCAGATAAATCCATATGTATATTGTGAACTCGTCTATGAAAGTTAGAAAATAGAAGTTACCTCAATTTGACCTTACTTCAAAAGGTCCTTACACATCAGAATAAATAAGCTCTATCATTTTCTCTGACTTTCATAGACAAGTCATTTTTGAATGATTTCCTTGCTTGTTTGGCTTTGCAACATTCTTCACATATCTAACCTGGGTCCTTTATCTGAGGTGGACCACATACCATATTCTCCATGTTAAGCATACTTACACTTATGAAGTTCATGTGTCCATACCTGTGTTGCCACAACCAGTCTTTATTTTCGCTCACAATTGAGGTAAGGTATTGATGACCAAACATCTTGATCTCTATCTTGAAGGTTTTTTTGTCTGATAATGATGTTCTCAAGATCAATCTTCCTTCACCATCATACAATTTCATCTAATTATCTTCCATATCCATATTGTAGCAATTTGCAAGTTATTGACATATGCTTATCAAGTTACTTGTCATAGAGAGTACATATAGTACATCGAAAATGGTAGCCTTCTGACCATATTTGTTTTCCACAACTATGTTTCCCTTTCCTTATGATGTGACATGTCTACCATCTCCAAACCTTATCACTTTATTTACTGATGCATCTAGCATGATGAACCAGATCTTGTCACCTGTCATATGGTTTCTACACCCTGAATCTAGATACCAAATCTTGATTTGATTATTACTAGATTGAGTATTGTCCATTAGTAGTACATCATCAGAATCGTCGTCTCTTGCATATGCATATTGAACTTCTTCCTTATATTTTTCCCTCGAATCCTTGTATAGGTATCAATATATTGCATAGTGGCCTAGTTTTTGACAACTATAGCACTACATTTCTTTCATATACACCTTCTTTCTTGGGTTTGTGTTTTACATGCATTTCTTTATTGGATCATTTTGATTTTTAAATTCTTGCTCCAATTCTCAACAGTTGTATGATTCTTTCTCTATTTCTGTTTTCCTTTTCCATCTTTCTTGATGAACGTTATTTGGAGTTCCTATTTAACAAATTTCTCCCTCATTGGGCTCCTTTGCTTCAATCTTACCTTATGATCCTCTAATGAAGCCCGAAGTTCCTCTAACTTCATCTTGCATAGGTTTTCGAAATCCTTCATTGACACCATAATGTAATCAAACTTTGTAGTAAAATATTTTAACACTTTCTCAATCTTTTACAAGTCGTTGATTGATTCACCACACACCTTCATCTGATTTGTTAGAAGTACCAATCTTGAGAATAATTCTGCAACTGACTCTTCCTCTTTCATTTTAGTCATGTCAAGTTTCTTTTTCAAAGTCTGCAACTTTACTCTCTTCGGTTTCTCATTTCCACCATACAACTTCATCAATTGACCTCACTCTTCTTTGGTTGTTTCTTCTTCAATTATATTCTAAACAAATGTTAGAATATATGCACTAATGAATCTGAAAGAAAGCTTTCCCATCTTTCTCCCTATGCACCTTGTATGCATCCCTTTGAGTATCATTTTCATTTATCTCCAATGTTGGTACGCCATCATACATGATTTCAACCGCATCTTGAAATCTAAATATGACCTTCATTTCTTAAGTCTACCTATTATATTTCACCTTTGAAAACTAGTAGATTCGGTGGAAATTGATTTGATGTTATGCTCCCATTTCCCATTGCAATCAGTTGAATCGAATCGGGCTACTTGATACCAATTTGTTGGAACAAGCTTGTGTTTCTTGAGAGTTAAGAAAGAAAAGAAACAAGTTGATTGTAAGGATAAATTGATGTAAGTTTTTATGTTATGGAGAGAGAAGAGTTGTTATTTACAACATAGTGACATGTATATATACATGTTTACAAGTCTCAATTAGTTCCCATCTATGTAACAACCTTTGTAACTAATCTCACAAACTTTGTAACTACAAGAACAACTATAATATGAAGTTTACATCCTCAGAACTATGTAGTGGGGATGGACATATAAAGTTAACATTCCAACGTCTAAGTCAATGACGTCAGAGAGGTGTAACTTGCTAGAGTGAGAATGAATGAATACATGTTATGGCGTGTGAGAAGTTTATTTATGGTGAATGGTTAAAAATTTTCCCTCTTGATTCGACGTGGATTGCGAGAGACCACATGATCAGATCTGAAGGTATCTGATGAATCGATACCTTGATCGGGTGTGAGGTCTTTTAGCGAGAATTCACATGCTTCTCATTCTTTAGTGAGGGTACTCCAAGTTAGACAAGTCTTGTTAGGCCTTTATCCGGCTGGGAACAGTTTCCTAATAAGTCTATGTTGTCACATATAAATTTAGGATTATGTTGGAGCTTCTAAACCGCCCTCACGACCTTTTATTCTTTATCTCCATGGTTGCTTATGATGGCTCACACTTTGAAGGATATGACTAGAGGAGTTCATTGAGTATGATAGGTGTCCTCGGGAACAAACAAATTAAGTGTTTGTCTTATAATAGAAATGTTTGACAATATAAATCCTCCACGCAACCCTAAGTCTAGAGGTAGAGGCGAAACTTTTATAATACTCGAGTATCGTTAGTAGTTATGACATGCTTTCCTATATCCTAAATTGTTAATTGTGTTGTCCTTTGTAATTAACATATGAAATCTAAAGGATAAATATATTCTTCTTTTACCCTTCCCACTTCTAAGACTCGAGGATTAATGTGTAATTCTCCACTGTATCAAAACCTACATTTTATCTCTCCTATTTTCTTTAGTTTCACTCCTTTATATCGACAATTTTCATGAAGTTTAGGAGACTCAATCCCTAGCCACTCCAAATATTGTGAATTTGCAAAGTATTGACCCTGACCCTCTTTTCAATATGTTTACTTATCATTCGTTAGGATTTTAGGGGAGACTTTAATGGTGAAATTCAGAGAAAACATTACTTCCAAAGACAAGTATGTCGTTGTCAGCCTTGATCCCAAGGAGATCGCTAGGGGATTCACTTTTCTATATTTTCCTCTAACGAATCCATTTGATATGATGACTTCAAACAAGAACGAAAATCCCAAACTTACATTAAGGTGCATCGATGTGCTTTCATTTGTGACCCTATTGATAACTAAGTAAATTGGTGACTAGAGTATCATTCACATACTTATATTTACGATAATTCTTTTTTACTTATTCAAAGTGAAGTTGGGATGGATCAGGATAATCATCAGGTCAACTTAGAGTCTACAAAGGAAGACCCATCATTGTTGGTGGATCAAGAGATGTTAGATATTGTTTCTTTCTTTGGAGGTAAATGAGGTTTGGAAATTATCTTCACATAGGTGGGATCTTTTTGTAATTAGGGGTGCTCTCCTTAAAAGAGAATAAAATACTATGTTGTTCATATTAGGGATGTATCCTTCCTCCTAAAGAATGTTTATTCTCACATATATGTTGTTAGCTTCCCTTTAAGAACTTCAAGGTATAAGGCTCTTAATCACCATTTCCCATTCGCAATCGCATCTTACGAGCTGGACCAATATCAAAGTATTTCAATACTAGTGTGAAGACAAAAGGAATGTTCCAACCTTGGTTCTCTTCTTCCATCTTTCCAATATTCATCACATATTGACTAACTGAGAGCGGGACCACAATTTACTCTCTCTCTCTCTCTCTCTCTCTCTCTCTCTCTCTCTCTCTCTCTCTCTCTCTCTCTCTCTCTCTCTCTCTCTCTCTCTCAAGTAGAGTAGAAATATGTTATAGGTGTTTTTTGATAGAATGAATACTTTCAAGGGTTTTTATTAATTGGTCATGCCCCTCACTAAGGTCTCTCACGTCTGTTAGACGATAGGATTCTATCTAGAGGGGGGTGAATAGATCATAAATTTTACAACCAAAAACTTTTGGCAAAAATCTGTTTTCAAAAAATGGTGCAGCGGAAAAATGACCTGAATCGAATCGTCTAACCGAACCTATTATCGAAAAGTAATATATGTATCGCAAACCAAACAGAGTGATAATAAACGTAAATGTTCAACAACAATCAAGCTACGAATCAATCAAATGCAATGCTAATCATAACTCGTATATCTAATGAACCAAAACACAATCAAAATATGCAAAAACAATTTATCAAACACTTGGTGTGCAATCGATAGTGATTGGAAATATGATTCGTTTTGTTGATGTTAAAAGCCAATCACAATCAAAGTGATTGTGATTATATCAACAACAACACCTTTAAAAGATAGTAGAAAACAATCTCCAATCAAATTGATCAAACAATGATGAACTCGATAAATAGTGAAATTAACAATAAAAGAGATAAAAAGATATATATATATATATATATATATATATATATATATATATATATATATATATATATATATATATATATATATATATATATATATATATATATATATATATATATATATATATATATATATATATATATATATATATATATATATATATATATATATATATATATATATATATATATATATATATATATATATATATATATATATATATATATATATATATATATATATATATATATATATATATATATATATATATATATATATATATATATATATATATATATATATATATATATATATATATATATATATATATATATATATATATATATATATATATATATATATATATATATAGAGAGAGAGAGAGAGAGAGAGAGAGAGAGAGAGAGAGAGAGAGAGAGAGAGAGAGTAGAGAGAGAGAGAGTAGAGAGAGAGAGAGAGAGAGAGAGAGAGAGAGAGAGAGAGAGAGAGAGAGACCAAGATTCATTTAGGCAGTTCCTCAATCAGCCTCACTATGGGTATTTCCGCCCTCAATTCAAAATCAAATTGAGATATTTATATTAACCTTTTCTTTGCAAAATCATTTATATAAGAGATGAAAAATGCAAACTCCAAAAACCCAATTGTTTTATGTTGATTCTTCCACCTCAAACCCTTGTTTTGTGTTCCCAACCCAATATTCTCGGTTACACCAAATCTATTTGGACGTTATCAACCTTAATCTAGATGGTCACCCAATCGAAAAATGATTATGTGTAGTTCAATTATATGTATGCATACAAGAAGGGATGAAGATGATGGGAAACTTTGTAATCTGGTTTCGTTTAGGTTTTATTCTCTAGAAAACCTAACCTAGAAGAAGATGCATGTATGAGTATATATAGGTATGTGAAGAAATAGGAAAAAGGAATGCAAAAAGTTGGAGCAAAACTAAAATTTTTGAATAGGTAAAACATATAGGTTGGCATATTAAAGTAATGGGTCGGCCTATGCAGGTTGTTTAGGTCGGCCTATGAAGGTCATAGGCCTGCTTGTGAGGCAGCCTGTGAGGCGACCTGTGGGCAGAGCCTACAAGCTTTAATACTGCTCCACGGGAGCCGACCTGAAGGACCTATGTGTCAGTCTATGCTGAAGCTGAGACTCATATAGGTCAGCCTGTTCATGCATAGGTTAGCCTGAAGTGACTTGAATGCCCAAAAACATGTTTTTCAATGCAAATATGACGTTTACTCCTTTTCAAAATCATTTAAATGCTTCCTAATACCAAGATGCAAATCTAGAATGGGAGGATACCGTCCAATATACATAACGTTATACTTTCCTAGTTTTTATATCAATCAAAATACAAAAGCACTCACATACTCCCCCTTTTTGATGATGGTAAAACATGAAACGATGTGTTTAGTGACGTTGTTGTCTTTTTGAAGACTCCCTCTGAATATTTGCATTATGTGCATTAACCTTCATCTTGTGCATACTTAAAATATTAAGAAATGTGGTTGGGCCTAACTCAACCCTACAAAATTGGTTAGTAAGGTGAGGATTGCCCCAACTTATAAAGACATGTTCAGGCCATATATTGTCTGATGTGGGACTCTTAACAAACCCTTCATGCTCATGACTAGACAACTAGAGCATGAAAATAAATGGTAGGTGCCCCGATAGCAGAAACCATAGTAAGTGGCCCACCAGATCTTAAACTAGACTCTGATATCATGTTAAGAAATATGGTTGGGCCTAACTCAACCCTACAAAACCGATTGGTATAGTGAGAATTACCCCCACTTATAAAGACATGTTCAGGCTGTATATTGTTGATGTGGGACTCTTAACAATAATGTTAAGGAATTGTGGTTGGGGCTAACTCAACCCTACAAACCCGGTTGGTAAGATGAGGATTGCCCCTACTTATAAAGACATGTTTATGCCATATATCATTTGATGTGGGACTCTTAACACACCCCCTCGCGCTCAGGACTAGAAAAATAGAGCGTGGAAATAAATGGTGGGTAGCCCGATAGCGGAAACCATAAAAGGTGGCCCACCGAATCTTAAACCAGGCTTTGATACCATGTTAAGAAATTGTGGTTGGGTCTAACTCAACCCTACAAAAGTCAGTATATGTGACACTCAATTTGGTGCTCCTCTAAGGTTCTCTGACGTATCCCATAAATATTGACGCCAAAACCATTTCTTGGTCAGCCTGAGAACTCATGTTTCCCTTCTTAATGATATTTCTTAAAAGGTGACCTATTTGAAGAATATATGTGTGACCTATTAGGAAGTTATGGATTTTGTTGACGGCGATGGGTCTTCAACTCTTTCATCAAGAAGTAAAAGAGATGGTACATAGATACTCATCTATTAGCCGAGAAGGAAAGCAAAAAGGAGAGATGCAATATCTTTGATAAGAGAGTGGAGGAATTTCCTCTCTTTCGCCTTTATATTCCAAATGGGCATTCTCCATAGTTTTATTTTCCTTTCTTCTTGCGTATGAGATGGAATGTTATAAAACAACAATCCATATGAGGAGGGCATCCAGAAATACACTATTGCCTTCTAAGGTTGTGATCACACAGACTTTAGAGAAGGCTCTCTCCTTAGGAAATGTTGGTGTTTCTTCTGCCTTCCGTTATCCCAAACGGTCAAAGAAGTGAGGTCCTTCTGGATGACGTTTGGGTGAGGATGTTTTAAGGTCGTTTCCAAGAGTAATAGGTTAATGTTCGTAGATGAGAGGTGTTTATGGAGGTTGAATTTCCCCCTAAAGTAGGTGTAATATTTCCATTCTGAGATGTGAATATCAAGGGATAAAATTCGTCACTAGCAAGAGATAATAGATTTAAGGGTGGTAGTTCTTGGCGAGGATTAAAACTTATAGGTACAATGTATTTTTTTGTTCTTCACGAGCTATCTTTGTTTGGTCACCACTTATTGTTTTAGAATTGGTTGTGGTTTCCCTATATCCATATTGCTTATGAATCTACATCATATAGGGAATTACTCTTTTGCTTACTAATCGTGGTACCTATATTTAAGGGTTACCATTGTGGCACAAAAGATAGCTTCCTTGGACTTTTGGAAGTTGTTTTGAGGTCGTGCTCAGAAAATGTATTCGACGTCTCCAAGGTGCACGCTAATCCAAGAGTCTACTCCTTTTCTTTTACCCCATGTTTAGATTTGGTTTGAAGAAAACATGATAGGGTTTTACCTTTTGAACTCTAGAGTGACTAGCTACCAAGAAGGGGGTAAGCTTGAATCACAACCTTCACTTTTGAGTTTTGGGTTCCTTATTTGAGTGACTTTTGTTGTATGGGGCTGATTGCTTTTAGTTTTACACACAATGTGCTTATGACAATGCCTATTTATCTTAGTTTTACATGTCATTGCATAATAACGAGAATGGGGTGATTTGGTGAATAATTCATTTATTTTCTAAAAGTGAAAATATTACATAGTAAGGTAGGCCTTTACATATACTGGTGAGATTACTTAACAAAAACGACATATCCACTGCTTTATTAAACTAACTAATGTCTCTTTGGAAATGAATTTATTCTCATTGAAGTCTCTTGGGTCGGCCGTTATGGTGGGGATCTAGGTTATCTAAATGTTCATTGTCTATTATCATGGGAAAAATCTTGGACTATCCTTTCATTATTGTTTCCTACATTAGAATACTTCATAATGTACCTGTTAGGGGATTTCGTTCCTTCATTGTGATAATTGACTGCAATTTTATCTAAGTACTTATTAAGGTTGGTGATATTAACTTTTGACGTGTTTTTCTTCCCATACCTAATTGGTATCGTTTCTTGATTACACTGCTAAGCTTTGTGTATTTGTATGACTTCAGATAGGTCAAAACATATTGTTATGATCTCATCAAGATCGTTTTAATACTTCATTTTCAAGTGAATAGGAGAATCCACAATGTCAAGTGTTTCAGCGAATGGCCTTTCCAGAATAAATTTGCACACACTTTTGCATGGTACTACCAAGAGTTGTAGATTCACTGTTTGGGTGTCTCGTCCTTCTCCGAGTGTGACCATAAATTCCAAAAATCTCCATACATGGGTTACCGTGCCGTTGAAGGATTGTAGGTTGGAACACGTATAAGGTGATAACTTTTCTTTCTCCGGCCCTAGCTTTTAAAAGAGTTTGACATACATGATGTCACACGGGCTTCCTTCACCAAAGAGGGTTCTTAAAACGTCAAAATTTACCATGATTGTTGTTATAACCATAATTAAAATATCACTTAGGATTTCACCTGCCTTCTTTCTATCTTAGAATTTGAGGATAAGTCTTTATGGCATTTCTACATATGTCATTTCCTTTTTCATGCAGTCTGACATCAGCTCGATGATCTTTCTCTTGATTGCTCCCTTGGATATGGTCTTTTGATATGGAAAAACTTTAGTGATTAAAATGACAAAGTTGTGTCATCCCACAATAGAGGCTATAAATTTATGTTTCCCTCTTTAGTTCTAATCTTCATTGTACTACTATCCTTTCTTCCTTTGGCCTTTGTCACAACATGGATTGTATTCTTCGGGGGGGGGGGGGGGGGGGGGTTCTCTTGACAAGGAGTTCACTTCTTTCAAGATGATTTTTAATACCCCTTGGATTTCCCTTCTTCTTTTGCAATTTTTCTTTTTTCCATCCTCATGAGTGTGCAGGCATACGCTTACTTTCTTTAAAATCTCTTCAATGACATCCTTCACTTGTATGAACTTATTCTTGTTGTTCCCATGAATCTTGCAAAATTGACACAATATTATCTTCTCAGATCTGGCCGATTCATTCACGGGGTGAAAGTTCTTCACCCTGTCTTCCTTGAAGTCTATTTTGGCGCATATTTTCAAAAAAAATCCCTATGTATTTAGGGGTGTGTCGGATGAAAATGTGGCTCAGAACCTCAGGGGTGTTTTGTAACACCCCACTCTACCCCGCACGCGTATTATAGGAATATTAAAGAAAATACATCAGAGTTTTCAAAACACGTAGGATGTCACATAGACATTTTTCTCATTCAATGAAGTATCAAGTCACTTCATGCTTTCTACAATATTTCAACAAGGTCATTCAATAAAACAGCGGAATAAAATCAATGTTTAAACATAATCCCCACAACCGGTGGTTATACATCATTAATCCAACAGATAAAAGATACGTAACAATTAATCAAGAAAATAAGCAAAATATAACATAATCCCATCATCCCATGTTACATATCAGAGCGACTCCTAGGACTCGGTCAAATAGCAACACACTTCAAGCACTACTCAGGTACCTGGTCATCTGCACTCCCCAAGGAGCACAGACGCAACAAACAGAAAAGGAGTGAGAACTACATTCAATAAATAAGCAGTGAAATGCACATGCTATGGAGTAGTTACACACCACACATAAAATCATACACATGCAACACATATACACGTGTCATCTCAATCATTCAGCATTAATAGCCCATCATCAAAGTAATGTGACTCACTGACTCGACACAATACATGTGGTACCAACACAAATACATACGGTTCACCCTAGAACCCGACTCCCGTCGGAATCTGGATAAGTCGTATACGTTCCTCTGAACTACAACTTATCTCCACAATGACTTCCACATGAAGTCTGGATGAACTAGGAACCCATCATGGATTTCCACCTAGTCATCTCCATAAGACACATGACATGAAATGCATGACAACACCATTATGTAGATATATTAATAATTTCAAGCATAATTCACGATCCTCAATGATCCACACGAGCCATCCGCTCACCGTAATCCTCTCGGGAATTACCATCATCCTCTCGAGAATTACCATCATCACACCAGATCGTCCACACTAGACGGTCCTGGCCCACACATATCAATCACACCCCTAAAGGCAAAAATGTAATTTTCCACATTCTCTCTAATTAAATTCAGTACTAATCTTCCTTAGGTTCATTTTAGTCATATTAATCCTACTGATTAAATGGAATTGCGTCCCAAGCGAAATCTGGGCAGAAATCGTGAAAATGGAAAAAGTCATCCCAAACCTGCCCATACACGTATTGCCCTGCCTGTTATGCGTAATGCCTTGTTGTCAGGCCCACCATACGTGTATTTCCCTATTTGTTACGCGTATTGCCATGCTGTCAGGCCCACCATACACGTATTTCCCTATTTGTTACACGTATTTCCCTGTCCCATATGCGTATCACCAGAACTGCTGCCAAAAACTCAGATTTCCTCCCTTTCACGAATCCTCACTCAATACTCTTCATTTTACCACTCAACTCAACCCAGAATTTAGTTTTTTGTTAATCGTTTCTCTCTACCTCCACTATACTTCATCTATCCATTATTCTCCCAAGATTTCTATCATGTAAGGTTCAATTTCGTTAATTCTCTAACCCTTATTTTCCAGATCTGTTACCTATCAGAATTTTATCTCAGCATCAATGAATTTTCACACGATTTTGATATCAATCCCAAATTCATATACACAAACATCACATAATAATTATTCAACAATAACAGTAATTTTAGGGGATTCATCATGTTACGAATTTCAGATCAAGGAAACCAAAACAGACATGAATCCTATGAGAGAAAGGACCTTTCACTACCCTCTCATGTTAATTCACCCATATTAAAATTCATTCTCCCCCTTACCTTAGATTTGAGCTCTTTCTTGCCAACAATGGAGGAATTTTGGTTCTTCTACCCTAGCTCTCCTTTCTCTGTCTTTTTCCTCTTTTACGTGTTAACTGTCTAACTCTTCCACTAACCCTCTCTTAACCCCTTAATCAACTTTTAATTCCATTAATCCAATTAATAATAATAATAATAATAATAATAATAATAATAATAATAATAATAATAATAATAATAATAATAATAATAATAGTAACTACCATCCTATTAATATTATTATCAATAATAATTAAATAATAATATCAATAACCATAGTATTCTTATTATTGTTATTAAATGGTTAATATTATTATTATAGGTCCACCTTACCCCAACTAAGGTCACCTCCCACTCTCGCTCCTAACCTCATACGCCTAATTAAGGACATCACAACAAATACACGCACAACAAAGTATAAAAAAAATAAATAGTTTAAATGGGGTGTTACATGTTTCAGTCCCAATCGTCACAAAGTCAATTAGAGTCTCTTTCACTCAAGCGGTTATTTGTCCAATTTCCTAATCCTCTATTACATTCCATCTCTTTTGCTAGGATTTTTTTCCTTGTAGCTAATATACGGTTGGTCCCTGGTAAGGAGTTCGCTCATAATTCTAGTGCATTCTAACCAGAACTTTTCCTGATACATACAATATGTCCTTAACATCTTTTTGAATATCCAGTATTTAAGCATGTAGTTTGATCCACTTACTTCGACGGCTACACCAGTTAATATATTTTTGTAGGTTTTCTTTATTCTTTTGTTGGATTCTGTTGAGGATAATTATCCTCTTAGGTTTTCATTTTTGGACTGTAAAATGAGGAGTAAAAGAATCACATAATTTCTTCAATGAGTCGATATAACGAGTAGAAAAAGTTTTAAACCACGTACAACTTCCCTCTTGATGGCCAAGAAAAATAATTTACACTTTACTATGCTTCTGGAGTGATGGTATTCAAGCATGATTTCTACGTAATCAACATGTTTATCTGGATCCTTGGTTTCATCGTAGCTATCAAGCTTGGATAGTTTTCAAGGGATTTGAGGATTTTGCTGTCAAGAATGCGTATAGAGTAATTACTTATTAAAGTAATTATCTGGATCCTACTATCACAATCAAATAACTCAATATGTCTAAAGTATTGATCGATTAAATAGTTAAGATATATCAATTTTCAAAAGTTATGGTTAATAATCAATTTCTACTTGAATTCAATTCTTACATTTGTCAACATATAAAAGACTTTAAACACAAACTTAAGTGAATAATACTAGGATATTAGTTTCATTGAATAGTACTCAATAATTACATGATTTAAATAGCTTAAAATAAATTTATCTAAAAGCCTAATCAACAAAAATTTAGATACTCGTAATATAATTAGTCATAGCCAATGAGTTTAAGAACTTATACATGGATCACAAAATGAAATACGAGCTTCAATGGTGTAAGACAACAATATTTATTTTTTAGAACCTTATACTCGCCTATAATACCATCAAATTTTGACCCTCGATCATATTTGACTTTTTGCCTTTATACTAGGTTTCAAACGCTATCAAATTGTGCCACGATCCTAGCCAACTACGTTATGATTCATTCATTAATCCACCTGACATTATGTTTGAAAAAATTATTTTGAAAAAATATCAAAATTACAATTTTAAGAATTTTTAAAGATATTGAGTTGGATTGAAAATTCTTCAATATTTTTTATTTTTCTTTTTTCAATCAATCAGTAAGCTTCATTTGAAAGTGTTATTTCTAAAAAAAATTAAAAGGTTAACCTCCCTGATGCTAGCCAAGGAAGGTTACAAATGACTGGTCAGTGTGTCTGTGATTGATATAGGGGAGGATGAGGTGATCCACTCCATTTTTGAGATCCATGAGTCTTACACACCTATTACTCTCATATTCCTCTCACCTAATTCTCCCCCTAATTTCTCTCTTCTTTGATATTATACTTATACCGTTATTATTCTTCCTTCCAGCCTTCTAAGAGACTCACCTAATTATGGTTATAAGCAATGGTTTGATGACCATTAATGAAATAACGGTTACAATCGTCCACCATTGATGCATATCATATCATTCAAATGATTTATGAAGGAAAGCTGTAACAAACAGATCATAATTTTGTAACCTCCGGGTGACCCTTGGGCTTCCTCTTTAGCTGTTGTGGCGGTTTACCAACTTAACCGTTCGGCATATATCACGGGTCGGTCTATGTGTTCTAACTGGATCTTACACGACCATTTCATCCACCACTGAAGATAGATATCTCGGCTATCCAGAATTTTTTGGATGTACATAGGCCTCCAAAGCATGAGGCCTGTAAGGGTGCAAAGCCTTTAAGGATGAAGTGTTTTAAGTTATACCCTGGGTCTCCTAAACTTGACATAAACACATTTTAATCAAGTAAGCTCTCATGAATTTATGATCTTGATGATAGATCCACTCCTGGAGAATTTCATCTTGACATATATTTGTGAAGATTTACGACTTTACTGAAGTTAGAAAAAGCTACGGCTTCAATGGAAAAGTCGGAGAACCATAATAGACTTTCTATATATGGTCATCATGGAACCTAGTAGATTATGAACATGAGAAGTCAGAGAGCGCCAATAGGTTCTTGATCTGTGGTCGTTGTAGAACTTGGTAGCTTCTAGATCTAGAGAAGACGGATAGCCCCAGTGGGACTTTGACCCTTTGTTGTTGTAGAACCTGGTAGATTCAAGACATGGAGAAGTTGGAGAGCCTCAATGCGATATTAAACTTTTGAGGTTTTGTTTTATTGTTAATCATCCTTCAATAATGTAATGTTTTTGATAGCTTATTCTTCCCTTTTATACATAATGTTTAAGCCCTGCTGAGGCTTTTTATCACTTTATTCTTGTTCTTAAGTCGTTTTATTGTGTTTAATTCATAACCAGATATCTAGCCCCAAGCAAGCCTTAGCTAATTAAGGTATATATTGTGTTGATGTATATTTGGATTTACATCATAATAACTTTGTATTGATATTTTTAATTTGGTCAGATGTTCTATTAACATTGGCAGGCCACAACCGATTATGTTAGAAGCTTCAAGTAGCTTGGACTTCAGTTAGACCAGAGGTTTTGTTAACGTTTCCCTACAGCAACCAATTATGCTAGAGGCTTCAAGTAGCTTGGACTTCAGTTAGGCCATAGGTTTCAATTAACTTAGCCCGACCTTAGCCAATTATTCTAGAGGCTTCAAGTAGCTTGGACATCAGTTAGACAAGGGTTTTAATTAACTTAGCCCGGCTGCAGCCGATTATGCCAGAGGCTTCAAGTAGCTTGGACTTTAGCTAGGCTAGAAGTTTCTATTAACTTAGTCCAGCTGAACTCGATTATGCTAGATGCTTTAAGTAGCTTGGATTTCAGTTAGGCCATAGGTTTTATTAACATTGCCCGACCGCAATCAATTATGTGGAAAGTTCCCAGACTTAGGATGATTACTCACCGGCCCCGGGCTTAATCTTGGATCATTATGTGACATCTTTATTTCCTTTGAACATGATGTTCTCTTCGATAGGATATAGTTCCTTCTAACTTTCAAGAGTTAAAAAAAAGGAGGTGCCTCTCACGCTCGCAGGGGAAATGAGCGACACTAATTGCCTAAAGTAAATTATAAACTGGTCATTAGTTACAAACATCAGGGAAGTTGGTTCACCTTATCTAATAAAAGAAATATTTAATTGAAACATAAATTTTAATTTTCCAATCTATTGGTTATTGTTGATAGAAGTTTCACATGCCTTCGCAATATAGTTAATTGATGACTTCTCGGCAAGTGTACCGATAATGTCGTAGTAATAAAAGATCGAACCCACAAAGACTGTGTTCGAACATAACAATGATTTGTACAATATTAAATAAAAACAGTGAAAAGGGGGAGAGGGTTTGCAAATTTCAGTGCAAAAAGAAATTTAACAAGAAAACAAAGTCACGAAAGCGGTCAGGTTGTGTTTTAGAATCCCTTTATCCCCTCTTGTTGATGTACGATGCCTAGTATGAATTATCTGATCCTTATAATTTTACGACGAATTAACAAAACCGTTATAGCCAGTCCCCCACGAAATAACTCACTAACAACTACTTAGAGCTTTCTATCCCTAGTCCACTAGCGTAAGCAATGTTAGGCAATGTACATACCATTAATTCCTTGTGCCTCTACTAGATGTCTCATATCCCTATGCAACCGGCTTAAGTAGAACATTTTCCCTAGGTCCAATACATAGGTTACAGGCCAGGAATCCCTATGCATCTAACAACATATTAACAAGGTATCTCAAATAATAAGCATTACGCATAAGAAGCAACTTAAAATTAAAACTCAAAAGGTTCATACAAAGTCAAACCACCATATAATGCCAACAAGATTAAATAAAGTTCATCATAACACAACCTAACCTAGGAGAAATTAGCTACACATATTGACAATTACAATACCAATTGAATAATGATGAATAACATATGAATTCCTTTGAAGGATTAGCCTCTAATGGCTTCCAATGCTCTCAAAATCACCCTCTGATGCTGTAAAATTGTGCTCCCAATGCCAAATTTCAAAACCCCTTGTAAAAGTGCAGAAAATCCACTTTTAAAACTGTCATTACGGATCAGAATGCGTCGGAAAAAGTTGTCATCACATGCATTATGGAAGCATCACGCACACAATGATCCCTTTGCATTTCTACTGGGCATGTGATAATATGCGATGATGCGCGTTATTATTCCAGTAGTTGCGTGTTTTTCACCCCTTTTTCACCAGAATTTCCACTAAGTCCCATTCTTCCATACTTGGCTATTTTTCACTTATTCTTGGGGTTTTCTTCATCTTTTTGGCTCCTCTTTTGATTGTTTTTCCCCAATTCTTCAACAGATTATATGTAATGACTGATTGTCATCACAACCCTAAACTTGAATCGTTGTGTGTCCTCAAACAACTCACTTGTAACTACACATTTCAACAAACAACAAGTCAAACAATAACAGATGAACATCACCATCTATTTTTAGTTACCTGAACATTATTCCGACTTCCAATTTCCATTTGGAAATTTCAGAAAATGTCTTCAACCATGACTAGTACTCAACCTATCTCTCAGCTTACTTAACTCACTCAATTGATAGGGTTAACACTCAATCAACATGCAAAATCAATTAAACTTAGCTTGATTATGTTCTAAAAAAGTCAATCATAGAAATCTCAACACACACATTTATAAGGATTTTTAGGTTGTAACTTGGCTTATGCTATGGTAGGATATATTTAGGAAAGTAGGGTTAAACCTTTGGAGTTAGGTTCCTAGTTCCCCCTCATTCATCCTACATCTTGGTTGGTACTAGAGATTTGCGATCCTTCTTACGATATCATTCTTCTTCTTTTTTTTTCATTTATTCATCATTTCTTGAAGAAGTGCATTTTCTACTTCTTTTTCTCGTCAATTTTGTTGATCAAATTCTCTAGTATCCCCACCCCAAACTTAAAACGCTGCTCACTTCTAAGAGAAACCCCAAACTTAATATTTTTCATACACTTGAAGAACTAAGCTTCTACCTAACTCCAAAGAGAGGGTTGAATCAAAAGGATATTTCAAGTAACATGTCTAAGAGTTTCAGGCTACTCACTAAAAGAAAGGATTAGGCTCAAAGTGTTTAGCAAAGGGTAGTCATATTACTAAATGGTGGTTTACAAAGGCTCAGAGTTATATAGAAACAATGCATCAGTGTGTATTGATTAATCATGATAACTTAATCGAAATTAAATCAAATCAAATAAAAGAATAATGTATGGATACACACTAAGAAAGAAAAAGTGTACAATGGAAATATTCATGATCAAACCTTACCAGATGAACTATATGCAGGTTAACTATAAGTCGGTCGATTCTTTTCTCTTCCATTGCCTTCAAATCCTCAGTTGTTTTCATTATGATCAAGTCACTTTTCTCTCTTTTTTTATTTTCTTGGATAATGTGTTCAATGCTAAAGTTTGAACTTGTAAATCTGAAGAAAAAAATAACCACGCGTAAGTCTATTAAGAACATGAGATTTTCTTTACCAGATTCTTCTTTAGTAGCTAATTCCTCTTGTGGTTGGTTTTTGAAATAAAATAAAATAATACAAAACAAAAGGAACTGATTAAAAATTGATGGGTTTCCTCCCATCCAACGCTTCTTTAACATCAATAGCTTGACGTTCAATCCTCAAAACACATCAGGCGCAAGAGCTACCCTTACACCGGTGAAGACTCTTTTCTCCATTCCCTTGTTAACTCCACCATATTCTTTTCTCAACTTGTAACATGCCTCCAGATCCTACCATGTTGGTTTCCATTCATAATAATTAAACACCATATTCTTCTTATTATATTTCAAAATTAATTCCCTAGTTTCCACATCTATCTTTGCTTTTCCGATTTCAAAGAATGTTCGTCCAAGAATCACAGAACCTTTTGAATCATTTATCATGTCAATCACCGCAAATTCTATGGGGAAGGTGAAAACATTGACATGAACTGGCACATCTTGAACAATACCAAGTGGTTTAGTTTTTTATGAAAGCCATAGTAAGTGTTATGTTGCTTGTCTTTATCTCCTCTATATCTATCTCCTTGAATTTGCTCGGCGGCATAACATTGATGCTTGATCCCGGTCACATAAAGCATGTGGTATTTTTATGGCACCGATGGTGCATGCGATGTAGAATTTTCCTCGACCATTCATCTTTTGTGGCGTCTCTAAAAGTTCTCTTGTCTCCTATTTTTCTATCAGATTGATCGATGCTTGCATTAACTCCTGTTTTCCACCTTTTAGAAATACTTGTATAAATTTAGAAAACATGGGATTTAATTCTAAAATCTCATGAAAAGAAATACTTACTTGAAGTTGTTTCAGCATCTTTTTGAATTTCTCAAACATCCCAACTTTATCTTCAGGTACCTATTTCTTTTTAATGATTGAGTACGGTGGTTTCATATAAACGGGTAAAGGTTGGTTCGATTTGCTCAAGACTTTCTCCTTTGTTTCCTTCTCCAAAGAATTTTCATATATGCCTTGCTCTAGTGTAACTTTCCTTTTTTTTGGTTCCTTTGAAGTTCTTTCTCATTTATCTCCCCTTTACCTTTCTTACTCTCAATTCCCTTATTCACTACACCCACATCGGTCCTCACCACCTTGCATGTTTCCTTTTTAAGATTGTCTACGGTATTACCTGAGAATCCTTTTTACCTTTCTATTACCAAATCAGAATCAACAACACCCAAATGCATATCATATATTCATTGTCAAAATAGTCAAGTTCAACCAAAGTTACTAAACAAGGGTGAATGTTTGCATTTGTAACTGCAATTTACAAATCAGATCAGACCATAGAATACATGTCATCATAGAATTACTTTAATATCATATGAATTATATTTCGATACCTCAGTCAAATTGGATAATGCATAGATAAATTTTACTTAACTTCATTTTCTCGTTCTACATCTATAATATGCACATGTGAATCACAAGGATTTAGAAAGAGATTGCATGACTTATCTTTCTCATTATTCCCCTTCTTCTATTCTATCTTCTTGAATTATGCTCAAGATATCTCTAGTGGTTTTTGGGAAAGCGATATAAACAACGATGTTGTCGATGTCAAAAAGATTGTGGAACGATTCCCACCCTTGATTCCCACGACCGTATCAGTTTGCTCACGATTTCAATTACGGATTTCTATGGAGTGATCTCCTTGGGGACACTGTGGACCTTTGAGCTGTTGACGGATCGAGCGTTAGCCGCACCAGAGAGGGTAAAAATGGTGGTACCAAACACACCGAGGAATTGATTAGCGAAGATGAAACGATGAATAACCTTAGCACTGACGACATGGTGATAGGAGATTAAAGTGTCTTCAATGGGCCATTACCTTCGGTGACTAATGGATAGAGACGATCAATAGCGTGCATTGTATGGAAATGAAGGATGAGAAAGGTCATCACACATGGGTTTTTGAAAGATTATCGCCTATTGTGTACTGGCCCATAAAATTTTTGCCGGAGCCCCACGGTGGGCACCAAATGTTAACCTCTCTGATGCTAGCCAAGGAAGGTCATAAATGACTGGTCAGTGTGTCTGTGCTTGGTATAAGGGAGGATGATGAATCAACTCCATTTTTGGGATCCCTGAGTCTTACACACATATTGCCCACACCCAATTGTCCCCCTTTTTCTCTCTGCTTTGATATCATACTTATACTGTTATTTCTCTTCCCTCCAGTCTTCCAAAAGACTAACCTAATTATGGCCATAAGTAATGGTTTGATGACCATTAGTGAAATAGCGATTGTAGCCATCCATTATTAATGCAGGTCGTAACGTTCAAATAGTTTATGAAGGAACGTTGTAACAGACATATCATAATTTTGTAACCTCTTGACAACCCTTGGACTTCCTTTTTAACCGTTGCAGTAGGTTACCAATTCGGCCCTCCAACATCTATCACAGATCAGTCTATGTGTTATGATCTGGATCTTACACGACCATCTCATCCAACATTGAAGATAGATATCTCGACTATCTAGAATTTTTAGAATGTACAGAAAGTTTGAAAGAAAGAAGAGAAGAAGATTTTGAAAAAACATAGAGAAAAGATCGAATAAAAAGAATGAGAAAATTTAAGTGAAAAGTTTTTTTAAAATTTATATTTATTGATAATATAAAATCCTCTTACTTTAAAGGAATTAAAATATTATAATATTTTAGAAGTTTGGAGGAGTTCAAAGAACTTTCATAAATTATTCAAATATAATTTATATAGTTATAATATTCCCAAAACTAAAAATATATTTACAAAAATAGATATTATTTATTATTATATTTAAATTTGTTTATTTTTTAAATATTAAAAATTTCTCATTATTTTTTTTTTATAAAAATTTCTTCGAAACTATCTGCTACTAACTCTGAGTCATTTTCAAAAGATTTTTAAGTAGATATCTTACCTCGTGGTCCTTCTCTCTTTGTCATTAACCGGCTTCATGTGATTACTTTACAAAATGTTTACTTAGGCTTCATGTGACTGCTTTTTCAAATTCAACGATGATAATTTTTTAAAGCTTTGTTGAGAGTTAACAACGAAGTCTTCAAAAAGCTCTATGGAACATATTTGAGTCACATTAGTGACATATTATTATCATTGATGATATCATATCATAAAAAAATAGAAAATATAAGTGAAACTATTGAATGATATATAAATCTATAAAAAAAATAAAACTAGTCCCTAGCAAGATATTTGGGTAAGAATTATTAGTTGACGAGTAGATTTTAACATTAGTCGAGTGATATAATTATGGTCCCACGTGTTCCACATAGATTTCTTTTTAGGGTAGAACATCAGAAGACACGGTGTTAATTAGTTTCAATGCATGCCTGGACCAGTGGCATGTTGCCGGTAGTCTCTCCGTGAGCAATGCCCATAAATGAGGGGGAGATTTGTGTTCACAAGTTTTTGAACGAGAAGTTTTCCTTTTGGATCTTGTTAATGTCATGATTAATTTTATTTTCATCAATTTGTAGATTTGATGCAAACATGAGAATTTCTTTCTTTTTGCATTCATGGTCCAAAAATAGGGATGTAAATGGATGTTTATGGGGACGGATACTATGATATCTGTATTTGTTCCGTTGAATAAATATGATATCCATATCCACCTATATTTATGCGGATATCCGTTAAGCGGGTAATCCGCGGGTTTTACGATATCTGTGGATATTTACAGATATCTATGGATAATATTTTATTTTATAAATATTTTTAACTTCTTTTAAAGACACAAAATTATTATCACATAACATCCATTCAATTCGCTCTTAATTTAACAATAAAATTTTATCATATTAATTTTCTTCTTATTCACCAAAATATAATTAGATCCAAACATAACATCGATACATTTCAAGTGGAGTATGAAATTATTTAAGTGGAGTATGAAGTATTGAAGAGTTTAAATATGAAATGACTAATAGAATTTGAATGAAATGTGAAAGGTTTTCTTCAAAGAAAATTTAAAAAAAAAAAGAAAAAAAAATTTAATAAGAAGATAAAAAGATAAGGTATAATAAACTAATGATATTTAAATGATTTTTATAATTTATTAACAAATATGGATATTCCCAGACACGAATATTATTAAACTCATATCCATATCCATTAACAAACAGATATTTAAATATCTATTTATTTTATTTGTGGATATTCATTAAGTTACCCGCCCCATATCCGTGACAGATTTTATCCGCGTGTACGGATATTTTTGCCATCTCTATCCAAAAATCGTCTTTGTTTTATCATTTAACTCCTTTTCTTAATGGCTTGTAATGTTTTGTTCATAATGGTATTTTTATGACCCTTCATCTTCCAAGACCGTTTCCAGATGATGTCCCTACACCGATGATGACCTCTATCTATCAGGGTTCACAACCCGGTAACATGACGACTTCTAACTTCGTCTATTACCCGGCAAGGCCGGGTGTTCTTGCTAAAAACACTAAAAGGTTATTTTAGTCAAATAAAGCCTAAAACGATTGATTGGAGTGTCTGTTATGTGTTTGTTTCGGGTTTTTGTCTGCTTCTTCTACCCTTCAAGCAATCTTCTATTTATAGGTATCCCCTTTCTCTTCCTTCTCCCCTATTTTATCAGTATCCCTCATAAATATATTTTACAATAACGTCCTTCGTCCCTATAATTGCCATATCATGCCCACCTCTTTAATAATTGCGACTCTCCTATCATAATCGATCATTCTGTAAATGCTTCATGTGACTCTTCAGATGGTATCCTAGCACTATCATTGGTCTCGACTTGTACGAATGAAGTCGACTCTGATTTGTATGAGCAAGACCGGTCCCAATGTGTTCGTCTTAGTATTTCTAACCGGACTCCGACTTATCTGAATGATCATAACTAGTCGACCTGTTTATTTCGTCGAACCCATCTTTCTTACTAACTCGACCCCAAGGAATTTCTGGTATGCACAATTGCTTCTTTTGAGCTTATACCTCGGTTGGTCAAACTAATTTTCTAGAATGTACATTGGGTTCTAATTCTGGCTACTACCCAACTTTCACCTGAATCATCCCTATTTCATTATAGACTTTTTCCGATTTTATACATCGACTGGTTAAACTAATTTCCAGAATGTGTATATGCCCCCGACCATGAAATAGAAAATACTGAAATGTTCAGACAAAACAAGCCCAACAATTTCATTTTCATCGAGGGTCGAGGTATTCTACGACCCTGTCATGCCGTTGTACTCGTTTTTAGTGACTTGGTCAATCGTGGCATATGTGGGAGCATATCTTTACCAGATTCTCTCTTTCTCCCGTAATGATAAGTTTAGGGGAAATTGATCTATTTTAGTAATCCAAAATGCTTCATATTTTAGAGTCATTTTAAGAAAGGACCATTCCCCCTAATTAAAGTCATCTCTTCCTCTTCTTTCTAATCTTCAATTGGAGTAATGATGACATTTCGTCATTACATAAAATTAATTGAAGAATCGACAAAAAACAAGTAAAAGAGGAACTAAAATGATGAAGAATGCCCCAAGAATGAGTGAAAAAGAGTCAAGTATGAAGGAATGGAACTTATTGAAAATTTTGGTGAAACGGGGTGAAAAACACTCAGCTACTGGAATAATCACGTGCTGCATCACGCCCCATCATGCACATGATAGAGTTGCAAGGGAATCATCGCGCGCGCGATGCTTTTATAGTGTGTGCCATGACAACTTTTTCAGGACTTATTCTGACGCATTCTGACCCATTCTGATAGCTTTAAAAAGGTATTTTATGCACTTTTACAAGGGTTACGGAATTTGGCACTGAGAGCACGATTTTACAACATTAGAGGGTGATTTTGATAACATTGGAAGCCATTGGATGCCAATCCTTCAAGGAAATTCACATGCTATTCATATTTTATCAATTGGTATTATAATTTTATCATGAGTAGCTGAATTCTCTATGCTAGGTTGTGTGTGATAAACTTTATTCAATCTTGTTACCATTATATGGCGGTTTTACTTTGTATGAACCTTATTACTTATAATTTTATTCATTTGCTTCTTTTGCTTAATGCATATTATTTGAGATACTCTGTTAATACGATGTTAGATGCATATAGATTCCTGACCCGTAGCCTATGTATTGAGTCTAGGGCAAATGTTCTATTTAAGTCGGTTGAATAGGGATAGAATACCTCAAATAGTGGTACAGAGAACTAACGGTCTATACAACGCCTAACACTACTTATGCTGGAGGATTAGGGATAGAAAGCTCTGAGTATCTGTTAGTGAGTTATTTCGTGGGAGACTGGCTATGACGGTTTTGTTGGTTCACCATAAAATTATACGAATAAGATAATTCATACAAGACATCGTTCATCAATAAGATGGGATAAAGGTATTATAAAACACAACTTGACCGCCTTTGTAACATCGTTTTCTCATTTAATCTTTTTTTGAACTGAAACTTGCAAAATCCCCCTTTTACTGCTTTTGTTTAATATTATACAAATTATTGTCCAATTCGAACACAATCCTTGTGGCAACGATCTTTTTATTATTGCGACATTCTCGGTACACTTGCTGAAAAGTCATCAAGTTTTTGGTGTCATTTCCAGGGTCTGTTAATTGAAACAGGGCAATCGTTTGTGCAACGTATTTTTCTTAGTTTATCTTTCTATGAAAATTTTATTTTATTTTCTTTTGTTTATTTTGTTGTTTATCATAGTACTACTGAGGTATTTATTGGTTGTTTGTACACAACACAGGTATCATGACCGAACAAACAACACATACTCTGGGGGACTATTGTATCCCCACTGACGCATCACAGGTCTCTTTAGGTTTCATTCTGGAAAATTCGGTATATTTCAACATCAAATACTTTGTATCGTCCGGATTGAGAGAAAAACAATTTAACGGAAGCGCAAATAATGACTCTCGGTAACATCTAGCCAGATTTTACGAGACAACATCAATGTGTCGACCCGAAGGTATCACAGAGTATCAGGTTAAACTAAAGTTGTCCAGTTTCTCGTTAGTTGGAAGAGCGAAGGATTGGTTGTTATGTCTTCCAAGTGGGGTAATTAACACATGGAAAGAATTGGAAGATAAATTCTTCACTACAACATAATTTACATAAAGAAAAGTTGAAGTTACAATTCAAACAACAAGAAACCAAATCTGTATACAAAGCGTGGGAAAGGTTTAAATTGTTATTGCAAAGGTGTCCTAATCACAAGATGAGCAATATGGAACAAATGCAGATCTTTGTGAAGGGACTACAGAAGCAAGCACGAATTCTTTTAGATACATTTGTCGGTAGTATAATTAGAACATTGAGTGAGTCACAAGTGAGGGACTTGATAGAAAAATGAGCATAAATGAGTAAAAATTTGCAAACACGAGGGGAAGTCAGGGTGTGGAGACTAAAAATAATCCCCATAATCAACTAACTATAGGTGGCTACAATGAAATCCTCATAAAATTGGAAGGACTAAATAAAAAATTGCACAAAGCCAAGAAAACTCAAGAATCTGTAAGTGAAGTAATGTTTATCATATGTACTAACTGTGAGAAAGAACATTTTGTAGGTAAATTCACTAAAGAACGCCCTATAGGGGAAGTGCAAGCCATAGTCAATGCCTCACAAACTGCTATGGAAGACAAACTTTTATCGTTGGAAGAAACCTTGGCTAAATTCATGATGGCAACCCAAGATGAACTTGTAAGGATAAATCAATCACAGAACTGGATGAGTAAATTGCATGAGGAATCAATGAGAAGAATGGGAGAGAAAATGTGCCATCTTTCATAGCAATTTACATTATTGTTTCAAGAAAAGGGAAATTGTGATGCTGTATAATTGAGGAATCACACCATTCCCGCTTTATCGTAATGCGAAAAACAACCGGTGAAAAAACAGAGTCACAACTAAATGTTATTTATCCCGACGGGGGAAAGGAAACGATCGAAGAAACCTAAAAAAGTGAAAGAAACATGATCTCACAATCAAACCCTGGCTTCGGGAGTCGATTACGCGAGAGGAAGGTGTTAGTACCCCTTGCGTCCGTTTTACTCAACAAGATCCGTTCTTGTTGTTATAATCAAAGGGTGTGTTTGTCTAAAGCTTACTTGCTAACGAAAACGAAAAAGGGAAAAAAACAAAAAGGAGACTCAATTAGACTTCTCCGTCCTATCATATTTATTATGTGTTTTTTATTTGATTTGAGAGAGAAGAAGAGAGAGACTAAAAGGGTAATGGAAAATCTAAGGGATCTCACACCTAGATGTTGTAATTCCAAATAGTCTTATAGTTGAGGATGAGAAAGGGAACTCTACCCTAATGTTATCATATAAGAGACGGACCTAAGATGGAGGTCAAAGAGGGAGCTAACTTAACGTTATCATACAAAGGATTGATAGCCTAATGTCTATCCTACTCCAAACTTAATCAAAAATTAAGTTGGACTAGGAGCCTTTAAGGAACATGTGAAAAACATCATACAACTCAATCACACAAAAAATTAGTGCTCAAGACTCAAATAAAAATAAAAGATTCAAAGACGAAGAGAAACGGTGTCAAAGTAACACAAGGTAAGAAGATTCAACCATCAATTCTTAAGTGTCAAACAACAAATTTAAAGCAAAACATGCTTATCATATGAACCAAGACAATCAATATGGACAAAGCAAACACCTATGCACATATTCCAATCATTAAAATTCATGCTTAGAAGATTCACACATTAAAATTTAAAAACTTAAGCAAAGACAAATAACTAGTGCACAAGCATGCATGGTTTGAAACATCAACCAACCATCATCAACCAACATGCAAAAGAAAAATGGAGCAAGAAAGATGAGAATCAAAGAAGGTCAGTTGCTACTTCGTGTCATGACCAACACATCTCAAAAGTTAGGAAATAAACATAAGAGCATCAACCATGCATCATATCATTAGCTAAACAAATGTCAACAACTAGTTCATAAGAAACATGTCACAAATGATTCAAGTAATGAGATTAAAGCATGGAAACATGGAAGGTCATAAGCACACTCAAACATTTAAATTCAAAACAAACTCATGTTAGCAAGAAATATTCAATAGGCATAACACTCAAAACATGGACAAGCAACTAAGTAAGCATCACTCAATATCATCCATTAAAAGGAAACAAGTGTCCGTAAAAGGTAAAAGAGACAAATGATCATGAAATAGACATTGAAACATGAAAGTTTAGAAGCTCAAACATTTCATTCAACTCATACAAAGATTATAAAACTCAAAGAGATGACACATGAAACAAGTTCAACGTTGATGTGCCCACCCAAAGGTATCATGGAGGATCAGGTTAAACTAAAGTTGTCTAGTTTCTAGTTAGTTGGAAGAGAGAAGGATTGGTGGATATGTCTTCCAAGTGGGGTAATTAACACTTGGAAAGAATTGGAAGACAAATTCTTCACTACAACACAATTTACATAAAGAAAATTTAAAATTACACAAGTAAAGCAACAAGAAACCAAATTTGTATACGAAGCGTGGGAAAGGTTTAAATTGTTATTGCAAAGGTGTCCTAATCACAAGATGAGAAATATGGAATAAATGCAGATATTTGTGAAGGGACCACCGAAGCAAGCACGAATTCTTTTAGATGCATTCGTCGGCAGTTCAATTAGATTATTGAGTGAGCCACAAGTAAGAGGTTTGATAGAAAAAAATGAGCTTAAATGAGTAAAAACTTGTAAACACTAGGGGAAGTCAGGGTGTGGAGACTAAAAGTAATCCCCATAATCAACTAACTATAGGTGGCTACAAAGAAATCCTCATGAAATTGGAAGGGCTAAATAAAAAATTGCACGGAGCCAAGAAAAGTCAATAGTCTGTAAGTGAAGTAATGTTTATCATATGTAATAACTGTGAGAAAGAACATTTTACAGGTAAATTCACTAAAGAACACCCTAAAGAGGAGGTGCAAGCCATACTCAACGCCTCACAAACTGCTATGGAAGACAAACTTTTATCGTTGGAAGAAACCTTGGCTAAATTCATGATGGCAACCCAAGATGAACTTGTAAGGAAAAATCAAATACAGAACTTGATGAGCAAATTTCATGAGGAATCAATGAGAAGAATGAGAGAGAAAATGTGCCATCTTTCATAGAAATTGCATTATTGTTTCAAGAAAAGAGAAATTGTGGTGCTATATAATTGAGGAATCACACCATTACCCTATGCCGCACCGAGAAAAACAACCAGCAAAAGAACAGAGTCGCCATTAAACGTTATTTATCCCGACAGGGGAAATGAAACGATCAAAGAAACCTAAAAATGTGAAAGGAACATGATCTCATAACCAAACACTAGGTTCAGAAGTCGATTACGCGAGAGGAAGGAGTTAGTACCCGTTGCGTCTGTTGAACTCAACGGGATCCATTCTTGTTGTTATAATCAAAGGGTGTGTTTGTCTAAAGCTTACTTGCAAAAAAAAATGAAAAGGGAAAAAACAAAAAGGAGACTTGATAGGACTTCGTCGTCCTATCATATTTATTACGTGTTTTTAATTTGATTTGAGAGAGAATAAGAGAAAGATTAAAAGGGTAATGAAAAATCTATTGGATCTCACACCTAGATGTTGTAATGCCAAATAGTCCTATTATTGAGGATGAGAAAGGGAACTCTACCCTAATTTTATCATATAAGAGACGGACCTAAGGTCGAGGTCAAAAAGGGAGATAACTTAACGTTATAATGCAAAGGATTGAGAGTCTAATGCATATCCTAATCCAAACTTAATCATAAATTAAGTTAGACTAGGAGCCTTAAAGGAGCATGTGAAAAACATCATACAACTCAAACACAAACAAAATCAATGCTCCAGACTCAAAGAAAAAGAGAAGATTCAAAGACGAAGAGAAACGATGTCAAAGTAACACAAGGTAATAAGATTCAACCATCAATTCTTAAGTGTCAAACAACAAAGTTAAAGTAAAACATGTTTATCATATGAACCAAGACAATCAATATGGACAAAGCAAACACCTATGCATATATTCCAATCATTACAAGTTATGCTCAAAAGATTCACACGTTAAAATTTAACAACTTAAGCAAAGACAAACAACTAGTGCACAAGCATGCATGGTTTGAAACATCAACCAACATGACAAAGAAAAACGGAGCAAGCAAGATGAGAATCAAAGAAGGTCAGTAGCTACTTCATGTCATGACCAACACATCTCAAAGGTTAGGAAATGAACACAAGAGCATCAAACATGCATCATATCATTAGCTAAACAAATGTCAACAACTAGTTCATAAGAAACAAGTCACGAATGATTCAAGTAATGAGATTAAAGCATGGAGACATGGATGGTCAGAAGCATACTCAAACATTTAAATTCAAAACAAACTCATGTTATCAAGAAAGATTCAATAGGCATCACACTCAAAACATGGACAAGCAACTAAGTAAGCATCACTCAATATCATCCATAAAAGGAAACACGTGTCCATAAAAGGTAAAAGAGACAAATGATCATGAAATAGACATTGAAACATGAAAGGTCAGAAGCTCAAACAATTCATTTAAATCATACAAAGATTATAAAACTCAAGGATATCACACATGAAACAAGCTCATAAAACTAGGTCAAAAGTTAGGCAAAGAACATGTCAAAACAACCTTCAAAAAAGACATCAATTAAATGTACTTAGATGATCAAAAAAATATGGATGAGCAAATTGCATGAGGAATCAATGAGAAGAATGAGAGAGCAAATGTGCCATATTTCATAGAAATTGACATTATTATTTCTAGAAAAGGTAAATTGTAATGCTATATAATTGAGGAATCAACCCATTCCCCCCTGTCGCAACGTGAAAAACAACCGGCGAAAAAATAGATTCGCCACTAAACGTTATTTATCCCGACGGGGGAAAGGAAAAGATCGAAGAAATCTAAAAAAGTGAAAGGAACATGATCTCACAATCAAACCCTGGGTTCAGGTGTCGATTACGCGAGAGAAAGGTGTTAGCACCCCTTGTGTCCGTTGTACTCAATGAGATCCATTCTTGTTGTTATAATCAAAGTGTGTGTTTGTCTAAAGCTTACTTGCTAACGAAAACAAAAAGGGAAAAAACAAAAAGCAGACTCGATAGGACTTTACCTTCCTATCATATTTATTACGTGTTATTTATTTGATTTGAGAGAGAAGAAGAGAGAGACTCAAAGGGTAATGAAAAATCTAAGAGATCTCACACCTAGATATTGTAATGCATAAGAGACAGACCTAAGGTGGAGGTCAAAGAGGGAGCTAACTTAACGTTATCATGTAAAGGATTGAGAGCCTAATGTCTATCCTACTCTAAACATAATCAGAAATTAATTTGGACTAGTAGCCTTAAAGGATCATGTGAAAAATATCATACAACTCAATCACAAACAAAATCAATGCTCAAGACTCAAAGAAAAAGAGAAGATTCAAATACGAAGAGAAACGATGTCAAAGTAACACAAGGTAAGAAGATTCAACCATCAATTATTAAGTGTCAAACAATAAAGTTAAAGCGAAACATGCTTATATAATGAACTAAGACAATTAATGTGGACAAAGCAAACACCTATGCACATATTCCAATCATTAAAAGTCATTCTCAAAAGATTCACACATTAAAATTTAAGAACTTAAGCAAAGACAAACAACTAGTGCACAAGCATGCATGGTTTGAAACATTAACTAGCCATCGTCAACCAACATGCCAAAGCAAAATGGAGCAAGCAAGATTGGATTCAAAGAAGGTCAGTAGATACTTCATTTCATGACCAACACATCTCAAAGGTTAGGAAATGAACACAAGAGCATCAAACATGCATCATATCATTAGCTAAACAAATGTCAACAACTAGTTCATAAGAAACAAGTCATGAATGATTCAAGTAATGAGATTAAAGCATGGAAACATGGAAGGTAAGAAGCACACTCAAACATTTAATTCAAAACAAACTCATGTTATCAAGAAAGATTCAATAGGCATCACACTCAAAACATGGACCAGCAACTAAGTAAGCATCACTCAATATCATCCATAAAAGGAAACAAGTGTCCATAAAAGGTAAAAGAGACAAATGATCATGAAATAGACATTGAAACATGAAAGTTCAGAAGCTCAAACAATTCATTCAACTCATACAAAGATTATAAAACTCAAGGAGATCACACATGAAACAAGCTCATGAAACTAGGTCAAAAGTTAGGCAATGGTCATGTCAAAACAACCTTCACAAAAGACATCAATTCAAGGAAATTGGATGATCAAACAAATAAGGAATCAAGGCTTTCTATCATGCCAAATCATCTAAGAATAAGTGAGAAAAAGGTCCCAAAGAGAATTGCAGAAATGCATCATCAAATCAATTCAACAAGTTCAAGCATGTTCAACAATCGAGCATGAATCAAGGCTTAATGGAAAATGATCAAGAATGCCACCTCAATATACCACAAAATCATTCAAACATTGAGCATTTATATGAAAAATTGTGGCAGAAGATTGGGTCAAGAAGGCATTCACAAAGCATCAAACATCAAACCCTAATCCAAAGGGTAAACATGGAAAAGCACCTTCACAATTAATTCAAAATAAAATAGAAAAATAAAATAAAAATCATGATAAAATTTTAGAGACCTTAAATTTTTTGGAAAATATTTTTATCAATTTTTAAAGTGAACGGAACAATTAAAATAAAAATAAAATGAAAGAAGGAACAAAATAAAACAAATAGCAGAGGGATGTGAATTAGCAAATCCGAATGAACTGAAGTTATGCATAACACGCACATTGGGCTCAAAATGAAGGGGTGTGGATATCAAAAGCATGCAAGCCAATTCCAAATGAAATCAGAAGCAAACAAAAAAAGACGCGCATGGCATGCCAAGTCATCCTCATTAATTGAGGTGGCACACCGTCATCTAGGAAAACAAATCAAGACACACCATGTAATATCATCTGAAATTAAAAAATGTGATGCCAAGGCCACCTCAGCTTATCTCTAATACTTAGACGCCAGATCCCTAGCTCCGGGCGTCTTCTCTTGTGAGCTGGCCGCCGGAGCCACCTGCAACCACCCAGAAAAATGAAATACGGCCACCACTCCACACAAAATCTCATGTTGATCCCAATTCTAACATCCATTATCTCTAACAAGCAACACATCATAGATAGAATAGGGCATGCAAATTGAACCATTAAAACTGAACTCAACAGAATCAATACAACAACATGCTCAAACATTGCCTACCATGAGTAGGACTTTAGATACACTCAAAATGAACTTAAAATATGCCTAGCATGAGAGAAACAAAGTGGAGAAAATTACGTAGTGGAGAGAGTCCAATGCCCCTTGTCTTTGCTCAAACACTTCAGAAAACTCTTCCTCCTCCTTCTAATAGCTTCAAAAATGAAGGATCAAGCAAGAAAATGGAAGGAATTCTTGTGCACCAAGAGCTTCAAAGATGAGAGAGTTGAGAGAATTTTTTTGAATCTCATATCTGAAATGGAGTAGATAATCCTCAGGCTTAGAGCGAAATGCTAATATATGATGCTTTTAGGGTTGGATATAGGCTAGGGAGTGAAGCAAATGATTAGAAGTTTGTTATTGTGGCTTGGAAGGGAAAATGTGAAGAAATGCTCACATGTGTACATGGCTCGGGTTCTAGTTTGTTCTAGGCTTGGGAGAGTGAAAATGAGTGTGGAAATGAAGCATGAAAGGAGTGTGAAGCTTGGAACATGAGATAATGAGAGATGAGGTCATGTTGTATTTTATTCTTTCTCATTTTTGGAAAAAAGTTTGAATTTTGGTGCATGGGATAAGGCATGTTGTCTAGACATATTTAGCAAACAAATTTGATGATGTATGCGTGGGATATTTATGTGAATGAAGAGGCTGAAATAAAAACTCAAGATGTGCCAAGAAACATGAGAACATTATGTACCAAGAACAATGTCTACATGGCTAACTTTGTGTGATCATATCTTGATGAATTTGCCTTCAATTGATTAGAATTTGGTACCAAAAGAAAGTAGGAAGAAAGAGAGCAAGCTTCATGTTGGAAGAAAAATGAGATGAAGCTTGGATCATCAATAAAATTGGCTTTGAAAACATGAACCTTTGACTGAATTCCAACACTTAGGAAAATTCTAAGTGTTGAAACTTAAATTCCACATTTTCCCTAACTTTACCTCTTCATAACTCTTAATCTATGCATCTTTTGAACTTGACTCCTTCTACAATCTTGTAGTATATGATGTCACCTTCAATTTGATCCTTGGTTTGTGTAACTTGGTTCAAGGATAAGAGAGATATGAGCCTTACAAGATGGCTAAAAATCTTGATTTTCCATACTTAGAAAAAATTCCCAAAACCCTAATTTTGTAACTTCTCCTTATTTTATGATTTCTCTTGATTTATCATGATCAAACCTCAATATAACATGGATGATGACTTGAAATGCCCAAAGTTGACCCAAGAACTCAAGAGTTGACTTATGTAGGGCATCAGTTGACTTTTTTTATCAAATGAATTCAATTCCACCTCTATCCATTTAGGAACCTTCTGAAATGATTAGTGATAAACCATGAGACATGTAGAGAATCCTTGAGACGTGTATTGAACCATAGAAGCATTATTTTCTCAATAAAATAGTCACCAGTAAATATTTATCAAAACCCTAGCTCATAGCCACTAGGAGCTTGATCAGGTGAATCCCTTGAAACCAATGAAACCCCAATCCTCTGATAATTGGGTGAACTTCTTGTGAATGCCTTGGTGTGTATGAGACCCTTGCAGCTTGAGAATACCATAATATTAAGAAAATCTCCTTCCTCATTTCCTTTAGAGTCAACTCTTCCTCTTGAATAAAAACCAAGATACCTTGATCCCATGTCTTAGAACCAATGCCATGAATGAAATGATGATGCAAATGAATGAAGCATAAGCCAATTAAGGTAAATAAAAGGATGAAAAATTTTAGGGTGAAACACCCCCGCTCTTGATAGAAAGACACAGGAAAAAAAATAGTGGAAAAAAACCAGGATAAGGAGGAAGAACCAAAATCTAACTCAACCGAGAAAGAGTTTCCAAGCAATGATTATGGGGAAGGAGATACACTGGATAAATTGATTGATAAAGACTCACCTTTTAGGAGAACGGAAAATCAAGTTCTGAATAAACCAAATCCTCGTTTACTAGATTAAATTCAACCACCCTACCTTTTAAGTAAAAAGAAACCAAAAAGGGAAATGGAAGTGGGGAAATTCAAAAAGTTTATGGAGATGCTCACCACATTACAAGTAAACACACCTTTTTGTGAAGCTTTGGAATAAATGTCGGTATATGCTAAATTTATAAAGGAGCTTATAAATGGAAAATGCAAACTAAGGGACGACGAAAATGTAGCCTTGGTAGAAGAATGCAGTGGCATCATCCAACGCAAGTTGCCACCTAAACTTGCAGATCCTGGTAGGTCCACTATCCCTATTTCTATAGACCCTATAAAAATTGGCAAGGCCTAATGTGATTTGGGGGCAAGCATAAATTTAATGCTATTGTCGATGATGAGGAAATTAAACTGTGTAGAACCTAAACCTACAAAAATGACTTTAACTCTGGCTGATCGATCAATTACGTATACGTATGGAATTTTGAAAGATGTCCTTGTTAAGGTTGACGATTTACTCTATCCAGTCGAATTTTTCATCCTATATATGCCAGAAGATGCAAAAACACCCTTGTTATTGGGAAGGCTCTTCCTTGCAACTAGACGGGCTTTAATTGATGTGGAGAGAGGGGAGTTGTTTGTCTGATTTAATAAAGTGCAGGTAATATTTAATTTTTTTCAAGCTATGAAACATGCTCATAAAGATTTGTAATGCTACTAGGTTGATTTGATTAATGAGTTAATAGAGAATGTTGCAAAAGAATAAGGTATGTCATCCCCAACGGAAAAGGTTCTAGTAAAATCAATCAAAGAAACGGTACCGATAATGAAAGTGAAGAGGTAAAAAAAGTTGTGATCCAATTGCAAGCTACATTGCGGGATCATAATTATAAGAAATTAGAGGAATTGGGAGGAAATAGTGAATAAAAATCATTAGATCCTGAGCTAAAGGAACTCGTAGAACATCGAAAATATGTCTTCCTTAGTCAAGGAAGTAAGCACCCAACAATTATTAGCAACAAATTATTAAAAGTTGAGGAAGAAAAGTTGTTGCGGATACTACGAGATAATAAGGAAGCATTGGGATGGAGAGTATCAGACTTAAAAGGAATCAGTTCATCATACTGCATGCGTAAAATCAAGCTCGAGGAAGACTTCAAACCAGTGGTCCAACCTCAGAGGCGACTAAACCCAGCAATGAAGGAAGTGGTAAGAAAAGAAGTTCTTAAATTGTTGGAAGCAAGTATGATTTATCCTATTTCTGATAGTTTGCGGGTAAGTCATGTTCATGTAGTCCCGAAAAAGGGGTACCGCTGTTATTCGAAATGAAAAAATGAACTAATCCCAACCCGTACTGTGATGGGATGGAGAATGTGTATTGACTATCACAGGTTAAATATAGCTACTCGAAAGGATTATTTTCAATTACCATTTATGGATAAAATGCTTGAAAGGCTAGCGGGACAAGCTTATTATTGCTTTCTTGATGGGTATTCTAGATACAACTAGATCGTTGTGGACCCCGTAGATCAGGAGAAAACAACATTTACATGCCCATTTGGAACCTTTGCGTATAGAAGGATGCCTTTGGGATTATGTAATGCACCTGCAACATTTCAAAGGTGCATGCTTTCTCTTTTCTCTAATATGATTGAATATTCGATAGAGGTATTTTTGGATGATTTCTCTATTTTTGGTAAGTCCTTTGATAATTGTCTTGATCGATTGGAAAAAGCCCTTAAGAGATGTACCGAAACAAACTTGGTTTTAAATTGGGAAAATGTCATTTTATTGTCACTGAAGGTATTATACTTGTGCACAAAATCTATACGAAAGGCATAGAAGTCGATCAAGCAAAAATAAAAGTGTTGGAGAAACTTCCACCCTTGGTAAATGTCAAGGGAATAAGGAGTTTTCTAGGACATGCAGGTTTTTAACAAAGATTTATTAAAGAATTTTATAAAATTTCAAAACCATTGTGCAATCTGCTAGTCAAAGAAAACGAATTTAATTTTGACAAAAAGTGCATGAACGCTTTCTCTATAATCAAATAGAAATTAATTACCGCTCCAATGATTGTATCACCAAATTGGGAGCTCCCTTTTGAAATTACGTGTGATGCTAATGATTATGTTGTTGGCCCAGTACTTGGCCAAAGACACGCAATGAAAAAGAATTGCTAAGTGAGGTATTTGCTTTGGAAAAATTTCGCCTGTACTTAATTGGTTCAAATGTTATTATTTTTACAGATCATGCAACACCAAAGTATTTGTTCAACAAAAGTGATTCTAAGCCAAGATTGCTACGATAGGTGCTACTGCTACAGAAGTTTGATTTAGAAATTAAATACAAAAAGGGAGTGGAGAACGTGGTTGCATATCACTTGTCAAGATTGGAAAACGAGGAGGTTTCAAAGAATAAGCATCAGATTGCCAAGACATTTCCAGATGAGTAAATAATGGCAATAAGTGAAAGACAGTGGTTTTCAGACATGGCAAATTATAAGACAAAAAATGTTTTACCCGAAGAATATGCATGGCAACAAAGAAAACACTTCTATAAGGAAGAAAATTTGTATCTTTGGGATGATCGATATTTGTTTAAGATAAGTCCTAATGGTTTACTTTGCAGGTGTGTTGCAAGTAAGGAGGTAGACAACATTATGTGGCGTTGTCATAGTTCAGCTTATGGAGGACACCATAGTGGTGAGTGAACAACAACAAAAATTCTACAAAGTGAGTTCTAGTGGCCTACCATATTTCATAACTGTAAGTTGTATGTCTCTACTTGTCCGGAATGCAATAAGACAGGTAACATCTCAAAACGAGATGAGATGCCATTAAACATTATGCTTGAGGTAGAACAATTTGATTGTTGGGGAATTGATTTCATGGGTCCCTTTCCCCAATCCAATGCATGTGTTTATATCCTTGTGTGTGTTTATTATGTTACCAAATAGCTGGAAGCAATTGCTTGCAACGCTAATGATACCCGTCATGTTACTAACTTTTTGAAAAAGAATATTTTTGCTAGGTTTGGGGTGCCCAGAGTTTTGATTAGTGATGGCGGAACACACTTTTGCAAAAAATATTTGGAAAAATTGTTAGAAAAATATAATGTGAAGCACAAGGTGTCAACACCATACCATCCTCAAACATGCCTTCAGGTGGAAGTATCAAATAGACAGTTGAAGCAAGCATCAAGGAAAGATTGCTAAACCAAATTAGATAACGCGCTTTGGGTATACAGGAAAAATTCCAAAACACATTTAGGGTTCTCCTCATATCAGCTGGTGTATGGCAAAACATGTCATCTCCTAGTCGAATTGGAACACAAAGCATATTGAGAAGTTAAGTTTCTAAATTTCGATGAGAAATTAGCTGGAAGGAAGAGTTTATTGAAACTGGATGAGTTGGAAGAGATGCGATTGTTGGCCTATGAAAATGCGCTCATTTACAAGGAAAGAACAAAGAGATACCATGATAAAAAAAACTTGTGAGAATAACTTTTCAGGTAGGCCAACAAGTTTTTTTTGTTTAATTCGAGGCTAAGATTTTTCCCTGAAAACTGAAATCAAAGTGGTTAGGACCATTTGTGGTCACACAGGTACGTCAAAGTGGAGCAATTGAAATTCAGGATCCTAGGGATATGAGACGATTTAAAGTGAATGGACAACGATTAAAGCACTATTATGGTGGAGAGGTTCCCGGTGAAACATCTTATCTCCTATTGACCGACCCATGATATCGAGCGTCAAGATATTAATGTAAAAGAAGCATTGGATGGGAGGCAACCCATCAATTTTTAATCTATTTTTTGTTTGTGTTTTGTAGAATTCTATTTTATTTCAAAAACCAACCACAATAAGATTTGGCTACCAAAGAAGATCCATGCCAATAAAACTCCATGTTCTTAATAGACTTATGTGTGACTGTGTTTTTTTTCTTCTTCAGATTTTAAGGTTTAGCTTTAGTATTGAACAAATGATCCAAGAAAAGAACAAAAAGAAAGTGACTTGATTATAATGAAAGCAACCAAGGATTTGAAGGCAACGAAAGAGAAAAGAATAGACCGACGTGTACTCAACCTGCAGATACCTCATCTGGTAAGGTTTGAGCCTAAATACTTCCGTTGTTCACTTTTTCTTTCTTAGAGTGCATCCATGCATTATTCTTTTATCTAGTTTGATTTATTTTATATTTAGTTATCATGATTGATCAATACACACTGAGGCAATTTTTTATATATAACTCTGAGCCTTTGTAAACCATCCTTTAGTATTAGAATTATCATTTGCTAAACACTTAGAGCCTAAGCCTTTCTTTCGGTGACGTAGCCTTAAACTCTTCAACATATTCCTTAAAATATCAATTTTAATTCTACCGTTTCTTTGGAGTTAGGTAGAAGTTTTGTTCTTCAAGGTATGAAAAAGTATAATTTTGGGGTTGCTCTTGGAAGTGAGCAACACTTTAAGTTTGGGGTAGGGGTACTAGAGAATGTGATCCATAATAAAAAAAATTTCAAGAAAAAGAATTGAAAAAGAGGAGCTAAAATGATGAAGAATTCCCCAAAGAATGAGTTAAAAAGAGCCAAATATGAAGGAACGAGACTTAGTGGAAATTTTTGTGAAAAGGGTGAAAAATAACACACAACTATTGGAATGATCACACACAACATCACACCCCATCACACACGCAATAGAGCTGTAAAGGGATCATCACGCGCACAATGCTTTTGTAGTGCACATGATGACAACTTCTTCTGAACTTTTTCTGACGCGTTCTGACAGCTTTAAAAGGGGGATTTTCTTCACTTTTTCAAGGGTTATGAAATTTGGCACTAGAAGCACGATTTTACAGAATCAGAAGGTAATTTTCAAAGCATTGAAAGCCATTTGAGGCCAATCCTTCAAGGGTATTCAAATGATATTCATATTTTTATCAATTGATATTGTAAATTTATCAGGAGTAGCTAAATTCTCTAGGTTAGGTTACGTGTGATGAATTTTATTCAGTCTTGTTGGCATTATATGGCGGTTTGACTTTTTATGAACCTTATTACTTATAATTTTATTCAGTTGTTTGTTTTGTTTAATGCATATAATTTGAGATACTCTGTTAATGTGATGTTAGATGCATAAGGATTCCTGACCGTAGCCTATGTATTGGATATAGGGAAATTGTTCTATTTAAGTCAGTTGAATAAGGATAGGATACCTCAAATAGTGACATAGAGAACTAACCGTCTATACAATGCCTAACACTACTTACGCTGGCGGACTAGGGATAGAAAGTTCCGAGTAGTTATTTCGTGGGGGACTAGTTATAGCGGTTTTACTGGTTCCTTGTAAAATTATAGGAATAAGATAATCCATACAAGGTATCATTCATCAACAAAAGGGGATACAGGGATTCTAAAACACAACCTGACCGCCTTCGTAACATTGTTTTCTCATTTAATCTCTCTTTGCATTGAAACTTGCCACCCCCCTTTTACTGCTTTTGTGTTATATTGCACAAATTATTGTTCTATTAGAACATAGTCTTTGTGGATTCTATCTTTTTATTACTGCAATATTATCGGTATATTTGCCGAGAGTTCATCAAGTAACTAATTTCTTTTAAAAGGAGATTTCAAAGCTTCCATATGTTCTTCAAAATCAAGTACATTTGTTAATGTCTGTATTCTTTTCTTTTAAGCAATGACTATTATTCGTGAATGTGACGATAATGCAAATGTATTAATAACCCTAAATATTCAAGAAAGAAAAAGTTTTTGGGACTTTCGTGCACTACAAGAAAATAAGTTTTACGACACATAGGTCACGACGGTTGCTCTGTAATCGTCGTTATCCTCCACTCGCGAAGGTTCCCACGACGGTTTTGGGCAACTGCCTTTGATTTTTTTTGAATAAAATTAACAAGTCACGAGGGTTGGCTCCCAAACCGCCGTAAGCCCTCTTCTACGACAGTTAGGAATCCGCCGCTACCTTAAGACATTCAAATGGTCCGCACGCAGGTTGAAAGGTCACGACTGTGAGTTCACCTGCCGTCCCCCTAAATTCATCTTCGCGCTAATTAATTAGAACAATTTTCACTTTTTATGTTTTTATTTCTCTTCTTTTTTAGAAATGCATGCCTTAAGTTCTTGAAAGAAGGAAACACACATGCACATCTCTCTCAACCACTCACGCCGCCGTCAAAATAACCCTAAGTTCTTAACAGATTTGTCTTCTCCAAACCTAAATTCCTTCTGTATATATGTGTGTTTTCCTTTCATCTTTCATCCAAGTGGCTTAAGGTTCTTAACTCTAAAACGTTTCTAATCTACCATTATTTTGAATACTGTAGGAAGAAATCATAAAAATTCAGAAAAATCAAGTAAGTTTAGCGTTTCTAATATACCAATCAGTGTACTTTTCTGGTTGAGATTTATTCTTTGACATAAATTTTGGTTGCATTTCTTTCAGTAAGTTGCAACTGGTTTGTGAATAAAGTTTATCAGAATTTCCAGAACTCATTGAATTCATTTGGTCAATTTTAAATTTTATTAGTGATAGGTGTTTCAAATAATCAACATTATGTAAAATTAGTGTTTCAGACGTGAGAAGCGATTCCCTTATCCACATGTTCTAGACGTGATCAATTAAAACTGCAGCAAAATCATTTCCTTATCCATATGATTTGTTTGTAATAGTGTTTCATATAATCAACATTACGTAGCTGGTTTGAAAATTACGTAAAATTAGTATTGTGCATGCCAAGTATTTGATAATATGCTTATATGGGAAGTGCTTGAAATTGAAATTTCTACTCTAGTGTTTAATAAATTTTACTGTTGTTTGTGTTTTTCAGACGTGAGAAACAATTTCAATTGTTGCGGCTGCTAGATTCCCATTGTTGCAGCTGCTCATTCATCTTCGTTTTGCTTCAGGAATTTGAATCCCATTTCTCTCTTATTTATTAAGGTATTTATTTATCTATTTGGCTTTTAGCTGGGAATTATGTTCATATTTTGTTGCAATCATGAAGCTTTTTGATTGAAATGTTTTGTTGCAACCATGAAATTGATACTACTTATTATGATTTGACCCTGTTTATAATAGTTCTAGTCATACACATCACCATTCCAATTCTCATATTAAGAATTAAGTCTCTATTACACCCGATTCTCTCAAAGTCCTGCAGCCAGTTATCAACCTGAGACTGGTGAGTTTCCTATTAGAAATTCCACATGACTTAGAAAGATATGAGACTGATTGAAAACTAAATGTTTTGAATCAACAAAAAATGTTTGAAGCGACGCCATTACCGCTATGACTGTGCCGCAAAGTGGCTGCTACATAATGTAGTATACTTAGACACCGCAATGCAAAGTAAAAAAAATTAGGAGAATTAAAAAGGGAGATAAATGAAATTATAGATGAATATGTGTGTACATAAACAGAAACTTACCAAATGTCGCATAGCAGAACTTGCACAAGTCGTTACTGTTCCATGATATGCCATTTAGTCGTTATTGTTCAATGAATATGAATGTGTGTAGATAAGCAGAAACTAAATGTGATACACCAACTGATCTCTTCTCGTCTTCTTCTTCAAGACACAACTGTAGGATTTGTCGTCTGTACTTTGTGAGTCCGGACAATGTGGATCAGTTGGTATTTGGCTCTTTTGTTGTCAGATGGTTTGTTGGAGAGGTGATCAGTGCATTTCAATGCACACTCTCTTATGTTTGTACTTAGGTATTTTTCTAATTTGTTTTGTTTATTTTATTGTTTTATTGTGTTTTTAGAATATAGTCTTTCCTTTAATCTATTTTGGCAGCTTATTTTCAGCTTTAGCGGTTATTTGATATATGTCTACTGTTTGGATCATAATTGGACCTACGGGAATCAAATTTGCGCGTTTTAATAGGCGTTGGAAAGTTAAGACAGAGAGCTACAACTTTTATGTTTGAGACAGAAGCTGATTCAGAGTGTAGCAGGTCCAAATAATTCATTGAAGTCAGCACCCGAAATCTGCCGTTAGAAATATTTAGTTTTGGGCCGGATTTTTTATGTTTTTCGAGCCAGTTGGGTTAGAACCGGAATTGTTGATTCTTTCATATACCTATCAGCCACGCTACTGTTCTTATTACCTTCTTTTCACGATTTTACTTTGCTTTGTACGAAAAATTTATGGAGAACTAATTTCAATTGTTGATTTGCTGTATTTGGTTCCGACACCTTGAGGTTATAATAATTTCAATTTAGTTTTTATTTATTTCAATCTTATTCTAGGATTCTTGTGTGCTTAATCCAATTTTCATAGAATATGTTGATTTAATTCGATTGTTGTATGATCATTAACCATAATTACGTTAGCGTTTGCTTAATTTGTTATCATGATTGATCAAATCGTGTTTGCTCATGAGGGTTTAATTCCGTTTGCTTAATTCGAATAATAGAAACCTATATCACACATACAAATTGTGCTTTTCAATGAGTTTGTAATTGAATAGGAATAGATAATTAGTTAGGAGATTGAAATTATATTAACCGATGATTGGTAGGAACCAATCAGCAAATTAACTTATCAGCTTATTAACCGATGTTACTTTCCATCTAGATGGCTGGATTGTTTGTTTATCTATTGAAATATGTGTTACATCATATGTCTAATTTGAAATAGGACAGTGTCTGAAATGCCTACTTTAAGTATATACAAATCCAATGGTGATTGAACTTACAATTAAAATATACAAACATCTATTCTGGAATATAAGTAGTACTATGAGTATTAGATTGTTCTGTCTACTGTCATTACTTATTATATATGTAACAGAGTTATTTATAGTGACTGATAACTATGATATGTAGAGTGTCTTATGTCTTTCACATTAGTGATGTGTCCGTGTTTCATACTATATAACTAAGAAAATACTAAGATTCTGATGTAGCTAGTGCCCAATCATACCTATATGGAAATTCAATACAGTTTACCTTAAAATAAAATGTAAACCATTGTGCACCAAACAGATAGAGCAATTTGGTTCAGTTTGGAATCAATCATAATCAATTCAATTTAGTTTAGTTAGCTGTTGTTTTCTGTAGAAACCGAACTTTGAAAAGGTCTAATAACACCCCTATTACTACTCTATATCTTAATTTAATTCCAATGATGATTGCAACTTTGACACTATTGTAAAACTAATTACAAATTGTATATTACTCAAATTAGATTAACAACTACAAGCCTATATAAGATAGGACTAGGTGACATTAAAATATATACAAGTTAATTAAGTGATTATTTAATAAATGATTACCATAAAACTTATATGTAAGCTATCTTTTCCTATAACCAAGAGGGATCGGTGAGAAAGGGTGAAAAAACATGCAGTCACTCGAATAATCATGCGGAACATTGCGTGCATGATAGAGGAGAAAATGTTACATTGCGCTCGTGATGCTTTACTTGACACGTTCTGACCCATTCTCATAGCTTTAAAAGGGGATTTTCTTCACTTTTACAAGGATTAAGAAATTTGGCATTGGGAACACGATTTTACAGCACTAAAGGGTGATTTGAGAGCATTGGAAGCCATTGGAGGCAAATCCTTCAAGGGAATTCATATGTTATTCTTCTTTATTCAATTGGTACTGTAATTTCCATTATGAGTAGCTAAAGCTCTTCTAGGTTAGGTTGTGTTATGATGAACTTTATTCAATTTTGTTGGCATTATATGGCAGTTTGACTTTGTATGAATGCTTTGAATTATAATTTTATTCAGTTGCTTCTTATGCTTAATGCTTATTATTTAATATACTATGTTAATATTTTGTTAGATACACATGAATTCTTGACTCGTAGCCTATGTATTGGACCTAGGGCAAATGTTCTACTTAAGTCGGTTGAATAGGGATAGGAGACCTCGAGTAGTGGAGCAAAAAATTAACGGTCTGTACATCGCCTAACACTACTTACGCTAGTGGACTAGGGATAGAAAGCTCCGAGTAGTTTTTAGTGAGTTATTTCACGGGGAACTAGCTATAACGATTTCGTTAATTTTCCGTAAAATAATAAGGATAATATCATTCATACATGGCATCTCACATCAACAAGAGGGGATAAGGGGATTCTAAAACACAACCTAACCTCCTTCGTTACATATTTGTCTCGTTTATTACTTTTTGCACAGAAAAATTGCAAAACCTCATTTTTACTGTTTTTATTTAATATTGCACAAATCATTGTTCTGTTTGAACACAGTCTTTGTGTGTTCGATATTTTTATTACTACAACATTATCAGTACACTTGCTGAGAAGTCATCACCTACTTTATAAATTTACAATACAATTATTTTAACAATGGGTACCTAATTAAAAACCCTTGCCTTTACAAGGGAAAAGAGTGATTTCCCACAATTTCATTCATGATGTTTATTACATAGTTTAGCTAAAATAAAACTTAAGTTTGGTTATATTCCATGCCCTAGGTATTTCAACACCCTCTAAATTTTTTAATTTATAAGCCCCATTATGCAACTTCTGACGTATACGAAAAAGTCCTTCCTAATTAGGAGATAGTTTGCCTTTCTTCTTATGGTCCGTCATCTTTTTCAACACCAGATCTCCTTTGTGAAATCCTCTTTGACTTAAATTGATATTAAACCTTATGGATATTCTTTGTTTGGTTGCAAACTCCCTTATGTGGGATGTTTGCCTTACCTCATCCAATAGGTGTGCAGAATTTTCCAGAACGTTTGAGTTGGCGTTTTCATCAAAAGAAACACACCTCCAAATCGAAGTATTGATTTCCACCGATATCATTGCATCATCTCCGTAAACCATCCTAAAAGGAGTTTCTCGAGTAGTCAAATTAGGTGTAGTATGATAAGACCATAAGATCTCGTGTAAGTACTCGACCCATAACCCATTAGCTTCATCCAATTTCTTTTTCATCCCGAATAGAATGATCTTGGTCACGACCTCATCTTAACTATTTGCTTGAGGATGCTCCACCGAAATAAATCGATTTTGTATCCCCAAATTCTTGTAAAACTCTATTATTGACGAACTAGCGAACTGTGTACCGTTGTCTAAAACAATGACCCCAAGAAGGCCAAAATGACATATTATGTTTTTTTTAATAAAACCGACGTACCTTTTGCCTTGTGATTCGTGCCACTACTTCGGCTTCGATCCATTTAGTAAAATAATCAACATCTACTATTAAGAAATTTAGTTTTCCAGTTGCGAAAGGGAACATGCCTAGAATATATGCCCCATATTGATAGAACGACCATGGCGAATATACCGAATGAAATAATTCTACAGGAGAGTGGATGAAGGGAGCAAACACTTGTCATTTCTCACGTCGCCTTACGAATTGTGTGCAATCTTGAAGCATGCATGATGAATAATACCATGCTTTAAGTATTTTTCTTAACAACGCTCTTCCTCTGATATTACTTCCACACACTCCTTTGTGGACTTCCTTCATGAATTGACCAACATGGGAGCTAATCTTCCCATATTATATAATTGACCAACAACAATGAGGTATCTAGCTAATATCCTTTTAATGTGCCTAGCTTCGATTTCTTTTTCCGGTAGCTCACCCTGGATCAAATACCAAACAATAGGTACCATCCAACCCCTTGCATTATCCAATGTCATAACTTCCTCAACCTCTATACTCGGTGCTTCCAGTGTCTCTTGAATTACCGTCTTCTTTAAACTAAAACCTTTGGTGCTTGCTAACTGGGCTAAGAGGTCGGCTCTGACATTTTCCTCCCTGGGAATGTGTTTTATCTCAAATTCCACAAATGTCTGAGACATCTTAAGATCTTTTTGCAAGTATCTGACTAACGACAGATCTTTTGTATGAAACTCTCCCCTGACATAGCTTGCAATTAACTGAGAGTCAGTTTAAACACGCGAGTGTGTTACTCCAACCTCCTTTGCTGACCTCATACCTGCAATAAAATTTTTATATTTTGCCTGGTTATTACTAGCCTAAAAATTAAAACATAAAGAATATTCCAAGACCAAGTCACTTGGGCCCTCCAATACTATCATGGCCTCGCTTCGTTTAAGATTAGAGGATCCATCCATAGATAAAGTCCATCAACATGATAACTCTTCCGCGGCCGGGGCACTCAACTTGACTAGGAAATCAACAAGCACTTGATATTTGATACTACTCTAAGGTACAAACTCTATATCATTCTGAAAATTCTATTCCCCAAGCCACCACTCTCACTGCCAAATTCAATTTCTTCAAGACCTACTTTTTAAGGTAATTGGTTTTGATAATGATAGGGTGTCCATGAAAGTAATATGTTAACTTCTGAGTTGTAATTACTACTGCTAACACAAGACGCTCAATCTTTTGATAACACAATTCTGCCCCTCTTAATACCCTAATAACAAAATATATAGGCTTCTCCCCATTCTCTGTCTCCAGGACTAACACAGAGCCCATGGCCTTGTCTGAGATGGCTAGGTATAGGATGAAAGGATGGTTCTCCTTCGGTCGTATCAGGATGGGAGGAGTGGACGAGAAACAATTTACTTCTTTAAAAGTGTCTTCAAATTCTTCTGTCCACTCAAACTTCATCGACTTCTTCATTGCATTGAAGAAATGAATCGATTTGTCTATTGCACAAGATAATAAGCGAGATAAGGCGACTAAATGGACTACTAATTGTTGTACCTCTTTTACTATTGAAGGAATTCTCATATCAATGATTGCTTGACATTTATTCGGGTTTGCTTATATTCCACGGCTGGTTAACATGAACCCAAGGAATTTCTTGACTTGTACCTCGAAAGTGCAATTATCCGAGTTAAGCCTCATGTTATAACCTCTAATTGACACATATGTTTCCTCTAAATTTTTGATGTGTTTATAGTTTTCCGGGGTTTTGATCACCATATCATCCATATACTCCTCTAGGTTTTGCCCTATCTATGTAACGAACACCATTTCCACCAGTCTTTGATAGGTAGCCCCTGCATTTTTTAGCCTAAAAGGCACCACCTTATAATAATAATAATTCTTGTTTTTCATGAATGCTGTCTTGGGAGCATCCAATTGATTCATTCGTATCTGATTTGTAGTCCGAATAGGCATCCATGAAGCTGAGAATACAGAAACCGGAAACCCCGCCAATGAGTTAATATATGTGAGGAAGTGAATAAGGATCTTTGGGACATGCCTTGCTTTAGTCAGTGAAATCCACACACATTCGCCAGTTTCCCAATTTCTATTTTACCATCACTATATTAGCCAACCAAGTCGGGTACTTAATTGCTTGAATGAAACCGACCTTCACAAGCTTCCTAACTTCATATTCTATCACTATTCTCTTCTCCTTGCCGTCCTTCCATTTTATCTATGACACGGGCTTGATGGTTGGATCCAGCGTCAGATGATAGCAGACTATGTTTGGATCTATTCCAGGCATGTGTTTACCGTAAAAATTGTAAACAACCGTTGGTCTTTCAAAAATGGTTTACTTGCAGGATCAACTAATGAATCCTTAGGATGTAGTTATTGTTAAAATACTTTCTAGAAATATTAAGAACACTTCGACAACGCTCATGCTTGTGAAAGATTGTTTCAAAGTTTTAAAAAGATAAACTTGCAAAATTATAAAATTGCAATAAAGATAAGCTTCAAAGTAAAAGTGCAGTAAAAGGGATAAATGGTAAATTGAAAGTAAATTTCTATTGAAATAAATATGGTGTTTCAAACGTACATTTCTCAATGAAAACTCTTTTCTCACTTGACTTAGATACTTTGAGTGATTTTTTTAGTATTTGTACATCAATGAACACCCCGAAATCCTAACACTAAGTCTCCTATTTATAATATGTCGAAAATAACTGTCTTCAACAGATATTACTCCAAAAATTGACACGTTGTACTCTGCATGTCTTCATTTTGCCACAACTCTCCACGCGTCCTTTCTTGAGAAATGAATAAGGATAAAGACAATTATTATTCGTATTTTAATTTTCAAACTTCTCTTGAAGGGAAGCCACATACACCCTCCGTCGAAGTTGCTGTCCAGACATAAAATATTTTTAAGTATCTTCCCAGCATGTATTCCTTATGAAGACCCTTTTCAACTACGATTCTGGCACAGGCTCTTGTCGAATTTGACAACAACTCAAGAAACACTTGATTTTTATTTATTATTCTTAAACAAGTCTTGGCGTCGAAATTCCCAGCCAACAACATGTCAGCTGGCTTCCATGCGAACATATGTGTATTCTCTTTTAGTATTCTTATGATCTCATCCTCCTCCTTCATGGACAAGTTAGAACCATCTTACGATATCTACACTCTCATAACATCCTCGATGGGTGTCAGACTATCTTTTGTTGGGTCCTCTCATGGGTCAATATCAACTAGATTCATCTTTGAATGATCATCTCTTATTGGCTCATCAGCTTGAGATTTTTTTTTTTTATAGTTTTAGACTATTTTTATAACATTCCCTTGCTAGTATTTGATCACCCTTTATTACCCCTACCCGACCATCTTCGAGAGGATACTTCAGTGTGAGGTATAAAGTGGATAATGCCATCTCTAATGCATTGAATTATGGTTTGCCAATAATAATGTTGTATGGAGATGCAACATTTACAATCAAGTATTTTATCCTGACACTTTTCGCGCTGTTACCATCACCAAAATTTATTATCATGGAAGATGTCCTAGTACATGCACCACCTCTCTTGAGAAAATGACCAAAGTACCTTTAAAAGGTAACAACTCGGTGATATCGAAATTCATTCCCTTGAATGCATCCCAATACAAAACATCTGTTGAAATGCCTGGATCTATTAAGACTCGCCTCAAGCTCCAGTCTCGGATTCGTACTTTGATTACCATTGGGTCATTTTCATGAGCCAATACTCCTCCGACATCTTTTTTGGAAAAAATGATTATGGTCGGGTTTTTATCTTCTTCAGAATGTGGCTTTTGTTTGACATGCATCATTGCCTGGGCATATCTTTTCCTGGATGAACTAGTTTCCCCTTCTTTTGCGAATCCCCCATCAATGGTGTTCAATTTATGGAAGAGGGTCTCCGTCCCCGAGGGTACTTAGATTAGATCTGGTGGCAGAGATGGTTCATTTCGATTGAGAGATGATCCTGGCATCGTACAACTAGGCTATTAGCAATTTTTGATGATGATTATTTACGTGGTCTGGGAAACTTTTATCAGGGCCCCACGAAGGGTGCCAAATGTTCTTGCTAAAAGTGCTAAAAGGTTTACTTTTCCGATGCTAGTCAGGGTGAGACTCAAATGATTGGTTAAGTATTGTGAATCTTGTTGTGAATTACGAAAAAATTCAATATTAATTTGTGAGGCAAAGAACAATAGCAACCAAAATAAATGGTCTTCAACAATAATAATCCGTACACAAATAATATAACAGAATAAGGCAAGAAAAAACCGAAGATTTATTTACCCAGTTCGATCAAAAGATCTACTCTAGGAAAGAGAGCGAATCTCCAATTCACTATACTCAGAAAGTTGTTACAAGAGATTACATATGAGTTACAAGAAAATAGCCTTCACCTTTAGGTTCCCAAGAACAACCCTGAAGGCGCCCAAGAACAACCCTATTTTCTACCAAAGTGTTTCCCTACCTCTCCAACTCTCAATATATGAATCACTCAAACCCAAGGTATAATCCAAGGTTTTCTTTGTGCATAGTTGAAACCCTATGCTATAACTTTAAACCCTTGGTCTCCCTTGTTGGTGAAAACTTTAAGATTGCCACATACCAAACATATAAGAGATACATATTTATAATAGCAAACACCTAACAAAGAAAGCCAAAAATCATATGGATCTATGGACCAAATAAAAAAAGCCCGAAAATTCAAAAACACTATTCATCATACGGACAACACTATTCACCGTATGGACGTCACTATTCATTCGTACGAATAACACTATTCACCATGTTGATGACACTATTCACCAGTCGATTTTTTTTCTTCCACCTTTTCGTCTGACTTTCTAAAACTTCCAATTTTCTCGGTAAATGCAATCTCCAAAATATATTTTCTTTCTCTTCATCAACAAATGTTTTAAGGAACATTTATAAAAATCTCCACCTTGACTTTAAACCGTGTTGATACCAATTTAACAATCAACAACATTGCTGCTCTCTACCAAGTTGAAACTTTAATCAATAACTTTGACCGAATTCAAGCAACCCTTGAATCTTGATCTTGCAACTTGCATCCACTTGTTCCCAATTACCCTTTTCTACCTAAGTAATTTAACAAGCCTACAAGTATGAATTTTCAATCACCCTTGACTCCACCTGTTTTCAAATGCCTCCCTGAAGGTTTTTCTTCTTTTACTTTATAGTTCTTCAGCCACATTAAAAACATAATATCCAAGGCTAGCATAACCGTTACTTTGAGATGATACAATAATCCTCCTTACCTTATCATGGGTCAAATGATAATCAGAGATCTCTGTAATCGTTCCCTCACTACTGCTAGCATCCATAGTAGGAAACTCCACCTCAAACTGAGTTTTCTCCGTTATAGTTTCTCCCAGGTTTCTCCCTTGGTTTTCATTATTCTTCTTCTGAAGAAATTCTCTACCAACCAAGTAAGATGTTTTATCTCAGCTCTTCCTTAAAAAATCAATAACAATTCAACAGTAACATGGACTTTTATCCCTTGATTTCTGCAAAATTCATTGTACTCCTCTGAAACTTTCTCAAGGCATTCATAACGCCTTAAACTCAAATCCCATAGCTCTTCCTTGTCATGAAAGCCTCCACTAGTTAACGATGAATGAATAATAACATTTGAACCTTCTAAAACATATAGACCACATATTTTAGACCCTTAAGTAATAATCAATTCATCATGTGAAATCTTCACATTGTGAAATCATCAAATATACTTATAGATAATAAATTTCGCTTGAGTTCTGAAACATACCTCACATTGTGAATAAGAAGTTCACGATCATTAAACATTTTAAATATGACCGTACCAATACCATGAACCTTTCATGCCTTATTATTACCAAGGCAAACTACTCCACCATGCGCCATCTTCAAAGTTTCAAAGTATTCATTGTTGGACACATGTGATAAGAGCAACCTGCATCAATGACCCAACTATCTTCAGTTTCCAAACTCGATACTACTAGTGCTTCAGATCCTCATAACTTTCCTCACCTAATGCAACTACAACTTGAACAGAATCTTTATTGACCTTTCTTTCAGGACAATCCCTTTTAAAGTGACCAATTTTCTGACAATTAAAATATTTTACCTTTGACTTGTCAGACCTCTTTAATTTGGACATCCCTTTACGCTCACCTCCTCCTCTTGACACATTTAAGTCTTCACCACTATCTTCAATCTTCAAATCTTTCGACTTTGAAAATTCTTTGAATTTCACTGCCGTCTAGACTTCATCCAAAGTAATAGTACCTTCCTTACCATAAAGAAGGGCATCCTTAAAATGCTCAAAGGATTTGGGTAATGAACTCAACAGGAGAAAAACCTTGTCCTCATCATCAATCTTCACTTAAATATTCTCAAGATCATTGATAATCTTGTGAAATTCTGTGAGCTGCTCAACTATGGATTTGTTCTCCACCATTCAAAATGAATATAATTGTTGTTTCAGATACAACTTGTGAGCCAAAGACTTTTTCATATACAATAATTCAAGTTTTTCCCACATAGCAAGAAAAGTTTGCTCCCTGGAGACTTCTCTTAAAACTTTATCCTCGAGGCACAAGATAATGACACTCCTGACCTTATCCACCATCTCGGTCTTCTGTACCTGTGTAAGCCTTGCAGACATCAATGCTTCACTCTTCAAAGCATCGATACATTTCTCTTGAATATAAATTGCTTGTATCTTAATTTTCCACAACCCGAAGTCGTTACTGGAAAATTTCTCGATCTGCCATCTACTAACCATGGTGCTCACTTATCAATAATATCTCTTTGCTCCACACTCACCGCACCACATGTTGTGAATCTTGTTGTGAATTATGATAAAATTCAATATGAATTTGTGAGGCAAAGAACAATAACAACCAAAATAAATGGTCTTCGGCAATAATAATCCGTACACAGATAATATAACAGAATAAGGTAAAAAAAAACCGAAGGTTTGTTTACCCAGTTCGATCAAACGATCTATTATGGGGGAGAAATCAACTCTTCAATTCACTATACTGAGAAAGTTGTTACAAAAGATTACAGATGAGTTACAAGAAAATAGTCTTCGCCTTCAGGTTCCCAAGAACAACCCTGAAGGCGCCGAAGAACAACCCTATTTTCTACCCAAGTGTTTCCCTAATCCAAGGTTTTCTTTGTGCATAGCTGAAACCCTATGCTATACCTTTAAACCCTTGGTCTCCCTTGTTGGTGAAAACTCTAAGATTTTCACACACCAAACATATAAGAGATATGTATTTATAATAGCAAATACCCAACAAACAAAGGTCAAAATCACATGGATCCATGGACCGAATCGAAAAAAGCCCGAAAATTCGAAAATATTATTCACCGTACGAACATCACTATTCAACGTACGGGCGTTACTAATCATTCGTACAGATAACACTATTCATCGTACGGACGACACTATTCACCGTCTGTTTTTTTTTCTTTCGACTTTTCGTCCGACTTTCTAAAACTTTCAATTTTCGCGATAAATGCAATCTTTAAAATATGTTTTCTTTATCTTTATCAACAAAAGTTTTAAAGCATATTTACAACATTAAATGTCTATAAATGTATTATCAGGTCCTCCCTCAAATGATTTTTTGATATCCTTTATATAGGTTCGTCCTCTCCCCCAACAATCATGAAAAATTCTTTCCTCTTCCTTCCTGTATTCATGGCCCAAAAATCATCGTTGTGTTGTCATTTAACTCATTTTTTTAATGACTTGTAACATTTTCTTTATAACGGTACCATTATGACCCTCTGTCTTCTGAGACCGTTTCTAGACGATGTCCATACACTGATGATGACCTCAGTCTATCAAAGTTCAAAACCCGACAACATGACGACTTCTAACTCTGTCTATTACACGGCAAGGCCAAGTTTTAATTTTGAATACTGTCCAACTTTCACCTGAACCATTCCTATTTCATCATAGACTTTTTCTGTGGCCCAAAGTGTGAACATCCTTGTTGGCTTATTTGAAACATATTTTGAGTAGGGATGTTTAAGACTCATATCATTACATGTATTAGTTAAGGTGATGTGATGTGAATTTGTTCGCATATTAATTCTTTTTAGTTATGCTTTTAGTTTGTGTTACTTTCATTGCATTTTATCAATTTGACTTAATTAATATTTTTTTATTGAGAAATAAAGATAAAATTCTCATTTTTTAAACAATTAAAGATGCTAGAAATGAAAAACAAAATTCTATAGAGGAGTACTAACATGACAATCTCTAACAAACACACTCCTCCCAACACACTCTTTAATTATTTAAAATTCAAATGAGTCTCATAAAATCATATAGACTCACATAAATTTAGCAGAATCTATTTGAATTTCAGTTAATAAGAGAATGTCTTGGAAACAATATATTTGAGTGTCTGAACCTTTATTTCGGGTAAGGACTGAGGGATGAAAGAAAAGGTAAACATTATTTGCTGTTAATATTTTAACTGCCAAAGCATACATAGAAAATGTAACCAACCCCTTATTCTTTACCCAAATCCTTCCAAAAGCAACTTCACTTTATAGCCACGACCTGTCTCAATCACCATGTGAAATCATTGTTGCTCTCTCACCTTCTACACCACACACTAAACCATAATTTAAACTTGGGTTACTTAGTTGTACATTCACATGAACACCCTACAAATACTATATAGTTCTAAATTAAGAACCGCAAGTGTAGTTGCGATTGCTATAATGGAAAAGAATGAAGAAGAAAAAACAAGTATTCTTCAAAATCAATAGTGGTCGTACTTTTGCCAACATAATAACATAATAATGCACCTCTTAAATATATAGATCCTAGACATCTGTTCCTTAGCCTTGTTAAGGAACCTCTTCTTCAAGCTTGAATGTTGAGCGCAATGAGTTGGTTGTGTGGAAGTTGAAAGGGTAGAAGTACAGTGATCCATGTTTTGTGGTGAGTGTACTTTGATTAATTTAATTCTAGTTAGAAGTGGGTGTGAGTGAGAGTCTACGAAGACAATTAAAAAGGGTAGGTAGATACTAGAAGAACATAATTCTGGGACATGAAATTTGAAGTTTAAAGTATTGGTTTGGGACATGTATGTCACTATGTGTGTGTGATAAGAAGAATTAATTGTGTGACTCTGATGTGAGCTGAGAAGAGGAACAATGTCATCAATGTGAGGGGTATATTGCTTATGGGCCAATGAACTTGTTGTCCGGTTACTAGCTAGGACGAAGAACGTAGAAACATCCAATATAGCCCTCCAAGTGGGTTCAAGAATGGCCCGCAAGGAATTAAAATATGTGTTGGATCGTAATTGAAGCAGTTTATTTGTGCAGCATAAAATTTAATGAACATCATAAATCGCAATGAATAAAAGTTGCAGAGGTTTTAGCTTTTGTTAAAGATTAGAGTTAGCTTACACGATGAAGTGAGAAAATTTGTATGGATGATCTTTTTGTGTGTTAGAGATTGATCATTCAATATCAAAGTGTTGGTTTATTTATAGCCTTTCAAAGATTTTGAACCGACTGAACTGAGTCTTTCTAGAATATTACAACTTTCACTAGTGGATGGTTGATACCAAGAAATTTCAGAGACGAGATTTATTCCCGCGACTTCCTAGGTGTAACCCTCTAAATTTTAATTGGAATATTTATTTAAATAAGAATATTCGCATTTCGGTGATTTTTGGTGGTTGTTGTTGAATATTGAGAAGTATGCATTTTGGATTATTTATTTAATTAATAGTATATAATATGAATGTATTAGTATTATTATTAATTTAAATAAATATAAGTTAACTAAGGGCAAATTGGACAATTGAGAATGAGTTAGTGAGGGTAATATTGAAAAGTTCAATTTTGAGGCTCAAGGCTAGGTTTAACAAAAAGAGAATTGTGATGGGATTAAGATTCATTTTGTTAGGCCGTGAAAAGAATTGAGGCCAGGGCTCTGAGGAGGAGGTTTGAGGCAAAACTTTCGAAAGGTTTTCTAAAAGATTTGAGAAGACTTAGAATAGGCAATTAAGGTACGGGGAGTATTGCCTTCAATGTATAATTTCAATGTATTTAAGGTCGATTTAAGGATTTAAGGGTTTGTGGCTGATTATGAGAAAAAAAAGGGAATTAAGGGAATTTGGCCTTCGTGGCCTAAATCTATTATTGAGATTTTAACCGTAGGAATTTATTTGGGTGAAAGGGAAATTAGGCCTATGTGACCAGAACTCTGATTTGACATTTCTCTAACCCTGTAGGGAAATTTGATAGTGAGAAACTTTGATGATTGTGGTGTAGTGGTAAGAGTTTATGGGATTTAGAGCGTGAATATGATATGGGATTGGCCTAATAAACCGTATGTTTTGTGCCTTTATCGCCGTAAGACCTTAGGGATAATTTAGGGATGTTTTGGGGGCATTGGGGAAGTGAATCGTGGGGCTTTTAGGCTGATTTTATGTTCTGGTGTGTAACAGCATTTTGCTGTCATCGCGTTGTTCGCACAGCGAACGATTTCATCCCAGACTCGAACTGCGAAGAAATCGTTCGCACAGCGAAGAAACTCGCCCTAAATTCGCACAACGAACTTGCTAGCGAATGCAATAGAGTTTCACGAATGCTGATGTTGTGCAGCGATGCCTTGATGTTTGATGTTGTGATTTTTTTGACGAATTAAGATGAGTATGACTGTGAATTCTCTGTGATTTGTACATGATTATATGATGATTCCATGATGTAATGATTGATGAACTATGATGATATTTTCATGAGTTTTGATGATTCTATGATGACATGATTTTTGATGATGATGATGATTATGATGAATGATGATGCACCTATGATGTCATTATGAGGATGAGTATTGACGTGTGCATCATGCATTCATGTGTATCCGAACTTCGGTTCAGGACCATGATTACTTTGGCTTCAATCCCATTGTGTGGATGTGAGGTATTTTGATGTGCTCCGGTTCTCGAGTAGAATCGATCCTATTTATTAGGATCTATGGAGGGTTGATGGCCCAATGTCCATCGAGTTGTGATGATTGGTACCACATGCATTGAGTCTTGTTGCATTTGCATTTATGAGATGACTTGAGTAATTTATGATGTTGTGACCTTTGATGCCTATTGATGAATATGATGATGTTGAATATGAAAATGACGCCATTTTATATATTGATTTCCTACATTGATTATTATGAATCATTTTACTCACCCTGCCTGTTTGAATGTTGCCTCCTCGCGGGTAACGTGCAGATGACCACGTTTAGTCGTGGATGCCGTTGAGGACTTTTGAAGTTTTTAGTTGTTGGCCTTTTAGTTAACTTAGAGGGTCTTGCTCTGATAGTGTAACATTGGGTTGGGGTCTTGAGTTAAACCATGTTTTATTGTGTTATTTTGATTATCTTTTCGTATAAGGGTACATTGGGATTATGCCTTTTGAGTTCCGATGCCTTTGTGAAATTTTTGATATCTTTTGGGAAACCCTGTTGTTTACGGAGCCTTGACCTATTTTTGATTTATTGGGAAATGTACGCCCTTTGAGGTGATGTTGATTGAGTTTATTATTTTACTCTGATATATGTGATTATTTTTTCATTTAATTGTGGGGTAGAATAAGGGTTTTACATTAGTGGTTGTCGCTACTGCGAAAATCGGCGCCGGCTGACAGAAGAGTCGCCACCGTGCGTTATTTATCCCAACGGAGGGAAAGGAAACGCTCTAAGTAAACCTCGCAAAAAACGGGAAAGGTATGGTCATCGCAACCAAAGCCTGGGTTCGGGAGTCGGTTACGCAAGGGGGAGGTATTAGCACCCCTCACGTCCGTCGTACTCGACGGGATCCACGCTTGCTTGGGTTGTCTAAAGGATGCAAAACAATCTATCTACGCCTGCTAAATCTAAACGGAAGGGAATTGACTCGATAGAGCGTCGCACTCTATGCCTACATATTCTCAAGAGAGAAAGTCAGAGTCGACGTAGTTCGGGAAACTACAGGGAATTGGCTCACCAAGACTTCGCGTCTTGTGCCTACGTACTTCCACACAGCATGGAAGATCAGAGCTGTCGTAGTTCAGGCTAACTACGGCTAAACAGGGTGTTCTCACACAGCAGTGAGAAATTAAACTGGTTTTAAAGGTACGGGAACCTATGGGAAAAACTACGGTCTGGTCTCAAATGCGCAAGGGCGAGAGAAAGGGATAACAATCAGTCGTCAGCGGGACAGTCTCGATCACACAGCAGCGAGAGAACAAAAGGTTAGTTGTTAGTGTGCTCGCTAGGATATCGCGTCATATGCCTACATATTCTCGTCTGGTACGAGAAATCAGAGCAGCTGTAGTTCGGCTACTTTCGGGACCACAACTCAAATCTCATTTTATTAACATTCTGAAAAATGATTACAATGATTGAGTACTGGAAAATAATCTCCTAGAAAATACTATCCTATCCATCTACCATGGAAAATCAATGGAAAATAGTCCCCTAACAAGTGGACTTCTAAAACTATCTCTAAAAGTGTGAAATAAACTCCTATGAAAAATATCTATTCTAAAAAATATTGAATCTACAAAGTAATATTTTTTTTACTATTTTTCTTACTATTTTTCCTTCTATATTTCTTTTTCTCATTTTTTTCGATATTCTTTTATTCATATTTTTCTTTTTTTCAATCTTTTTCTCTATTTTTTTATTCATTTCTTTTTCTTTTCTTTCTACTTTTTATATTTCTTTTTTTTTTCACAATATTTTTCATATTCTTTTCTCTATATAAAACAACAAAACTATATATAAAAAAAATAGAAAAGAAAAATAAAGGGAGGGGTGTGTAGTTATTACAGGGGGTGCAGTAATTAGTAAAACAAAATAAAACAGAAAACCAAATGGGACCAGCCCAGCGAAGTAAAATGGGAATAAAAAAAATGAGGAAAAGGGGTGCAGCTGGTAAAGCCCGCTGGAATCAGGCCCAGAATTCACTCAACACACAAACAGGGGGTGGGAAACCAAAAAACGGGGTGTGAATCCAAAAGGGGAAAATCCCTTGGGCTTTGAGGCCCAAACCTCTGAGTCCGACCTTCTCACGCCCCATTCCCTCTCAGAAACCCTAAACTTCTCCTTCTTCTCTCGTACTGTTCATAGCCGCCGCTTCCCCTTCTCTCTCCTCGCTCCCTCTTTCACAACTCTGACTAACCCTCTCCCACTCCCAACTTCGTTTCTTTCAAGTATAATCAACCCTAACGGAATCCAACAAATTAATTGAACTTCCTCAACATTGACTGAAGTTCGACGATATTTGGTGAAGGTCTCAAGTGGAACGAAGGTCTATGGCGCATGTTGACGGAATGGAGATCGGGAAGTATTGTGTAACTTGTTTGAAGACTCAATGAAGATCTCAGGATCTTGTTAACGGAAGTTCTTCGAGATGACTGGAAACGGAAAGCATATTACTGGAAATTCGTTAAATGTGGTGGAAATCTACGGACCATGTGTGAAGTTGAGGATTGCTGATGATTTCTGAGGAAGGTTCTTGGAATATTTCTTGATGAACATGCGAGATGAAAATCCGTTGGAGGTTTTGCGTTGGCGTGTTCGTTGAAGTCTGACTCGTGTTTGTTGATGAAGGTTCTCGTGGTAGATCTGAAGCTGTTGACGAAAGCTCTTGACCTGGAGATCTGTTCTTGATGAAGATCTGGAAACTATTGAGTTTCTGATGAAGAACGCGATGAACATCATGATCAACACGGTGGAGATTCAAGAATTCCTGGAGAAACGAGTGCGTGTTCTTGATCTGGAAACCAACTGATGAACGAAGGTGCGAATCTAGAGATTTGTTGGAAATGTTGAAGATTGTTGTTGATTTGCGATGAAAGCGTTCTTCGCGTTTCTGGCAATTTTCTGGTGATGTTGAAGCTTGGTGAAGAACCTTGTTGCATTCTGGAAAAATATGATCATCGATGTTGATGATGATGTTGATTAGAGGACAGAGACGAGAGGAGAAAGATGAAGATCATGCGAAAACGATGAAGATTCTGGGTTCTTTGAGTTTTCCGGTGAAGTTCACGGCGGGGGGCGGTGGTCGGAGACAGTTGGAAGATGACCGGAGTTGGTTGGTGGTGGCCGGCGATGGTTAGGGACGGTGGTTGCATGGCCGCCGGCCATGCAACCGGTGAGGCTTAGAGGAAGACAAGTGGCATGGTGAGGTGGCAGGGGGAGCGTTGCATGGATGCCACGTGGTGAGGGGGAGAGGATAATGGGAAACGTGGCTTCTGAGTGTGAAATGGAAAAATGAGGTGGTGTTTTCTCATGAGCACGCGTGGATGATTATATACTTGACACATGGCACTTCTCTGGACTGAAATGGACAAAAACGATTTTGGGCCTCCAAAAAGCCATTATGGGCCCACGAAAATGATACAATAAACCCAAAAAAAAACTGAATTAAAAAGATTAAACCCAATTAAACTAATTAAAACCTTAAACCTAATTAACTAATTAAAATCTGACTTACTCTAATTAATTCTAAAAACTATTAACTAATAAAAATAAAAACTCTAAACATCTCTATTTAAAATTTTACTAAATTCCTATTAAATCTCTAATAAAATCTATACTATTTAATAAAATTATTAAATCCTATATTAAAACATATCTAAAACTATTAGATCCTATAATATCTATTAAAATTCTATTTAAAACTAATAAAAGAAAAATCTATTATATTCTATTAAAACTATTAAAAAAAACTATTAAAACCTATTAAAAACTCTATAAATTCTATAAAAAAAAATTTAAAGCTATTAAAAATATTAAAAAATCTATTTAAACTCTGAAAAATCTAAAAAGCCTATTAAAACTATAAAAAATCTATTTAAATCTATAAAAAGGCTATAAAATCCTAAAAAAATGCAAACAAAAGCAAATAACCAATATAAAAGAGAGCGCGAGACCAGATCGAAGCAAAACAATAAATCCGGACACCAAGAACCTCAAAAATTACTGCGTAAGCTGAAAACACCCAGGAAGCGCGTGACTTCTCAAAATAACCTCTGATTATCCGAACCGGTCTGAGATACCTGAAAATGCGACAGCAGGGCTGTAATCCCGATAAAATCACCATGATTGAGGAAATGCCCTATATGCAGTATGCAAATGCGAATGCGAAAATGCGTCGAAGCATAAACCGAAAGTGGCACCGGTTGGTCAAATTTTAGGGTGCAACAGCTGCCCCTATTCAAACGGCTTGGACCCGAAGGGTTGAAGAGCGCGCAGCCTTCAAACATTCGAGGTACGAGACGATTGAATACTAAGAACCCGGAAATTTGCCAACCGCAGAAATAAACTACACAACTGTTTGGGGAACGACATCCACCAACTGAATCTGGTTGTTACGGCAACAACTGATCCGACGTCTGATAATTCTGATTTCAACCTCAACCACCTATGTAACGCCACAGGTACTGAACACTTTTCGCAAAACACATCTGTCCACAACTGGACTAACCTTATCAACACAAGAAGAGAGACAAATTCTTCAACACGAACAGAGATTCTGTTGTCACAGGAGTAACCTTGTCCACATCTGGACCCAAATTCCGCCAAATCACGAATAAACACAAATCTGTCCACGTCAGGACTCACATCACGGAAAAATCCCGGCGCTTTCGCTGGGGAAACATTTCTGTCTAATCACAGGAAACTCCATCCGTCTATCCATACGGGAACATCATCTGCCTGAACATAGGAAACTTCATCCGCCTATTCATACGGGAACATCATCACAGGAAACTTCATCCGCCTATTCATACAGGAACATCATCTGTCTGAACACAGGAAATTTCATCCGCCTATTCATACGGGAATATCATCTGCCTGAACACAGGAAATTTCATCCGCCTATTCATACGGGAACATCATCTGTCTGAACACAGGAAACTTCATCCGCCTATTCATACGGGAACATCATCTGTCTGAACACAGGAAACTTCATCCGCCTATTCATACGGGAATATCATCTGCCTGAACACAGGAAATTTCATCCGCCTATTCATACGGGAACATCATCTGCCTGAACACAGGAAATTTCATCCGCCTATTCATACGGGAACATCATCTGCCTGAACACAGGAAACTTCATCCGCCTATTCATACGGGAAAATCATCTGCCTAAACACAGGGAATTTCATCCGCCTATCCATACGGGAAAATCATCTGCCTAAACACAGGAAACTTCATCCGCCTATTCATACGGGAACATCATCTGTCTGAACACAGGAAACTTCATCCGCCTATTCATACGGGAAAATCATCTGCCTGAACACAGGAAATTTCATCCGCCTATTCATACGGGAACATCATCTGCCTAAACACAGGGAATTTCATCCGCCTATCCATACGGGAAAATCATCTGCCTAAACACAGGAAACTTCATCCGCCTATTCATACGGGAACATCATCTGCCTGAACACAGGAAATTTCATCCGCCTATTCATACGGGAACATCATTTGCCTAAACACAGGAAACTTCATCCGCCTATCCATACGGGAAAATCATCTGCCTAAACACAGGAAATTTCATCCGCCTATTCATACGGGAAAATCATCTGCCTGAACACAGGAAATTTCATCCGCATATTCATACGGGAACATCATCTGCCTGAACACAGGAAATTTCATCCGCCTATTCATACGGGAACATCATCTGCCTGAACACAGGAAATTTCATCCGCCTATTCATACGGGAACATCATCTGCCTGAACACAGGAAACTTCATCCGCCTATTCATACGGGAACATCATCTGTCTGAACACAGGAAACTTCATCTGCCTATTCATACGGGAAAACCATCATCTGCCTGAACACAGGAAATTTCATCCGCCTATTCATACGGGAACATCATCTGTCTAAACACAGGAAACTTCATCCGCCTATTCATACGGGAACATCATCTACCTGAACACAGGAAATTTCATCCGCCTTTGCTACGGGTAATACTCTATCAAATACAGGTTTTCTGCCTATCTTTGCAGCAGCTAGCTCCATCAACCACATGGGTAACACAATATGAGTCTAGTCTTCCGAATTTCAGTGCTGTCATGACAGCAAATCTGAGAAGGCCTCTACTGGGGATTTTCTGAATCCACACTGCCAGACACCTATTTTAACATAGGCGGCGACTTCCAAAGATTGATTCACGAATTCTTTTGATGCTGTCACAATAACAACCTTGAAGAAATACTCCGCTAGAGGGGTAAGAGAAACTTAACCAAGCAACTCTGGGGAATAATGCCACAATTGACATTATCATTACATGTCTCACGCCGAGATCCTGAATGTTTGGTAATTAATTTGAGTAAGAGCTCTCTCCACCTGCATGGGAAACAATCCTTGAAAACAAACGGTTAACCAACCTGGTTTATGTTTCAAAATGCATATGTTTGACAATGGCGTAATGCTCCATTCGACATGGAAATGCTACGCGTTTTTATTTGGTGGATGCAAATATGACACTATATGCCGATGCAAATGCAGACTCGAACTGCTGGGATACAGAAAGCCGCTTCAGCAAAATAAATGCTGAAGACAACGCCAACTCCACTGGGGATGACCAGGTGTCACAGAATTATTCCAGCAAAATAAATGCTGGAAGAGTGAAGCCAACTTCGCTGAGGAATAACTGAATGTGCCAATCATGATTGGACTTCTGCTGGGGAGTGAACGGGTATCACACGGTATTCCGACAAAATAAATGCCAGGATACACCACCAACTCTTCCGGGGAGAGTTTTAGTCTTCGAGTTCCACTGGGAGGAAAGAAAACACTTGCTGGAAAGAGAACTCCGCTGGGGATGGAACGATTCTCTTGGGGAAAATCAATTGACTCCGCTGTGGGAGAGTAAATGACCCTACTAGGAAGGGTAAACTGTCTAAGTACAGCTCACAAGTTGGCAATATTAATCTTCTGAGGCTTGCTTGAGATGGGGGATCCTTTTGGGGGACACCACGATATCTGAACACAACCTTCGATCTAGGAATCGTCAATTCTGCTGAGAGTAAACGCCCTGCTGGAGACTGCCCTTTGGATAAGCTGCGACTAGCTGGGGAATTTGATCCTTCTTTAGTAAGGGACATTGTCATCTCAGAAGCGTAACCTGCATGAGGATTCACTTCACATAACAATCAAGTCTTTTCGTTACGAGCTTCTGGTTAGGACTCTTCGATCCCCGTATCCTGACGGTTAGATCTGAACTGTTTCTGTACGTCAAACCCCAAAAGAATGTCCCAACAACATCTTTTGTTTTTAGGGTGTTCTGCCCCGGTCTTGCGATAATATTTTGCCCCTGATCGACTGATTCGTGGAACAATGCCCATAGCTACGAGAGATTTGCCAAATCTCGACCTGATTGCCCCAGATTTACTGATTCTCGGATGTACGACTTTATTGGGGATAACCGAACGCGCCAAGTAGGCTGGGGCTTTTGTACATTCGTGATAGGTCATACACTCCTGATGCTGGACAATACCCTGTCCGAATTCACGGCTTCTAGTAGAAGGGTCAATGGAGGGCAGCACGACTTCCCGATATTTGTCTCAAACTTGAAGATCGGCTGAATCTGCTCAAGTAGCTCTGAGTAACTCTGATGACACTGAGAAGAACAACTCTTTCGCCTCTGTTATGCCCTGGCCTGCAGGAATCTCTGTGGGATAGTCTGAAAATATGTACCCTGACGGTTTAATATGAACTGCCCCAGCATTCTGAACTTCCTCGAGATACTTCGAATCGAACGTCTCTCGAATAAAGACATGCCCCTGTCTGCAATGACTTTGCCTTAATCTGGTTCTCGGAAAAACCCACTCTGAACCGAAAGCACCTTTCTACAATACGACCTTGCGGTGGCTTACCCCGGTGCTTCCCTCAATTCAACAACTATCAACATCGTAACTTGCCCCTGAACGAGCGTTGAGCGACTTAACCTGCCCTGATCAAACATAACATTCTGGATAACTGCCCCTGATTGGCTCTCGAGAAGATTCGCTTCTGATCAACTGCTCCGTGATCAACTGATGCTTCGGGACTTTTCCTCAGACTAATTGATTCCGAACTCACTGGAAGTCAATGCCCCGGATTCACAGGGTTTCTCAACATTCACCATTCTGATCCAGACTGCTGAATTATTCAATCCTGTTCGATTATTCCCTGTTGGAATTTCTTTCCTGTCAACTACTAACCTGCAAGCAAAATTGTTCAATCCCGAATGGTAATTTTAATGCAGTGTTCATGCAAATTTTGAAAATTTTTTTGCGCTGTCACTCATTTACATATCATGATTGTGAGTGACGAATGAACCAAAGTTCAAACGTAGTGCTTATGTGATCAGTGAAAAATACAACAAGGATATGACTAGCAAATCAAGAGGGAGTCAGGTTACTCAACCTTACCGTAATGCGCCTTCAGAATAAACCTTGCCTCAATTAGGTCTTTTAAGGGTTGTATCGTGGTCGGGTTCACGGTTCGTGAAACAAAGGATATTTGGCTCAAATTATGTTTTGTACCCACCCCTTCTACGTGATGATCTCTGATCCTAAAGTTCAGTTAACGTGGCTCAAGCGCTCGCCTCTTCGAGAGGTATGTTGAATGGTAAGGACCATGGCTAAGGAAAACTCACAAGGTTTTCGGAGTGACAGTTACCCCTTTTTCATTTTCGGTGTCTGTATCCACACGACTTTGTCCTTGTTCGGGGATTTGTCTTTTTATATCCCTTTTTTTGTTCTTTTGATTCCCTAATTTTTTCCTGGACTGACTCCTTTTGAGTTCTTTTCGATTTTTCTTCTGAAGTCCAGCGGGATGCCCTAATTTTTTGCCTAAGTATTAGCTTTCCAGCTTTTTTCTTTTTCTTTTTACTTTGCGGGCTCTCTTATTCTTTTTTTTTCTTTTTCTTGGAACACAATCGTGTGACACCGATTGTCTTGATTGCCCCGAAAGGTTTGTAACTGTCTTACTCCTGATTGGTGAGGTTTAACCATTGTGGTTGGCAATATACGACCTCTTGAGAGGTATAAACTGCGATTGGTCCTCGAAAGGCAACACTCCTCTATAAGACTTGAACACTCGGTCAAGCTAACTGACAACTACCCCGCCCCGGGTTAAGATGTGAGGGTTTAAAAAGTCCGAAAAACTTCTACTTCCTGGCTCGAAATGGTTAACAAGGGACTAACTCCTTATATCTCCAGTGTTTTAGGGGATTTGAAACAATGCCTTGTACGTCATCGGCAAGGTTTTATCTGACAGCATACGATCATCGGTTATAAGTATTCAGTTTCGTCATCCTCCCTCAAATCTTTGCTAATCATAGTGATAAAGTGGAGTAAATAAAATGCAAGTGTCAATGCAATGCAATAAATGAGCGACAGCGACATGATTAATTCAGAAAAATGCATAGTCACTTTATCAATATTACCATTCGAAACATACAATGTTTAACAACAAGTAGTAACTAACCGAAAAGAAACTACAAATGCAAATGATAAAAAGCCTGAGGACTGCCAATGCTGAGGGTGCCCGCCTGTCTGGACCACTGGCTTCTTGAAAAGGACCCTCTGAGTCTACGAGCTTAGACAGCTGAGAGGTTGGCATGAACAAACAAAACTCCTTCTGGAAGGGAAATGTACTCTTGGTCGATCAACTGTTGTACTTTTGCCTGAAAAGCTTTGCAATCTTCAGTTGAATGTCCCAGGGATCTGCCATGGTAACTACACTGAGCGTGGGGATTGTACCCTGGAGGGTAAGGCTCTGCAACAGGCTTAAGAGCTTTAGGTTCCACCAAAAAAATCTGGATCAAAGATGGCAGAATTTGGCTATATGGCATAGGCACTGGGTGGGAAGGAGCATTCCTTCGTTCCAAGTTGTTGCGAGGTCGATTCTGATTCTGACGCTGATTCTGATAACCTCGGCCGCGAGTTCGCTGATTAGCATGAGGAGCGACATAAAGTTCCCGATGGGACGCCCTAGGCACAATTGTCTGTCCAGAATAACAAGACACAGAAGATACTGACCGCTGAGAAGACGAAGACCCAACATATTTTACCGATTCGACTTGAGGATACCCCACATCATTCATGATTGCATTGACCACAATTCCTTCTTCAGTTTGAAAGCTATAGAAAGATTCTGTTTCGCTAGCCTGACCGCTTGAAACATTCTGGATTCTTCCACCATACTCGATGCGCTCTCCTACCTTTACCAATTCAGAGAAAGTTGGTGCAACTCCAAGCATTCTTTCAAAGTACGGGCTCTGCAAGGAGTTTACGAACATGCCTTTCAACTCTCGGTCTTGAAGCGGTGGTTGCATTCTAGCAACAAATTCTCTCCATCTCTGAACATACTTCCTGAAAGGTTCATTGTTCCCTTGAGACAATTCTTACAGCTACATGCGACTAGGAGCTTCATCAAGATTGTAGTCATACTGCTTCAGGAAAGCATCGGCTAAATCCGCCCATGATCGGATCTGATCACTCTCTAACTGCATATACCAACTCAGAGATGCCCCAGTCAGACTATCTTGAAAGAAGTGAATCATCAGCTTGTCGTTATGCACGAATGAAGTCATTCTCCGGCAGAACATAACCAAATGTAGCTTCGGACAGCTATCCCCTTTGTACTTCTCGAAATTGGGCGCTTTGAACTTTGGAGGCAATACAAGACCTGGCACCAAACACATGTCTGCAGCATTCAGGTCAAGAGCGCTCTTATTCACCAAGGCAGCAATCTGGTCTTCCAACGTCTGAAGTCTTCCCATATACTCAGCAGTCAGTGGGTTCTGAATATCAACCTGTGGAACAACTCTCGGAGGTGGCCAAATCCTTGGAGAATCTGGCGTAGAGAAAGCGAAATTGTGATACTCGGCGTCATTGAAAGAAAATGGACCACTGACAGGGGTTTGCGCTGGCTGGGCAACATTGCTCATCTGAGCTCTTTGACCATTGTTATCTCCTCTATGCATAGCTGTGATGTCTTCCCTGATCTGACTCACCTGGTGTTTCAACAATTCGAACTCCGCCCGAGTAATAACCAAGTCCTGCTCTTCTGAAGCCATGATCTTTCCCGATGCTAACTCAAGTCCAAAACGAATGTCGGGAAATCAACTGATGAAGCGGACAAAAACGGGTAAGCTCCCTGTTCCGGATGAGGATGAATATGCAAAATGAAATGCAAATGCAAACAGTCATGCAAAAATGCAAAATGCACACACAAGGGACCAAGTGCCCCTGGCTGAGAAGAATCCACCATACTGGTCTTAGTCAGACCCATAACACTGCTCGAACCTGGTGTCAGCAAATCAAAACGGTACTCGAACCTGGCCTCCAACAGACGTCATAATGCTGTCTTCAAATATCATTGAATCTCAATCAAGAAAACCGGTAATCTGGAGGTCAAGTTACCTGCATGCCCAAACCCCTCTCACAGGTAGGTGTCCTAATAGCTGACACAAGGTATGACATCCTATGCGGTCGTCGGCGTCACAGACTTTCAGGGTTGACGATACGATTCCCAGAAGGAGTGGCATCATCAAATCCTGAAGAGGCCTCACTTAGCCAACTTCTAAATGATCGGTTCCCAGAGTCGACAATCCAACTAACCAGCAACCCGAGCCACCCAAAGGGTAGGACAGGAGGCCAACCAGAAGAACCTCGTCTGAGTGTGGATTTCGCAGGACACTAGGACATGCAAAGCATGTGCGCGCCCACTACTTTCCACTCTAATTCTAGGTGCACTCAAGCTCAGGTCCGGCTTATCTCTCAGTCATAGAACACCCGTCACACCCCAATACAGCAATAATAACAATAATATAATGCTGAAAGTAAATGACAGAAAAAGTAAATCCATACAAAATCCTCGACGAGAAAACAAGCGTTAGGATTGACTCGCTTAGGGGACATTGGGTCCCCAGCAGAGTCTCCAGCTGTCGCTACTGCGAAAATCGGCGCCGGCTGACAGAAGAGTCGCCATCGTGCGTTATTTATCCTAACGGAGGGAAAGGAAACGCTCGAAGTAAACCTCGCAAAAAACGGGAAAGGTATGGTCATCGCAACCAAAACCTGGGTTCGGGAGTCGGTTACGCAAGGGGAAGGTATTAGCACCCCTCACGTCCGTCGTACTCGACGGGATCCACGCTTGCTTGGGTTGTCTAAAGGATGCAAAACAATCTATCTACGGCTGCTAAATCTAAACGGAAGGGAATTGACTCGATAGAGCGTCGCACTCTATGCCTACGTATTCTCAAGAGAGAAAGTCAGAGTCGACGTAGTTCTGGAAACTACAGGGAATTGGCTCGCCAAGACTTCGCGTCTTGTGCCTACGTACTTCCACACAGCATGGAAGATCAGAGCTGTCGTAGTTCAGGCTAACTACGGCTAAACAGGGTGTTTTCACACAGCAGTGAGAAATTAAACTGGTTTTAAAGGTACGGGAAACTATGGGAAAAACTACGGTCTGGTCTCAAATGCGCAAGGGCGAGAGAAAGGGATAACAATCAGTCGTCAGCGGGACAGTCTCGATCGCACATCAGCGAGAGAACAAAAGGTTAGTTGTTAGTGTGCTCGCTAGGATATCGCGTCCTATGCCTACATATTCTCGTCTGGTACGAGAAATCAGAGCAGCTGTAGTTCGGCTACTTTCGGGACCACAGCTCAAATCTCATTTTATTAACATTTTGAAAAATGATTACAATGATTGAGTACTGGAAAATAATCTCCTAGAAAATACTATCATATCCATCTACCATGGAAAATCAATGGAAAATAGTCCCCTAACAAGTGGACTTCTAAAACTATCTCTAAAAGTGTGAAATAAACTCCTATGAAAAATATCTATTCTAAAAAATATTGAATCTACAAAGTAATATTTTTTTTACTATTTTTCTTACTATTTTTCCTTCTATATTTCTTTTTCTCATTTTTTTCGATATTCTTTTATTCATATTTTTCTTTTTTTCAATCTTTTTCTCTATTTTTTATTCATTTCTTTTTCTTTTCTTTCTACTCTTTATATTTCTTTTTTTTTTCACAATATTTTTCATATTCTTTTCTCTATATAAAACAACAAAACTATATATAAAAAAAAATAGAAAAGAAAATATAAAGGGGGGGGTGTAGTTATTACAGGGGGTGCAGTAATTAGTAAAACAAAATAAAACAGAAAACCAAATGGGCCCAGCCCAGCGAAGTAAAATGGGAATAAAAAAAATGAGGAAAAGGGGTGCAGTTGGTAAAGCCCGCTGGAATCAGGCCCAGAATTCACTCAGCACACAAACGGGGGGTGGGAAACCAAAAAATGGGGTGTGAATCCAAAAGGGGAAAATATCTTGGGCTTTGAGGCCCAAACCTCTGGGTCCGACCTTCTCACGCCCCATTCCCTCTCAAAAACCCTAAACTTCTCCTTCTTCTCTCGTACTGTTCATAGCCGCCGCTTCCCCTTCTCTCTCCTCGCTCCCTCTTTCACAACTCTGACTAACCCTCTCCCACTCCCAACTTCGTTTCTTTCAAGTATAATCAACCCTAACGAAATCCAACAAATTAATTGAACTTCCTCAACATTGACTGAAGTTCGACGATATTTGGTGAAGGTCTCAAGTGGAACGAAGGTCTATGGCGCATGTTGACGGAATGGAGATCGGGAAGTATTGTGTAACTTGTTTGAAGACTCAATGAAGATCTCGGGATCTTGTTAACGGAAGTTCTTCGAGATGACTGGAAACGGAAAGCATATTACCGGAAATTCGTTGAATGTGGTGGAAATCTACAGACCATTTGTGAAGTTGAGGATTGCTGACGATTTCTGAGGAAGGTTCTTGGAATATTTCTTGATGAACATGCGAGATGAAAATCCGTTGGAGGTTTTGCGTTGGCGTGTTCGTTGAAGTCTAACTCGTGTTTGTTGATGAAGGTTCTCGTGGTAGATCTAAAGCTGTTGACGAAAGCTCTTGACCTGGAGATCTGTTCTTGATGAAGATCTGGAAACTATTGAGTTTCTGATGAAGAACGCGATGAACATCATGATCAACACGGTGGAGATTCAAGAATTCCTGGAGAAACGAGTGCGTGTTCTTGATCTGGAAACCAACTGATGAACGAAGGTGCGAATCTAGAGATTTGTTGGAAATGTTGAAGATTGTTGTTGATTTGCGATGAAAGCGTTCTTCGCGTTTCTGGCAATTTTCTGGTGATGTTGAAGCTTGGTGAAGAACCTTGTTGCATTCTGGAAAAATATGATCATCGATGTTGATGATGATGTTGATTAGAGGACAGAGACGAGAGGAGAAAGATGAAGATCATGCGAAAACGATGAAGATTCTGGGTTCTTTGAGTTTTCCGGTGAAGTTCACGGCGGGGGGCGGTGGTCGGAGACAGTTGGAAGATGACCGGAGTTGGTTGGTGGTGGCCGGCGATGGTTAGGGACGGTGGTTGCATGGCCGCCGGCCATGCAACCGGTGAGGCTTAGAGGAAGACAAGTGGCATGGTGAGGTGGCAGGGGGAGCGTTGCATGGATGCCACGTGGTGAGGGGGAGAGGATAATGGGAAACGTGGCTTCTGAGTGTGAAATGGAAAAATGAGGTGGTGTTTTCTCATGAGCACGCGTGGATGATTATATACTTGACACATGGCACTTCTCTGGACTGAAATGGACAAAAACGATTTTGGGCCTCCAAAAAGCCATTATGGGCCCACGAAAATGATACAATAAACCCAAAAAAAAACTGAATTAAAAAGATTAAACCCAATTAAACTAATTAAAACCTTAAACCTAATTAACTAATTAAAATCTGACTTACTCTAATTAATTCTAAAAACTATTAACTAATAAAAATAAAAACTCTAAACATCTCTATTTAAAATTTTACTAAATTCCTATTAAATCTCTAATAAAATCTATACTATTTAATAAAATTATTAAATCCTATATTAAAACATATCTAAAACTATTAGATCCTATAATATCTATTAAAATTCTATTTAAAACTAATAAAAGAAAAATCTATTATATTCTATTAAAACTATTAAAAAAAACTATTAAAACCTATTAAAAACTCTATAAATTCTATAAAAAAAAATTTAAAGCTATTAAAAATATTAAAAAATCTATTTAAACTCTGAAAAATCTAAAAAGCCTATTAAAACTATAAAAAATCTATTTAAATCTATAAAAAGGCTATAAAATCCTAAAAAATGCAAACAAAAGCAAATAACCAATATAAAAGAGAGCGCGAGACCAAATCGAAGCAAAACAATAAATCCGGACACCAAAAACCTTAAAAATTACTGCGTAAGCTGAAAACACCCAGGAAGCGCGTGACTTCTCAAAATAACCTCCGATTATCCGAACCGGTCTGAGATACCTGAAAATGCGACAGCAGGGCTGTAATCCCGATAAAATCACCATGATTGAGGAAATGCCATATATGCAGTATGCAAATGCGAATGCGAAAATGCGTCGAAGCATAAACCGAAAGTGGCACCGGTTGGTCAAATTTTAGGGTGCAACAGTGGTATCAGAGAAGGTCGGTCGGTCCGGCCAAGTTTTTATGTTGTTAGTCCCCTGTCAGTCAATAGTGTGAGAACACTATTGGATGAGTTGTTTTCTTCTAACCCCGTTGGTGGTTGTAGAAGGCTGGAAGAAATGATCGTGCTATTGCTGATGCGCTGGAATCACTTGCCCAAGTGATGGCCCAGAATGGTGGACCGCCAGATGAGTTTTGTGCTTTGGGAAAGTTCCAGAGGAACAATCCACCGACTTTTGTGGGCACTCACGATCCTGATGGCACGCAGAAGTGGCTGAAAGTGATTGAGAAGATTTTCCGAGTTATGGCATGCACTGATGCTCAGCAAGTGCAGTTTGGTACGCATATGCTAGCAGAGGAAGCTGAGGACTGGTGGGATAACACTCGTTAGAGATTGGGAGGTGCTGGCATTGCAATAACTTGGGTTGTGTTTAAGGAAGAATTTTTGAGGAAGTATTTTTCTGAAGATGTTCGGGGCAAGAAAGAGGTGGAATTCCTTGAGCTAAAACAAGGGAATATGATTGTGGCTGATGCGGAGATGTCAAAGTGTCTCAAGTTTGAGAATGGGTTGAGACCAGAGATTAAGCAAGGAATTAGGTACCAACAGATTCGTCAGTTTGCGGAACTGGTGGACAAGAGCATAATTTATGATGAGGATAGTCGCGCTCGATCTACTCACTACAAGCAGCTAAGTGTGAAGAAAGAGAAAGGTTAGTATAGAGGGAAACCGTATGTGACTTCTGGTGGTAAAGGGAAGTAGAAGGCTTCAGATGGGAAAAAGTCAAGTGGGGGAGCAGCTACCGCTCTAGGCAAGTGTTATAAGTGTGGCGAGCAAGGTCACCGTGCTGAGGTTTGTAGGACGCTGAGATGTGATCATGGTGGCAAGAGAGGTCATAGAGCTACTGACTGTAAAGAAGAAGCTCCGACTTGCTTCAACCGTGGAGAGAAGGTTCATATCAGTACCCAGTGCCAGCAACCAAAGAAGACTGCTACTGCTGCTCAGACAAATGACAGAGTGTTTGCTTTGAGCGGTGCAGAAGAATCCAAGACAGATAACTTGATTAGAGGTACTTGCTTTATTAATGATGTTGAATTGATTGCTATGATTGATACTGGTGCTACTCATTCGTTTATTTCTCTTGAATGTGCTAAGAGGTTGAATTTGAAATTATCTTCTATGATTGGGAGTATGGTTTATTGATACCCTGACTAATGGTTCTGTGACTACTGCATTAGTCTGTTTGAGCTGCCCTTTGACCATTTATGATAAGAATTTTGTGATGGACTTGGTCTGTCTATCTTTGCATCAAAATGATGTTATTCTCGGAATGAACTGGTTGGAGTACAACTATGTTCATATCGATTGCTACAACAAGACTGTGAGGTTCCCAGAGTTTGGTGATGGTGGATAGCTGATGTATGTATCTGCCAAGCAAGTAGAAGCACTCTTGGAAGATGAGGCTCAGATGTTTGCATTGTTTGCATCACTTCAAGTTAATTATAAAGCAGTGAGCCTGGAACTACCAGTTGTTCGGGAATTTCCAGAAGTATTTCCAGACGACATGAGTGACTTACCTCCTGAGTGTGAGGTAGAGTTTACTGTTGATGTGATATCGGGCACTAGTCCTATGTCGATGGATCCTTATCGGATGTCTGCATTTGAGTTAGGGGAATTGAAGAAATAGTTGGAAGAGCTGCTTCAGAAGAAGTTTATTTGACCGAGTGTTTCTCCGTGGGGTGCTCCTGTGCTGTTGGTGAAGAAGAAAGATGGTAGCATGAGATTGTGTGTGGATTATCGGCAATTGAATAAAGTAACAATCAAGAATAAGTATCCACTTCCGAGGATTGATGATTTGATGGATCAATTGGTGGGTGCTGGTGTGTTTAGCAAGATTGATTTGAGGTTTGGTTATCATCAGATTCACGTTAAGCCTGATGATATTCCGAAGGCAGCTTTCAAAACGAGGTATGGACACTATTAATATACTGTGATGTCGTTTGGTGTATCTAATGCACCTGGTGTATTCATGGAGTATATGAATAAGATTTTTCATCCTTATTTGGATCAGTTTGTGGTAGTGTTCATTGACGATATCTTGATATATTCTAAGTCCGAGGAAGAGCATGTGTAACATCTAAGAGTGGTATTGCAGGTTTTGAGAGACAATAAGCTTTACGCCAAGTTGTCCAAGTGTGAGTTTTGGTTGAAGGAAGTGAGTTTCCTTGGCCATGTGATTTCTAGCGGAGGAATTGCTATTGATCCGTCGAAAGTTGATGTTGTGTTGCAGTGGGAGACTCCAAAGTCTGCTACTGAAATTCGAAGTTTCCTTGGATTGACTGGTTATTATCGCAGGTTTATAGAAGGATTTTCAAAGTTGGCACTGCCATTGACTCAGTTGACTCGAAAGGGTCAAGCTTATGTATGGGATGTTGCTTGTGAGAAGAGTTTTGTAGAACTCAAGAAGAAGTTGACGACCGCTCCAGTGTTGATTTTGCCAAATCCGAGTTAGTCTTTCGTAGTGTATTGCGATGCATCGAAGATGGGTCTTGGAGGCGTATTGATACATAATGGTCAGGTCGTTGCTTATGCTTCCAAACAACTAAAGGTTCATGAAAGGAATTATCCTACGCATGACTTAGAGTTGGCCGCCATGGTGTTTGTGTTGAAATTTTGGAGACATTATCTTTTGGGGTCTAGATTCGAAGTGTTCAGTGATTACAAGAGCCTGAAGTATTTGTTTGATCAGAAAGAGTTGAACATGAGGCAGAGAAGATGACTTGAACTTCTGAAGGATTATGATTTTGAACTGAGTTACCATCCTAGTAAGGCTAATGTTGTGGCTGATACGTTAAGTAGGAAGTCCTTACATATGTCGATGCTTATGGTTCGAGAGTTAGGACTGATTAAGCAATTCAGAGATATGAGTTTGCTTTGTGAAGAGACTCCTAACAGTGTGAAATTGGGTATGTTGAAGTTGACTAGTGGTATTGTTCAACAAATCAGAGAAGGTCAAAAATCTGATTTAAGTTTAGTGGATCATCTCATCTTAATCAATCAAGGTAACGTGGGTGATTTTCGGATCGACGAGAATGGTGTGATGAAGTTCAGAGATAGAGTGTGTATTTCCGATGTGCCAGAAATCAAGAAGAGCATTCTTGAGGAAGGTCACAGAAGCGGGCTAAGTATTTATCCTGGTGCCACAAAGATGTATCAATATTTTAATAAGTTGTTTTGGTGGCTGAGTATGAAGAAGGGAATTGCAGAGTTTGTGTATGCTTGTTTGACTTGTCAGAAGTCAAAGATTAAACATCAGAGACCGTCGGGTCTGATGCAACCGTTGGATATTCCAAAATGGAAATGTGATAACATTTCTATTGATTTTGTGACAAGTTTTACGAAGACTTTGAAGGGATATGACTCGATTTGGGTGACTGTTGATAGATTGACCAAATCGGCTCATTTTTTTACCGATGAGGATCAATTATTCGTTGCAAAAGCTTACCGAATTATATATTAATCAGATTTTGAAACTGCATGGTATTCCTTCAAGTATTGTGTCTTATAGAGATCCGAGATTTACATCGAGGTTTTGGGAAAGTTTGTAGACAACTTTGGGTACTATCATCCGCAGACGGATGGACAGACAGAGAGAACTATCCAGTCTTTAGAGGATTTGCTGAGAGCTTGTGTGTTGGATCAAGGTGGATCATGGGATAGTCATTTCCCGTTGATTGAGTTTACCTACAATAATAGTTATCATTCTAGTATCGGAATGGCACCGTATGAAGATTTGTATGGTAGGAGGTGTAGGACTCCTTTGTGTTGGTATGAGTCAGGCGAAAGTGTTGTACTCGGACCTGAGATTGTGCAAGAGACGACTGAAAAGATCAAGATGATCCAAGAAAAGATGAAAGTGTCGCAGAGTCGTCAGAAAAGTTACCATGATAAGAGGAGGAAAGCACTTGAATTCCAAGAGGGAGATCACGTGTTTTTGAGAGTTACGCCGGTAATTGGCGTTGGCCGAGCTTTGAAGTCTCGAAATCTCACATCGCTTTTTGTTGGTCCATATCAGATTTCGCAAAAGGTGGGGGAAGTAGCATATCAGATAGCTTTACCGCCGTCTCTTGCGAATTTACATGATGTGTTTCATGTGTCTTAGTTGAGGAAGTACATTCCAGATCCGTCGCATGTGATTCAGATGGATGATGTACAAGTGAGAGATGACTTGACTGTTGAGGCGTTGCCAGTTCGTTCGGATTGATGGGCGAGAAGTGAAGCAGCTGCGAGGTAAAGAGATTGCCTTGGTGAAGGTAGTTTGGGGAGGACCAGCTGGAGAATGTTGGACTTGGGAGCGCAAAGATCAGATGAGGGAGTCGTGTCCGACTCTGTTTCCTTGAGGTAATTTTCGAGGGCGAAAATTCTTTTAAGTGGGGGAGAGTTGTAACACCCCAAATTTTAATTGGAATATTTATTTAATTTATTTAAATAAGAATATTCACATTCCGGTGATTTTCGGTAGTTGTTGTGGAATATATGAGAAGTATGTATTTTGGGTTATTTATTTAATTAATAGTATATAATATGAATATATTAGTATTATTATTAATTTAAATAAATATAAATTAACTAAAGGCAAATTGGACAATTGAGGAGGAGTTAGTGAGGGTAATGTTGGAAAGCCCAATTTTGAGGCCCAAGGCTAGGTTTAACAAAAAGAGAATTGTGATGGGATTAGGATTCATTTTGTTAGACCGTGAAAAGAATTGAGGCCAGAGCTCTGAGGAGGAGGTTTGAGGTAAAAGCTTCGAAAGGTTTTCTGAAATATTTGAGAAGGCTTAGAGTCAGCAATTAAGGTATGGGGAGTATCTCCTTCATTGTTTTCAATGTATAATTTTAATGTATTTAAGACCGATTTAAGGGTTTAAGGGTTTTGGGCCTGATTATGAGAAAAAAAGGGAATTTGGCCTTTGTGGCCTAAATCTATTATTAAGATTTTAACTGTAGGAATTTATTTGGGTGAAAGAGAAATTAGGCCTTTGTGGCCAGAACTCTGATTTGACATTTGTCTAACCCAATAGGGAAATTTGATAGTGAGAAACTTTGATGATTATGGTGTAGTGGTAAGGGTTTATGGGATTTAGAGCGTGCATATGATACGAGATTGGCCTAATAAACCATAGGTTTTGTGTCTTTATCTCCTTAAGACCTTAGGGATGTTTTGGGGGCATTAGAGAAGTGAACCGTGGGGCTTTTGGGATGATTTTAGTAACAACGTTTTGCTGTCATCGCGTTGTTCGCACAGCGAAGAATCCTTCGCACAGCAAACAATTTCATCCCAGACTCGCACTGCAAAGAAATCCTTTGCACAACGAAGAAACTCGCCTCAGACTTCCACATCGAAATTGCTAGCTAACGCAGTAGTGTTTCATGAATGCTGATGTTGTGCAGCGATGCCTTGATGTTTGATGCTGTGATTTCTTTGACGAATTAAGATGAGTATGACTGTGAATTCTCTGTGATTTGTACATGATTATATGATGATTCCATGATGTAATGATTGATGAACTATGATGGTATTTCCATGCGTTTTGATGATTCTATGATGACATAATTTTTGATGATGATGATTATGATGAATGATGATGCACCTATGATGTCATTATGAGGATGAGTATTGACGTGTGCATCATGCATTCATGTGTATCCGGACTTTGGTTCAGGACCTTGATTACTTTGGCTTCAATCCCATTGTGCGGATGTGAGGTATTTTGATGTGCTCCAGTTCTTAAGTAGAATCGATCCTATTGATGGGGATCTATGGAGGGTTGATGGCCCAGTGTTCATCGAGCTGTGATGATTGGTACCACATCCATTGAGTCTTGTTGCATTTGCATTTATGAGATGACTTGAGTAATTTATGATGTTGTGACCTTTGATGCCTATTGATGAATATGATGATGTTGAATATGAAAATGACGCCATTTTATATATTGATTTCCTACATTGATTATTATGAATCATTTTACTCACCCTGCCTGTTTGAATGTTGCCTCCTCGTGGGTAACGTGCAGATGACCAGGTTTAGTCGTGGATGCCGTTGAGGACTTTTGAAGTTTTTAGTTGTTGGCCTTTTAGTTAACTTAGAGGGTCTTGCTCTGATAGTGTAACATCGGGTTGGGGTCTTGAGTTAAACCATGTTTTATTGTGTTATTTTGATTATCTTTCCGTATAAGGAAAACTTTGGGATTATGCCTTTTGAGTTCCGATGCCTTTGTGAAATTTTTGATATCTTTTGGGAAAACCCGTTGTTTATGGAGCCTTGACCTATTTGTGATTTATTGGGAAATGTACGCCCTTTGAGGTGATGTTGATTGAGTTTATTATTTTACTCTGATATATGTGATTATTTTTCCATTTAATTGTGGGGTAGAAAAAGGGTGTTACACTAGGTACTAATTGTTGACTCAATACAGGCTCTTCTCACGACCGTGTGTTATAAACTGAGAAATGGGGAGTAGTGCGACAAGTTCAGAAAAAAGGCGATTGAACCAGATGAAAGGCGCACAAATAAATATCGGGACGACTAAAGAAGGACAAAACTTTCACCTCTCACCATCTCCTCCAAGGTCCTCCTTAATTATTCCACTACACAGACCCACAAGCATGAGGGCTCGTAGAGGTTGAAGTTTTTTAAACCTTCACCTTCGAACCTTCGAAAGGAGCTTGGTTGTGGCGCTCACCCTTATCCTTAGGTGGCGATTGATCGCCACTTTTCTGGCGAGTTTTGATAGAGTGCCTCAAGTAAGACTTTGTTGAGTCCCTCTGGCGAGGCTTTGTTGAGTGCCTCAGGCGAGACGTTCTTAAGTCCTTATGGCAAGACTTTGTTGAGTTCCTATAACAATACTTTGTTGAGTTCTTTAAAGGGCAGTTCCCTTAAGAATTTCTTAAAGAGGAATTAATTCTTAGTATTTGGTACGTCATTCATATTCTTGCCCTTTGTAGGACATTTGTAACCTCGCCTTTTAGAGGATTTTATTTAATGACTATGCTCGTGTTTTTGGCGGCTAGTTTATGGAATCATTAATGTGATTTCCTTTCTGCCATTCACCATATCAACATTGAATGAGCGACCTATTAAGGTGATAAGGATTCTTCCTTGAAGATCTCACTATGTATTTGCCTCGTGGGTGGCAAAGATCCTTTAATGAAGGACCAACATACTTAACCACCTCGTGGTGTGGCAAGGATCCTTTAGTAAAGGTCCAATAGTTTTAATCACCTCATCGGATGACAAGGATCCTTCATCAAAGGTCCAATAATATGATTACTCTGTAAGGCGACAAGGATCTTCCTATGGAAGTCTAGCAATATGGTTATCCTGTAGGGTGGCAAGCATCTTCCTGTGGAAGTCCAACAATATGATTACCCCGTAAGGCGGCAAGGATCTTCCAGTGGAAGTCTAACAATATGATTAACACGTAAGGTGGAAAGGATCTTCATTTGGAAGTCCAACAATAAGATTACCCTGTAGGGCGACAAAGATCTTACTATGAAAGTCTAACATTAATATTTAGTTGCAGAAACATAATAAACTGTTAAAAATACTATAATTCGTTACAAGAATTTTCGTACATAAGTGATTTTCCATCTACCACTTAACTATAACAATACCTCAAGTTAGTTATGTTTCGTGTTTGGAGAATGAGCCATATATCCAATTCTTCGAGCTTGTGTGCTCCGTTAGGAAGCTTATGATATATACGATATGATCCTTTCTAGTTAGGTTGTAGTTTTCCCTGTTGGGCGGATATTACGACATATCATAGTACTACATCGCCTTCCTGCTTATCTCTTTGAATTACTTTGGAGTTGTATCTCCTAGATGATATTTGTTTAGCGATGAATTCTCGGATGTGAGTGATATCCCTTATTTCGTCCACTAGGGAGTTACATTTGAGCTCTTCTTTGTTTTCCTATTTTCTAAAGTGGGAGCGTCGCCACATTGGAATGTTGATTTTGACGGGTAGCATGGCATCTGCCCCATATACTAATTTAAAAAGAGTTTTTCTAGTGGTGAAATGAGGGGTTGTGTGGTACAACCATAATACTTCGTGCAATTGCTCAACCCACAAACCTTTGGCCTCATCCACTTTCTTCATGATTCCTTTTATTAAACCTTGTTGCAAATTCTACTTGTCTGTTCACCTGTGGGTAAACGACAAATAAAATTTAGTTTGTACCCCCGTCTCTTTGCAAAATTCGATTACAGCGGTATAGTCGAATTGTGTTGCGTTGTCTAAGACAGTGACTCTTGGTAAGCCAAATCTACACATGATGTTCTACCAATAAAAGCGGTGGACTCTTTCCACTATTATCATAGACATAACCTCTTCTTCTATCCATTTTTTGAAGTAGTCAACTCCGACAATCAATAATTTTAGTGGGTCTGGAACAACGGGAAACAACCCCAGAATTTCCACGCCCTACTAGTAAAAAGACCCAGGTATTTATACAAAATGGAGAAGGTCTGATAAAGGATGGTGTGCCTCTTGCATTTCTTACACCTCTTGACGAAAGCAATGTTGTCCTTCATTATAGAGGGCCAGTAATAGCCTATTATTAACAACTTATGGGCCAAGGCTCACATATGGATGCTATTATACCCTGATTTTGCCTTATCATTTAGTACTTTCCACTTGTCATAAATATTGCACTGCACTTAGTTTAACCCTACATTAATTGCATACATGTTTCATCTGTGTCCATTTGGCCTCTGGCCATGAACATCTATGTTTGAGTTTGGCTAGCCATGTTCTCTTAAGTTTGAAGTTCATTGAGTATTTTGTATTTGATTTAGTGAGTCCCACACATGATCATGATTGGTGTCTATGGGGCATGCTACCACTTTAATGTGTCCTTCATTATTTTCAAAACATTATATCCATCATTCATAAATCTATTTTAAACTTTAGTTTTAAACAATCTTTTTTTGTTAGACATTTTTTTCTTTTAGAGAAATTTATTTTAATACTTGCATTAGATACATTTGCAGTATAAAAAGAAAGCATGTTTTTACAAAATAAGCTTTTTAATGCACATCCATTACACCTTTTTAAATAAAATACAAAAATAGAACTTACAAAAGTTTTTATAGTTCATTGACATCATACAAAAAATTAGAAAAATAAAACAAATTCCAAGCTTGTTGGAGACCCCATATCATGCCCATTATCATTCGGCCAACATCATGCCCTTTGCTTCATATCACCATCATCTTGTACTAACTTCACCCTGCAGAGTGACTTGAAGCACCACCAAATAAGCATCAAACAATCACATGGCCATTCCAACATGGAACCCTCATCATATTAGCATACAAAATGAATTTATCAAAGAATAAAATTAAGTTAACAAACTTGTAAGAGAACATGTGGGAGATCATCATACATTAGCTTCCACACATCCATACAACATACGTGTTTTCATTTGAAATAACAAAATCAAATTTAATGAGAAAACGAAAGGTAGAACGTAAAATTCAACTACTTAGCATATCCATCATACCTCATACTAGGGCTGGAAATGAGTCGAGTCGAGTCGAACTCACCTCAGCTTGGCTCGACTCGTTAAGAATTGTTCGAATTCGAGTTCGAGTTCGAGTTCGACACGAACTTTTTTTTAAGCTCAAACTCGACTCGTTATAAGTTCACGAACAGTTCGGTTCGACTCGTTAGGTTCATCTCACGTGATTCACGAACTTAAAAACTACTTTTTTAAATAAATATATTTTTTAGTATATTTGACATTTTAAATAAATATATATATTTTAAATAAAATATTAAAATAAAATAAAAGTTATCATATTGAAATTTAACTTTATCTTCGAAATCTACTAATTCAAAACCTACACAACATTAAAGAGATACATTTGAGAGTCTAATTCAAAAACTACTAAATTTAAGATTAAATTTGTCTAAGATTTAAAATAAATATTTAAAACTAATCTTAAAGACAGTATAATTCTTTTCATATGTAATCGAGTTGACTCATGAACCTAACGAGTCGAACTATGTATAGTTCAAGTTCAGCTCATTTAGTTAACGAACTTAATTTTTCGCTCATACTCAACTCATTTGGTTCATGAACTTAGTTCAACGATTTAATTGTCGAGTCGAATTACGAACTATCTTCGAGTTGGTTTGGTTCATTGCCAGCCCTACCTCATACTAAAAAAATCTATACACATACATAGTCATGGTAACAATTTAAATCAAAGAAAATAACAAATCAAGTGCAGCATAACAAATGTGTGATCGAGTCCTTGCATCCTTCACCGTACCATCATCAGGGGTACAAACTAAATTTTTGTGGATGTGAATTGTACCTAAGAGGTTGGCTGGAACACCTTGCTAGAGCCTTAAAACTCCGGCGAGGCCTTTATCACTCCTTGCATTTTTTGCTTAAATATTTGCTACGCCTTCCTTGCGTATGATGAATTTCATACCCCAATTTTGACCGAGCTTTTTTAAAACTTTCATTCATCAGACTTTATTTCCACATTGCATCATCTGCATAGCATGGCGTCTTTCATCATGCATATTGCCTAAAATGTTAGCCGGAGTAAATTTATCGAATTTACCGACAAATCGGTTAAACTGAAAGTCAACCGTGCATAAAATCAGTGAACAAAAAATTTCAAAATTGAATTTGCACTCGTCAAAAAGTTTCAAAAAAACACTATCAAATTAATAGGGCAATCCAATTTTAACACGTACCCGCCTCCAATGTTCCTCTCTCTTTCCTTCAGCATACCATCATGACAAAGGATTTAAAAAATTGAAAAAATGAGGGTGAGAAAGATTGGCAGCAAAACACACTTATTACCCTCTCATATATTGGATGAAAACTTAAAAGATTGAGAGCATATTTCCTTTTCACTCACTCAAGTTCTTCACCTAAAAATTTTGTTTCATTTTCTTCCACCCTCAACGGCACAGTTCCCCTTTTCCTCCATCTCAAACAAAACCCACGGCCCTTTTCACCATCCTCTGTTGCTCCGAAAACCAAACTCAAACCATTACCCATGTTCATCTTTCTCTCATGCAAGAACACAACTCTTAAAACCTCATTGCGTCCTCCTTTCAACCACTAAACACAACATGTTTTCACAATATAAACAAAGCTTCCTCTATAATTTTCACCATCATCCTTTTCAACTCACCACTACTTGCAAGCTTCAAACTACCACCACCATGTTAATTGCTGCTATACCACCATAGAGTTGCCGGCAGCCATGAAACATACAACAATCTACCATAAAAACACACAAAAATAACTCAAGCCAAAACTCTAAATAGCACACGGTTTCACTCAGATTTTGCACTCCACAAATATAAAAACTAAAACACCCTCATAATCAACCTCAGGATCATTCCTTTTTTATCGCTGTGACCGTACATCTCCTCCCTAACACACCTCATTTCCACTTGTAAACAGTCACTCAACACTAATCTTCCATCACTATCACCAGAAAATCACACGCGCACCATTTTTGTCTGCCACTTGATGAATAAGAAACACTACAAATTCAGCAAACACATGAAATCTCAAACTGACAGTTCCTCCGATTCTTATTATATGGCAACAACTGTGACGCACCGCCGACACCCAACCGCCGATGTGATTCACTTTTCTGACAACAACAAACTCCAGCGCGTTCACTAGTCACCGCCAGATTTACCACTATCGAAGCTTCCTTTTAACACCACGAGAAGGCGCTCAAATCCGGCCAGCCATACAACCTTGCAGCAACCACCGTGTATTATTCCTCCGGGCTTTCAAAACAACAACAACATCACTTACAATTTCACCGGTAACACGTTAGTTTGGAACGTTGAGTTTGCTTTTTTGTTGATTGCTCGTGAATTTGGATTGTTGTTACTTTGATTTAATTGAAAAAAAGCCATGATATACCATGAGGATACTGTTTATGTTGTTTTTCGGTTCATTTTATTTTCTTTCTTTTTTGAAATATTTGTTATTTTACTTGAAGTTTTTTTTTATCAATTTCATTATTGAGCACTCACACCATATAGTTGGGCTTAATGGATGTTAGCAATTGGTAGAGGTGGCAATTAAATTAATTAAGGCAAAATCCATCCAATCCATCCATCAAAAAATTCATCCAATCCATCCACCACACAAAAAATAAGTTAATAGATTGGATTAAATTCATCCATTTATATGCATGGATGAATTCAATCCATCCATTTATATTTTAAGGATCCAATGGATTATTTTTATTTTCGTTAGATTTATTTTTTTTAAATTAGATTTTTTTTAAAATAATTAAAAAATTATTTTTTTTCTAAAAAAAAATTAATTTTTTTGAAAAATTTTTTTTTTTTCAGAACAAAAAACTGATTTGTTTTTCGAAAAAAAAAACCGACTTTTTTTTTTGGAAAAAAAATCAGTTTTTTTTTCAGAATAAAAAACTGATTTGTTTTTCGAAAATAAAATAAATTTTTTTCTCGAAAAAAAGCCGACTTTTTTTTGGAAAAAAATCGGTTTTTTTTCAGAATAAAAAACTGATTTGTTTTTCAAAAAATAAAATAAAATTTTTTCGCGAAAAAAAAACCGACCTTTTTTTTGGAAAAAAATCGGTTTTTTTTTCAGAATAAAAAACTGATTTGTTTTTCGAAAAAAAAAAACGACTTTTTTTTTGGAAAAAAAATCAATTTTTTTCTGAAAAATCGGTTTTTTTTTCAGAATAAAAAATGATTTGTTTTTCGAAAAAAAAAACCGACTTTTTTTTTTGGAAAAAAATCGGTTTTTTTTTCAGAATAAAAAACTAATTTGTTTTTAAAAAAAAAATATTTATTTTTACGAAATTAAAAAAAAAGTTGGATGGATGGATATCCATCCATTAAAAATATGTTAATTGATGGATTGGATGGATTTTATTTTTAATGGATGGATTGGATTGGATAATTTTAATAAAATTTTAGTGATTTTAATGGACTAATGGATTGTTTTAATCCATCCATTAGTAATCCAATCCATATCCATCCAATCCATCCATTTTGCCACCCCTAGCAATTGGGACTAATTCCTCTTGCATACACCCATTAACTTTTTACACCCCACCTTACAATATGTTATGTCTTTTGTTACTATTTTCTTTATCTTTACTAGCGTCTAGATGGGCACTTGATTGCCCGTCTGTCCGCTTTCTCTAATACCGACTTTTATAAAATTTAATTTGTATTACATTTTTATTTAATTTTAATTTTTTTATAAAATAGTTAAAGATATTGATATGAAAAATAATAAATTATCGGCGGTTAATAAACCGTCGTGTAACCGCCTTTGTGAAAAAAGAAAATTAAATTTTAAAACAAAAACTGAAAAGGGTAAATTTGGAAGAAAAAAAGACTACACCAAACTAATGTTTTGCCTTTATATATTAGTATATATTTCTATAATATAATTAGGGTTTTAGTGATCATTTGGATTGGACCATCTATTGTTGATGTTTTCACTATATTGACATTTCTCTTGTGTTTTTTTTAGAATTAATATTGGTTTAGAGATTGATGATTTGATATTTTTGATTAGTTTACTTCCATTAACATGTGATGATAAGCTTAGGATAACGTTTTCAATATCATTAGATTTTTTTTAGCATTATTAGTTTTTAATCAATTTGACTTCCAACTTGGATTCCTTTGCTTGGAGACTAGGCTATATTTGTTTGATCTTATAATCTCGATTCTTATATTGATTATGCCATGATTCATTATCTTGTGCTCATCATCATTCATCTAATTCATGCTTTTTTTTGTTATGTCATTTTATTTCTCTTTAGTCCTATTGAAAAAACAACAAAAACATGATTCTCTGTTGTAGACCTAAGAGATTGATCTTCATGGACTTTGTGTTTGACCATAAGTTTGACTTGGAATATTTTAGACAACTTTGGAACTCTGTATTTTGACCTTAACTTATCATGGAACGCCTTTAGGGATTCAAGGTCTTAATCATCCAGAGTCTAGTTCGCGGCACTATCCTCAAGCAAAAGGGAGACACGTAACCTCCGATTTTATTTCCATTTCATAGCTTATGACACTTTCCACACACACAGCTTTCTCTTGGACTACCTGACTACGAGACCCTTTATTTCTCGCATCTACCCCCCTGTATTTTTCCATGTATCCCTCTCCCCGTTTTGGTGTACTTTCTTTACTTTTTTTTCTCTTCTTTGTTTGTAGTTTTTGCGTGATAATTACTCCTTAGGAGCTAGGACCAATCAAAAACCTAAAGAATATTTGATCCATATACCAAGCCCTATGCCACTCATGTAAGTTGACTGCCTCGTGCATCGCCACCGACCTTACCTTATATCCATTAGGACCTCCTTTCCATTTAGTTCAAACTTTTACACTGTTTCAAATGCAAATTTAAACCTTGATCAATATCGAGTATTTTCTTCAAATCAAATCAAACTACTTAATCATACTAAGACCATATTTTATTAAAAGATGAAAAATAAGTTGGGCGGGAGCCTTCGATTTCTCAGTTCGAGTGTTTGGGTATGAGGAGCCTTCCTTACACTCAAACAATTGTCTTCTCTAAAAGACTTATAATCCGCTTCACATCAAACTATTTTCATAACAAATTGAACCAAACCTAACTTTCTTTCAAGTCAATTAAGGCTGAAAAACAGAGACCCTTTATTTCTCGCATCTACCCCCCTGTATTTTTCCATGTATCCCTTTCCCCGTTTTGGTGTACTTTCTTTACTTTTTTTCTCTTCTTTGTTTGTAGTTTTTGCGTGATAATTACTCCTTATGAGCTAGGACCAATCAAAACCCTAAAGCATATTTGATCCATATACCAAGCCCTATGCCACTCATGTAAGTTGACTGCCTCGTGCATCGCCACCGACCTTACCTTATATCCATTAGGACCTCCTTTCCATTTAGTTCAAACTTTTACACTGTTTCAAATGCAAATTTAAACCTTGATCAATATCGAGTATTTTCTTCAAATCAAATCAAACTACTTAATCATACTAAGACCATATTTTATTAAAAGATGAAAAGTAAGTTGGACAGGAGCCTTCGATTTCTCAGTTCGAGTGTTTGGGTATGAGGAGCCTTCCTTACACTCAAACAATTGTCTTCTCTAAAAGACTTATAATCCGCTTCACATCAAACTATTTTCATAATAAATTGAACCAAACCTAACTTTCTTTCAAGTCAATTAAGGCTGAAAAACAGAGAGAGTCGAGTCTTCGATTCACTCTCCCAAATACTTGGATACGAGGAGCATTCCATGGCGTCTGAGTACTCGTCATCCGTTTGAAACACTTTAACTATATTAAACCTTTTCACAATTAACATTGAAAAAGAGAGAGTCGAGCCTTCAATTCACTTTCCCGATTATGTAGATATGAGGAGTCTTTCTTGGCGTCCAAATGATCATCATCCAAATAAACAATCAACCTATTAACTTAACTTCTCGCCTCCGCGCGATTAAATTTTTTTCCTAAGAAGGACATGTTACTTCCGTTCTACTGCAATACAAATAACACTTAAGCCTCCCATGTGCGAGCATACAAGTTATGTTTAACTGCTAGAATGCGATCCAAGCACATCTGTTCTACCACAAACAAAAAAATTCTTAAGTCTCCCATGCACGAACATACAAGCAACATTTAAATGCTAGAAACGCGAATGCTAACGTTTTTCAATAAAATGAACCAACCAACCCTAGTCCCACGAACTATGGATGCTCTGATTCTTCACTTTGTTTGAGTGAAGATACGTAGGCATAAAGGCCCTAATCCTTGGCGAGCATCCTAATAAAAAACCACTCATTTCCCCTGAGAAAAAAAATCCTTTTACCTTACCTTTTTGCTTTATTCCCTTAGAAGGAAACCAACAACCTTAGCTAACATTCCTCACAAATCGAATTAAGAGGTTCCCGTTGAGTACAACAGACATGAGGGGGTGCTAATACCTTCCCCTTATGTAACTGACTCCTGAACCTAGAACTTGGTTGCAATGACCATGTTCTTTCCCTAAAGATTTTATCAATATTTCCCTATTCCTTATTGGAATGAATAAAGTTTGGTTGAGACTCCGTTCAAACCATTTCATTTCTGCATCCCATCGTGAATGTCATTTTTTTTAGGTGCGACTGTTTGGAGACTCTGCTGGGGATGGCATGCTCCATGCAAGAGAGAGTTAAGCCTAACTTGATTCGATTCATGAGTGTTAGTTTCGTTTTTTTCCTCTTGTTTGTCTTCTCTTTTTGATTGCTTGCTTGTGTGATTGTTCATTATCTACTTGCTTGCTTACCTTTATAGTATCCTATTATTATTTTGACACTTTTGGGGTTCTCCAATTTTTGGCTCTGTGAGATAGGCTCCCTACCTAAGTTTGAGAAAAATATAGAATTATGATGGTGGTTGTGTAGTAGAGGCGCACGAGGAGCCTTCCTCGTTGGAACGATACAAAGACCCCGTTTAGAGTAGATTCTCTTGGAGATGTTATGGTCTAATGAGCCTTTGTCAAGGCGATAATATTTTCGAGTTGGATTGTTCACTCTAAGGTCCTTTTAACCCATTCCATTTCCATGGTTGTTGGTAGTGTTAACTCATGAGGGTCACTTCTTGTTGGGTTGACACGAACGCCCTATTCATATGAGATCGCTCGAACGTATCGTTATTTTGACAATTATATTTTCAACCTCGATTTATGACTCTGAGATACCATTTTAGAAACTTGGACTCGATGGTTGTCTAGTAGAGGCTCACGAGGAGGCTTCCTCATTGAGCCAACATAAAAACCTCACCTAGAGGAGATCATTTCAAAGATGTTGTTGTATGATGAGCCTTCGTCATGGCAATAATATCTTTGAGAAGATTCATGACTCTAAGCACCCACATATTCTAGAGCCTACCCATGGGGTTCCGATGATTAGAGATACCTGTTGTCATTGCTTCAACTTTAGAATTATACCAGTGATCCTGAGCATTGCACATCATTTCCTTTCATATCAAAAACTACAAAAATATCATGCATCCACATCTCATCATCATGCATGCATAACATCTTCCAAAAACCAACAACAAACTCATTCCATCTCTTGCCCATTGGCATCCAGTAGATTTCCCAACACTCTCACTGAACCTGTGGTAGCTCTAAAGCATTTGAAGTGGGATAAAGCAGAGATAAGAGGAAGATAGAAGACTTGAAAGGCCAATCCGACAAATCAAGTTAGAAGTTGTGATAGCTTTGTCAGAGAACAACCTTCAGCATGTTGTGATGGAGAATGTTGATCCTCCACCAGACTTTACTGTGACAACTAATCCATTGTATAATCTTCTGCCTCATGATGATCCTCCACAAGTGAACATTCCTACTCAACCCCAGATGATGACATTGAATGATCCCGTGAAGGAAAGGCTTCATGCCATTGAGGAGAAACTCCAAGCTATGAAAGTGCATGATACGTATGGGCTCGATGCTGCTGATATGTGCCTAATGCCAAACTTGGTAATCCCTTAGAAACTCAGAGCACACAACTTTAAGAAGTACACAATTCTTAGTTTCCTGAAGCATTATTTAGTGATGTTTGGTTGGAAGATGACTTCCCATACCCACGATAATAAGTTGATGATCCACTGTTTTCAAGATAGTTTGAGTAGATCATCTTTAAGTTGGTACATGGATTTATAAAGAAATTGTATCTAATCACAGAGGAACTTATCCAACGCCTTTCTAAAACAATACAAGTACAACTTGGACGTGGCTCATAGTCGTACGCAGTTGCAAAGCCTATCTCATAAGGGTGATGAATCATTCAAGGAGTATGCACAGCATGGAGAGAGTTGGCAGCTGCTCGAACTGCAGTAAAGCGACAAGAAGAAAAAAATTAGTTTTGGAAGGACTCCCTTTATGATTTATATCATCTCCATAAGGATCGGTGCAAGGGAAAGAATTTCATTCAACGGTCTCTACATTTCTAAGCTTATGGTTACAAAATGGTTGAAATATTCAAGATACCACAGATAAAAGCAGAAAATATAAAGGCAGAAAATATAAAGTAAAGACTTAAAATATAAACAGAGCTTTTTGGGATTGAATCTCATCAATTGATAACATATACATTCATCTAACCAATTACGCACAAATCAATCATTCATCTGATATCCTCACGTATCACCCACAATAGAGGTTATGTCTAATGCAACATCGATAGAAAAACCGTATCATCTCATTGGTGATATCTCACATAACTCAACAACACGGAGCATTAAGAACCGATACTCAAGTAAATGTTAAACCTAAATATATGTCTAGAGTCTAGAACCTAATATATAATCATCCTAGATCCAAATTTGAAGAGTATATTTATATAACAGTTCAAATCAAAGATAAACAGGTAACCAAAGATGACATCCATATCAACTTCATGATTGATTCATATAAAACGCCATGATCAGAATACATACATACGCTTAACCCTTTTTACATGCATTCAACTAATTTGCTAAATGTAAGTGAACATAGTTCTTCATGCCTATTATCACGCATCCTCACATTACCATATTGATCCTACTCATGCTACTAAATAACACAATAAAATAGAAGATCCAAATGAATATCAACTTACAAGGCAATGTCAAAAGTTTTCTCATTGGTAGATGAATTCTAAGATCTAAGATTTGAAAAAGGTTTTGTCAAGACCCGCAAATAAGAAATCAAAGACAACATCAATATTGAATAGAAACTAGTTCATAATACATAAATTAAATGAAATACATAAGGTATAAAAAGATTACATCAAAACTCAACAAGAGACCGAAGCTCTTACTTTATCCCTATTAGGGTTTGTGTTTCTCTCTCTAGAATATGCTTGGAATGAAGAGAGATAAAGTTCTGATCCTCAAAATATCTATTATGTAAGTTCTACAAAATTTGTTTTTCTAAAAAGCAAGAAAAGTACATATATAGTAAAACAAAAATCTGTCTTGTTTGCCTAGAGAACACCTTCTTTGTCCAACGAATACCACTTTTAGGCACTTAGTGCCTCAGGAACAGCTAAACCACCGCTGGAAAATATCTAAGTTTGATGTGCAAACACTTCTTCGCACAAAGAAATATGTCGCTACAGATTCACCCAACGAACATTGTGTCCTTTTCCTAGTGCCTCTAATTTGGGCTAGTTCGCTAGGGTTTCGCCAGAATCTCGCACAGTGAGCATTCGCCTTCACCTCGCTGGTGCTCGCTCAGTGACCATGCTGATTCTTCTTCATTTCTTTGGCTTTCTTGTCCAATCCTTTGTGTCTTAGTCATTGATATTTTATGCCTAAATTTTGCATAATAACACACACATCAAAGAATCCAAAGGTATTTTCAATATGTTGAAGAATCAAACAAGAACAAGAATTAAATTCGATTAAAACATGAGAATTGAGTTGAATAATGCCAAGAAAGATGGTTCAATTTAAGTCAAAATTTGCACTTAACAAACTCTCCCTTACTAGATTTTTGCTTGCCCTCAAGCAAAGCATGCCCCTCATGAATAAAAAAGAGATTTGCTCAAACAATAGGATTTGCTCAAGCATAAGATTCAACCAAGAAAGGATTAACGGTTCAAATTCAAACAAGAGAGATTTTCTCAAACAAGAAGATTTGCTCAAACATTAGAATACACACAAGCAATGTTCACCATCCAATAGAATCGAACAATGATAAAGAATTTAGTTCTTAAACAAATATCATGAAATGTTTCAAATAAAAACTAAATTCTCATACTTAAATCACTCTAACACTCCTTTTCAAATTAAGAATGAAAAAATTAACGCGTTTGCAACCGCGAGGCAATTTCACTCACCTGACAAACAATGCAAATAAAAGTCCAATTTATACGTTCATCTAATAATCACGAATGAAATCATGGGAGCAAAAGATCACTAAAGTCTTGTAAGGTTGTAGCTTGGTCGGGTTCACAACAAAGGGACATTTCTAAAGGTCATTGAATCAAAGTTGCCAATGCAAAATAGACATTCACTATATAAGTTATTTACACATCCCTATTTCTTTTCACCATTTCATTTTCTCAATTGTAAACCTTCTCAAACTTTCTTTTGCACAATTATTTCATTCTCTATTTTTCTTTTTCAAATAAGCATTCTTTTTATTTTGTTTTTCACATTCATATTCACACTTTTTCCATGCTTGCTTAAAAATTTTCAAAATTTTTAGTAACCTACAATTTTCCTTTTCGTTCTCCCTAACTTGAATTTCAACCAAACCTCAAATGAATGCTCCTTGCTTTTTATGGCAAGGAAATCAATTTAAAACAATGTTCAAAGGTTCAAGAAATTTTTTTAGAATCTCACCAAATTCAACGATGAACTAAACTTTCAAACTATGTACATAAACCAAGTGCATCACTAAAATGAGATCTAAATTGTTTAGGCTCAAAGGGGTTAACGAATTCTCACTACTCACGGGTAAGTTACTTTTTGGATAAGTTTGTGCTAAATATAAACAGATTCCTTAATCATTTCTAATTCTTCCACAAAACCACAATAATAAAAAAAAGAAGCATGAATCAAACAAATTAAACAAAGTTATCAGTCATCCTAGCATATAGTAAACAATGGAGGTTTCTCATAATTTATGGATTTTGGACCTAAGTGAAACAAGCATTCAAACAAAGTTTCAAAATGAAACAAAAATACACATTTCCATAAAGCACCAAATTCATAAACCATTCTAACATTCTATAAAGAAATACAATTTACCTTGCTTACATTCATATGTTCAACATCCTACCATCGCCATTCAAACTTGAGAGAATCTTCATTGGATACTTTTATACAAATAGCAACCAATGTAGAAGATGTTCTCATCATTCCTCCCTGATCAAAACTTGAGAAAACGTAAAAGGAAACAAGTGTATGTACAAAATAAATAAATGTACAAAGCACAAAAATATAGAAACTATTGCAATGCACTTCAATATCTAAAAACCAATCCCCGACAACGTCGCCATTTTCTTCGAACTGCAATAAAGAGGCAAGAAGAAAAAATTTAGTTTTGGAAGGATTCCCTCCGAGATTTATATCGTCTCCTCAGGGATCGGTGCAAGGGAAAGAACATTATTCAACGATCTCTACATTTCTAAGCTTATGGTTACAAAATGGTTGAAAGATTCAAGATAAAATATATAAAAGCAGAAAATATAAATACCAAAATTATAAAAGAAAGACTTAAAATATAAACGGAGCCTTATTAGGATTGGATCTCATCAATTGATAACACATGCATTCTTCTAATTAAATAAACCCAAATTAATCATTCGTCTGATATCCTCACGTATCACCCATAACAGAGGTTATGTCTAATGTAACTTAGAGAGAACAACCATAATGTCTCATTGGTGACATCTCACGTAACTCAACAAGATAGAGCATTAAGAACTGATACTCAAGCAAATGTTAAGCCTAAATCTATTACTAGAGTCTAGAACCTAACAGATAATAATCCTAGATCCAGATTTGAAGAGTATTTCTACAACGGTTCAAATCAAAGATAAACAAGTAAACAAATATGACATCCATATCGGCTTCATGATTGATTCATATAAAACGTCATGATCAGAATACATACATACGATTTAACCCTTTTTACATGCATTCAACTAATTTTCCAAATGTAAGCGAGCATAGTTCTTTATCTCTATTATCACGTATCCTTATAATACCGTATTGATTCTACTCATGCTACTAATCTACATAATAAAGTAGAAGATATAAGTGAGTATCAACTTACAAGACTATGTTAAACGTTTGCTTATTGATAGATGAATATCTAAGATCTAAGATTTGAAAAAGATTTTGTAAAAACCCAACAATAAGAAATTGAAGACAACATCAATATTGAATCGAAACTAGTTCATAGAACATAGATTAGATGAAATACATAAGGTATCAAAAGATTACATCCAAACCCAACAAGAGATCGAAACTCTTGCCTTCTCCTTCTTAGGGTTTGTGTTTCTCTCTCTAGAATATGTTTGGAATGAAGAGAGATAAAGTCATGATCCTCAAAATATCTATTATGTAAGTTCTAAAAAAGTTGTTTTTCTAAAAAGCAAGAAAAGTACATATATAGTAAAACAAAAATCTGCCATATTCTCCTAGTGATTACCTTATTTGCCCAGCGAAGACCACTTTTAGGCACTTCAAGTGCCTCAGGAATAGTTAAACTACCCCTGGAAAATATCTGAGTTCGTTGTGCGAACACTTCTTCGCACAACAAACTGCTTCGCTACAGATTCTCCAAGTGAACTTTGGGTCCTTTTCCTACTGCCTCTAATCTGGGCTGGTTCGTTAGGGCTTCGCCAGGACCTCACACATCGAGCATTTGACTTCACTTCGCTAGTGCTCGCTCAGCGAACAAGCTGATTCTTCTTCATTTCCTTGGCTTTCTTGTCCAATCCTTTGTGTCTTAATCATTGATGTTTTATGCCTAAGTTCTGCACAATAACACACACATCAAAGAATCTAAAGGTATTTGCAATATGTTAAAGAATCACACAAGAATAAGAATTAAATTCTATTAAATCTTGAGAATTAAATTGAAAATTCCAAGAAAGATGGTTTAATTTAAGTCAAAATTTGCACTTAACAGCAACCAGAGTGAAACCACCAATCTTGGATAGAGAATTGATCGACATGTTCATAGACAATCTGCATGGCCCTTATCTCAAAAGAATGACAGGCAGTGAATTTTCAAGATTTTCTGACCTTGTGATAGTAGGAGAATGCATCGAGAGCTACCTCAAATCTAAACAAATCTAGGACGCCTCGAGTAGCCAAGCTGGTGAGACTGAATCCCTCAATAATTCTGAAGAGGAAGAGGAGAATAAAGTCAATGCAGTCATGGAAAACATTGAGTATTCTCATGATGCACCAGCAAAACCTTATGGTCCCTCATCTTTTTAGTAGTCATCATTTTCGGCGCCATGCCACCCTTATGGGCAACCAACAATGCCTAGAGCATCGTACCAAAAACCATGGACCGCTTCTCATACAAATCAACAAGTCCATGGTCGAGGACACCATAATCAGATGCAGAGCCAACATATGCCATACAACAATATGGAAAGAAGGAATACTCCTCTCGATCCAATTTCTATGTCATACAGTCAACTTATGCCGTATCTGGTCCAAAACTCACTGATAGAGCCCAAGTTTCTTAAGTCGTTGCCAAAACCATACTCACCTGGGTACGATCTTGGTGTGCAATATGGATATCATGTTGGAGGGGCACTCAGCTGAAGATTGCAAATATTTCCAAGCCAAAGTACAATAGTTGATTGACAAGAAGTACATATCATTTCCAGAAGAAATCTTGGTTGCGCACGTCAATTTCTCGCTCGAATGAGTTCAAAGACTTCAAGGGTCATCCTCTAAAGCTAGTGGTTCACACAAGAAACATCCTTAACATTGGAAATCATTGGACAACTTTTATCATTCACATTTTTATTTTTCTTTCTAGTTAAATGCTACTTGTTTTTTAACATTATTGTTTTGAATGGTAATATTAATGAAATGATCATGCATTTTTTGAATCGGTCATGCCGTTTCACTCATTTTTCTTTACTTATATAAAAAAATTCATCCATATACCTCCCATCCACTTTCTTTATCAAACTGTTGTATTAGCAAAGATTGGAGGGAGGATGATGAAAACGAAATACTCATAACTACTGATAGTATGCTTTAGAATAAAGTCCTACTGATGATGTACATGCATTATTTCAAATCCTCAAACACTGGAGAAACAAGGAGTTAGTCCCTAGTTAACCACTTCGAGCCTAGAAGTAGGAGTTTCCTTTGGATTTCCAAACCCTTATGCTTAACCTGGGGCAGGGTAATGTTTAGTTAATCTGAGTTCACATTCTTTGTACATATCCTGAAATGTCGAAAGAATTATGAAAAGTCCAAATTTATGGAGGTTTCTCTTCAATGACCAATGACTTGGTATTCATAAGCCTTTCCAAAACAGAAAAAAAATCAATCAAAAAAGGAAAAAAAAAACTGCTAAGTCGAACACCCTAAGAGGCGATTTAGGCAAAAATTAGGGTAATCCCGGTGGACTCAAAAAACAAAATCATTCCAGGAAAAAATTAGGGATCAAAAAGAAAAAATCAAGAAAAAGAGATCCTGAAATCCTCAAGCAAAGCAAAATAAGATTTAGTGACCACCATGTCAAAAATCAAAAGGTCACTAACATCCATGACAAGAGCAAAATAAGGTGACTTCCATTTCAAGCGAAACTTGAATCCTCATCTTCATTCTCATACCGTCAAGCTCTCATTGGAGATGAATATGTGTGTCAATTTAACTAAACGTTGGACTAGAGAACATCACGAAGAAGGGGTGGGTTAAAATCAATTTTAGGTCTTTTATCCTTTGTTTCTATAACCATGAACCAGCCCATGTTACAATCCTTAAAAGACCTAATTGAATAAGGATTTATTCTAAAAGCATACTACATCAAGGTTGCGTAAACTGACTCCTACAGATTTGTTAATCACTTGTATTGGTGCCATGTTCTTGTTATATCTTTCACATTAGCTAAATCAGCAATGCGTTTGGACTAACGGTCCAATCGCCACACATTATCACATTATTTCAATAATGATTGTTTTAAAAAAAATATGCATGAGCATTGCATTAAAATTACTATTTGTGAATGAACAGTTTTAACTGCAAGTCAGTACTTGACATCAAGGAAATTCTAACAAGGAGCAATATGAGAAGAGCTTGACCATTTAGCAAAGTTGACCAAAATCAAGATCACCTCATAACCCTATGGATCAGGGGCATTGATATTCAATGATTATGGAATCAGTCAGTTTAAAGCAAGTCCTCAAGCATCAGTTGACTATGGGGAAAATCATTTAAGAATCAGTTGATCAGAAAGAATCATCTTAGGACTTTACCAACTAGGGGCAAGCCACCCAGGGGTACTTTCAATTATGGAAAAGTCCCCCCAACGCTCAATAAACACAAGTAAAGTCACTTCAATGCTCATTATGTGGCAAGTTACCTCAAGAGTACACTAAAGCCAGCCACTCTAAGAGTCGGTTAATCAAGGACAAATCGTTTCATGATGCAAAATTATGGGGCAAGCCATCTCGAGGTTATTTCATGGTAAGCTTCTTCCAACTTCCTTTCTAGGAAAATTCTGCAAAGACCCAATAGACTGGGGCAAGAGGAGCCATAGTGGGGCAAGACTTCTCCATGTACCTTCAAGTCGCTTAAGCAAACCTTGTCAACAACCTGTCGGGTTCAAGACGAGTGTCGAGGAATCATGTTAGCACCTCACCAAATCATTTTTCACAGATAAGAAACCTTGCGTCCAAGAAACCATTCCATCCATTATCCACTGGAGCATCTTTAAACTTTCATATTATTTCATAAATCCTTCACATGCATTAGTCATGTCTTTTTGCTCATGCATATCATCACATTCATCGAGCCCAACCCCACAACATGAATCTGACATCAAAAAACCTTGTAATCCAAATCAATTCAAAACCCAATTCCCATCTAGAAAATCACAAACAAAATACCATTCCCGTATGGTAGACAACTTTTAAACTAGTTCCCACTTGGTCGCCTTTTCTTTAGCCTATTTTTAACTCCAGTTCTCTTCTGATAGTCAGTTTTCTTTTCAGGACCAATTCCCGTATGGTAGCCCATTTTAAAATTCATTTCCCGTCTGATAATAAACAAGAAGTCAGTTCTCATCTAACAACTTAACTTTTTTCCACCAGTTCTTGTCTAGTAGTCTACCCTTTAAAAACTTATTCTCGTCTGGTAGTTCACCTTCAAAGCCCACTTTCATTGGCAACCAAGGAACAAAACCTAAAAAATGCAATCACCATCAGATCCAACCTGATCTTCCGAAACGAAATTCCAATCATACTTGGCACACCAAACCAAAAAGCCTAACCTTGCTTGACATCCCTACAAATCCCAATCATACTTGACACGTTCATCACCCAATGATCACATATCCTCATATCCCTAGAAGTCCGAACATACATATACATTTTTCATAAATTAATCATTATTACATGCACACTTAGACAACACAAGTTCATATGGGCATCATGGCAGGATTCTTTCATAGGATTCATCTTTTCACTTACCTTTTGTAAGTCCTTTCGATGCCTTTTACACGAAGTATGATCACCTAACTTACCTTTTTTAAGTAACCTACACCATGGCCTTTGGAAAAACACATCTATTTCTGCTTACCTTTTGTGAGTGTTCTCATCATTGAATTCAACCCTTTGTTTCCTTTTTCACACCTTTCACAAATTTGCCTAGCCTTTTGCTGAGGATCCTCCTTGCCTTTTGCAAGAGGAAATCAATTCAATTAATATCACTCCTAACCTTTTGTTCAGGAGTCCTCTCTACCTTTTGTAGAAGGAATCACATCATATTTCTCCTAACCTTTTGTTTAGGAGTCCTCTCTATATTTTGTAGAAGTAAATATATCACTTTCTCTTGACCTTTTATTCAGGAATCCTCTGTACCTTTTGTATAAGGAAATATATCATTTTCTCCTAACCTTTTGTTCATGAGTCCTCTCTATCTTTTGTAGAAGGAATTATATCATTCCCTCCTAACCTTTTGTTTAGGAGTCCTCTCTACATTCTGTAGAAGGAAATATATCACTTTCTCATGACCTTTTATTCAGGAATCCTCTGTATCTTTTGTATAAGGAAATATATCATTTTCTCCTAACCTTTTGTTCAGGAGTCCTCTATAACTTTTGTAGAAGGAATCACATCATATTTCTCCTAACCTTTTGTTCAGGAGTCCTCTCTACCTTTTGTAGAAGGAAATATACCACTTTCTCTTAACCTTTTATTTAGGAGTCATCTCTACCTTTTATAGAAGGAATTATATCAGTCCCTTCTAACATTATGTCCAGGAGTCCTCTCTATCTTTTGTAGAAGGAATTATCTCATTTTCTCCTAACCTTTCGTATGCCACTATTATTTTCAACTAAGAAAAGAAAGAGATCTTAGTGACAAAGGTACTTGGAAAATTACATATTGTCTCATTGAATAAAATTACATATTTATATCATGCAATACAATTACATATTATGTCATTCAATAAAATTATGTATGTGTTTTTCTTATTTATACATTTCTTATGTATATATTTCTTATTTACATATTTGCATGTCATTTATTTGATACTTTGGTTTTTCTGAATTACAGGTACTATGGCCACCAATGAGGAAACATCACATGATGGAAACGAAACAACAAAAGACATGGAAAGCGATATCAAAAGAGGAATAACGATTATGAAAAAAATCATCCGTGCGAGAGATAAGGGTGTTAGGTATGATGTGCATTGGAATGAAAGAGATCAATTAGTTGAGCCTAACGGTGCGATGCTGACAAGTTACATTAGAGCACTTGCACGTTCGCAAATTCCGATTACTTGCGATAATTGGAGAATTCCCTCGCTACAACCGGCTAAAGACAAAATTTGGAGCGAGATACATGTATGATATTTGATTATTTTTAATTACGTTGATGATTACATATTTAAATTAATTATACTAACATGTTATATGTATGTGTATTTATTTGCAGAGATCTTTTAATATTGATGATTGCAGAAGAAAATATTGTCTTCAATTGGCCGGTAAACGACTGAGGGGATTTAGAGCATTTTTAACGAACAAGTTTCTTAAAGATTCTGATGGAAACTTTGTCAACTTGGAGCGTCCAAAGAAGTACATTGATCTGATTTCAGAACAAGAATGGGAGACATTTGTTCCAAAGCGAAGAACCAAAGAATTTTTAGTAAGTACAAATTATCATGAACAATGTATAGTATATATATACTTCTTCCACAAGAGTTCTGATATGACTTAAACTTGTTTTCTCAGGTTGTGAGTGGCGTAAATCGGCAACAGGCATCAAAACCCGCGTATCCATACAAAAAAGGGCGTTTGGGATATGCACGCTTAGAACAAAAAATAGTAAGTATATATAAATGCTTTAATATGATATATTTATCAAAAATAGTAAGGATATATAATAGGATATGAATGCTTTATTATCCGTCTTAATGCGTAGTTAGAAGAGGAGAAAAGTGATGTGACATCTCTTCCGGACCATGTTGTGTGGAAGGCTGCCCGTGTGGGAAGAGATGGAGTCGTTTAGGAAGAAGTTCAACAAGTATTTGAACAATGTGTAAGTACAACATTAATTTTGTCAGTAACTGATCAAAAGTGTATAATATATTTATATATGCTTTTATCTATATTTCAGGAGACTCTATCCCAAAGTATAACTCTAGCTGAGGACGATGATTGCAGGAGCATACTAAGTCGGGTGTTAAATATCCTTGAGTATTCTGGGCGTGTGAGGGGTAAGGGATTTGGCGTCACTCCATCACAACTGTATAAGAAGCCAAAGAAAAAAAATCCTAGCAATAAAGAAGTGATGGATACGTTGGAGGAATTGAAAGCTCAGATTCGGGAATTACAGAAGGAAAAAGAAAGATACATGTCGGAAAGACGCGATCCAGAGGGTAAAGATACTAGTGACAAAGATAGTATCAATTGTCCGCAGAAGCTTCCAGAGGTAATTGTATATATTACATTGAAATTAATTTAGCACAATATTCTTAATTAACACATTAATTGACATCATTATTTGTTTAGGGCATTTCACCTTGTCGGCTATATTTATCGTCACCGACTTATCGCATGGTTGGCAAGGGAAAGGTGCATAACACTGTGGGAGACTTACTTCACCATAAACCGCTCCCTGCTGGATATTTGCGTTAGAGGGGGTGCATTGTTGCCTATACCAGATGATGTTTCTGACGCAACAGTGGTGGGAGATGCAATAGGAGCGTATGTTGCATGGCCGACAAATCTCATTTTCATAGATGATGAGGTATGTTGAACACCATTATGAACCTTGTAATATTCAAATGTTTTACGACCCATAGATGAAAGTTATTCTTACATTTACATTTTCTTATTTACATGATGATCTTAGACTCCTACAAAATCCAAATCAAAAGATAAGGGAATCATTGTGCGGGAAACCGATTCAGCTGCATCAAAGAAACAGGTACTACTACAGTTACATGATTATCTTATTATACATTAATTACTGAACTTGTATGACTTTTAGGTTCATGATCAACAGTTGCAACAAGTCAGCAAGGGTAAGATGCCTGAATCTTCCAAGGTGCCTAACAAAAAAAAGGTCGAGCCAAAAAAAGCATTTGTTCCTCGATTTAGGTTATGCCTTGAAACATATGTAGGAACAACAGATGTGACTGAGGGTGGCATCCGTCAAATACATATGGAGGAAGATATTTTCGGTTTTGAATATACCGAAACAATTGCTAAGGAAGATTTGGACCAGATTTTCCAACATTCTGAATTGGGCATCGGTGTTATGCATTCCTACATCAGGTACTCCGATCCATTTTAATTAAATAATTGAACATTTTAAAATTTGCTCATTTAACTGAATATTCTAATGTTGATTATGTTTTTCTTTTAGGCTCTTGTATGACAAGTTGTTGGTCCCGCATGATTTGACTTCCATATTCATATTCTTATCTGCTAGCTGTATCAACTCACGGGAAATAGATCACACACCAGATGTAGTCAAAGATTACATAGTCCAAAGATTTATGGCCGCAACTACAAAGAAGTTGTTCTTGTTGCCATATAATACTGGCCATGGGTATGACTTCATTCTAAATTCATTTATTATAATTATTCAATTTTTGCCACTCTATATAACATTCCCGTCTAAACTGTTGTCTTATTTTATAGTGGACACTGGTTGTTGGTCGCAATTAGTCCGATGAAAGAAATAGTGTATTATCTGGATTCATTGGATGACAATCAAACAAAATATCCTGATATGAAGAATATGATTGATACGTAAGTGATGAGATATACTGTTCTGAATAATTATATATCTTTATTTATTATGTGACATTGTTCTAAATATGCGTTTATATTATGTTAGAGCTATACAAATATTCAGAGCACAAAGACAAGCAACAGTGCCAAAAAGCAAGGCTAACAACATTAGCTGGATCAGAGTGCAGGTATATTTTCCCATTTTTGACTGTTATAGTGGTCCTACTTGATAAATTCTATGTAAACTATATATCCTGATAAACTTTCGTTTGTTTTTTCCATTTACAGTGTCCTCGTCAGCACAATGGAATTGACTGCGGATATTTTGTATTGCGCTTTATGAAGGAAATTATTCTTTCTGGTCAAATAGAGATTCCAATCATGGTATGGACCAATTCATAAATTATATGATTCATTTTGATAATTAAACGATATTTCATATGAGTAATTAGTTTTAAAACTAAATCGTGCATGTTCTGTTATATTATGTAGTACTGTGATGAATTCAATTGTGGTACTTACTCGAAAGCAGGATTGGAAGAAATAAAGGAGGAATGGTGTCAATTTATTCTTGAGTTGAGAATTGTATAAGGTATATGTATCATCCAATATTGATGCGGGATAATAATATTTTTGGAAGTCGTATCTATTTGTAAAGTTAATGGATTTGTAATTATATGTAAATTGGTTGTATTTGTGATGTTGTAATTCTGAGGATCAGATTGTGTTGTAATATACTTAAGCAGGTTTATGTGTATTAAAATTATTATGGGCAAAGTGATGAATTACAATGTATACTTAAAGGCCAAAGTGTTGAAATAAAGGCCTGAATTATAAGCAGGGAATGTAATATAAGCAGGTTTGTCGAAAAATATATAAAAAAGTGTGATTATTTTAAATAAATAAAAAATTAAAATCTGAGAGATTAGACAACGCTTTTACAAAAAAGCGCTGCTATAGGTTGGGAAGGGGGGGGGGGTCTAAGATAGCGTTTTATAAAAGCGCTGCTAAAAGGGGGGGGGGGGCTAAGAAAGCGCTTTAAAAAAGCGCTGCTAAAGGGGGGGTCTAAGAAAGCGCTTTCTAAAAGCGCTACTAAAGGGGGGAGGGTAGGGGGAATAGGCAGCGCTTTTAAAAGCGCTGCTAAATGTGCTGCTGAAGGGAGCCTTTAGCAGCGCTTTTTCCATAAAAAAGCGCTGCCTTTACCTTTAGCAGCGCCACTTTTGGTAGCGCTGCTAAAGGTCTTTTTTGGCATAGTGCATATAAGAATTAGTTGCTAATATTCAGTGCCTAAACATTCAAAATAATTAATATGTTTAGAATTAATTTATAAATGAAAACACAAATTAATATACACTTACTTGCTGTAAAACGGGGCCAAATAACAATCTTTGATGTTCCCTTTCAATTTATTTGTTAAGTAAATAAGGATATTGTTTCTTGTCGTACTGTGAGAAAGACCAATGTGCGCCGAATCTAAGATTCAATACTTATTTTGAAGTTTCCTTTTAACACATAAGTCATGGATGTACCTAAAAGAGTAAATTTTTATGTTAAAATATAATAACGTATGAATATAAATAGAGATCAACATAAAAATTATACTTACGAGGACCAAATTTGTAATACGAAATTGTCTGGGTACACATTTCTCGACAAAGATTCATGGACAGAAATCCTAGAAAGTGCGAATAACTGATTTGGATCATGACTTAATGTAATACCCAAGAGTGGGTCTGGAATACTGTTAATGATCATTCCTATTCTCTTAATGTCATCTACTTTTGATGGTGGGGGTTCTATACTGCCTTGATTGGCAGAAAAACTTTCTTTCACGCTTGTACCACCCGTAACTTTCTGAAATTCATTCTCTGGAATTTCCAACTTATTTGAATTTGTGTAGCTTAATAGACCCAACGAATTCAATTTATGCATCATAAAAACAACATAAATACAATCCAAAATTAAAATACGCAAACAATAATAACAACAACATACAACTTATACCTCAAGCACGTCGCGGATACACTTCTCTGACACCGTCTCCTCAGCCATCCTCTCTCGCTCGCCGTGCTGCTTCTAGACACTCTCTCGCACCGTCTACAACAACCTTTCCCTCTTCTCCTTTAACTTCCTATCCTGCTCCTCCCTCTACCTCTTCTCCTCCTCCTCAAACTTCTTCCTATCATCCTCCAACTTCCAATTCTGATCCTCCCTCCACCTCTTCCTCTCCTACTCAAACTTCTTCTTATCTTCCTCTAACTTCCTATCCTGCTTCTCCCGTTTCTTCTCTAATTTAAAAGCAACAATCTCTTTAATCTCTCTCTTACAAGTTTTCCCACTAGATGATTTAGATAGTCCAAAAAATGTCTTGAATCCAACACCTCTTCCAACACCACGGACACGTCCAAGATGCTCTTTGATTCCAATCGCTTCTACCAAGATGTCATGACGATCTTGTGAAGTGAAGAGGCCATCTTTGGTTTGTTCAACTAGATCATCCTACAACACGTATAAAATTTTATCTTTAACAAATTGATTAAACTAAAATAAATATTGTTAAAAAAAAGTATCTACTTACAATCCTTTGAGCCACTTCGTGGGTAGCATATTATGTGAACTTGCCATTTTTTCTTTGACGTGCCTTCTTCTATTTCTCGTGGTGTGATAGTAAGGATGGAGTGTGATCAATACTTAAAGAACCTCCCAGATTTTCCTCCCTTTGTTTTCTTTTATTTTCGATCATCGTCTTTTCATGTTTTTTATATTCTCCTAGATAATCTATGTGGATAGATATTTCTAGCTCGGTTTTCCTTTCCTTTTTGGCTCTTTTCAAAGAAGGCATGAGTGGTGCGAAACTCTACAAAATTTTCCCAAACATCTTGATCAATAAATGAATACAGATCATATGGAGGATTTTCTTTATCTCTTTCATGTTTAATATAATCATGGGTGAGTTGTGTCTTAAAGTCCCTCCAACACTCACCACAATATGTAAGCACTGTCTTTTTCACATTACCATTATCTGGACTAACAATGAACACATCCTATATTTACACAATAGAGAAGTTATTAGTAACAATGAACACATCCTATGTTCATACAAAACATAAATGATCTTATATACTTGCAAACAAATCATAAAATACCTTAATATCTTCACATATGGTGTCTTTCATTTCCTCTCCAACATTGTGTCAACTATCTATTAAAATGCTCATTTTACTTCTACCTTGTAACACAATGTAACCAATAAAGTTGTTTGCGTATTCATTATAAATCCTGGCGGTTGCAATATCAATTGTAACTGGGTAGCGAACACCAATTTCTTGGGCTTTTTCACCTTGGTATACATTGTGGCACATCTAGTTTTTCTTCTATGATTTGTATTAACAGATGTTATAGCAAATGTTGTATGGGAGGTGCTTGTCGAATTGCCCATGACTATCAAGAGACAAATATGTGGAAACAAAATGATCAAGAGACAAATAATGAACAACAAAACGATATAAACTCATTTGGTGAAATATAAATCGTTTCAATGATATATAACTCATTTCAGTGAAGAACAAACTTATTGAAAAATGATATATGTTGATAAAATGACTATCTAAATAAACCTGATCAAGAGAAATTATACTAACTAACGTTTCAATAAAAACAAATGGAAAATCATTAAAACAAAATGATCAAAAGACAAACTAATGTAAAACCCTAGACAAAATGATCAGTAAAAACAAACCGATATATAACTCATTTCAGTGAAGAAAAAACCTACTGCGAAAATGACGTTTGATGAATATTTGTTGGAAGAGTTTTGATGAAAAACGCCTAAGGTTTTTGCGAAATGAGAGTGACGAAATTATGTTTGAGCGTTGATAGGTAAATGAAAAGTTAAAAACTAGCTAGATTGTAATATGAAGTATCTCATGCAATAAATGTGTCACGTGGGTTTTATATAAAATCTGACGTGACAAAATTAATTAAAAATATAAATTATAAAAAAAAAACACAATAGCGCCATATTCTGGTATTTTAGTTAAAATATATATACCGCCAGTTTTGTTGGATAACCGAGGGGTTTGAACATATCAAATAAAAAATTAAAATAAGATTTTAAAAATAGTATTTTGAAATTGAGTAATGCAAAATATATTACCTCTCGGTTGGACCATGTAGCCGAGGTAAATATTAATAAAAAAAACTAAAAATAAAAATAAAAATGATAAAAATGAAACTTGAAAAGGCACCAAGTGAGAAATACTAGCTAAACAACTGGGAAAAAAAACATAAAATGCAAAGAATGGGTGTCGAAGCGAGCTCCCTTATAGATCTATTCCATCGTTTTTCTTTAAAAACCGAGGTAAATGGTTATTTATTTAAGAAAATGAAACAAGCGCTCTCAGTACCTATACCTTCGTTTTTCTATTATTCGAGGTGTTAGTTTTGTCATAAAAAAATGTTATTTGTTGTAGTGTGCGTGCACGCACACACACACAAACGCGCACACACGCGCGGAAGCACACAATCACACACACACGCACATACACTCACACACACACACGCACAAGATGAAAATAATTAAATGGATCATTGTCCAACACGGCTCTTAGCCTTGTTTAAACTTTTTTAATCTTACTCCATATTTGATCAATCTAAATATGTGACAAAACTATTATTATTATCTTTTTCTCGTAACTATTCACAGTTTGACTTTAAAAAATCAATTAAAGTTAATCTAATCCATGTGGGAACCATCCTCTAACTTTTTATCACTTGTTACTATTGAATTATATATACTTGTATATATATATAATAGACAAAAATAATTGATTAGGATACAACCATAATCAAATATGATCTAGCAAATAAGAAAAGATTTATTATATTAAAAACATAATTAATTACTAACTCTCCATAATCGATTATTAAGCGATCCTTGTCTCATTATGGATTATGCAAGTGCAATAATTGATTACAGATTGAGTTTCAATATATAGTCGATTATAAAGACTTTATAATCAATTATACTTGGTCTTAAAATGTCTTGGTTAATTTTCAATATGATTTTTAGAAGAAGTTTGAAAATAGATGAAGTTTTGAAAATAGAAGTTTTATGAGTGTGTGTAAGTTTTTAGTATTTTTAAAATAACACATTTAATTTACATATTTAATTCTAGAAAATATACAACAATTTGAACACATGATCCGAGGAGCTTTTCACATATAAGTATGTGTTTTTATGTTCTTCATTTGCGTTTTATCTTATAAGCTAATCATTAAAAATTTCTTGCTTTTTTATTTAAATTATTCTTTCTTGGTTGATTTTATAAGAGAAAGATAGAAAGTCTATGATCAAGTTTATGTGGAGACTTAATCCTTAAAAAAAATTAGTGGAAAACCTTTTTATTAGAATATGTGACTTAGATAAACCTTAAATACTCTAACTTAGGATGAAAATCATTTTTTAAATTACAAATAAAAATCAATTTTTTTAAGATAACACAAACAAACCCTTAATTGATTATTTCTTAGAAAATAATTAATTGATCTTTGAGGATTTATAATTAAATGATTCACTAATCATCAGCTAATATTATATATAAAAATATTTTGTTTCAATGTGTTTTTCTTGAGAGGAGAGAGTAAAAGTCACTCTATTGGGTTAGTCTTGAGATAGAGTGCACATTTGTTTGGTTAGAGTAAATTTTTGTTAGAAATATTTGTTATTGGGAAGAGAATGCTTATGAAGATTAGTTAGAGAATATTAAAGTGTGTATTTCTAAACTAATCTTTTATGTTAGATTCCTCCCTACAAATTTATAGATACGTGAATCCTCTTTAGGATATTTCAATGTCAATACAAATTTATATTTTAGTAATCGTTTGTAGAAAAATGTTTTCTACACTTTGTGCAAAATATAGTGATGTAAATGGTGAGAGATGGTTTATGATAATTGTTATATTTGTGCCATGTTTTGTAATTGTTTAAAATACAATATGTTACAATCATTTGATGTCCGAGGGTTGTAAAAAAGTTTTTAGAGTTATTGTGGTGTTAGAGTAAACGTGATGGTGAGAACTTTTTTATATAATATTTTGTGTAATGAATTAGATTCTCTTTTCAACTTCAGAGTTAATGTATTTATAAAAAAAACTTAGGCATGGATCTTAAACTCAGAGAGAGAAACAAATGTTCTCAAGAATGTGGGAAGTGGGCAGTCGGTCCCATAATATTTAGGAGAACGTGATTAATTCCCCTATGACTCTCTCTTTGTAGTGTTGTGGACTGGGACACATTACTTCCCACGTTCTCACGAATCGGACAATTCATTCATAGAATGAGTAACATAATAAAGAAATGCATGACTATGGAGTTTCCGCGTGGGCGACATGCCACCTCGCCTATTCTAAAAGAGTCCTGGTGCACTTTGGCAGGGCAGACTTTACACTTATACTGATATACAATCCCTCAAGCACGATGATTTTATAAAGAGTGAAGTGATTTAATTTGTTTTACTTATTTGGAACTGTTTAGGTGAGACTTTATGTTGAGTCTCTCATATGAGATTTGTGTTGAATAACTTAGGCGAGACTTTAGTTGAGTCTCTCATATGAGATTTGTGTTGAATAACTTAGGCGAGACTTTAGTTGAGTCTCTTAGGAGAAACTTTAAGTTGGGCCCCTTAGGCGAGACTTTATGTTGAGTCCATAAGGAATAACTTTAAGTTGAGTCCATCAAGTGAGACTTTAAGTTGAGTCCCTCAAGCAAGACTCTGAGTTGGATTTCTCATGAAAGACTTTATGTTGAGTCCCTCAAGCGAGACTTTATGTCCAGTCCCTCAGGCGAGACTTTAAGTTGAGTCCTTCATGAGAGACTCTAAGTTGAATCACTGAGACAAGACTCGATGTTGAGTCCCTCAGGCGAGACTTTAAGTTGAGTCCCTCAAGCGAGACGTAATGTTGAGTCCTTCAAGAAAGACTTTAAGTTGAGCCCCCCATACGAGGCTTTATGTTGTTGGTTTACGCTCCGCGGGGGATATTACCATAGAAGTTTAATACTCCCTTCGATCCTTTTTATAAGGAACACTTCACTTTTTTAAATTTATTAAATAATTAATGTATCTGGTCTGCATATAGACCAGATACATTAGTTATTTAATGAATCTAAAAAGGTGAATTGTTCCTTATAAAAAGGACTGGAGGAAGTAATTATTTTTCCCATGGGGGTAACAAGGATCTTTTGATGAAGTCCAACATTTGTATTTGTCTCTTAAGGTCGGCAAGGATCTTCATATGGTAGTCCGCATTTAGATTTCCTTTTAAGGGCGCCAATGATATTCTGCGGAAGTCCACAATTTATATTTCCTTTTAAGAACGACAAGGATCTTTTTGTGAAAGTCCAGAATTTATGTCGATTGAGGAACAAAATAATCTGTTGTAAATAATAATAAATTTTTTCAAAGAGATTCATACACTGGAAGGACAACCAACTATCGCCTGTAAACACATAATCGAAAAACAATTAACTATTGTAGTATCTTAGGTTAACTAAGTTCCATGCTCTAGGGAAAATTTGTCCATCTAGCTCTTTAAGTTTGTAGGCTTTGTGAGGTAGTTTCTGATATATGGGGTACGCCCCTTCCAAGTTGCGTTGTAGTTTTCCTTGGTGGGTGGGCACAACAACCTATCTAATTAATAAGTCTCCCTATTGCATTTCCCTTGGAACCACCTTTGAGTTGCACCTTTTGGATGCCATTTTCATGATGGTGAACTTCTTGATATGGGATACATCTCTCGACTCGTCAATTAGGTTGGCTATGCATCTTAGACCTGTATCTTTTTTTTCTACATTGAGCTAAAAGCTTTGTCAAGTCGGTGTGTTGAATTCAACAAGTAGCACGACTTTCTCTTCATATACCATTATGAATGGAGTCTCTTTGCTGGTTGAATGAAGAGTGGTATGATATGACCATAACACTTCGTGAAGTTATTCAGCCCATAGTCACTTTCCAACTTCTTCTTTATCCCATTCAATATCACCTTATTTGGTGATTTAACCTGCTTATTTTCCTATGGATGGACATTGGAAATATACATCATTTGCAATCATAGGTTATGAAAGCTAATCGACCACGGCAAAGCTGGTGAACTAATCATTATCTAAAATAATAATGTGTGGCAAACTAAAGATGCACATGAGTCATTGCCAATAAAAAGTGTTTCCCGTGAAAATTGAAAAACAACCGTTGATCTTCCAAATCTAACTTTGGTGACTCACATAATCGATCAATTGATCCTAGGACATGTGCTAAATTTTAATTTAAATAAAATCCTAAAGACTGAACACTTCGACAGTGTTTATGAAGAAAAGTTCAAGTGCATGGTTCGACAAGAAAGTAAGAGCGTTAATTTGAAAGAAAATTGTAATACCCCAAATTTTGCCCTAAGATTTGTCGTCGCATTTCATTGCATTTAATCAATTACTAACAAATTTGTGTAGTCGTTTGACTTTTTGCAGGTAAATATCATATGGCATGTATTTTTTTTTTAAAAAGTAAAAATGACACAATTGGCAAGAGGACATGTGTAAGGAGTTGTGAGTGTGAGAGGTTGAGAGTTAGAATCTTACCTTTGTCACTTTTTGTTTTTTATTATTTTTACTCTAAATGTTTCTATCTCTCATTAAAAAATAACAAAAATAGTTTTTTATTATTATTTAATTATTATTTTCGTATTTTAATTAAATCATTTTTTAAAATATTATTTTTTTTCACTTTTTTCTAAATTATTCATAAAAATATCCAAAAAATCATAAAATAAAAAATATTAGGGAAAATTTTGTTCTTTTTATAATATTTTTGATTTTAGGAATCAATAGGATTATTAGTTTTTATTTTTTATTTTAATTATTTTAAATTATTTAAATTATATTTTTTTTTTCTTAACTAATTATTTAGTTTGAGCTTTAAAATGGGCTTTAGGGACATTATTGACAATTTGGTGTTAACCCTAATTTGTTCCCTATATATACATGTGTTGCCTTGTTGAAAAGGGGCAGAAGGTTTTTCTTCAGAAAAGAGGAGAGAGAAAGGGAGAAACAAAGGAGATCCCCAGAGAAGAAAGGCGGTCGTTCCCACAACTCGTCAGAAGGATTGGAGCTCTCCAGTGTTCCCTTATTCAAACCTTTTTCACATTTACCGAAGCAAACCTCCGCTTCGTAGGTTAAATTACTAAACTTTTTGCCTTTTCATGTTTATATGCATATTTTGCCATGTTAATGTGTTTAGATCCGTTAAATTACTAAACCTTTTGCTTTTTCATGTTTATGTGCATATTTTGCCATGTTAATCTCCATGTGTGTTTAGGTCCCTAGATTTTAATATCAAAACCCTTTTTATCAAAACCTTTTTTTATCAAAACCCTTTTTTTATTTATTATTAAAACCTTTTTTAGTAAGACCTTTTTTAAAAACTGAAAAGCCTTTTTGTTCCCAAGAAGAAAAAAAACCTTTTTGTTCCCAAAAAACTGAAAAGCCTTTTTGGATGAAAAGCCTTTTTTGTTTTAAAAAAAAACTGAAAAGACTTTTCCTCCAAAAACTTTTTTTTTATAATTTAAACTTAATTTTTTTTTATAATTTTAACTTAAATATTTTTTATTAAAAAATTAAAACCTTTTTTTTATAATTAAAATATTAAAAAATTAAAACCTTTTCGTAAGGAACTCCTGATGTTTGATGTTTATCGTGTCATTTTATGTACCCTTTTATTACTTTTCTTTCTTTTGGCACCTCATGTGCATGCTCGAGGTTGAGATGTGTTTGTGGTGGTCACAGCCTCACACTATTTTCCTCCCTCACTTCATTCTAAGTGTCATTACATATTTACATATTTTCATATTCTTCATGTTTTCAGAAATGTTTCTTTGTTTCTTTATACCCTCTGCCTTTATTACTTTTCTTATTTATGTACCTTAATTATTCCTCCATATAATGATTTGTCATATTTTCACATTTTTTTATAGTTTTATCCTTCTGAAGGATTAGGTCCAGCCTTTTGGCCGCCGAGTCAATAGCCTTACCCCTTTAATGGATCAAACCCTGTTTAGCCTAGGTGTCCCGCCGCGGGCAAAATTGCTTTTATCCTAGTGTTAGGCCAAAATAGTCGTCGTACTCTGTTTTAAGGTTTCCCGCCGCGGAATCCCTAACCTAACCCTAATTCACTTAACAATTTACAACGTAGATATTGGAGTTTCTACACTCCGCGTAAGCGTGTCCCTAAGATACGTTTATTCCCCATTGAAACCTTGGCCACAGTCAAGACGTTTCTCACCTCCCTTTTGAGGGGAACTACAGTTACTCTGATTCCATTTCCGTAAGGATATGTAGGCACAAGATGCGATGTCTTGCCGAGTAAACTTAGAATTAACCCCTAGGTCTTTTTTAATTTTCAATCCTTTGTATATACCCTAAAGCAAAATAATTAATGAAATAAATAAAAAAAATAAACAAAAGGTTCCCGTAGAGTACTACGGAAGTTTAGGGTGCTAATACCTTCCCTAAATTTAACCAACCCCCGAACCTTAGATCTCTCTCTTTTAGGTTTTTCCTTTCTTTAGCCTTTCCTTCGGATAAATCAAAGACCGGTTGTAAATGAATTAAGATTCAAGTTAATCAATAGCTTGACATCCAAATTTCACCGCAACAGAAAATGGCGACTTCACTGGGGACTCCTAACTATTGAGGGTTATCCCTATTTTGTTTATTTTTCTTTATATATTTGTTTTATTATATATTTTGCTCACTTGTATGTATATATTGGGGTACCTTACTTGGAGTTACTGTGTTGTGAGATAAGTCCTACACCCGGACTTGAGCGACCTTATGATAGGATGGCTGATATATTCGACGAGGCTTATAGGGAGTGAGTCCCGACTAAGCTAAATCGAGAATCACCGCTCAGTTGAGACACTTTCGAAAATGGTTCGGTTGATCGAGTGTAGTCGTGAAAACTTTTACCGTTATCGATTGGAGTCTGTGATACTGGGAACCGTAGTACCTTTACACCATCTTGACCTTATATAGGACGTAGTGCGGGAACTATGTGGGAGTAGTCCTACAATGGTTGCTACGCGATACTACGCTCGAACGAGGTTCTCTTGAGAATATTATCGACCCTTGAGTCAGTCGAGAAGTTGATAATATCCTAAAGATGGGCTGATAACTTTGGGCACTTTTTTAGAACCCTTGTTCTGCAGGTACAATTAACCTATAGTATACACCACTTTGGGAAGGGTAGACCTTGACTCCATTCATTGTTCCTCTAACTTAGGACCTTTTGCTTGCTTATGTGTATTTGTGCTTTGCATCCATAAAGCATCATATCATTTCTAGTTTCAAGGAATTCAGCAGTCCTTTGCAAATTCGAAAAGCCTTACATTTTAAAGTCTAAATTTTTTTCCAACTTTCTTAAAAAGCAATATTCGCAATCGACCGTTGAAATTCTTGAAACCATTGCATGGCATCATGTCGCTACTGCGAAAATCGGCGCCGGCTTGACAGGAGAGTCGCCACCGTGCGTTATTTATCCCTCAGAGCGGGAAAGGAAACGCTCGAAGTAAACCTCGCAAAGACGGGAAAAGGTATGGTCATCGCAACCAAAACCTGGATTCGGGAGTCGGTTACGCAAGGGGAAGGTATTAGCACCCCTCACGTCCATCGTACTCGATGGGATCCACGCTTGGTGTTTATAGGTAAAAGGGTGTATTATCTATCTACGCTAATGGCTGGTCTGAAAAGAAAATAAAAGGACAGGACTCGACAGAACATACGGTGTTCTGGGCCTACGTATTCCCTCGTGCAATGGGAAAGTCAGAGTCAACGTAGTTCGACTTCCTACGTCTAAACGGGGGAGAGGTTGCTCGCCAAGACGTCGCGTCCTGTGCCTACGTACTTTCATCTGGCATGAAAGATCAGAGCAAACGTAGTTCGACTAACTACGGGTAAACTGGCGCTCTCACACAGCGGTGAGAAAACAAACTGATTCTAAAGCCTCGGGGACCTACAACTACGATCGGGTCTCAAATGCACTCGGGCAATAGAAAGGGATAACAATTAGTCGTTAGCGGGAAAGTCTCGATCGCACAGCCGCGAGAGAACAAAAGGTTAGTCATTAATGTGCTCGCTAGGATATCGCATCCTATGCCTACATATCTTCGTCTGGTACGAAGAATCAGAGCAGCTGTAGTTCGGCTAACTACGGATCAAGCTACTCAAAAGCTCCTACAGAAAGAAAAGGGAAACCCTAAAACTATAGCTGAGAAACAGGGGAATCTACCTACTGCTATCACACCTGGTTGACCATCCTAATGTCTATCATAACAACTCCGCAGCGGAGAAGTCAGAGCTCCTAAGGGATCATGGCAACAGGACTGAACTACAAACAAGAAATTGCAAAGTAAAGGAATACTGAAAATATGCATGAATGCAACGACTAAACAAACAAGGCGCGAAGGCCGCAAACCACAGAGGCAAGGGAGCTCAGCTCTACCAAATACCAACAAGCAAAGCCACGCAATAACAAACAAGCAGAAGGAGGACCACCTCAACTTCTCATGCACACCAAGTCTACTTCTAAGATGCACCTACTCAGAACTATCTAGATGAACACCAAAGTCTAATGCAACATAACATCATACAAGTCAAACAACACAAAAAGACTAACCCTGAGCAGGGCCTCTATCTACAAAACAAGAAACTACTCCTGGGCAAGGCCCCTAACAAACCTGAAACAATCTCCTAATCTATCTCTAAACAAAACTCTATACAACACCTTAAGCAAATATCTAAGCAAACACCTAATCAAAACCTTAAGCAAGAGGAATCAATCCCAGTCTTCCAAGCTTCAGAACAAGCTTACGAGAGAAAGGGAGCTAAGCAAACAAGCTCATAGTGCTTTCCTCAGGAAAGTACCAGGAGGTTACTACTCAGGAGTCATATCCTATGCGGCTCGACAACTGTGATCAGTTTACATTCCTCCTCAGGAGAAATTAAACTCACATGAAGGCTCCGGCATCACTGGATACTTGAGAAAACCTATATGCACTAAGGGAACTAAGTGAACAGACCCACAGGACCTTCCTCAGGAAAGTACTAGGAGGCTGACACTTAGGAATCGTACCCTACGTGGCTCAACAACTGTGATCAGTTTACATTCCTCCTCAGGAGAAATTAAACTCACAAGTTGGATCCAACATCACTGGATACTTAAGAAATCCTAGATAAACTAATGGAACTAAGTGAATAGACCCATAGGACCTTCCTCAGGAAAGTACTAGGAGGCTTCCACTTAGGAATCGTATCCCACGTGGCTCAACAACATGTGATCAGTTTACATTCCTCCTCAGGAGAAATTAAACTCACAAGTTGGCTCCAACATCATTGGATACTTAAGAAAGAGGTGAGAAGAAAGAATGAAAGTCATTCATAGTGCCTTCCTCAGGAAAGTACCATAAACTCCCTTCAAACTTCAGGATCTCGAACCTCACAAACAGACAACAAGCTCCTAGCCTAAGCCTCAATCCAATGCATCCTTGCAAGCTCCAACAGGACTTCAATCAGCTCCCACCTTGAGAAGAACCCACAGGCCAACAAACCACAAGAGACTATCTCTGAAGTTCAACCACAGTTGAACTTCAAAGTCAGAAGCCATCAAGACTTCTCCTATATTCAGGCTCAGACAAATCATATCATAACATCCTACAAAAATCTAATAAAAATCTATGGGAAACCTACATGGCTCTAGGATAACATACTGAAAAATCAGAACAAAATTCAACACCAGATGAAAGAACTAAAATCAGCAACACAGACATATCCACAGACCAATTATTTAATAGCACAACAATGAAAAAATGCAATTAAAATGAAAATGCATGATTAAGCTAATATTTTTACACTATAAAATTCTACACTGAATTACGAGTCTACAGAAAAAAGAACGGAATTATTTGACTAAATCTACTATTTTTTATTAATTTTCTAATGATATGTATGCACTAAAAAATTAAAAGAAATCAATTAAATGGAAAATATACAAAAAATAGCAAACAAAAATAAAATGGCATTTTTATTTTTATACAATTTTCTAGACATTATGATGAAATGGTAGAAAAAAGAGGAATTAAAAAATCACTTATTTTCATTTTATTATGATTTATTTAATATGCAAAGAAATTAAAGAAAATAAAATTGAAGTAAAACTGGAGGGGGGTTCAAACAGCAAGATTCATGAGTTATTAATGCATTGGGCCCTAAAGATGGGGGTGCTAACAGCATTAGGGCGCAGGGCCCAAGTTTATCAAAAACAACTAACAAACACAGAAAGGAAAAAAACGCCTGGGGGGTGCTGTTAGCAGCTTTTTCAGTTATTATTTCATTGGGCTTACGCCCAGGGGGGTACGAATAGCATGAGGGCCTAAGGCCCAAATCCAATCACCCTGATCTCACACACTGGGGGGGGAACGAGTAACAATGGGGTAGTGGCAGCAGAACGCATTTGGGCCTAAGCCCAATACTCTAACCCTAAACCAATTCTTCAGTTGGACAAAACTAATCCCTCTCCCCAAACCCTAACACTGTTCACTCTCACTATCCTAGCCGCCTCGTTCGTCTCCTCTCTGCAACTCATCCTCTCAAACACTTTCTGAAACCTTCCCACATACTTTCCCACACAACCTCACACAGATCAAACGAATCAGCACAATAATCTCACCGTTCTCTCACAGTTAACACAAATCAAACCCAAACCATAATTGAATTAAGATAACATCCAGCAATCACAGCAAACGGAAAGGGGAAGACGAACGGAATCAAGTGAACGCACCTGGATACGGAGTAAGAACAAGCTCGTGGAGTTCTGGATGCTCAATGAAGAACCTGACGAATTCAAGATCCTGCGCGTAGATTCTGATGAGGATCCTGATGAATCTTGGAGCAACTTCTGGAAATTTGAAGGTGTGGAGATCTACAGCGGCGGCGTTCGTATGATGAAGATCAACAAAGATCTTAAAATTGAAGGCAAGATGTTGACGTTCTTGAGACGTTTTGAGCAGCTGACAACGAGATCAGAGAGATCTGAAGATTGTAGAAGAAAGATCTTGAATCGCTTGCAAATTTTGGTTGAAGATTCTTCGGAGAAGTATGAATTTCTTGGAGAAAACGGTAAACGAAGATGGAGATCTTGAGCGTCTGAAGGAATTCTGGAAAAATATCTCAAATGCTGATGAAGATATGAAGATTCCGGCGAATTTACGTTTTCCGGCGAGGGATTAGATGAAGGTAGAGGAGACGATCGGAGGAAGAAGATGAGTTTCTGGGGATTTTTGGGTGTTTGGGGATTCCGGCGAGAAAGACGGTGGCCGGAGGACGTTGGACGGTGGCTCAAGGCGCCTGCATGCCCGGCGGCGAAGTCCCGGCGACGCTCCGGTGACTAGCTGTGGTGGTGCCAAGTGTCCCAGGGAGTTGCTGCATGGGGAGCGCGTGTCAGCAGAGAGAGAGAGGGTGAACTCTGGTGGGACACGTGGGAGAGTCTGGGAGCTTCTGAGTGTGTGAGGTGTTGTGATCACTGCGAAACGCGTGGGGCCTCTCCTCAAGCAACACGTGGCGTGCCACTATTTAAAGCACTGATAAAGTCTGGAACCTTCTGGAACGCTCTGGGAGACACTGGAAACAGCTGGACGAATTGGACTATTTTCTGGACTTTTTCTGGACTTTTTCTGGACTTTTTCTGAGCTGATACCAATTGAGAACTGGGCCTCAAACAGAACACCTCCTGGGCCCATACGAAACTGAATGAAAAACTGTAAAAAAACTGAATTAAAAAAAACAATTAATCCTAACTATATCTAATTAAAATCAATTAACCTAATTAGCTCATTACCCTAATTAACTCTAAAATGGTTAAAATCTAGTTAACTCTATATCAACCTAATTAACTAAACTAATAATACTACAATTAATTCTAACTAAAATTAATCTATCCTAATTAAATCTAAAAAAAACAATTAACCTAATTAAACTCTAAAAAGTGATTAAAAGTCTAATTAATTCTATATTATCCTAATTTCTTATTAAAGTTCTACCATTATTTAATATCTATTAAAATATATTATTAATAAAAGAAAAACTATATTATTTTCTATATTATCTAAAAACAATTAAAACTCTACTAATCCTAATTTTTATCATTCTATTTAATATGCTAAGAAAAATTCACTAATATTCTAAAAATGATAAAAGCTACTTAAATTCTATTAAAAATTCTACAAATGATTAAAATCTATTTAAAAGATTCTATAAAATTCTAAAAGGAGAATTAAACTATTAAAAAATACAAAAACTCTATTTAAATTCCAGAAAAATCTATAAAGCCTATCTAAAATTCACAAAAGTCTATAAAAATCCTAAAAATGCAGATGAATGCAAATGACCCCCATGAAAGAGCGCACGAGACCAGATCGAATCGAACAGAGAACCCCGGGCATCAGAATATCCTCAAAATCACTGTGCAAGCTAAAAATCACCGAGAAGCGCACAATTTCCCGAAAATAAAACCCTGGTGATCTGGACTGGGTCTGCCATATCTGATAGACGAAAATCAAGCTGTAAACTCTGATATCCCCCGTTTGCACAAAAATCATACGTCTGATTCGCGAATATGAATTTAAATCATGAGTCAGATAGGAGAATCGGTTGGTCAAATTTTAGGGTGCAACAGCTGCCCCTATTCAAGCGACTTGGACCTGAAGGGTTTGAAGAGCGCCCAGCCTTCAAACATTCAGAGGTACGAGACGGTTGAATACAAATAAAACCCGGAAATTTGCCAACCGCGAGCATATACTGTAAAATGCTTGGGGAATAAAGTCCAGACAACCGAGTCCAGTCATTACGGCACCTAACTGATCAATCATCTGATGAAGAACTCCTGATTTGAATGCCCATTACCTGTGATACCCTATGTAACAAAACCCGAGGGCTGCAACAAAGTACCTGATCCTTTCACATTGCCTACTGATAGGCAGGAAGAGAAACATACTCACATCGTCCAAAGATGGACGGGAAGACACCCCGATTGAATACTCACCTCGTCTAATGATAGACGGAAAGACAACATTAATCTCCCAATTCACATCGTCTAAGGATAGACGGCATCATCCTGATCGATGAACAAATCAATATTCACATCGTCTAAGGATAGACGGGATCATCCTGATTGATGAACAAATCAATTCACATCGTCTAAGGATAGACGGGAAGAAATAATCTCCATTCGCACATCGTCTAAGGGTAGACGGAAAGACACCATTAATCTCCATATTCACATCGTCTAAAGATAGACGGGAAGAAATAATCTCCGTACTTGCGTCGTCTAAGGGTAGACGGGAAGAAATAATCTCCGTACTTGCGTCGTCTAAGGGTAGACGGGATCATCCTGATTGATGAAACAAAAACAATTCACATCGTCTAAGAGTAGACGGGAAGAAGGCCTGATCGCATACTCACATCGTCTAAGGATAGACGGAAAGACACCATTACGCAATTCGACATCATCCCTCGAATTTCAGAATCCTTCTGTCTACGGGAATTGATGGAAAGAACAATATCCTTGAAGGGGCCACATCGTCAGTATGGACCGACGGTAAGAAAAAACAACCTTTTGAAGAACCACGTCGTCAATAAGAATCGACAATCACGAAAACTGAACATTCTTCGAAGAGCCTCGACATCAATAAGGATCGACAGTCAGGAAAGTACCCCTTGAACGTCATCATATCCAATAAACAGAAAGGAAATCATTATCCGAAATATCGTTTTGAAACCCTTCAGCAACCAAAGATAGCCGGAGAAGACTCGCTGGGGAAACTCACCATGCGTATAATCTGGCAATAAGAAACCTGCTGAACAGTAACCCGAAACTTCACATCGTCTACTGATAGACGGAAAGAAAAGCATACTAGAGAGACCCCATCTTGAAGCCCTACTACGACCACCCGCAACTTCACATCGTCTATGGATAGACGGAAAGAAAACCACATTCGTACTCAAGACGTCTAATGATAGACGGAGAAATCCACTTATTGGAGGAACACATCGTCAATATGAATTGACGGGAAGAAAAGTCTGTCGATATCAGATGACTGCTTGATCAAAGCATAATCGTTGTATGATCTGAGATACAAATAATTTGCTGAACTGTCTGAACACTGTTGCTGGATAAATGCCCCTGAACTGATCACAGAGTAATTCACGCGCCATATGAGGCTGATAGAAAATCTGACTTATGCTTCGTATGCACATGCGTATGCTTTAATCTTTCTACAGCGTAATGCTCCATTCTGGATGGAAATGCTACGCATTTTGACAATGATATGCAGGTATGATACAAATATGATGATGCATGCAATATGCTAATGCAGGCTCGAGCTGCTGGAGAGAGCTGGGTACAGACTGGATATCACTGAATTATCCCAGCAAAATAAATGCTGGGAGAGTGAAATCAACTCTGCTGGGGATATTGGGAACTTAACCGAACACCTTGACGAAGTAACACCCTGCTGGGGAATATAACTCCGCTGTGAAATAGCAGACATGCCGAATATGATTAGACTCCTCTAGGGATAGCTTATCCGTGCCAATGACAAATTGGACTTTGCTGGAGACAATGGAGGGAGTCCTCCTGCGTACTGACGATGCTCGGATCTAGAAGCTAATGCGCCAACATGGATGGGCTTCACAGTGATTGCCAACATGGATTTGAACTCTTAGGCTGTCCGTGATGGGTCAGGTACAACTGACGCTGGAAAATATTCTTCCTGAATACACAGCCTTTTAGTGAAGAGTCAAGGGATAGTAACACGACTTCCCGCATTCGTCTCGCTTTCGAAAATCGATTGCATCTGTTCGAATAACTCTGAATGACCCTGCTGAAGCGGAGAAGACCAATCCTTTCGCTTCTGATATGCCCCAGCCTGCGGGATCTCTGTGGGGATAGTCCTTGAAAGGAAATCTGCAAATTTGAGCCTCGATGGTCTGATATAACATGCCTCAGCGTTCTGAACTTCTGAGAGATACCTCACCTCACCTGCTTCTCGCACAACCTTTGCGCGCTTAAGATGGTCTGCCCCTGACTGCAATGACCTTGCCCCGATTATCTGATTCGGAGTAGTACCTCCTGACTACGCCGCATTCACCGAATCTCAACCTGATTGCCCCAGAATAACTGACTTCGAAAAGCTGACCTGACTGGGGATCACACTAAAAGCCTGCCCCTGCTCTCGGAACATTCGGGCGTTTTGCATTCTATCTCGACCATACTTTCCACTGTAGGAAACTTTTCTGCTGTCAAGCGCTTACTCGCAAGTAAAACAAGTTGTTCTGCATAAAAGATGTATTAATGCAACACATATGACAGCTTTGACATCCAATCTGTTCACTGGGAAAAGGAAAAACAGTTTATGGCATATGATACATAAAACATTTATCAACATCAGTACCAACATGGTAAGAGGAACCTTTTTAGGAGTCAGAATCGACGCGACCTTTACCGGAGTATGCTTTCGAAACAACCTGCTTCAATTAGGACTTTTGAAGGTTGTAACATGGTCAGGTTCACGGTTTTGAAAGAAAGGATAAAGGCTCAAAGTTTATCTTAACCCACCCATTCTCCTTGATGTTCTCCCATCCTACGTTCAGCTAATTCGGCCTTAGCGCTCACCTCTCGGAGGTTGAAAGAATAGGAATGGTAGTTCGAGAAACTTTTGGATTTTGGAGTGACAGCCACTCACTCTTTCGTCTTTGACACTTGAGGTCACACGACTCGTATTTCCATCGAGGATTGTTCTTTTGATTCTTTTCTTCTTTTCTTTCCATATCCCTAACTTTTGCCTGGACTGACTCCTTTTGAGTTTCTTTTGATTTTTTTGAGCCCAGCGGGATGCCCTCATTTTTGCCTAAGTCATTTGTTTTGAAATTTTCTTGACTTAGCGGGCTTTTGATTTTTTTCCGTTTTTTGCTTTTGAACAAGTCGTGTGACACTGGTTGCCTGACTCTTTGGGAAACAATGTGGCCGTCACACTCTTGATTGAACCACTGTGGTCTTTTAGGAACGACCTCTAGGGGTGTGATTGATCCTCGAACGGACACTCCTTTTGCAATTTGGACGCTCGGTCAAATTAGCTAACACCTACCCTGCCCCAGGTTGAGATTGAGGGTTTTTCATTCACAGAAAGAAACTCCTACTACAAGGCTCAAAGGGGTTAACAAGGGATTATCTTCCTTATATCTCCGGTGTTTAGGGGTTTGAAACAATGCCTGTACATCATCAACAGGTTTTATCTCAAAAGCATACAATATCGGTAGTTGCATGTCGGTCATTTTCTTCGTCCTCCCCAGATTCTTCTTAACCAAGCGTTGGACATTTGTGAAAACAGTTAGTGAACACGACTGGATTCAATCAAAACGTGCATATTTATTTCATTATCATCAGTTGAATGAAAACAACAAGTTTTACAAACAGGATTACAAATTCAAACAGGAAAGCAACTACAAATGTAAAGAAATGACAAGCTAAAACAAAGAAAATATGCTAGCTTCCGAGAACCGGGCTTTCATATCTGCCCTGCTGCTGAACCAGCTATCTTTATTAGAGGCAATTCGATGCTGTCCTGATCTGCTTTCAACGACTTAACCAAATTATAGAGCCCATCCTCCTTTATTCAGATGATTCTAGGACCTCCCGGCCCGAAGTTGATTGCTGCACTATCAAGCAGATCCTGCACTTTATGCTTAAAAGCATGGCAACCTTCTATATCGTGACCCGGGGCTCCGGAATGAAACTCGCAGTGCCTGCTTGCATCATAACCAAACGGGGGAGCTCCCGTTATTGGTGCCAGAGTTCTTTTCTCTACCAGATTCAATCCCAACAATGTCTGCAACAAATCGGCATATGTTGAGGGGGGCTTCTCAAACACTCTTCTCGGTTTACTACCCTGGAATCTTCGTTGAGCCTGCTGTGCCCCCTGCTGAGGCTGCTGCTGCTGGTATCGGATTGACCCTTGAACACCCTTTGTATCAAATGCAACATTGGTTTCTTGACCTTCACTGTATTGATTAACGCCCTCCTTATGCTTAGCCATTTTCTTTCTCAGATCTGCCCTAGGAATAGGCAACAGTTGTGGGCCTGGAGATTCTGACACCATGGAGTCCAGGATACGCTTCTGACCCACTGCAGCTTTAGAAGCGTCTGTCATCTTAGCATCGATCGAGACAGGAGCAATATGCACAGCTACGCCGCCCGGCGTGAATTCAATATCGTGCGAGTCAATCAGGTCTTGAACATTGTGCTTAAAAGCATGGCAACCCTCGATGTCGTGTCCGAATGCCCCGGAATGAAATTCACATTGCTTATTGGCATCATACCCATGAGGAAACACTCTCGTTGGTGGTGCCAACGTTCTCTTCTCAACCAGATTAAACCTCAATAAGGTCTGCAAGAGCTCAGCATAGGTCATAGGTGGTGCCTCAAACATTCTCTTTGGTTTCCCTTCCTGGACCCTCCGTTGAGCCAGATGCATCTTCTGTTGCTGCTGCTCAGGTTCCACATGCACGGGTGGCGCGAGCTTCTTCATTGCGGCTTCAAATAGCTGATCGTCTTCTTTCTTAAGCACATTCTTGACCACTTCCATGATCAAGCTCATTTGGGTCTTCAGCTGACTGTTTTCCTCTTTGAGAATCTTCTGCTCCAGACGCATCTCTTGCATGTCTCTCATCATCTGCCCCAGCTGGCTTTGGACTTCAATCAATTCAAACTGATTCTATTCCATATCTCTGAAGGAATTCCTGCAACAAACTGGACGATGAGGAAATAAGGCCCACGGTTCTGATATACCTGTTAAATGATAATGCAGCGCAGAAAGCAAACACATATTCACAACGAGATAAAGAGAAACTCAAGCTATAAGCACACAGACGAACATCTCCCACACATGTATAACCAACAAAATCAGCAGGTGAGCACAAATGAATATGAATATAACGACCCCAGCCAACAATCCTGGTGGTGGTCGGCAGACACTAGTGCACAAAAAGCTAAACGGATTAAGCAGAGAAAACAGATGCGACATCCGGCGCAAAAACCTCTAGAAACTTCTCCCATATTCAATTGAACTCTCTGATTGACGATCTTCAGAGCACACACTTCCTGTGGAGTCTTCCATGACATTAACTGACGAGCCCATACAACTGGATGATGGAAAATCATTAATCTGAACAAAACCCTGAGGCGTGATGCAAATACGGCTAGAGTCTAACAGATCTTGAATCTGGCTTCTAAGCACCTTACAATCATTGGTGGAATGCCCCTGTGCCCCAACATGGTACTCACAGCGGGCGCTGGCATCAAAACCTGGAGGATACGGTGGAATCACCGGCTTAGTCTCTTTCGGCACTATCAATCCACTTTTGACCAGATCTGGCAACAACTGACTGTACGACACCGGTAGCTGAGTAAACTGCCTTTCAGGCTTCCTTGGTCTTCGTGGGGCATGCTGACGCGATCGGCGATAGGATGATTGTTGACTTGAAGTGTCTGAAAACTGATCCTGAGATGCTAGAGATTCTGAGGTGGCGTCATCTCCTTCTTCCCACTCTTCTTGAGAACTGACAACTGACTCAATTTTATTAACTGGGACGTAAGGAACTCCTCGAAACTTTCCACTCCTGAGTCCTCTCTCAACAATCTCTCCCAGTCTCATCAGGCCCACAAAGTTTGTGCAACTGAACAATTTGTCAAAATAATGGCCTTTCAGAGTACCCAAGAAGATGTCAACCAGCTCCCTTTCCGGAAGCGGTGGTTGAACACTAGCAGCCAATTCTTTCCATCTTCGCAAATATCCTCTGAATGATTCATTCTCCGCCTGAGATAATTCTTGCAGATCCACGAGACTAGGAGTCAAATCCAGGTTGTAATCGTACTGCTTCATGAAAGCTCTGGCTAAATCCACCCATGATCGAATCTGATTACTCTCCAATTGCACATACCACCTTAAGGATGCCCCAGTCAGGCTATACTGGAAGCAATGGATCATTAGTTGGTCATTTCGCACAAACGAAGTCATCCTTCGACAGAACATCACCAAATGCAACTTTGGACAGCTATCTCCCGTGTATTTTTCAAATTCCGGCATTTTGAACTTGTACGGCAACACCAGGTCAGGAACCAAACACATGGCTACAGCATCCAGGTTAACGGCATCTTTCGCTTCCAAGGTTTTCATTTGCTCTTCCAACACTCGGATTCTTCTACCATCGTCAAGAGCTCTTGGATCTACTAACCCGGTCACTGGAATATCTCTTCGGTAATTCATCGCAGGGAAAGCGACACTTTGATTGTTAACAGGAGGACGACGTTCATTCTGGGCGACGAACTGCTCATGCCGATCTCTGTTTTCAACAGTAGGCTGCACAACTTGGTCTGCAGTAAGGTTGTTTGCTTGCGGGAAGCCTTCCATAGAGTCATACCGATGGTTGGACGCCCTGGTAAACCTTGCCAAGGTGTTAGGAACCTGGAAATTGCCTTCGGACATAGCTACCAATTACCTGTAACCGACTATGCTGCTTGATTCTGCTCAAATCTGCTTCAGCCCCTTGGTCGTCTTCAACACTTGCCTCGAACAATTCCCCGAGAATCACTTTCTGGTGAAAACAAAGGCTGGATAAGTGCTCTGACCTGCTAGAGAAATGCTATGCAGTATGATTTATGCAAACAGAAATACAAAAATGCTAACGTGCATGTGTGCATTGGAGATATTTTCCCTCCAATTCCAGTGTCAGTGGTAGCAAGACGAGGTAAACCATAAAGACAATATTTGGAAAAAAACCCTCATATATTCATTAGAATAACTGTCTTGTCAAGAAGTTACATAACTATGCTCCATACAGCTGATATGATAAGGAGGATCCCAGCCAACATGCCTGGTGGTGATCTCAACATACAGAATACAAGAGAAAAATCAAGTACGGGTACGGTTGCGGAAGTCCTCGACCATCTTCTTTGTCTCTGCATGATCTGGTTGATAAATCAAACCTTCTATCAGCCGATCCCTCTTCCTGACCGTCCCCTGGATGTCTCTGACAAAGTCTTCCCAAGCTTTATCATTGGCACCGCCCCCGGGTTTGGGTCTCTTGGCATCTGCTCTATGCTGGAGATCTTCCAAATTCTTCATGGCATCTGTCAACTTGCGCTCGGCCTCGTATCGGCGACAGGCTTCTTCTTCAAGCTCTTCATTCTTCACTTTGACCTGTTCTTCTAACTGAGCAATCTGTGTCTTCAGCTCTTCTTCCCGCTCTTTGCGCTTGGTCATAGTGAGATCCCAGTGTTCTCCGAACTTGGCTAGCTTGGTGTAGGCCCTTTCCAGCTCTCGCTTCTTGGTGGCCAACACACTACTAACGGAGTCTACATCTAACTCCAGACGCTTCTTGGTTTCAGTCAATTCCAATAGCGTAGTCTTCAGATGTTTCAGAGTTTCAGCCTGTTGCTTAGAAACATATCCTGTTTCAATTTTTTCATGACGAAGCTGGGCATTCTCCTGCTCTAAAGCCTCTTTAGCCCTTGCTAGCTCTTCTTTCTCCGCCATCAGCTGCTTGTAGACCTGCATGTCCACAGTGGTGGGTTCCTCCGCCGGAGAAGGATGCAATGGCTGAACCGCTGGATACGGCATAAGGAACTTCACAGCTCGCTCACGAATCCATTCTACATATAGGCTAGGAACTCGAGTATCCCCTCTGCTACCTGAAAGCTTCCCTCTCTTGTGCAAGTTTTTCCAGGCTTTCTCAAGTTTGGTCAGCATCTCTTTCCCAATTGCCCCGGTGAGATACAGAGATTCCTGTATCTCCTCGGGCTTTGGCGCTCCTTGAGGTACATACCCAAATTGCTTGATCAATAAGGAAGGGTTATAGTTGACACAACCTTTCCTTCCTATTAACGGAACATTCGGGAATCCTTCGCCTTTGAGTATGACTTCAGCTCCAAATACCTCTTTATTGACCCATACCACGTTCTCAGCAGTCAATCCCCTTAAGCGCTCGGGCCATCCTAGAGAATTGATAGATGTGACAAACGGGCCTGACTTAGGCATATGACTGGTGAACCACCTGCATAGGAGAGGTACACAGCAAGACACATTCCTTCCTCGTCGTTTTTCATTCTGGTAGTGGGTTGAATGGTGGATATCTCCCAGCAAAGTAGGAACTGGGTTCTCCGCAGCCAAAATATAGAAGGCATCAGAATCAACAAAATCAGGAATGTTCGGGAACAACACGATGCCATAAACACATACAGCAAGGATGACGTCAAAAACACCCCAGCTACCCTTCTGGGCGTATTCCCGAGCCTTCTCCACCAAGACATCCAACGGAAATCCCCATACATCTCCTCTTCTGATCATCTTCCCAGACAGCTCAGACTCTTTCAAACACAGGATGGCAGAAAGCTCAGCCAACTTAGGCTCAGCGTCCGTACGATAAAAAGGCATCTGCTCACGGATCGGTATATCCAGAAGTGCAGAGTACTCCTCCAGGGTAGGAGCCAAAACGAAGTCGGGAAATACAAAACACCTGAGCTCCGCGTCGTAGAACTGTAACAGAGTACAGATGCCGCTGGTCTCGTAGGCAGATGGCTGATAAACGTAGGTCAGAATCCTCCCATATCTCTTTCTGAAGTCACCCACTCCCCTCTTCTTAGCAATAGCAATCAATTCTAACAATAGACTGATATTCGGCGATGGAAACTTATAGGGCAATACTCTCTTCAGGTTTTCCATGTCTTGCTAGGAACAAATACCAGAACTGGAAGGGAAAATATGTACCTGCAATACACACACGTTAGTTGAATGCAGATGGTAATGCAATGATGCAATATGATAAATAATGCAATCTGTGAACACAGGGGCTATGCTGTAGCCTGAAGAGGAATATCTCTGTGATCAAGAACAGAAAACCATCACGGTCATCAGAACCTCATGCCACTAACTATCATCTGATACTCACAATATCAATCCCCTGGTAAGAAAACCATCTGAACCTCTGTATCTGACGAGAATACCATCTGATAATAGCCTCAACCTCAGATAAGAAACCCATCTGACCCAGACAACACACCTGGAGATAAATCAAGAACACCATCTGACAAAGGTATTAAATCATGGTTTCTGAAGGCCAGTTTTCCTGCAATAACCCAGTCCCTCTCACAGGTAGGATAGACCTAATCCACGGACAAAGGTACGGCATCCTATGCGGTCATCAGCGTCACAGACTTTCATGAATGACGATACGATTCCCAGAAGGAGTGGCATCATCAAGTCATGAAGAGGCCTCACTTAGCTGACTTCCAAATGATCGGTCCCCAGAGTCGACAATCCTCACGTCTGGACTCCCCTCAGATCCTCAGGACCGGAAAGGAGCACCTCTGCAAGAATCTCGTCTGAGCGCAGATTTTCGTAGGGAACTGTGCCTGCTCAGCAGACAGGTTCGTCTACTACTTCTCCGCAACTATATCTAGGTGTGTACTCAAGCCCAGGTCCGGCTTTTCACTCACAGTAACATCCCTTTGCCCACAACAATAATCATAATAATATAATGCTGGAAAATAAATGCGGAAAGGTAAAGGTACAGAAAAGTAAAGTGCAGAAAAGTAAAACACAATATGCACAACACCCAACAAATAAACATCCAAGCGCTAGGATTGACTCGCGTAGGGGATGGGAAACGGTCCCAGCATAAGGGATGGGAAAAGTCCCTAGATGCTATAGTCCCCAGCAGAGTCGCCAGCTGTCGCTACTGCGAAAATCGGCGCCGGCTTGACAGGAGAGTCGCCACCGTGCGTTATTTATCCCTCAGAGCGGGAAAGGAAACGCTCGAAGTAAACCTTGCAAAGACGGGAAAAGGTATGGTCATCGCAACCAAAACCTGGATTCGGGAGTCGGTTACGCAAGGGGAAGGTATTAGCACCCCTCACGTCCATCGTACTCGATGGGATCCACGCTTGGTGTTTATAGGTAAAAGGGTGTATTATCTATCTACGCTAATGGCTGGTCTGAAAAGAAAATAAAAGGACAGGACTCGACAGAACATACGGTGTTCTGGGCCTACGTATTCCCTCGTGCAATGGGAAAGTCAGAGTCAACGTAGTTCGACTTCCTACGTCTAAACGGGGGAGAGGTTGCTCGCCAAGACGTCGCGTCCTGTGCCTACGTACTTTCATCTGGCATGAAAGATCAGAGCAAACGTAGTTCGACTAACTACGGGTAAACTGGCGCTCTCACACAGCGGTGAGAAAACAAACTGATTCTAAAGGCTCGGGGACCTACAACTACGATCGGGTCTCAAATGCACTCGGGCAATAGAAAGGGATAACAATTAGTCGTTAGCGGGAAAGTCTCGATCGCACAGCCGCGAGAGAACAAAAGGTTAGTCATTAATGTGCTCGCTAGGATATCGCATCCTATGCCTACATATCTTCGTCTGGTACGAAGAATCAGAGCAGCTGTAGTTCGGCTAACTACGGATCAAGCTACTCAAAAGCTCCTACAGAAAGAAAAGGGAAACCCTAAAACTATAGCTGAGAAACAGGGGAATCTACCTACTGCTATCACACCTGGTTGACCATCCTAATGTCTATCATAACAACTCCGCAGCGGAGAAGTCAGAGCTCCTAAGGGATCATGGCAACAGGACTGAACTACAAACAAGAAATTGCAAAGTAAAGGAATACTGAAAATATGCATGAATGCAACGACTAAACAAACAAGGCGCGAAGGCCGCAAACCACAGAGGCAAGGGAGCTCAGCTCTACCAAATACCAACAAGCAAAGCCACGCAATAACAAACAAGCAGAAGGAGGACCACCTCAACTTCTCATGCACACCAAGTCTACTTCTAAGATGCACCTACTCAGAACTATCTAGATGAACACCAAAGTCTAATGCAACATAACATCATACAAGTCAAACAACACAAAAAGACTAACCCTGAGCAGGGCCTCTATCTACAAAACAAGAAACTACTCCTGGGCAAGGCCCCTAACAAACCTGAAACAATCTCCTAATCTATCTCTAAACAAAACTCTATACAACACCTTAAGCAAATATCTAAGCAAACACCTAATCAAAACCTTAAGTAAGAGGAATCAATCCCAGTCTTCCAAGCTTCAGAACAAGCTTACGAGAGAAAGGGAGCTAAGCAAACAAGCTCATAGTGCTTTCCTCAGGAAAGTACCAGGAGGTTACTACTCAGGAGTCATATCCTATGCGGCTCGACAACTGTGATCAGTTTACATTCCTCCTCAGGAGAAATTAAACTCACATGAAGGCTCCGGCATCACTGGATACTTGAGAAAACCTATATGCACTAAGGGAACTAAGTGAAGAGACCCACAGGACCTTCCTCAGGAAAGTACTAGGAGGCTGACACTTAGGAATCGTACCCTACGTGGCTCAACAACTGTGATCAGTTTACATTCCTCCTCAGGAGAAATTAAACTCACAAGTTGGATCCAACATCACTGGATACTTAAGAAATCCTAGATAAACTAATGGAACTAAGTGAATAGACCCATAGGACCTTCCTCAGGAAAGTACTAGGAGGCTTCCACTTAGGAATCGTATCCCACGTGGCTCAACAACATGTGATCAGTTTACATTCCTCCTCAGGAGAAATTAAACTCACAAGTTGGCTCCAACATCATTGGATACTTAAGAAAGAGGTGAGAAGAAAGAATGAAAGTCATTCATAGTGCCTTCCTCAGGAAAGTACCATAAACTCCCTTCAAACTTCAGGATCTCGAACCTCACAAACAGACAACAAGCTCCTAGCCTAAGCCTCAATCCAATGCATCCTTGCAAGCTCCAACAGGACTTCAATCAGCTCCCACCTTGAGAAGAACCCACAGGCCAACAAACCACAAGAGACTATCTCTGAAGTTCAACCACAGTTGAACTTCAAAGTCAGAAGCCATCAAGACTTCTCCTATATTCAGGCTCAGACAAATCATATCAGAACATCCTACAAAAATCTAATAAAAATCTATGGGAAACCTACATGGCTCTAGGATAACATACTGAAAAATCAGAACAAAATTCAACACCAGATGAAAGAACTAAAATCAGCAACACAGACATATCCACAGACCAATTATTTAATAGCACAACAATGAAAAAATGCAATTAAAATGAAAATGCATGATTAAGCTAATATTTTTACACTATAAAATTCTACACTGAATTACGAGTCTACAGAAAAAAGAACGGAATTATTTGACTAAATCTACTATTTTTTATTAATTTTCTAATGATATGTATGCACTAAAAAATTAAAAGAAATCAATTAAATGGAAAAATATACAAAAAATAGCAAACAAAAATAAAATGGCATTTTTATTTTTATACAATTTTCTAGACATTATGATGAAATGGTAGAAAAAAGAGGAATTAAAAAATCACTTATTTTCATTTTATTATGATTTATTTAATATGCAAAGAAATAAAAGAAATTAAAGAAAATAAAATTGAAGTAAAACTGGAGGGGGGTTCAAACAGCAAGATTCATGAGTTATTAATGCATTGGGCCCTAAAGATGGGGGTGCTAACAGCATTAGGGCGCAGGGCCCAAGTTTATCAAAAACAACTAACAAACACAGAAAGGAAAAAAACGCCTGGGGGGTGCTGTTAGCAGCTTTTTCAGTTATTATTTCATTGGGCTTACGCCCAGGGGGGTACGAATAGCATGAGGGCCTAAGGCCCAAATCCAATCACCCTGATCTCACACACGGGGGGGGGGGGGGGGGGGGGGGGGGGGGGAACGAGTAACAATGGGGTAGTGGCAGCAGAACGCATTTGGGCCTAAGCCCAATACTCTAACCCTAAACCAATTCTTCAGTTGGACAAAACTAATCCCTCTCCCCAAACCCTAACACTGTTCACTCTCACTATCCTAGCCGCCTCGTTCGTCTCCTCTCTGCAACTCATCCTCTCAAACACTTTCTGAAACCTTCCCACATACTTTCCCACACAACCTCACACAGATCAAACGAATCAGCACAATAATCTCACCGTTCTCTCACAGTTAACACAAATCAAACCCAAACCATAATTGAATTAAGATAACATCCAGCAATCACAGCAAACGGAAAGGGGAAGACGAACGGAATCAAGTGAACGCACCTGGATACGGAGTAAGAACAAGCTCGTGGAGTTCTGGATGCTCAATGAAGAACCTGACGAATTCAAGATCCTGCGCGTAGATTCTGATGAGGATCCTGATGAATCTTGGAGCAACTTCTGGAAATTTGAAGGTGTGGAGATCTACAGCGGCGGCGTTCGTATGATGAAGATCAACAAAGATCTTAAAATTGAAGGCAAGATGTTGACGTTCTTGAGACGTTTTGAGCAGCTGACAACGAGATCAGAGAGATCTGAAGATTGTAGAAGAAAGATCTTGAATCGCTTGCAAATTTTGGTTGAAGATTCTTCGGAGAAGTATGAATTTCTTGGAGAAAACGGTAAACGAAGATGGAGATCTTGAGCGTCTGAAGGAATTCTGGAAAAATATCTCAAATGCTGATGAAGATATGAAGATTCCGGCGAATTTACGTTTTCCGGCGAGGGATTAGATGAAGGTAGAGGAGACGATCGGAGGAAGAAGATGAGTTTCTGTTTTTGGGTGTTTGGGGATTCCGGCGAGAAAGACGGTGGCCGGAGGACGTTGGACGGTGGCTCAAGGCGCCTGCATGCCCGACGGCGAAGTCCCGACGACGCTCCGGTGACTAGCTGTGGTGGTGCCAAGTGTCCCAGGGAGTTGCTGCATGGGGAGCGCGTGTCAGCAGAGAGAGAGAGGGTGAACTCTGGTGGGACACGTGGGAGAGTCTGGGAGCTTCTGAGTGTGTGAGGTGTTGTGATCACTGCGAAACGCGTGGGGCCTCTCCTCAAGCAACACGTGGCGTGCCACTATTTAAAGCACTGATAAAGTCTGGAACCTTCTGGAACGCTCTGGGAGACACTGGAAACAGCTGGACGAATTGGACTATTTTCTGGACTTTTTCTGGACTTTTTCTGGACTTTTTCTGAGCTGATACCAATTGAGAACTGGGCCTCAAACAGAACACCTCCTGGGCCCATACGAAACTGAATGAAAAACTGTAAAAAAACTGAATTAAAAAAAACAATTAATCCTAACTATATCTAATTAAAATCAATTAACCTAATTAGCTCATTACCCTAATTAACTCTAAAATGGTTAAAATCTAGTTAACTCTATATCAACCTAATTAACTAAACTAATAATACTACAATTAATTCTAACTAAAATTAATCTATCCTAATTAAATCTAAAAAAAACAATTAACCTAATTAAACTCTAAAAAGTGATTAAAAGTCTAATTAATTCTATATTATCCTAATTTCTTATTAAAGTTCTACCATTATTTAATATCTATTAAAATCTATTATTAATAAAAGAAAAACTATATTATTTTCTATATTATCTAAAAACAATTAAAACTCTACTAATCCTAATTTTTATCATTCTATTTAATATGCTAAGAAAAATTCACTAATATTCTAAAAATGATAAAAGCTACTTAAATTCTATTAAAAATTCTACAAATGATTAAAATCTATTTAAAAGATTCTATAAAATTCTAAAAGGAGAATTAAACTATTAAAAAATACAAAAACTCTATTTAAATTCCAGAAAAATCTATAAAGCCTATCTAAAATTCACAAAAGTCTATAAAAATCCTAAAAATGCAGATGAATGCAAATGACCCCCATGAAAGAGCGCACGAGACCAGATCGAATCGAACAGAGAACCCCGGGCATCAGAATATCCTCAAAATCACTGTGCAAGCTAAAAATCACCGAGAAGCGCACAATTTCCCGAAAATAAAACCCTGGTGATCTGGACTGGGTCTGCCATATCTGATAGACGAAAATCAAGCTGTAAACTCTGATATCCCCCGTTTGCACAAAAATCATACGTCTGATTCGCGAATATGAATTTAAATCATGAGTCAGATAGGAGAATCGGTTGGTCAAATTTTAGGGTGCAACACATCAGCATCACATTTTTGCATTGCATTTGTCCCCCGGTTTCTCATTCTCGGTTCTCTCGTCTTCCAGTGTACCTTTGAGTCGTCAAGCTGATTCCTCGACACAGATATCAGACCAGGGCTAATTATAGACGTAAGATGTCAGAGCAAGAGGCATATAATGTAGAGATCCGAATGGAGATCGATGAGTTGAAATCAGGCATGACCAAACTCACCGAGATGCTCCAAGTACTGATTTCCAGAGGAGAGTCACCTCAAAGGACCGTCATTCAGGAAGTTTCGGATGTTGATCCACCTCTTGTTCCAGTGCCACCATCTACTTGGCCCGAGTTTGGTTTACTTCCTAACTACTCTCCGCCTATTGCATCGTCTGCTACAATTGGTTAGACTGTCAGACCGGTTTTTCAAGCTCCCGTCCTTACCGAGACTAGACCTGTGGTCCACACTGTTAACCAAACTATCCGAGCTCCCTTTGAGAATCCTCTATATGAGCATAATGTTGCCAGTGTTCAAGGGGAAGACCATGAAGATTTTGTTGAGCCTGAGATTACCCGTGAACAGTATCAAATCATCAATAAGAGACTCCAAGCTGTTGAGGGTACTGATTTCTTCAATATAGATGCCGACAATATGTGCCTAGTCTCCGGTCTCGTTATGCCTGCCAAATTCAAGACTCCTGAGTTTGTAAAGTATAAAGGTCACTCATGTCCAAGAGCTCATCTGGTCATGTACTTTCGAAAGATGGCGGCCTACACCAACAATCAGAAATTGCTCATCCATTGCTTTCAAGACAGTTTGAGTGGTGCTTCTCTCAAATGGTATATGAACTTAGAGCATAACAGTGTCCGTTGCTTTCAAGATCTCGCTAACGCTTTCATGAAACAATACAAATACAACCTGGATATGACTCCCGATCGCCGTCAATTACAAAATATGTCTCAAAATGAAAAAGAGTCATTCAAGGAATATGCTCAGCGTTGGAGAGAGTTAGCTTCTCAAGTTGAACCCCCTATAGCAGAAAAGGAATTAACTGGATTGTTCATGGATACTTTGTCCCCTTTCTATTGGGAAAAGATGATCGGGAATGTCTCTTCAAGTTTTGCAGATTTGGTGACTATTGGTCAGAGGTTAGAAGAAGGTTTGAAAAATGGTAAAGTATCCAAAGTTGTTGAATCTTCTAATGGTGCAAAGAAACCCTACGGGAATTTCCATAAGAAGAAGGATGAACAGGCCAATGCTGTCATAACTGAATCAAGGAAGCCTCGCCAGGGATCTCAACCTGTTAGTGCTCCACAGCCAGCTCAGACTCCTCAACGCCCAGTTATCAGACAAGACCAGAATCGGAACAAGGATCACTTTGATCCTATTCCCATGACTTACACAGAGTTGTATCTTGACTTAGTTCGACAAGGGATGATCACTACAAAGGCTTTACCACCTCCTCTTAATCCTCCAGTTGGATTTAGGGCTGATCTAAAGTGTGCTTTTCATGAGGGTGCCTTAGGCCACGACTTGGAGCATTGTTTTGCATTGAAAGCTAGGGTGCGTGAACTGATTAGAGCTGGAATACTTGATTTTATGGATAGTCGTCCGAGCGTCCAGACAGATCCCTTGCCAACACATCAGAATTGAAGCTTTGTCATTGGGCCTTTTTTTTTTCTCGTTGTTTGCATTTTCCTTATTTTGTTTAAGTTGTTTGCTTTCAATTATGTTTGTACTTTCATTAATGAAATAAGCATTGCGACTTTTGATTCAATTCATTTCCGTCCATTTATTTGCATCTTTATGCTTTATTTTTCAAATGTTTACTTCTTGTCCAAAATTTTGATATGCTAAGATCGGAGGGAGGATGACGAAAACGTTATACCCATAACTGCTGTCAGTATGCTTTCAATTAAACCTTATTGACGATGTAAGGCATTGTTTCAATTCCCAAACACTGGAGAAATAAGGAAGTTAATCCCTCGTTACCCCCTTCGAGCCTAGAAGTTGGAGTTCCTTTCGTTACAAAAAACCCACAATTTTAACCTTGGGATGGGTAGTTCTCAGTTAACTTGGTTGTGTGTTCATACGATACACCTTTCATTAACAAATTTTCCTTCGCACACGTCAAACAAGTGTCGAAGATGTTTTCTAATCAAAAGGTCGATGATGGTTCACCTTAATCATTAAAATTAAACAGTCACTTTCCTTCACACAAAAAAATAATCAAAAGAAACCCGCTAAGTCAAAACCTATGAAGGAGACTTAGGCAAAACTGGGGCATCCCGCTGACTGTAAACTCTAAAATAAACAGTTCAGGCAAAATTTAGGAATAATACAAAGAGATTTTTAAATCCTTATCTTGAAAATCCTCAATGTCAAAACAATCAAATGTTATAGGGGAGTAGTGGTTGCCTTTTCATAGGTCCCTTTGACTTCTGAATCATCACTGCTACGATCAATGAAATCCCTAACTTATGGGAACCTGAATGCATAGTATGAGTTAACTGAGCATAAGACCGAAGATCATCACGTAGATTGGGTGGGTACAAATAAATCTTGAGCCTTTATCTTTTGTTTCATAAACCGTGAACCAGGCCACATTACAACCCTCAAAAGACCTAATTGAAGCAAGGTTATTTTGAAAGTATACTACAGCAAGGTTGCGTAACCTGACTCCAAAAGATCCTTGCGAATCATTTATTTTGGCAATACACTTTTATTTTAAACTTTGAGTGTCTTGAACCGCCTTGTTTTGACTAACGACTCATGTATTTTCCATCATTCAAAAATAATTTTTCAAAAAAATCGCATGAACTTTGCATTACCATGTTTGTATGAATATTTTTGTTTGCAAACTGGCTTTCCTCTAAGGAATTTTCAAACAATGAGAAACTTGGTCAAGTGATCTTATCAGGGGCAAGTTCCTTTTACATCCTGTCAAAGAATTAGTTCAAGATTTGTTCAAGGCAATATCTTCTCAGATTTGGTTTATCCAGAGAATTGTTCAAGACCCATACTGGGGCAAGCCCTCCGAGGATACAGCAAAACAGTCGATTCCACGAATCAGACAACTGAAGCAATTATCAGTTCATTTGACCTGGGGCAGTTTACTTGCATAATCCCTAAGTAGTTATTCATCATTCCTACAGTGACTATCAACTTGATACAGTTTAACAGAATGACAGTGATCTCCGTGTTGAGGAATCAGTCCTCCAGTTTTGTCATCTCACCGAAAGAGTCGAGCCTTGTCGTTGACGTCTGCATTTGCATTTGATCATATGTCATAGCATAATTCCTATACATGTGCACATCTTGGGTGCTTTATTCCCCATTTACATTTCTATCCTGGGTGCTTTATTCCCCATTTACATTTCTATCTTGGGTGTTTTATTCCCCATTTACCTCTCTATCTTGGGTGCTTTACTCCCCATTTACATTTTTATCTTGGGTGCTTTACTCCCCATTTACATTTTTATCTTGGGTGTTTTACTCCCCATTTACATTTTTATCTTGGGTGCTTTAGTCCCCATTTACATTTCTATCCTGGGTGCTTTACTCCCCACTTACATGTCTATCTTGGGTGCTTTACTCCCCACTTACCTTCTATCCTCGGGTGTTTTATCCCCCATGTACCTTTATCCCGGGTGTTTTATTCCCCGTTTACCAGATATTCCTGGGTTTACCTAACATCATGGTGTTTTACCCCCATTTGCTTTTTTTTTTCTCTCCCTGAGGTCGTGTTTTACTCGTGTCTTTACCTTGTGGGCAAAATTTATTTACTTGGCATCATGGGTGTTTTATCCCCATTTGCGTTTTTCTCCTGAGCTCGTGTTTTACTCGCGTCTTACCTTGCGGACAATTTCTAATTTACTTGGCACCTATCAACAATTCTGTGTCGTGTCCACCCGACGTTCTTCCAGATATGACATGTCTTCTTCCCTAGTGCAATTCCTCGGTGGGTTGTCCCCTGTGACGTTGTTTCGTCTGTATCCGTGCATTTGTCATTTTCATCATACGCATCATATCAGATTTATATTATATTTAACATTATAGTTCGTTTTGTTTTGTCCATATCATTGCATAGCACTGCGTCTAGAGGCAAAATTTTCGGTTATCTGTATTTAAATCCCTCCACCACGATTTCTCGAGTCTCCGTTGCTCGAATCACCCGGTGAAGTTATTAAATTGGGGCAACTGTAATACCCCAAATTTTGCCCTAAGATTTGTCGTCACATTTCATTGCATTTAATCAATTACTAACAAATTTGTGTAGTCGTTTGACTTTTTGCAGGTAAATATCATATGGCATGTATTTTTTTTCTAAAAAGTAAAAATGGCACAATTGGCAAGAGGACATGTGTAAGGAGTTGTGAGTGTGAGAGGTTGAGAGTTCGAATCTCACCTTTGTCACTTTTTGTTTTTTATTATTTTTACTCTAAATGTTTCTATCTCTCATTAAAAAATAACAAAAATAGTTTTTTATTATTATTTAATTATTATTTTCGTATTTTAATTAAATCATTTTTTAAAATATTATTTTTTTCACTTTTTTCTAAATTATTCATAAAAATATCCAAAAAATCATAAAATAAAAAATATTAGGGAAAATTTTGTTCTTTTTATAATATTTTTGATTTTAGGAATCAATAGGATTATTAGTTTTTATTTTTTATTTTAATTATTTTAAATTATTTAAATTATATTTTTTTTTCTTAACTAATTATTTAGTTTGGGCTTTAAAATGGGCTTTAGGGATGTTATTGACAATTTGGTGTTAACCCAAATTTGTTCCCTATATATACATGTGTTGCCTTGTTGAAAAGGGGCAGAAGGTTTTTCTTCAGAAAAGAGGAGAGAGAAAGGGAGAAACAAAGGAGATCCCCAGAGAAGAAAGGCGGTCGTTCCCACAACTCGTCAGAAGGATTGGAGCTCTCCAGTGTTCCCTTATTCAAACCTTTTTCACATTTACCGAAGCAAACCTCCGCTTCGTAGGTTAAATTACTAAGCCTTTGGCCTTTTCATGTTTATGTGCATATTTTGCCATGTTAATGTGTTTAGGTCCGTTAAATTACTAAACCTTTTGCTTTTTCATGTTTATGTGCATATTTTGCCATGTTAATCTCCATGTGTGTTTAGGTCCCTAGATTTTAATATCAAAACCCTTTTTTATCAAAACCTTTTTTTATCAAAACCCTTTTTTTATTTATTATTAAAACCTTTTTTAGTAAGACATTTTTTAAAAACTGAAAAGCCTTTTTGTTCCCAAGAAGAAAAAAACCTTTTTGTTCCCAAAAACCTTTTCCCAAAAAACTAAAAAGCCTTTTTTTGGATGAAAAGCCTTTTTTGTTTTAAAAAAAAAAACTGAAAAGACTTTTCCTCCAAAAACTTTTTTTTTATAATTTAAACTTATTTTTTTTTTATAATTTTAACTTAAATATTTTTTATTAAAAAATTAAAACCTTTTTTTTATAATTAAAATATTAAAAAATTAAAACCTTTTCGTAAGGAACTCCTGATGTTTGATGTTTATCGTGTCATTTTATGTACCATTTTATTACTTTTCTTTCTTTTGGCACCTCATGTGCATGCTCGAGGTTGAGATGTGTTTGTGGTGGCCACAGCCTCACACTATTTTCCTCCCTCACTTCATTCTAAGTGTCATTACATATTTACATATTTTCATATTCTTCATGTTTTCATAAATGTTTCTTTGTTTCTTTATAACCTCTGCCTTTATTACTTTTCTTATTTCTGTACCTTAATTATTCCTCCATATAATGATTTGTCATATTTTCACATTTTTTTTATAGTTTTATCCTTCCGAAGGATTAGGTCCAGCCTTTTGGCCGCCGAGTCAATAGCCTTACCCCTTTAATGGATCAAACCCTGTTTAGCCTAGGTGTCCCGCCGCGGGCAAAATTGCTTTTATCCTAGTGTTAGGCCAAAATAGTCGTCGTACTCTGTTTTAAGGTTTCCCGCCGCGGAATCCCTAACCTAACCCTAATTCACTTAACAATTTACAACGTAGATATTGGAGTTTCTACACTCCGCGTAAGCGTGTCCCTAAGATACGTTTATTCCCTATTGAAACCTTGGCCACAGTCAAGACGTTTCTAACCTCCCTTTTGAGGGGAACTACAGTTACTCTGATTCCATTCCCGTAAGGATATGTAGGCACAAGATGCGATGTCTTGCCGAGTAAACTTAGAATTAACCCCTAGGTCTTTTTTAATTTTCAATCCTTTATATATACCCTAAAGCAAAATAATTAATGAAATAAATAAAAAAAAATAAACAAAAGGTTCCCGTAGAGTACTACGGAAGTTTAAGGTGCTAATACCTTCCCTAAATTTAACCAACCCCTGAACCTTAGATCTCTCCCTTTTAGGTTTTTCCTTTCTTTAGCCTTTCCTTCGGATAAATCAAAGACCGGTTGCAAATGAATTAAGATTCAAGTTAATCAATAGCTTGACATCCAAATTTCACCGCAACAAAAATGTTAAAGACTTTAATGAATAGGCTTAAAAGAAACAAAGCATAACGATGAAGATGTAAATTGCAGGAAAGTAAAAGATATACTCTTTTAACATAAAGTGAAAGTAAATTTCATCAAAGCATAAAATGGTGTTTTTACATCACTTACATTCTCCCAAGACTCTTTTCTCTACACACGGATACTTTGAGTAAATTGCACAATAGTAAACACAACACCCCGAATCCTATTGCTAGAACCCCTATTTATAATAATAAAATTAACTGCTGTTAACTTCCTAAGAGCATTAACATTTGACAAGTGTTGTGTTGCATGCATCTGCCTCTTGGATGTGTGCCACTTGTCTTATTCAGGAGTGAGAAAGAATAACTACTCCCTCCTTTATTTGAATTTCAAATTATGTTAGTATTTGGACAGCATTCTCGGTCGAAGGTAACTTTTTCAATTTTAGAAATATTTTCTAAGTCTCAAAAAGTCTTCCTTTCTTATGTGAGTGCCTTCGATTTCATTTATTGTAAAGACCCAGTCGAAGGCTTCTTCACATTACCTCTAGAATTCACCATTTAGACCTAAAAACTCTAATTTAATGTGGGCGTTGAATTTCTAAGCTAACAAATTGCCCCCCAAAAATGTCTTTTTCGACAATGCTGAAGAAAAAGGCCTTTTTTTATAGTGTCCTATTCGACGCCATTTTTTGACCCCACGTAGGTGTCAACGTAACTCACCAACCCATGACTTAAGAAAAACTATTCGATTTCTTATCGAGCACGTCCATGACGTCATGGCCAATTATGAAAACAATTTCTTGGAAATCCCACCAAATCCCAGACCATCATCACCTCTCCTAGGATCTATGAGATCGTGGGCATAGCTAATAACTGCCATCGCCCCCACTTTCGCTCCTGGGACAACACGTGTCCCACTACCTTTGATTACTTCCAGAAACTTTATAAATAATCTCCTCAAAAACCATTTTTACTTTTTTCACTCCAAGCAATCACTACGCATTTCTTTCAAACACTTCCAACTTTTTTTCTTCAGCAAACCCATTTTTCTCTAAATCCTTAACAATGGCGTCCTCCATTGCTGTTACTCAAGATCAGAAGAAAAACCCAAAGGTCAAGGGGCCAAAGAGTGTGTCGTTGCTTCCTCCCTTTGCTACACTAAGCGAACCCAAGGTGGTGAATAACCAACAGTTCATTCCTGAACCTCTCAGAGAAGAGAAGAGACACATCTACGAATCTCAGGTAATGATTCTCGTGACTGTTTCTAGTAAACCCCTAGCTTTAGTTGGTCTTCTATCCACTTTAGGTGCTGATTATTCAACTATTAGCGACTTCTTCCCTTCCTACCGTAAGACTAAACCCTTAGGGCAGAAAGATCAAACTAAGGTAGCCATTGAAGGTCCTGATAGTATAGCCTTACAAAATGTAGATCTAAAGTATCTGAATGATGGGTCCAGGTTATTTAGAGTAACTTCATACTTCAAAGATTCTGACCTCTATTTGAACTGGTTGACTAAGGTAGAGAAAGTCAAGGCATAAGCTTGGAAGAAAACTGGGATTTATGACTTGATCATGATGTCGAAGACAGGTCCCACCTACTGCCCCATTCTGATGGCTTCTTCCTTATATTTCTAGGACAGTACCCATTATACCTTTCACCTTTCCTGTGGGATGATAACACCCACTCTTTTTTACTTAGTTGCTATCACAGGGCTAAAACCTCATGGATTAGTCTATGATCCTGAAGTGGATAATCAGAACACCATAGGGTTTTCCACCACCAAGCACACGTATACCCACTTCATCAACCATTACCACAACAAACAAACAGACATGGTCAAAGAACAAGAACACATAGAATTTCAAGATATGTGGCTTTCTCGTTGTGTTTTATGTACCAAATCTCTGCAGGTGGCAAGGAAGTATCTCACTCTAGCCAACCAACTGCATCTGAATCGAGGCATGTGTCTAAGTGAAATGATACTGGCCAGCTTGTATGAATCTCCGAGTGAAGTTGTTGGTCGACTGAAGGACCAAGAGAGTCATGGGAATCTCTTGTTGTCGGGACCTTTCTGGCTACTCCAACTCTAGCTTAATGCCATATTAGAGACTAACCTTCCCAATAAAGGGACGATCGAAGAAGAAGACCCAGAGATAAAGGAGAGGCGAGTCGAATGGACTCGACTAGTTAAGTTAACCCCTATTGAAGAGGGGCAGACACTCAGGGCATCTATTTCTGGCTTCATTAAGATGTTCGCCAAACGATACGAGTTTACACCAAGGATGGCCCCGCTTGTAGAAAGGAAATATGGTCCTGAATGGTTTACTAGGGCCTTCCCTCCTGCATTCAAAAAACATGAGGCAGAGTCAATGCTTTTCTGGGAGGGTTTTATGATCCCTCGAAACATTGTCCACAAACTTAACCTTCTAAAGGGCCAAATAGCTTTGATGGCCTACCAACCAAATCTTGTCTCTCAACAATTTGGTATGGTCCAAACATTGCCCAAGTGTCTATATGAAAAGAAGGTTCATGTGATCCTCCCGCATACTATTTACAATAGCATAGAGAGTTTGACGCACGTTGCTCGACATGCCCAAAAATCTCTCCTTACCCCTGTTTACTTCGAGCCCTCTCACCTATGCACCCAGGAATTCTACAACTGGTGGTCGAGGCATTACACTGTAGAGTTCCTCGATGTTTCTAGCTTTATTCGCTTGATTGACCAAGCTTTTGTTGATGTGTGTTGCACCCCAAAATTTTCCCTCTTTCAAGGCTTGACTCATTTCTTCATTTCTTTCAAATTCAATGACATAAGGGAGGCCCATCATTCCAAATTCAAGGTTCATGAATTCAAGGCTAGATTCAAGAATATTACAAAGAGAAATTTCATGACATTTGCAAGAATGTCACATTTGTTACAAAATCCAAACTCTTGGTAATGCTTAGGAAATTAAGCTATTTCTAGTCTTAATTCAAGTTTCTAAAAATAACTTCATGCCATGGTATCCCCCATGCCCCATCAAGTCCACATGGTCCTCTTTGTGCTTACAAACATGCAAGGAAATTACTTAAGAGTTAATTCAACATTGGAATATCTCAAGATCAAGGCTATGCGTGCATTCATGGGCAATTTGAATATGGTCCAAAACATCCCCATGCAAGAAGTGGCAATGTGTATCATATTACAAAATCATTTTATGTCACAAAACCAAGGCTATAAGCTTATGTTGATACATCTACACATCAAAAATCAGAATTTAAAAATGATGTCCAAAAGGTTGTGTTATTGGTTACATGTGTGTGTCCAAGCATAAGCCAACCAATGGATACAAGGATGAAGGGCAAGGTAGAGTGCTGCAGAAAAAATACAACAAAACAGGCCTAGAAATGGAAAGATGTGGGGCTGCACCAAGAAAGAGGTGATAAGTACTCCCAAAAATGGAAACTTTGAAGATTAAAAGTTGTGCAAGAGCTATGATTTTGGTACAGCAGAAAAAGTTAAAATGGGAGGGGATAAGAGGCTGCAAAAAGGATATAGACATTCACTATCATTCACAACACATTGAGATAGAGATTGAGAGCAAAAAGTAAGAAAAACCAGAAAAATAGAGAGAGCAAAAACCAGCCAAAGATTAAGAAAGTAAAAGAGAAATACAAGGGAGCCATTGAGAAGGAGAGCCATCAAAGCATAGAGTGAAGAGAAGTGAACACCTAGCCAAAATCAGTGGAGGCTTTGCAAGGAGGGTAACAACTCTTGGGTATCCATTTCTTCAAACTCTTTTCTTCTTTTATATTGTGCATTTATCATTTGTTCTCTTTGTTTGAGTGTTGTTGTATTGAGTATAACATGTAAGATCCCAAGGGGGACCAAGAAACCTTTTTGAAAAAAACCCAATAAGGAAGGAAAAACAAAGAAAAAAGTCAGATTTCACACAGCAGGGCTGACACGGGCCGTGTCAGGCAACACGGGCGGCCGTGTCACACCGCTGTTTTAGTTTTACTTGCATTTTCTCCCCAGACCTTGTGACACGGGCCGTGTCATGTAACACGGGCGGTCGTGTCACACCGCTGTTTAGTTTTTCTTGCATTTTCCCCCAGATTTTCTGACACAGGCCGTGTCATGCAACACGGGCGGCCGTGTCACGCTGCTGTTTGCCTCAAAAACCTAATTTCTCTGGAACTGTGACACGGGCCGTGTCACACGACACGGCCGCCCGTGTCAGACCCCTGTTTTTCAAGTTTTTTCGACTTTTTTACCTCAAAAAAAATTTTCTGAAGGAGTTCGCCGTTTTTTTTGTGTTTTGTTTTTTTTTAAGCCAATTAACCTGTTGTGTTGGTATGGTTTTTATGCATGTTTATTGTTGGTCATTTTTTTTACCTTTGGTTCTAAAAACTATTTTCAAGAAAACAAACTCTCGATTCTCATCGAGCCATTTTTGACCTTGTAAGCCGATTGCCTTGTGCGTCGTCATCGACCTTGCTCGCTTCATCTCAAATCTTTTTAAGCAACTAAAACCCTTGACCCAACGTCAAGCGGATTTTCTCAAATAATGGTTAAACCAACTCACCATATTTAACAAAAGGATAAAGTTCACTTTGTATTGAACTAAAGAGAGGGGGTTGAGTGTAGACTTCTTCTTCTCCGAGTGTCGAGATGCTCACTGTAGTGTGGATGGTTTTGATACTCATCTTTCAATACGAAGACGTTTTCATCTATACCTTTTTCTCCTAAAAAACCTCGGCCCCGTACCGAGTGCATTTTCGAAACACTTACAATAAATAAATCGATTCTCTTTGTATTGAACTAAAGAGAGAGGATTGAGTGTAGACTTCTTCCTCTCCGAGTGTTGGGATATTCACTGTAGTGTGGGTGGTCTCGATACTCATCTTTCAATACGAAGACGTGACTCTATCCACCACCTATCTCCTTCTACAACTTCCTTCCGCAACTTTCCCCACCTAAAATCTCGGTCCCGCACTGAGCGCATTTTCAAACTTATTTTCGTAACAAAACTTGAACGGTCGTGGAGTGGTTAGGCGTAGGCCTTCTCCTATCCCGAGTGCTGACGTTTACCGTAGGGTTCTCCGTCACGAAAGCACTTACCATTCAAAACCAAAAACACTTTAATAAGAGAATGAAGTTCTCTTTGTATTGAACTAAAGAGAGAGGATTAAGTGTAGACTTCTTCCTCTCCGAGTGTCGAGATGCTCACTGTAGCGTGTGTGGTTTTGATACTCGTCTTTCAATACGAAGACGCTATGTTCGCCACACCCTTTCATAACAAAAACTTTGAGATAAAGAATTGGGTACTACCCGTAGGGGTTACTATCCGAGGACCTATCTCGCCCTTAAAAAAATAATTCAACAAATCAAATGTGACATCTTGCCTCGCATGGCGAAAACTAATCTTTCAAAAAGGATATGATACGTCCGTTCTAACGCAAACAGGTAATGCCTAAGTCTCCAACGAGCGAGCAGCAATACACCTAACTGCTAGAATGCGTACGATAGCATCATCCATAAGGTCATCAACAAATCGTAGGCCGAACTACGGCTGTTCTGATTTCTCATACCAGATGAGGATACGTAGGCACAAAACGGAGATGTCTTGGCGAGCACAATCCCTCATATCAGTAGTTTCCCGAACTACGTCGACTATGATTTTCTCATATCCGTTAAGAATACGTAGGCCTAGGACCGCGAAGTCCTAATGAGTCTGTTCTTTCTCTTCTTCCCCCAGTTACCTCTCTTTCCCCGTTTCTAACCCTTTTCTTTACCCTTCGGAACACTTTTTTAGCATAATCTTTAAGCAAATATAATCACACACGACAAACAAATGGTTCCCATCGAGTACGATGGATGCGAGGGGTGCTAATACATTCCCTTTGCATAGCCGGCTTCCGAACCCATTTATGGTTGCGAGACCATCTTATCAATTCTTTTCTTAAGGTTTTCTCGATATTTTCCTTTCCCCTCATGGGATAAATAAAGTTCGGTGGCGACTCTTCTGTCCTTTTCCTTTTTTCCTTCCCCGTCGTTGCGCGTATTTTTTGAGTAGCGACAATGTGGAGGAGAAGGTCAAGAAAGGTATATCTACTCACATCAAAGAGATTCAAGCCTTCCAGAAGTACTTTGAAAGTACTTATCGACCAAATGATGTTAGTTGAACCATCTGCGAAGCCTCAGTTATGCTAAAAGAAAATGGAGATTTAAAAATCCCTTCATACGTTCCTCCTGAGAAACGCTATGAAGTGGCTTTCGCCTTATTTCCCCCAAAGACTCCTCGACTGCCATTTGCTGACTTTGGAGTGGCCATTGCTCCTCCATTTCTAGATTGGTTCATCTACGGGGATTCTATAAAGATCCTTCATCAACAGTTGAAACCTAAGGCCCAGCGGGTGGTTCCGACTAAACATACGCTCAACAGTTTCAAAGGGCACCTTCATGTCGGTATCGAAGATGTTTGTATTGAATCCAAAATTCTTGAAGATCTCAATCCTTCGATTTTATATTCATTTATTTGAACTCTATTATTACTAACTTGTGGTAACATAATTTATTTTGCAGCTGGACCCAAGAAAAGTACACCTCAACCACTGGTTAAGATAAGGGTTGAAGGCAGCAAGGTATTTCATATGCCACTTCCTCTTATTAACTAGTCTTGATTTCCTCTAATGCTTCTTGCTAACTCAGACTTCCCATAAAATACCTCCAACACCTCCAAGGAAGTTGAAGAGGGCCACTGCCCAAATTATCATTGATTCAGAGGATGATGACGAATCTCCTCCTGAAGACCTAAAACTGAAGAAGAGGAAGAGAGTCAGCCAAGGGACAGATGTTACTGGTAACTTGTCTGACCCCAAGACGGCTAAGATCTCCAAAAAGACCATACCTACCAGTGGTGCTGCAGAGACCTCCGCCAAAGCTGCCTCTACACCAGCCACATGTCCTGCTGAAAGTGATAACTCTAGCCCTGCTGCTGAGGGTGTCAAGGTAACTCACACCTCAATTTTCTTTGAAATGCCCATTCACTTATACCTTGTTTATTTTTACCCTAATTCACTTTCCCTTCGATTCAGGCTGATGCAGGTGGCTCGAAGCCAACCATGGACAAATCTCCTTCTTCATCTACCCTCTTGAATAGGCAAGGTGAGTCCACATACCATCCCACGTCTGATTTGGGCTCTGGAATGAATTCACTTGGTGAAATTAATAAACCTGGCTTTGAAACAGCTCCCCCTTCGTCTGTAAAGACCGCTACCCAGCAGTCTCAAACTGATGGCTCTGACCATGAGGAGGATGATGAGCAGCAGAATCTTGAGATACAAGATCCGAGAGACGTCCATATGGAGGAAAACGCAACTTTGGTTGATAAAGATAATTCCCCGGTGGACGATACTCTTGGTGTCAAAAATGCTGATCCAGAAGGGAGTGAGGAGATGAAGGAAGATGATGAGACCATGCATCAGTCTGAACTGGATGGCCATAACTATGAAAATGCTGACGACTAAATGGATGAAGACAAAGAAAATGAGGGCCAAAGTGAAGAGGAAAAAACTTGGAAAGGTCCTAACAATGAGGCAACCCAAGTCGAAGTCATTGTCACTCCAGCCATTGTTGCTGCTACTGAAGGCAAGGAAACATCCGCTATGTATGGAGCAAGCCTCTCTAAGAAGGAACTCGACGCATTGAAGGTTAGCAACCTTCGAAAATACATCAAGATCCTTCTTGACAGTCGAGGAAGTTCCTCTGGCAAGACTCTTAGTGCTTCAACCTCTGAAGACCAACCTTCGAGCAAGCCTGAAGACAACATCCTTATAAAGATCAAAGAGAAGATCTTTAAGGGTGACCTTTTCACGCTTTTGCAGATGGACCACGTTACCCATATCTCTTTGAAGAATCTTCTTCAACAAGTAGACATCCGTGTTGTTTCCCCCTGAATCTGACACCATCATTCTAGAACTTGGTACTGTGATTGACCAAGTTTATGGGGATCTCAAGCGCATGCCTTAGATCGAAAAAGCCATTTCGACCAAATCTGGTAGCGAGGTCGCCGCTTGGGCATTTGTCACTGAATCTGAGAACAGGGTGGAAGAATTGGAGGAAAACAGAGAAAAGAACAAGCAGGAGATTGCCTCCAATGAACAAAATATTTCTTCCTGGGAGCGAAAGATCAAGAGGCTTCGAACCAAGATCTCGAAAGCCAAAAGAACGCAATGCTGAGTTATCTGCCTTTGATGATTCTGGACACTCTAAAGAGCTTGATAATGCCATAACCTTTTCTTATTGGATCATTATATGCATCACTGTTAAGTGTAATGCACAGACCATGCTCTGATACCAATTGAAGGTGAGAAAAGTACACAAGAAAGGGGGATTGAATTGTGTTTACCGTTTTCTTAGTTTGCATCTAATCAGAGTTCAGAATCTAAACTGGTGTTCAGATTCTGATTAATTCTTAGCAGCAGAATATGAACAAAAGAAAATAAATATAGTAGAAGACACAAAGATTTATACTAGTTCCTCCCCAAACTGAGAGTAGTCCAGTCTCCTTGCTTCATAAGAGATTTTCCCTATAATTAAAACATGATTACAATCGCTTATGCATTCTGCATAAGTCTTTTACACTTGCTCAGACCCAAGGTCCTAGACTTATGCTCAAGCTCTTCACTCAAGACTTCCTGCTCAAGTTCCACGAACCCAAGACTTCCTTTCTCAGGCCCTCAGACCCAAGACTTCTTCTCTAAGTCCCATGAAACGAGCTTTCGCTTGTCTCACCCCTGGCCAAGACTTATTGTTAGGCTTTCATGTACTGAGCATTCCAGCTCAAGCCCCTCAAGCTCAAGACTTCTGCTTAAGGTTCCATAAAACGAGCATCCGCTTGCACCACCCTTGGCCAAGACTTACTACTACACTTTCATGAACCGAGCTATCATGCTCAAGCCACACTGGCTCAAGACTTTCCTGCTTAATCAATCTACTTGATTAAGACTTTCACTGCTCAAGCACATAGCAAGAGACTTACGTGGCTCAAGCATCTTAGCTCGAGACTTCCTTGCTTGTATCCCAATGATACAAGACTTCTGCTCAATAAATCCATTGATTAAGACTTTCACAGCTCAAGCACATAGCAAGAGACTTATGTGGCTCAAGTATCTTGGCTCGAGACTTCCTTGCTTGTATCCCAATGACAAAACTTTTATCTAAACTGTTGAATAAGCTCAGCAGAATAGAGAACAAGGTGTACATGATACAAGTATTAGAGGTACGGGAAATCACCATAGTAAAGACCTAAAGCTCTTAAGATTTCTAAGATATACAATGTGTAAGAAATATTAAGACTTTTACAATTATAACCTACATCAGAAAAATATGCATATGCATTGAGTTGATAATTGCTGATCTTGTTACTCCTTCTTCTGGTTGATTCTTGTTAAAGATTCAGTTTGATCCTTCGACCATATTTATAGCCTTTTCAGAAACTAGCTGTTGAGGAGGTAACTTGATCAAGAGTCTTTGTTGTTACTTCATAGTACAAGAGCGGTTGAAGATAGATACACCAGAAGATCTTAATCTAATGTGTAACATGTTTAACCTTTAAGTCTTCAAGAGATTTTGTACTATGAGAGCTGTTGAGAGTAGATATCCATAAAGCATCTCATCCTTTCTTAAGCCTTGCAATCTGTAAACTCTAGCTGACAAACTAATTTGACAATACAACTTACTTTCTGTGGTACGGACAACTTTAGCTTTATCAACAACTTTGAATGGTGTCATAAGCTAATTTGCATTCACTAAGCATAAAGACAATAACGTTAGTTCTTCTAATGTTGAGGCATTCAACTTCAAAGTCTTTTCCAGACATCACTTATCAAGTGTTCTTCAGATTTTGCCACCAGAAGTTAGCAATGCAACAACTCTCAAAGTGTGCTTAATGTAGAACAGATTCTGATGATAATATTTACAAGTATAAAAACCTGCATACATGTAACAAATATCAAATAAACCATTGTTCTTTCAATACTTTGTTATCATTAAAACCCAAAGAAAATATGTCATGAACAAATCTTGTTCTAACATTGACGACCTCCCTTTGCCACATCATGACAGCAAAGAGGGTGTCATGGCAGTGTAGAACTTGGGTTTTTTTTTCATTCTCGCTGTTTCGCACCATTTCTTCACATGATTACTCTTGCAATCAAAATACCAAAAACAAATGAAAAATATAAATATAATATATAAAAAGGAAGAGAAAAAGACTCAAATAGGGGTGTGCAAAAAAATCGGTTATTGTTAACTAAATTTGTATCCAAATTGTTCCAATTTTAAAAATCCAAACCAAATATTAAAATATAAATTTGGTTATCCATTTTGTTATCCAAATATAAACCGATTTTCATAATAATAATAATAATGTGGTTTAGTTATTGGGTACCCAAATTTCATTATTTGTTAAATTGATATGTTTTTTTTCTCTTTTCATGGTTTATCATATACACGTTATAAACCAATTTTATACTTTGAACTATCTTAAAGTTAATTTTTTTGAATTTCATAAAAAAAATTATTTTACAAAAAATTCAGAATTTTGTATTTCAAAATGAAAAAAAAATTTGTTTACAAATTCTCTAACAACCTAAAATGGTGTACTAATACTTCACAAATCATATAGACTTTTAGCAGTTAATTATATGAACTTTCAGTAGTTAATTATATAGATCTTAGTGGATCGAGTTTGATTTAACATGTGCAAGAAAGTATACCAAAATTTAATTTGTTGGATTTGACTCTAGTTTTCATTTATAAATCTCGAAGATCATTAAACCTTTATGAAAAAATGATTATAAATATTATAGATTTCTCCACCAATAGATAGAGATTTTGAAATATACAAATATATGTATTTTTTATAACATATTAGTTACCATTTTAAGTCCATATAATTTGCTGAAATTTTTTATTTTAAAATTTTTATTTTCAGTTTTATTTTTAATTTTTTTAATTTTTAAATTTTTTTAAAAAAAAATATATTAAAATCTAAGTATTTAAATTTAAAAATTGATAAAATTTAAAGAAAATTAATTTTAAGTTTAACTAAATAATTTGAATTAAAATTAAAATTCATTTAAAATCGGTTTTAAACCGGTTCAGAACAAGTGGTTTGATTCATAAATCATAACCATAGAAATGGATTGATTCATATTAAATGGTTATCCATGCACATCCCTAGACTCAAGTTTGCAAGTATACGAATCGAAAATGTGATACTTTTCCGAGTTATTAGGAGCCACAATAGATGTCATTCTATCTAAGTACGAACGATATTGCAGTACAAAAGAAAAGAAAGAATAGAAAGTCAGATATATCCAGTAGTATTTAATAGTATTACTATTATAGATTTTGAAAGTATTATGATTTTTAATTTGTCATTTTGATAATATTATAAATTCTTGATTGATTTTAATAAATGACATTTTAATCTTATTACATCAAATATGATTTAATTGATGATATAAATAAAGATATATCATCGTATTAATTTATAATAAAGTAAATGTGTGACTCATTTATAAATAAATGTGATATATATATATATATATATATATATATATATATATATATATATATATATATATATATATATATATATATATATATATATATATATATATATATATATATATATATATATATATATATATATATATATATATATATATATATATATATATATATATATATATATATACTGCCCATAAGAGATTGGAGAACTATAAATATTTACTTTGAAAGGGAATTTTGAAATACATTATATAGAATTCACCCTCAATGGGATTTGAAACTTGAAAATCTATCTGTCATCTGATGAGGAAAATCTGGCTACAAATCTCAAAGTTATGTATAGAAAAACAACAGCATCGTCCATCACCCAATGAAAGTAGCTTTTACTCGGTAAGCACTTATGTCATGAAAGTATGGCAGCTGAAAACGAGCTATGGTACAGAAAGAAGATAAGGTTTTGGATTTAGCGAGGTACCCTTAAGCCAATAGTCTCTCACCACCACACCAAATCACCATGCAGCTTTTGAAAAAGATATTGAAAGTTAAAAACAAAAGAGAGAAAACTTTTGTGCTTCTGTTTCTTGTTCTTAATTGGAAACTCTATTACTATGCTCTATAGTCTATAGTCTATCCTATGCTATGATGGGACTTGCTCAATGCCATTGTGCCCACTTCCTTCTTCTCTGTGCCTTTTTTTGGACTCTTGCATTTCATTGTTTACAGGTAGTAGTTACTATGAACTGAGATTCACACTCAGACCCATCATTTTCTTTACTATAATATCATCTACTTTCTGGTGCAAACAATAATGCAGGCTTATCCAATTTACATAATTACTTACTATACCTCTTGGCTTTTTCTATTCATTACTTACACCACAAAACCTAGTAATTAATGACATGTCCACATCGATGGTAATTAAGATAATATTAATTGATTATCAAGTGATATGGCACTATCTATAAAATCTGTCTTTTCTCAAAATTAGTCTGGTCTCTTATGTCTAAGCTGTAGTAGTTGGCAATTGAATAAGGAAATTCATTTTTAGAAAAAGTACAATTTTTCCATTTATAGGGCATTGTAAGAAAAGCTAGGGAGATTCCTGATATTATTCTCTTGAACCTTTCTGCTTTTTGATTCCCAATGCCAATGGAAAAGATGTCTATTTTATCTCATTACAAAACCACACTGTCATTAGGTGGAAAAGTTTCAGTTCTCTCTATCTATATATGCTGAAATAGGAAACAATATTTTCATCACTACACTTTTCACAACCACACTTTTTCATTGCCATGGCAGATTGGACTGTTTTGAAGAACAAAACCACTGGTGAGAGAGAGGATCAAGATTTTGATGAACAAGATGTTTGGGGTGATTATACCTCAAATATCAAAAGGGTCTCTAAGGATCATAAGGATTTTTCTTCTGGTTCTAGTTCTGGTTCTGGTTCATCTGCATGGACATTACCAAGAAAAAATATTCCAAAGGGTAATAATGCAGTTTCTGATGATCCTTTTGCGAAAGGGTCATCATCGTCAGCACCTATGAAGATTCCTGATTGGTCTAAAGTTTATGGTAAGAAAAATTGCAAGAATGGTGATGATGAAGATGAGGATGATGAAGAGGGTGATATGGTTCCTCCTCATGAATGGATTGCTAGGAAGCTTGCAAGGAGTCAGATTTCATCTTTCTCTGTGTGTGAAGGGATGGGAAGGACACTCAAAGGAAGAGATCTTAGCAAAGTTAGGAATGCTATTTTGACCAAAACTGGCTTCATTGAGTAGTTAAGTTAAGTTAAGTGCTTTTTTTTTAAGTTAAGTACTTAGTGGCTTCATTGAGTATTTTTGTTTCAAATTTTGGTGTTACCATTATGATATCATCCATCATTTTGTATGACTTAGATCCCATGCAATGAACCTATCTAGAACTTTGGATATTCTTGAATAGATTTATGTGCTTTTGCTTTTACAATCAATTATTGTATTTTTGTCTATTAGTATCTCTTGTTGTTCTTGTGACTATGGTCTCAAGATTGTGCAAAGTAGAATCAAAAGGTTATTTCTTTTTGAAAAGGAAGAATCTGACATCCTTTTTTATTAGAATCAGGGGCCACCACCCAATATGGTATAGAATATAAAAGCTAAAGAGAGAATAGTGACAAGCAGTCCTTATTTTGGATAAACATTTTTGCTTCCCTATCAATTGACATTCCAATAAGTAAATTTCTACTTTTTTATCACATGAGACCAAAGAGTTATTCATTTTAAGATATTGATATTATTATTTTTACACTAATCTAATTTTTATGAGAAATAATAAAAATATATCTCGATCTTTGATGACAATTCTTATTTGATTTTTGATTTTTTGATTTAAATTCTTTTCTCCTCTATTCTTCATTCTTTTTTTGATTTAAATTTTTTTCTCCTCTATTCCTTCATTCTTGTGTATATTTTGTTAAGTATTAACAAGTGTGAGTAGGGTGGATAATAGTCCCACATTTGATAGAAATGTGGTGACTTGAGCACTTATAAGGGAGAGAACCCATACACCTATCACTTTAAGGTTTTGGGTGAGTATGTAGTGTGTGTCTCACAAAGATTGCTTTAGAAAAAAAGTTGTTCAATGCTTCTAGTTGAAAGTGCTACATATTTGATGATGATACTTTTGTTTGTTTATGAGAAATAAAAAGGAATGGAAAAAAAAGTCTACATTGATTTCTTGAAGGTGCCTATTTTAGTATCTTGTTTATGAGAAATAAGAAGGAATGGAAAAAAAGTCTTACATTGATTTCTTCAAAGTGCCTATTTTATAGCATCTCATTTCAATAGTCACGTCAAATTTCCAAGAGTATATGTCTAAGTAGTCAAGAAAGAAAGAAAAGAGAGATTTAAATTTTATTTTAAATAAAAAATTTATTGGCTTAATTATCCATCAAACTCAAATAATTATCATATTAATACATCTTTTATTTAAATTCAAATTTTTGTTTACATGAGTCACATTTGATGGATTAATAAATTAATTTAAGAGTGTCTCATTTGACTCATGTGAAACTTATGTTTCAATCCTATAATTGTGCATCATTTATTGAAAGCACCTAATCCTTATCTTTAATGAAATGAAGTGATCGGATCATGGCAGTCACAAGTTATCCATCAACTAGGTTCCTTCAATGTATCACAAATCAATCTAATTCAAATAATTTTAAAGAATACAATAATGTGTCTTCATGTCTCTTCAAAGATACCATTGTATCATGAATCAATCTAATTCAAATAACTTTAAAGAATACAATAATGTGTCTTCATATCTCTTCAAAGATATCATTGTCATCACATATTAACAATAACATAAACAACATAATATAGACAGCGAAATTCAGCAGAAATATAGCATTAATTGAATTTACAAATTAACTTTAAATATAAATATATATATATATATATATATATATATATATATATATATATATATATATATATATATATATATATATATATATATATATATATATATATATATATATATATATATATATATATATATATATATATATATATATATATATCATTCGCAAAAAGGGTCACCCGCTCAGCCCCACCTTGCCTTAAATCCGCCAAAAATAAAGGCGGGCAAGTCCACTAAGTGAAAATGAGCATAAAAATCTAACTCGTCCCGCCAAGGTGGTGGGTTGACGGACATTTATTTATTTATTTATTAGATTAATAGACTTGTTTTTACATTTCAATTAGATTTTTCACTTATTTTTAAGAACAATTTTTATAAAGTCTCTTTTTAACAAATTTTAAATATTGCATATATTCTCAAATAAATGTATAAAATAAAATCATCAATAATTGGAATTACTAGAATTAACTAAAAAAAATAGCAGGTTTAAGGTGGAACAAGTTGAACGAATAGGTGCGTCGGGTTTCCAGGAGCGGCGGATTTTGACCGGACGGGCTTTGGCGGGTGGCGATCTTTAGCAGGGCGTGCTTTGGTGGGCGACGGGCCCAAAATCCCAACTCAACCCACTATTTTATGGCGGGTGCGCGGGCCTCAACTCGTTTTGCCACCTATATATATATATATATATATATATATATATATATATATATATATATATATATATATATATATATATATATATATATATATATATATATATATATATATATATATATATATATATATATATATATATATATATATATATATATATATATATATATATATATATATATATATATATATATATATATATATATATATATATATATATATATATATATATATATATATATATATATATATATATATATATATATATATATATATATATATATATATATATATATATAATTTAATGTTAATATTGTATGACACTTGTAAATTTAAGTAATGTTATGTTTCTGCTGAGTTTTATTATTTATATATAATGTTAATAAAGACTTTTTCATAATGCACGTTATTTTTACATGGCCAACAAATGTCTTGAGCGGTAAACTTTTAGTTAACAAATTGACTATTATTAAATTTGTACCAATATGTTCAAATGACACCATTTGTTTCTGGACTTCTTCTTTCACTGTTAAGTACTTCAATTTCATGTGTTTAACGTCTTTTGAATACTTATCATTTTTAGAGAAGAAGATAGCTACAAAATTATCACAATAAATCCTTAACGTCATAGTTATACTATTGGCAATACCAAGCCCTAAGTTAAAGTTTCTCAACCACGGTGATTGAATTGTGGCCTCAAAGCACATCATAATTTCACTTCTATAATAGAATTAGAAACTATAAAATGTTTTTCACTCTTCCATGATATTGCTCGTCCAGCTAGAAGAAAAACATACTCCAAATGTGAATTTTCTTAAGTCCACACATCCTGCAAAGTCTGAATATGAGTAGCCAACCACTTCAACATAATCTAATCTTCTATATGTGAGCATGTAATCTTTGGTGTCTTGTAAGTACCTAAGAACCTTCTTTGCAGCTTTCCAGTGATCCATTCTAAGATTACTTTAATATCGACCCAAAATACCAACAACAAAACTCGTATCTGATCGGGTACATATTTAAGATTACATCAAACTCCCAAACACTGATGCATAGGGAATAGACACTTTTTTATTTTCATTCCAAATCATTTTTGGGACATTGCATTTGACTAAACTTGTCCCCTTTTATGTTGGCTCAAGCCTGGAGAGAAGGACTGTGTTGCTGACATGATCTTAAATCTTGTTCAACCGAACAATATACTTGCAACATTGAAATGGTAACGACCCAACAATATATCAAATATCAAGAAAGTGTATAATATTTGGTACCTCACTAACAAGGCGCTTAATGGGGATTGAATTGAGATGCAACAACTCTTGAAACTGTTGGATGATAACAGTTACGTGTCTAGGTACCGAACGTGCGATGATGGAGTTACTGTTAGAGATATTTTTTGGACTCATCCTGATTCCATAAAGTTGTTCAACACGTTGTCTATGGTGATCATACTTGATTCAACCAACAAGGCCAACAAGTATAGATTTTCATTATTTGAGATGATTGGTGTTACCTCAACTAAGAAGATATATTTTGTTGATTTTGTATTTCTTGAGTTTGAAAAAGAGGACAATTTTACTTAGGCATTAGAGATGTGTTGGTCATTGTTGAAGGTCCAAGGTGAGATGCCTAAAGCAATTGTTACCGACCGCGATACCGCATTGATGAATTTGATTGCAAAGGTATTTCCTTCTTCTTATGCATTACTTTGTAGGTGTCACAAAACAAAGAATGTGAGAAGTCGGGTTAAACCTGTGGTAGAGATGAAACAAATAGAGTCCGCAGATGGAGAAATAGTGAAGGCAGGTGTGGTTGTGAAAAAAATAATAGATGCATGAAATTGTATAACAAGTTCTTCCACAAATGAACTATATGTCGAGTCTGTTATTCATTTCAGAAAAGTGTATGAAAAGTATCCATATTTGTTGAAATATGTTGAAAGCACAATTCTTGACAAGGTGAAAGGAGAAGATAGTTTGTGTGTGGACTGACAATGTTAGACACCTTAGAAATACAACAACTAACAAAGTTGATTCTGCCCATGCTACTTTGAAAAATTAGTTGGAAAATAATAAGGGGAATTTGTGTAGAGACTGGTACTCCGTGAACCACATGATTCAAAACCAGTATAATGAGATGCAAACAACATTTGGTCGGAGCATCACAATTTTGGAGCACAGATTTAAAGACAACACTCTATATTCTCAGTTGGTTGATAATATTTCTCAGGCGGATTTGAACTATATTTTTCACGATGCTAAACGAGCTGATAATGTAGGCTCCGATAGCGCAAAGTGTGGATGCACAATTGTGAAAAACATATGGTCTCCCATGTACTTGTGTTATTGCTAAAAAAATGAAACTTGGTGAACCAATAAGAATGAACGAGGTTTTCACTCATTGGAAGAGACTTAGGTTTGATGATTATGGATGCATTGATGACGGTAAATCGAATATCTCTATTTTGGCTGAATGGAAAGTGATACAAGAGAGATCTTTGAAGACTGATGACAACATGAAACTCTACATCAAAGAACAATTGAGGAAGATTTTCTATCCTGAAACCACCAACATGAAAACTCCTTCTCAACCGGTAAAAACAAAAGGTGCTCAGAAGAAAATGAAGCCTACACCAAATGACAACTCGACTACACAGTCTCTTTCATATTTTGAACATGTTGACCAACTTTTTCCCAACTCAGCAACTCCAAAATCTCAAAAAAGTGTTGTGAACGGAGTTCTCATTAGAAAACCACCTTCGACGCTGCTTCCACCAAAGATTTCATTCATCGACGAGATGTCGGTTTTTATGCACAAATATATCGAGCGGATCGTCAATGTTATGGGGGACGGTAATTGCGGTTATCGAGCCGTTTCATATTTACTCGATAAAGAAAAAGATAATCATACACTTGTCCAACATCAACTTATTCAAGAGTTGAAGACGCGTAAAGAATCATACACATGGTTGTACGGAAAGAAAGAAAAACTTGATGTGGTTTATGGGTCTCTTGTTCCTTGCTTGAGCGGTCTGGCACCGGAGACAAAATGGATTCACTTCCCTGAAATGGGTCACCTAATAGCATGTGTGTATGATAGAGTGTGTATTGATCTGACACGCTACGATTTTTTCAAAAACCTTTTTCCCACTGTGCACCGCCCACTCCAAAATTTAAATGATCATATCATGTGTATTGGGTGACTTTCAAAATCAAGTCATTTTGTCCATGTTTACTTGAAACCCGGATACCCTATACCACTTACATCACCGGAGTGGACGACTCATTCAACCACAAAAGTCAAGACGTAGCTGAATTATTTTATGAAAAAGATGCAAGAATTTGAGAGATTGAACAACATTGTAAAAGAATCATATGCACAAAGTCCAAGGGGGTACCACCTATAAATTAGTCGGTAACATATGTTTCGATTCGTTTTAATTTCTTGTTTAACCGGACAAATAATTGTATGTAATTGTGTCTCAATATAAATAAAGTGTCATATATTCACATTTTGTTCATTTTTTGTCTTTATACATTTTTTATCGTCCTCATAACAACATTTGTGTTTTTATCGATGAAAAAATAAGTTATCTTTTAGTGTTCTGTTTTGAAATTGGTTCAGGACAAGTTCCAGAGATACATCTCTGAAACAAGATAATAGAGTTTCGTTCCAGATATGCATCTTCGAAACAAGATAATAGGGTGTCGTCCGATGATATATCTCCGAAATCAATATGTCAGTAAATGTGTGGTTAAAATTGATCTATGACTTCTATAAATTAAGGTGCTCTAATGTTATATTCCACACAAACTGAAAATGTCTCAAACGTCACAAATAAACATCTATTAGTATGTCACAAATGTCTCATTCTCCGGCTCTACACCCGACCGAACGTTCAAGCTCACCGACTTCACCTCCTTTGAAGATATTAAAAACGAAATTCATCATCTCTTACCTTATAGAGATAATCGAAAGATTGTGAAGCTCGAGTACTGTTCACAGTCGGTTTACAACAAAAGAAAGATTGAGTTCAGCAAATTTGAGTTCAAGACGCAAGCGGATGCTAGGACTATGTAGAATATGTATTTCTGTTTCAAAACAAAGGTTCCGTTCAAGTTGGAAGCAACGCTACAAACATCAGTGGAAGATATTATAAAGATGTGCAAGAGTTCACCGAAATATTGAAATGTAATATTGCATTTTATGTTGAAATCACCATTGTAGTGCTTATTTTATGTTATGAATGTCGATTTCATTTTGCAAAAGTACTTCTATGTTGAATCTAATATTGACGTGACTCTAGAGATGTAACTATGAAATTATTCTGTAGATGCATCTCTAAAATAAATTAAACTAAAAATAAAGACGTAATTCAGAATGATCTTTATTGAGTGTGTGCTAGAGTATATTCCAAAATGCATATCTAAAATAGAAGGTATTTGTGAAAATTTACATAGCACATTAGAAACATTCAGGGTGCCATAGAAAATTCTCTTAAAATTTTAAGTGACCATTATTTTCAAAGATGTTATTTCAAAAGCAATGTTCCGTTGCCACCATTGTCCTTGGCCAGCAGCCAGCCAGCCACCTCGCACGTAGAATCTTTATGCAAACAAAAAATATTTGTCAAAATAGTAACTCTTTTCCGTTTCAAAATAATGGCCAACAAATAGTGAAGAACTAGAACCAAAACTATTTCATTTGGATAACACGTCCCCAATATAAATTTACTCGATCTGTTAATTTATTACATCTTAACAAATTATGTTGTTTTATTTGAAAGTTCTTTAATCATATGCTTGCTTCTCTTGTACAACTACTCTCATCAAAAAAACATTTTCATCTCAAGCATTACGGGTAATACTTCCTAAAACTATGTAATGCTTACCTACATTATTGCTTTGCTGCTATCTTTTCACTATGTGCACTAATTATGCTTTAGACTAAGCTGTACAACGGGGACGAATCCTAATTTTCACCGCTTTCTGGTCATTAAAACCTCATTCCAACTTCCGTGCTGCATGGTAAAGCTCTAAGTAGTCCAGAGCAGGCCGATTCCAAGACCAGTCTTGCTCCATTACCGTCTTGCACAATTTATTGAACCACTCACGGCCATCATACCACGTGGATATTGCCCTGAAAAAGTCCATAGTATTAATCTTGCACTTAGAAACATTATAAAAGATAAACACGGATGGCCATGTGTGGCAACAATGTGAGCAAGTAAGAAGACAACAGTTGAAAAACAAAAGATGCAAGTATAATGTTTCTTGTTTCCTTTATGTATGCCATAACCACTCCCAACACTTCACTCCACATGAAAGTTCCAATGCAAGAAATTCAGCTGACAACAACTGTTTCAATAGATCATGTATTCCAATTTCCAAATAAACAATTTTTCATTTTCTTAATTTTTGGATGTTATTTGCACATTGAGTTTTTCATGAAATAATGGGGGCTCATCGTGTGACACATTACTGACCTATTAAGAGCATACTCAACACCACCTACATCAGCTCCATCGAAACTGAATCCATTTGGTTCAAGATCTTGGGCTTGGGCCCTATCCTTATCATGATCAACATCAAATACTGTATCGTAAAGTCCTGCAAAATAAAAGCAAGATGAAAGTCAACTGAGCAGAACTAAATTGATGAACAAAATAAATTGAAACATCGCAACATTCCATATTAAAAAGTACATGGTTAATGATCAACTCAGTACTATTCAAAGTCAGAAAATCAACAAGATCATTTAAGTTTAAATTATATCGGTGGCTAACTATAAAGTATGTACAAACCTCCAGTTTTTCGAACAATAGGTATTGAACCATATCTCATAGCTGTGAGTTGAGTGAGTCCACATGGCTCAAAGATTGAAGGAACAAGAATGAAATCAGCAGCGGCATATATCTAGAATTTAAAAAATAAAAAATAATAACAATTGAGTCAGTAACACCCCGTTGAGTTTAGTACTTGCAGATATAATAGATAAAATGCAATCAAAGCTTTTTAAGTTTAAAAACTTACCAAGTGGGAAAGAGGTTCATCATATGCAAGGCAAAGTCTTGCCCGATCATTATGAGAAGAATGCAGTTGATTAGCCAAATGCACAAAATCATTTTGGATGCGGGGATCAGGAGCCGAACCAAGTAACACCACCTGCATTCAAATCTTTTCTCAGTCAAGACACCTGCTTCAATGCAACGTTACACTTGGCTTATAATGAATATCAATAGCAACTACATGAAGCATAAATCTTCCTTTTGAAAAGTATATAGGGAAGAGGTGGCTTCCAAGTCTAAGATATCATACATACATACGTTCCAGTTACTTCTGTTAAGCTATTCCATGTAAAACCTAAAACTGCTAAGTGGCAGCCAAAAACATGCTGCTTATCTCCAATACAAGGGTGATGGGATTAAGTTCAAAACAACTTAGTCAAAGATTTAATACCATATCGGTTGTCAAAGAACCAGTCAGCCTAAAAGCTTACACTATGAAGTACCAACTATCAAGTATAGCAACAAGAATGAGTTTTAGGATTATAATTGTCAAGAAATGTGGTTGGGCCTAACTCAACCCTACAAAATCGGTTTAAACCGGTTGATAGAGTGAGGACTATCCCCACTTATAATTTATAAACACATGTTCAGGTCATATGTTATCCGATGTGGGACTCTTAACACACCCCCTCACGCTCAGGACTAGACAACTGGAGCGTGGAAATAAATGGTGGGTGGCTCGATAGCAGAAACCATAGTAGATGGCCCACCGGATCTTAAACGAGACTCTGATACCTTGTCAAGAAATGTGGTTGGGTCTAACTCAACCCTACAAAACTGGTTTAAACTGGTTGGTAGAGTGAGGACTATCCCCACTTATAATTGATAAACACATGTTCAGGCCATATATTATCCGATATGGGACTCTTAACAATAATAAAAATTGAAATTGAAATGTTTTCAATTCGTTCTACTTCTGTGCTTATACTACGGGACTTTCTGCCATTATTCAGTTACTATGGCATGGTATGAGAATAGTCACTGTTTTCTTTTGAGCCCTAATAGGTGTTGCTAGTGCTAATTGATGTAAAATAGAAAAAAGAAAGACCTGTCCACCACGTTCTAGGGTACGCCATATGGCATGTTTGATGAGATGTATCCCTTTTTGATGAGTCAATCGAGTAATAACTCCTACTAAAGGAAGATCAGCTGTTTTTAAACCAAGCTTTTTTTGCAAGGCTTCCTTGGCAGCTCTTTTTCCTTCCACAACATTTTCTGATGTGTACGGTACCTGGAATAATGTGATATGGGAGCTAGTCATAACAAATTTAATAGAAAATAAAAATGACTTGTATATATGAAACTACAGGTACAGTTACTGGGGGTAACAAAGTGGTACTACAGTACTACTGACTCATTGCACTCATTACAGAACTCAACTGCATAATGAATCTGTTACATTTGTGAATTGGAGAGGTCTGGTTTAAGTTTTTTTATGTTAAACTTGGAAGGGAAAATGTGTGCAGTTGTGCCCCCATCACAAAGTTATAGAATAAAGGATGCAAGTATCTTCACCCTAATCAGTTGCTTTATCTTAGGGGCATAGATAAGAACTGATAAAGGATGGAGCCGGTCATGATTCATTACTGTGTCGTGTCCATTGGAAGTAAAAAGCGAAGGCAAATCGGTTTGTCAGCCTTTTTTTCCCATTTGAGTTGTACAACTTATGTAGGCATTGGATCTCAAGCAGTTACCAGTGTATAACTTGCGAATTTGATAATTACGTACATGCCATTGACATTGTAGATGTTCAAGAGAAGATAATGAAAGATTTGGGCATATACCAACTTACAGGAATGAAGTTATCATTATATGGGTCCCATATATCTGGATCGATTCCATTAATTATACCATTAAACTTGTAAAGATGAGGAGCAATTGCAGGATTCCCAGCAACCTCCTTTGAATAAGTGGGGGAGACCTGAAAGCATGTATAATCAAAATGCATAAATATTAAATAATAGAAAATCAGAATATGATAAAGATGCAAAATACCACAATTGCTTCTTCTTTTAAATAGCTGTTTAACATCCATAACTCTATTTGATTTTGCAATTTTACAACATCATATTCTAAAGAGAACGTATTTGTTTGAAAATAGATTTTAAGCATGCAGATGACAAAGGAGGTCCGATCAAATTCTTGACAAGAATTGCATAACTTTGAAGTTCGCAAGAGCTACATTTGGGGCATATTGAATTTTAGCACACAGTAAGTAGTCATGCACATTGTCCACAATTTAAGCCTCAAAGGGTTTTTATGAGAGGGGGGCTGCCAGAAATGTGAAGCAAAAAACCATCCATACGCTTTAACCAAACAACTTAAGCTTTAGGGATAATAAAATACTGTTTGAAAGTTTATAAGGAAATTGACAAATTTAGGTCATAAGCAGCACTTACAGTTGTTGCCTTGTCTGCAAATGCCATAGCTTTTCCAATTAAAGGGGCTCCAAATTCAAGGTTATGAATTGTGAAGACTGCTCGAGCCTTACTAAGGCCATAATGTGTATACTGTTCTTTAAATAGCCATGCAACTGGAGCACTTGACCAGTCATGGCAGTGAATGATATCCTGTCCATTGGTAAGAGCAAATTACAATATATCCTTCGAGACAACTGATTAAATTCATATGCTTTTTCTTCCAAGAACTTGTGATCATATGCATTGTTAAACCTAAGTTCATAAGAAAATTTCTATGAATGTAATGTAAATAAAATCTGAATGAGAAATACACCAAGAGAGCTGAGACTTAGAAAGGTGGTTTCTGATGCTTCCATATTTAGAATGATATGCTGAAAGCAGTTTTTTTTTCTCGTGTAATGTTATCGGTAATGTTATGGATAGGATGTTTTGTCACAAAATTATACATGTGTGCAGTTATGCAATCAATCAACAATGTAAATATGAATAAAATATAATATCAATCTAGTTAATCTGTAAAAAATAGGGACATTGTACCCCCCCGAAATAAAATATGGACAGAAATTTATCGTTGTCATTTCAACTTTCTGAAAAAGAGAATAATAACTTAGCACTATAAGTTTCACCCATGTCAGGGAAAGAAAATGTATTGTGAAAATTAATGAATTAGCACTTTTTTTCAAAAATAAAAAACTTAATAATCACTAATTAAACTGTATGCCTTACAGGATTAAATCCATTTTGGAGAAGAAATTCAAGAGCGGCATGACAAAAAAAACCAAATCTCTCTCCATCATTTGCACGACCATACACACAGCCAACTGAAAAGAACCTGCAAGAAATATATATTAATTTGTAAAGCATAGTTTGATTTATGAAGTATTTTAGTTTTTCAAGTCTACTTAATGGCATTGTTCCTAAAGACTAAAAATAAAGTTACCCCCAAAAATAACAAACAAAGAAAGAAAATAGTGCACACGTGATTTAAAAATATACACTTCTGGATTTGGAAATAACAGTTGAAAATAATTATAATGCATATATAGCTTTGAAGTTGATGTGAAAGAGGTAATTTTTCTTACATTCTGTCTCAACATGGTATAGCTCAAACCTAGAAAATTGATGTTAAAGAAGTACTTCATTTCAAAAGAAAATATACTGCCCTGATATAAGAGGAGCACTTATTTTTCAGTTTGTAAGAAAAAGATTGAGAACCAAAGTCTGTACCCATTCTGAGGCTCCAAAAAGTAGACAGAGAGGCCCTCGACCTTTCCGTGCCATACTTTTATTTCAGTCCTACCCCACAAATAGCTTTTGTGAAATTGAAAGTCCTTTACCTGCATCAGAAGCCATTTGTTCAAGAAATAAGAATAATATTAACTAAAACAAAAACAAGAAATATGCATTTTTTTCAGCAAAATGTTAAATGCTCAATAATAGCTATTTTATGAGCCACTGATGCAGGCGCTCACAACAGCCAAATATTAAGAAATGTTCACTACAAGCCATGCATTTCCTGCAGATGCAAGTCAAACAATACTTGAATTTCCCGCCAATTTGATTATCAACAAGTTTCATGTTGAAACTCAAACTATATCATTTTTTATAATCACAAAATCATTATGTATTCAATAGAGTTAAGGAGATACCAGAAAACTCTGAATTAATGAACATACATTAAATATCTAATGCAGAGTAGCTGATAAAAAAAAAGCTTACATTGCTAAGATTCATGCAATCATACTTTGGAAGAATGATATCCACATTGTGATTTAAGTCTTGAATAGCTCGGGATAGACTAGTAACAACATCGCCGAGGCCTCCAACCTTCCAAATATGAACATCAGAATCAGAAAAAATAGGTTAAAATAACTAACAAATGTTCTCTGCATTAAATAACAAGTACCAACCAGTTTGTGATATCATCTCATGAAAGGAAAAATTTATCCTTTAGAAGCAGCCAAGCTATGTGCAGATATAAATATAATTAAGCAAATTTGTTTTGTAGGAATCTCCCCACATTGCTTACATTAAGATAAGGTAGGTATATAAAAAACTTCCCTATCGGTTTCCTCTCAAGATTAATATTGACCCATTATTTTTTTACTTAATTTTACGCATGCATACTAAACATCCAAGAGACGGTGCCATAGTTCATGCTTTTAGCAAATGATAGTCTTAATTGGAGAGTCGAGAAAAGAAATAAATGGAAAGTTAGACATAGGGATACAAGCCTTGGAAGCACATTACACTTTCCTAAGTATAAGAAAACAGAGTTTACGAAATAATACAGGAAGTACCTTAATTGTGGTGAATGTTGATGATATTATAATTACAGGAAATGATAACAAGAGAATTGACAAACTGAAGATTTTTCTCGTACCAAGTTTTAGACTAAAGATTTAGGAGTCTGAAGAATTTATTGAGAATTAAAGTTATGTATTCAAAGGAGGGAGCACTCTTATGGAGCCCGGAGTTAAATTGACAGCAAATGGAGCTCATTTCTCTGACCTACAAAAACTGAAGAAGATTGGTGGAGAAACTGAATTATCAGAGTCATTAGACCTGACCTTGCTTTTCCAATAAGTGTTGTAAGTCAGCTTATGTCTTTTCCTACTACTCATTGGGAAACACTATTTCGCATTGTGAAGTGCAGAGAAGTGAAGACAATATTCACTTGATTCTGAATGATACAGAGGAAAAAATATAGAAAAAAATACTGATCCTGTAAACAATATCATGGGCATATGCAGGTGGGTTTTTTTCAGATCGTGCAGGATCTCCTAAGGACTGTATGTCTACCACAGGATATTATATTTTTCGGAAGTAAAAAACAAAATGCGGTGACAAAATCTAGTGCATATGCAGAATACAGGCCTACAAGTCAAAATACTTTTGAATTAATATGGGCAAGACATATCATGGATTAGATGGGATTTGGCTATATTTGTCCTATAAATTTGTTGTGCGATAACCAGGATGCCATACACATAACATCAGGTTTTCATGAAAGAATAAAACAGTGAAGTAGATTGTCACTTCATTGAAGAGAAGGTTAACCAGAATCTTATATCTGCTTCCAATGTTAGGGCAGGTTCAACTAGTTTGTAACAAATTGGAAATGATTTAATATCTATGCTTGACCTTGAGAGGGATTACTAAAAGTTATTGTAATAAGTTACGTATATGGGCTCGGCCCACTTGTCCTTATTATGCACTACACTGGTACTTCTCTCTTAACCTAGTAATATAAATGAGGGTCAGCGTATCCCATTACAGTATTTGCATGTCTCCTCCCTTTCTACTCTTTCTCTTTCTTCATGTATTATCTCTTACCATTCTCTTTTTTTGGAGAGATTATAATAACAATGAACAACCTTCTTAAAACAGAAATGTTAGCATGCATAACAAGCGGAACAAGAGATCATAGTGTAAGAAAAAAATTGGGATGTGGAAATCTCAAAATTGAAGATCAGCTATAGATATGGCAACCTTTTTAAAGTTTATGATTTCATAAAATAACCGATTTAATGCTCCAAGCAAATAGATTAGCTTACCTTTGCAATAGGGGCCATCTCAACTGCAATATGAATGATATGCAAAGGAGGTTCCTTTACAATACCACCAAAAACAGGTATGTGGTAATCCATTCCAAATCTGTTATCAAAAATTCCACCATTTTCACTCTCAGAGAACACAAAGTCCATCATGTATGCATCCAGTGGAACTTTAACTGCACATACATAAAACCATCAAGCTTCTTCCAGATTTCCTTGTTAGAACAATGTTATTACACTGTGTCAAGTTGAATAATGCCAAATTTGCAAAAGTATAGTAAAATTGTCCATCATGAAAAGCTATTTATGAAACGCTATTTCTTATCTATTATGAAAAGCTATTTCTAATCCATTATACACAATCCGTGAACATGAAATCTACATGCAACAATAAGTGATATAGATGATAAATTCTGCAGCTTTCTTACAGCACTCAAATCTTAGGCCAGCCTACAGCTTGGAATACACAAAGGTTGATTGTAGGTAAAGAAAGAAAAATATAAACATTTGCAGAAGTTCAACATAATCTACTATCTATCCATAATAATCAGTATCCAGGAAAAATGCATATCTCCCCTTTCTTTTTTTCACATGTCATAAAAATATGGGTTATAACTGGCATTTCTTCCAACACATTTTTCCTACATACAGTTAAATTTTCTTATTGAAAAGTAAAAGGCGGTGTCTATCCACTTTCTCTTTACCACGTGTAAAAATGGTTGGGAAACTCGGTTGATTTACTTCATTAAAAAAGGAAGGTATAAACAAGAAACGCGCAAAAATTTAAGCTCAGAACAAAAAATTGTCACTGGTCAATTATTTAAAAGATGACTATAAAAATTATTAGTGCATCTCTTGCAGATATCTCAATAATAAATTCAAGAAAATTATAATATGTTATAACTATAATTTACTGAACAAACCATACACAAAAAATTGTGTCAATGATAATTAGTTGACAGAGGACTGGGGAATATATAGATGGCTTGGTGGTTGGAGTGGGGGAGTTAAGGAGCGGAATGGGATAAAACTGTAAGAAAATTTATTAATAAAATTTATTAATAAAATTTATTATACAAATCATATACAGAACACATATTTGTCATTGATCAATTGGCTCAAAAAGGAATGTGTATTTTATTATTAGTGTATCTCTTGAATATATATTAAATTATAAAATTGCAAGCAAAGTTATAATATATTAATTATAATTTACTGTACAAATCTTACACGAAAAAAATACTTGTCACTCATAGTTACTTAAAAGAGAAATGTATATTAGTGTATCTCTTAAATATTTTCTACATAAAATGTAAAAAATGTAATTGTATATTAATTACAGTTTATTATACAAATCATACTCGGGACAAATACTTGTCATTGATCAATTAGCTCAAAAAAGTATTTGTATTTTATTATTAGTGTATGTCTTGAATATATTTTAGATATAACTTGTGAGTAAAGTAGTAATATATTAGTTAATTATAATTTACACTAAAAAACTTACACAAGACAAATGTGTTTTATTAGTAGTGTCTCTTGAACATCGTCTAGCTAAAATTTTGAAGAAAACTATAATACCCTAAATATAATTTTACTATATAAACCATACAATAGACAAATGATTTGACATGTCAATTATTAAAATAAAATAACAATAGAAAAAGAGGTCATTCACGAATTGATTAGTTAAAATAAATATTAGTATTTTGTCACTTAAATATCTTTAAAATATTAGTAACAAATTTTTAAATATTTTATTTCTATGTTGTCTACCGTAACATAATAAATTAGTATTTTAATTCAATTTGAGAAAAAAAAATATGCATTGCTATTGGTTTATTTGAGTACTATAATAATTACTTTGACATTCAACAAATGACTTCATTATTTTTATAATGTCAAGCTTATATAATATCAACCTTATCTATCAAGCAAAAATCTACGCTCATGTGTGAATACACGGGTATCTTGATGATCTCTAAATCCATGCAGCCTCACGTCAAGGTTTCTACGCACAAATTCAAATGCAATCTGATGGCTTTAGAGCCTGGACAGACGCTGTCATTTTTTGTCTCCTTTAACACAATTAATCTGCTAACCAGATTAGCACACATACATGGTGATAACATCCAAAGTCATAACATAATATATCTGAAGACAGGTAATATTTTAGAAATAATACCCTCTAACTAAAATCTGAAAATAGAATTAAAAAAATTTGAACAACCAAAGGGACATTAAAATCCTTGATCCTATGGTACAGGCATTATTCAAGTGTAAACAAAGGAAGAGACTAACCAGAGGCTTTGACATGTGTGCCATTCTCTGCAGGCAACATTCTCTGAGGTGGCAATGGACCATTACGATGAGACCAGCGATTAAATGAGCCTCTAAACCAAACCTCAGGTTTTCCATTCAGAATTGTGTTTGAGGGGTTATAAAACACTGTCACTGTACTCCCTGCTTGAACATCAAGAGGCTCGGTAAAGACGATATGTTTTTGAGATAGCAAAAATCTTTTCAAAGTTTTTTCCTTTGTTTCGACTTTCATTAGTGCTGTTTTTTCAGCCTGAAACATTAACAGAACCAAATAAACAAGATGAGTATTTAATAACTTTAATATCTTTTGATCTTTTTTCTTGGTAATGAAGTGTAAAAAATAGAATTTAGCCAAACAGTTAAAGGGATCAATCTAGAACACACTCTCATCAAATGAATTTCAACTATCAACCTAACCAAAGTAAAAAAGGTGAACTAATGTATTAATGATTATACATCATAAAACCAAACCCTCAAGTTGGTCCTCCAAAGTCACTATATAATATTATAAAACTCATTCATCAAAGTTTTATGTTGATTGTCAACGTGTGTCATCATCACATTAGTCCTCCAATAATTTGTCACCAAATTAATTTTTTAAAGATCTAAGACTTTAACCACATTAGTCTTACAAAAAAAATCACCAAATAAGTCCCTCAAAGGTTTACTTCATCACCAAATTCATCACTTTGTATATAACCAAGTTAATCATTTTGTGTCGCTACTTCGATTAAGATATTTCTGAGACTATTTTTTTAAGCACAAGATGAAGGAACAAGCATCCCAGACACCTCTGCAGTCACACCCAAACCCAAACTGCTAAACTCTAACCAAATATTAGTAAAGTAAGAAGAAAAAATAAAAAATTTGGGGCGACTAGGCCAAAACTAACAACAATGTAGACCAAAATGATTGACCAATTGCCTCATTAAAAATCTTATCAAGGAAAACCCAATAGGATAAAATAAAACCTTGATGAAGGAAGAAGAGTGTAGTTTGAATACAAGAAATAATCATTGCCTAAATCTAAACTCAGAAAGACCAAACCTATTAGGATTGTAAACTTCAAAAACATCATTAGGAACTCGCTCCCACCAAGTGAAACTAGAACAATTCAGACCAAGGGAAGCAATCTTGTCAGCACACTGGCTACCTTCCCAATAAATATGAGAAATCACAAAATACGTATGCTTGAGAAGATCAAAACAGTTAAGTTTCAAAGGCTAATTTGATGACATAAACTTATGAAGAATGATGCAGTGATGTTTTAAAGTTAAGAAACTAATTTGCCAGCTAAACTTTATTGGATAATTAAAGTAGTGACATAAGTTTGGAGGACCAACTTGAAGAGGGTTTTCTCTACAAGACTATGCTCCTACTATCTTTCTGGTACATTAAGGGATACAAGAAAGAACAAAAACAGTTTTAAAATGCTATTAGGTTTATATATAGGGCCTACTCATCCTTACGAAACCAATTTGTAAGGTGGGGTGTCACTCTATATAAATTATTCTCAAGCCTTATCTCATTTCAAATGGGGGACTTGGGGTATGCCCTATAAATACTACCACTTGGAAGTAATCACAGACAAGAACATACCTTTGCACGTATAGCTTCCTTCCTCAATCTCCTCTCCTCTTGAAGTTTTTGGTATATAAGTTGCTCTTCCTCGACCCAATACCGTGTGTCAGGTGCAGCCATAGGAACAATGGCATGGAAATCTAGCTTATGGTTGTTATCATACACAACTGCATTTTGAGGTGGACCATCAGCAAAGACCCAATCGAGGACAAGAGCTTGGTCAGGTACAACAACTGCATAAAACAGAAAATTGATAAGAAAAAATAAGTGTTTTATACTTCAAATAAGTACAAAAGAAAAGATTGACTTTTTATCCGCCTTCTGGACTTGTATGCTTTTGCTGACAATCAAGCAGACATTGATCTAGAACTGCTTGAAGAGTTGATGAGATGAGTGCAACCCTAGTCTAAAAGTAAACATTTAATGTTTCGCAAGGGAAATTTGTCTCTCCCTCTCTATGAAATGCCAGGCAAACAGATGTGCACACAGTACAAATCCATGTTAACAAGTAGCATGAAATAAGAATTTATTTGTAGTTTTGTAACTTTTGAAGTTCAAAATTTCTCCCAGTTATTAAACATGATGATGGATCTAAAACAGATATCCCAGTCTCTGAAATCTAAAACCTTTTAATGTTTAAATAAAAGATGTACATGGCAAATCAATTGACTTCAATTCTGATTTTTCTGATGTATAATGTGCAAGTTATATCATGGTACTGATTTTATTTATTCAGACACTTACTACCCATTAAAAGAATAGTTTTGAGGAAATGAAATAAAATCAAAGATTAGGCATAGCTGTTTAGAAGAGCATACCGTCGGCATACCACCAAGCACCGCCTTTCAAGACAGATTTGACAAGCCTTTCAACAATTGATAATCCATCCTTCCAATTGTTGTGCCCACCATGAATCCATATTTCCTTAGCATGTTGAAGAGGACCTGAGCTTCCATTGTAATATAATCTGACCAAGTCCTTGCCTTTAAACTCATTAGGTTCAATATACCAAACATTATCATTAGATTTTACGGCATTTTTCATCAACCGCAGCACCGTTTCTTGCCTCCTATCAACCTCTAACCTTGCCTGTAACCTATCCTCTTCCTTTTCAGCTATGTCTGCTTCTATCTGCCTTTGCTCTTCCGCAATTCTTTCCCTTTCAGCTTGCTCCTTAGCAAGCTTTTCTAGTTCTTTACGTTTCTCCTCAAGCAAAAATTCTTCGAATGCCAATACATCCATTCCACCTTGAACCGGTATACAGAAATCTTTCTGGTCATTATTGTCATAAACACTCTCTCCATTGAAGAACACAAAGTCTAATTTGTAGGCTTCTAGTGGCACATACAATTGGCAACTCCACCAATTATCCTTAAGATCTGCTTTATTCAATCTGATTGTAAAAGATTTCCACTTCCAATCATTAAATGCCCCCATGATCAAAATATCTTGTTCATCTCTTAGTGTTGAAAGGTTCTTATTAAAAAACACTTCTATATCTTGATCAGGCTTAACCACAGGAGGATATACAAACATCTGTGTCCCTCGTAAAAAGTTTTCCTCCGCAATCCTCTCTATTTCCTGCTTTCGCAAATTTTCTTCCAACTTCAATTTCAACATCCGAGAAGCTTCCTCATTTATTATACCACCATCAGTACCAGCACCTGTACCCTTACCATTCCCATTGTCTCCGATATAAGAAACTTCCTCCTCACTTAGTTGAACATCATCGACATCCTTACCAATATGAATGCTTTCAATTCCCTCACCTCGATTACTCTCAACAACACCCAGTGTCTCATCTATCAAAGACAAGTCCCCGAACTCCCTATCAATTTCACTAGTTTTACCAACAATCGCAAGCTTCTCCTCAACGGAAAACTCAACTTCCCCATCTTTATCATCCTCAACACTAACATCAAGTGTTTGTTCTCCTTTCTTCACTCTAGCATTTTTCTTACTACTTGATCCAATAGATGATTTTGGTACAAAACCCTTACCAGACCCCTTTGACTTCGAAATTGAACCCTTCTTTTGTTGTCTTTTCCTAGAAAAATCTACAAAAGTATAAAAAATAAAAATAAAAACCTAGCTATAGAAAAATTAAATCATAAACTTGAAGAAACAATCATAGCATAAATAAATTTAAAAAATAAAAAAACCTGAACTAGCATTAACACAAGAAACTCCTCTACTTGCTTTGCCCCACGAAGACTGAAAAAAATTAACCAAACATTAAATAAATTAAAAAATCTAATCCAATTAAAAAAGAACAAATCATAAATAGGATTAAGAATTAAAAGCTACTTACAGAAGCTAAAGCAGAAAATGGAGCGAGGTTCAAATTCAAACAACCGCCTCTATTAGGGAACGCCATTCTACATCTAAAATGCAACGAAATCTCCATCGTAATCAGTTACTAACTTTGTATCGTTTTGTTTCGTTACGAGAGCATTTGATTAATGAATATAATAATTAAAACAACACAAGGTTTATGTGAATCCGTGACGACGTTGAGTTTTGTGGCGGCGGTGGTGATTGTGATGGCGGCGTTAAACACTGTGAAGAGTGAAGTGTGCTAACAAGTTGTTTGTTGAAGCGAGATAAGCATTGTTGATTGGTTAGGGGGAAAAGATAGATAAGCGACGAAAATTTGGGGATTTAATCTGACGCTTGAAAATGAGTTGATATTTTTTGAGTGGCTAGTGGTATGATCGAACGTGTTTTTAGTTTTTGGGTTTTGTCTTCGTCTGTACTAGTACTGGCGTTCGTAAAATAATATTGTTAACAGAAGAAAATTTCCAGCTCTATCATACCTATCATTTAATAATATTTTTTGACAAGATGGAATATATTTTGATTGCTAAACGTGGGTTCGGAAATTTTGATTGCTACACATGGCACATATATCGAAGTTTTTATTAAATATTTATTAATGTGTAAGAGATAGAATGATGACATTATTATTATTAAAAATAATAGTAGAAATTATCATTTTATGTTATTATTATTATTATTATTTTCTTCTTCATCCTTATATTTTAAATTTGTACGAAATTTCATGTTCATTTTCACAACTATTCATACCTATTTTCACGATTAATGAATTGATTTTGTATGTTTTTTACTTTACTTCATAAAATTAAGTGATAAGTAGTAGTCAATGATTGATACTCTCTTTGTTTTAAATTATAAAATATTTTAATCATTTCATACGAATTAAGAGATTTAGTTATTATTTTATTAAAAAAAATTATATATGACTTTACAGTAATGTCTCTCATAATTTTATAAAAAAAAATTAAAAAAATAAATAATATTAAATACTTAAAGATATGTTGAAATAAATGTCATTAATATTGCATTAAGAATGTAATATGATTAATAATTTAGGACAAATTTTTTTGACAAATAACTTATAATTTGGAAACGAGGGAATAACCGATGATAATAATAGTTAATATTTGATAGTTTATAGTTGACGACTGATAGTTAATAAATCAATTTGAGTGTTTGATAAATTAATTGTTATATTAACTGATATATACAAAATGAAGAAAAAAAATTGAATTAAAAATTAATGATTCATTGTTTTATTATATTATATTATTAAATTAATTTTTATTTGATAAAAATAAATATATTAATAAAAACATACAAAACAGTCTTAAGATATATGAAAAATTAAAGATGATACCAAAATATATTAAATTTGTATACAAATTTTAAAATAAAATTTAATGAGATACACAAATTAATAACATTGTCATTTTGAATTCAGTTAGATTAATTTAAATTAATAATAAAAATAAATTTATTATTTAATATTCTACGATCTCATTGACTCTTTTATAACATTTTACAAACTTGAGAATTATCAACACTATTTCAAAATTCATTATATAAATTAAATATTACTTAAAGACATTAAACATTGAATCATCTTTCATCTTGTAAATTGACGCGAATATATATATATATATATATATATATATATATATATATATATATATATATATATATATATATATATATATATATATATATATATATATATATATATATATATATATATATATATATATATATATAGTGGCGGAGCCAGCAAGTTTTTGAAACCCGGGCAAAAATTTAAAGACAATAAATTCATATTGTATATATAAATAGTTATTAATCAAAATAAAAGATTTTTAATTTAATTGATTTCGGCATAATTTTAAAACTAACATAGTCATATCCAATTTGAGGTTGATACTAACATAATAATTCTTGAAATTAACATGGAATATCATTTCATGTGATTCATAATAATTCTTGAAATTAATAACAAGTTAACAACATAATTTTATTTACTAACTATGTAACTACAAACTAAATTTAAAATACAAATTCCTAGTTAACATCACTTGAACTATATAATTTAGAGTGAACATAAATTGAAGAATTGGACCTAATATATTTTTTATATTATTTGAAGATGAAATTTATTCTTTACTTCTTCTTTTTTACAATACTATACATGTTTTTTTTTTTATAATTTTAGTAGCAGCTACTTTTATGTTAAATTTTATTTTTTCAAGTATTCATTTTTTGTTTTTGGTTAATTTGGTCATAAATAGCAACTTTATTTTAATTTTGCACTTTTTGTAATATAGTTGAATCTAAATATTATCATATAAAAAAATTAATATAATGTATGCTTAATTGCATAAAAAAAGAAAAAAAATTATGTTTTATTTGTGAAAATTGTTTAAATTACGGCGGTTAAAACTGCCATTATCAACGACAAAAAAAAACCGCCGTTTTATTTAATATATATTATGACATGAGAAATTTTATTAAAAGTACTATTTTTCTGCATTTTCGTTAATTGTGGCGGTTTTAACCGCCATAAAAGCACTTATTAACCGCCGCAATTTTCATATTCTTTTATAAAAGAAGGCAAAATTTTGGGGCCGAGCCCGGGCACATGCCCAACCTGGCCGGGCCTTAAAACCGCCCATGTATATATATATATATATATATATATATTCGCGTCAATTTACAAGATGAAAAATGATTCAATGTTTAGAGGCTTAAGACGACATTAGTTTGTAATATATATATGGGTGAGCAAGAGGCGGATCGGTATATATATATATTACAAACTAATATCGTCTTAGGCCTCAAATTGTGTTGGATCGATCCTGCCATTTGTTTATCCATTATCAAATATGAGTTCAACAATTATAACTTAATAACAACATTAAAAGACAAAAGTGTGTATTAGCCATTAGGATTCCAACATGTTTATTTTTGCTATAAAAAAAAGAGTTCGTCAAAGAGAACTATGACAATCATGACATGTAATCATTACTTAGTTTAATTTTATATATAAATAAGAGTTCAGGAGAATAGGAGCTTATATTCTGACACACAAATATCAGATGTTAAGACAGATGTTTGGACACTGGAATCATGATAGCAACTAACACTTATGCAGAAAAATAAGAGTTTGAATGTAAACAATAACACAGTCAATTGTTAATCCAGTTTGGTGCAATATCACCTACATCTGGGGGCATCCAAGTCAGGAAGGAAACTCACTATAATAGTATTAGTTCAAAGTCACAGCAAACACCCACAGGTTTACAAGCTTCTCACCTAATCATTATTCATGCTAACTTCTACCTAGGAACTCCTAGATATGAGACCCCTCTCACTTCCCACCAGTCACACAACAATGACAAACTCAACAATAGAGAACAAAAAGAAGTCACACTTCAAAGACACATAATCCATTCTTTGCTTAAAAGCTTATGAGTGAATTCACAATTACAACTCAAAACTCAATCCAATTCAAGTATCTAAGGAGTACATAAATGGTTACAAATACACAAACAACACAGTCCAACTCAGATGTTAAAAGACATAAGAGGGGATCACAAATAACAAAACTCTCAAAATCTTAAAACTCTTTCTTTCAATACACGGCTTTTCTACTTCGTTAGGTTTAGAACTCCTCTTTAAATAGCCTTCATATCAGCATGGGCTTGAGCTTTTCAATTTAAATAAAACGCAAATCACAAATCATCAGCTTCATATCTTCTGCAAGATCTTTTGCACATAAATAGGAACTGAATAGAAAGTTTCCTAAAAAGGCTCAAAGATCATTTTTATGAAATACAAGAAAATCTGTCAAGACAGAAGTTCCTAAAATGTTCCTCCTAGGATTACGACACTGTATGGATTAAAAAACTATCAAATTTCACACTTTAAATACCAAATCATCCCAGCCCTAAACTTCTAGTATAACATGTCCTAGCCACATATCCCAACATTATGTTGATCATGTTGTCTGACTAACTTGTCACAACATTTGTCTCAACATCTTGCTAAAAATTGTTTTAACAAAATTTCTGCCAATCCAAAACCACAGAACTTACAATCTCCCCCTTTGACCAATTTTGGCTAAAATAAACTTTGTATGAAAACCTGGAGAACTACAATCAATCATAACAGCAACAATCAAAAAGAACATTCACAAAACACATCGGAGGCACACACAGCGGAAAAAAACTCACAGCAAGACCCAAAAAACTTCATCACAAAACAACAAGAACTCTCCCTAAATTGCATAGTCATCAATTTAGCAAACAAAACTAAATACAATGTCAAGACATCTTATCTGACATCACAAAATCATCAGAACTCCCTTCATCATAAAGCTCCTCCTTAAGAACACAACCACACAACTCCCACACACATGATGCAATGATGTCAGAACATAAAATGACATCCTAACACCACCAGCAAAGACCTCCCAACAACACAAAAGAAAACATAGAAAAGTAGGGATCATCATTATTCCCATGCTCCACACCCTGAAATACTTGAGACAATCTCCCTTTCGTATCACTGTTAACCCTGGCATCACTACCATCACCGTTACTCCCCTTTTTAGGCATAAATTTGACACCAACTTTCTCTTATGCCTAGTATCCTCCATAATCAAGACTAATGACTATAATTCTTCAAAAAATAAAATTCTAAGTTCACCCCTTAGCTTATCAAACTGATTTGCATCCAAAGCCTTGGTAAAGATATCAATCAGTTGCTTCTCAGTGGCTACATGTTCCAGAATGACTATTTTGTCTTTAATAAGATCCCTGATAAAATGATGACAAATGTCAATATGTTTTGTCCTGCTATGGTGAACAGGATTTTTGGAGATGTTGATAACATTCAAGTTGTCATAGTATAATGTCATGACATCCTGCTTGATATTGTACTCCTTCAGGATTTGCTACATCCACAGTAGCTGAGAACGAATGTTTCCTGCTGCAATATACTCAACCTCAACAGTGGATAGACACACAATTCTGCTTCTTACTGAACCAAAAGATAAGGTTGTTTCCCAAGAAAAACATCCATCATAAGTGCTTTTTCTATCATCAACACTCTCTACCCAATCAGTATCACAATATCTAACAAGCATGACATTAGAGCCATGTGAATACATCATACCATAGTCACTTGTACCATTGACATACTTTAGAATCCTTTTTACTTGAAAGGTGTGACTAATTTTGGGTTCAGCTTGATACCTAGCACAAAACCCAACAACAAATGTGATATCAGGTCTGCTAGCTGTCAGATATAATAGACTGCCTATCATGCTTCTGTAAAGACTTTGATCCATACTCACCCCATTTTTATCTTTGGATAACTTCAAATGAGTAGGTGCAGGATTCCTCTTATGAATGACCTTCTTCATACCAAACTTCTTCACTATGTTCTTGCATACTTACTTTGAGATATGAAGATAGAACTTTCCATATGTCTTACTTGAAGTCCAAGAAAATAAGTCAATTCTTCTACTAGACTCATCTCAAATTCAGATTGCATCTGTTTGACAAAATGTTGGACCATCTAGTCTGACATCCCACCAAAGATAATATCATCCACATATATCTGAGCAATCATAAGCTTGTCATCCATTTCTTTAACAAACAAGGTTTTGTCTATTCCTTTTTTTCTGTAGCCATTGTTGACCAGGAACTTTGTCAGCCTTTCATACCAAGCCCTAGGGCTTGCTTTAGACCATAAAAAGCCTTCTTCAGTTTGTACACATGATTTGGAAAAGTAGGATCAATAAACCCTTTTGGTTGTTTAACATACACCCATTATTGTAAGAACTTATTCAAGAAGGCACTTTTCACATCCATCTGAAATAATTTGAATCTCAGTAAACATGCCACTCCTAGTAATAGCCTTATGGATTCAAGATGAGCAACTGGAGCAAAGGTCTCATCAAAATCAATACCCTAAATTTGAGTGTACCCTTGAGCCACAAGTTTGGCCTTGTTTCTAATAACCACTACATTTTCATCATATTTATTCTTATAAACCAACTTTGTACTAATGATATTTGTTCCCTCAGATCTAGGAACCAAATCACAAACTTCATTTCTCTTGAACTGCTGCAATTCTTCTTGCATGACATTAATCCAAAATTCATCAGTTAGAGCCTCTTTCACATTTTTTAGTTCAACCTTAGAGACAAAACAAGCATTGAATACGACCTCCCTTGATCTAGTAATAATCCATTCATTAGGATTTCCTATTATGAGTTCCTTGGAATGATTTTTCTGAATTCTGATAGAGGGCCCTTTATTTGCCTGATTTCCGTCATTCTTCACATTAGCAGGTTTATTGTTGTTATTATTATCAGCATCATTATCTGTAGTGGCAGTCACTTGTAATGATGTTTCAACGCCATCTTCGACATCTGCCTACTTCTCTATAGTTGAGTCATATATCACAATATTAATAGACTCCATCATTACCTTGGTTCTAGTTTTAAATACTCTATAGGCTCTGTTGTTTATGGAGTAGCCTAAGAATATCCCTTCATCACTTTTGGGATCCATCTTCTTCCTTTGTTCACGATCAGTCATAATATAACATGTGCTTCCAAAAACACGGAAGTACTTGACATTAGGCTTTCTTCCCTTCCACAATTCATAAATATTAGTTGAGGTACCAGTTCTCAAGGTAACCCTATTATGAATATAGCATGCAATGTTCATTACTTCAGCCCAAAAATGATAAGGCATATGTTTAGCATGAAGCATGACTCTAGCAGACTCTTGAAGAGTTCGATTTTTTCGTTCAACCGCTCCATTTTGCTGAGGAGTGATGGGAGAAGAAAATTCATGGCCAATACATTATGAGGAATAAAAATCAGCAAACTTGTTATTCTCAAACTCTTTTCGATGATCACTTATAATCCTTACAATCTTGCTTTCCTTTTCTCTTTGAAGCCTTTGACATAATTCCTCAAAAAAATCAAACACATATGATTTTTCCTTGATAAAGTGCACCCAGGTGAATCGTGTGAAATCATCAACCACTATATAGACATACCTTTTATCCTAAGGCTTTCAACTTGCATAGGACCCATCAAATCCATGTGAAGAAGTTCCAACACTTTTGAAGTAGTCAGATGTTGGACCTTTGGATGGGAAATCTTGGTTTGCTTTTCAATTTGACACTCACCACAAATTCTTCTTTCCTCTATCCTGAGCTCAGGAATTCCTCTGATAGCTTCTGTAGACACAACCTTCTTCATACCTTTCATATGTAAATGACCAAGCTTTTGGTGCCACATTTGAACTTCATCTTCTTTAGACATCAAACATGTAGGAGAGCATTTTGTTGATTGAGGTGTCCATAAGTAACAGTTATCCTTATATCTGACTCCCCTCATCAAAACTCCATCTTTCTCATTAGTAACCATACATTCAGACTTAGTGAAATTGACTTTCAACCCTTGATCACACAACTGACTTATGCTTATCAAGTTGGCACTCAATCCTTTTACAAGTAGCACATTCTCAAGACTAGGGAATCCTGAACAGGCTAGTCTTCCAACTCTTTGAATCTCTCCCTTGGCACCATCCCAAAGGTAACATAGCTAGTAGAGTGAGACCTAATGTTGACCAAGAAGTTCTCTACACCAGTCATGTGTCTAGAACATCCACTATCAAAATACCAGTCTTCTCTAGCAAGAGAAGTATGAGCAATAAGTAAAATGATAACTTCTTTGGGAATCCATTTCTTTGTAATCTTAATCACTTCATGATTAATCTTGGGTTGTATAGAAGATCTTGGATATCCATATAGTCTCAAACAGAAGGGCTGGATATGCCCAAATCTATCACAGTAATGATATCGTCAATGCAAGGCCTTACTTCCTGCTTGAGAATTCTGATGTCTGGCTCGATGTTGAAACATTTGTTTTGATATCATCGGCTCTTGCTTCTTTCTAGTAGGGACAAATAGTGAATGTGGCCAAAATCAAACCAAAAGACCTACGAGCATTGAAGGTGACACATACTAAAGAAAGGGTCATTAAACCAATGCAATGTTTAGATATAATTCTAAATAGAAACATTCATAACATTTGTAAATGATCACCGATTCAAAAGTTGTTTTCTAGACATAAATATTTCTATAAATAAAGATATTTTGCAAAATAAAAATTACACAAAATGATATATTTCAAGAGACAAATTATATCTAAGTTGTTCTTTTATTTTTTTAGTACACAAAAATAAATAAGAGAACTTTATTTTATAAAATATCGTTGACCGATATGTTTGATGTGAATGTGCGTTTCATGTTAAGGTTTCTAAAATATCATGAAAGTGATTCGTCTCATTATTAATTTGCATCTAATTTGTCTAAATTGATGCATCGAAATTAAAACTTAAAGTAAATACGTGCTTTGTAATTGGTTTTGTGTAAATCTCTCATTTTTATTTCGTTCATATTTTATAAAAGATTTCCAACCCAAAATCTAACACAAATTACCTGAGGTGTGTTTGATATTTTTTCTTGTCATGATCTATCATAGTTTGATGGTTTGAAGTTTGAGAGCATTATTTAATTATTTTTTCAATATTTTTTAAATTTCAAAATATCTTATGCAAATATTTTTATGAATAGGAGGAGATGACACAAATAAGAAAAAAAATATTTTTTAAATTTCAAAATCTTATGCAAATATTTTTATGAATAGGAGGAGATGACACAAATAAGAAAAAGATTTGGATAGGATTGGATGTGTAAATATGTAAATATTCTCATCTATTTTGTAAGAAATATAATTAATTAAAAATTTAATGATATTTTTTATCTCATCCATCGGTGAAACATATAATAGATATCTCACCTTAGACAAACCATTTTATTCGATTTGTTAGTAGACAAAGAAAATTGTTCTTATGGGACAAGAGTGAGTTTTTGTTTTATTCATTAGATGTCTTTCTTTTTGTCCAATACTTCAAGTATTTATAACATATTCTGAAAAACAAATCGTGTCATGTTCAATTCCTAAAACTTTAACAAATCAAACCCATCATAAATATTAAAAAAATTATTTTTTTTCTTAAAGTTGCACTCCAACTTATCAAACGTGTTAATGTTTTATAATGATATGTATTTGCTAGATAGAATATAATTTGAGTCGAAATAACAATGTATGGTTGATATTAAATTGGACAATATTGAACTTTTGATAGGATGCAATGCAAGGGTGAGAGCAATAAATGATTGACTAAAGATAGGAAAATCTCGATGAAGACGTTTGTGGTCAAATTAATCTTGAATGAAATCATTAATTTATAAACGTCCTCGTCATATACAGATTTTGAACTTAAATTAAGGCGAGGTGAATTCGCCTCCTCCATGTTGCTTTCGTAATATATATATATATATATATATATATATATATATATATATATATATATATATATATATATATATATATATATATATATATATATATATATATATATATATATATATATTAGTTTTTGAAATATAATGTGACTTTTGATGTTTAGGGACATTAAATACAAACATCTCACTTATTTATCTTTAAAAATGTGAATTTCAATCACTAAATTATTTAAAAAAAAGTGAGATATAATTTAAAGTGGTTTCAAACACATCCCGTCGTTTATTTGGAATGAACATGTGACTTTAATTATTTTATATGTTCGATTTGTAACGTCTGAAAAAGTAGTTAATTATCTAAATTACCATTTGGAGTGTCGTATTTTTAATGATACATCATATAAACCCTTTTACTTAAAATTATAGAATATATTTTCTTAGAGAATTTCTTAATGCATCTTAGAAGTTTCTACTGCATCATGTGAATTTTCACAAATGTCTTATATTTTCGGAGATGCATCTCTAGTTGCAACTCTTGCACACTCAAATAAGATCATTCTGACAAGCACCCTATAAGTTGAGATATTTTATTTCGGAGATGCATCTCTGAAACATTTTATAAACTACCTTAATTATTTACCAGTTCAATAGAAATTTCAGAGTTATATCTCCGAAATTATGGACGACATTTTGAAATTTTCTGTCACCTTTGCATGTTAAATATTTTCGGAGACGCGTCTCTGAAAATATATGATAAAATAGCTAGTTGCATGATCACGCAACCATTGTTGTCATAATTGATTTTCAACCAAACTCTTCACCAAAAAAACCCTTCATTCTCAATTCATTTTTAACTCCAATTCTCCATTCTTTTGGTTCATCACATCATAGAGAGCAACTGATTACAATAGTAAGCACTAAGAACAATTGTTCAAAGTCTTCTCAAGAACTACTGATCCTAACTGGATCTTCTTAAGGTTCTTTTACAATCAAATATAACAATAATACAAGTGTTTGATTTGCTTCTAATAAAGCTTTATCACAACTGTGATTTTTCACTTAAGATGAAGAACAATGAAATAAATTCAGCAAGTGAGTATAAGTTGTATGAGAGCTTGTAATGAATTCTTTCAAGTATTTCGTCAACTGAAGAAGATGAATGGAGTCTTGCTTTTATATGCACAGAGGTCCAAGAGCTTTTCACGTTGAAGGCTGTGTACCAAAAAGGTCTGACCTTTTTTGTTTTCACATCACATGACCTTTCCTAGAAGTAGAATGCACAGAGAAATCCTTTTTGTCTGTGTTCTTGTGTCTAGCATAAATGAGGAAAGAGTCGTTTGGTTATTCCAACGGACATAACTTTGAATTCTTCTTCAACAAGTTTCAGCAAGAATCATCAGAGTCTAGATTGATCAGAGCCTTCTGATGTTCATCAGAGTTTGTTGAATCAGAGTCTTTGCAGCAGGTGTGCTTTCAGCGTGTAATTGTTCAGAGCAGAGTTTGGAATCAGATCCTCAGTACTGGCAGCATTAGTACTATCAGAGTCTTCTGAAATAACTGTGCTTGAAACTCTTCATACAAAATTCTTCACTGCTTTAGATGCTTCTGGCTTCTGCTTCAGATTCTTCTGTAGCTTCTGTTTCGGATCCTTCTGTAGACAACACTCAAAGTCTTTTGTAGACGGCACTCAGAATTTGCTAAGAGATGCTTCTAATGCTTCAGAGCCTTGCATAATTTCATGTTCAGATCTAATTTGCTTCCAGAAGAATATTCACTTTTAATATCTGCAGCAAACAATCTTAAATAATTTTTAGAGTATATAATTCTTTAATACAAAATTTCATAATAGTTATCATCAAAACATAGAGATATTATTAGGAACCAATCTGTGTTCTAACAATCTCCCCCCTTTTTTATGATGACAAAAACATAAGAAATTTTGTTCAATAAACAATATAATTATAACTCCCCCTGAATTGAATACTTAGAAGGAATATAAACTTCCCTTTTTGCATGAGTATTCTTTTCAGAATCAGAGCCTGATTGTTCCAAAAATTAGATCTTGACTTTGGATGCATGTTTCAGAATCAGAGCCTGATAGGTTAAAACTAAATCTGGGGATCTCAGAGTTACTCTTAAAGAACTTGTCAGAGTTTTCAAATGTTCTGAAATACTAAGAGTTCACGTTAGTTAAAAATGATATAAATTTATATGTCTGAATTTTCATTTAGGTAGAGTTTATTTGAACAGTCAGATCCATTTTCTCCCCCTTTTTTGTCATAATCAAAAAGTAAAGTTTTTAAAAGACAAATAAAAGGAAATACAGAAAAGATAAATCATGTAGAGAAAACACTGAGTCATTCACTCATTCAGAGCAAAAGATACACATCATTAGATAAAAAATTCAAGTACATGTGCACAAACATCAGATACGGAGAAAAAAACATAAACTAGGTTTGTTTGGACAGAATCATCTTCAACAGGTTGGTGATCTCAGATGAAGACTCTTCTTGTTTTGTCATCCACTTAGCCATGTTGTCATTTTTCTGATCTTTCTTGGACATCCATTGTGCCATGTCTTCAGTCTTCTGGTCTTGCTTGGCCATCCATGACTTAATCTCAAATTGTCCAGCTTCCAGAACTGCAATCTTATCTTCAAGATCTGGATTCTCTTTATTAATCTCAGATGAAGAAGGTGGGGCAGAGTCTGAAGCAGGAACATAGTCAATTTCCATAGGAGATGCATAGTCAGGAGCAACAGATCCAGAGGGATGTTCCACAATAGTCATAGCCAGAGGATTTTCTTCAGAAGCAGATTCAGCAGATACCTTTGTATCAAATACTTCAGAATATGAAGGAACATCTTCAAGAAGCAATGGTTCAGATCTTTTTACAGTCCAGAGCATGCTTCTAGCAGTCTCAGCAAATCTGAGCTTCGCATCATCAGAACATACATTCTTCAGATTTGAGGCTACAATATTGAATCTGTTGATGAAGCTATTCCAGATAGCATCAGATTCATTTGCATCCATTGTTGACAGACATCTCTTCTGAACAGAGCTTAAATGCATATTTATTTCTTTCAGAAAACTTGTAAATAAATTATCAACATTCAGCCTAGATTTTGGTTTCAGAAGGGTTTCCAAAGTGAAAGGCTTAGGTTGAGGTAGTGGTGGAATGGTGAATTCTGGAATAATAATTAGAGGGCTAGGATATGTTGGTTTCTTCTGAGCTGGCATAATACGAAAAAATGGTTTGATTCTGCGAATGGATGGTATGACAGCTTTTGGGTTGTCAAAATAGGGAACAAACGCAGATTGTTTTTCCTTAATAAGAAAAGGAACAAAAGCTGATTGAGGTGGTTGATCAAAAAAGTTGTCAATTTCAAGTCCAGATGGAAGGGGATTAGATGGAAAAGGTTTAGTAGAAACAACTGAAACAAATTCAGATGTTCTTGGTTCAGGAATGGGTTCAGGATTGGTAGTTTCAAAAGAAGTGGGTAGATCCGGTTGGTTAGATTCAAAAGTTCTGAGAGAAGGGGGTGAGATGAAATCTGGATGGATATCAGATTCAGATGAATCAGATGAGGTTGTTGGGGTACAAGATGTAGATGATACTTCAAATACAGTCTTGAGAGGTTGGACATTCAGAATCTCAGAGTCATGAATATCTGATTCAGGAGGATTGGATGATTCTGGTTGAATCTCAGAAGTTTTGGATGGAAGTGGTTCAGACACAACTGGGTCAGATGCAATGTGATCAGATGCAAACATTTTAGGTGCAACTTTTTCAGATGCAACTTGCTCAGATGCAACTGGGTCAGATTGTATAGGTTCAGATGCAGTTGGTTGTTGAATTTCTGGTGGTTGTTGTGTTGTAGGTTGTTCTGTTGGTTTTGTTTGAGGTGTTGGAATTTGGTCTGCAGGTGTTGTTGTTGTTGGTCCAGATTGAGGAATATCAGAAGTTTTAAGTTGAGTAGTGGAGATGGGAGTAGATGATTTTGGTGGGGAAGGAATTTTTGATGGTTTAGATTTTTGAGATGGAGCGGAAATAGATTGTTTTTTAGTGGAAGGAGGTTTAGGAATAGAACTAAATGTTGATTCATTTATAACAATTTTAGAGAAAGAAGATACAAATGATTTAGTACCTTTAGTCTTTATACGCTTGGTGGGAACAGAGGGAACTTCTCCAGAAGCTTTTCTCTTGATTTGCTTCCGTGGCTTGTCAGCAACTTTTGGCTTCTTCTGAGCAGCAACTTCTTCTGCCTCTGATTGATTTCTCTTCCTCATGTTCTCATTATACACATCTGGCATTGGTTCTCTAGCACGAATCAGAATATCTGCAGGAATAGGCGTTCCATCTGCTTTGCATGCATCAATGTACCTAACAATGATATTCATTGGTTCTTCAGCACCAAACAGTGGAAAATCTTCAACTGGAATCCTCTTCTGACTAACTTCAGAAATATTTAGCTTCTTAGGTGTAGATGTGAGTTCATCTACAATCTTTAGCCTCTGAAGACTCTTTGCATTCAGGGGTTTTCTAATAATAGATTCAAGCTCATCTTTAACTCCAGCTTCATACAGAGCAGTTACTAGACCATTCTCTGTCAGAATGTCTGAAATCAACCTTCCAAAGGGAATCCATGTCCTGATCTTCTGTCCCTTATCCTTTATAGATTCTCTTGATGCATTGATATGATTCCACATATGCATGAATAGAATGTGTGGAAGATCTACCTTTGTACTCTGACTCAAACAGTACATAAAGTAGAGTTGTTCATTGTTCACGTAATCTGGAGAATTTGTGCATTTTCTGTGATGGATGCATCCCAGAAAAATCTTTGCCCAGATCTTATAGTCAGACTTCAGATCCTTAAATTTGTTAGAGGCCTGTCCAGATGTAATGACTTCCTCATAGACATCTTCCATATCCACACGCAAATAAAATCGACACAAATAGCATGTTTTCACATAGCAATAAATGACAATTAATGAAAAGAATAAAAATAATTTCAAACATTAATTGATTCTGACAAAATGGGGGGAAAATCAAGATTTTCACTATTCAAACCATACCTCAAATGTCTCTTCAGTAGTGTACACGCTAATTTTTCAGATTCAGAGTGACACATGTTTGCTTGCATATGCTTCTGAATTCTCTTGAGAAATGAAACGTTAGCCAACGTTCAGATCCTCTAAGACTGGTTAGTTCAAATACACATAAATAATAATAACAAATTAAATCAAATAAATAACAGATGAAATACTTCATAGTTTTAAACATTTTGCATCTGAGAAATTTGCTTTTGATAAATATCATTCTGGACAAAAATCCATACCAATATTTTTCAGAATAAATTTGAACCTATCTTCAGCAAGGGGTTTTGTGAAAATATTTGCCCACTGATGATCTGTATCAACAAAGGCTAACTTTATAATACCCTTCTGAACATAGTCTCTGATGAAATGATGTTTAATTTCTATATGTTTTGCCTTAGAGTGTAAAATAGGGTTTTTAGAAAAACATATAGCAGAAGTATTATCATAGAATATAGAAACATTACTTTCAAAAATCTGATAGTCTTCTAGCTGACTTTTCATCCAGAGCATCTGCGTGTTACATCCAGCAGCAGCAATATATTCTGCCTCTGTAGTTGATAGTGCAATTGTGGGTTACTTCTTACTGTACAAAGAGATTAGATTTATTCCTAGAAATTGACAACTTCCAGAAGTACCTTTTCTTTCCACTCTGTCTCCAGCGTAATCAGCATCACAGAATCCAACTAATTTGAAATCATCAGATTTTCTGTAACACAAACCCACATTAGAAGTACCTTTCAGATACCTTAGAATCCTCTTAACAGCTGTTAAGTGTGATTCTCTAGGATCTGATTGGAATCTTGCACACAAGCATACACTGAACAAAATGTCAGGTCTAGAAGCAGTTAAGTAGAGAAGAGATCCAATCATACCTCTGTAGAGTTTCTGATCTACTTTCTTACTTACCTCTTCCTTACCAAATGTACTCGTTGGATGCATGGGATTCTTTGCCATCTTACTATCAGTCATATTAAATTTCTTCAGAAGCTCTTTAACATATTTGGTCTGATGAATGTAAGTGCACTCTGGAGTTTGGTTGACTTGAATTCCCAGAAAGAATCTCTATTCTCCCATCATGCTCATCTCAAATTCTGCCTGCATACATTGAGCAAACTCTTTTCCCAGCATAACATTGGTAGATCCAAATATAATATCATCCATATATATTTGACAAATTAAAAGATCTTTCTTAAATGTTTTACAAAAGAGTGTTGTGTACACTTTGCCTCTGATGAAAATTTTCTCCAGAAGAAAATTGCTTAATCTCTCATACCAAGCTCTGGGAGCTTGTTTTAAACCATAAAGAGATTTCTTTAGTTTGAAAACATGTTCTGGAAATTTTTCACTCTCAAAACCAGGAGGTTGGTGAACATAAACTTCTTCTTCTATAATACCATTTAGAAAGGCACTTTTAACATCCATCTGATATAGAGTGATTTTATTCTGTGCAGCAAAAGAAATGAGTAAACGAATAAACTCTAACCTTGCTATAGGAGCATATGTCTCTGTATAATCAATTCCTTCTTGCTGGCTATAACCTTGAGCAACAAGCCTTGCCTTATTTCTTTCAACTTTTCCTTTCTCATTAAGCTTGTTTCTGAAAACCCATTTAGTTCCAATTATGTTGAATCCTTTTGGTCTTGGAACCGAATCCCACACATCATTTCTTGTGAATTGATTGAGCTCTTCTTGCATGGCAATAATCCAGTCATTGTCTTGCAGAGCTTCATCCACAGAAGTTGGTTCAATAACTGACACCAACCCAAATAATGATGCTTCAGAAGATCTGAGCAAGGATCTTGTTCTAATGGGGTCATCATTCTTTCCAATGATCACATCCTCTGGGTGGGAGGCATTGATTCTGGAAGATGATCCTCTAACAGTTGATTCTTCAGAAATGTTCAAGTTGTTCATCTGAGAAGCTAAAGGAATTGTATCTAGCGTTGCTTCAGGTTCCTTCACTTGAGCTTTGTCTGCCTCTGAGCCTTCAGAGTCTGTGAGAATTACTTCTCTATCTGCAGAACTTTCAAACTGCTTTGGCTTTTCAATGCCAAGCTTATCATCAAATCTAACATGTATAGATTCCTCCACAATCTGTGTTTCAGTATTGTATACTCTGTAGCCTTTAGAGCGTTCAGAATACCCAAGCATGAAACACTTTTGTGCTTTAGAATCAAACTTGTTAAGATTCTCTTTAGTATTCAACATATAACAAATACATCCAAAATGATGGAAATATGAAATGTTGGGCTTTCTGTTCCTCCATAATTCATAGGGAGTCTTTTCCAGAAGAGGTCTTACAGACACTCTGTTCTGAATGTAACATATTGTGTTTATTGCTTCTGCCCAAAAATGATTTGCCAGATTAGTCTCATTGATCATGGTTATGGCCATTTCTTGCAGAGTTCTATTTTTCCTCTCTACAACCCCATTTTGTTGTGGAGTTATAGGACAGAAAAAATCATGAGCAATGCCATTTTCATTAAAATATTTTTCAAAATATTTGTTTTCAAATTCACCACCATGATTACTTCTGACTTTAATAATTTTGAAATCTTTTTCATTTTGGACTTGTTTGCAGAATTCAAAGAACACAGAATATGACTCATCCTTGTGTTTTAAGAACTTTACCCATGTCCATCTGCTGTAGTCATCAACAATGACTAATCCATACTTCTTGCCTCTAATGGATGCAGTTTTCACTGGTCCAAACAGATCAATGTGAAGTAATTCTAATGGTCTTGAGGTTGAAACAACATTTTTAGATTTAAAAGAAGATTTTGAAAATTTTCCTTTTTGACATGCTTCACAAAGGGCATCTGAGTTGAACTTCAGCTTAGGAAGTCCTCTGACCAGATTGAGTTTATTAATCTAAGATATACGTCTCATATTAATATGCCCCAATCTTCTGTGCCAGACCCATTGCTCATCATTAATAGACAAGAGGTATTTAACATTTTGAACTTTAAGTTCTGAAAGATTTATTTTGTATATGTTGTTCTTCCTCTTTCCATTAAATAGGATTGAGCCATCCTTCTAACTAACAGCTATACAACATTGTTGATTAAAGATTATATCATAACCATTGTTACTTAATTGACTTATGTACAATAGATTATGCTTTAATCCATCTACAAGAAGAACATTAGATATAGAGGGAAGGTTACCATTACCAATAGTACCAGAGCCAATGATCTTGCCCTTCTGATTCCCTCCAAACATCACTTCTCCTCCAGATTTAAGCTCCAGGCTTTGGAACATAAACCTTTCTCCCATCATGTGACGTGAGCAGCCAGAGTCCAGGTACCATGACTGGCGTCTTGACTTTTCTGCTAAAAACATCTGCAACAGGGATAATCTTATCCTTAGGTAGCCAGATATTTTTGGGTCCTTTTTGGTTAGCTGCCTTGAAAGTTGGTCTGAACTTCTGTCTTTTTACAACAGTTTTGTTCTGACTTACTTTTGGCTTAAACACAGGAACGTTCTGATCAGAACGTGTGTGTTTAATGTCATTCAGATGACCAAACTTGAAATGAGAGTACAAGGGAGTTTTCTTAATAACAAGTTTATCAATAGGCATTGGATTTAAATCCTTTCCAGAGGAAGATTCATGTCCAATTCCTTTCCTGTTATTTCTGCTAACCCCATAGATCATAGAAGCCATCTTGCTTCTGTCTATGCTTTTAGCAAGAAATTTTTGAAAACTAAAGTCATATTTGTCGCTTGCGCGAAAAAAAGGTGCCGGCAAAACAGAAGAGTCGCCACCTTTCGTTATTTATCCCTCAGAGCGGGAAAGGAAACGATCGGAAAAACCTGACGAATAAGGGTAAGACAAGGTCGTCGCAACCATTGTCTGGGTTCGGGAGTCGGTTACGCAAGGGGAAGGTATTAGCACCCCTCACGTCCGTCGTACTCGACGGGATCCTCGCTTGTTTGTTTACTTGGACGGGTTGGTTATAATCTATCTACCTATCAAGGCTGGCTGAAAAAGAAAAGAAAAATGACTCGACAAAGCATCGCGCTTTATGCCTACGTATTCCCGTCTGGAACGAGAAATCAGATTCAACGTAGTTCGGCTAACTACGGGGGAAAATTGAAGGTTGCTCGCTAGGATGTCGCATCCTATGCCTACGTACTTTCATCTGGTATGAAAGATCAGAGCAAACGTAGTTCGGGAAACTACGGGTCATCTCCTAAAAGAAGTGGTTTTTATTGTGTTTGCGATTTCAACCGCACTAGAGACTATGACCTGAGAGTGAATGCGTCGCATGTCACCCAAAGGGTACCATACTAAACATCCAGACTGTGGAAAAGAAACTCTCCCACAATCCTTTCTCAGATAGCTTAAGGCTCGTAACGTACGAAAGAAATCATTCATGATTACTGTATCTTAAACTGTTTCGAGATGAGAAGAGAACAGGCCCAACTAGGAGGGAGACTATCAAGTCCTACTGTTATCATGCCATGGATTCATCCTATGGTTGAGATTTGAACAGGGAACTCCTAGATGTTGTCATGCATAGGTTTCAACCTAAAAGTCTATCATCAAATCCTTATCAAAAGAAATGAGAGTCCTAAGGGATCATGTCAATGATACACCAAAACAGACAAAAGCATCAGCTTTACCAGTAAAATGCATGCAATGCAAGTGAGGGAGGAAATGTGTGTGGGGCTTCAGCCTCCACAAGCTCATCTCAACCTCAAGCCAGTCATGAAATAACAGTAATCATACTGAAAATAAACAACATGCTATCAAGCAAAAAACAGTAAACTGTAATCATACAGACAGAAAATGAAATGCTATCAAGCAAAATAAACACCTGGGCAAGGGAGCTGGGCTCTACCGAATACCCGCAAGCAAAGCCAAGCAATAACAATACAATCAGATGCACTCATGCTCTTAGACTGAACTTATTCTAAATGTGCTTAGTCTAATGCAACAGACAAATCATACAAAACACACAATACATCAAAGAAAACAGAAGAAAGCCTCAGCTCCTCCAGCAGCAACCCAGTCTTCAGACTTCAGAGATCACTTGCTTTCCAGGTATCAACCCTACAACATGAGTATCAACTCATCTTCTCCCTTGAGCTTTAGCTCCTTCGATCAGCTCTACCTTCAGGCTTCACTATCTTCAGGGATCTTCAGGCATCAATTTAATCTTCACAGAGTCTTCAGACTTCAATAATCTTCAAGGAATCATCCTCTTCAAGGCCTCAGCTTCTATCTTCAGGCTTCAATGCTCCAGCAAACAAGATTCAGTCAACAAGATGAGTGAGGGATGTTACAGTACTCACTGACTTCCAAAGGATGCCATTGAGGACTTAACATCAAAGGAAAGGCTCTCTCAAAGTTCTATCTTATAGGGCAAGGTCACTAATCCCTCCAAAGGAGAGAGGTGAATACCCTTAAGGGACTCTATGTCACAGAGAAGAAAGAAGGTGAACAAGACACTCCTTGTTTATTGAACAAAGTATTCTATCTAGGGCTCTGCCTATGCACCTATCAACCTATAAACAAAACAAATAAAAGCTATGCTAAACTCCTCTGCAAGGTCTTCAAAGCTTCCATTATGATCCACAAGGTCTTCAACTCAATCTTCAAAGCTCACACACTCAACAGAGAAGGAAAGAAAACACAACAATACAACTTATGCCTTTAAGCAACACACATACTATCCATACATTCAAAAATCAATGAAAAATACTAAAATACCATACAAATTCCTAATATAAATTCTAGGGGATCCTATTTAACTACCCTTAAGTCCCATATATTCCCCATAGGCTAACTTGTCCTAAAAACCCCAAAAATAAAATGTTGAAGTTCAAGTATACTACTTAAAAACCCTAATTAAACTATCCTAAGTTCAATTATCTAAACTAATCAAAATTAATTTCTAAAATCAAGGGATAAATCCTACATGAAACTAGGGTTCAATATCTATTTACACAAAAAAAGAATGAATTAAAAAACCTAAAGGAAGGTCCTAAAACAATTCTTGCAAGATAAGGTATCAACTAAAAGAAAGAAAATACCCTATTTAAAAGAAAATACCACCATTAATTCCACATTAAAAATAAAATTTCATTTTTATTTTTATATTTTTCTACACAAAATTATCTAAACATAGAAAAAATAATGAGTAAAAAAGAGCCATTTATCAATTTTTTATGAATTTATTAAGATTGCAAAGATATTAAGAATTTAAAAAAGAAATAAAAATAATATACAAGGGAGGGGGTGGAAATAGAAGAGACAGATAGTTCATTCAATTGGGCCTACGCACGTGGGGGGTGCGAATAAAAGAAGTAGGCCCAGGATCAGTCACTAAACCAAACGACTGCGTTTCACTTTTTGAATTTTTCCCTCCGTTTTCTTGATTAATCTGGGCCGTAGATTGAGATGAATAGGTCAACCAGTCAAGCTAATCCAATGGACGCTGGTCATCGTCCCCAAAATGACTTAGGGTTTTCAGATTCACCCGCTTCATGCACACGAATTCATCCGTCTTGTTCTCTCTGCTCAGTGGATGAAATTCCACGATTCCAAAACGAAAAATCATCTACTCATCCAGGGGAACACAGCCATACGTACCAATTTCCCTAACTCTCTCTAGATCACCCCAACAGAAGCTTGCAAGATCAGGGTTCAACCATATGCACCTGATGTCATCCTTCCATAATCCTTGAATCTAATGGCATACAGTTATTCTACACAATACCCTAACCATTCTAAGCTAGTTCTTGCTAACTGAAGCTCACTAACCAGCTAATTCTTGGAGATCAAAATTTCATGGACCTGCTGTCGATTACCATGGATCGTACCATAACTCTCAGAACTTCATCATCTAACCTAATGCATCAATTCTAGACCTATAAAACTATTTAAAACTACATGACTTGAGAGAATGGTGATGAGAAAGAACCTGTTAAGAGGTTATGGTGGAGGTGTGTGGAGCTCGATTCAGTGCTTGATCTTGCTCCCAAATGCTTCTTCAATGGTATACTCCCTTCTGTTTGCAACTTTCTTGGTGGAGATGGCTTGTAGAGATGAAACCGAATCTGGTGTGGATCTTGCAATTCTCAATTCAAACCTTCCAATCTTCCATTGATGATCCTCTGAATCTACTTGGATACACTCACTGTGAATTATGGATTATGGATGAATGAGAAGATTGAACAAACTTGGTGTAGAATGAACAATCTCTCTTTTGCTTATGATTGAAGAAACTATGAAAACCTCACTTTTTTCCTCACTCTCCCTCCAACCTTGGCCAACCCTGAACTCATCATGATCCTCACAATATATAGCAATCCATTGAACAATCTAGAATCATCTAGAAAGTGTTGGAAAAGTGTGGAATTTCTCATGTGATGATATTATGGAACATCTCATACTATGCATTAAGTCTTGCAAAATGACCTTAAAATCTCCTCACATGACATATTGAAGTGTTATAAGCCATTACAAGCTTTTTCCTTGCCTTGTGTTAGGATTTCCAAGGGTGACTTCAAATGCAAGTAACAAAATAACAAAGCATCACCCATTTTAAAGCTTCAAATCAAAATTCTATCTAAACCAATGTTCTCAAAATGATGTTTCCAATCAAAATGATATATTGGATGACCCATTTTGGATTTCTAGATCCTCCAAACCAATTTCCAATTTCAACTTTTTAAACTTATATGCCATTTTTAGTTCATTTTTGACCAATCATGCAACTCCATGCTATGAGCTTTTCCAACAATTCATGACCTTCTTTCTAGACTTAAAATCACATTTTGAACAACTTTCATGTTTTGAGTTTTTCCATTTGAGGCTTGGAAATAGGAGTTTTAGGCATTGGCTAAAATGACCTATAACTGACAAATGACCAAAATACCTCTGTCTTGTTCAAACCATAAGTTGAGTTCCACAAATCCTATCAAGGACTTCTACCACTCAAATTAAAGCTAAGAAGATTCCCTTCAACATTCATGTTGACCAAGAGATCATTGGAATCATCCTACTAGGGCAAAAGTTGTCTGCAAGTTGGGTGACTTTCAAGGACCCAGATTCACATACCTCTGCTGACCTGTAATTTGTCAAAACCATAACTTGAGCTCTGTAACTCCTATCAAGGACTTCCACCACTCAAATTAAAGCTAAGAACAAGCTCTACAACATTCATGTTGTGGGGAAGATGAGATATCAATCACATCTAGAGCTAAAACTGCCTGGAAAATAGGGATCAAATTAGGGTTTTTCACTGACAATCCTTGGAAACCCTAACTCAAAACTTCTCAAACTCCTCAATCATGATGAGTTGGTCTAGGAATCATCCTTATAACATCTATATGCATCATTCCATGATCTCATGGCCCTTGGATTAAGTCTCAACCTTCTCCAAATCTTCAGTTATCCTAGGGTTGACCCAGTCAAAACCCTAATTCTACCATTCATGGTTGCATCTCCTGAATTCTTGCACAATGAATTCTCTGGGCTTCATGATGGCTTTCAAGACATCTCATACACTTTCTCAAAACATCAAGTTCATTCTCACAGTCTCAGAATCATCTGAGGGGTACCCACAACTCTCAAGCTATGAAGCACACAACCCTGGTTTCAATCCACTTCCTCTGAGGATCTCTTGAACTTTCTGATGAATGTATCAACTTTCAAACACTCAGTGAATAAATAATTGTTGGTCAAATTTTAGGGTGCAACAACTGCCCCTATTCAAACGGCTTGAACCTGACTGGGTGAGAAGCGAACGACTCTCAACCAATCAAGGTGCGAGACGATTGAATACCGGTAAACCCGAAAATTTGCCAACTGCACGAGCACACGGTACTCTGCGGGGAATAAATCTTCGAATATTGCAATGCTAGCTGCACGGCCGCTAGCTGGAGAGATACTGATCTGACATCGCCGCCAGTTATCCACATCAACTTCTTCTGACATTGCCTTCAGACAACCGCAACATCCAACATCGCCGCTGGAAGACTAAATTACCTGACATCGCCGTTGGAGAAAATACATCTCTGAACAAAGTACCCCGCATCGCCGCTGGAGAAAATAAAGGATCTGCATCACCTAACATCGCCGTCAGAAGACTGGATCACCTTGACATGCCCAACATCGCCGTCGGAAACAAACATCCTCTTGGATACACTCGACATCGCCGTCGCACAAACATCATCTCTACTGGGGATTTAAAGAGTCTGACCTCGCCGTCAAACAAACATCCAACCTCGCCGCCGGACAAAATATGATCTGAACATCTCTGACCTGGGGTTCACCCCTGGTAAATGGAACAAAAGGTACATTTGCGTATTTGAAACTACTCCGCTGGGAATGAGAGACTTAACCGAGCACACTCTGATCTGGGGGTCACCCTCATAACCATAACGAACATCGGAATACTGCTGCACACTGCCCGCCGTAGAACTTCAACATTAAGGACATATGAAACCCTGGCCCCTGGCCACTCCAGATCCGCTGGAGAATCTTCAAGTATTTCCGAAGATAAACATCCTTGACCTTCAAGGACGTAAACTTTGCCCGCCGGCAACTCTGCAGGAGGTATCTTCGACTTCAGTCTAAAGAAATGGTCCTTGGCCTTCAAGGATACATGGATATGCCTTCAGGCAACTCCGCCTCTGCCATAGAGCATTCGAGACTTCAGTCAGGGATATACTTCGGCCTTCAGTCCGAAAAATGAATCCTAGGTCACTCATGACCTTGGGGATAACCTCGCCCTCAGGCACCTTCGCTTCAGCTTAGGAGAATTGTGACTTCAGTCAGAGAAATGGTATCCTGAGCCATTCATGACTCTACGGGGATTCAAACACTTTGCCTTCAGGCAAAACTCCGCTTCAGCTGGAGAAACATCTTCGACTTCAGTCAGAAGAAAAACTATCCACTTGATCGCAATCAATCATCTCCTCGGGACAACCGACTTGGTCTTCAGGCCAACACGGATCATCTTGAATACAAAAATTTGGAACCTTGTCTTCAGCCACCCGTTGATTCATCAACAAGGAAATCTGAACTCACCGGAACCTTCTGATATTGCCTTCAGGCGTTCACGAAGTCAATCTTCAGATTAGACATCACTGTTGGAGCAGACATATCACGCTGCTGAGGACTTCAAGAATCATCTTGAACAAACAGATCCGCCGGGCATCTTCAAGAATCGTCCTGAACTGATAACCTTTCTGGAGCAAACATTTTGTTGGGTATTCCAGGAATCTTCCTGGGCAACTCTTGCTGGGGACGCTATTGGGGAGCCCAATTATCACCCTAGGCAAACAACTCGGGAACCTGCGCTGAGGTCTTAAGAATCATCTTAAGCAAATGGCCTTGCTAAGGGATTCGAGGGTCGTCTTGAACTGACTTCGCTGGGGATCTCAAAAATCATCTCGAGCGAGCGACTGTGGGAATTACACCGGGGCCTTAAGAATCATCTTAGGACAACGACCTCGTTAGAGAGAATATCAGGAATCGTCCTGAGCATCTGGTCTCTCGGCTGAACACCTGTAAAACAAGAATGACACCGACCTAGGTCATGTTTATGATGCGTATGCTTCTGCGCTATGCCCCACACAGTGGGAATGATATGCGTTTATGCTAAATGCTGTGCAATCATGCACAATGCTATGCAACGTTAAATGCTATGCAGTGTTAAATGCTATGCAGTCATGCACAATGATGCGACCTCGTCAGCAAAATAAATGCCGAGGGGAGATTCTCCTGTCAAGGAGAAAGAACTGCTCAGATAGAGGAGTCATCCTGCTGAGGAGAACGTGGGCACGCCGATATCAATTGGACTCCGCCTGGGGAAATGATCTTCCGGTTGACTGCTGCAGGGCAAACAACTTCAGCTGACTGCTGCAGGGGACGAAGCTCTACAAGAACCCAAACCTGCTGAAGGAAAGCGATGTCAATCGCGGGAGTGAACTGCGTGGCCGTCTCGGCTACTCTTCTGGGGATGATCATTTTGTGGGGAAACAACTTCAGCTGCTCCACACTCTGCTGGGGAAAGACCAATCGTGATCTGATCAACCTTCAAGGACTTGGCCCTCCTGGACATCTGCAAACTCGGCTGAGGAAGGAGAAGTCATTCTGCTTCGCCAAAGGGAGTACGACTCTGGGAGATGCAGCATCAGCTGTTCAACGTCTGCTAGGGAAAATCCACTCATGGTCCCAACGGCTTCCAAGGATTCTGCTTTTCTGCGGACTCAGCCGGGGAGAGAAATCATTCTACTTCACGGGAGAGTACGACTCTGCAGGGGAATACAACATCAGCCGTTCCAATACTCTACTGGGGAAGAGGGACTCGTCCAACTTCAGGAGAGAGCATGACTCTGGTGGGGAATCTCAATCCCGCTGGAGACTTTACTGGGGAAACACGAGCTTCGGCACCCGAACACTTCTATGAAATTTGCACTTGTGACCCGGTGCTGGGGAAGACACCTGCTTTGGTGACTTTACTGGGGAAAACACGAGCTTCGGCACCCGAACACTTCTATGAAATCTGCACTTGTGACCCGGTGCTAGGGAAAGACGACATCATTCTTTGGTGCTTGACTCAGCTGATGAGGTGACGTTCCTTCAGGATGCGCCTGCTTGGGGAAGAGAATCATCTCTGCGTGGGGAGACATATCAATCCTCACTGTTTGCGTTCAGATTCTGCGGAGGAGAGACTACTGAACTCTGCTGGAGAGGGAGGATTCACTCCGCTTCGGGGATGCGCACGGCACATCTTCTGGAAGGTGCTACACCTGCAACAACACAAACAAACGAGACAAGATTCCCTCCTCAAAGGATTCTATCCAGGTTATTATCTCGTGACAATATTCAGTTAATCAATTGTTTCAACAATCAATGCGCCTAGGCCCGCAAGTTTATGTATGCGCATTTTATCAAAAACATCGGCGTTTTCATTCGCAAACAAAACAGATAAATGCTAAACAGGCAAGTAGAATTGCTGAATAATGTGCATTTCATTGATGATGAACCCCTGAATGGGCAAAAATGTTTTACAACAGAGGCAACCTCCTGGAATGAGGAAGCCGCGCAAAAATAAATATACATCAGTATATACAAATGTTGGCAATCGAGGCGTAGACGAACACCATGAGTTGATCCCTCTAAGACCCACTCGACTTCGGTACTTCCCCGACGCTTCAGCTTTGGAAGAGATTGATTCAGATGAACGGCCCTCAGGTCTTCCGAACCACTAAATAATGAAAGTCCACACGCGGAACGCAGTCATTTGCTTATTCAAATCCCTAACTTTTGCGTGAACCGCCCTTTCGGGTTTTCAGTTCACCGGGATACCCTTTTTTGCCGAAGCCGCCCAGTGTAGGTTTTCGACTTCGCAGGTGTACATTTTTCAATATATCCCTAATTTTTGCCCGAACCTTTTATTCTGTTTTTGGTTCGCCGGGATGCCCCTTTTTTGCCTGGACTCTTTCTTTTTTTTTTGTCCAGCGGGTCTCTTTCAAGCAAAGTATTTTTTTAACTGCGTCCGCGTTCACCGGGGATGCAAAATCTTCACCATCCATCGTGGATAACAACAAAGCTCCTCCTGAGAAGACCTTGCTGACGACATACGGCCCTTCGTAATTCGGAGTCCATTTGCCCCGGTGATCGGAGTGTGGCGGAAGAATCTTCTTCAGGACGAGATCACCCGTCTGAAAGCTTCTAGGACGCACCTTCTTATCATAAGCTTTCTTCATTCGGCTTTGGTACAGACGACCAAATGCAATCGATGCTAACCTCTTCTCGTCCATCAGGCTGAGTTGGTTCAAACGATTCGTAATCCATTCTGCCTCGTCGAGTTTCACATCAACCAAAACTCGCAAAGAGGGAATCTCCACTTCTAACGGTAGGACAGCTTCCATACCGTACACCAAGGAGAAAGGAGTTGCCCCGGTCGACGTATGCACCGTCGTACGATAACCGTGCAAGGCAAACGGCAGCATCTCGTGCCAATCTTTATACGTCACAACCATCTTCTGAACAATCTTCTTGATGTTCTTGTTGGCCGCTTCAACAGCGCCATTCATCTTCGGCCGGTAAGGAGATGAGTTGTGGTGTTCAATCTTGAAGCTCTGGCACAGCTCCTTCATCATCTTATTGTTCAAATTCGACCCATTATCAGTAATGATCCGCTCGGGAATTCCATAGCGGCAGATGATGTCCCTCTTTATGAACTTAGCCACCACCTGCTTGGTCACATTAGCGTACGAGGCTGCCTCCACCCATTTGGTGAAGTAGTCGATAGCTACTAGAATGAAACGATGACCATTGGACGCGGTGGGCTCGATCTTGCCTATCATGTCGATGCCCCACATGGAGAACGGCCAAGGGGAGGACATGATATTTAATGGGCACGGCGGCACATGAACTCTATCAGCATAAATCTGGCATTTGTGACATTTCTTCGCGAATCTGAAGCAATCCGACTCCATAGTCAGCCAGTAATATCCTGCTCTCAGGATCTTTCTCGTCATGGCGTGCCCACCGGCGTGCGTACCAAATGTGCCCTCATGGACTTCTTCCATGAGCATACTCGCCTCTTTTTCATCCACACATCTGAGTAGCACGAGATCGTGGTTTCTCTTATACAGCACTCCGTCAGGATTGAGATAAAAGTTTCCAGATAGCCTCCTCAGAGTCTTCTTATCCTGGGTCGATGCACCCGCGGGATACTCCTTAGTCATAAGGAAGGTCTGGATGTCGTGGAACCATGGCTTGCCGTCGGTGACATCCTCGATCGCAAAGACAAATGCTGGTCTATCAAGACGCGAAAGTACAATTCTTGGAGCCTCATTCCAATAATTGACTTTATACATTGAAGCTAGCGTGGCTAAGGCATCAGCCATTTGATTTTCAGCCCTGGGTACATGATGAAGTTCCACTCGGTCGAAGAACGGAAGCAGCCTCCTGGCATAATTCATGTACGGCACTAAATTCGCTTGACGAGTTTCCCACTCCCCTTTAATCTGATTGATTACAAGCGCTGAGTCACCATATATGTCTAGATTCTTGATTCTCAAATCAATTGCCTCTTCTAGACCCATAATACATGCTTCATACTCTGCTTCATTGTTGGTAACTGGAAACGTCAGTCTCGCAGTAAAAGGGATGTGGGATCCATGAGGAGTCGTGATGATAGCCCCGATACCACTTCCGTAGGAATTAACCGCTCCATCGAATATCATCTTCCACTGAGACTTTCTATCTGGCCCCTCATCGGGCAATGGCTCATCGCAATCCTTCGCTTTGAGAAACATAATATCCTCGTCAGGAAATTCGAACTTCATTGGCTGGTAGTCTTCGATTGGCTGTTCGGCAAGGTAATCAGACAATACGCTTCCCTTAATGGCTTTCTGAGAGACGTACTGAATATCATATTCTGTTAACACCATTTGCCATCTGGCAATCCTGCCCAAAAGCGCCTGCTTCTCGAAGACGTACTTGATCGGATCCATCTTCGAAATTAGCATAGTGGTGTGATTGAGCATATACTGTCGTAGGCGTTTGGCAGCCCAAGCTAATGCACAACACGTCTTCTCCAGCATCGAGTATCGAGATTCACACTCAGTGAACTTTTTACTCAAATAATAAATGGCATGCTCTTTTCTGCCCGTCTCGTCGTGCTGACCGAGAACACACCCCATACTATTCTCCAGAACCGTCAGGTACATGATCAATGGTCGTCCAGTCACTGGGGGTATCAAGATTGGAGGTTCTTGAAGATACTGCTTTATTTTATCAAATGCCCTCTGGCAATCCTCATTCCAAGTAATCGCCTGATCTTTCTTTAGAAGCTTGAACATCGGTTCACAAGTGGCCGTGAGCTGAGAGATAAACCTTGCAATGTAGTTTATTCGGCCCAAGAAACCACGAACTTCTTTTTCTGTTTTCGGCGCTGGCATTTCTTGGATAGCTTTTATCTTCACAGGATCAACTTCAATACCTCGTTCACTAACGATAAACCCCAATAACTTTCCGGACCGCACTCCAAAAGTGCATTTGTTAGGATTCAGCCTCAGCCTGAACTTCCTAAGCCTTTCAAACAACTTCAACAAATTGACCAGATGCTCTTCCTCCGTTTGGGACTTTGCAATCATGTCATCAACATAGACCTCGATCTCATGATGAATCATATCATGAAACAAAGTTACCATTGCTCGCTGGTAAGTGGCTCCTGCGTTCTTCAGACCGAAGGGCATTACCTTATAGCAGAATGTTCCCCAGGGGGTGATGAACGTCGTTTTCTCCATGTCCTCCGGTGCCATCTTAATCTGATTGTAACCGGAGAAGCCATCCATGAACGAAAACACGGAAAACTGGGCTGTATTGTCGACCAACACATCGATATGAGGCAACGGGAAATCATCCTTAGGGCTCGCCCTGTTCAAATCCCGATAATCGACGCACATGCGCACCTTACCGTCCTTCTTTGGTACAGGCACTATGTTGGCGACCCACGGAGGGTAAGTGGTAACGGCTAGAAATCCTGCGTCCAACTGCTTCTGGACCTCTTCTTTGATTTTTACAGCCATGTTTGGTCTCGTCCTCCTGAGCTTTTGCTTGACTGGAGGGCAATCTTCTCGCAACGGCAAGCGATGAACCACAATATCAGTGTCGAGTCCGGGCATATCCTCATATGACCAAGCAAAGACGTCACTATACTCTCGAAGCATCTTGACCAGCCTATGCTTTACATCATTCTGCAGCGCAGCCCCAACTCTGACATTTCTGACGAGCTCCTCAGAACCCAGATTTACAACCTCAATATCCTCCTCGTGAGGCAGAATAACCTTCTCCTCTTGTCTCAACAAGCGGGCCAATTCTTCCGGAAGGTCTTCGTCTTTATCAATCTCATCCTCGGCTTGATAGATCGGGCAATCAAAGTCGTAGTGAGCCGTAGAGGGTCCAGAGTCAATGTCATCTGTTACGTGGATCCTGCAATCACAAGGGTTAAGTTTAAAGCAGGAATATGCAGGTTAGCACGAACCTCGTTGCCATTTTGCTGTTTTTTCGAAATAAACATAAAATAGGAATAACAGAGAACACAATATTTGATTACGAAGAAAACGCCTTTTATTTATTAACAAAATGCATACACATAATCCAACAAGGCCTTGACAGTAAAACCTCTATGCCCCGGGCAGGACATAGGGCTGTACAAAGATTGTAAAAAGAAAATCATTACTCTTCACTTGTCAGCTTGATAATCTCCTTGATGGTCCAATTGTGGAGGCGCTCGCCCGATTTGCTCGGTTGAATCCAGGCGTCAAGATCGCAATCACTGTCTCCGCTGTCCTCCGACGCAGCATTGATACTCTCGAAGATTACTCCCCCCTTGGTGAATAGGATCGGCCCTTTCCCACGAGACGAGCTGCCAGAAGAAGATGAAGCTTCAGCTTCCGGAGAATATCCCAATCCAAACTTATCCTGCTTGATGGGTATATCCAAAACATGCCCCCAGCCTGGGGTAGAACCGGCTTCGACAATGGCCCTAGCTTCCTTAAACGAGGAGAGGTTCAACTCTTGCCTCTCTGCGACGACAGGAGCCACCTCCTTCACCCTGACGGTTTCAAATGCCTGGCAAAGAGTCTCATGGATCTCACCATCCATTTCAACGTATTTAAAGGACGACAGGTGGCTTACCATGATGTCCTCCTCTCCACAGACTGTCACTATGCTGCCCCCAACAGCATATTTAAGCTTCTGATGCAGCGTGGACGTCACGGCACCAGCAGAATGGATCCATGGCCGACCTAAGAGGCAACTATAGGCGGACATGATATCCATGATATAAAAAACTGCATTGAACGTCTCTGGACCGACCTGAATTGGCAGGGTCAATTCTCCGAAGACGTGGCGTTTGGTTCCGTCAAAGGCCTTCACGACCAGATCACTGGGCGTGCACAGCAGTCCACGGGTATCCAACTTCATCAGTGCCTTCTTCGGAAGCACGTTAAGCGAGGAACCCGTATCCACGAGGACATGTGACATAATTGTGCCTCTGCACTCTATCGAGACGTGCAAGGCGCTGTTGTGATCTCTTCCCTTAGGAGTCAGCTCTAGATCTGTAAATCCCAGCCCATTACCAGCATTAACATGGGCTACTACTTCCTCGAGTTGATTTACTGATATCTCCTGCGGCACGTATGCAGCATTCAATACCTTCAGTAACGCGTTGCGGTGCGCCTCAGAGCACAGCAACAGGTTAAGAATCGAGATCTTTGACGGAGTCTGATGAAGATGATCTACAATCTTGTAGTCACTTTTCTTGATTAGCCGCATGAACTCTTCAGCATCTTTAACCAACAAGTCTTTCTCTGCCCCTGCAGGGACCTCTTCAACAGCTTTACCTTTACCCTTATCCACAGCATCAGCCCGGACCACCTTCTCTGTTGCAACCTCTGCTGGCGCAAACACCCTTCCGCTTCTAGTGATACCGCTGACCTCGGTAAGACTCTGCATAGTTGACCCGAACGGCTCAAGCTCTATCTTCTGACCATTACAATAAACTTCGGCGCCATAATGCCATGGAACGGCATTGGTACTCTCGAATGGGATTGGTCCGGCCCTGGTTATGGTAATAGTAGGCGGACGAGGCGCAGAAATAGTAATAGGGTGACGAGGAATAGTAATGGTAGCAACTTCGTCTGCCTGCTTCAGCACGACTTCCCCTGACGCATTCTCAACACTCCGGCTGAACTGTAGAATACCCTCGGACATCAGACTTTGGATACCTTCGATCAGCTGCTCACATCCGTCAGGAAGTGTAGCACAAGCCATACATAATTCTCCGCATCCAGGAAAGAAGCCCTTCTTCAGCAACTTAGCCTTGACAAAACTCAACAGCGTCTTCAAATCTTTGACATCAGTCAGCAAGTCCGCACTCTCCTCGGTGATAACAGCATTCACTCCGCCCCCTTTATGATGAGGCATCGGGTTTTTGGTGACGTTAGGCACGTTGTCAGAAAAGTTGATAACCTTGGCGTCCACCAAATCCTGGACTTTGTGCTTAAAAGCTTTACAATTCTCAATCGTATGGCCAGGTGCCCCAGTATGGAATTCACAAGTAGCACTGGCATCATACCCCGGTGGTGGTGCCCCTGTTAAGGGAGCCATTGTCCTCTTTTGAACTAATTGGAGCTGGAGCAACGTTTGCAAAAGCTGTGCATATGACATAGGTGGAGTATCAAACTGACGGCTTGACAGGGGAGCCCGATTCTGATATCTTTTATACCCCTGATTATTCTGCTGCTGAGGTTGCTGCTGCTGCGGCTGCGGTGGAGCAGCTGGAATGTTTATGCTAGCAATCTGAGGCTGAGGGCCCTTGCCCTTTCTCCTAGCATTAGTGACAGCACTGGCATCCCCCTCTCGGCGCTTGCCAGCGTAGGGTTTCTCACTACCTCCTCCAGCTGAGGATGATTCGCCCTGAATTTTTCCGATCTTTATACCGTTCTCAACATGCTCGCCCAAAGTGATAAGAGCCGAGAATGTTCCCGACATGCCACTGACCAGCTTTTCATAATAGATTCCAGGAAGGGTAGCCACAGACATTTGTACTAACTCACGCTCAACCATCGGCGGTTGAACCCGAGCAGCCAATTCACGCCACCGCTGGGCGTATTCTTTGAAGCTTTCATTGTTCCGCTGTGAGAGATTCTGGAGCTGAGCTCGGTTGGGAGCCAAGTCGCTGTTATATTGATAGTGGAGAACAAACGCTTCTGCAAGCTCTTTCCAGGTGCGCACAGCAGCGGGCTCCAAGCCCATATACCATTCGAGCGATGGGCCAGAAAGACTGTCCTGAAAGAAGTGCATCAGCAGCTTCTCGTCGTCAGAATAAGCGGACATCTTTCTATAATAAGATCGGAGGTGGACCCGGGGGCAAGTAGTGCCTTTATACTTCTCAAAGGTGGGAACCTTGAACTTGTGGGGTACCTTAAAGTCAGCAATCAACCCGAGGTTGGACATGTCAACGCCCAATGTGTTCTGATTTTCTATGCTTCTCATCTTGTCTTCCAGCGCCTTAAACCTGAGTCGAGCTTCAGCATTCAACTCTGCCTCTACGCCTCTCTGAGAGAATATATCATCCTGATGGTCCTCCAGCCACGGTTGAGGCACCACCAGATTTCCTGCGCCAGCATTGCCGTTGACCGGCCCCATGTTAACATTGGCTCCCAAACTACCATTGACGGCGCCAGCCGCGTTGAGTCCGAGATTAGTCATAAGATTGCCGTTAGCACTGCCGTTGCCCCCGGCAGCAGGAACAACGTTCTGTGGAGTCTCCCCTGGGGGAGGAGTAGGCACGGCCCCTCCATGAAGTATGCCATTACTGTCAACCCTGGAGATCAGAGGTTGAACCAGAGTACGAAGCTGATCTTGACCATTCGCGACCACCTGCATCAGCTCCATAAAACGATCCATCCGCTCACGGAGCTCTTGAACATCTGACTGTACCTGGTCCATGATTCTCGTCTGATTAGCGCGAGTTGAGTAGCGGTGGATGAGTCTTTGATCAATCCTGGAGATCGAAAGCAACTCGGAACCTGAAAAACCTGAAAGTAATAAAGGTTAGGAAAAGCAATAAGATATACACCATGCAAATATGCTTCATGCAGATGCATGCGTGTGTCTGTGTGCGTGGGAGATTTTTCCCCGATCCTAGTGCCTTAGTGACGGTGCTGATAATAACAAGAGGAAGAAGAAATCCGAGCCCAATCATGGAAACATCAATCTCATATATACATGGAAAGGCCTGTCGAGGCAGTACACAGTATCAGCGAGTACAAATCAACAGCATGACCTCAGCCAACAAGCCTGGTGATGGTCAGCATACATCAAAGATCAAAACAACAGGGATATAACTAGTCAAGTACGGCCACGGGCGCGATACTCTGCTAATAACTCCTTTGTCTCTGGATGATCTGGCGAAGTGAGCAACCCCTCGACGAGTAGTTCCCTCTGCCTGATAGTATGCTGAAGCCCCTGAACTGAACTCTCCCAAGCGCCTTCGCCAAAGCAATCTTCCAGCTTCCGCTTCTTAGACTCAAACATCAGCTTATGCTCCTTCAGGCTAGCAATGGATTTGTTGAGACGGGCTTCAGCGGAGTACCTGCGGGCAGTCTCTTCATCAAACCTCCGCTCACTGTCCTTCACTTCGGTTTCTAGCTTAGAAATCTGCAGCATCAGCTTGTCTTCTCGCTCCTTCCTGGTGGCCATGGAGGTCTTCCAATGCTGGTCGAACTTAGATATTCTCCGATATGCTTCCTCCAAATGCTGCTTCTTCGTAGCTAGCACATCATTAGCAGCTCTGAAGTCTTGACCTAAGCGTTCCCGATCAGCAATCTGCTTTGCCAAGTCTGCACCCAGCTGGCTTACCGACTCTGTTTGCTTTTTGAGAGCATGCACGGCTTCGTTCCTCTCACTTCGAAGCTGAGCTAACTCCTTCTCTAATTCTGCATTTGCCCTCTTCAGCTCATCACGCTCAGCTAATACCTGGTTGTGCTGATGAATGGACACAGTGGTAGGCTCTTCGACTGGTGGAGGACTCTCCGGTCTGACATGAGGGAATGGCATCCCTATAGCGCTGGCTCTGGCTCTGATCCAATCTGAATAAGGAGGGTAAGCTTGGTTGTTGCTCTTCCCCAACAAAGGCTTTCCTCTCGTGCTGATATTGTTCCATGCATACTGAAGCTTGGACAACAAATCCCCCTCTCGAATACCCGTGAGGTACAGAGATTCCCGTACCTCTTCTTCCTTCGGTGGAGTCCTCAAAGCATATGCAAACTGACGAACTAGCAATGATGGGTTGTAGTTGATGCAACCCTTCCTACCTATCAGAGGTACGTTAGGAAACCCACTACAACTGAAGATCATCTCGGTGCCTAACCTGCCTCTGTCAACGAACCAAACAATGTCTTCTGCCGACAAGCTCATTAGACGCTCAGGCCACTCAGCTGTGGCTGCAGACAAGACAGAAGAACCCCTCTTGGGCAAATGACTATCAAACCATTTGTACAACAACGGTACGCAGCATGGAACATTCTTTCCTCTCCGGTTCTCATTCTTGTAGTGCACTGAATGGTAAACGTCTCCGATCAGAGTAGGGACTGGATTCCCTGAGGCAAAGATATGGAATGCATCAAAATCTACGAAATCAGGCATGTTGGGAAATAGGATGATGCCATATATGCATAAAGCAAGGATGGCGCTGAAGGCGTCCCAACATTTGTCCTTAGCACATTGCTGAGCCTTAGCTATCAGAAACTGCAGAGAGAACCCTGGGACCTTGTTCCAGCTCGTCACCACTAACTCAAAAGCGCTCAAATGGAGTGAGGAAGCCAAGCTAACCAGATCAGGCTCAGCATCCATGTGGACAAAAGGCATCTGCCTTTTGATAGGCACACCCAGCATATCAGCATACTCTTCCAATGTTGGCGCGAGAACGAAGTCATGAAAAGTGAAACACCTCAAGGGAGGGTCATAAAACTGCAGAAGAGCATGTAACCCATTCAACTCGGACGTAGAAAGTTTGTAAGCCAGGCTAAGCAACCTGCCATAAGACTTCCTGAACCTATCCTTCACAGAATCCCCTGCCAGGGCTATCAAACCAGTCAGCTTCGACACATCGGGGGTCGGGAACTTGTACGCAACAGTCTTCCTGAGGGAAGCCATAATAACAGTAGGAGGCGGGAAATCCTGGATCGGGGAAACGGTACCTGCAACACAGACACACGTTAATGGAATGCAGATGAATGCGTAAACTAATGCAAAATGCAGGTATGCAATAATAGATCCAGGTGGCTGCTGTGGAGATTCAGTATCAACAGTCACTGATGAGAAGGAAACCCCGGTGTAAGACCACTAATCTGATCTGCTGAGAATAACCATCTGATAGGACCGAGGTCAAAATTCTATTCTGACAAGAGTAAGTGACTGATAATAAGGACCCCGGGTGCAAGATCAAGGAACACCTGTTGAAGTCTTCAGACCCCAAAATCACCATCTGCCCTATCAAGAACAAACGCACAGCTGCTGATGAGATCTTCAAACCTCACTCAAAATCTGCCCTATCAAGAACAAATAACATCTGCCGATGAGGTCTTCAGACCTCACTCAAAATCTGCTCCGTCCAGAACAAACCACTGATGATAACATACTGAGCAAAGCCTGCTCTATCAAGAACAGACAAACACCCGACGACGAGATCCTCTGATCAAAAACCTCTTGCTCTATCAAGAACACGTCTGCAACTGAGAACCCAACATAACTGATTCACTATCAAGAAAACCAGGTAGTCTGAAGGTCTAAGTTTCCTGCAACAAACCCAGTCCCACTCACAGGTATGAACCTAGACTGACTCAAGGTACGGCATCCTATGCGTTCATCAGCGTCACAGACTTTCAAAACTGATGATACGATTCCCAGAAGGAGTGGCATCATCAAGTCCTGAAGAGGCCTCACTTAGCTGAATCACAAATGATCGGTCCCCAGAGTCGACAATCCACCAAACCAGCAACCGTCTCAACCCAAAGGGTTGAAAGTGAAGCCAACCGGATGAACCTCGTCTGAGCGTGGATTTCATGAGACACTAGTGCCTGCAAAGCAAGCACGCGCCCACTAATTTCCACTCTAAGTCTATGGTGCACTCAAGCCTGGGTCTGACTTCTCACTCAATCAGAACTCCCATCCCACAACAGCACAAATAATCATATTATACTGAAAATAAAATGCGGGAAATGAAGTGCGAGAAGTAAAAATGCGATAAATAAACGCAACCCAACAAGCAAACACACAAGCGGTAGGATTGACTCTCTTAAGGGACGTTGGATCCCAAAACTGACTTGCTTTCGGGACGCTGGATCCCTAGGAAACTATCAAGTCCCCAGCAGAGTCGCCAGCTGTCGCTTGCGCGAAAATAAGGTGCCGGCAAAACAGAAGAGTCGCCACCTTTCGTTATTTATCCCTCAGAGCGGGAAAGGAAACGATCGGAAAAACCTGACGAATAAGGGTAAGACAAGGTCGTCGCAACCATTGTCTGGGTTCGGGAGTCGGTTACGCAAGGGGAAGGTATTAGCACCCCTCACGTCCGTCGTACTCGACGGGATCCTCGCTTGTTTGTTTACTTGGACGGGTTGGTTATAATCTATCTACCTATCAAGGCTGGCTGAAAAAGAAAAGAAAAATGACTCGGCAAAGCATCGCGCTTTATGCCTACGTATTCCCGTCTGGAACGAGAAATCAGAGTCAACGTAGTTCGGCTAACTACGGGGGGAAATTGAAGGTTGCTCGCTAGGATGTCGCATCCTATGCCTACGTACTTTCATCTGGTATGAAAGATCAGAGCAAACGTAGTTCGGGAAACTACGGGTCATCTCCTAAAAGAAGTGTTTTTTATTGTGTTTGCGATTTCAACCGCACTAGAGACTATGACCTGAGAGTGAATGCGTCGCATGTCACCCAAAGGGTACCATACTAAACATCCAGACTGTGGAAAAGAAACTCTCCCACAATCCTTTCTCAGATAGCTTAAGGCTCGTAACGTACGAAAGAAATCATTCATGATTACTGTATCTTAAACTGTTTCGAGATGAGAAGAGAACAGGCCCAACTAGGAGGGAGACTATCAAGTCCTACTGTTATCATGCCATGGATTCATCCTATGGTTGAGATTTGAACAGGGAACTCCTAGATGTTGTCATGTATAGGTTTCAACCTAAAAGTCTATCATCAAATCCTTATCAAAAGAAATGAGAGTCCTAAGGGATCATGTCAATGATACACCAAAACAGACAAAAGCATCAGCTTTACCAGTAAAATGCATGCAATGCAAGTGAGGGAGGAAATGTGTGTGGGGCTTCAGCCTCCACAAGCTCATCTCAACCTCAAGCCAGTCATGAAATAACAGTAATCATACTAAAAATAAACAACATGCTATCAAGCAAAAAACAGTAAACTGTAATCATACAGACAGAAAATGAAATGCTATCAAGCAAAATAAACACCTGGGCAAGGGAGCTGGGCTCTACCGAATACCCGCAAGCAAAGCCAAGCAATAACAATACAATCAGATGCACTCATGCTCTTAGACTGAACTTATTCTAAATGTGCTTAGTCTAATGCAACAGACAAATCATACAAAACACATAATACATCAAAGAAAACAGAAGAAAGCCTCAGCTCCTCCAGCAGCAACCCAGTCTTCAGACTTCAGAGATCACTTGCTTTCCAGGTATCAACCCTACAACATGAGTATCAACTCATCTTCTCCCTTGAGCTTTAGCTCCTTCGATCAGCTCTACCTTCAGGCTTCACTATCTTCAGGGATCTTCAGGCATCAATTTAATCTTCACAGAGTCTTCAGACTTCAATAATCTTCAAGGAATCATCCTCTTCAAGGCCTCAGCTTCTATCTTCAGGCTTCAATGCTCCAGCAAACAAGATTCAGTCAACAAGATGAGTGAGGGATGTTACAGTACTCACTGACTTCCAAAGGATGCCATTGAGGACTTAACATCAAAGGAAAGGCTCTCTCAAAGTTCTACCTTATAGGGAAAGGTCACTAATCCCTCCAAAGGAGAGAGGTGAATACCCTTAAGGGACTCTATGTCACAGAGAAGAAAGGAGGTGAACAAGACACTCCTTGTTTATTGAACAAAGTATTCTATCTAGGGCTCTGCCTATGCACCTATCAACCTATAAACAAAACAAATAAAAGCTATGCTAAACTCCTCTGCAAGGTATTCAAAGCTTCCATGATGATCCACAAGGTCTTCAACTCAATCTTCAAAGCTCACACACTCAACAGAGAAGGAAAGAAAACACAACAATACAACTTATGCCTTTAAGCAACACACATACTATCCATACATTCAAAAATCAATGAAAAATACTAAAATACCATACAAATTCCTAATATAAATTCTAGGGGATCCTATTTAACTACCCTTAAGTCCCATATATTCCCCATAGGCTAACTTGTCCTAAAAACCCCAAAAATAAAATGTTGAAGTTCAAGTATACTACTTAAAAACCCTAATTAAACTATCCTAAGTTCAATTATCTAAACTAATCAAAATTAATTTCTAAAATCAAGGGATAAATCCTACATGAAACTAGGGTTCAATATCTATTTACACAAAAAAGAATGAATTAAAAAACCTAAAGGAAGGTCCTAAAACAATTCTTGCAAGATAAGGTATCAACTAAAAGAAAGAAAATACCCTATTTAAAATAAAATACCACCATTAATTCCACATTAAAAATAAAATTTCATTTTTATTTTTATATTTTTCTACACAAAATTATCTAAACATAGAAAAAATAATGAGTAAAAAAGAGCCATTTATCAATTTTTTATGAATTTATTAAGATTGCAAAGATATTAAGAATTTAAAAAAGAAATAAAAATAATATACAAGGGAGGGGGTGGAAATAGAAGAGACAGATAGTTCATTCAATTGGGCCTACGCGCGTGGGGGGTGCGAATAAAAGAAGTAGGCCCAGGATCAGTCACTAAACCAAACGACTGCGTTTCACTTTTTGAATTTTTCCCTCCGTTTTCTTGATTAATCTGGGCCGTAGATTGAGATGAATAGGTCAACCAGTCAAGCTAATCCAATGGACGCTGGTCATCGTCCCCAAAATGACTTAGGGTTTTCAGATTCACCCGCTTCATGCACACGAATTCATCCGTCTTGTTCTCTCTGCTCAGTGGATGAAATTCCACGATTCCAAAACGAAAAATCATCTACTCATCCAGGGGAACACAGCCATACGTACCAATTTCCCTAACTCTCTCTAGATCACCCCAACAGAAGCTTGCAAGATCAGGGTTCAACCATATGCACCTGATGTCATCCTTCCATAATCCTTGAATCTAATGGCATACAGTTATTCTACACAATACCCTAACCATTCTAAGCTAGTTCTTGCTAACTGAAGCTCACTAACCAGCTAATTCTTGGAGATCAAAATTTCATGGACCTGCTGTCGATTACCATGGATCGTACCATAACTCTCAGAACTTCATCATCTAACCTAATGCATCAATTCTAGACCTATAAAACTATTTAAAACTACATGACTTGAGAGAATGGTGATGAGAAAGAACCTGTTAAGAGGTTATGGTGGAGGTGTGTGGAGCTCGATTCAGTGCTTGATCTTGCTCCCAAATGCTTCTTCAATGGTATACTCCCTTCTGTTTGCAACTTTCTTGGTGGAGATGGCTTGTAGAGATGAAACCGAATCTGGTGTGGATCTTGCAATTCTCAATTCAAACCTTCCAATCTTCCATTGATGATCCTCTGAATCTACTTGGATACACTCACTGTGAATTATGGATTATGGATGAATGAGAAGATTGAACAAACTTGGTGTAGAATGAACAATCTCTCTTTTGCTTATGATTGAAGAAACTATGAAAACCTCACTTTTTTCCTCACTCTCCCTCCAACCTTGGCCAACCCTGAACTCATCATGATCCTCACAATATATAGCAATCCATTGAACAATCTAGAATCATCTAGAAAGTGTTGGAAAAGTGTGGAATTTCTCATGTGATGATATTATGGAACATCTCATACTATGCATTAAGTCTTGCAAAATGACCTTAAAATCTCCTCACATGACATATTGAAGTGTTATAAGCCATTACAAGCTTTTTCCTTGCCTTGTGTTAGGATTTCCAAGGGTGACTTCAAATGCAAGTAACAAAATAACAAAGCATCACCCATTTTAAAGCTTCAAATCAAAATTCTATCTAAACCAATGTTCTCAAAATGATGTTTCCAATCAAAATGATATATTGGATGACCCATTTTGGATTTCTAGATCCTCCAAACCAATTTCCAATTTCAACTTTTTAAACTTATATGCCATTTTTAGTTCATTTTTGACCAATCATGCAACTCCATGCTATGAGCTTTTCCAACAATTCATGACCTTCTTTCTAGACTTAAAATCACATTTTGAACAACTTTCATGTTTTGAGTTTTTCCATTTGAGGCTTGGAAATAGGAGTTTTAGGCATTGGCTAAAATGACCTATAACTGACAAATGACCAAAATACCCATGTCTTGTTCAAACCATAAGTTGAGTTCCACAAATCCTATCAAGGACTTCTACCATTCAAATTAAAGCTAAGAAGATGCCCTTCAACATTCATGTTGACCAAGAGATCATTGGAATCATCCTACTAGGGCAAAAGTTGTCTGCAAGTTGGGTGACTTTCAAGGACCCAGATTCACATACCTCTGCTGACCTGTAATTTGTCAAAACCATAACTTGAGCTCTGTAACTCCTATCAAGGACTTCCACCACTCAAATTAAAGCTAAGAACAAGCTCTACAACATTCATGTTGTGGGGAAGATGAGATATCAATCACATCTAGAGCTAAAACTGCCTGGAAAATAGGCATCAAATTAGGGTTTTTCACTGACAATCCTTGGAAACCCTAACTCAAAACTTCTCAAACTCCTCAATCATGATGAGTTGGTCTAGGAATCATCCTTATAACATCTATATGCATCATTCCATGATCTCATGGCCCTTGGATTAAGTCTCAACCTTCTCCAAATCTTCAGTTATCCTAGGGTTGACCCAGTCAAAACCCTAATTCTACCATTCATGGTTGCATCTCCTGAATTCTTGCACAATGACTTCTCTGGGCTTCATGATGGCTTTCAAGACATCTCATACACTTTCTCAAAACATCAAGTTCATTCTCACAGTCTCAGAATCATCTGAGGGGTACCCACAACTCTCAAGCTATGAAGCACACAACCCTGGTTTCAATCCACTTCCTCTGAGGATCTCTTGAACTTTCTGATGAATGTATCAACTTTCAAACACTCAGTGAATAAATAATTGTTGGTCAAATTTTGGGGTGCAACAATATTCTTCTAAAATATTTTTGCATTTAGACTTACTTTCAGATTTAGAGTTTTGTTGAGCTATTTCAAAATTTTCTTTCATTTTCAAATTATTTTCTTTTAGCTCAGCAATTTCTGATCTTAACAGATTATTCTCAGAGCCAAGATTGCACTTAAGCTTCTTGCATTTGAGCTTAATCTGATTATAATTTTTCAGGACTTCAGATAAGACTTTAATAAGCTCTTCCCTAGTGAGATCAGAAAGTACCTCTTCTGAGTCAGATTCAGAATCAGACTCAGATGCAGATGATTCTTCATTCTGATCTTCAATGTCTGCCATCAGAGCCATATTGGCGCATTCATCTTCAGATTCTGATGAGGATCCAGATTCATCAAAGTCATCCCATGTAGCCATTAGAACTTTCTTCTTGTGCTCAGGCTTTCTTCTGGGCTTTTCTTTCTGAAGCTTTGGACATTCACTTTTGTAATGACCAGGTTGTTTGCATTCAAAACAAACAACTTCCTTCTTTCCAGATCTTTTTGGTCCAAAGGACTCCTTGCGCTGATCTGGCTTTTTGAAGTTCTTGAACTTCCTCTGCTTGTGCTTCCAGAGTCTGTTGATTCTCCTGGACAACAAGGATAATTCATCTTCTTCTTCTTCAGAAGAAGATTTTTCAAAGCTTTCTTCTAACACCTGCAAAGCTTTCACAAATTTGTTAGATTTTAAGGCAATAAACTTACCTTTCTTTTGAGGCTCATCTTCCTCAAGTTCAATTTCATGGCTCCTTAGAGAGCTGATTAGCTCTTCCAGAGTGATCTTGTTCAGATCCTTGGCAAGCTTCAGAGCAGTGACCATAGGTCTCCATCTGATAGGCAAGCTTCTGATGATCTTCTTCACATGATCAGCAATTGAGTAGCCTTTGTCCAGAACTTTTAGACCAGCTGTAAGGATCTGGAATAAAGAGAACATAGTTTCTATAGACTCAGATTCTTCCATCTTGAACGCTTCATACTTCTGTATTAACGCCAGATCCTTGGTTTCTTTCACTTGAAGGTTTCCTTCATGAGTCATCTTCAAGGACTCAAACATGTCAAATGCAGTTTCTCTATTTGTGATCTTTTCATACTCAGTGTGAGACATTGCATTTAACAAGATTGTTCTAGCCTTGTGGTGATTTCTAAACTCCTTCTTTTGGGCTTCAGTCATAGATTTTCTGTCTACTTTCTTGCCATTCTCATCAGTGGGATGAACATATCCATCTATGACCAAGTCCCATAAATCAGCATCATAACCAAGGAAGAAACTTTCTATTCTGTCCTTCCAATAATCAAATTTCTCCCCATTAAACATAGGGGGTTTAATGTTGATTCTGTCCCTTTCTTCATATATGTTGTTACTGATAGATGTTGAAGTTTCAACCATAATAACAACCAAATATATATCAAAGTTTTTCTCACTGGATCTTTTCTGTCACTGTGAAGTGGTAGCACACACAAAACCGGAGCTCTGATGCCAACTGAAGGTGAGAAAATACTTAGAAGGGGGGGGGGGGTTGAATAAGTATGTAGAAAAACTTAGTAATAAAAAGTCAAGGATTTTTATCCTGGTTCGTTGAATTCAACTACTCTAATCCACCCTTATCAAGAGTGATTTGCCTTTCTCAAACAAGGACTTAATCCACTATTAAATCAACTGATTACAATAGTAAGCACTAAGAACAACTGTTCAAAGTCTTCTCAAGAACTACTGATCCTAACTGGATCTTCTTAAGGTTCTTTTGCAATCAAATATAACAATAATACAAGTGTTTGATTTGCTTCTAATAAAGCTTTATCACAACTGTGATTTTTCACTTAAGATGAAGAACAATGAAATAAATTCAACAAGTGAGTATAAGTTGTATGAGAGCTTGTAATGAATTCTTTCAAGTATTTCGTCAACTGAAGAAGATGAATGAAGTCTTGCTTTTATAGGCACAGAGGTCCAAGAGCTTTTCATGTTGAAGGTTGTGTACCAAAAAGGTCTGAGCCTTTTTGTCTTCACATCACATGACCTTTCCTAGAAGTAGAATGCAAAGAGAAATCCTTTTTGTCTGTGTTCTGGTGTCTAGCATAAATGAGGAAAGAGTCGTTTGGTTATTCCAACGGACATAACTTTGAATTCTTCTTTAACAAGTTTCAGCAAGAATCATCAGAGTCTAGATTGATCAGAGCCTTCTGATGTTCATCAGAGTTTGTTGAATCAGAGTCTTTGCAGCAGGTGTGCTTTCAGCGTGTAATTGTTCAAAGCAGAGTTTGGAATCAGATCCTCAGTACTGGCAGCATTAGTACTATCAGAGTCTTTTGAAATAACTGTGCTTGAAACTCTTCATACATAATTCTTCACTGCTTCAGATGCTTCTGGCTTCTGCTTCAGATTCTTCTGTAGCTTCTGTTTCGGATCCTTCTATAGACAGCGCTCAGAGTCTTATGTAGACGACACTCAGAATTTGCTAAGAGATGTTTCTAATGCTTCAGAGCCTTGCATAATTTCATGTTCAGATCTAATTTGCTTCCAGAAGAATATTCACTTTTAATATCTGCAACAAACAATCTTAAATAATTTTTAGAGTATATAATTCTTTAATACAAAATTTCATAATAGTTATCATCAAAACAGAGATATTATTAGGAACCAATCTGTGTTCTAACACAATTGTTAAAACACATGGTCTTCCATGTGCTTGTGTTATTGCTAAAATGGTGAAATTTGGTGACCCAGTAAGATAGTCATACACTTGTTCTTCATCAACTTATCCAAGAGTTGAAAACACATAAAGAATTATACACACAGTTGTACGGAAAGAAAGAAAAATTAGATGAAGTTTATGAGTCTCTTGTTCCTTGCCTTAGTGGACCAACACTAGAGGCAAAATGAATGTGCTTCCCTGAAATAGGTCGCCTAATAACATTGCATATGATAAAGTGTGTATTGACCTGACACACTACGTGTTTTCAAAACATGTGCATATGTTTTAATTCATTTTAATTTCTTGTTTAACCGGAAAAATAATTGTATGTAATTGTGTCTCAATATAAATGAAGTGTTATATATTCACTTTTGTTCATATTTTGTCTTTGTGCATTTTTTACCTTCCCCATAACAACATTTGTGTTTTAGAAAAAGAAAAAATATGTTCTGTTGTAGGATTCTGTTTTGGAACTGGTTCAAGAAAAGTTCTGGAGATGCATCTCCGAAACAAGATAATAGGTTGAGGTTCTGGAGATATATCTCCAGAATCAATATGCTAGTTAATGAGTGGTCCAAATTGATTTATGGCTTCTATAAATTTAGGTGCTCTTATGATATATTTCACACAAACTAAAAATGTCTCAAATGTCACAAATAAACATCTATTAGTATGTCGCAAATGTCTCATTCTCCAGCTCTACACCTGGGCGAACATTTAAGCTCACCAATTTCATCTCCCTTGAAAATATCAAAGATGAAATCCACCATCTCCTACCTTACGGAGACAATTGAAAGATTATGAAGCTTGAGTACCGTTTACTGTCTATTGACAACGGAAGGAAGATTGAGTTCAACAAATTTGAGCTTAAGACGCAGGCAGATGTAAGGGCTATGTGGAATACATATTTCTATTTTGAAGAAAAAATACCGCTCGAGGTGGAAGTAACAATTTCAAGAACGATCGAAGAAGATGAAACTCGATAGACCTATATGTATGAATGGTGTAAATACACTAGGAAATTCTTCGGTTTGATGATGATGGTATAATTAAGGATGGTAAATCAGATATCTTTATTATGATAGAATGAGAGGTAATTCAAGAGATATTTTTGAAAGTTGATTATAACATGAAATTTCACATAAAATAGGAGATGTACAAGATAGCTTATCAAGAATCCATCTTGCTAGTTGATATGTCATGACCTTTATTGTAGAATTCATCTCCATATGCAAGTATATCAATACGATAGTTCCCTAAATGTATTCATCAACCATGTCTAGATCATTGAAATATTCCAAATGTACCAAGTGAGTGTACGTGGCACTCTTGTTTGTGAAAATGGTTGAGTCCAGCAGAAAATAAGAGATATGTCTTGATGGAGATTTGCTTTTGCATAGGTCTATCCACTTGGGTTCCTTCCTTTTCGGTGGCTCCCTTTAATGAGAGGCGTATTTGAAACTTCTATTTGAGAAATTTGAATCGTGCATGAACCCCTTGGTCGTTTCACCTTCATAAAGGACTTTGCCGTATGAGCATCTCAACCATCATATCTATTGGTTCAACTTTGGTAAAAAAATATGCGGTAAAGTATATGTCCCTAGATGAGCATATGCAAAAGAGATAACATGTCGTCAATTATCCCTTTATTTCCTAACTGAAAGGTTTAAGGTAATCATCTCCTCGTGGAACCTCTCTCAAAAGATTATCATCTAACCATGACCAACTATGTTAAAATTTCTGGTGGAGAGGTTAGCTAGTCCAATGTCTCAAATGACATTAGTGAACTAGGGTTGTTTATGGTACAATTCAGCAAAAAACTGAACTAAATCGAACCATGATAAAAATTCACCCGAACCAAACTGAATCATTTAAATTTTGTCAAGTGTCACACCCTAATTTTGACCCTGAATTGCTAAACAATACATATCATAACATTTTCATCATCTGTGCATCATATCCATTATTCATGTCATCTAACCACTGTACATCCAAAAAAATGTGTCTTTTGCTTTCATTTTCTTGTTGCCTAAACTCAGGTCTTGCAAGATTGAATCAAGGTTCAGGCTAGGTTGTCAGGTCAAGGGAGTGTGCAGTGTTGGTTGAAATTTAGTGGAAGTTTGACCTAATCTTACTCAAAAAGTTGATTTGCTTCTTTATCAAGTGATTAGGTTAAGTCAAGTTCATCAGTGCTTCATGGTTGAAGAATCATTAGAATTCAGTTCACTTTCAATTAGGGTTTTAGTGCAGTGGCAGCACAATTCATTATCAAGTAATCTGTGTCATTTTAGGAGTCAGGAGTGGGTTAAATTCATGTGTTTTATGTTTGAGAATCCAAGTTAGGGTTTTGTAGAAGTTCAAGTTACATGATGAAGTCAAGTTGTAGAGCATTCAAAAGTCAATACATTTGGTCAATATTTCAAGTCGTTTGCAAGTCTTGATTATGTGGGTCATGTTCTTATCATAGGATAATTCAAGCTTTTTATTCAATTCAAAATCGTTTCAAGATGGAATCAGGATGTGGTGTTATATCTCATGGAATTGTTTCAAGGTTTCAATATATTTCTCGTACGATTTTATGAAGAGTTCAAGATTCTGAAAATTAGTTTCGAGGATAATTTGTTGGTTCAAGTCAGGAGTGTCACTTATTCAAGATTTGTTTCAAGTGGTTCGTTTTTAGTCATTTCTCAAGGTTCCCGTTCACTTTCAGATTGATTTTTAGGGAGAATTCATAGATGGTTAATAATGGTTTCAAGTGGTTTTGCATGGAGTTAATTCAAAGTACTTTGGACGATTCAACCGAGTTGAACCATTTCATCAGTCCAAACGCAAGAAAATAATACCAAGTTCAAATTTATGACCAAGATTCAAGTAAGTTCATGTCCGAGTTACAAAGTCATTCCAAACTAACAAGATTTCCATGTTGCTACAAAATTTCAAAAGTTCAAAACCATTCAAGATTTCATCCAAAGATAAAAACTTTGCAATTTCCATTCATGTCTTTTCCAAAATTCTAAGTTTTATTCAAAATTCAAGTTACAAGTCCTATTCAAATTTCAATTCCAAACTCTTGACCAATTTCATATTCCATCCCGTTTCAAATTCAAGTAAGTTCAATTTCAAGTTCCAAATTCAATAAAATTCAAGTTCAATTTCAAGTTCCAAATTCAATCCAATCCAATTCTAATTTCATTTAAATTCAAATCCAATCTAATTCCAATTTCAATTCATATACAAAACCAATTCAAGTTTCAACCTCATTTCAATTCAAACAAAATTTAAGTTTCAATACAATTCCAATTTTAGTAAAAATTCAAGTTCAAGTTTCAATTCTAATCAATTTCAAATTTCAATTCCATTACAATTTATTTCAAGTTTCCAAGACAATCCAATTTACTAATTCATTCTAATTTATTTCAAGTTCATATTCATTCTAATTTAATTCAAGAAAGAGTTTATAAACCCATTGCTTTGTTACCATTCTTTTGAAGCCCATTTGTCCATTATTTTTAAGACCCATCCCATGTTACAAATTGCGAAAAAAGTAGAAAAACCTACTTCATAGGAGTATATATACATACTTACATTGATGTGAGGAGACACCTATCCACATGCTGATCCGTGCCGTCACTTGTCCACATTTCTTTCTCATTTTGAAAATGAAAAAACAAGTTTCAGAAGGAAAAAGACATTTTGTCCCTTCTCTCCTATGATACCTACACCATATTACCACTCTCAATTTTTCCATACCAATCGATCACCACTACAAATTTCACTAACACTCATCATACTATGTTGGAACTATATTAATTAGAGTGGGAATTGGAAAGATTTATTGACAATTAATGGGCAATAAATCAACACAAGTAAGAAGTAATATATAAGTGAATTTGAAAAGATTCATTTTAGTCCCACATTGAAGGAATGAAAATTAAGATTCATTTTAGTCGCACATTGAAGGAATGAAAATTAAGATTCATTTTAGTCCAACATTGAAGGGAATGGAAATTAAGATTCATTTTAGTCCCACATTGAAGGAATGAAAATTAAGATTCATTTTAGTCCAACATTGAAGGGAATGGAAATTAAGATTCATTTTAGTCCCACATTGACGGGAATGAAAATTAAGCCTTACTAGCTGCCTATAAATAAAGGGTAGAAATTCAGTAGTAAGCACTCCGGATTTCACAAATTCATGAATTTTGATTTCCCTCTTCTCTTCCTTAATTCTCTTCATCTATAATTTTTATCTTTTCTTGACTGGTTATTTTAACCAGATACTTTGAAAGGTGTATTTCTAGAGCGATTTATCAGTGTGCAACTGATAATCGTAAGTTGTTTGAACGGGTTGTTTTATCCTGGAGGCGTCGTCGTAAATTCGACTGCTTTGCATAATTTGGCAGTACGGCGAAACGTCTTAAAGAAAGCGACCTAGTACGCGACTCGTCCCGATAATTTCCTTGTGCCAAACTCTATTTTTTCAAATCCGAAAACAACAATTTTAAGACGTTTTCATAACTGCCATGGCAACTGAGGAAATTATCGGTACTACTGCGGCCGCTTTGGTCTCTGACAAACCTTTCAGGTTTGAGGGTTCCAATTTCAAACGTTGGCAAGCTAAGATGAAATTTTTTCTTAACTCTGAAAAAGGTTGCCCATGTTCTGACTGAGGATATCCCGGTTGTCCCTTCTGCATCATCTGAACTACCTAACGGTAACTCACTTGCAGATTCAGACGGGACTTCCAAAATGTCTGACTCAGATGCTGCAAAAGCTAAGGCTGCAGCAGATGATCTGCAGCTCCGAAAAGAAATCGCCTTATGGCACGAGAATGATTATCTGTACAAAAATCACATTCTGAACAGCCTTGCTGATGATCTGTACGACTACTACAGTAGCTACAGAACTGCTAAACAGGTATGGGAGGCTCTGAAAAGGAAATATGATACTGAAGAAGCAGGTGCGAAGAAATTTGCTGTCAGCCGCTACTTGAACTACAAAATGGTGGATGAGAAGTCGGTGGAAACTCAAAGCCACGGAATTCAGAAGATTGCTCATAAGATTATTACAGAAGGTATGCCCCTTAATGAACAATTTCAAATTGCTGTAATTATTGACAAACTGCCCCCTGGTTGGAAAGATTTCAAAAATAAAACTTCTCCTTCTGTTTACCTTTTGTGTGATTTTAATATTTGGCATGGTAGACTTTGTCACGTTAATAAACGAATCATTTCTAATGCAAGCAACATAGGCCTAATCCCTAAACTAAATATTAATGATTCCAATAAATGTGAATTTTGCAGTCAAGCTAAAATAACAAAGACTTCACATAAATCAATAATAAAAGAATCTGATCCCCTAGATCTTATACACTCTGATATATGTGAATTAGATGGAAGTTTAACTAGAAATAATAAACGTTATTTTATCACTTTTATTGACGATTGCTCTGATTATACTTATGTATATCTAATGAAGAATAAAAGTGAAGCGCTTGACATGTTTAAGGTGTATGTAACTGAAATTGAGAATCAATTTAACAAGAAGATTAAGAGACTTCGCAGTGATAGGGGAACCGAATATGACTCTAGCTTGTTTAATGATTTTTATGCTGAACATGGTATTATACATGAAACGACTGCTCCATACTCTCCTGAAATGAATGGTAAAGCAGAAAGAAAGAATAGGACTCTTACTGAACTTGTAGTTGCAATCATGTTAAATTCGGGTGCTGCACCTCACTGGTTGGGGGAAATTTTATTGACTGTTTGCTATGTCCTGAATAAAGTTCCCAAGTCGAAAAGTAAGATCTCACCTTATGAGATATTAAAGAAAAGACAACCAAATTTGTCTTATTTGAGAACTTGGGGCTGCCTGGCTTATGTCAGAATTCCGGATACGAAACGAGTTAAACTCGCTAGTAGAGCCTATGAATGCGTATTCATTGGGTATGCAGCAAACAGTAAGGCATACAGGTTTTATGACCTAAATGCCAGAGTAATCATAGAATCAAACGATGTTGAATTCTTTGAAGACAAATTTCCCTTCAAATCGAGAAATAGTGGGGGCACACAATCGAGTCACATTCCTGTGATAAAAAGCACTGAAAGCAGCGACAATGTAGAAACAGAGCTTCGAAGAAGTAAAAGAGCAAGAGTTGCTAAAGACTATGGGCCCGATTATGCGGCCTATAATGTAGAAGAAGATCCAATAAATCTTCAAGAAGCACTGTCATCTATGGATGCAGACTTATGGCAAGAAGCCATTAATGATGAGATAGATTCTCTAGAATCTAACAAGATCTGGCACTTAGTAAACTTACCTCCGGGTTGCAAACCAATTGGTTGTAAATGGGTTTTGAAAAAGAAACAAAAACCTGATGGAACGATTGAGAAATACAAGGCACGCCTTGTAGCCAAGGGTTTTAGACAAAGAGAAAATATAGATTTCTTCGACACCTTTTCTCCAGTCATTAGAATTACATCCATTAGGGTACTCATTTCAATAGCAGCCATTTATAACTTAATAGTACACCAAATGGATGTTAAAACAGCTTTTTTAAACGGTGACTTAGAAGAAGAAATCTATATGGAACAACCAGAAGGATTTGTAATCCAAGGACAAGAAAGCAAGGTCTGTAAGTTAGATAAGTCTCTGTATGGACTAAAACAAGCCCCTAAACAATGGCATGAAAAGTTTGATAACTTAATGATAATTAATGGGTACAAAGTGAATGAAAGTGACAAGTGCGTCTATTACAAATCTGAGAATCGCATTTGTACTATCATATGTCTATATGTAGACGATCTACTTATATTTGGATCAAACATTCAGGCCATTAATGATATGAAATCATTGTTATGCAATAACTTTGATATGAAAGACCTCGGAGAAGCAAGCGTGATCTTGGGTATCAAGATCACGAGATCCGACCAAGGAATTTCTTTGGATCAATCTCACTATGTGGAGAAGATCTTAAAGAAATATAAATACTTTGATTGTAAACCTGCATGCACTCCGTATGATCCAAGTGTGAAACTGTTTAAGAACACTGGAGAAAGTGTCAAACAAGCAGAATATGCGAGCATCATTGGCAGTCTTAGGTATGCCACTGATTGTACTAGACCCGACATTGCATATGTCGTAGGATTGTTGTGCAAATTTATAAGAAGGCCGAGTAACGAACATTGGCAAGCTATTGAGCGAGTAATGAGGTATCTTAAAAGGACTATGGACCTCGGCCTACACTATCAGAAATTTCCTGCTGTACTAGAAGGGTATAGTGATGCAGATTGGAACACCTTATCAGATGATTCCAAAGCTACTAGTGGTTATATATTTAGTATAGCCGGTGGAGCTGTATCTTGGAAATCAAAGAAACAGACCATTCTGGCACAGTACACAATGGAGTCTGAGATGATAGCATTAGCTACAGCTAGTGAAGAAGCAAGTTGGTTAAGATGCTTGCTAGCTGAGATTCCTTTATGGGAAAAACCTATACCAGCTGTGTTGATCCACTGCGATAGTACCGCGGCTATTGCAAAAGTTGAGAACCGTTATTATAATGGTAAAAGACGTCAAATTAGAAGAAAACATAGCACTGTTAGAGACTGTATCTCTAAAGGAGCTGTGAGAGTGGATCATGCACGCACTGATGAGAACTTAGCAGATCCTTTGACGAAAGGATTAGCTAGAGAGAAAGTCCATAATACTTCCAAAAGGATGGGACTAATGCCTATAAAGTAATTTGTTACTCATGATGGTAACCCGACCTAAATGACTGGAGATCCCAAGACTTAGGTTCAATGGGTAATAACAAGTTATGAGTAATATGAAAATGATCATGCAAGTAAAGCATGAATCCTGAAGTAATGAGAGGATGAGATAATAGAAACTCTTAATGAGATCTATACTCTGTATGAGGGAGTACCTAGGCTACAGGAGTACTCTTGATAGATTCACCTATGTGACTGTGGAACTGAGGCCGGTTCCTATGGAATTTCGAGGCAGAATTCCTAGAGCATTCACTAAACCGGGATACACGTGCAGGGCCACTAAAGCACGGGCTACAAGAATACACCTTACGGAAAGGTTGTGTGCGGGTCTGATGTCCGAGATAGAGTTCAAGACAATGGTGTCACTCTTGTTGAATCAGAATCCTACTCGCTACGCTAAGGTTCAAGTCGTAGACACCTTTGCTTATGCACAATCTTAGAAACGTCCGATGTACTTCTAAAATCTCTTTTTAAATTCAAGTGGGGGATTGTTGGAACTATATTAATTAGAGTGGGAATTGGAAAGATTTATTGACAATTAATGGGCAATAAATCAACACAAGTAAGAAGTAATATATAAGTAAATTTGAAAAGATTCATTTTAGTCCCACATTGAAGGAATGAAAATTAAGATTCATTTTAGTCCAACATTGAAGGGAATGGAAATTAAGATTCATTTTAGTCCCACATTGAAGGAATGAAAATTAAGATTCATTTTAGTCCAACATTGAAAGGAATGGAAATTAAGATTCATTTTAGTCCCACATTGACGGGAATGAAAATTAAGCCTTACTAGCTGCCTATAAATAAAGGGTAGAAATTCAGTAGTAAGCACTCCGGATTTCACAAATTCATGAATTTTGATTTCCCTCTTCTCTTCCTTAATTCTCTTCATCTATAATTTTTCTCTTTTCTTGACTGGTTATTTTAACCAGATACTTTGAAAGGTGTATTTCTAGAGCGATTTATCAGTGTGCAACTGATAATCGTAAGTTGTTTGAACGGGCTGTTTTATCCTGGAGGCGTCGTCGTAAATTCGACTGCTTTGCATAATTTGGCAGTACGGCGAAACGTCTTAAAGAAAGCGACCTAGTACGCGACTCGTCCCGATAATTTCCTTGTGCCAAACTCTATTTTTTCAAATCCGAAAACAACATACTATTTCAAAAACCTCACATCTCATCAACACAAGGAGAAAGAAAAATACACTATTATTCAATAACCACAACTCTCCATTTTTCTTCTTCTTCGAATAACACAACTTCCTCACCATTGTTATCTCTGCTCAATACCATAACCTCACAACAACCTTCTCTTTCCCATTATTCTTCACCTTACTGCAACATCCTTCTAACCAGACACTACGGACTGCAAATCTTACATCATCTTCTAACAACATATTACAACTATCTAAACATCCATATCCAACATCACCTCCTCCATATTATTTCTTCACTCAAACCACAACAACCAACATACTATTCACTATCCTCACGAAGTAAACCACCAGTAACACAATCAATATAACATTAACAATATAAACAGTTTGGGAATGAAAAAAAGCGAAAGATAAAGATGAGAATGAGCTAATAAAACTAGTTCAGTTGCAACAAAAATAAGCACATACCCGCAACGCCCGTCGCCGCTACAAATTGGTCGTCGTCACAATCGAAATGCTCGTGCCACTCCATAACATCTTTCCGCCGTCGGACTCAATCGCAATCGTCACCTTTATGTCTTTCCTCCGCCGAATTTGACACCTCCAGAATATCGCACATCAACCACATCCGTCGAACTGACGCCACCATCTTTCATTCACCTCCCTCAAAACAAAGCTTCACAAGCAACACTTGTAAGAACTGATCTCATAGTGCATTGTGTTTTTTTTTTCCAATCAACCACTAGCCGCTACGGAATTGCTATGGCGCATCGTGGATTGGAGAGGAGAAGGAGAAGGAGATATTGTTTTCATAACACGGATGCATTTTGAAATCGTGACATCTTGAAGGTCAAATTCTCTTTTTTGGTTTCATTATTTTTATTATTTATACATATACAAAAATTTGGTTAAAAAAGTTATGGGCCTAGTTTTTAAGTTTAAAATCATCTTTTTTTCCTTCTTTACCCCCGTCATTTTTTTTTAATTCCTAATTGTGAGAATTATTTTGTTGTTAGATAATTGATTTAAATGTGTTTAACTCATATTTTGGTTAATTGATTTTCGGTTATTAATTTATTTATTTACTTTTGGGTTGGGTTAAAAAAATTTAATTATTTTTTTTATTTTTATTCCTTAAGTGGATTTGTTCTCAAAAATTTCAACGTGTTTTAAATAGATAACCTATGTTCATACGGTAATGTAAAACTCTTTAATTATTCACCTATTCAATTGCGTTGCGAATTCGGAGTTGAAGTCCAATTTAATTTTCAAAAGCCGTTTGGACGCATAGAGTATTTGTTTAATTTTTTATAGAGTGATTCATACATGAGTATAATCTAAGTTAGTTAAGAGCTAAATTCAGTTACTTTCGATGCTTTCGGCTCGTTTTGAGTCCCGTAGCTTACTCTTGGCCCTTCCAACAACGATCACTATTTATTTTCATATACTTGTTTGGTGAGTTTGCTTTAATTGTTTCATTATCTCCTATCCCATAACATATCATAACTTTATCGCTTTCCTTTATTTTTGTTTATGTCTTACCATTGCATAACCTAAACCATTTTCAAAATAAATTCTCAATTCAACGTTGAGTCATTTTTGCCCTTGTAAGTCGATTACCTCGTGCATCATCATCAACCTTATTGGTCACTAAACACAACATTCATAGCTTACTCTTGGGCTTTCTTACAATGAGACATATTCGATTAATTACTTCTAGTTGGTCGTTTAGAAGACTAGACCACTTTGTTAGTGCATACAATTAAAACTCAATTCGATTGCTTTCCTTTACTTTTCCTTGCTTGTTTTATGTTGTGTGATGAATGGATTCCAAACCCTAAAGCTTACTTGATCCATATATCAAGCCCTACCCCCTCTTGTAAGCAGATTTTCTTGTGCATTGCCATCGACCTTACCTTATCCTCATTAGGACCTCCTTTCCATTAGTTCAAACCCTTACACCATGAATAAACCTTTGATCCAACGTCAAGTGGCATTTTCCAAGTCAAGTTAATTGATTTAATCATACTTAGACACTTTTCAATAAAAGATGAAAAAGGAGCGGGGTGCAGTTAACGTCTTCCCGAGAATGAGGATTCGCAATGTAGTTTTCGTGATTCGAGCTCCGTCATCCTAAAATCAACCCAGCAAACCGTAGTTACTCGAACTACGGACGCTCTGATTTCTCATTTCCGTTGAAAATACCTAGGCACAAGGATCACATTCCTTGGCGAGCCAACTAACAACTAACCAATCATTTCTCTCACCCTAGTGCAACGAGACCTTTTCTCAACTGTAGTTGCCCGAACTATGATTGCTCTGACTTCTTCATTACACTATAAGGATACGTAGGCACAATATTACAATGATCTTGCTGATCACCCTAGGAAAATAAACCATCTAGTTCCTATTCTCTTTCCTAATAACTTGAGAAGCCTAACACTTATAAGAAAACATTAATACATGCACCTAACCTAACGGCTCTCCTTGAGTACAACGAACGTGAGGGGTGGTAGTACCTTCCCTTTGCGTAACCAACTCCCGAACTCAGACTCTTGGTTGCGATGACCATATCATTTTCTTTTGTTTAGGGGTTTTATCGATATTTTCCCTTTTCCTCTCTGACAATAAATAAAGTTCGGTAGAGACTCTGTTAATCCATCCCGCGAGCGTGCGATTGCGCTTCACGAGGCCGTCTCTCATTTTTTGAGGTACGACATCGAGAACAAAACTGAACTAAATTATTGGTTTGGTACAACAATTTAGAACTCAAAATCGTACCTAACCATTAGTAAACAATTTTCTTCTAAACAAAATTGAATTCAACTGTTATACTTTTTTTTAATAAAAAATCATTTTCAACTTTTTTTTTGTTTATAGCCAGTTTTTATTTAAGTTTTTATCACTATTATGTTATGGTAAAGTATTTATATTCAAATCGATTCAAATTAAAATTTTAAATCATTCAAAAAATTTAAAAACATAAACAAAATTAAATATGATTGGACATCATATTACTCAGATCTAATTTTAGAATAATTTTTTTAAACCAAATAAAATAAAATTGAGTTTTTTAAAATTATTATTCATTTATTTTTTAATTTTTTTAAATTGTTATTCGTTGATTTGTTAATATTTTAAAATCACATTCATTTTTTTAATTTTTTAATTCAAGAAAAGTTATGAGTTGTGTGTGTGTGTGTGTGTGTGTGTGTGTGTGTGTGTGTGTGTGTGTGTGTGAGAGAGAGAGAGAGAGAGAGAGAGAGAGAGAGAGAGAGAGAGAGAGAGAGAGAGAGAGAGAGAGAGAGAGAGAGAGAGAGAGAGAGAGAGAGAGAACAAGGAAAATAAGGAGAATAAGTGATTGATAAAGCCTCGCATGTGTGAATTTTGAGTGTCTTGGAGAAGAATCAAGGTTGATTTGAGAAAAGCATCTAATGTTCATCATGATCTTAATCTAATAACCTTCCAATCTAATTTTTCCTAAGGTGGGGTTCCTTAGGATTTCAATTGGGATAACCTTTAGGTTTTATACATGATGGGATTTTGGGGTGGTTCTTGAAAAATGACGCTTGCATGTTTAATTCCCATGAAATTTCAGTTTGCTTGATCATGATTGTGTGGAAATTATTGCTTACATGTCATGAATGTTCTGTTGCCGAATTTAGCACAGGACACTAAGGCCAATAATCTTCCATATCTGTTTTTGAAATCTTCAGGACAAGGCATTAAGGCCACTAGTTTCCTTAGTTATGCCAAATTCGGTTTCTTGAAGTTGTACTTTCTAGTGTTTCTTTTTCCAAAACCCATGAGCTAAGGTATTTTGCAATAAAGAAGACAACTGAGTTTCTCAAAACCAACTTCATGAATGCTTATGATGGGATGATGAGATGATTCACAAGCAACACATACACAAGTATTCACATAGTTACATATATAATGCATATGCAAACAAACAAGGGTCCTAGGTTTGGGTTACAAGCATGGAGCCATGGTATACCCTTCCCAATTGATATGTATTATGGTTTGTTCGTACCTGCACAACGGGTTCTACGAGGTTCTCAGAGTCATGAATAAATCTTTTGGATATTATCAACCTACATGACTACTCATGTGAGTCAAAAATATTCTCAAGATAAACTCGTCTGAGTGTAGTATCGCGTAGCAACCATTCGGGACTACTCCCTTACAGTCATCGCACTACGTTCTAAAAGGCTAAGTGGGGTAGGTGGGTAACTAAAAGGTCTCTCAGTGTCACGGAATCCCAGGTCGGAAAAAGTAGTGAACGTATGACTACGCATACGCCATCAGTAATCCTAATGGGTCCTCGACTGAGCGCGGTTACATTATATGTCAAATATGTTAGGATTACTCCAAACCGTCAACTATTGATCTTACCACAATCCTATCATAAGTGTACACTCAAGTCTGAGCTAGGACTTATCTCACCTCTCAAGGTAGCAACCCAATGCACATATGTAGTACAACAGATATAATATACAGATATTCACAAATATACATGTATAAAGGAAACATACATGAACAAAAACACAACTACAAACAAGGTGGGCTTAACCCTTAAGTATCCCCAATGAAGTCGCCATTTCTGTTGCGGTGAGAATCGAATATCAAGCTATTGATTAACTTGCATCACAAATCTTTAAATATTCACCACCGAGCTTTGATTTATCCAAAGGAAAGGGTAAAGATCGAAGAAAACCCTAAGTGCGCTACGTTACAACGAAGTTAAGAGATCGGGGGGTTCGGGAGTTGGTTATACTAAGGGAAGGTATTAGCATCCTAAGTATCTATAGTACTCTACAAGAGCCTCTTATTTGGTAGTTGTGTTTTTTTCAGTGTCTGTTTGTTAATGGTTATGTGCTAAGGTAAAGACCTATGGGTTTATACACTAAGTATGCTCGACAAGATGCTGTATCTCGTGCCTACGTATCCTAACAACGATGGAATAAGAGCAACAATAGTTCTCCTAACTATGGAGAGAACACTTGACTATAGTCAAATTTCCAAGGGTAATAAGCATCCATAACAATGATACTTATGTAGAGTTAACGGACTTTCTAAGTCTAAGTTGAAACACTAACTAGGGATTGACTTTAACAAAAGCCAAAAGGGGGAGGTGAGTACCCATAACAATGGTACACACATAGAGTTAACAAAGTCTAGACCTAAGCTCTAAGTTGTAGGATTCTTAACAAGGTATGCTAAAGGTCTTGACTTGACAAAGTCAAAAGTTAGTGGGTTCTAACTTAAGGCTAAGTTGAAAGTCTTAATGACTCTAACAAGGTCAAAGGGAAACTAAAAGAATGAGATATCTATGACATTGAGTCAAATAGAGAGACTTTCCTTTGGAATTAAGGACACAAGGCAACTCTTTAGGATGAGAGTTAACAAGCTACATCACTTAGTAAAAATTATCAAAACACACATACATTCATTCAAACATGATGAAGATGTAAAATCATGGTAACAACCAAGAAAGTAAAGCAAGCATATGACAACATCAAGTAAAACAAATAACAAGGTTACAACCAAGTATTCATCCATAGAGTTTCATAATCAAACCAAATGGTTACAACCAAAGGTAAGCATAGATGTAACAACATCTAAAAGGGGATGATGATAATGTTCTTACAAGACCAAAACATCATAAGCATAAGTGAATCATGCATAAGTCAAAACATTACTTACCATGGCAAAGTTCAAAGATCAACATGCACAAATCATAACAATATTTAAGCATAGATACAAGTAGAGAATCATGTATAAGTCAAAACATTACTTATTATAGATACAAATCAAGTAGAGGTAACAACCAAAATAACTTGATCATGTGTGGGACATGTGTGAATAATCATGTGATTTATGGTGAATCATGTTAGACAAGTAGGTAACAACCAAACATGCAAATGGATTCAACCATGGATTGGTAAATGATGAGAAACATCTCAAAGAGGATTCATTTATACTTGAACATGTTTCAAAGTAACACAACAAGCGTATGAGAACACTTAAGGTAAGGTAACAACCAAGGTTTTAAGATATGCATTTGTATGTGAAAATGAACTTGAAAAAGGTAACAACCAATCATGTAAAAACAAGGGCATGCAAATTCACACATCAAGTGAGGCTAATACAAGTAAGGTTGGGTTCATACAAACAAGATGTGCAAGGAGATTCAAGAGAATCAATCAAAAGAAATCTCATAAAAACCCTAAAAAGCATCATACTTTGAATACACAAAAATGCAAGGAAAATAGCTCTTTTAGGAAATTTCTTGATACAAATGAAAAATAGGCATTATCATGGTAAAAATACAAAAAGAATGGGATCAAAATGATAAAAATCAAAGAAGTTATGATCAAATCAAATTATGAAGAAAAGCATAAAAGCAAGTGATCAAAAATATTGGAAATGCATCCCATGGGGATTGAACCCACGCACCATCACTCACAGGTCAAAACATTACCCACCCAGCTACCACACGCGTTGTGAGTCAAATAGAAACAAACCAATATATGCTGAAACATCAATTATATCAAGAAAATGAGCAAAAGGGTTGATCAGCAGGATATAACCCAGGTCTAGCAAGGCAAAGTGTATAAGAGAGTGCATGGTAAACCATTGGGGTGGTGATACATCCATTGTATCACCCCCATCAATTAATACAAGTACCTAAATGATGACAAAATGACCAAAACCAACAAGGCACCATGGCTGGCTGTACCAACGTCAACCTTATTCTTCCCATTTGCAAAAACACTACTAACTTTCTCTATACTTCATGAAATTGGATGAAATAAAAACCAAACTTGCACATTTTCAACAAGGATTTCAGTGATGCAATTAGATTTGGCTAACAATGTTTCTATAGAAAAACTCGATAGCATGATAAAAAAGGTAACAACCTTGCATTTTCTATGCCACAGTCATACACAACCAACAATAACACTTAAATGAAGTTCAAACACCATATATATGGCATGTTAAACATGTTTGTGGTCAATGCACATCAAAGGAAAACATGGTTTGCAAAGTTCAAGATTTTAGTGAACTTACCTTGTTAGTTCCATGATTCTATGATTGTCCATGGTTCTATGATTGGCTAAATTTTGGTAAAACATGATTCTGCACTGATGTTAAGCAAGATGTTATAACATCTCCATCTGTTGTGCTGTCATGTGTTTTAGTCAAGATGTCAAGATGGATGTCGTGACATCCATCTGCTGTCATGACAGAACTGATATCATGTGTTTTAATCAAGATGTCAAGATGGATGTCGTGACATTCATCTGCTGTCATGACAGAGCTGCTATTTTATATCTCTTGACAGAGGTGTTTTGGTTTGATGAGATCCTGTTGGGTATACCTCATCAGCATGTGCAGATCAAATTGACTTATTAGGAACAAAGTGCAGATTTAATTGGTGTTCATAAAAAGGATCGTTGAGACCTTTTAAGAAACTATAATATATATTTTTTCTACTGTTATGAAGAAGATTCTGCAAGAGTGTTCTTCAGGGTAAGTTGGGATAGCTAAGAGTAAGTTAAGTTGGATGTCATGCTAGATGTTATGACATCAAGCGTATGACATCAGGGCGCGGGTTTAAGTTTTCTAGTATTAGCTTAGGCTATACTTCAGGAAACATTTTAGGAAACCTAGTTCTCTCAGGCGACATGTCAGGCATTGCTGAGGATAACATGGAATGCCCCTGACCTAATTGGATGTGCGCAACTTCATGAAGAAAGGTTTATCCTGGGTAAACCTAATTTCTACACCTAGGCCCAAGGACCGAATGTTGCTTATATATACAGAAGTAGTAATCCTAATTCGTTAGGGCTTTTAGACAGAGACTGAGAGATTGTGTGGTGAAGAATTTTGTAACTTAATCTTCACATGTGGTTTTGTGTTTTAGGATTTTGAGAGTCTCTTGTGTGTAACTTTGTAAGTCACCCTTTGTATCCTTGGATGCATCGTGGTAGACATATTTAGGCTGTTATTTGCACAATGTTAATTATTCACTCAAAGCTTTTAAGCAAGAGCGCATTGTTCTTGATTGAAGCTGTTAAGAAAAATCAAGTATTGTGACTTTGAAGAGTGTCTTCTTAAGTTTTCCTTTTGTATTGAATTGTTTATCACTGCTGTGATTGTGGGGAGTGAGAGGTGTCTCTTGTCTAGTGAGTTCTAGGCAGAAATTGCATTGGGTAGAGATTAAGTGAGGAGTTGTAAATTGGGAGTTTAACTCTGAATTAATTATGCTAATAGTGGATTTCCTTCCTAGCTTGGTATCCCCCAGATGTAGGTGATGTTGCACCGAACTGGGTTAACAATTTCATGTGTTCTTTACTTGTTTCGTGACTTATTTACTACTAAGTTTAATAGTCTGTCCAGAAGTGGATGTCATAACATCCACTGTAACATCGACTGTCTGTTACTGCATTTACAATTCTGCACAATTTAAATGGTTAGATAAACCGTTCTGTCAGACTGCAGATGTTACAACAGAGATCATGACACTGTTAATTTTTAAAGTGAATTAAAATGGTCATGTTCTGTCCTTGTTCTGTTTTGGCAGAGATCAATGTCTTAACATCACTAGGGACATCTGAAATCTGCATACCAGAATTTCATACCTCTTGAAGAAACATTTGGAAATCTTCCAAAGATATTACAACTACACTTTGATGGTTTGGATAACTTCAACACACCTTTAAGGAAGTTTGGAGATGCCGAGGAGCCCTTGGAATCCCTTGGAACAAAAGGTATCTTCCTTCTTGCAAATGTAAGAAAAGTGACAAAAATGGAATTTCAATTAAATGAAGTCACAGATTCCAAGTAAGGTTAGGAATAGTTTCTGGGTGATTTATGGAAGGTGTTGAATGCTTAGAGTGGTTGAAATTGGTCAGAAGGAAGACATGGCTTTGAAAATGTAGAAAGTCAACAAAACTTGGTTTTGAGGATTGACTTTCTGTTCTAGCAGGTTTGGATGGTAATGGAGGTTTAGAAACCTTCAAAATGTCTTTTGTGGTGTGTTCGGATAGCTAGTTTGGTGGTTTAAAGTGTGGAGAAGACAGATGGTGAGTTTGTGCAAGATGAGGTTTTCTTGGTACAAAAGGAGAGTGGTACAAGATGCTGAAATGAAGAGCTTTTTTGGGAGGAGTTTCTTTGGCTTTTTTCTTCTCCTTTGAAGCATGAAATGTGCCTCTATTTATAGGGAAAGAGTTAGGCTCAATGTACTGCAGAGTGGCAACTTGAGGAGTTTTTAGTTTGGTTGGGATCCAACTTGGTGTGTTGTGGTTCTTCATGTTTCTAGGCAAAAGTACAATGAGATCTTGAGTAGTTGAGATCTTTTCTGACTTTTAAAAGGTGCTTGAGTGCATATAGGATAGGTTAGAGGCTCAAGAAGCTGGTTTTGTGGAAAGGCCATGCTTTATGCAAATGGGAGTCACACCTTTATGCCAAAACTTCCATAAATGGTATGAAACTTAAATCATGGTTCAATCCTTCATGTAATGACTTCAAAAATGACTCAAACTTCTGATCATAAGTAGATATGCAAGTATCAAGGTTGCCAATCAAAGGATTTTGCATATTCGCTTGATCTTCCAAGTGGTTATTGGCATGAAAATGACTTAGAAATCAAGCTTTGGACCTCAACTCCTTCTCTTTGAAACTCCTATCTCACAAAGGCTATGAGGGACTTCTTGTACTTTTTTGAAATCCCTAAACATGCCCTACAACTTTCATGTTTTAATAATTTCTTGAATCTTATGGGATCATAGTGAAAACTAGCCTTGAAGTTGGCTGAAACTTGTAGTGGCAAAGCTGTCTTGGAAAACTCTAAGTGTTTTTGAAATTCTTCCAAACTTTGAGGATTCATTACTCAAAATCTAAGCATCTTTTTCTCATAGGTCACTATGACACTTTTGTAGTACATGAACCAATCTACACATTGATCTTTGGAACTCACAAAATGGATGTGTGGATCGGAAGTTATGACCTTTCAAAAACCAAGTTTTCTTCTTTTACAAGAAACCTCTCAAATCTTGATTTCTCATGATCAAACTCATGGATTGAACATATCTTGATGAAATTTGGCTTGTATGCTCCAATTTGAAGCAAAAACCATAAAATTCAAAGAGTCGACTTTGTTAGATGAATTTTGAACAGATGAATTCAACTATGTGATCTTCAATGAATTTGCATCTTGGGACTTCTCAAACATAATGAATAGTCTTAAAGGATGTATATGAACATTTTAAATCATGTTCCAAGGCTTGGGATCATGCTTGGATCAAAAGTCAAAGGCGCAATTGACTTTTCCTAACAAAACCCTAATTTGAGGCCAGATGAAATTGGGCTTCAATTGACTTGTAGTGAAATAAATTAACACTTGATTCTTGTTAAATATGAGCTTCTTGAATGCATGGGGGACTTGATTTGGTGATGATCAATCCAAAACATTGACTGATCAAGCAATAGTCCTTTTGATTCCCAAGGTGCAAAACCCTAATTCAGATGAATTTAAAAAAACAAACTTGATGTTCCTAGAATGGTGATCGAATCTAGGGGGTCAAAATTTAGGGTATGACAATTGCCCCTATTTAAATAGCTTTACCAGATGGTATGAGAGATGACAATCTCCATAGAATCATGGTGAAAGGTATTTAAATATAGCAAACCAAAAATTTTGTCCCTTGATGCAGTGATATGCTAAGGACGACAAAAAACCATGCAAGTGTTGACATGCCATGAACTCTATAATGATGCTTTATGATGAAAAATGCACAAATGCAAGATGCAGACATATACGCAAGCAAACAGAGGAAAGCCAACAAAACGAGTAACCACTCACTGGGGAAAGTCAGCAACACTAGAAAAGCTGAAACAAACTGGGGAAATCTAAAGTGATCAGGGACGAGGTCCAAACATGACCAGTATGACACTCTAGAGGAAAGGATCTCCCAACAGGGGTAGGAAACAATTCTACATGGAAAAACTGAAGAAAATAAAACTTCATCGAGGAATCTAGAAAGAAACAAAATCTTAACTAAGGACTAAACCAAAACAGAGAATTTCCTTTCAATGAAGAATTCAAACGGGATCTTCAGGAAACAACTGGAGGTGTAGGTGACAAACAAAACATCCTAAGATTCACTGGGGATGTTGGTAACAACCAACCATCCTAAGATCAGGATTAAGCGAACATTGCCAATAGCTATTGGGCTTTAGATGATGCTAGTGACAACTAGACTTAACGGACTGGTGACAAATAGATTGATGATACCAATAACAATTGGGTTTTAAGCAATGCCAATAACTACTGTACTTTCTGGGGTTTGGTGACGACCAAAATATAGATGCCAATAACAATTGGACTTAAAACAAGGCCAGTCAAAATATTATTGGACTCTCAAATGGTAACGACCAAAATAGAGACGTCAATAGCAATTGGAATTTAAAACAAGGCCAGTCAAAACATTAATGGACTCTCAAATGGTAACGACCAAAACAGAGATGCCAATAACAATTGGACTTTAAACAAGGTCAATCAAAACATTACTGGACTTTCAAAGCGGATATGGTGACAACCGAATCATCAATACCAATAACAATTGGATTTTAAACAATGCCAGTCAAAACATTACTGGACTTTCAAAGAGGACATGGTGACAACCAAATAAGCAATACCAATAACAATTGGATTTTAAACAATGCCAGTCAAAACATTATTGGACTTTCTGAGCGGATATGGTGACAACCAAAAAACTGAGATGCCAATAACAATTGGACTTTAAACAATAACAATTAAAACATTACTGGGCTTTCAAATAGATATGGTGATAACCAAATCAGTAATACCAATAACAATTGTATTTTAAACAATGTTAGTCAAAACATTACTGGACTTTCTGAGAGGATATGGTGACAACCAAAAAACAGAAATGCCAATAACAATTGGAATTTAAACAATGTCAGTCAAAGCATTACTAGACTTTCTGAGCAAAAATGGTGACAACCAAAAAACAGAAATGCCAATAACAATTGGACTTTAAACAATTCCAGTCAAAACATTACTGGAATTTCAAATGAGGATTGGTAACGACCAAAAAACAGAGATGCCAATAACAATTGGACTTTAAACAATGCCAGTCAAAATGTTACTAGACTTTCAAATGAGCTAGCAACGACTAGACTTTATGGGGAAAAAACGGGTGATCACTAGATAGCAAAAATGATTTGAGGAGATAGTAACAACTAAACTCACAAGGTAATACTGGTAACTACCAGACAAAACATAAATGATAATTGGATTATTTGCTAGAAATTGCTAGTTACAACTAGACTTCACAGGGGAATCTGGTAACGACCAAAGGTTAAAAGATGGCAGTAATAACTGATCTAGAAAGGTTTGGTGATAACCAAAGATCTCAAAAGGCGAGCCAAACGACTCTGCAGGAGACAAAGGTGGACATCAGCCACATCAGACACAAAAGATTACCAGTTACAACTGGACTTAGAAACGAAAACAACAAACAAGCAAACACAACTCGAAAAGATATTCTAAATGCAAATGATATGATACGATACAAATATTCAAAGACGTATAAGAACCGACTCTAACGAGAGACACGGAAACAACAGACTCAGAGGGGAAGACAAATCACAATCTACTTCGCTGGGGAAACAGGTGTCACACTGAATCCAGGGAAACAAGGTGTCCAAAGGCTCACTGGGAAATAAGACCACTTGTCATACCCCAAATTTTACCTTTAGATGCAGTGATCTTTTTGAATTTCATCTTGTCCGCATTTTATTTTAACTAACCGCTAACCGGTTTGCCTAGTTTGTTCGTTTTGCAGGCGTGTCAAAAAAATTGGAAAATAATCTTGATTGGCCCTTTAATTCATGTGCGTGCAGATGTGCCACCAATTCGCAATCTTTTGACGATTACAGAGCCAGGTTATTATCAGAGGATTCCCAAGCAACTAGGGTCTCCTATCTCTTGAATTACATGACATTGGTTTGAAAACTGGTCGAATTTCCATGACAGTGTGGATGTTAGATTTCCCTTGATACAATTTATCCTTACTTGAGAATCAGTCTATTAGCCGACAGATGAAAGATTGGATTGTTAATCTATTTATGAACTGTGGGATTTGAGATCGTTAAAGTTGGATGGATTAGGATTTGAATCTATTCGAGAACTATTTGCAAAGAGGTTATCTATTCGAGTTTAAGGCCGTGTTCACTGCTTTCTATTCTCGTACAAGTTTAATTTTCAAAGACACAGTTGAACTAACCGTTCACGATGGGTTTGCTCGATTTCAAGTAATTGTAATTTTTCAGAAGTTTCAAATCCGGATGGCGAAGTTAAAATGTATTTATAATGAGCTATAGATTGAAATTGTTCGGAAGAATTAAGTTCACAAGAGAATTGGAATTTGTATTTTTATTCAAAAATGGAACTTTTATACATCTCGAGTTTACTTCTATTACAACAACACAAGTTTACATTTTTGAGGAATTACAAATCAAGTCCTAAAATGCTAAATCCTAAGCGTTCTAAGCTCTAAGTCTGTTCTTCAACTTCTGAGTTTCTTCACTTCCGAAGCTTCCAGAACCTGCAAAACAAGACGGCGTCAGATAAAAAATATTGTCAGTGGGATTTAATTATTTTTTATCAAAAAATGGTTTCTAATTTATTTCAGACCCTCATAAAATTTCATCATCGGGTCCGGGAGGGGTAACAAGTGAATGCCGCCAAAACCTCCCGTTTTCTTTTCCGACCTCAGGCCCAAGACCCGGCAAAATTCTGTTCTGTTCCAGAGAGAGAGAGAAAAAGTGTTTTTTTTCCAGAAAATGGTTTCTTCCAAACACGGTCCAAGGTGACATATTCTCAACGGTCCAAATCCAAAAGTGAATGAAAAATCTTCCAACAACCCAGGCTGTAAATGCAAATCGTAAAAGAAAATATCCCACTATTAACAAATCAGACAGCACACGGACAACCCACATTATTTCCAAAATCAGAAATATCAGAAATATCATCATCCAAAAAATAATAATCATACCGGATCCGGATTTAGAAAGAAAAGAAAATTAAGAACAAAATCCAACACCATCAGATAGCGGCAACCTGAAAATCATTAACATTTCCAACAGTAAAAGCCGAAAACGGAAATGGCATCAACATGTAAAAACATGTTCAATCAGAAAAGGAAAGAATTTTAAAAGCCTTCAAAGCCATGTTCAAGAAGAAGAGTCTATAAGAACAGAAGTAGAAAATTAGAAAAAAAAAGGAAAAAAGGATGAGTGACAGATAAAATCCTCACAAAAAAATCCGAAGCCCACAAAACCCATAAGCCATTGAAACGAAAATCATAGATCCAAAACGAAAATCATAGACCATCACCCGTAAATCATAACTCGCAAACCGCAAAGCTCAGTAACGAAGAAGCTTCGTCATCGTCACTGCCCCAAAACCGTAAACACCAAAACACCATCAGCCATCACCAAAAGTGTCATCAAACCAGGAAAAACAGGACGAAATCATCAGGAATTGAAAACCCGTCACCGTCTAAAAACCCACAGCCTCAGAATCATCATCATCGGCTAAATCGAACCATCACAAGGAGGGGCCGTAACATCATCATCATTGTTGAATCAAAACGTCACCAAATTCCAACAAACCGAAAAATGTAAGGATAATGATAATCGTTTGTTGTTTGTTTCAGATCAAAGAAAAATAATCATGGCCGGATGAGAAGAGAAGAAGCCATGGGAGTGAAAGAAGAAGAAAACGCATGACTGAGAGAGAAAGAAGAAAAAAAACGCAACCAAAACCCCAAGTGGGGGATCCGCCGTCGGTTGTGTGTTTTAGGGTTAAAAACCCTAAAATATTTCAGCCCGTCCCTTTTATAGTCACAGGCTGGGTCGGGTCTGGGGCCTGACCACCCAGCCCAACCCATTTTATTTTAATTTTAATTTTCTGTTTTTTATATTTTTTATATTTTTGTAATTATTTATTATTAATAATAAAATACTAACATCTAACACTACTAACATTAACTAACTAAATTAAAAATATGAGGAATATAATTTATTTAATTTAATAAAAATGAATTTTAATTTAAAATAATAAAAAAAATATATTTGATTGAGATTTTAATGTAAGTTTCTTTTAAATAATAAAAAAATGTTAGGTTAGATTTCAATTACTTTTTCTTATAATTCTTTAAAAAAAAAGTTCAGCTCATTATTCCAACTTTCTTGGTTTTCTTTAATAAATTAAAATTCAAAAAATAATAAAGTTTCATTTAAAATTTAAAATTGGTTTAATAATCTTTTTGATTTAGTTTATTTTAACCTTTTAAAGTCTCTTAGTTAACTAAGTTTGTTACTAAAAACATAAATAAATTTTTTAATAAATAAAAATCATTTAATCTAATTCCTCTTTTCAATTTAATTCAATTAATAAAAATAACTTTTGTTAGTAATTTAAGATTATTTTCTAATTCTTAATTAAAATCACAAAAATAAATAATTTTTAAAATCAATTAGTATAGCACTTTTTTTTAACTTAATCATAATCCAAATTCTAAATATTCGCAAATATCTCACAAATCATAAAAATAATTAAATTCTAACGTTTGCCTATTTTTCACTTAATTTAATTAATCTAATTCAAAATTCTCTAAAACAACTAATTCACCTTTCTACCCGCCAAAACAATTACAGTCCCATCGCCTAATTCCAACTTAACCATATATCATTGCTATCATCGCTTGTACATATCTCATACTTACCAATTCACATCACTATTCTACATATCTTTGCTTTATTATTTATCCGCTTTATTTTACCGTTATTGTCCCCTCCGAATGAAAGGTCTAATCGTTTGATCGCCGTGTCAATAGTCCCTAACCCTCGCCCATCCTAGCCTTAGGATCCGAGTTGCTGTACTCGTGCTTAGGCGTTCCGCCGTGGACACACCCATACCTTTTCCTAAACCTTAAGATGTTGAGTCGCCGTGCTCATGCTTAGGCATCCCGCCGTGGACATTTACCCTTTATCCTAGCCTTAGGACCAGGAGTCGCCGTACTCCATATAAGCTTCCCGCCGTGGAATACTTATCTCTTTACCTTTTCAAATCAACTTTAACATAGAAATAGGAGTCTCCGCATTCCAAAGTAAGCGCTTTCCTATGAACATTTACGTCCCCTTGGAACCTTGACCACAATCAAGAAGTTTATCACTCCTTTTTTAGGGGAACTACGATTACTCTGATTCCATCCCATACCTCAGATACGTAGGCACAAGATGCGAATCTTGGCGAGTAAACTTAGGACCAACTCCCTATGTCTTTCTCTTTACCCTTAACCCTTAGCATTACCTTTAAGCAGATAATCGTTAGCATTTAGCACATTTTAAACAAGAGGTTCCTGTAGAGTACTACATAAGTTTAGCATGCTAATACCTTCCCTAAGCTTAACCAACCCCGAACCCTAGATCTTTCCCAGCATTGTGTTTACAATGCAAAATAGGTTTTTCCTTTCTTTAACTTTTTATTTGGATAAATCAGAGACCGGTTGTGAATCAATATTGTGATTCAAATTAATCAATAATTTGATATCCTATTCTCACCGCAACACCACTCCACTTGGGGAAATATAAAAACTTAGGCACGCTTGCTGGAAATGGCAGTGTCACCTCAATAGAGACACTGGATGACCCCAACTGAGGATGAGTCTTCCACTATAAAAAATGTATCTCATAGAGAATACTGGGAAAACTATTCTTCAATCTTGGTAACCACTCACGACCGAACGATCTGATAACATTATTCACACGGACATTTCAAGGCTTCTGCCACCCTAAGACTTCCTGGGGAATATATGATTTCCACTTAATTTTTCCATGAGCCAAAGCAACTTTATGTTTTGTTAAGTTTTCAAAAACTATTTTTAAGTTCAAAACCTTTTGCTTTCAAAATCAATATTAACAAATAAATGATATTTTGCATAACAATGAAAAGTAGTGAAAATAGCAAATTGTAAACAATCAAATGGTGCAAAATCTGATTTTATTCAAGAATGGTAGCTTGCAAATGGCAAAGCTCCATGGAACATTTACAATTGAAAATGGCAACAAGGAAAAAGGTTACATTGAATCCAATGACAATCTATCCCTAATGACTAAGAGTCCTCCAAATCTTCGTTTCTCACAATAGCGGTTGAAATGAAATTCTCATATAATCTTCTGCAGAGGTGACAACCATCTGATGCAGTGAAATATCTTTGCCCCTAACTTTTGCCTGGATTTTCCTTTCGGGTTTTCAATCCACCGGGACGCTCATTTTTGCCTAAGCCTCCCTTTCGAATTTTCAACTTAGCGAGCTCATTTTTTTTATTTCATCCCTAACTTTTGCTTGGACCTCCTTCATAGGTTATGATCCAGCGGGATACCCATTATTGCATAAGCCTCCCTTTCAAGTTTTGACTTATCAGGTTCTTTAGGCATAATACTATCGTACTGCATCAGAATTCACCGGGTGTGTAAGTTACTTTCCATCCATTGTTGTGAGAATTACTGAGTCTCCTGAGAAGACTGTTTTTACAACAAATGGGCCATCATAGTTAGGCATCCATTTTCTGCGCGCATCCTTGTGAACTGGCAAGATTTTCTTGAGTACAAGCTCCCCTTCTTGGAAGTCTCGGACGCGAACCTTCTTGTCGAAAGCTCTTTTAATCATCTTCTGATATAACTGACCGTGACACATCACAGTCAAGCGCTTTTCATCAATAAGGTTCAGCTAGTCAAGTATTTCCCTCACCCATTCCGCTTCATCAAGCTTGTCTTTCATTATGACTCTTAAGAAAGGTATCTCAACCTCAATAGGAAGTACTGCATCCATCCCATACACCAATGAAAAATGGATTGCCCCTGTCGAAGTGCGGACAGACGTTCTATACCCATGCAATGCAAATGGTAGCATCTCATACCAATACTTATAGGTCTTCACCATCTTTTGCAACATCTTCTTGATGTTTTTATTTGCAGCTTCGGCAGCTCCATTCATCTTGGGACGATAGGGAGAAGATTTGTGATGTTCAATTTTGAAGTCATCGCACAACTCTTTCATTGTCTTGTTATTCAAATTAGTTCGATTATCTGTTATGATTTGGCTTGGGATTCCGTATCGACAGATAATCTCTCTCTAGATAAAATGGGCCACCACTTGTCTAGTAAAATTGACATAAGATGCAACTTCAACCCACTTTGTAAAGTAATCAATAGAGACTAGAATGAATCGGTGTCCATTGGAGGCCTTTGGCTCAATTTCCCCGATCATGTCAACCCTACATAGAGAAAGGCCATGTCGATGATAAAACATTTAGCAATGTTGGAGGCACGTGCACCTTGTTCGCATAAATTTTGCATTTGTGACATTTTCTGGCATATTGGATGCAATTGGTTTCCAAAGTCAACCAGTAGTATCTGTCATACCCCAAATTTTACCCTCATTTTTTTGTATTGCCTGTATAGCATATCATGTCTGTCTTTTTTTATAATACCCAATTTATCAGCTAAAATAAACTTGTCGGATTTACAGCCGAATCGGTCAAATAAAAAGTCAACCGCGCGTAAAACCAGTGGACGGAAAATTTTAAAATCGAGCCTGCAAACGTTAGTGATATTAATCTGCGTTTCACGTAGTTTAACCTGACGTGCTCATTTAATTTTTTCAACCACTTTTCGGTCGCGTTTTTAGACAGTTTAAGTTATTTTAGCGGTTAAAATTTATTTCAAAATTTGACCAAACGCTGTAATTTTCCAATACGTATATTTTGCGCTGATCATTTTGGTGTGTTTGTTTTATTTTTCCGAGTCTGTCGATACCACTCCGATTACCCGTTTTTAGCCGGTTTTTATTTTTATTTTATTGTTAATTATTTTTATTTAGTTTAATCAGATTTTTTATGTTTGAATTTATTTTAAATATTTAACATATAATTTTATTTATCTGTTTTTTATATTTTTTGTTTTTATGCTCATTTTGGAAACACTTAATGACTAAGTGTTGTAAAGTTGTTTCACTTTTTCTTCTTCTTAAAACGAGTAGTCTATGGTGTGGTACAGAGAGGAAAAAGAAACGTTGGGGGAGGGACCTCACGCTTGAGGCTCTTTTTTCTCGGACAGTAACATTTCTTCTCTTCTTTTTTTTTTTTTTTTTTTGACTTCACATACCCTTTCTTTTTATATATACCTTCACATTAAAAGCATAACGGGGAAAGACCCTTCATAGAAATTTCATGCGCACCTTTTTTTTTCTGGACATAATACACTTAAAAACTCCTGCATATTACCTCTCTCTCCCTAATTTTAATAAAAAGAAAAAACCATAACTTCAAAAAAACACAACTTTGTTTTTTTTTCTCATAGATACTTCAACAGAAACATCACATACCGTACATTGGATTGCAGACGGTGCCAACATGATTCCGGCGAATGCTACACACCGAGTTGGCGTTGGAGTACTTGTGGTGGATAAAAAAAATGTGAGGTTTATTGTTTTTTGTTCATTTAAACTATTTTGAATTTTTGTTATGTCATTGTTAACTTGTGATAGACTTGATTTTTATTTTAAGTAATGTGTGTTATGTGCTTTTATTATATATATATATATATATATATATATATATATATATATATATATATATATATATATATATATATATATATATATATATATATATATATATATATATATATATATATATATATATATATATATATATATATATATATATATATATATATATATATATATATATATATATATATATATATATATATATATATATATATATATATATATATATTTTGTTGTGCTTTATGTTTGTTAATTCTAAGCATGGAATATGTAAACAGTATATGTGCTGCTAGAAAGTTAGTCTGAGAGCATTATTTCTATTCGTGTCTATCTTGGCTTTGTTTGAAGAGATACTGCTATCATTTTTAACTTTCATTATTTATTTGTTTTTTATTTTTTAGTTTATATAATTAAAATCAATTTTATTTTAATTATTGTTATTTATTTAGGTTAATATAAAGTAGATTCTATTTGACCCATTTAGACTTTTTTATTATTAGTATAGATCCTTTTAGAATAATTTTAATTAGTCCTTGTTATTATTATTGCTGTAACATTTTAAATAGGTATTGTTAATATGTGTTGTTAATTGCCTCTTTAAAAAAGGTATGTGTTCTAGTTTTTTTTTTTTTTTATGTATATATGATATTTGAAAAAGAAAAAAACATTTTAATTGTTTTAGTATTTTTTTTCATTTTTTTAGTTTCATCATTTGTATATAAAATAAATATGTAAATATATATATATATATATATATATATATATATATATATATATATATATATATATATATGTTTTAATTATTAATTATTTTAAATATTTTTGTTTAATATTGATTAATTAAATTAATATTAATCCTATTAAATATTAATAATTAATTTGATTAATAATCTCTTTGTCGTCCAATTCTATTTTGTGACTGATTTGCTTCCATGTCATGGCGAGCTCACTAACAACTAACTTCCTGTTAACATTTACAACTTAGGATTGGAGTCGCCGTGCTCCAGATAGTTGTCCAGCCGTGGACATTTCCCTTGTTTATCCTTGCCATAGGATTTGAGTCGCCGTGCTCACTTTTAGCGTCCCGCCGTGGACATCCTTTACCCTTTATCCTAACCTTAGGATCTGAGTCGCCGTACTCATATTTAGCGTCCCACCGTGGACATTCTCTACCATAACAATCTCAACGTAGATTCAGGAGTCGCCGCACTCCATGTAAGTACTTTCCTATGAATGCTTACATCCCCTTTGAACCTTGACCACAGTCAAGAGTTCCTCACCCCTAGTTAGGGGAACTACGGTTGCTCTGATTCCATTCCCGTCAGGATACGTAGGCACGAGATGCGATTTCTTGGCGAGCAAACTTTGTACATTCTTTATACTTTAGATCTTTACCCTAGCACTTTCCCTTTAGCAAGCAAACTTTAGCAAACACAAATACTAACAAGAGGTTCCTGTAGAGTACTACAGATAATTAGGATGCTAACACCTTCCCTAGGTATAACCAACCCCCAGACCTTTAGATCTCTTTGCTTAGCTTTAAGCCTTGCTTTTTGCTTTGCATTTTTATAGGTTTTTCTTTCTTTAAACCTTTCCTTTTTGGATAAATTAAAGTCCGGATGTGAATTTAAGAATTAAAGATTCAAGTTAATTCAATAGCTTGATATCCGATTATCACCGCAACAGAAATGACGACTTCATTGGGGACATCCCCTAAGAGGGTTAAACCCACCTTGTTTATATTTGTGTTTACTATATGTTTGCTTGCTTGTATATTTATATATATTTGTACATATATCTGTTTGTGCCTGGGTTTTTTCTGTATGCAGGGTTATTATCTTGAATGGTGAGGAAGTCCTATACCCGGACTTGAGTGCACTTATGATAGGAAGGTGGTATATTCAAGAAGGCTTATAGGGAGTTGATTCCCGACCAAGCTGACTTGAGAAACCACCGCTCAGTGGAGGCCCTCTTGGGAGTAGTTTTGTTGAACGAGTATTCGTGAAAACATTACTACTTTCAACCTAGGAGCCTGTGACACTGAGAACCTTTAGTTACCTTTTAACCCCACTTGGCCTCTTAGGACGTAGTGCGATGACTATGAGGGAGTAATTCCGAAATAGTTGATACGCGATACTACAATTGGACGAGACTCTCTTGAGAATATTATCGACTACCGAGTGATTTGGGAAATTGATAATATCCGAAAGATGGGTTGTTGACTCTGAGAACCTCTTAGAACCCTGTTTTGCAGATTTGAGAACCCTAGTACACACCCTGTGGTTGGTTCTTTACCCAGACTTCATGTTGTGATCTCGAACCTTTGATCCTGTTATGTGTGTTTTGCATCCTGTCTTACATCGCATTACATTGCATTTGCATCTTTGCATGGTTCGTTGCATACCTCTGTTTGTCCAGTGACTCATGTCTAATCGTTTCATCTTCCAGTGTGCCTTTGAGTCGTCAAGCTGATTCCTCGACACCGATATCGGACTAGAGCCAACTATAGACGCAAGATGTCAGAGCAGGAAGTACACAACGCAGAAATCCGAATGGAGATTGATGAGTTGAAGTCAGGCATGACTAAGCTCACCGAAATGCTTCAAGTCTTGTTAGCCAGAGGAGACTCTCAAAGGACTGTTATTCAGGAAGTTTCAAGTGCTGATTCTACTCCTGTTCAAATGCCACCATCTACTTGGCTAGAGTTTGGTTTACCTCCTAACTACTCTCCACCTTTTGCTTCTACCGCTATGATTGGTCAGACTGTCAGACCAATTTTTCAAGCTCCCGTCTTCGCTGAGCCCAGACCTGTGGTCCACACTGTTAACCAGACTATCCGAACTCCCTTTGAGAATCTTCTTTATGAGTACAATGCTGCCAGTGCTCAAGATGAAGACCATGAAGATTTTGTTGAGCCTGAGATTGTCCGTGAACAGTTTCAGAACATAGATAAAAGACTCAAGGCTGTTGAGGGTACTGACTTCTTTAATGTTGATGCAGACAATATGTGCCTGATTTCTGGTTTTGTTATGCCTGCAAAGTTCAAGACTCCTGAGTTTGTGAAGTATAAGGGTCACTCATGTCCAAGAGCCCATCTTGTTATGTATTTCCGAAAGATGGCAGCTTACACCAACAATCAGAAATTGCTCATCCATTGCTTTCAGGACAGTTTGAGTGGTGCTTCTCTCAAGTGGTATATAAACTTAGAGCATAACAGCGTCCACTGCTTCCAGGATCTTGCCAATGATTTTATGAGGCAATACAAATACAATCTGGACATGGCTCCTGATCGCCGCCAGCTTCAAAATATGTCTCAGGGCGAACGAGAGTCATTCAAAGAATACACTCAATGTTGGAGAGAGTTAGCTTCCCAGGTTGAACACCCTCTAGCAGAGAAGGAACTAATTGGAATGTTCATGGATACTTTGTCTCCTTTTTATTGGGAAAAGATGATTGGGAGTGTCTCGTCGAGTTTTACAGATTTGGTGACCATTGGCCAAAGGTTAGAAGAAGGGCTGAAAAATGGTACGGTATCCAGAGCTGCTGAATCTTTTAATGGTGCGAAGAAATCCTTTGGGACCTTCCATAAGAAAAGAGAGGATCAAACCAATGCTGTTATGACTGAAGTGAGAAGGCCTCGCTCTAGACCTCAGTTTGTTGATCACCATGTTGTTGCTGTTGTTGCTGCTCCACGACCAGCTCAGATTCCTCAACGTCCAGCTGTTGGACAGAACCAGTATCAGAATAGGAATCATTTTGATCCTATTCCCATGACTTACACAGAACTGTATCCTGACCTGGTTCGACAAGGGCTGATTACTACGAAGACATTGCAACCTCCTCCTAATCCTCCTCCAGCTGGATTTAGAGCTGATCTCCATTGTGCTTTTCATGAGGGTGCCCCAGGCCACGACTTGGAACATTGTTATGCACTAAAATCCAGAATACGTGAGTTGATTAGAACTGGAATCCTTGATTTTACGGATAGTCCTCCGAATGTTCAGAAAAACCCCTTGCCAGTGCATCAAAAGTGAAGCTTCAGTCGACTTCAGAAGATTATCTTCCTAAATGCCAGTGTTTCAGACAGGACGGCTCATCTTTGTACTAATTAGTAACTTGGCCTTTTGTTTCTTGTTGTTTGTATTTTCCTTCATTTTGTTTAAGCTGTTTGTTTTTAATTAGTGTTTGTACTTTCATACCAATGAAATGAGCATTGGGACTTTTGATTTCAATTCATTTTGTCTATTATTTGCACTTTTATACTTTATCTTTCAAATATTTATTTTTTGTCCAGACTTTTGATCATGCAATTATTTGAGGGAGGATGATGAAAACGTTATACCCATAACTGCTGTCAGTATGCTTTCAATTAAACTTTGCTGATGATGTAAGGCATTGTTTTAATCCCCAAACATTGGAGAAATAAGGAAGTTATCCCCTTGTCACCCCCTTCGAGCCTAGAAGTTGGAGTTTCTTTCTTTACAAAAAAATTGAAATCTGAACCTGGGGCAGGGTAGTTCTCAGTTAACTCGGTTGTTTGTTCCAGCAATACACCTTTTATATAAAGGTTGCACTCACAAGTTTTCCTTTGCACACAACAAACAAGTGTCGAAGATGTTTTTCAAGTCAAGACGTCGATGATGGTTCACCGTAATCATTAAAGCCAAGCAGTCACTTTCTTTATAAAAAATAAAATCAAAAGAAAAAGCCCGCTAAGTCAAAACCTATGAAGGAGACTTAGGCAAAACTGGGGCATCCCGCTGACTGTAATCTTCACAAGAAACAGTTCAGGCAAAAGTTAGGGATAATAAAAGAGGAGATCTTTAAGTCCTTACCATGAAAATCCTCAAATGTTAAAATAACCAAATGTTGTAAAGAATCAGTGACTGCCTTTTCAAAGGCCCCTTGACTTTTGAACCATCATCATGGCTATCAATCAGTGCAATTTCCAACCTTTGGGAACCTGAGCGAATAATATTAGTTAACTGAGCGTAGGTCTGAAGATCATCATGTAGATTGGGTGGACACAAATAAATTTTGAGCATTTATCCTTTGTTTCTTAAACCGTGAATCAGGCCACGTTACAACCCTCAAAAGAAAAAAACATTTTAATTGTTTTAGTATTTTTTTTTCATTTTTTTAGTTTAATCATTTGTATATAAATAATGTATACATACATACATACATATATATATATATATATATATATATATATATATATATATATATATATATATATATATATATATATATATATATATATATATGTATATATATACATATATATGTATATATATATATATATATATATATGTATGTATGTTTTAATTATTAATCATTTTAAATATTTTTGTTTAATATTAATCCTATTAAATATTAATATTTAATTTGATTAATAATCTCTTTGTCGTCCAATTCTATTTTGCGACTGATTTGCTTCCATGTCATGGCGAGCTCACTAACAACTAACTTCCTGTTAACATTTACAACTTAGGATTGGAGTCGCCGTGCTCCAGATAGTTGTTCCGCCGTGGACATTTCCCTTGTTTACCCTTGCCATAGGATTTGAGTCGCCGTGCTCACTTTTAGCGTCCCGCCGTGGACATCCTTTACCCTTTATCCTAACCTTAGGATCTGAGTTGCTGTACTCATATTTAGCGTCCTACCGTGGACATTCTCTACCATAACAATCTCAACATAGATTCAGGAGTCGCCGCACTCCATGTAAGCACTTCCCTATGAATGCTTACATCCCCTTGGAACCTTGACCACAGTCAAGAATTCCTCACCCCTTGTTAGGGGAACTACGGTTGCTCTGATTCCATTCCCGTCAGGATACGTAGGCACGAGATGCGATTTCTTGGCGAGCAAACTTTGTACATACTCTATACTTTAGATCTTTACCCTAGCACTTTCCCTTTAGCAAACAAACTTTAGCAAACACAAATACTAACAAGAGGTTCCTGTAGAGTATTACAGATACTTAGGATGCTAACACCTTCCCTAGGTATAACCAACCCCCGAACCTTTAGATCTCTTTGCTTAACTTTAAGCCTTGCTTTTTGCTTTGCATTTTTATAGGTTTTTCTTTCTTTAAACCTTTCCTTTTTGGATAAATTAAAGTCCGGTTGTGAATTTAAGAATTAAAGATTCAAGTTTATTCAATAGCTTGATATCTGATTCTCACCGCAACAGTATCCAACTCTTAGAATCTTTTTGGACATGGCATATCCATTGGCGTGAGTGCCAAATGTTCCTTCATGAATATCTTGTATTAACAAATCCGCTTGTCGTCTGTCGACACACCTGAGCAAGACCATGCCATAATTTCTTTTGTAAAGCACATCATTATTGAGAAAGAATTTGGATGCCAATCTCCTCAAAGTTTTCTTGTCAAGTGATGTAACATCAACTGAGTACTCCTTAGTCTGAAGATACTTCTTGATATCATGAAACCAAGGTTTTCCATCTATTTCTTCTTCCACCATCTGGCAATAAGCAGGCTCGGTCTTCCTCTCGATTTGGATGAGTGTCACTTCATTAACAAATCTGACCTTCCACATTGACGCTAGCATAACTAATGCATCAACAATGTGATTTTCAGTCCTCGGGACATGTTTGAAAGTGATCTCATCAAAGTATTCGATCATTGCAACAATGTACGCTCTATATGGGATCAGTTTTTCATCTTTGGTCTCCCATTTACCTTTGACTTGATAAATCACCAAGCCCAAGTCACCACTCACTTCAAGAATTTTGATTCGAAGGTCAATTCCTGCCTCGAGGCCTAGAATGCAAGCTTCATACTCGGCGATATTGCTAGTACACTCAAAACATGATATGGCTGTGAACGGAGTGTAACCACCATCTGGATTCATCAAAATGGCGCCTATGCCATGCCCATTGTAGTTGGAAGAACCATCGAACATCATTTTCCACCGGGAACTAGGCTCGGGACCTTCATCTGGACCTGGCTCTTCATAATCCTTCTTTATCAACATGACGTGTTCATCGGGAAAGTCAAACTTCAGTGGCTCATAGTCTTCTACTGGCTGATCTGCAAGGTAATCTGACAAGAGGCTACCCTTGATAGACTTCTGAGCAACATATTGGATATCATATTCTGATAATAACATATACCAACGAGCAAGTCTCTCTGTCTGAGTGGGTTTCTCAAAGATATACTTTATCCGATCCATTTTTGAAATCAGTAAGTAGTATGACAGATCATGTATTGCCTCAAACATTTGGCAGCCCATGCCAAAGTACACCAAGTTTTCTCTAAAAGTGAATATCGGCTTTCACAATCAGTGAATTTCTTGCTCAAATAGTAGATGACATGCTCTTTTCGTCCAGAATCGTCTTGTTGACCCAACACACATCCCATTGATTCCTCGAGTACAATTAAGCACATGAAAAGAGGCTTTCTAAGAACAGGAGGAATCAAGACCGAAGGTTCTTGAAGGTAACCCTTGATCTTATCAAAACCTTGCTGACAATCTGAATTCCAAACAACGGTTTGATCTTTGCGCAACAGCTTGAAAATTGGATCACATGTAGGGGTCATATTGGAAATAAATATGGAGATATAATTCAACCTTCTAAGGAAACCTCTAACTTGGTTCTCGGTTTGCGGAGTTGGCATTTGTTAGATAGCTTGAATTTTTTCAGGATCCACTTCAATCCCTTGTTGACTAACAATGAAACCGAGCAACGTTCCAAATCTCACTCCAAAAGTACACTTGGCAAGATTCAATCTTAATTGATATTTCCTAATCCTCTTAAACAACTTCAATAGATGATCCAAATGGTCTTCTTCACTCTGAGATTTGGCTATCATATCATTGACATACACCTCAATTTCTTTGTGCATCATGTCATAAAATAATGTGACCATGGCTCTCTGATATGTGGCGCCAGCATTCCTCAAACCAAAGGGCATGACTTCATAACAATAAGTCCCCCAAGGAGTAATGAAAGTAGTCTTTTCCATATCATCTGGGTCCATCTTGATTTGATTGTAGCAAAAAAAACCATCCATGAATGAGATAAATGCAAATCGGGTCGTATTGTCTACCAAAGTGTCAATATGTGGCAGAGGGAAGTCGTCCTTTGGACTAGCCTTATTCAGATCCCTATAATCCATTCACATTCTCACTTTCCCATATTTCTTTGGTACGGGCATGATATTGGCCACCCATTCTGGATATTTGGATACTGCTAAGCAACCTGCGTCAATCTGCTTTTTGACCTCATCCCGAATCTTGAGAGCCATGTCAGGCCTAGTTCTTCGGAGCTTCTGTTTGACGGGAGGACATTCTGGTTAAAGAGGTAATTTGTGAACCACTATTTTAGTGTCTAAACCAGGCATATCTTGATATGACCAAGAAAATACATCAACATATTCTTCTAAAAGCTTCACTAGTCACTGTCTGATTTCTGCCCCAAGTGTTGCCCCAATCTTGACCTCCTTCTTGTTTTCTTCAGTGCCAAGATTAATAACATCCACTTTCTCTTGGTGAGGTTGAAGTTCCGTGTACTCATACTCTGCCATCTTTTCCAGTTCATCCGGGATCTCAAAATTTTCACCTTCATCTCCGGCTTGGTATATGGGTGAGTCAAAGTTAGGAGCGAAAACAAAGTCATTCGATTCAACCGACTTTGGAGTTTCTCTACATGTTTGGAATGACTTATTTTATAAATCACACAAAGACAAATGCACAAGACAAAAGGAATATATTTTTGCTAGTTTTCAAAAGAAATGTCATTTTCTTTAAAAGTAAAAAGCAAAAAAAAAAAAGAAAGTAAACAAATAAATGAGGATTTTAACAAAACATCTTCATTGGTTATAATAATTTGAAAGCATGTGGCCCATACAAAATAATCTGATAACCTTGGACAGGGTTATGGAATTTTTTTTGAAGGAAACTACAAAACAAAACAAGCAAATTACTTTGCCACAGGAAAGATGACAGGAATCTCAATAGCCTCCCAATTGCTTAGAGCGGCCTAATCATGATACCAATTGATCAACATAGTCGTCCTTAAAATCCTCCTCAACGGCGTTGATTTGGATGCCTCCACTGATGAACACCTCGTTGATGGTCTTCGGTCGTCTCTTGGAAAACTCTTGAGTCTTGTCATGAGTTGGTTTGTAACCCAACCCTTGGCGGTTCATCTTTACTCTTGCTTCTACTTCAACGACCTCCCCCCATCCTGTAGGAGTTCCATCCTTCAATGCGGATTTTATGCTTTGAACCGATGCAAAAGATAGACTATTCTCAACCACAGCTTCTTCGATCAACACGATGTTAGCTATTTCTAAGGCTTGGAAAGAGGTTTCCAAAGCGTCTTTGTCAACTTCAATGTACCTGAATGATGATAAATTGCTCACCATTAGATCCTCTTCCCCATGGACGACCACCAGTTTGTCGTCTACTACAAATTTCATCTTTTAGTGAAGAGTAGAGGTCACTGCGCCAATAGTATGGATCCATGGTCTCCCTAACAAACAACTGTATTCGGGATTGATATCCATCACTTGGAAGGTAATGTCGAATATATGAGGTCCAACCATAACAGGTAAATCCACTTCGCCTATAACCGTTCTTCTAGAACCGTCAAAAGCCTTAACAATCAAGGAGGTGGGTCTCATGTCAGCCCCTTTATATGCCAATTTAGCCAACTTCCTTTTGGGAAACAAATTCATAGAGGAAACAGTGTCCACCAGGACCCTTTCCAAAATGTCTTCCTGGCACTTTACTGATACCTGTAAAGCACGGTTGTGCTTACGACCTTCGGCAGGTAATTCATCATTGCTGAAACTCAAGGTATTACATGCAATGATATTGGCAATCACTTAATTAAATTGACCAAATGTTATGTCTTTGGTTACACGAGCCTGTGCTAGCAGTTTCTGCAGTGCAGACCTGTGGGCAGGAGAACTTAAAAGGAGAGACATAATAGAGATTTTTGAAGGAGTCTGATGTAGCTGAACTATGATTTTGTAGTCGCTTCTTTTGATGATCCTTAAAAACTCTTAATTTTCCTTATTTGGCACTTCTTTTCTTTTTGCAGGTTCCACAGGGATACTTTCCTTGAGGGGGACCACAGTTACCCTAGGTTGGTAGATCTGACCGCTTCGGGTCATTTTACTCGTACCAACAATATTAGAGACATCTTGATGTTTTACTCTTCGTCTTTTCATTCTGAACTTCTTTACCGGATCTCTGATTTCTCCACGCGTCGTCATATCTCTAAGGTACTGCCTTAGTACTCTTGAAAAAGAATGGTTTGAGATTTTGAGCATTGACCGACTTTGGTTGACTAACCACTGGTTTGGCAGGTTTTTCAACATTGAACTCTGGTTTGAGTGTTGAATATGTTGAGCTGATATTTGGAAGATTGAATATGGGCACTTTTTCAATCCCCTCTAGCATGTTGAGGATATGTTCAATCACAAATACCTCTTCCTTGTTCATTTGGAAGAAAATTTGCAAAAGTCAGTCATCCATCAATATCTGGATGTCTTCTTGGACTAGAGTGCAACACTTGGGATTCTAGCACATTCTTCACATTTTGAGTGGGTACTCTCAATCATACCGGCTTCGACTAATCTTCTATGGAGAGCCTAGAGAAGAGTTTTGATTGCTGTAACATCATAAATTACCATTTCATGTGTGTCTTTGACTGCATTGACGCTTCCATGGTTAGGCAATAGGTTGTCTTTGACATTGGGTTGGCGGTCCCCAAAGGACATAATCTTTTTCTCCATTAGTTCTCGAACAATATGCTTCAAAGCAAAGCATCCTTCTAGATCATATCCAATTCCTCCTTCATGAAACGCACATCGGGCGTTAGGATTATAGAATGGTGGAAGAGGATCTGATGGAGGTCCTATCTTTTTAGTGGTAATCAGACCTTGTTGTACCATGTATGAGTACCATTCAGTGTAGCTCATTGGGATTGGTGGAATAGGAGGTCTTCCCCCTAGTCTTTTGTTTTGTACATTCTGTCTGGGGATCAGAGCCCTAGGTTGTTTTTGTTGATAGGTGGAGGCGGTGGGCACCTGCTGGTAGCCTTGCTGATATGAGGGTGGCGTTTGATTTGACTGGAAAATCGAAGTTTGATTGTGAAAGGTAGGCGTTATGGCCGCCACATAGGGTTGCTGAGTGTATTGCATAGGGTATGGTGGTTGTTATCGAAATTGTTGTTGACGCTGAGGTTTTCTGATCTGACTCATTCTTTATGCAGAAATGGCATTGGTCTCGCCATCCTTTTTCTTATGAAAATTTCTGAAGGACTTTTTAGCGACACCACTACTCGAACTGCCAGCGATACTCGTCATCTTTCCATTTTTCAATCCTAACTCCACTTTTACTCCCACAGGTACAATGTCGGAGAAATTAGCGATCACACTGCTAATCATCCTCTCGTAGAATTCTGGCCTTACTGTGTCTACGAACCAATCAACTAGTTCTTTTTTAGTCAGAGGGGGCTCCACTTGGGAGGCAGTTTCCCTCCAACGTTGGACATACTCTTTGAAGGATTCAAAACTTTTCTAGGCCATACTTAACAATTGTCTCTGGTCTGGTGCCAAATCTATGTTGTATTTGTAATGCTTGATGAAAGCATCAGACAAGTATTGAAAATTATGAGTTCTTGATTGGTCCAAACTCAAGTACCATTTAGCCGAAACGCCTCTGAGACTGTCTTGAAAATAGTGGATCATTAATTTATCATTTTCCACATAGGCTGCCATCTTCTTATAGTACATGATCAAGTGGCTCCTAGGACAAGTATCCCCCTCATATTTGTCGAAGATTGGGATTTTTGAATTTTAGAGGAATTACTAATTCAGAAACTAAACACATGTCCCTCGCATCAGTCCCAAATATGCTATTACCTTCCATAGCCCTGATTTTTCTCGGCATAGTTTCAAAATCTTCTCTCATTTTCTCATGGTGTTCATCTTCTTCTTCCGAATGGTCAGGGATGTCGAAAACCTGACGTTGGTTGTTGAAGTATGGATGTGCCTGTGTTTGCGCGGTAGCTGGAGTGTAAATAGGGTTAACATGAGGAAAATCATCATTCAAAGGAACTAGATTAGGCTCTTCCTTTGCAGGATATCCTAACTGGTGATGAGCTACGATGGGGTTGCAACTAATACATCCTTTTGTGCCAAGGAGAGGTACATTAGAGAAATCTCCACAACTGTGAATCATGGTAACCCCCTCATACATGGGATCGTACCAACGAACATAGTGTCTGAGCGATAAAAGATTTTCTGTCCAAGCAATGTTGTTCTTCAGATTCCATAAAGAGACCGTCCTTGGCAAGTGCGAAATAAACCACTTGTGATCGAGAGCGGTACAACAAGTAATCTGGCCTTCTCCATGAGAGCTCTTTAGATGAATGGAGAAGTATGTGTCAACTAGCAGGGTGGGAATAAGGTTCCTGATTAGAAACAAGTTGATGGCGTTCAAGTCTATGAATTCGTCAGCACTTGGGAACAGAAGGAGCCCATAAATCAATAAGGCCAAGATAGCCTCAAAGATTTATGTGTCTTGCTTATCAACGTGAGCCTCAGCTCTTTTCATCGAAGGTCTTGCTTGCAAACTAGAGAATCCATCTTTGACATCCAAATGAGTCTGAAGGTCAGATGGTTCTAAGTATAAGGCTTCAGTCAAGACTCTCCTATTTGGTCTTCTTTCTCTCCCAGAGAATGGTTGAGGAGTGACACATAATCCCATTAAAGCATAATATGCTTCCAATGTTGGTAGCAACTGTTAGAACACAGATTGGTTCTTAATAATTACTCTTTGTTTTGATGATAACTGCTAGGAAATTTATATTTAAGAATTATATACTCTAAAATTTGTTTGAGAGTTTTGCTGCAGATTAAAATTATATTAACTCTCTAGAAGCAAATCTGCCTTGAATACAAGAAGTTGTTCTGAATCTGAAGCGCCAGATGCAACCTACAGAAGAATCTGTTTGCTCCTTACAGAAGATCCTGAGCGTAGTCTCCAGAAGGATCTGAAGAAAGAAGCTCCAGAACATTCTGAGTCAGAAGCATCTGAAGCTGAAGCATCAGAAGTAAAGAAGAATATTGATTGAAGAGTTTCTCAAAGCATTGACCTACAGAAGTTTCTGAAAGTACCTACGCTGCCAAGTACTGAAGTTCTGTGTCAAGATGCTCTGATGATCTACACGCTAGAAGCACACAACGCTGCAGAAGACTCTGATACAGCATAGTTCTGAAACTCATCAGAAGACTCTGATCCATTCAGACTCTGAAGAACTTGCTAAAACTGAAGAAGTGTTTTCAAGAATGTATCCGTTGGAATCATTCAACGTCTCTTTCCTTATTTGTGCTAGACACACTTACACAGACAAAAAGGATTTATCTGTGCCATCTATTTCAAGGAAAGGTCAGTACATGTGAAGACAAAAAGGCTCAGACCTTTTGGACTCTCTTTTCAACGTGCATGCTTCAACTGCCTATAAAAGGAGTTTCTCACTTCATTCTTCAGTGACACATTTTTTAGCTACACACTTGCTGAAAAGAAATCACACATTCTATAAGCTCTCATTCTTATTCTTCATAGAATCATTGTACTTAAAACTTAAGAGAAAAATCACTGTTGTGATTATAGCTTTATAGAAGCATTAAAAACTCTTGTATTTAACTTACATTAATTTGTAAAGGATTTTCCTTAAGAGGATTCAGTGTGAATCAGTAGCTCTTAAGAAGACTAAGAACTGTAGTTCTTAGGTGATACTATTGTAATCAGTTTGATTTAATAGTGGATTAAGTCCTTGTTGAGAAAGGCAAATCACTCTGGAAGGGTGGACTGGAGTAGTTGTTTAACGAACCAGGATAAAAATAATTGTGTGATTATTTTCAAGTATTATTTTTCCAAACTTATTCAACCCCCCCCCCCCCCCCCCCCTTCTAAGTTATATCTCACCTTCAGTTGGCATCAGAGCTCCGGTTCTGTGTGTGCTATCACTTAACAGTGTCAGTAAAGATCCAGAGGAGATATACTTTGATCTATATATTTATTTGTTATCATGGCTGATAATTCAATCAACAATAAATATGAAGAGAAGGATAGGATCAGTACCAAACCTCCAATGTTTGATGGAGAAAAATTTGACTATTGGAAAGATAGAATAGAAAGTTTTTTTCTTGGGTATGATGCTGATCTTTGGGATTTGGTCATTGATGGATATGAACATCCTACTGGAGAGGATGGCAAAAAGATTGATAGAAAATCAATGACTGAAGTGCAGAAAAGAGACTTCAAGAATCACCACAAAGCCAGAACTATATTGCTTAATGCAATCTCTCATACTGAGTATGAGAAGATTACTAACAGAGATACTGCTCATGATATGTTTGAATCACTCAAAATGACTCATGAGGGAAACTCTCAGGTTAAAGAGACAAAGGCTCTGGCGCTCATACAGAAATATGAGGCATTTAAAATGGAAGACTCTGAAAATGTAGAAACTATGTTTTCTAGATTTCAGATTCTTACAGCTGGTCTGAAAGTTCTGGACAAGGGCTACTCTACGTCAGATCATGTCAAGAAAATCATCAGAAGTCTTCCCACCAGATGGAGACCAATGGTGACTGCATTGAAGATGGCAAAAGATCTGAACAAGATCTCCTTAGAAGAACTTATCAGTTCCTTGAGAAGCCATGAAATTGAGCTGGAGGAAGATGAACCCCAGAAGAAAGATAAAGGGAAATCCATAGCTTTAAAATCTAACAAAACTGCTAAAGCTTTGCAGGCTATTCAAGAAAGCTCTGAAGAATCTTCTTCTAAAGAAGAAGATGAGCTGTCCATGCTGTCCAGAAGGATTAACAAACTATGGAAGCACAAGGGAAAGAAGTTTAACAACTTCAGAAGATCTGACAACAGAAAAGAATCTTCTAGTCACAGAAGATCTGCTAAGAAAGAAGTGGTGTGCTATGAGTGCAAAGAACCTGGGCACTACAAAAATGACTGCCCTAAACTTCTGAAAGAAAAACCTAAGAAGAAGTTCAACAAGAAGAAAAAGGTTCTGATGGCAACATGGGATGATTCAGATGAGTGTGAGTCATCTTCTGAATCTGAAGAAGAATGTGCAAACGTTGCACTAATGGCCAGGACAGAGGATCAAGAAGAAGGTACCTCTGGATATGAATCAGAATCTGAATCTGATGATGATGCAGAAGAGGTAATGAACAATCTTACCAAAGAAGAACTCATTAAAGTTTTAACAGAAGTTCTTAAAAGTTACAACAACATCAAACTCAAATACAAGAAGCTGAAAAGCAATCTTGAATCTGAGATTGATCTTCTGAAAACAGAACTTGTTGAGCAGAAGGAAATAAATTTAAAAATCAAAAATGACTTTGATAAAACTCAACAAGAATATGATTCTGAAACTAAGTCTTGTGAAAATATTTTAGAAAAATATGACTCTAGTTTTCAGAGGTTTCTCACTAAGAGCATAGACAGAAGCAAGATGGCTTCCATGATCTATGGTGTTAGTGGAAACAACAGAAGAGGCATTGGATATGAGTCTTCATCTGGAAGCAATCCAAAACCTGTTGACAAACTTTTCATCAGGAAGACACCTCTGTACTCTCAATTCAAATTTGGTCATTTGAATGACATTAAACACACAAGCTCTGAGAAGAGTACTTATGTGTTTAAACCAAAGGCAAGTCAGAATAAACATTATGTTGCAAAACAGAATTTAGACAAACTTGCAAACCAACTAACCCCAAAGGACCCAAGAAGATCTGGGTACCTAAAGACAAAATAATTCCTGTTGCAGATGTTCTTAGCAGCAAAGTCAGGACACCAATCATGGTACCTGGACTCTGGATGCTCACGACACATGACAGGAGAAAGGTCTATGTTCCAAAGCCTGGAACTTAGATCTGGAGGGGACGTGAAGTTTGGAGGGAACCAGAAGGGCAAGATCATTGGATCTGGTACTATTGGAAATGGTAAGCTTCCCTCTATTACTAATGTTCTGTTAGTTGAAGGATTGAAACATAATCTATTGTCCATAAGTCAATTAAGTGACAATGGTTATGATATAATCTTTAATCAAAAATGTTGCAAAGCTGTATGTCAAAAGGATGGCTCTATCCTATTCAGTGGAAAGAGGAAACACAACATTTATAAAATTAACCTTTCAGAACTTAAAGTTCAAAATGTAAAATGCCTCTTATCTGTGAATGATGAGCAATGGGTCTGGCATAGAAGATTAGGGCATATTAATATGAGACGTATATCTCAGATTAATAAACTCAATCTGGTCAGAGGACTTCCTAAGTTGAAGTTCAACTCAGATGCTCTGTGTGAAGCATGTCAAAGAGGTAAATTTTCAAAATCACATTTTAAATCAAAAAATGTTGTGTCTACCTCCAGACCATTGGAATTACTTCACATTGATCTGTTTGGACCAGTGAAAACTGCATCCATCAGAGGCAAGAAGTATGGGTTAGTCATTGTAGATGACTACAGCAGATGGACATGGGTAAAGTTTCTAAAACACAAGGATGAGTCTCATTCTGTGTTCTTTGACTTCTGCAATCAAGTCCAGACTGAAAAAGATTCCAAAATTATTAAAGTCAGAAGTGATCATGGTGGAGAATTTGAAAATAAACATTTTGAAAAATATTTTTCTGAAAAAGGCATTGCACATGATTTCTCCTGCCCTAGAACTCCACAACAAAATGGAGTTGTAGAGAGGAAAAATAGAACATTGCAAGAGATGGCCAGAACCATGATCAATGAGACAAATCTGGCAAAACATTTTTGGGCAGAAGCAATTAACACAGCTTGTTATATTCAGAACAGAGTGTCTGTAAGACCTCTTCTGGAAAAGACTCCTTATGAATTGTGGAGAAACAGAAAGCCTAACATTTCTTATTTTCATCCTTTTGGATGTATTTGTTATATGCTTAATACTAAAGATAATCTGAACAAGTTTGATTCCAAAGCACAGAAGTGTTTCATGCTTGGTTATTCTGAACGCTCTAAAGGCTACAGAGTATTCAATACTGAAACACAGATTGTTGAAGAATCTATTCATGTTAGATTTGATGATAAGCTTGGCTCTGAAAGGCCAAAGCAGTTTGAAAGTTCTGCAGATAGAGAAGTAATTCTCACAGATTCTGAAGGCTCAGAGGCAGAAAAGGCAAAAATCAAAGAATCTGAAGTAACCCCAGATGCTACACCTTTGACTTCCCAACTAAACAACTTGCAAATTTCTGAAAGACCAACTGTCAGAGGATCTTCTTCCAGAATCAAATCTTCTCATCCAGAAGATGTGATAATTGGAAAGAAAGATGATCCAATAAGGACAAGATCATTTCTCAGAACTTCTGAATCTTCTCTATTTGGCTTAGTGTCAATAATAGAACCAACATCTGTAGATGAGGCTCTGGAAGATAATGAATGGATTATAGCTATGCAAGAAGAGCTGAATCAATTCACCAGAAATGAAGTTTGGGATCTGGTTCCTAGACCTAAAGGATTCAATATTATTGGAACAAAATGGGTCTTCAGAAATAAGCTGAATGAAAAGGGAGAAGTTGAGAGGAATAAGGCAAGGCTGGTTGCTCAAGGGTACAGTCAGCAAGAAGGTATTGATTACACTGAGACATATGCTCCAGTGGCAAGGTTAGAATCTATACGCCTTCTTATTTCTTTTGCTGCACAGAATAGCATCACTCTATATCAGATGGATGTTAAAAGTGCCTTTCTTAATGGTATTATAGAAGAAGAAGTATATGTCCACCAACCTCCTGGCTTTGAAAGTGAAAACTTTCCAGATCATGTTTTCAAATTAAAGAAATCCCTTTATGGATTAAAACAAGCTCCCAAAGATTGGTATGAAAGGTTGAGCAACTTTCTTCTGAAGAAAAATTTTATCAGAGGAAAAGTGGATACAACCTTATTCTGTAAAACTGTTAAGAAAGATCTGTTGATTTGTCAAATTTATGTAGATGACATTATTTTTGGATCAACAAATATTACGCTTGGAAAGGAGTTTGCTAAATGTATGCAGGAAGAATTTGAAATGAGCATGATGGGAGAACTGAGATTCTTCTTGGGAATCCAAGTCAACCAGACTCCAGAGTGCACCTACATACATCAAACCAAATATGTCAAAGAACTTCTGAAGAAGTTCAACATGGTTGATAGCAAAATGGCAAAGACTCCAATGCATCCCACAAGCACTCTAGGTAAGGAAGAGGTAAGTAAGAAGGTAGATCAAAAACTCTTCAGAGGTATGATAGGATCTCTTCTATACTTGACTGCTTCCAGACCAGATATTCTGTTTAGTGTTTGCTTATGTGCTAGATTCCAATCAGATCCTAGAGAATCACACTTAACAGCTGTTAAGAGGATTCTAAGGTATTTGAGAGGTACTGCTAATATGGGTTTGTGTTACAGAAGATCTGATGAATATTCATCAGTTGGATTCTGTGATGCTGACTATGCTGGAGACAGAGTTGAACGTAAAAGCACTTCTGGAAGCTGTCAGTTTCTTGGAAGTCATCTGATCTCATGGTACAACAAGAAGCAACCTACCATTGCACTATCAACCACAGAGGCAGAATACATTGCTGCTGCTGGATGTTGTACTCAGATGCTCTGGATGAAAAGTCAATTAGAAGATTATCAAATCTCTGAGAGTAATCTTTCTATCTTTTGTGATAATACATCTGCTATATGTTTGTCAAAAAATCCAATCTTGCATTCTAAGGCAAAACATATAGAGATTAAACATCACTTTATCAGAGACTATGTTCAGAAGGGTATAATTAATCTAGCTTTTGTTGATACAGATCATCAATGGGCTGATATTTTCACAAAACCCCTTGCTGAAGATAGATTTAAGTTCATTCTGAAAAATATTTGTATGGATTTTTGTCCAGAATAATATTTATCATAGGCAACCTCTCAGATGCAAAATGTTTAATAATCTGAAGTATTTCTTCTGTTCATTTACTCTATTCTGATTATTATTTCTGATGTGAAAATCTGAACTAACCATCTTTAGAAGATCTGAACGTGGCTAACGTTTCATTTCTTGAGAGAATTCAGAACAACATGCAAGCAAACACGTGTCCCACAAAATCTGATGAGGTGGCGTGTGCACAACTGAAAAGACGTTTGAGGTGAAATTTGAATAGTTAATATCTTGGTTTTCCCCCCAAATCTGTCAGAAGCATTTATTATTTGAAATGATTTTATTCTTTTTAATTAATGCTGATCAAACGTGCGTTTTTCTGTCTCTTGGTGTGTCTTTGTGTTTAGTATAAATACATGCTGTGTATTCACTTTCACACTTTTCACTCTCAGAATTTTCATGCGCTTTCATCTTTTGTTCTCTCTTCATAAAAATTCAAAACCTAAGTGTTCCAAAAAGCATTCTTCAATGGCGTCTTCTTCATCAACAACTGCTCAGTTTCAATCCACAATGGCTGCTGTAACTTCTGATAACCAAGGTGTTGTTCCATACATTCCTCCACAAAGAACTCTTCTCACACCTGTTGAACAGTTAGAAGTATTGTGTGAATCCATGGTTGAGTTTGATTCACTGGCTGACAATGGGTTTGATTTTCGCTCCATTGTTAGAGCTCAAGGTTGGGTGAAATACTTTGACAGACTGTTTGGACCAGTTTACCCTTTGCTTGTTAAGGAGTTCTGGATTCATGCATCTGTGTATCCAAAGTTTATTCTTTCATCTGTGCTGGGAAAGAAGATCATAATCACAGAGGATCTGATTAGAAAACTGATAGGTTATGAAGAAACAGATGGTGTTTCACATCTGCCAGCTGGACGTGTTGATATGGATGAAGTTTATGAGGAGGTTATGACTACTGGACAAGCCTCTAACAGATTCAAAGATCTGAAGCCAGATTACAAGATCTGGGCCAAGATCTTCATGGGATGCATACATCACAGAAAGTCAACAAATTCCCCAGATTATGTCAACAATGAACAAATCTATTTTATGTACTGCCTGAGTCAGAGCAACAAGGTAGATCTGCCTTACATTTTGTTCATGCATCTGTGGAACCACATAAATGCATCCAGAGAATCTGTGAAAGAAAAGAACCAGAAGATCAGGAATTGGATACCTTTTGGAAGGCTGATCTCAGATCTTCTCACTGAAAATGGTTTAGTGGCTGCTCTGTATGATGCTGGTGTTACATAGGAACTAGAGTTCATTATGGGAAAGCCTCTGAACGCTAAGAGCCTTCTGAGACTAAAGATTGTAGATGAACTTACCACTGCTCCAAAGAAGTTAAACATGTCTGATCTGAATAAAAGGGTTCCAGTATCAGACTTTCCTCTATTCTTTACTGAGGAGCCAAGACACATCGTTCTGATGTATATATAGGATTGCAAAAAGGAAGGAGTGCCTGTACCTGCAAACGTATTTCAACTTGTCAATCAACCCCTTCCAGATGCAGGAGAAGAAGAAGCAGAAGTTCCACTTCAGAGGAAGAAATCTAAGCCTGCAGCAGAATCTGAACCTGTCCAGAAGAAGGCGAAGACGGCTGAGAATCCCAAGAATCTGTTAAAGCGAAAGGACTCTGGCGAAGCTGCCTCTGCACCTGCTAAGAGGATTAAACACAAAGGTACTAAAGCTTCTGCTGTTTCTAAAACTGTTGTTATAAATGATTCTTCTATTAAGTCTGTTCCCAAACCACCTGTCACTCAAACAACATCTGTGGCTGCCCCCAGTTCTGTCTCCCCTCAGAAACAACCTACTGCTTCTGTATCAAAACCACCTCAACCCAAACTTCATATAAAACACTTCACTCCACGTCCTACACAAACAGTTCCTTCACCAACTGTTCCACAACAAACAGAACCACAACCATCAGAACCACCACAAAAATCTGATAAACAAAAATCTGCTCAACCACAACCAGAAAATCTACCAAAATCTTCTGATCATCAAGAAAAACAAACCACAGAAGATCAACCACAAAAAGACTCTGTCATACCACCATCAAACATTCCATCTTCAGAACCAATAAATATTCCATCTGATTCACCAACATCTGAACCACCATCAAAACCCACAAATACTTCTGAACCTCACGTACTTGAGACAGAAGCTCTTGATGTCACTCCTTTACAAACAGTGTTCCAAGTCTCTTCCACCTCCTGTTCACCAACAGCTTCATCAAACTCATCAGAATCAGACATTCATCCTGATTTTCTGATTAATCCATCTGACAAATATCCTGCTTCTGAACCTGAATCTGAATCAACCTTACCTACCAAAACTACTATTCCAGAACCTATGCCTCCACCTGCACCTTCACCTGAGATGATTATTCCTAGTTCCAATCCATCCTCATCTGGAATATCCTGTGCCCAAGTGTCTTCTCTATATCATAATTTATCTTATGGTTTCAAACTAAAAGATTTTTATGATAGAGTTGAACCTTCTGAACCCCTTAATCCTCTGAAACCAAAACTCAGCCAAGCTCTTCCATCTGTACTTCAATCGTACCTTCAATCTATGATAAATGAAGGATCTTTAGCCACAATATCTGCTACACCTGGTAAAGCTGCTGTTTCAGCTCTGCATTCTGCATCTGATAACACAGTTGCATCTGATAAACCATCAAACTCTGCCTTTGTACCATACTCTAATGCAGTCCTTGATGATGTTTACCCACGCACCAGACCTCAACCAAATCTGATTAATGCTTTAAACAGATCCCTTCCTCAGAAACCAGAAATTCCATTCTTCCCATATGTTCCCCCTCCTCTGATTTCCATTCCAAAATCATTCACACCACAAACTCCAAAGCCTAAACAGATGACTCTGGAAACCTTGCTTAAACCTCCACCCAGACTTAATATTGAACATTTATTTCAAACGTTTTTGCAAGAAATACAGATGTCTTTAGGTACTGTTCAGAAAAGATGTTCTGAATCTATGGATGCAAATGAGATTGAAATCATCTGGAAAGGATTTCTGAATAGATTCAACACTGTAGCTTCTAATCTGAAGAACATCTGTTCTGATGATGCAAAGCTCAGATCTGAAAGAAATCAATTCTGGATTGACAACAAGACTGAACCTCTGCTGTGTTTGGATGCTCCTCCACCTCCTCCTCCACCAGAACCAACTGCCCCTACACTAACTATGACTCTGGTAGAACCCTCTTCAGGATCTCCAGAACATATGGCAATTGATTCTGTTCAGGATACAGAAACTCCTTCATCTGAAATCAAGATAGAAAATCCAGATTTGGCAAACAAGATTGCTGCTCTGGAAGCTGGTCAATCTGAAATCAGATCTTGGATGGCGAAGCAAGACAAGAAATCTGAGGACATGTCAGAATGGATGACCAAACAAGATGAGAAGAATGAGACAATCACTAAGTTCATGTCAAAGCAAGAGCAATCACAATCTGAGATCACAGACCTATTGGAGATGCTTTTGTCTAAACACACTTAGATTTTTTTTTCTCATGTTTGTACATCTGTTACTTTTGCATCTGTATGTTTTTGTAATATCTTATGATGTACTTCTGCTCTGTTATGATGAATTGAATCAGAATGTTTTTCTCCATTGAATTATCTGCTATTGTTCCTTTTAATTGTCTTTGTTAAAAGTTTTTTTTTTACTTTTTGCTTATGACAAAAAAGGGGGAGAAAATAAAGATCTGAACTATTTAATATAATTTCACTAGAATGAATCTTCAGACATATCTATTCTTTCTAATATCTAAATTGACTATTTCAGAACTTTTGATAAGAATACTCTATAAAAGAACCTCTGAGTTTCTCAGATCATTTATCTTTTATCAAACTCTGAATCTTATATCTGCAAGATATTCTGACCCTTGATTATTACAAGACAAACAAGTTCTGACTCTGAAGATTTCTCAAGATAAAAAAAAAGGGAAGTTTCTATTCCTTTTTCATATTTAACTCAGGGGGAGATTCATCATCTCAGGGGGAGTTATAATTCTTTATGTTCAATTAAATAAAATTTCTAATACTTTTTGTCATCATCAAAAAGGGGGAGATTGTTAGAACACAGATTGGTTCTTAATAATTACTCTTTGTTTTGATGATAACTGCTAGGAAATTTATATTTAAGAATTATATACTCTAAAATTTGTTTGAGAGTTTTGCTGCAGATTAAAATTATATTAACTCTCTAGAAGCAAATCTGCCTTGAATACAAGAAGTTGTTCTGAATCTGAAGCGCCAGATGCAACCTACAGAAGAATCTGTTTGCTCCTTACAGAAGATCCTGAGCGTAGTCTCCAGAAGGATCTGAAGAAAGAAGCTCCAGAACATTCTGAGTCAGAAGCATCTGAAGATAATCAGAAGCATTTGAAGCTGAAGCATCAGAAGTAAAGAAGAATATTGATTGAAGAGTTTCTCAAAGCATTGACCTACAGAAGTTTCTGAAAGTACCTACGCTGCCAAGTACTGAAGTTCTGTGTCAAGATGCTCTGATGATCTACACGCTAGAAGCACACAACGCTGCAGAAGACTCTGATACAACATAGTTCTGAAACTCATCAGAAGACTCTGATCCATTCAGACTCTGAAGAACTTGCTAAAACTGAAGAAGTGTTTTCAAGAATGTATCCGTTGGAATCATTCAACGTCTCTTTCCTTATTTGTGCTAGACACACTTACACAGACAAAAAGGATTTATCTGTGCCATCTATTTCAAGGAAAGGTCAGTACATGTGAAGACAAAAAGGCTCAGACCTTTTGGACTCTCTTTTCAACGTGCATGCTTCAACTGCCTATAAAAGGAGTTTCTCACTTCATTCTTCAGTGACACATTTTTTAGCTACACACTTGCTGAAAAGAAATCACACATTCTATAAGCTCTCATTCTTATTCTTCATAGAATCATTGTACTTAAAACTTAAGAGAAAAATCACTGTTGTGATTATAGCTTTATAGAAGCATTAAAAACTCTTGTATTTAACTTACATTAATTTGTAAAGGATTTTCCTTAAGAGGATTCAGTGTGAATCAGTAGCTCTTAAGAAGACTAAGAACTGTAGTTCTTAGGTGATACTATTGTAATCAGTTTGATTTAATAGTGGATTAAGTCCTTGTTGAGAAAGGCAAATCACTCTGGAAGGGTGGACTGGAGTAGTTGTTTAACGAACCAGGATAAAAATAATTGTGTGATTATTTTCAAGTATTATTTTTCCAAACTTATTCAACCCCCCCTTCTAAGTTATATCTCACCTTCAGCAACTGGTAGTCTGGAAGCGTGAAGCAATGGTAAATGGGGTCATAGAATTGAACGAGCGCCATTAGAATCTCCTCATCTACTTGGAGCTCCAATAGAGGTAGAAGATTTCCATACTTGTTGCTAAACGACAAAGAATATTCAACTAGGCCTCCTAGTATTCTCAGATTGTCCAATTTTAGGCTTCTGAATGTGCATTTTGGAGTTTTTTCTTTCTTTCTTGTGTCCATTACAAGTTTGCAAAAAAGTTAGGGCTCCTTTGAATGTTAACAAAAACAATGAGATGCAATGCAATTGTTTTTAAGAAACTCAGAAGATTGATTTGCAAAAGGAACACTTTTTGGCACAAAACCTTACTTCATTAATATTGGAAAAAGTTACAACTTTAAAGTACAATACAAGAGACTAAAATACACAGGAAAAAGACTAGGCCCTAGAGTCTCCACAGAGTCTAGCTAGAAAGGTCCTATCTGCGCATCCTCTTCTGTCTCTTCAACTCTGCATTCTCCAATACTAGCTTGTCGACGATTCTCTTCCAAGCACCGGATATAGGTGGGACGTCAGAGTACTCATGGGTACTAAGCACGGGCTGAACATTAGAGAAAAATAAATTCTCTTGTGCCATGTATCTGTTAATAACCCTCCTTTCAAGTAACTCAATCAAATCATCCTTCTCTTTCAGCTGTCTTTTCATCTCCATCTGCTCGGAATGAATGACATGGTACTTGTCCTCCCAAGTATCTCGCTCAAGCTTCAATCTAGCCAAAGTTTCCTAGTATTCCTCCATTTGCTCAACAGGAATGATAGAGGAAGAAGCGGAAACAATATGCAAAGGTCTCTCTGAGAGATAAGGCATCTTGAGATCATGGGCTCTAGAACAGACCCATTACGTGAAAGGCTCAAATGTTATACAGTTCTTCTTCCCTAGATCAATATTGGTCTTCTTATGGATAGTTATCCAAGCATCTGCAACGCTATCTCTAAATCTCATACTAGCTTCTGCGTTGAGGTAGAAGAAACCTGTCAACAAGACATTGCTAAGCTTTTCCTTCATGGGAAACCCAAACTGACGTCTAACAAGGATAAGGTTGTAATCTATTCCTCCTAGTACACTGTGAAGAGGTACTTTGGGAAATGAACCACAACTGTCGATGATCACTCCTTTGTCGTAAGCGGGGTCATACCAATGTACACTAGTCTGTGTCAGGGCCATGAGCCTTTGAGACCACCTTAGTCCATTTGGATTTTCCTTGAAAAGATCTGTTCTCGACAAATGTGCAACAAACCATCTATACAATAGAGGAGCACAACATAGGATAGTTCCATCTCCTTTGAGAGTCCTATAGTGAATAGAATGGTACATATCTCTAAGCAAAATAGGTACGGTATTAATAATGATGAAGATCTAGATAGCGTTGATGTCAATGAAATTTTCTTCTTCGAGGAATGTCATACCCTAATTTTTGACCCTAAGATTCTGTTTTGCATCATTTGCATAGCATATCATGCACTTCATCTTGCATAGTGTTCGAAATATCAATTAGAATAAATTTGTTGGATTTACAGACAAACCGGTCTAAATTTATTTCAAAATATGACAAAACGCTATATTTTTCCAATATGTTTATTTCACGTTGATTATTTTGGTGTGTTCATTTTATTTTTTCGAGAACTTTTTTGCCCGACTTTTTATTTTGTTTTTAATCATTTTTATTTAAATAATCATTTAATTTATTTAGATTTAATTAGATATTTATAGTAAATTTTTATTTTTATTAATTAATTTTATTTTTAATTTATTAATGTTTTCTTTTTAAAAAACATAAAAACATAAATTGTAATTCTTTTTATTTTTGTCTTATCATAAAAAAACACAAAAATATGATTTTTAATTATTTTTATTCTTGTCTTATTATAAAAAAAAATACAAAAACATAATTTTTAATTCTTTTTATTCTTATCTTATCATAAAAAACACAAAAACATGATTTTTAATTTTTTTAATTCTTGTTTTGTCATAAAAAACACAAAAACATGATTTTTAATTCCTTTTATTCTTGTCTTATTATAAAAAAATAAAAAAATATTGTGTTAATTGTTATTATCATTCTTGTCTATTTTCTAGTCCTATATATATGCATTAGAAAAAACAAAGAGGACACACAAGATAATCACTCCCAAGCATAATGTATTCACACATTACAAAGGGTGAGTGCATACATTGCAAAAACATAGACAACAACAACTATCACACGCTCACAAAAGAAATTGCTGCATAAAGAGGAAAGGCATTTGAGTCATATCTATATAGAGCCCAAGTTTCATCTTATTCGCATTACCGCCGAAGACGCGTCGGACGGACTCCGACAGGTAAGTTCCCTTCACCTTCGTGCGTTGCTCAGTTGTTGTTTCTTTGCGAATTACTCGAATTCTTCTTTAGCTTGTGTTATTTGCTCCAATTTGATTCGTATTGTATGAATATTATGAAAACATTTGTTTGGTGATTAATTTGGGGGTTCTTCTGATCGAGACAAACCACGTGTGAGAGGGAGAAAGTACTGGGCAATATCTTTTGTCCATTTCCTTTTTTTCTCTGACATGCAACGTTGTTGTTGTTGATGTGGGTCCGTGTGGGCCTAGTCCCATAGCCCATATTTCATTTTTTTTCTAACACACCCTTATTTGTTTATCTTACACTATATTGTTTTTTCTCAACTTTTAATCATTACTATATTTAATTAGTCTTTTATTAGATTCTAATTTTGAAATTATAATGTGTTTTAATTAGAAATTTAGTTCGTTATTGAATAGTTTGTTCTTACTAACTAGGAGTTTTAATAGGAGATTAGGGCGTTTTTTTTTAAGTTTATTGGTGATTAACTCCTAATTAATATATGTGGCCTTTATATTTGGATTTTTATTTGAGGATTGTGATTGATTGTTTGGTAGTTTCTCGAGCACTTTGATTGCTTCGTTTAAAGTTGTGACACTCCTGGTGAATCATGATAAAGATTGGAATTCAAGATTTGGCGTGCATAGATAATCATTTTTTTTCATGATCGCTTAGAATATTGGGTCAACCTTATCTTCAATAAATTGAATCAATATAGGCTTTAGGCTTTGACCTCTATTGTATGATAACATTAGGTTAGACTTTTCCGTTAATCTTATTTTAGATTCATAAAATTAGGTTAGTTCCATTAGGAAGTTAACTTAGACAACCTAAAATTAGGTTCCCCTTTTCCATGAGAGAACTAGACGTGAGTCATCCCTAGTTGTGATGTAATTATCCTACCCCGTGACATTATTGAGAAAGATGTTGTTTTCTTTTCCACTTGAGAGAGGTATGTGGTAGACTCGTCAATTCTATATATGAGTTAGAGCCTTTCTCTTAATGTGAAGCAAAGATCCATCTTCCATATGTTTGTGGTGGTTTAAGTTGAGTGTTCTCCTTAAGATGACAACTTTCCTCTTCTCCTAAAACCAACCAACAAACATTGTTTACCCTTAGTGAGGGGAACTACGAATGCTCTGATTTCATTCCCGTCAGGATATGTAGGCACGAGATGCGATGTCTTGGTGAGCATACTTAGATATAACCCCTTTAGGTCTCCTTCTATTTTTTCACCCTTTAGCAGACAAAATAACAAATAACACAATAAAACAAGAGGTTCCTGTAGAGTACTACAGATGCTTAGAAAGCTAATACCTTCCCTTTGTATAACCAACCCCCGAACCTTAGATTCTCTTTTGCTTTGTTTTTCCATTGCATATTTATGGGTTTATTTGCTCTTTTTCCCTTCCCTTGGATAAATTAAAGATCGGTGGTGAATTAAGATTTGTGATTCAAGTTAATCAATAACTTGATATCCGATTCTCACCGCAACAGAAATGGCAACTTCACTAGGGATTTCTTAAGGGTTCCCCCTAACTTGTTTATTTGTGTTTTTTGTATATCTATATATCTGTTTATCTGTATGTTTCTGCTTTGGTTTGTTACTTTTGTGTGGTGAGATAAGTCCTACACCCGGACTTGAGTGCACTTATGATAGGAAGGTGATATATTCAAGGAGGGTTATAGGGAGTTGATTCCCGACCAAGCTGATTTGAGAAATTACCACTCAGTTGAGGCCCTCTTGAGAATAGTAATGTTAAACGATTATTTGTGAAAACACTTATTATTTTTGACCTAGGAGCCCATGACACTGAGAACCTTTAGTTACCCTTAACTCAACTTTGCCTAATTAGGGTGTAGTGTGATGACTATGAGGGAGTAGTCACAAAATAGTTTATACGTGATACTACACTCAAAAGAGATTCTCTTGAGAATATTATTAATTATCAAGTATTTGGGAAATTGATAATATCTGAAGGATGGACTGATGACTTTGGGAACTTTTTAGAACCCTTGTTCTGCAGGTACGAATAAAACCTTAGTCCACACCATTTGGGATGGGTAAACTATTACTCCAGGCTCGTTGATTTTCAAACCTAAGTCTTTGCCTATTTGAATGTATTTGTGTATATGTGGATCTGTGTATACTTGTGTTTGAGCATACATGCACTCATAAACATCATGTTTATAAAAGTTTCATGGAATTCAAAGCTTTTGTTTACAAACATTATAGGTTTTACCATGAATTTTGAAATTATACTCTATTTTCAATAAAATTAGATTTTTAGTTGTCAAAGTATTATCCACTCTGTGGTGTTTGCAAACATAACCTTTGAGTTCCTTGAAACCTATCTGCATTGGTGCATTTGCATTCGTCATTAGCATCACATTCTCTGCATTCCAGGTTCTCACTCTTGCTTCTTTCTTCAGTAGAAAAACTGTCGCATCACTACGGTACTCGGGCCAGTCAAAGAAAGAAGATAGATAACAATGAGCAAGAAAACCATGAACTCCGTAAGAAAGTGACTACTTTTAGGGCTGGTATGGAAAGTCTTCCTACTTTGGTTGAAACTCTGGTTGCTACTCAAAATAAAATTTCTCCTCATATTTCTCAGGCTCCGCTTCAAAAGACCGTGATTTCTGAAATCATTTCAATGCCCATTCATGTGACTCCTGTTAGTTCTTCTAGCAACTCTAAGAAGCTTATGGAAGGTTTTCCCAAGAATAAGGAACAAGTTATTATTCCTATTTCACGAGAGAAACATGGAGGATCTCGTAGCAAAAGTAAACAACATGTGTATTAGTTTGGCCCAATCCCAATGGCTTATGCTAAATTATATCCTGCTTTAATACAGAAGAATCTGGTGCAAACAAAGACTCCGCCGGCCATCCCAAAGAATCTCCCATGGTGGTTTAAGTATGATCGTTTTTTCCATTTCATCAGGGGGCACCCGATCATGATATTGAACATTATTTTGATTTGAAAGTTGAAGTACAAAAGTTAGTGCAAAACAATATGTTGTCTTTTAAAGATTCTGGACCCAATGTCTCAACAAGTTTGTTACCCAAGTATGGAAATGCTGTTGAAGGATATCTCAGAAAAAAATGTATCTCTGACGTGAATTCAATAAGAGGGTCTTTAGTGGATATGCACGTCGATTTGTGTAGGCTTACCCGCTATGAGCATAATCACACTTCTTGCAAAATTTGTTCAAAGAATCCTTGTGGATGTTCTGTTGTGAAGAGAGATCTCCAGGATATGTTGGATAAGAAACTTCTTCATATCACTAGAGAAAGGGTGAATGTCATAGTTCCACATTTTAATATGCCAGAACCAATGATGATTACATGCAACAGTGAGAAATCCTTTCTCGTGCCTTATGGATACGATGCTACCATGTTGGAAGATGATAAGAAAGCTTCTGTTGATGTTGCTCATGCCGCTCAGATAATTCTGAATTGTCAATTACAGTTTCATTAGAGAACACATCAGAGTCATCCAATCCTAATGACTTACAGTCAATTGTGGTCCTATTTTATCCGAGACTCGGTATTGGCACCCAGAAAGACCAGAGCCATGAAATCTCATCCTTCTTGGTTCAATCCATATACTAGTTGTGCATTTCGTGATGAAGCAGTGAGACATTCGATTTAAGAGTGCAGGGTTTTCCAAGAAAAAGTCCAAGAGATGATCAATGATGAGGTGTTGACTCTCAAGGGAAGAAGCCCAGCTGTGAATGGAACACCTTTATGTTGGTGGATATGAAAACTTAAGAGAGTCCTTTCAAGTCAGTGAAATCAGGAGGAAAACTCATTCCCAAGATCATAAAGCTGTTTGTTTGTTTGCTTGCATTTGTTATTATTTCTTTAATTATAAAAGCATGATTTGCATGTAAGAACTTGTTTGTTTTGAATGATTAATGCAATAAATATGTTTGTCTTAAAGAAATCCATTTGTATTCACTCATAAAATGTTTTTTCATGTTTTATAATGCCAACTTTACCCAATCTCTTGCTTTGATAGAGAATTAGGAGGAGGATGACGAAAGTGAAAATGCAAGATCTCTTAATGTATGCTTTAGAGTAAAACCCTGTTAATGATGTAAGGCATTGTTTCAAATCCCCAAACACCGGAGATATAAGGGAGATAAACCATCGTTAACCCCTTTGAACCTTGAAATAGGAGTTTTCTTTTCCTTACATACAAAAAACCCTCAATTTTTACCTGGGGCAGAGTGGTTTTCAATTAAATTGATCGAGCGTCCAGACTCTAAAAAAGGAGGAGTGAATATTCGAGAATCTATTTCATCTATTCCTCACATATTAGGAGGCTGGAAGTCAAAAAACCACAATGATTATCCCTCGACTATCTAAAGAGTGAGGCAGTCACAATCCTTTCAAAAGGGTCAAAATAACCTAGAGTCACACGACTTGTTCATAAATAAAAAAAATGAAAAATGAAAAAGCCCGCTAAGTCAAAACCTATGAAGGAGACTTAGACAAAATTGAGGCATCCCGCTGGACTTAAAAGTCAAATCCAAAGACTCCGTCCAGGAAAAAGTTAGGGAATAAAAACAAAATAATAATAAAAGGAAACACGAAAAGCAAAAACAAAGGATCACCAAGAAAAATCCACAATAAATAACAAAGTCGTGTGATCAAACACCAAAAGCAAAAAGGTGAGTGATTGCCATGTCCAAAGCCTTAGTGGTTTCTCAACCTTATCAAAACTCCTCTTGAGAGATGAGTGCTCGTGTCAGGTTAACTGAAGGTATGATTAGAGAACATCACGAAGAATGGGTGGGCACAAATAATCTTTGAGCCTTATATTCTTTGTTTCTTAAGCCATGAACCAAGACACGATACAACCCTCAAAATACATAATTGAAGCAGGGTTTATTTTGAAAGCGTACTTGACGAGATAACGTTTCCTAACTCCTATGAGCTAAGCTCAAAAGTTGTGTTGGCTTTGTAAAATTAATTAATTTCCTATCCTAACTAGTGATTTGGTCACAAGTTATTGTGATATCTTTTCAATAAATAAATAAAAACTTCAAGATAAGCATGTGTGTTGCATTGGCAGTTTCAGAATTAACATTTTTTTGCTCGCTAATATTGCTTGGAATCATAGAAGCTTGCATTCGAACAACAATGATGAGGTTAATCTTTTGAACTTAAAACTCTAATAAATAAAGGGAGAAACATTCCAAGAATGATCATATCCAGGGGCATGTTGTCCGAAGACTCTGCCGACCAGGGGAAAGTTTGTTTCTTAGTTGTTGCTTTCACAGACTAACCCTTCATAAGGGGCAAGTTTAAAGTTTCAGCTATACAGAATGCAGTCAATGTGGGGCAGTTACGTCAAGATTCGACAAATCTCTCCAAGAGTTGGAAGATATTGGAACATCATGGATTCCAAGTTTTCTGTAAAATCCTCTTGGAATGACTTTCTTCTCATAAACTATGTGATCTTGGAGAATTTGAGAATTAAAGATTATTTTATCCATTCACAATAAATGTTGTTCGAAATGGCGGCCACCACGCAGTTCATCAATGCAGAGCTAATTTGTTCTTGTAGAATTCTTCACCCATACCCCAAAGAGCTCATGTCTCAAGTGGTGTGATGATTCCCCATTAAGTCTATACCACAAGTAGTCATGACAATTCCCCGGTGAATCTCCACTTCAAGCAGTTATGGCATGTCTGGTGCAAGATTTCCCCTATTGGTAACCTAAGCATCCACCAGTGAATCTCCTTGGCTTTAAACTTCCCGGTGAAGTGGATGTTATTTCAATCCTCTGTGGATTTCTTACAACTTCAATCTTCCCCATCAAAATGGATGTTTATTTCATCCCCATGAAGTCTCAAATCTGACATCTTAAGCTTGTAACATTGATCCGAGCTTCCCCATTAAAATGGATATTTATTTTATCCCTTGTGAGGCCTCAGCTCTGGCATCTTCAATTACAACTTCCTTTCAGACTACTTCAGTTTGTCATAGATATTTATTTTATCTTCAATGAAGCCCCTCTAATCATGAGTTTGACACATTCCCAATGGATCTTTCTCATCTCCAACAGAGTAGCAGGGTCTATCTTGAAATTTCCTAATTGAAGTCATGATGTTCATCCTCAAGTGAAGTGCTCTCTTTTCCCCAAAGAAGTTTAAAGCCTTGCAGCAAGACTGTGATTCCACGTGTGGATTTCCATTCACCCCAATGATGCTTCTATGTTGTGAAGATGGGCCAAGTATCCATGTTGAGATGTTTATTTTATCTCTAATTTACTTCTCCTTGTTTGTTTTATCAGCATAAGCATAACATAACATAACATACATTCATTCATATGGATACATGGCATCTGTTCATTTTGCATTTTTGTGTTTGTTTGTTTGTTCACTTTGGCCATGTTTATCCCCAAGTGATTGAGTTTGTCTTCTCCCTCCAAGTTGAGTCATCAGTCCTAAGTAGAAAGAGCACATACTTTCTAATTCCCCATTGAGTTCGATCCTCATGGAAGATGGTTTCTTTAGTTTTCTTTTCCCTTTTCAGATAAAGATAAACCCCAGTTGAGTTCATTCCTTAACAGATAGAGTCTTGCTTGATCGTTTCTCTTTAGTTATTTCCTGAATTGAACTTTGGTCCCTGATAATCACAATTTTGAGTATCTCTAGGCTTTTGAACTTGGATCGAGCGTGCATTTATTTTGCACTTTCCCCCCGGGAAGAATCTATTTGAGGATCACCATTGAAGATAAAATATTTCTCACGCGGTGTTACAACATTTTCTCAACAATTTATACCCAGACAACAAGTGGCAGCTCTTTATTTGAGCAGCTTGTTTCATTCGCAGGTTTTCTATTTGGATAACAAATTGCAGTCTCCTCAAGGCAATTTTTCTATCCCCAGCAAATTATGAGGTTATCAACTTGTTCTCCACCAAATGGCGTCTCTCCAGAAATCTGTCAGAGAAGTTTGTTGAAGACTTTACAAGTATTTCTCTTTATTTGAGAATTCCTGATACAAGGACTTTATTTGCTTCAATGTAACTTCAAACTACAGTAATACTGATCCTCAGTGATGTTCTCCCTAGTGAGTCCACTATTCAATTTGCTTCCATCAAATGGCATCTCTTCGAGAAGTTTGATGAAGATTCATATGATCTTTCTCTTTATTTGAGAAGACATACTTTGCAAATCAACTGACTTGCATCTCTTTTAGATCCCCGAAAATGTTTTCTAATCTCCAGTAAATCATGGATCCCCGCTGAAGTCGTAAATCTCCAGTAAAATTTCAATCCCCTGTGAAGATACTCTCCCATAAGTATTCACCTTTCCAGGAAGAAACTGAGACCCGTTCACGGTATACAACCTTGAAGCGTGGGGAGGTTTATTTTACCATTTTCAAGTGGAATACTTGATTAAAGAAGAAACTGAGACTCGTTCACAACATACAATCTTGAAGCATGGGGAGGTTTATTTTACCCTTTTCAAGTGGAATACTTGATTAAAGAAGAAACTGAGACCCGTTCATGGCATACAACCTTGAAGCGAGGGGAGGTTTATTTTACCCTTTTCAAAGAAGAAACTGAGACCCGCACATGGCGTAAAACCTTGAAGCAAGGGGAGGTTTATTTTACCCTTTTCAAATAACAAACTGAGACTCGTTCATGGCATACAACCTTGAAGCAATGAGAGGTTTATTTTATCCTTTTCAAGTGGAATACTTGATCAAAGAAGAAACTGAGACCCATTTATGGCATACAACCTTGAAGTGATGAGAGGTTTATTTTACTCTTTTCAAGTGGAATACTTGATTAAAGAAGAAAATGAGACCAATCCGTGACTTATGACCCGAGGCGTGGGAAATTTTATTTACCCTTTCTAAATAAACCATTTAGTTAAAGAAGAAGCTTAATTATATTTTGACCATGAAAGCTTATTTTTGTTATTACCTTTTCTTAGGCTATCATATGTTGGTAGTAGGTTATCCATCTTTTCAAGTTTCTTGCCTGTTGTTTAGGCTACCATGTTCTTGGTAGTAGGCAATACACACCTTTGTTCTATTTTGGAGATACCGTGTGTTTAAGCTATCCCCAATGGTGGTTAAGTTCCTTTTCTCCGATGGAGTTGAGTCTCATCCCTAGTGAGGTTGCAACTTTCCCTGTGGAGTCTTGCTAAGTTGTTCCTCGTCGGGCCTTCCTTTCTTTAACTACGTTTCAGTGTTTTCTGTATGCAATTATTCCCTGTGACGTCATTCCTCGTAAGATTTTGGTCTTGTATATCATATCATATCATAAGCATTTTGTGGCGTCTTAGGGCCAAAAATTGTGCATGTTTGTATTTAAGTCTCTCCTATCACGTCGAGACGAAGATTTCAATCTCCGTATCTCTAGATAGAAGAAACTTAAATAGGGGCATCTGTCATACCCTAATTTTTGACCCTAAGATTCTGTTCTGCATCATTTACATAGCATAACATGCACTTCATCTTGCATAGTATCCAAAATGTCAGTCAGAATAAATTTGTTGGATTTACAGACAAACCAGTCTAAATTTATTTCAAAATCTAACCAAACGCTATATTTTTCCAATATGTTTATTTCACGTTGATTATTTTGGTGTGCTCATTTTATTTTTTCGAGCACTTTTTTGCCCGACTTTTTATTTCGTTTTTTAATCATTTTTATTTAAATAATTATTTAATTTATTTAGATTTAATTTGATATTTATTAAATTTTTATTTTTATTAATTAATTTTATTTTTGATTTATTAATGTTTTCTTTTTAAAAAGATATAAAAACATAATTTTTAATTCTTTTTATTCTTGTCTTATCATAAAAAACACAAAAACATGGTTTTTAATTCCTTTTATTCTTGTTTTGTCATAAAAAACACAAAAACATGATTTTTAATTCCTTTTATTCTTGTCTTATTATAAAAAACAAAACAAAAAATTGTTTTAATTGTTATTATCATTTTTGTCTATTTTCTAATTCTATATATATGCATTAGAAAAACAAAGAGGACACACAAGAGAATCACTCTCACGCATAATTTATTCACGCATTACAAAGGGTGGGTGCATACATTACAAAAGTAGAGATAACAACTATCACACGCTCACAAAAGAAATTGCTGCATAAAGAGGATGAGAACTTGCGTCATACATATATAGAGCCTAGGTTTCATTTTATTTGCATTACCGCCGAAGACGCGTCAGACGAACTCCGACAGGTAAGTTCCCTTCACCTTCGTGCATTGCTCAGTTGTTGTTCTTCTTTACGAATTACTCGAATTCCTCTTTAGCTTGTGTTATTCGCTCCAATTTGATTGGTATTGTGTGAATATTATGAAAATCTTTTTTTGGTGATTAATTTGGGGGTTCGTCTGATCGAGACAAACCACGTGTGAGACAGAGAGAGTATTGGGCAATATCTTTTGTCCATTTCCTTCTTTTTTTTCTGACATGCAACATTATTGTTGTTGATGTGGGTCCGTGTGGGCCTAGTCCCATAACCCATGTTTCTTTTTTTCTTTCTAACACACCCTTATTTGTTTATCTTACACTATATTGTTTTTTCTCAACTTTTAATTATTACTATATTTAATTAGTCTTTTATTAGTTTCTAATTTTGAAATTATAATGTGTTTTAATTAGAATTTTAGTTCGCTGTTGAATAGTTTGTTCTTACTAATTAGGAGTTTTAATAGGAGATTAGAACGTTTTTTTTTTAAGTTTATTGGTGATTAACTCCTAATTAATATATGGGGCCTTTATATTTGGATTTTTATTTGAGGATTATGATTGATTGTTTGGTAGTTTCTTGAGCACTTTGATTGCTTGGTTTAAAGTTGTGACACTCCCGGTGAATCGTGATTAAGATAGGAATTCAAGATTTAGCGTGCATAGATAATTATTCTTTCTCATGATCCCTTAGAATATTGGGTGGACCTTATCTTCAATAAATTGAATCAATATAGGCTTTAGGCTTTGACCTCTATTGCATGATAATATTTGGTTAGACTTTACCGTTAATCTTATTTTAGATTCATAAAATTAGGTTAGTTCCTTTAGGATGTTAACTTAGACAACCTACAATTAGGTTCCCCTTTTCCATGAGAGAACTAGACGAGAGTCATCCCTAATTGAGATGTAATTCTCCTACCTTGTGACATTGTTGTGAAAGATGTTGTTTTCTTTTCTACTTGAGAGAGGTATGTGGCATACCTGTCAATTTTATATTCGAGTTAGAGCCCTTCTCTTAGTGTGAAGCAAAGATCCATCTTCCATATGTTTGTGGTGGTTTAAGTTGAGTGTTCTCCTTAAGATGAAAACATTCCTCTTCTCCTAAAACCAACCAACAAACATTATTTACCCTTAGTGAGGGGAACTACGAATGCTCTGATTCCATTCTCGTTAGGACACGTAGGCACGAGATGCAATGTCTTGGGAAACATACTTAGAAATAACCCCTTTAGGTCTCCTTCTATTTTTTCACCCTTTAGCAGACAAAATAACAAATAACACAATAAAACAAGAGGTTCATATAGAGTACTACAGATACTTAGGATGTTAATACCTTCCCTTTATATAACCAATCCCCGAATCTTAGATTATTTTTTGCTTTGTTTTTCCATTGCATATTTATGGGTTTATTCGCTCTTTTTCCTTTTCCTTGGATAATTAAAGATCGGTGGTGAATTAAGATTTGTGATTCAAGTTAATCAATAGCTTGATATCCGATTCTCACCACGACAAGAAAGAGGACCAAACCATATATGAGTAATGCAAGGACTACTTCAAAAGCATCTAGGCTATTTTCTTTGGCAAAGAGAGCAGCTTTTCTTATAAGAGATACAACAGGTAGACCTCTGAGTCCATACTTGGAGACGAGATTGGCTTTGACTTCGGAAGCTTTTAGGTAGATGGCATTTGCAATGTCTTTTGGTTAAGAGAACTTCTCCAAACCACTGAACGACTTTTTGTCCAATACTGGCAGACTAATGTGATATGAGTACTCTCCCAGAGTTGGGACGAGTTGATAGCCGGGAAAGGTGAAACAGTGATATAGGAGGTCATAGAATTGCACAAGAGTGTTGAGAACTCCTTATTGCATCTTGATCCTGACAAGTCCCAATAATATTCCATATCTCTTTCCGAAATCTTCAGGACAAGACACTAAGGCCACCAATTTCCTTAATTCTGTCAAATTCAGTTTCTTGAAGTTGTACTTTCTAGTGTTTCTTTTTCCAAAATTCATGACCTAATTTTTTTTGCAATAAAGAAGATAATTGAATTTCTCAAAACCAACTGCATGAATACTTATGATGGGATGATGAGATGATGCACAAGCAACACATACATAAGTATTCACATAATTACATATATAATGCATATGCAAACAAACAAGGGTCCTAGGTTTAGGTTACAAGCATCGAGCCATGGTATACCCTTACCGATTGATATGTATTATGGTTTGTTTGTACCTGCACAACGGGTTCTACAAGGTTCTCAGAGTCATGGATAAATCTTTTGGATATTATCAACCTACATGACTACTCACGTGAGTAAAAAATATTCTTAAGATAAACTCGTCTGAGTGTAGTATAGCGTAGCAACCATTCGGGACTACTCCCTTACAGTCATCGCACTACGTCCTAAAAGGCCAAGTGGGGTAAGTGGGTAACTAAAAGTTCTCTCAGTGTCATAGACTCCCAGGTGTCGCTACCGCGAAAATAAGGTGCCGGAAAAACAGAAGAGTCACCACCTTTCGTTATTTATCCCACAGAGAGGGAAAGGAAACGATCGGAAAAACCTGACAAAAAGGTATAAGACAAGGTCATCGCAACCATTGTCTGGTCTCGGGAGTCGGTTACGCAAGGGGAAGGTATTAGCACCCCTCACGTCCATTGTACTCGATGGGATCCATGCTTGGTGTGTTTATCTGACGGGTTGGTTTAACTATCTACGCTAAAAGTCTGGTTTGAAAAGGAAAGAAAAATGACTCGGCAGAACACAGCAGTTCTATGCCTACGTATTCCCGTCTGGAACGAGAAATCAGAGTCAACGTAGTTCTCCTAACTATGGGTTAAAAAAGGGGTAAGGTTGCTCGCCGAGATATCGTATCTCGTGGCTACGTACTTTCACACGACGCGAAAGATCAGAGCAAACGTAGTTCGGGATACTACGGGTAACCGGGTTGTTCTCGATCATACAGGGCTGAGAGAAAGGATTGATGATACTAGCGTGTGCATTCTAGCAGTTAGGTGTATGTTGCTCGCTCGTCAGAGACTTAGGCGTTACCTGTTTGCGGTAGAACGTACGTAGTATGTCGGGGTTTTAAAGGTATGGGAACCTATGGGAACTAGGACTACGGTCTGGTCTCAATTGCGCTAGGGCAAGAGAAAGGGATATTAGTCGTCAGCGGGAAAGTCTCGATCGCACAACAGTGAGAAAACAGAGAAGTTAGTTGTTAGTGTGCTCGCTAGGATATCGCATCCTATGCCTACATATTTTCGTCTGGTACGAGAAATCAGAGCAGCTGTAGTTCAGCTAACTACAGAAAAAGAGGAAAAGGGAAAAGGGAGCTCGCTAGGATCATCGCAATCCTATGCCTACGTACTCTCGTCTGGTACGAGAAAACAGAGCAAACGTAGTTCGGCGCTACAGGAAAGCAAGTCTCGATTGCACAGGGGCAAGAGAAGGGGTCTCGATCGCCTGAATGCGAGAGAAAAGGGTTACGATCGCGCGGGGGCGAGAACAAAGAGGAAGCAGGCATAACATGCCTAAACGGGAAGGAACTCGGTACACACACGCGAGAACCTAAGGCGTAGGAGCGAATGCGTCGTATGTCACCCAAAGGGTACCACACTAAACACTCTAGACGATTGAGAGAAAACCCCTCAACCACCATTTCCTAAGTATCTAACGCTGCAGCTCACAACACTGACGGTTGCACGAAGACTTGAATGAGAAAGATGTTATCGAACGAAGCGGCTCCGTTGGCCCTTGACACTGTGCGCAAGCTCCATTCCAATCTCCTCCTCTCTGGGTCCTTGATGATGACGTTTGAATAAAAACCAATGTAACGCTAAACCGTCATGATTTGACTTATACGATAAATTAAACTCTAAGAGGTAGCATATTAATATCCGTGTCAAAGACAAGATAGAGAAATGATATCGAAAATCATTCTCCAATTGAATCATGTCACACGGCCAGCCCAGAATAAAATCAGAGTAAAATCAGATAGCAGAGAAATGAGGAGAGAAATTCACTAACAAACAGAAATAAAATTCTACTCCTAAAATAAGCAATAAACTCCTAATAGAAGAAATTCTAAGGAAATATTAAAAGGAAATTGCATGCAAAAATAGCATATAAATTCTATCTAAAACTCTATAATATCCTAAAAAAAATAGAATATAAATTCTAAAATATAAAATCTATATTAAAAATATGCTAAGAAATAATATCTAAGGAAAGTAGGAAATTCTAGGTAAAACTCTATAATCCTAAAAGAAAATGCTAAAGGAATATAAATTTTAGAATATAAAATCTATATTAAAAATATGCTAAGAAATAATATCTAAGCTATAATTCCTAAGAAGAAAAAATAGAAAATAAACTAAAATCTATTACAAGCAAACATCCAATACAAAGCAAAAATTAGAAAATAAAGGAAAGGGGGTACAACCTGAACAAGGGGGGTACAACCTGAAAAAAAAACCATTGGGCTTGAGCCCACAAGACATCAGCCAACAAAAAAAATAAAGAAAGAAACAGGGTGCGTTGCTAGGGACGGAGTGTGCAGGTCAGCAAATTCGTTGGGCCAAGGGTTTGTAGGCCCAAAACGACACACAGCTGGATGGGGAGTGCACATATGGAAAACGGAGGTGCATGAGTCAGAAAAAACAATTGGGCCACATGCCCAACTAACCTAAAGGGGGCCCCTTCGTCTTCCTTCTCCATCTGCCTCACCAAACCCTAGCTCCTCTCTTCTCAGATTCGCCGCCGTTACCCCCAACCAACCTCACAGTCTCCGTTTCAAAACAAACCACCACCAACCAGTACTCCCCTCTTCCATCACTTCCATCCTCCCTCACCGTCTTGTCCTCAAACCTCTCATCATTCCTCACAAACTAAGCAACCCAAACCTGTTAAAAAACCTAAACCTGAAGGAGTTATTTTACAACTGGAGATTGTGAAGAAATTCAGTGGAAGTTGATGCATGTTGATGATGTTTGGAGAAAGCGTTGTTGATCTAAAGAAACTAATGGAATATCTGAAGGTGTTAATAGAAGATCTTGAAGTTTCGGGGAAAAATCTTGAGGATGAACGCGGAGGTTTCTTGAAGGTTGATTGAGATCATGAATATCTTGAAGAAGATCTTGGATGTTGCAAAGTTAGCGTGTTGGTTCATTGTGAGGATACGAAAGAGGTTGAAGATTGTTCGTTGAGTTGTTGGATCTTGAAGTTTATTGCAAATCTGGAACGAAAATTTGATAGGCACTTGAAGAAAGTCTGATGAATGATTGGAGGTGATGAAGATCGCAAGGATATGTTGTTGCGTTGAGGATTTCAGGGAAAAAGATGAGGATCTGGTGATGAACGGTTGATGAAGCGATGACAGATTCTTGAAGTCGCCGGAAAAAAGTGGTTGAAGGTTCTTGGATGATGAACACGAAGATCTTGAAAGATTTCTGGGCGAATGTTCTTGAAGGTAGTTGATGAAATCTGGCAACGGTTTCTGGACAACTTGCATGAACTTGATGAACGGGATGAAGGTTCATGGATTTCGTATGAAGATGATGGAGTTTGTTGAAGGTTTATGGAAACTGGAAAACGAGATGAAGATCTTGATGAAAATTTTGAAGGAACTATGGTGGAGGTGGTGAAGAACACGGTGGAGCAGATGAATTTCTGAAAAAATTGAAGAACAATCTGGAGAAAGATGAAGATCGGATGAATTTTCCTGTGACAGTTGGATCTCCGGCAACGGTTACGGTTTATTTTTGGGCGTGGAGATTTCTCCGGTGAAGTGTCGCCGGAGTTTGCATGCCGTTCCGGTGAGGGATGAGTGGGTGGCTACGTGGAAGCCATGCAGAGAAGGAGAGTGAGGTGGGGACAGGTGGAAGCGTGATGTGGCGTGGAGAGAGAGAGAGAGAGAGAGAGAGAGAGAGCGACGTGGAAGCATGTGGTGAGAAACGTGGCGTGTGTGTGGCGGAAAGAGAAAGCACGAGGTGGCAAAGCAAGGACTGGGCCTGCGAAAATTGGACACTTGGCCTACAAAACTGACTCAATTGAAGACTTAATTGACTGAAACATGATAAAGAATGAATTAATGCTGGTTAAGACTAGTTAACAACTAAAACGAAAAATAATGCTAATGTTAACTGCTAATTAATCTAATTAAAATGAATTAAAGACTTAAGACTACTTAAAATCCTAATTAAAAATGATTATCAATTAAACTAAAATCTAATTAATACTCTAATAAATTTAAAATCTAATAAATTCTAAAAAGAAATAAACTAATCTAAAAAGAAATTAATTTCTATTAATTCTAAATCCTATTAAATTCTAAAAAAAATTATATCTATTAATAAAACCTATTAAACCTAAACAATTCAATTAATACCAAAACAAGAATTAAAACTATTAATTTCTAACAAATTCAATTAATATCTAAAAAAAAGAATTAAATCTATTAAAAATAGAAAAAAACTATTAAAACCTAATAATATCTAAAAATTAATCTAGAAAAATAATTAACCTGTTTAAAATCTAGAAATTAAGGGAAAAAATTCTAGAAAATGCAATAAAAGCCAATTAAATCATTTAAAAAAGATGCGAGAATATAGCGAAATAAACTGTAAAAACCGGACACCAAAATGTCCTAAAAAACAACAGCAAAAGCTGAAAACACCGAGACGAGCACAAATTCCCAAAATAAATCCTCGTATTCGAACTGACCTGAAATGCCTGAAACGTGATAAGAGGGCTGTAATCCCGATAAAATCAATCTGACTGAAAAAATGCAATGAATGCGTTATGCAAATGCAAATGCAAAATGAGTCGAAACATAAGCCAAATAACGAGAAATGGTTGGTCAAATTTTGGGGTGCAACAGCTGCCCCTATTCAAATGGCTTGGACCTGAAGGGTTGAGAAGCGAACGACTTTCAAACATTCAAAGGTAGAAGAAGGTTGAATACCAAGGAACCCGGAAATTTACCAACCTGCAGAAATAAACTGCAAAAACTGCTTGGGGAACGAATATCTAGAAAACCGAATCCGGTTGTCACGGCAACAAACTGATCAATCATCTCACAAAGAACCTGACTTTACCATCAACCACCTGTATGACACCACAGGCGTTGAATCCACGTACTAGATCAACAACAGCTAAACTTTCAATGCACGCTACGATAAGCGGGAACCGAGTCACAGGACCATATCAAAATATTATCCTTGACCTTCCATTTCCGAAGAAACGAGCAAAACACTACGTAAAGCGCGATATCAATATCCTCGATCTTCCATTTCTGCAGAAACGGGCATGCACTACATAAAAGTGTGAATCGTCAGTATCTTTGACCTTCCATTTCCATATAAATGGGCATACACTAAATAAAAGCGCGAATTTGACATCCGAAGACTTGAACGAACAATTTTGCGGAACCAACTCCGTCAACATGGGTAACAACTCCGTCAACAAGGGTAACATCTCTGTCAACACGGGTAATAACTCCAAAGGTTTAATCCATGAGATTTTTAACGCTGACGTAACAGCAATCCGAGGAAAACTCTATTGGGGAAACACATCGTCTAAAGATAGACAGGAAGGAAAAAAACAATCTGGATCTCGCATCGTCTAATGATAGACGAGAGGAACATATCTGAATCTCGCATCGTCTAGTGATAGACGAGAGGAAAATCGTAGCCAAATCTCGCATCGTCTAATGATAGACGAGAGGAAAACCATATTCAAATCTCGCATCGTCTAATGATAGACGAGAGGAAAATCAATCCAAATCTCGCATCGTCTAATGATAGACGAGAGGAAAATCAATCCAAATCTCGCATCGTCTAATGATAGACGAGAGGAACAATAATCCAAATCTCGCATCATCTAATGATAGACGAGAGGAAAACCATAGCCAAATCTCGCATCGTCTAATGATAGACGAGAGGAAAATCATAGCCAAATCTCGCATCGTCTAATGATATACGAGAGGAAAATCATATTCAAATCTCGCATCGTCTAATGATAGACGAGAGGAAAACCATATAGACCATGTCAATGAACCTCAAAACCACCCGTCAAATTTCAGAATCCTTTCGTCTATAAGAATTGATGGAAAATTATCTTCAAAGGGGCCACATTATCAATAAGAATTGACAGGAAGAAAACCACCTTCAAAGAGCCATGTCGTCAATAAGAATCAACAACTAGGAAAACTGAACGTTCTTCAAAGAGCTTCAACGTCAATAAGAATCAACGGTCAGGAAAAACCCCTCTTGAAATGTCATCTCATCCAATAAACAGGAAGAAAACCATATCTGAAAGATCGCCTTGAAACCTCACATCGTCTAACGATAGATGGAGAGAAACACCATACCCAAAACTCACAACGTCTAAAGATAGACGGAGAAAATGCCATACCCAAACTCACAACTTCTAAAGATAGACGGAGAAAAATCCTACTCAAACTCACAACGTCTAAAGATAGACGGAGAAACTCCATACCCAAACTCACAACGTCTAAAGATAGACGGAGAAAATTCCTACTGGGGAAACACATCGTCAGTAGGAACTGACGAGAAGAAAACCTGCTTGGAGGTACACGTCGTCAATAGGAATTGACGGAAAGAAAAGTCTGTCGTCATCAGATGATTGATGGCCAAAGCATAACCGTCGTATGATCTGAAAATCAAATTAACCAAAGAGCTGTCTGAACAAAGCTGCTGAATAAATGCCCCTGCACTGATTGCAGAGTGATTCACGTTGCCATGGAAGGCTGATAGAAAAATCGGCTTATGCTTCGTATGCATATGCGTATGTTTGAATTTTTCTATGGCGTAATGCTCCATATAAGATGGAATGCTACGCATTCGACGATGAAATGCAAATATGATGCAAATATGATGATATATGCAAGATGCAAATGCAGGCTTGGGCTGCTGGAAAAACTGGATACAGAACCGCTTCAGCAAAATAAATGCTGAAGACAAGGACAACTCCGCTGGGGAAAACTGGGTACGGAACCGCTTCAGCAAAATAAATGCTGAAGACAAAGCCAACTCTACTGGGGATAACCGGGTATCACAGAATTATTCCAGCAAAATAAATGCTGGAAAGGTGAACCGACTCCGCTGGGAATAACCAGGTATCACAGAATTTTTCCAGCAAAATAAATGCTGGAAAGGTGAACCGACTCCACTGGGGTAACCAAATGTGCTAATTATGATTGGACTTTCCTGGGGATAGCTTACCCGTGCCAATGATCATTGGAATTCTGCTGGGGAAAACAGACAGAGTCTTCCTGCATATTAATGAAGATTGGATTTTGAGACTGATGCGCCAACACGGATTGGACCTCACGGAGATTGCCAATATGGATTGGGCTTTAGGAATGGCGTGCCAATAAGGATTGGGCCTTTAGGCTGTCCGTGATGGGTCAAGTACGACTGACGCTGGAAAACATCCTGTCTGAATTCACGATTTCTGGTTGAAGGGTCAAGGGATAATAACACGACTTCTCGACATCCATCTCACACTTGAAGATTGGCTGAACCTGCTCGAGTAGCTCTGAGTAGCTCTGATAACACGGAGAGGAACAATTCCTTCGCTTTTGATATTACCCCAGCCTGTGGGACCTCTGTGGGGATATTCCTCGAAAGGAAATCTGAAAATCTGTACCCTGATGGTCTGACATGAACTACCCCCAGCACTCTGAACCTCGGAGAGATGCTTCGGATCAAATGTCCCTCGGGCAAGAAACAACTTCTGCGCTTTTCCTAGAGTGGCCTACCCCTGTCTGCCATGACTTTGCCCCTGATTGGCTGATCTGTGGGGAAATACCTCTGATTGTCCTCGAGAGATTCACGGAATCTTGACCTGACTGTTTCAGAGTGACGGAGTTCTGGATGGCTGACATCACTAGGAATTACTTGATATAGCTTGCCCCGGTTCATGGAGTATTCGGGTGTTCTGCATTATATCCTGATCAGACTTTCCACTGTAGGAAACTTTCCTGCTGTCAAACGCTTACTTGCAAGTACAACAAGTTGTTCTACATAAAAGATATATTAATGCAATGCATATGATAGTTTTGACATCCAATCTGTTCACTGGAAAAGGAAAAAACAGTTTATGGCATATAATGAACAAATCATTTATCAGAATATCAACATCAGTACCAACATGGTAAGAAGAACCCTTTTAGGAGTCAGTTTCGACGCGATCTTTACCGAAGTATGCCTTCGAAACAAACCTGCTTCAATTAGGACTTTTTCCGGTTGCAACGTGGTTAGGTTCACGGTTTTGAAGGAAAGGATAAAGGCTCAAAATTTATTTTAACCTACCCGTTCTCCTTGATGTTTTCCAATCCTACGTTTAGCTAATTCGACCTTAGCGCTCACTTCTCAGATGTTGAAAGATAGGAGTGATAGTTCGAGAAACCATGAGTTTTTGGAGTGACAGCCACTTACTTTTCGTCTTTGCCACTTGGGGTCACACGACTTGTATTTCGTTTGAGGATTTTTCTTATGTAATCCTTTTCATTTTTTCAGTTTATCGCTTTCCCTAATTTTTGCCTGGACTGACTCTTTTGAGCTTCTTTTGATTATTAAGTCCAGCGGGATGCCCTCATTTTTTCCTAAGTAATTTGTTTTCAAGTTTTGACTTAGCGGGCTTTTGATTCTTTTTGCCTTTTTTTTGAACAAGTCGTGTGACACTGGTTGTCTGACTCTTTGGGGGATAATGTGACTATTTCACTCCTGACGCTTAACCACTGTGGTTTTTTTAGGCACGACCTCTAGAGGTGTGATCGATCCTCGAACGAACACTCCTTCCTGCAATTTGGACGCTCGATCAAATTAGCTAACACCTACCCTGCCCCAGGTTAAGATTGAGGGTTTTTCGTTTTCTGAAAGAAACTCCTACTACTAGGCTCAAAGGGGTTGACAAGGGATTATATTCCTTATAACTCCGGTGTTTAGGGATTTGAAACAATGCCTGTACATCATCAACAAGTTTTATTTTCAAAAGCATACAATTGGAAGCTTGCGCGTCTTTTAAACTTCGTCATCCTCCCCGGATTCTGCTTAACCAAGCGTTGGATATCTATAAAACATTGAGTGAACACGAATGGATTAAATCAAAACATGCATATTCATTTCATTATCAATATCTATTAAAAACAATACAAGTTTTACGAATGCAATTTGCGCTTTAACAGAAAAGAAACTACAAATGCAAAGAAATGACATGGTAAAACACAGATTGCCAGTTTCTGGGAACCGGGCTTTTCGAACTTGATTTGCTGCTGAGCCAGCCATCTTCAGAATTACTCTTCGAAGTCATCTTGATACTCTTCTGAACACCTGCTCTCAGTGAACTCTCCCACTTGGCTGGATGAAGGAAGGTCGTTAATCTGAACACCTTGAGGCGTGATAGATATCCTGTTAGAGTCTAGCAAAGTTTGAACTTGGCTTCGAAGCACGTTACAGTCATCTGTTGAATGCCCCTGTGCCCCAACATGGTACTCACAGCGGGCGTTGGCATCAAAACCTGGAGGGTAAGGCGGGATCATTCGATTAGTCTCTTTCGACATTATCAGCCCACCTTTGACCAAATATGGCAACAACTGTCTGTATGACACCGGTAGCTGAGTAAACTTCCTTTCAGGTTTCCGTGGTCTTCGTCAGGAGTGCTGACGCAGCTGACGACGATATGACTGTTAACTCTAATGAGGAACAAATATCTGACATACGGACCTAACAGGTTGCTGGCTCTGAACACTCGAAGTGTCTGAACACTGAATCTGAGATGCTAGAGATTCTGAGACAACATCACTTCCTCCTTCCCCTTCCTCCTGGGAACTGACAACTGATTCATTCTTATCAACTGGGATATAAAGAGTATCTCGTATCTTTCCATTCTCGAGCCCTCTCTCAACGAGCTCTCCTATTTTTATCAAGCCCGCAAAGCTTGTACAACTGAGCATTATGTCGTAATAACGGCCCTTTAGAGTACCCAAGAAGAGGTCAACCATTTCTTTCTCCAGAAGCGGTGGTTGAACACGAGCAGCCAATTCTTTCCATCTCTTCACATACCCCCTAAAGGATTCATTCTCCGCATGAGATAAATCTTGCAAATGCACGCGACTAGAAGCCATATCCAGGTTGTAGTTGTACTGCTTCATGAAGGCATTGGCTAAATCCGACCATGATTTGATGCTATCACTCTCTAACTGCATGTACCAATCCAAAGATGCTCTGACCAAACTATCTTGGAAACAGTGAATCATAAGCTTGTCATTGGTAACATGTGAAGTCATTCTTCTGCAGAACATAACCAAATGTAGCTTCGGACAACTATCCTCTTTGTACTTCTCAAAATTGGGCATCTTGAACTTTGGAGGCAACACAAGGCCTGGCACCAGACACATGCTCGAAGCATTCAGATTAAGAGTATTCTTACTCATCAGGGTGACCACCTGATCTTCCAACTGCTGAAATCTTCTCATATACTCAACAGTCCGTGGGTCCTCAGCATTAACCCTTGGAACAATCCTCTGATGATCTGGCACAGGGAAAGTGAAATGTTGATAGTCTGTGTCATGGAAAGAAGATGTATCTTTGTCTCTGACAGGAATCTGCACAGGCTGGGCTTGAGCAACATTGTTAACCGGAGTCCGCTGAACATTGTCCCCTCCTCTAGTCATAGCTGTTATGGCTTCCATGAACTGACTCAACTGGTCCTTAAACAATTCAAACTCGGCCCTGGTAACAGCCTGATTCTGCTCTGCGGAGTTCATGATCCTTCCAGAAACTAACTCAAGTCCAATGCGAATGCCGGGAAATCAACTGCGAGTTGGACAAAAGACGGGTAAGCTTTCTGTTCCGACCGAGGATGGACATGCAAGCATGAGATGCACATGAAATGCAATGCAAGATGCAACAAACACGGGATCACATCCCCCACAAAGCTCTAAATACTGTTGCGCTGCTGACGGGATAAGTTTGCTCTGACGAGAGAAAACCAAAATACCGGGTTGGCTGGAAGTCAAGTTTCCTGCGAAAACCCTCCCACTCTCGGGTATGGACCTAAACTGACACAGGTTCGGCATCCTATGCGTTCATCAGCGTCACAGACTTTCAAGAAACGATGATACGATACCCAGAAGGTGTGACACCACCATCTCTTGAAGCGGCCTCACTTAGCTGAATCACAAATGATCGGCCCCTAGAGTCGACAATCCTCCAAACCAACAACCCCTCAAGCCCAAAGGGTTGGAAAAGAAGTCAATTGGGAGAATCTCGTCTGAGCGTGGATTTTGTGAGACACTAGTACATGCACAGCATCCACGCACCCACTACTTTCCACAACTAATGCTAGGTACACTCAAGCCTGGGTCTGGCTTATCACTCATCAGAGCTCCCCTCCCACAATAGCATAATAGCAACAGATAATAATATAGTGCGGAAATTGTAAATACAGTAATATTAAACATATAGTACAAAAATAAACACCCACAAACAAGCAAACAAGCGCTAGGATTGACTCTCGTAGGGACGTTAGATCCCTCGATTGACTCGCATAGGAGACGTTGGATCCCCAGGAAACCATCGCAGTCCCCAGCAGAGTCGCCAGTTGTCGCTACCGCAAAAATAAGGTGTCGGCAAAATAGAAGAGTCACCACCTTTCGTTATTTATCCCACAGAGAGGGAAAGGAAACGATTGGAAAAACTTGACGAAAAGGTATAAGACAAGGTCATCGCAACCATTGTCTGGGTTCGGGAGTCGGTTACGGAAGGGGAAGGTATTAGCACCCCTCATGTCCATCGTACTCGATGGGATCCAAGCTTGGTGTGTTTATCTGACGGGTTGGTTTAACTATCTACGCTAAAAGTCTGGTCTGAAAAAGAAAGAAAAATGACTCGGCAGAACACAACAGTTCTATGCCTACGTATTCCCGTCTGGAACGAGAAATCAGAGTCAACGTAGTTCGCCTAACTACGGGTTAAAAAAGAGGGAAGGTTGCTCGCCGAGATATCGCATCTCGTGCCTACGTACTTTCACACGGTGCGAAAGATCAGAGTAAACGTAGTTCGGGATACTACTGGTAATCAGGGTGTTCTCAATCACACAGGGTGAGAGAAAGGATTGACGATACTAGCGTGCGTATTCTAGCAGTTAGGTGTATGCTGCTCACTCGTCGGAGACTTAGGCGTTACCTGTTTGCGGTAGAACGGACGTAGTATGTCAGGGTTTTAAAGGTATGGGAACCTACGGGAACTAGGACTACGGTCTGGTCTCAATTGCGCTAGGGCAACAGAAAGGGATATTAGTCGTCAGCGGGAAAGTCTCAATCGCACAGCAGCGAGAGAACAGAGAAGTTAGTTGTTAGTGTGCTCGCTAGGATATCGCATCCTATGCCTACATATTCTCGTCTGGTACGAGAAATCAGAGCAGCTGTAGTTAAGCTAACTACAGAAAAAGAGGAAAAGGGAAAAGGAAGCTCACTAGGATCATCGCAATCCTATGCCTACGTACTCTCGTCTGGTACGAGAGATCAGAGAAAACGTAGTTCGGTGCTACAGGAAAGCAAGTCTCGATTGTACAGGGGCAAGAGAAGGGGTCTCGATCGCCTGAATACGAGAGAAAAGGGTTTCGTTCGCGCGGGGGCGAGAACAAAGAGGAAGCAGGCATAACATGCCTAAACGGGAAGGAACTCGGGACGCACACGCGAGAACCTAAGGCGTAGGAGAGAATGCATCGTATGTCACCCAAAGGGTACCACACTAAACACTCTAGACGATTGAGAGGAAACCCCTCAATCACCATTTCCTACGTATCTAACGCTGCAGCTCACAACACTGACGGTTGCACGAAGACTTGAATGAGAAAGATGTTATCGAACGAAGCGGCTCCGTTGGCCCTTGACACTGTGCGCAAGCTCCATTCCAATCTCCTCCTCTCTGGGTCCTTGATGATGACGTTTGAATAAAAACCAATGTAACGCTAAACCGTCATGATTTGACTTATACGATAAATTAAACTCTAAGAGGTAGCGTATTAATATCCGTGTCAAAGACAAGATAGAGAAATAATATCAAAAATCATTCTTCAATTGAATCATGTCACATGGCCAGCCCAGAATAAAATCAGAGTAAAATCAAATAGCAGAAAAATGAGGAGAGAAATTCACTAACAAACGGAAATAAAATTCTACTCCTAAAATAAGCAATAAACTCCTAATAGAAGAAATTCTAAGGAAATATTAAAAGGAAATTGCATGCAAAAATAGCATATAAATTCTATCTAAAACTCTATAATATCCTAAAAGAAAAATAGAATATAAATTCTAAAATATAAAATCTATATTAAAAATATGCTAAGAAATAATATCTAAGGAAAGTAGGAAATTCTATGTAAAACTCTATAATCCTAAAAGAAAATGCTAAAGGAATATAAATTTTAGAATATAAAATCTATATTAAAAATATGCTAAGAAATAATATCTAAGCTATAATTCCTAAGAAGAAAAAATAGAAAATAAACTAAAATCTATTACAAGCAAACATCCAATACAAAGCAAAAATTAGAAAATAAAGGAAAGGGGGTACAACCTGAACAGGGGGGGTACAACCTGAAAAAAAACCATTGGGCTTAAGCCCACAATACATCAGCCAACAAAAAAAACAAAGAAAGAAACAGGGTGCGTTGCTGGTGACGGAGTGCGCATGTCAGCAAATTCGTTAGGCCAAGGGTTTGTAGGCCCAAAACGAGACACAGCTGGATGGGGAGTGCGCATATGGAAAACGGAGGTGCATGAGTCAGAAAAAACAATTGGGCCATAGGCCCAACTAACCCAAAAGGGGCCCCTTCGTCTTCCTTCTCCATCTGCCTCACCAAACCCTAGCTCCTCTCTTCTCTCAGATTCGCCGCCGTTACCCCCAACCAACCTCACAGTCTCCGTTTCAAAACAAACCACCACCAACCAGTACTCCCCTTTTCCATCACTTCCATCCTCCCTCACCGTCTTGTCCTCAAACCTCTCATCATTCCTCACAAACTAAGCAACCCAAACCTGTTAAAAAACCTAAATTTGAAGGAGTTATTTTACAACTGGAGATTGTGAAGAAATTCAGTGGAAGTTGATGCATGTTTATGATGTTTGGAGAAAGCGTTGTTGATCTAAAGAAACTAATGGAATATCTGAAGGTGTTAACAGAAGATCTTGAAGTTTCGGGGAAAAATCTTGATGATGAACGCGGAGGTTTCTTAAAGGTTGATTGAGATCATGAAGATCTTGACGAAGATCTTAGATGTTGCAAAGTTAGCATGTTGGTTCATTATGAGGATACGAAAGAGGTTGAAGATTGTTTGTTGAGTTGTTGGATCTTGAAGTTTATTGCAGATCTGGAACGAAAATTTTATAGGCACTTGAAGAAAGTCTGATGAATGATTGGAGGTGATGAAGATCGGAAGGATATGTTATTGCGTTGAGGATTTCTGGGAAAAAGATGAGGATCTGGTGATGAACGGATGATGAAGCGATGACGGATTCTTGAAGTCGCTGGAAAAAAGTGGTTGAAGGTTCTTGGATGATGAACACGAATTTCTTGAAAGATTTCTGGGCGAATGTTCTTGAAGGTAGTTGATGAAATCTGGCAACGGTTTCTGGACAACTTGCATGAACTTGATGAACAGGATGAAGGTTCATGGATTTCGTATGAAGATGATGGAGTTTGTTGAAGGTTTATGGAAACTGGAAAACAAGATGAAGATCTTGATGAAGATCTTGAAGGAACTATGGTGGAGGTGGTGAAGAACACGGTGGAGCAGATGAATTTTTGGAAAAATTGAAGAACAATCTGGAGAAAGATGAAGATCAGATGAATTTTCCGGTGACAGTTGGATCTCCGGCGACGGTTATGGTTTGTTTTTGGCCGTGGGGATTTCTCCGATGAAGTGTCGCCAGAGTTTGCATGTCGTTCCGGTGAGGGATGAGTGGGTGGCTACGTGGAAGCCATGCAGAGAAGGAGAGTGAGGTGGGGACAGGTGGAAGTATGATGTGGCGTGGAGAGAGAGAGCGACGTGGAAGCATGTGGTGAGAAACGTGGCGTGTGTGTGGCGGAAAGAGAAAGCACGAGGTGTCTTACCTTTATACTGACATGTGGCAAATCAAGGACTAGGCCTACAAAAATTGGACACTTGGCCCACAAAACTGACTCAATTGAAGACTTAATTGACTGAAACGTGATAAAGAATGAATTAATGCTGGTTAAGACTAGTTAACACTCAAAACGAAAAATAATGCTAATGTTAACTGCTAATTAATCTAATTAAAATGAATTAAAGACTTAAGACTACTTAAAATCCTAATTAAAAATGATTATCAATTAAACTAAAATCTAATTAATATTCTAAAGAATTTAAAACCTAATAAATTCTAAAAAGAAATAAACTAATCTAAAAAGAAGTTAATTTCTATTAATTCTAAATCCTATTAAATTCTAAAAAGAATTATATCTATTAATAAAACCTATTAAACCTAAACAATTCAATTAATACCAAAACAAGAATTAAAACTATTAATTTCTAACAAATTCAATTAATATCTAAAAAGAAATAAACCTAGTAATTTCTAACAAATTCAATTAATATCTAAAAAAAAAGAATTAATTCTATTAAAAATAGAAAAAAACTATTAAAACCTAATAATATCTAAAAATTAATCTAGAAAAACAATTAACCTATTTAAAATATATTTAAAATCTAGAAATAAGGGAAAAAATTCTAGAAAATGCAATAAAAGCCAATTAAATTAATTAAAAAAGATGCGAGAATATAGCGAAATAAACGGTCAAAACCGGACACCAAAATGTCCTAAAAAACAACAGCAAAAGATGAAAACACCGAGACGAGCACAAATTCCCAAAATAAATCCTCGTATTCGAACTGGCCTGAAATGCCCGAAACATGATAAGAGGGCTGTAATCCCGATAAAATCAATCTGACTGAAAAAATGCAATGAATGCGCTATGCAAATGCAAATGCAAAATGAGTCGAAACATAAGCCAAATAACGAGAAATGGTTTGTCAAATTTTGGGGTGCAACACCAGGTCAGAAAAAAAATAATGAATGCATGACTACTCATACAACATCAGTAATCCCAAAGGGGCCTCGACTGAGCACGGTTACATCATATGTCAAACATGTTAGGATTATTCCCAATCGTCAACTATTGATCTTACCATAATCCTATCATAAGTGTACACTCAAGTCCGGGTTAGGAATTATCTCACCTCTCAAGGTAGCAACCCAATGCACATATGCAATACAACAGGTATAATATACCGATATTCACAAATATACATGTATAAAGGAAACAGACATGAACAAAAACACAACTGCAAACAAGGTGGGCTTAACCCTAAAGCATCCGCAGTGAAGTCGCTATTTCTGTTGCGGTGAGAATCGGATATGAAGATATTGATTAACTTGCATCACAAATCTTTAAATATTCACCACCAAACTTTGATTTATCCAAAGGAAAGGGTAAAGATTGAAGAAAGCCCTAAGTGCGCTACGTTACAACGAAGCTAAAAGATCGGGGGTTTGGGGGGTGGTTATACAAAGGGAAGGTATTAGCACCCTAAGTATCTATAGTACTCTACATGAGCCTCTTATTTGGTAGTTTTGTTTTTTCTAGTGTCCGTTTGATAATGGTTATGTGCTAAGGTAAAGACCTATGGGTTTATACACTAAGTATGCTTGCCAAGACGTCGCTTCTCGGCCTACGTATCCTAACAAGGATGGAATCAGAGCAATCATAGTTCTCCTAACTATTGAGAGAATACTTGAATTTTGTCAAAGTTCCAAAGGGAATAAGCATCCATAACAATGATACTTATGTGGAGTTAATAAACTCTCAAAGTCTAAGTTGAAAGACTAACTAGGGGTTGACTTTAACAAAAGCCAAAAGAGGGAGGTGAGTACCCATAACAATGGTACACACATAGAGTTAACAAACTCTAGACCTAAGCTCTAAGTTGTAGGATTTTTAACAAGGTATGCTAAAGGTCTTGACTTAAAAAAGTCAAAAGGTAGTGGGTTCTAACTTAAGGCTAAGTTGAAAGTCCTAATGACTCTAACAAGGTCAAAGGGAAACTAAAAGAATGAGCTATCTATGACATTGAGTCAAATATAGAGACTTTCCTTTGGAATTAAGGACACAAGGCAACTCCTTAGGATGAGAGTTAACAAGCTACATCACTTAGGGAAAATTATCAAAACACACATACATTCATTCAAACATGATGAAGATGTAAAATCATGGTAACAACCAAGAAAGTAAAGCAAGCGTGTGACAACATCAAGCAAAACAAATAACATGGTTACAACCAAGTATTCATCCATAGAGTTTCAGAATCAAACCAAATGGTTACAACCAAAGGTAAGCATGGATGTAACAACATCTAAAAGGGGATGATGATAAGGTTCTTACAAGACCAAAACGTCATAAGCATAAGTGTATCATGCATAAGTCAAAACATTACTTACCGTGGTAAAGTTCAAAGATCAACATGCTTAAATCGTAATAGTATTTAAGCATGGATACAAGTAGAGAATCGTGTATAAGTCAAAACATTACTTATCATGGATACAAATCAAGTAGAGGTAACAAACAAAATAACTTGAACATGTGTGACTAATCATGTGATTTATGGTGAATCATGTTAGACAAGTAGGTAACAACCAAACATGTAAAGGGATTCAATAATGGATTGGTAAATGAAGAGAAATATCTCAAAGAAGATTCATTTATACTTGAACATGTTTCAAAGTAACACAACAAGTGTATGAGAACACTCAAGGTAAGGTAACAACCAAGGTTATAAGATATGCATTCATATGTAAAAATGAACTTGAAAAAGGTAACAACCAATCATGTAAAAACAAGGGTATGCAAATTCACACATCAAGTGAGGTTAATACAAACAAGGTTGGGTTCATACAAACAAGATGTGCAAGGAGAATCAAGAGAATCAATCAAAAGAAATTAAGAGAAATCTCATAAAAACCCTAAAAAAGCATCATACTTTGAATACATAAAAATGCAACGAAAATAATTCTTTTTGGAAATTTCTTGATACAAATGAAAAATAGGAATTATCATGTCAAAATTCAAAAGAAATGGGATCGAAATGATATAAATCAAAGAAGTTATGATCAAATCAAATAATGAAGAAAAGCATAAAACAAGTGATAAAAAATATTGGAAATGCATCCCATGGGGCTTGAACCCACGCACAGGTCAAAACATTACCCATCCAGCTACCACGCGCATTGTGAATCAAATAGAAATAGACCAATATATGCTACAACATCAATTATATTAAGAAAATGAGCAAAAGGGTTGATCAGCAAGATCGAACCCAGGTCTGGCAAGGCAAAGTGTATAAGTGAGTGCATGGTAAACCACTAGGGTGGTGATACATCCATTATATCACCCCCACCAATTAATACAAGTTCCCAAATGATGACAAAATGACCAAAATCAACAAGGCGCCATGGCTGGTTGTACCAACATCAACCTCATTCTTCCCATTTGCAAAAACACTACTAACTTTCTCTATACTTCATGAAATTGGATGAAATAAAAACCAAACTTGCACATTTTTCAACAAGGATTTCAGTGATCAATTAGATTTGACTAACAATGTTTCTTTTGAAAAACCCAATAACATGATAAAAAAGGTAACAACCTTGCATTTTCTAAGCCACAGTCATACACAACCAACAATAACACTTAAATGAAGTTCAAACACCACATATATGCCATGTTAAACATGTTTGTGGTCAATGCACATCAAAGGAAAACATGGTTTGAAAATTTCAAGATTTTAGTGAACTTACCTCTTGAAGCAAATTTTGGAAATCTTCCAAAGATGTTACAACTACACTTTGATGGTTTGGATAGCTTCAGTACACATTTGAGGAAGTTTGGAGATGTTGAGGAGCCCTTGGAATCCCTTGGAATAGAAGGTATCTTCCTTTTTGCAAATGTATGAAAAGTGAAAAAATGGAATTTCAATTAAATGAAGTCACAGATTCCAAGCAAGGTTAGGAACAATTTAGGTGTGATTTATAGAAAGTGTTTGAATGGTTAGAGTGGTTGAAACTGGTCAGAAGGAAGACTTGGCTTTGAAAATGCAGAAAGTCAACAAAACTTGGTTTTGAGGGTTGGCTTTCTGTTCTAAAAGGTTTTGGATGGTAATGGAGGTTTAGACACCTTCTAAATGTCTTTTGTGGTATGTTAGGATAGCTGGTTCAGTGGTTTAAAGTATGGAGAAGACAGATGGTGAGTTTGTGCAAGATGAGGTTTTCTTGGTACAAAAGGAGAGTGGTACAAGATGCTGAAATGCAGAGGTTTTTTTGGAGGAGTTTCTGTGGCTTTTTTCTTATCCTTTGAAGCATGAAATGTGCCTCTATTTATAGGGAAAGAGTGAGGCTCAATGTACTGCAAAATGGTAACTTGAGGAGTTTTTAGTTTTGTTGGGATCCAACTTGGTGTTTTGTGGTTCTTCATATTTCAAGGCAGAAGTACAATGAGGTATTGAGTAGTTGAGATCTTTTCTGACTTTTAAAAGGTGCTTGAGTGCATAGAGGACAGGTTAGAGGCTCAAGAATCTGGTTTTGTGGAAAGGTCATGCTTTATGCAAATGGAAGTCACACCTTTATGCCAAAACTTCCATAAATGGTATGAAACTTAAATCATGGTTCAATCCTTTGTGTAATGACTTCAAAAGTGACTCAAACTTCTAATCGTAAGTAGATATGCAAGTCTCAAGGTTTTCAATCAAAGGATTTTGCATATTTTCTTGATCTTGCAAGTGGTTCTTGGCATGAAAATGGCTTAGAAATCAAGCTTTGGACCCCAACTTCTTCTCTTTGAAAATCCTAGCTCACAAAGTCTATGAAGTAGTTCTTGTACTTTTTGGAAAACCCTAAACATTCCCTATAACTTTCATGTTTTAATAATTTCTTGAATCTCAAGGGATCATAGTGAAAACTAGCCTTGAAGTTGGCTGAAACTTGTAGTAGCAAAGTTGTCTTGGAAAATTCTAAGTGTTCTTGAAATTCTTCCAAACTTTGAGGCTTCATAACTCAAAATATAAGAATCTTTTGCTCATAGGTCACTAGGAAACTTTTGTAGTACACGAGGATATCTACACATTGATCTTTGGAACTCACAAAATGGACGTGTGGATTGGAAGTTATGACCTTTCAAAGTTGGCACTAAAACTAGGGTTTTTCCATACTTAGAAAAAATCCAAGTTTTATTCTTCTGCAAGAAACCTTTCAAATCTTGATTTCTCATGATCAAACTCATGTATTGAACATATCTTGATAATATTTGGCTTGGATCCTCCAATTTGAACCAAACCCCCTAAAAGTCAAAGAGTTGACTTTGTTAGATGAATTTTGAACAGATGAATTCAACTATGTGATCTTCAATGAATTTGCATCTTAGGACTTCTCAAACATCATGTGTAGGCTTAAAGGATGTATATGAACATTTTGAATCATGTCCCAAGGCTTGGGATCATGCTTGGATCAAAAGTCAAAGGCACAATTGACTTTTCCAAACAAAATCCTAATTTGGTGCCAGATGAAATTGGGCTTCAATTGACTTGTAGTGAGATCAATTAAAACTTGATTCTTGTTTAATATGAGCTTCTTGAATGCATGGGGACTTGATTTGATGATGATCAATCCAAAACATTGACTGATCAAGCAATAGTCCTCTTGATTCCCAAGGTGCAAAACCCTAATTCAGATGAATTTAACAAAAATAAACTTCAAACAAGGTTAGGGTTAGGGAACAATGCTTGATGTTCCTAGAATGGTGATGAAATCTAGGGGTCAAAATTTGAGGTATGACAGTAATCAAGAGCATCAAGTGATTGCATCCTCAGCTAAGGTTTGAGGTTCTTAAGTCAAAGTGTGGTCAACCATTAATATTCAAAGGCTATTCATCAAAGAATGACCCATATTTTTAAAGCATAGGGTCTCAAGCATCATTCAACTTCATTTTATCAAATATGTCTCAAATTTTGGATGGCTTGTTTCTCAAGAATTTTTAAAGGTTCTTGTGTTTATTTCCATGCCTTCATCAACAAGGTTCCTCAAGCCATTAAAAGATTCATCAAGGGATAATAAATACTATATAATTTTGAGTCCATATGATCACTAATGTGCCTTGAAATGCAATAAAATTCCAAGTTTACAAGTTTGTACAAAGAGGGTTGACCAAAAAGTCAACATTCCAAGTCCAAGTTCAAAACATCATAACATCTTCATACATCAACATTTTTTAGTGCTTCTTTGGGCAAATGATTCAACTTGACATCCCTTACAACTTCTCTTCACAAGTCAAGAGCCAATTATGCTTGGAAAGCCTTGAAAAGTTTGAATATATTAGAGGTCATTTTGTGGAGTTAGAAAATTTTGACCTAAGATTCAAGTATGGCATGTCTATGTTCCAAATATCATAACTTCTTCAATTTTCAACTTTTATGGGAACTTATTTTTGTCAAATATCCTTCTTGATGTCCTCTAGAACTTTTCTTTAGATGTCAAACATCAATTAATGCTCCAAGGACCTCAAATCTTGAAGGCCATTTGTGCACAAAACTAGGCCATGACCTGTTTGACCTAATTTTCAGTGGTTTTTCCTCAACTTTCCAAGAAAGCTTTCCATTTTATTATGAGACATCCAATTAGATTGATTATTTTTGGATTGTCCTCCTTGCCATGAAAGGAACATTTGGTTTAAGAAAAATCACAAAATGCACGAAGGAATTTCATTTGGCCTCAGTTGGAACAAGGTGAAATGAGCTCTGTTTTGGCCGTGTCCTACCATTTTAGAAATGACCTAAAATTCAACTTGGGGACCACAACACATGTGAAAAATCATTTGTAATTGCAAAACGCATCCCATTGAGTGAAAAAAAGACTCATTTTAATGCTCAAGTCACACATTCCATGATCAAATTTTACACACTTGAATCTAGATTTTTCCAAGTTTAGTTCATACGCTTGAGATCTAATTTCACTTAAACCATGACCTCAACTCATTCTCCTATAAATAGATAAGCATTATGCACTGAATTCCAAGTTTTAATAACCAAAGAACCCCTGGTGCTTTGAAGCTCGAAACCTCTCAAAACCAGAAAATCAAATCCATATTTTCACTTTTTTTCAACTTAAATTCTTTGCCCAGAACTCATCACTAGTCTCCCCTGAAGCTAATCCAATCATTACAGAAGATAGTTGTGGCCTGAAACACTCAAACTGATTCCACCATTTTCAGACCTTGAAGCTTATTTGGAGAAGGTATATACAAGCAGTTTCTCATTCAAAACTCGTTAGCAATTTGTTCAGCATCTTACACTGAGTGTTTCCCCTCACTTACTTGTAATTTATCATTCGTGTTTGAAATTTAATTTTTGTTTGAAGCAGTTAGGGTTCTTGCGTATTTCTACAAATTCTCCTTGCTCAGATCAAATAAATTGATCTTGAGCAAGGAGACATGAACGATGAAGTAAAACGAAGCTAACCATGTGCGTAGTTCAGCTTAAAATTACAGTTCATGATCTTACTATAGCTAGGGTTCAGAGGTTGAAGATGATGACCTTCGTGTCTTCTAGAGAGAAAATTTGAATTTCCAGCTAACCAGAACCTTACACGTCTGCTAGCTGTTGCTTTTCATTATTTGAATTTCATTTTTATTTCTTTTATATTTCATTCTCTTTAAAAACTCATAAAAAATAGCTTCTAATTGATATTTCATCCCATTTTTTTCCATAATTTTCAAAAATCATTCTTCACATTATTTGTTTTTTTTAGATTTTAAAAATCATTTTTAGCATTTGTTTTTTGCTATTTTCTTCTTATTTTCTTTTAATTAACTTCCATCATTTTTATTTTTATCATTTTCAAACATTTTGGATCTGGTCTTTTGAAGTCTTGATCCTTAGTTTTTTCTTGTTTTGTCATAATTTTCTTGAGCATTAATTTTTTGTTTAGAAGCTTCATTTTCATTTTCTCTTTTATTTTCATTTTAAAATTCTTTTTCATGCATTTTTAATTGTGTATTATTATATTTTGTCTTGTTTGCTGGTTGTTCTCTTGAATCATAACTTGATTAAAGTTCTCCTCAATCTCAATGGACTTTGGGTGTTGATGAGGTTGGATGAACCTTCATCAAGTCAAATCTATCATTAAGTGAATCATTTTGATTCATTTTTGGTGCTTTGAGTTGATGATAGGTTTAATGCCTTAATCCACCAAGAAAGGTGATTGAAATTGATGAGGAATGAGTCTTGATTCTTGATTCAATTTAGTCTTGTCTTCATCTTTCCTTCTCCTTCTTTTTCTTTTTCTTTTCTCTTGATCATTTGTTGTCCATCTTGTTCATGATGTTTGGATTGATGCTTGATGAACTTTCATCAATTCAAATATACTATTCAATTGATCAATGATCATTAGAAGTACTTTGGATTGATGCATAAGTTTGTCCTAAGTTGTCATAAAGGATTAATTGATGTAATGGACCAATCTCCTTGCCTTAGTTCTTGATCCTTCCTTAGTTTTTACTTGTGCTACATGTTTTAGGAGTATGATTTTTATCATATCTCTAACACGTATGGTACATAAATTATTATTTATCGGTGTCCCATAGGATGATCTTCCTTATAAATTATGCTACAATTGCTTAACATATCGCTAAATTTATCCCGAATCGGATCATTAACTCTAACACTAACACTAACAATATTATTGTGCTAACTTTTACTTTATGCCATTTACTTTTCTCGCACCTTTAATTTTATGTTCTTTATATTATGCTTTTATTTTATCATTTACATTACATACTGTTTATGTTTATGCCTTTTTCCTTTGTCCACTTGGACTTTTCTTTTTCTTTTAAAGACATTAATAAAGGAAAACCCTTTAAAAACTTAATTGTTTCCTTGGACTATTGGTTACTATCTCAGGCCTGGATGTTGGACTTGTGGACTTAGATTTAGGTTCTTGATCCTTTTGCTTTGGAGTTGTGATTTGAGACCTTGAATTCATCTGGTACCTTTGACCTTGGGTTGATTTCTTGGAGACTTGGCTCTATTACTTTGGTTTTGACCTCTTGACATGGGTTCTTCTTTCATCTGATACATCAGTTGGTGCTTTTCTTACTTGGATTATTTGTGGCTTACTCCAAAGGAATGGGACTTTTTTCTTTACTCTCATCAAGTTATGGTTAGTACACTTGCACATACTTGCACTTTATTGCTTTCATTAGGGTAGTTTCTTCATCTCCTCCCCTTCTTAAATTTTCAAAATCTTCTCACTTTTTCAAAACCTTCTTGTTGTCAAACTTGAACCACTTTCTTAATAAACCTAGACCTTGTCAAGTGATTTTCAAACTCTTTTCTTGAATAAATGCTAATTCATCTTAAGCATATCAAAACCATTTCAAAAGACATAAAAAAATATACAACTCATTCAAACTATTTTGTGCCCTTTGTGCACTTTCCTCTTTTAAATTTTTTTCTTAAGGATTAGACATGAGTCATTTTCATAGTTGAGATGTAATTCTCCTATCCTCGTAGTAATTTTTGATGTTGATTCTTTTCCACATGAGAGAGTTAGTAACATACTTGTTGATTTCTATCCAAGTTGGAGCCCTTCTCAATAGTGATGCAAAGGTCCATTTTCATATACTTGTGGGTGATTATTTGAGTGCTCTCCTTAAAACGACAAGTTGTATTTTCCATTTAAAATCAATCAAAACAAACTCTTTTTGTTATTTTTACCACAAACTACTGAAGGTGAGAAAATTACTTAGAAGGGGGGGGGGGGTTGAATAAGTAAGACTAAAAATCAAAGATTAGAACACAAATATTTTTATCCTGGTTCGTTGCAAACAACTACTCCAGTCCACCCTCTCAAGAGTGATTTGCCTTTCTCTATCAAGGACTTAATCCACTATTTTAATCAAACAGATTACAAATAGCAACACCTAAGAACAACCGTTCTTAGTCTTCTCAAGAGCAACTGATCCCAACTGGATCCTCTTAAGGAAAACCTTTTACAAACAATGTAAAACTTATACAAGAGTAAGAATGCTTTTAATAAGTTGTTATCACAACAGTGATATTTCTCTTAAGTTAAGAATAAAGATAAAGCAAAGTAATATGATTAAGAGCTTTGAAAGATTTGCTTTGAGGAGTGATTTTGCTAGAGATTCGATACTGAAGAAGATGGAGTGGACTTCTTTATATAGGCACTAAGATCCAAGAAGTCTTGTTACGTTGAAGGCTGTGCAGAAAAGCCTAGAGCCTTTTGTCTTCACATTGGAGGCTGTGCTGAAACAGGCCTGATGCTTTTTGTCTTCACTTGCAGAATACTTTCCTCAGAATGGAATGCACAGATAAAACCTTTTTGTCTGTGTCCTTGTGTCTAGCACAAAATAGGAAAGAGCTGTTGAGAAAAACCAACGTACATATTTAAATCTTCTTCAAAGTAAGTTCAGCTTTCAACATTAGAATCTGAATCTTCAGAGTCTTCAGACCACGGATCATCTGGATCTTTAGAGTCTTGAAAGTTCTTCAGATTTAGCTGAATCAGAGTATGTGCAGCTTGTGTGCTTGAGCGTGTAAATCCTTCAGAGCAGAGTCTTTTATGCTTTAGAGGCTCCTTCTTCAGAATCTTCAAGAGACAGTAGTCAGATTCTTCTGGGAGCAGTGTTCAGATCTTCACTTAAGATACTCTTGAACTTATGAAGTCTTTCATACGAACAAAGTTCAGATGCAATTTGCTTTCTTAAGATAATTTTCTTTAGTGCCTGTAGCAAACAATCTAGAACATGTTTAGAGTATATAATTCTTGAATACAAAATTCATAATTGTTATCATCAAAACATAGAGATATAACTAAGACACAATCTGTGCTCTTACAATCTCCCCCTTTTTGATGATGACAAAACATGAGAAAATTTTGTTCAATAAAGAGTAAGAATTAGAAACTCCCCCTGAGATAAACAATCTCCCCCTGAAATAAATACTACAATAGAATAGAATACTTCCCTTTCTGATTGAGTATATTTCAGATTCAGAGCTTGATGAATGAGTTCAGAGTCAAATCTTGATGCCAGATAATTGAATAAATGTATCAGAGTAAGATATCAGAGTTGATTGAATACTCAGATTTTCTTTAGAGAATCAGGTTCTGGTTGACACAGTTTCAGGGTAACTTCAATGAATTATGTCAGATATAACAGTATAATCTGAAATACTTAAATTCAAATAAGTTAATAACATGTCTGAATCTTAGTTTTGGTAAATGCTTATAGGTTGAACACTCAGTTTCTCTTTTTCTCCCCCTTTTTGTCATAATCAAAAAGATTTTCAAAGACAAAAAGAAATAGAAGAGAAGAAGCAAAATAGGAGCAAACCATGTTAGCATGCAATTAAAACAGAACAAACCAAAGTTCACAGACAAACAGGCAGAGGCCAAAAACATATAACACAATAAAAGTAACCAAACATCAAAAACTCAGTTCATGTGCAAAACAACAAATAAAACTAGGTCTGGCGAGAGGCAATGAGGGTCAGAAGCTCTGTCATCTTGGCAGCTGACTCTTCTTGCTTAGACATCCAGGTCTTGATTTCATCAGTTGTTTTCTCTTGCTTGATCATCCAGTCCTTGATATCCTTCACATCATTCACAAGTTCTGAAACCACAGATGAAGACGGAGCAGATGCAGTAGCAGCAGGGTTCCCTTCAGATTGGTTTTCAACAGAAGCTTGTTCAATCATTTCAAAAACAGGAACAACTGGAGGAGCAGCTTCCAATAGTAACACAGGAGGAGGAGGAGGCATGTTCATCAGTGTCACCTTTATTAACTCAGCAAATTTAGTCTTAGCAAGCTTAGAGCATTTTGCTCTAACTTTTAGGGCAGCTTTGTTAAACATCCAGATGAAGCGCTTCCACGCAGTATTCGAAACATTTGGATCCAAACTAGACATGCAGACAGCCTTAACACGATCATATTCAGAATCTAACTCCTTTTTGAAAATATCAAACATAGCATTAACACAAGATCCTAAATCTAACTGTTCATTCTGACCAGAGGAAAAAGGATTAGGGGTGTTAGCAGGAGTAGGTTCAGATGGTTGTGGTTGAGGTGTGGATGGTTGAGATGTGTGGATGACAGATTGAGGGAGTTCAGCTGAGTGAGGAAGAGTTTGATTCTCAGATGGATTAGTTTCAGGTGGTTGTGGAATGGTTTGGTTTTCAGCTGTTTGAGTGTCAGAGGGTTGAGCTTCAGATGGTTGTTGAGATGGAGAGTTTGGTGGGGTATGAAACAAAGCAATGTTAAGATGTTTCTTCATAACACTCTCAGAGCGAGCTTGTTTGAATGATTCTGAATCATAGTCAGATGAATCAGATGAATCAGAGGATTCATCTGAGTGAACAGATGTAGAAGAAATTTCAATTGTTTGGTTTAGGGGTGGAATATCAAGAATATTGTCAGACAGATTTGGATCTTCTGAGGGAATTGCTTGTTCAGAGTGTTCAGTTTGAACAGTCTCTGGATGATTTTGTTCTGAAATAATTGTTTGTGGTTGGGGAGTCTCTAAGTAGGGATTCTCTTGTTGCGACAAAGTTGGTTGTGGAGGTGTTGTTGGAGAATTTTCTGGTTGAGTTGGTTCTGGTGGAGTTATTGTTGGAGAGTTTTCATATAAAATTGGTTCTGGTGGTGGAATTTTTGTTTGAATAGTTTGAGGTTGTGGATTAGATGGGATTGGTGCAGGAGATGATTGTAAATTTACTGGTTCAGAGGATAGTGGTTCGGATGAGATATTGACAGACTTTCTAGATTTTGAAGTTCTTGGTATGAGGCTTGGAGAGAGTTGTGGTGAAGATAGTGGTGAATGAACAGTAGGAGTAGGATCAGAGGCTAATACCTGTTGAATGGTATCTCTGATTTCTTCCAGAGTAGCTTCTCTTGGACTGCTTCTGGCCTTCTTTCCTTCTTTCCTCTTCTTTCTTGACGCTTCAGGAGCTTTTCTCTTCTTCTGAACGGATTCTTCGTCAGCCTTTCTCTTACTGCGCCTTTCCTTCATCTGATTAGGCAATTCTTCTCCAGGATTTTGAACGAGATTGGCTGGTAAAGGGATTCCTTCCTTTAGACATTCAGTAATATGCAGCCAGACAAATTCCTTAGGTTCATCTGCACTGAATAGTGGAAAATCTTCCACAGGAATTCTTCTACCTTGAATCTCGTCAGAGTTGATCTTCCTGAGTTGTCCTTTCAATTCTGAGATGATTTTCATCCTCTTCAGATTGAGTCCATTAATTTCAGAGCCAGTGATGTGAGTCAGATCTTCTGTAATCTTCGCATCAGTCAGATGTTGAACCAGCTTGTTCTCAACAAGTATATCAGAAATCAACCTTCCCAGGGGTATCCACGTCCTTACTTTACCAGCTTTCGCTCTTACTTCCTCTCTGGTTTCTTTGACATGAGTTAATAAATGACTGAAGATGAGATACGGTAGATCCACTTTGACATTTTTGCTAATGCAGTACATAAAATACAAGTGTTCAGAACTCACATAATCTGGAGAGTTTGAAGGTTTTCTGTGGAAAAACGTACTCATAAAGATTTTCGCCCAGATCCTATAAATGGGTTTTAAATCTTTAACCTTACTTGACGGCAAACCAGCAATAGTAACTTCTTCATAAACCCTAGCCATATCGATGCGAGAAGAAGCAAGATTTGAAACCCCATCAGATTCAGTATAGCAAAACAGTTGTCTGATCAGGTTTTCAGTGATGACTATCTCCACTCCAAGAACCGAGGAATGTATAAACTTGGGACCAGCGCTTGCATGTATCCAAAATTCCTTTACCAGTGTTGGAAAAACAGGCCCCATTAGCCTTTCAAAATATTTTTCCCACCCTTGAGCTTTGATGGCAGAAATGAGATCAAACCCATTTTCCTTTAAAGAGTCGAGGTCAATGAAGCTTTCACAGAGCACCTCTAGATCAGCCACTGGAGTGAATAAGGTTCGTTCAGGTTCTTTGTACATGATGGTCTTGTTAGGTTTTGCAGCAGTGTTTGAAGTTGACGCCATTGAAGAAGAAGAATACCTTGGTTTCGGTTTAGGGTTTTGGAAGAGATTGAAAAGAAAGCAGAAACGCATGAATGAAGTGAATGTGGAAAGTGTGATAGAAGTGTGATAGGTGATATATATAGGAAACCAAAAAATCAAGCATAGGGCACACAAAAGACACTTACGCACGTTTGGACAGCATTAAATGAAAAGTAATCATTTCACATTAAATTATGACAGCTGGGGGGAAAAACAAGACAAGTGAGATTTTCAAAGCATTACCTCAAACGTCAAATCAGTTAAGCACTCAATCTTTTCAGAAATTGAATGCCACGTGTTTGCTTTGTTGGCTCATCTGATTTCTCTCAAGAAATGAAACGTTTCCAACTTTCAGATCTTCTGAGCTTGTTAGTTCAGAGTTTTACCCAAAACGAAATCATCAAATAAATATAAATGAACAAATAGACAGATGAAATACTTCAGATTATTAAACATTTTGCATCTGAGAGGTTGCCTCTGAGAAATATTACTCTGGACATAAATCCATACAAATATTTTTCAGAATAAACTTAAATCTATCTTCAGCAAGGGGTTTTGTGAAAATGTCAGCCCATTGATGATCTGTATCAACAAAAGCTAGATTAATTACACCCTTCTGAACATAGTCTCTGATGAAGTGATGTTTAATTTCTATATGTTTTGCCTTAGAATGCAAGATTGGATTTTTTGACAAACATATAGCAGAAGTATTATCACAGAAGATAGAAAGGTTACTCTCATAGATTTGATAATCTTCTAATTGACTCTTCATCCAGAGCATCTGAGTACAACATCCAGCAGCAGCAATGTATTCTGCCTCTGTAGTTGATAGTGCAATGGTAGGTTGCTTCTTGCTGTACCATGAGATCAAATGACTTCCAAGAAACTGACAGCTTCCAGAAGTGCTTTTACGTTCAACTCTGTCTCCAGCATAGTCAGCATCACAGAATCCAACTAATGAAAATTCATCAGATCTTCTGTAACACAAACCCATGTTAGCAGTACCTTTCAGATACCTCAGAATCCTCTTAACAGCTGTTAAGTGTGATTCTCTAGGATCTGATTGGAATCTAGCACATAAGCAGACACTAAACAGAATATCTGGTCTAGAAGCAGTCAAGTATAGAAGAGATCCTATCATACCTCTGTAGAGTTTTTGATCTACCTTCTTCCTTACCTCTTCCTTACCTAGAGTGCTTGTAGGATGCATTGGAGTCTTTGCCATTTTGCTATCAACCATGTTGAACTTCTTCAGAAGCTCTTTAACATATTTGGTTTGATGTATGTAGGTGCATTCTGGAGTCTGATTGACTTGGATTCCCAAGAAGAATCTCAATTCTCCCATCATGCTCATTTCAAATTCTTCCTGCATACATTTAGCAAACTCCTTTCCAAGCGTAATATTTGTTGATCCAAAAATAATGTCATCTACATAAATCTGACAAATCAACAGATCTTTCTTAACAGATTTACAGAATAAAGTTGTATCCACTTTTCCTCTGATAAAATTTTTCTTCAGAAGGAAGTTGCTCAACCTCTCATACCAAGCTCTGGGAGCTTGTTTTAATCCATAAAGGGATTTCTTTAATTTGAAAACATGATCTGGAAAGTTTTTACTTTCAAAACCAGGAGGTTGGTGGACATATACTTCTTCTTCTATAATACCATTAAGAAAGGCACTTTTAACATCCATCTGATATAGAGTGATGTTATTCTGTGCAGCAAATGAAATAAGAAGACGAATAGATTCTAACCTTGCCACTGGAGCATATGTCTCAGTGTAATCAATACCTTCTTGTTGACTATATCCTTGAGCAACTAGCCTTGCCTTATTCCTTTCTACTTCTCCCTTTTCATTCAGCTTATTCCTGAAGACCCATTTTGTTCCAATGACATTGAATCCTTTAGGTCTAGGAACCAGATCCCAAACTTCATTTCTGGCGAATTGATTCAGCTCTTCTTGCATAGCTATAATCCATTCATTATCTTCCAGAGCCTCATCTACAGATGTTGGTTCTATCATTGACACTAAGCCAAATAAGGAAGATTCAGAAGTTCTGAGAAATGATCTTGTCCTTATGGGATCATCTTTCTTTCCAATTATCACATCTTCTGGATGAGAAGCTTTGATTCTGGAAGAAGATCCTCTGACGGTTGGTCTTTCAGAAATATGCAAGTTGTTTAGTTGGGAAGTCAAAGGTGTAGCATCTGGGGTTGCGTCAGATTCTTTGTTCTTTGCCTTTTCTGCCTCTGAGCCTTCAGAGTCTGTGAGAATCACTTCTCTATCTGCAGAACTTTCAAACTGCTTTGGCTTTTCAGAGCCAAGCTTATCATCAAATCTGACATGAATAGATTCTTCCACAATCTGTGTTTCAGTATTGAATACTCTGTAGCCTTTAGAGCGTTCAGAATAACCAAGCATGAAACACTTCTGTGCTTTGGAATCAAACTTGTTCAGATTATCTTTAGTATTAAGCATATAACAAATACATCAAAAAGGATGAAAATAAGCAATGTTAGGCTTTCTGTTTCTCCACAATTCATAGGGAGTCTTTTTCAGAAGAGGTCTTACAGACACTCTGTTCTGAATATAACAAGCTGTGTTAATTGCTTCTGCCCAGAAATATTTTGCCAGATTTGTCTCGTTGATCATGGTTCTGGCCATTTCTTGCAATGTTCTATTTTTCCTCTCTACAACTCCATTTTGTTGTGGAGTTCTAGGGCAGGAGAAATCATGTGCAATGCCTTTTTCAGAAAAGTATTTTTCAAAATGTTTATTTTCAAATTCTCCACCATGATCACTTCTGACTTTAATAATTTTACAATCTTTTTCAGTCTGGACTTGATTGCAGAAGTCAAAGAACACAGAATGAGACTCGTCCTTGTGTTTTAGAAACTTTACCCATGTCCATCTGCTGTAGTCATCTACAATGACTAACCCATACTTCTTGCCTCTGATGGATGCAGTTTTCACTGGTCCAAACAGATCAATGTGAAGTAATTCCAATGGTCTGGAGGTAGAAACAACATTTTTTGATTTAAAATGAGATTTTGAAAATTTACCTCTTTGACATGCTTCACACAGAGCATCTGAGTTGAACTTCAACTTAGGAAGTCCTCTGACCAGATTGAGTTTATTAATTTGAGATATGCGTCTCATATTAATATGCCCCAATCTTCTATGCCAGACCCATTGCTCATCATTCACAGATAAGAGGCATTTTACATTTTGAACTTTAAGTTCTGAAAGGTTAATTTTATAAATGTTGTGTTTCCTCTTTCCATTGAATAGGATAGAACCATCCTTTTGACATACAGCTTTGCAACATTTTTGATTAAAGATGATATCATAACCATTGTCACTTAATTGACTTATGGACAATAGATTATGTTTCAATCCTTCAACTAACAGAACATTAGAAATAGAGGGTAGGTTGCCATTACCTATAGTTCCAGAGCCAATGATCTTGCCCTTCTGGTTCCCTCCAAATTTCACGTCCCCTCCATATCTAAGTTCCAGACTTTGGAACATAGACCTTTCTCCCGTCATGTGTCGTGAGCATCCAGAGTCCAGGTACCATGATTGGTGTCCTGACTTTGCTGCTAAGGACATCTGCAACAGGGATTATTTTGTCTTTAGGTACCCAGATCTTCTTGGGTCCTTTAGGGTTAGTTGCCTTGTAGGTTTATCTAAACTTTTGTTTTTCAACATAGTTTTTGTTTAGACTTGCCTTAGATCTAAACACATGAGTATTCTTTTCAGAGCTCGTGTGTTTAATATCATTTAAATGACCAAATTTAAAATTAGAGTATAAAGGAGTTATCTTAATAATCAGATCATCTACAGGTATTGGTCTTACATCTTTTTCAAGAGAAGAAGATTGAAATCCAATTCCCTTTCTTTTATTCCTACTAACTCCATAGATCATAGAAGCCATCTTGCTTCTGTCTATGCTTTTAGTGAGGAACCTCTGAAAACTAGAGTCATATTTTTCCAAAATATTTTCAGATGACTTAGCTTCAGAGTCAGATTCTTGTTGAACAATTTCCAAATCATTTTTTATTTTTAAATTTATTTCTCTCTGCTCAACAAGTTCTGTTTTCAGATTATCAATCTCAGATTCAAGATTGCTTTTCAGCTTCTTGTTCTTGAGTTTGATATTATTGTAGCTTTTCAAGACTTCAGATAACACCTTTATAAGTTCATCTTTGGTAAGTTTGGACATTACCTCTTCAGCATCAGAGTCGGAGTCTGACTCAGATTCAGATGATAATTCTTCATTCTGATCTTCTATTCCAGCCATTAATGCCATGTTGGCACACTCTTCTTCTGCTTCAGATTCAGATTCAGATTCATCTGAATCATCCCAAGTTGCCATAAGAACCTTTTTCTTTTTATCAAACTTTCTCTTGGGTTTCTCCTTGAGAAGTTTGGGGCAGTCATTTTTGTAGTGCCCAGGTTCCTTGCATTCATAGCATGTGACCTCTTTCTTTCCAGATCTTCTGTGTCCAGAAGATTCCTTCCTGTGGTCAGCTTTCCTGAAGTTGTTAAACTTCCTTCCCTTGTGCTTCCAGAGCTTGTTGATTCTTCTGGAAAGCATGGACATTTCATCTTCTTCTTCAGAAGACGATTCTTCAGAACTTTCTTCTTTTACCTGCAAAGCTTTAACAGGTTTGTTAGATTTTAAAGCTATGGATTTACCTTTATCTTTCTTCTGGGGCTCATCTTCCTCCAGCTCTATTTCATGACTTCTCAAAGAACTGATAAGTTCTTCTAAGGAGATCTTATTCAGATCTTTTGCCATCTTCAATGCAGTCACCATTGGTCTCCATCTGGTGGGAAGACTTCTGATGATCTTCTTGACATGATCTGACGTTGAGTAGCCCTTATCCAGAACTTTCAGACCAGCAGTAAGAATCTGAAATCTAGAAAACATAGTTTCTACATTTTCAGACTCTTCCATTTTAAATGCCTCATACTTCTGTATGAGCGCCAGCGCCTTGGTCTCTTTAACCTGAGAATTTCCCTCATGAGTCATTTTGAGTGACTCAAACATGTCATGAGCAGTATCTCTGTTTGTAATCTTCTCATACTCAGTATGAGAGATTGCATTAAGCAATATAGTTCTGGCTTTGTGGTGATTCTTGAAATCTCTTTTCTGTACTTCAGTCATTGACTTTCTATCAATCTTTTTGCCATCCTCATCAGTAGGATGTTTATATCCATCAATGACCATATCCCAAAGATCAGCATCATACCCGAGAAAAAAACTTTCTATTCTATCTTTCCAATAGTCAAATTTTTCCCCATCAAACATGGGTGGCTTGGTACTGATCCTATCTCCTTCATATTTGTTGTTGCAAGTTGATGTAGCTGTTTCCATAATGACAACAACACAAATATCAAAGTATCTTTCTCACTGGATCTTTAACTGTCACGGTTAAGTGGAGCACACGCAGAACCGAAGCTCTGATGCCAACTGAAGGTGAGAAAATTACTTAGAAGGGGGGGGGGGGGGTTGAATAAGTAAGACTAAAAATCAAAGATTAGAACACAGATATTTTTATCCTGGTTCGTTGCAAACAACTACTCCAGTCCACCCTCTCAAGAGTGATTTGCCTTTCTCTATCAAGGACTTAATCCACTATTTTAATCAAACAGATTACAAATAGCAACACCTAAGAACAACCGTTCTTAGTCTTCTCAAGAGCAACTGATCCCAACTGGATCCTCTTAAGGAAAACCTTTTACAAACAATGTAAAACTTATACAAGAGTAAGAATGCTTCTAATAAGCTGTTATCACAACAGTGATATTTCTCTTAAGTTAAGAATAAAGATAAAGCAAAGTAATATGATTAAGAGCTTTGAAAGATTTGCTTTGAGGAGTGATTTTTCTAGAGATTCGATACTGAAGAAGATAGAGTGGACTTCTTTATATAGGCACTAAGATCCAAGAAGTCTTGTTACGTTGAAGGCTGTGCAGAAAAGCCTAGAGCCTTTTGTCTTCACATTGGAGGCTGTGCTGAAACAGGCCTGATGCTTTTTGTCTTCACTTGCAGAATACTTTCCTCAGAATGGAATGCACAGATAAAACCTTTTTGTCTGTGTCCTTGTGTCTAGCACAAAATAGGAAAGAGCTGTTGAGAAAAACCAACGTACATATTTAAATCTTCTTCAAAGTAAGTTCAGCTTTCAACATTAGAATCTGAATCTTCAGAGTCTTCAGACCACGGATCATCTGGATCTTCAGAGTCTTGAAAGTTCTTCAGATTGAGCTGAATCAGAGTATGTGCAGCTTGTGTGCTTGAGCGTGTAAATCCTTCAGAGCAGAGTCTTCTATGCTTTAGAGGCTCCTTCTTCAGAATCTTCAAGAGACAGTAGTCAGATTCTTCTGGGAGCAGTGTTCAGATCTTCACTTAAGATACTCTTGAACTTATGAAGTCTTTCATACGAACAAAGTTCAGATGCAATTTACTTTCTTAAGATAATTTTCTTTAGTGCCTGTAGCAAACAATCTAGAACATGTTTAGAGTATATAATTCTTGAATACAAAATTCATAATTGTTATCATCAAAACATAGAGATATAACTAAGACACAATCTGTGCTCTTACAACTACGAGGTTTTGATCCTCCATTGTACTTTATGGGTACGTAGGCACGAGGCTCAGGAAGTCTTGTCAAACACAAAACCCTAAAACATATTTCTCTTCTCATCTCCTCAATCTTTTGCAAACAACGCCTTTTAAGCCAAACATAGATTTTCAAGAGGTTCCTATAAAGTAATATAGATGTTTTGGGTGCTAACACCTTCCCATTGGATAACCAACCCCCTTACCCTTTGTCTCTCTATTTTATTAGTTTTGTTTTAAAACTTTTGTGAGTTTTATTCGTTCTTTTCCCATTTCTTTGTAAACAATAAAGTGTGGTGACGAATCTTGCTTTATGAGTTAAGTTAATAAATAGCTTAATCTCAATTTTCCCCCGCTACACCTGGGTTCGAATCTCAGCAACGCCATTCATGCATTTTGTGTTGGATATAATTTTACAGTATTTCTGAATTTTTCTGAATCATATTAGACTAGAAATAACAATACAACCATTTTTTAATTGAATTAGACCAAAAAATTTATTACATCAATGACACAATTCCATTAGGAACCAAAAATTATATTATATCAAATTTAAAATGGCACAAAACAACCTACGAAGTACACATCATTGCAACAAATAATACTATCTTGTTGTCTTGGTGTCTTGACTTTAAACACCTATAATTTAAATAATAATAATTGTTAGAAAATAACATCATTAGTAATTATAACATACAATAAATTATAAATGAGGAATATAAAATACATACTTTTTAATTTTCCCATATGCCTTCCTGATAATCGTTTTGAATAATATGTACATCATCTCTATCAACTTCTTCATATGAATTACGCACTTGTGTTGCATAAGGAGTGAAAGGAATATTAAAACTTTCATCATCGCTAGGGGAAATGTGTTTTCCTTTGAGAACAATTGTCCATCTCCTCGAAATGTTCGCGAGGTCTGTCACATAAAAAACTTATTTTGCTTGAGTTTCCATGATGAATGGTTCAATGTTATAAGATTTCTTTCCAAGGTCAACACGTGTGAATCCTAACTCATCAATTTGTACACCATTGTTATAGGGAATCCACTTGCATTAAAATAAAGGCACTTTGAAAGTAACATAATCAATCTCCAAAATCTCGTCAATGAAACCATAGAATGCGGAAGTTAGCAAAATTGGATTCTTCTCTTTTGAACTAGAGAAATACATGGATTCGACCTCAACCATAACTCCGCTATTTTGAATTATACTATGATCATCTTTTGCTTTTGTATAAAAGGAATAATTATAAATGTTGTATTCCATCAAAGTTATCACAGTAAATTTTGGCATGTACGATAACTGTTTAATTGTCTCAAATGCAAAATCATCATTAGAATTTCTCATATTAAACCAACTTATAAGTTCCTTATTATACCGGGTCACAACAACTTGTCATTCATTCGAGGATATTTTTTTTTATAACTTTTTTGTATGAAGCTATGTAAGGTTCAACTACACTAAGATTACTCAAAATATATAAATGTGCTTGAAGTACTATATCCTAACCCATTGACTTATCATTTAAACCTTGAGTACCTATACCTTCAAATCTTTTAGCATGACGAGACTTTGGAATTCCAATAGACTATGTTTTCAACAAATAGTTTGAACAAAACTCAAGAGCTTCTTCTGTGATGTACCTTTAAACGATAGAAGCTTTCGGTCGTGATGATTCTTCGTATATCCTTTAAATATCTTCATGTATCGCTCTATAGGATACGTCCATCTTAAATAAACTAGACCACAATATCTGATTTTTCTGACTAGATGAACAAGTAAGTGAACTATAATATCAAAAAATGATAGAGAAAAATACATCTCCAATTGACACAATATTATTGCAGCTTCATCTTCTAATTCATATAATTTTTTGAAATCAAGAACTTTATTACATATAACATTGATGAATAAGCACAATCTGGTTATAGTTACAATTTGGAAGGATGCCACTGGTAGAAGTTATTGCATCAACACATGACAATCATGAGATTTTAAGCCAACTAACTTGAGATCTTTCATTAATAGACGTTTCTTGATGTTTAAAGAGTAGACTTGGGAAACTTTCATATCATGCAACCACTCGCAAAAACTTTTCTTTTCCTTTTTAGATAGAGTGTGACATGCCGGAGGCAAATAAGATCTTTTTCCTCTATCTTTTGGAGCCAACTGTTGTCGTATACCCATCTCCACCATATCTAAACGGGAATTCTTATTATATTTAGTCTTGCCTAGAATGTTTAAAAGTGTTCCTATCAAACTGTCACACACATTTTTCTCCACATGCATCACATCAAGATAATGCCTTACATCAAGTATAGACCAATATGGAAGATCAAAGAACACCGATATCTTTTTCCAAATATTTCTATCAAGGGGACCATATTTTTTCTTTTCAAAGTTAACATTAAAGTTTTCTTGTTGTTTATAAACTTCATCGCCAGTTAAAGGTTTAAGAGCGCTTTCAAACTCATGCTCCTTGTTAAAAGTCTTCCGCAATCTACGATAAGGATGATTGGGTTTTAGAAATTTCTGATGTCCAAGGTAAACAATCTTTTTTCTAAACTCAAGCTGGTGAAAACATGTATTAGATTCAAATATAGGACATACTTTATGTCCTTTGACACTATATCCAGCCAAATTACCATATGCAGAAAACTCATTGATTGTGCAAAATAACATTGCACGCATCTTAAACTTTTCACCAGAATATGCATCATCAACGTCAACACCTTTATCCCACAAAACTTTTAAATCCTCAATTAATGAACTTAGATAAACATCTATGTAATTTTCAGGTTGTCTTAGTCCAGAAATCATCATACTTAACATCACATACTTGCGCTTCATGCACAACCAAGGAGATACGTTGTAAGTCGTGAGAAGAACATCCCAAGAATAATGGTTAGTGTTCATGCCACTAAAGGAGTTCATTCCATCTATGGCAAGCTCAAGCCTAAGGTTTCTTGGCTCAAGGTCGAAATCCAAAAACAATGAATCAATTTTCTTCCATTGCAAAGAATCAGCTATATGGAAAATGTTTCCATCACATTTTCTTTCATTTGCATGCCATCTAATATTTTTTCCGTCATACGCATTAGCAAAAAGCCTCTTTAACCTTGAAATTATTGGCAAGTACCATAACACTTTTGCAGGAGGACTTTTCTTACTAACATTGTCATTGTCATCACCATTGTTGTTCATCAACTTGTAGCGCGACTCACCAAATTATGGACATTGATCCAAATTTTCACACTCTTTCTTGTATAATATGCAATCATTAGGGAATGCATGTATTTTGACATACTTCAAATCTGTTGGACACAACATCTTCTTGGCCTCATAACATCGATATGAGAAATTGTTATCTTCTGGTAGCATTTGTTTCAACAAATCAAGCAAATTTGTGAAACTTTTATCCGACCACCCACCTTTTACCTTCAGATTAAATAATTTTAACAACGTAGAGAATCGAGTAAAATTGGTGCACCTCTTATATAAAGGCACGTCTTTGTCGATACATAACGTATCATAAATACGTGCTTTCATATAAGACGGTTCTCCAATATCACAAATCATATCTTCTATTGATCATTCATATTATCACCATCTCCATCCATTTGTGACGTCACATTTTGATTATTATCCACTTCTCCATGCCACGTGTACGTTGTATAATTTTGACATATTCCATCGCAACATAGGTGATGGAATATTTCTTTCTTTGACTATTTTCTAATATTCTCGCAAACAATACAAGGACAATAAAACATGTCATTATTGTCGGGAACATTTTTTTTGGAAAATTCAAGGAATTCAAGAAATCCTTTCTCATATAACGGACCTAATCTATTGACTTTCATCCAACTACGACCCATAACAAATTCTGAAATTTATATCAAAAGAATAATGTGAATGGCAACCTAATGCTACACACATAACATAAAAAACCAAAACATTGGACCTAATATGATTATATGCATATGACATTGTATGAATAAAATATGAACATGGAAACACCAAAACATAAACATATTCAGAAGCGTCATAATGTCTGAATAAAACATAAACATATCCAATAAAAAAACCTAAAGCATATTCACAAAATATGATTAAAACATGAACATGGAAACATGAACAATAAGAATGACAATGTCAATACACACAACATCTCAGCGAAAAACATTAACATTCAGAAACGTTAGAGAGAGAGATAATGGTAAATAACCCTTACGAAGAACATAAAAATTCAAAAGCATTAGAGAGACAGATTGGTAGTGTATCGTAATTCGAAGAGGATGATGATTTCCTTTCCAAAAATGATATTTGTTTCCAGAACTGAATAAAGACGGTGAAGGTTTCTTTATCGTTGTCGTCTCATTCGCTAGGGTGCCCTTGTGTGTTATGAACGAAAAGAAGTACCTGTAATGTTTTAATTTTGTGGGAAAACATTTCACAACGGTGCAAGCTTTAACCATTGTGAATTATGGAACAAATAACCACAGTTGAACTAAATAACCGTGGTTGTTATACTTTCAATTTTTAAATAACAATAAATGAAAAGGGACACAGGCTAATTTTTATTGAAAAAAAGGAAAAATATTTATGCTAGGACTCGAAGCTTGTCATCCAAACTCCATAACCATGAACTTTTAAAGGAACCGTGATAAAAAGTTTCTTAATAAAAAAACATGCACGTACAAAATTTTATATGCTGATGGTGGAAAAATGGTCATTGTAATATTGTTTCACCAAAGCTATTTTTTTCTAGTAGTGTTCGTAATCGATTACATGATTGAAAACCACCATAAATTGAGTTTCGTAGCTCCGATTGAGATGTGGTTGGATGCATTGGAAAGCTAATTCAGAGACCTATCCTATAGTGAAGTAATATGATACTTATATGCTATGTTTTCTGTTAAATAATTAAATTACCATGTATTTATTTTAGGGTAATTAATAACACCTATTAAATAACGAATCATGTTAACCTAGGTGATACATTATTAATGCTTAATGGGAATGAGTAAATTATGTGAGTAATTCTAGGATGATATATAAAAATATCTAGTATTGAGATCTTGGATGCAAAGTCGTACTCTAAGTTAGTGAGTATTGAAAACATTGGTTTGAAAAGAAGTCAAGTGCAATACGTATGATGAATGTTGTGACTCCCATATCACATAGATTAATGTAGTTCGTTATTAGGAGCGTAAACTATCTAAAGTTTGTAGGTTGTATCGTAAAACCAATATTAGTGAGAATGATTTGTAGTTAGTCCTTAATTTTGTAAAACTAGACTCGTAAATAAGGAGTGTTATATGTTTGTGATGCTAATCGTCTCCTGAGTTATACATGGTATGTGGAACGAGTGTGTTAAAATTTATATATTGTATGAAGATGAATAAGCATCGTTTCCTTTTTGTTTTCTTTATTAACTTGGCATGCGAGTGTAGTCCTGGTAGAATAGTACTAATAACCTTGTTGATTGAGCGGATTTATGGTTTAGTAGGGATCCATTGAGATAGAAATATCTCACCTCATGTCATTATTATATTTTCATATGAGAAGGTTCCAATCAAAGGAAAGGGAAAGATGTCTTGAAGAACATTGAATATTGTTTTCGAATTTAGTTCCTTTGCGCATTTTAGACCAACTATATTTTTAGATGAGAAGGTTCCAATGTATAACTTTTCAAATATGGTAATTCTAGACACTATTTATTTTGGGTGTTATAGTTGGTATCACAGCAGGTCAATTCTTGACCTAGCTATAAGACATCAATAATTGGATCTTTCTTCCTCATATGTGCGTGTTTCTGACTTGATTTCTAATATCGTATTACTCAATTACCGAGCCTGATTAACTCACTACTTGTATATGTGATAGGTAGAGCTATATATGAGATATCATGAGAACATGAACTATCAAAGGGAGCTCGTGCTCAGAATGTGGGAGCCAACCAAGGAGGAGGAAATGATGATGAACGTCAAGTATAGATGATATACCATCAACAATAACATTAGTCGTAGATGCAACACTAACAACAATAGTGGAAAATGCAGTATCAATAACAAGATTTTATGAGATATATGGTACAACAGATGCAGTTAGAAAGGGAACAAGCAGGACATCAATGGAAGGACTCTGAGAGATCCAACTATCAACTGAAGCCGAAAGGTTCTTCACCAAAGAGGAGGTTGAATTAGGGCACTGGATCTAGTTAGATACCCCAATATGATAATTGTAAGAAATTTCAATTTGGATAATGCAAGGCTAGACAAGTAAGACACTATCATTACCAAGAACTAGACCATATGAGGAAAAGGAGGCAGCGAAAAAGATTCAGTAAAGCATACCGAGCTTACTCGATGAATGTAAGTAAAGCCAAAGGAAACGGTGATCTAGAAGCAGATACGTGCTACACACATGATCAACCTATATTTGTATTTTTTTATTATAGAGCATCACACTCTTTCATTTTATCCAAGTGTGTGTGAAGACTTAAGTTTGAGGAAATCCCATTATCGTCCCCAGTGGTAGTCACCATTGCAGCAGATGGTATTTGTTCTATTCGGTAATAAAAAATGGAGACTTTAACTCAATGAAAGAACCATAAATATAGAGAGTTGGATAACTATTGATCTTGAATGATGGTTCTGATCTCCTTTATAGATGTGCGGGGTAGGCCTACTTGGTTAGCACTCCAAAGCCCAAGTCAGTTCAATATTCAAGATAAGTGTAGTAAAATTGAAGATCAGAGAATGTGTACCTTCTCATAGCATGTGAATTGATTTTATATATTGGGTCGAGAGTAGGCTTGAGATGGATTGATCCTTGGTCAATTGGGCCTTTTGGTCAGTTCAAAACAGTAGTGTAGAGACCCGTTTGTAATACCCCAAATTTTGCCCTAAGATTTGTCGTCGTATTTCATTGCATTTTTATTGCATTTAATCAATTACTAACAAATTTGTGTAGTCGTTTGACTTTTTGCAGGTAAATATCATATGGCATGCATTTTTTTTCTAAAAAGTAAAAATGGCACAATTGGCAGGAGGACATGTGTAAGGAGTTATGAGTGTGAGAGGTTGAGAGTTCGAATCTCACCTTTGTCACTTTTTTTGTTTTTTATTATTTTTACTCTAAATTTTTCTATCTTTCATTAAAAAAATAACAAAAATAGTTTTTTATTATTATTTAATTATTATTTTCGTATTTTAATTAAATCATTTTTTAAAATATTATTTTTTTCACTTTTTTCTAAATTATTCATAAAAATATCCAAAAAATCATAAAATAAAAAATATTGAAAAAAAATTTGTTCTTTTTATAATATTTTTGATTTTAGGAATCAATAGGATTATTAGTTTTTATTTTAAGTTTATTTTAATTATTTTAAATTATTTAAATTTTATTTTTTCTTAACTAATTATTTAGTTTGGGCTTTAAAATGGGCTTTAGGGACATTATTGACAATTTGGTGTTAACCCTAATTTGTTCCCTATATATACATGTGTTGCCTTGTTGGAAAAAGGGGGAGAATGAAAAAAACCTAAGATGAGTGAGTGCCGTTTGCCGTTATTTAGTTTTCTTCTTCATCCATTACTATTGTTTCTTTTTCTTCATCGTTTACCGTTATTTCTTTTCCTTCATCTATTACTGTTGTTTCTTTTTCTTCATCTTTTACCGTTATTTCTTTTTCTTCATCTATTACCGTTATTTCTTTTTCTTTATCTATTACTGTTACGTTTATATATATATATATATATATATATATATAATTTTTAAATTGTTAGAGTTTATATATATAAGATTCTTGATCGAATTATGTCGATACGATGTTTGCACATTTGTGTGCATGACGCGTGACATTTGTGTTAGTTCGATCGGGTTGCGATGATCGCATTTTTGTGTGAGCAATAATACTATTTTTTGCTTAATTTCTTTTTCTTTGCGATAAATTTTGTTTCGTCCGATTTAGATCTGGTTGCGATGAGCGCATTTCTGCGTTAGCAACATTGTTGGGTTATTTGGCACATTTAAAATTCATTATTGCTTTATTATTATTATTATTATTATTATTAGTATTAGTATTATTATTATCATTATTTATTATTATTATCATTATTATCATTATTATTACCATTATTATTATTATTGTTATCATTAATTTATTAAAACTTGTTATAATATAAAAATTTGTTTTTTAAAATAAATAACATTAACATCTTTTCCAAATTAATATGAAAACCTATTATTTTTAAGAAAAACTTTTTTTTAGATAAATTTAAAATAATAACTAAAATCTTTTTTTTAAAATAATAACTAGAACCGTTATTTATTTTATTTTATTATTGTTCAATTCAAATTTCATTATCATATTGTATCTGCTCCTCTCATGTAACCTCGCGAACTTAACAATCGCTCTTTAAATTCTGCCTTTAAATTTCTGCTTGCATGGTTTAAATTATGACATTATCTCTCTGTTTGCATGATTCAATTATCTCACGCGTTTACCATTATTTCTGTCACATTGCACACATCCGAAGGTTAGGTCTAACTGTTTGGCCGCCGCGCCAATAGTCCATAAACCCTCACACATTCAAACCCTCAAAATTACACCCTTACAAACCCTAATTTTCACAAATGCCTCGCCGCAGGCCAAATTACAATTTTACCCCTAGCATTAGGTCAAAGAGCCGCCGCGCTCATTTTAGGGTTTCCCGCCGCGGAATCCCTAACCTAACCCTAATTCACTTAACAATTCAACGTAGAGATTAGGAGTTTCTACACTCCACGTAAGCGTGTCCTTAAGATGCGTTTATTCCCCTTGAGACCTTGACCACAGTCAAGAAGTCTCTAACCTCCCTTTTGAGGGGAACTACGATTACTCTGATTCCACTCCCGTAAGGATACGTAGGCACAAGATGCGATGTCTTGCCGAGTAAACTTAGAATTAACCCCTTAGGTCTCTTTTCTCACTTTTAATCCTTTGTACATATACCTTAAGCAAATAAATAAAGCAAATAGTAAACATCTGAACAAAAGGTTCCTGTAGAGTACTACAGAAGTTTAGGGTGCTAATACCTTCCCTAAATTTAACCAACCCCCGAACCCTAGATCTTTCCCCGCATTGTGTTTACGATGCAAAATAGGTTTTCCCTCTTTTGACCTTTTCCTTCGGATAAATCAAAGAGCGGTTGTGAATTGAATTGCGATTCAAACTCATTAATAGTTTGTGATCCTATTTCCACCGCAACAGAAAATGGCGACTTCACTGGGGATGTCTTAACTTTTGAGGGTTATCCCTAATTTGTTCATATTTATTACCATTTGCTTTGCTATTCATTTGCATGTATATATTGTACTTTGATTTTGGGGACTGTTCCTTGTGCTGTGAGATAAGTCCTACGCCCGGACTAGTGACATTATTATAGGATGGGGATATATTCGATGAGGCTTATAGGGAGTGAATCCCGACCAAGCTGATTCGAGAATCACCGCTCAGTTGAGACCTTTTCGAAAATGGTTCGGTTGAACGAGTAATCGTGAAAACTTTTTCCATGGTCGATTGGAGTCTGTGATATTGAGAACCGTAGTACCTTAACACCATCTTGGCCTTATTTAGGACGTAGTGCGGGAACTATGTGGGAGTAGTCCTACAATGGTTGCTACGCGATACTACACTCAAAAGAGGTTCTCTTGAGAATATTATTAACCCCCGAGTCAATCGGAAGGTTGATAATATCCGAAAGATGGGCTGATGACTTTGGGCACTTTTTTAGAACCTCGTTCTACAGGTACAACTAACCTATAGTACACTCCTTTTGGGATGGGTAGACCTTAACTCCGCTCACGCACCTTTTAACCTAGGACTGTGTGTGTTTTCATGCATTGCATCCATCATATTGCATTAAGACTTCATGGAATTCAAACTTTACTTATGAACATTGCAGGATACCATGGATCACTCTAGGAAGCATACTTTGAAATTTACTTTTAGAGGTTTTAATTTGGGAGTCCTAGAGAAGCTAAGAGGTTTGGTTCAAGATCAAGAAAAGTTCCAAGACAGATATGGAAGGCTATTGTCTTTGTTGAAGGTTCAAGTAAACGAAGGACTTCTTGCGACTTTGCTACAGTTTTATGATCCAGATTATCACTGCTTCACCTTTCCAGATTATCAGCTTTTACCTACCTTAGAAGAGTACTCTCAGTTGGTGGGATTACCGATCTTGGATAAATCTCCATTCCCTTTCTTGGAGGAAGACCCTAAAGAACGAGATATTGCTAAAGCCATTTGTCTAAAGATATCCGAGGTCAAAAACAATATGATCACTAAAGGAGGGATCTCCGGTTTTCTCAGGGATTTCCTAATTAAGAAGGCCCAATTTTATGCCGATCATAAAGACATGTTTGCCTTTGAGACAATATTTGTTTTGCTTATTTATGGGTTGCTGCTTTTTCCTAGTTTTGAGGGGTTTGTGGACCTTAATGCAATCAAGACCTTCATGAGGAGAAATCCAGTTCCAACGCTATTGGGTAATACTTATCATTCAGTACATCTTCGAAACTTTCATGGTGGAGGAATGATTACATGTTGTGTGCCATTACTATACAAGTGGTTTATTTCTCACTTACCCAAGTCCGGTCCGTTTTGGAGAGCTAATCAAGAACGTTGGTTGCAAAAAGTTATGGCTTTAACTCACTCTGATATTGATTGGTATGATCGCATGTACGATGGGATATCGATCATTGATAGTTGCGGAAACTTCAACAATGTGCCTTTGCTCAGTTTCAATGGAGGAATTAGCTACAATCCAGTCTTAGCTCGCCGACAGTTGGGATACCCCTTGAAGGAACCGCCTAAAGGTATTCATGTGGAGAAAATCTTTTTCGAAGATGACAAAAAGCTTCAAGATCAGATTCTATCTTCTTGGAATCATTTGCATAGGAAAGACAAAGAAAGTTTGGGAAGACCTAATTGTGTGTCTATGGAACCATACCTTCAATGGGTTCGAGGAAGAGCTATTGAGTTGAAGATGCCCTACTCTCGCCAAGATCCTTTACCTCAAGGAGAAGAACCTGTCCAGTATTTCATGACTGAAGCTGAGGCTTTGAAGATCACTTTGAAGAGATCACAACACAAAACAGAATCATGGAAGAACAAATACCATGTGATGGTCAGCGAGTACGAAGAACTTCAAAAGCAGATTCAGTCGAAGAATGATGAGATACAATCCTACAAGAAGAGGAGGCTTTACGAATATTTATTTTCCTCTGGATCTTCGTCTGCTCACTGAAGTTGTGGAAGATGCTTCTCTAGGATTTTCTAGGCTTTTATTTAGCTATTTTGGTCGCAAGGATATTATTTGTAATTTGTCCTTGGTATTCCGCAATATTCGTAAATATTTGAATTCCATGAAATCTTCATTTGCATTCACATTTTAGCGTCATACTTTTGCATTGCATGTGTCTCCCGATTTCTCATACGCGGTTTTCTCACCTTCCAGTTTTGTCACCCTAAGTTCTCTGCATCAATACGACCCTTCGAAAGGATGGAAGATCAAAACCAAGAGATCAACCGTGTCAGCCATGAACTCGAAGATCTTCGAGGAAGTGTAGGGCAGATTGTGGAGATGTTACGAGCTCTTAGTGTGAAGGTGGATGCTCAGTCTACTGTTGTTTCTGAGACTACTAATACCGTTATGGAACCTCAACCAGCTGTTACTGTCAAGAATGTACCTCCTCACGGTCTTCAATCCGGTTTGGTGCCTCCTAGTGCTCAGCCAGTTCGACGAGCTACCCCTCCAAAGTGTAAAACTCCTAACTCCGACCATGGTAAAGGACCTGCACGTTCAAGGAACCGCAAAACAGTTACTCCTCAACCTTGGCAACATCAGCAAAGTTATGTTCAAGGTTATCCGTCGCCATATGTCCAACAACCCTATGTAGCTACTGTTGCACCTCCTTTCGATCAGCAGTTTCCTACATACCAGCCTGTGCAGTCAGCTCCGGTATATCAAGCACCGGTTTATCAACAACCTTCCGGTTATCCGCCCATGCAAGTTCCTGTCAACAGTCAACGAGTGCCCAACGCTCCTGTTCATCAGCAATCACAGGATCAGGTTCCTTATCTCCGTAAAAGTCAGTATAAGCCTTGTCCTCCAATTCCGATGGCTTTCACTGAATTATACCCCCATTTGGTACAACAGGGTCTGATTACCACCCGTGCTTTGGGTCCTTCGCCTAATCTGTTACTTGCAGGTTACAACGCTGCCGCTCATTGTTTATTTCATGAGGGTGCGCCCGGCCATGATCTAGAGAATTGCTATGCTCTTAAGAAAGTTGTCATAAATTTGCTAGAAACAAAGAAGTTGTCTTTTAGCAATGCTCAGCTGAAGATCGAGACTCCTCTCGGGGTCCCTCACTTGTCGAGTTCGAATTCTGCAAAGCATGCTACTCCTGTGGCAAATTAGTCGAATCCAGTAATTATTCAAAGGCCTAGCTCGCTTCATTTCAGTAACCCTCAAGATGATATGACCGGGATCAACAAAGAATCTGGGAAGTTTATTTTGAAGCAACGACTGAAAACTGTTGAAGATGTGACCAGCGTAACTGGGGCAAGCCATGACGACTCGCAGTGATCGTAAACCAGACGTCCCTTCCATTGAGGCTCCGCCAAAGGAAACTGTTACTCTTGAATGCAAGATTTCGTAAACATTTAGAAGGATTTTGCCGACAGTTCATTCGTTTATTTATATGTATTTCTCTTTGATTAAGCATATTTAGCATGTACGAGCTTGTTTTATCTTTGATTAATGCAACGCATATGTTTGTCTTGAATAAGTCCATTCGTTTCACTCATTCAAAACATATTTTTCATAAATTATAATGCCAACTTTACCCAATCTCTTGTGCTGATGGAGAATTGGGGGGAGGATGACGAACCCAAAACGGCAGATTCCTTGTCGTATGCTTTCGATTGAAACCCGCTGATGATGTAAGGCATTGTTTCAAATCCCATACACTGGAGATATAAGGATGTTAATCCCTCGTTAACCTCTTTGAGCCTTGAAGTAGGAGTTTTTTTTAAGAACCCTCATCTTAACCTGGGGCAGGGTAGGCTTCAGTTAAGCCGATCGAGCGCCTAGATCCTCAAAAGGGAAGAGCAAACCTTCGAGAATTTATCCTTAGCATCTTAAGAAGTCCAATATAATGACTATCCCTCGGTTATTTAAGGAGTGGGGCAGTCACGAGCCTTTCGAAAGATTTACATGACTTGTGCATAAAAGAATATTCAAAAAAATAAGAGCCCGCTAAGTCAAAACCTATGAAGGAGACTTAGGCAAAACTGGGGCATCCCGCTGGACTCCAAGGTCAGATCAAAAGACATTGTCCAGGCAAAAATTAGGGAATAAAAGCAAAACAAGAGGTTACAATAAATAATCCCTAGTAACGAACAAGGTCGTGTGATAGAAACGCCATTAGAAATAGGTGAGTGACTGCCATGTCCAAAGCCTTGATAAGTTCTCGACCATAGCAAATCCGCTTGAGATATGAGCGTTCGTATCCGGTTAACTGACATAGGATTGGAGAACATCACGAAGAAGGGGTGGGTACAAATATAACTTTGAGCCTTTATCCTTTTGTTTCTTAAACCGTGAACCGAGCCACGATACAACCTTTAAAAGACCTAATTGAAGTAGGACTTCGGTTGAAAGCATACTAGACAAGATCACGTTTCCTGACTCCTACGAGCTATGCTCAGAAAAAAATTCATGTTGGCATTATAATTAAAACTTATATCCCGACTAGTGATTTCGGTCACAAGTTATTGCGATATCTTTTTCAAAACAAAAATTCAAGACAAATATATGTGTGCATTGACAAGCTCAGGATAGGCATTTCAGGCATGACGACTTTGCTTGATATCTTAGAGATTTATATATGAACATAACCCGTGGAACTTGAAGATCCTGCTGAACAGGGGCAGGCAGTTTCCCAATTCGCTTACCAACGCGAGTCTGACGTTCTTAAGAGCTATTTCCCAAAGATTTCGTCGTAACACGCTTAGTTTGTGCCAGTTACGCCGATACCAGACGAATCTCTCAAAGAGTTTGAAAACAGTGGGGCAACCAGACTCCATGTTCTCTGTAAAATCCTCTTGAGCTGACTTTTCCTCACAACACAAGTATCCTGGGGCACCATGTTTTTAAAGGAAACAAATGGCGACTACTATAAGGTCCTTCAAGATCAAGGCCATGTGGTTTCACAACTTTTCTTCATGCACCCGACAGATTTTACTCACGGCGGCCTTCGTTCCCCAGTAAATCTCAGTGTTGCAACATGCTCCCAAGCTATTGCCTCATCATAGTCCCCAGAGACACTATAAGCTGACAACTTTTTCTTGGGTAACTCAAAAGTGTCCCTCAGGTTTTCTTCTCCCCATGTGAAGACGTGATACTGTACACCCAAGCAGATTACCTTCTCCCCAGAGAATTCAGAACTTTAAAACCAGATTTGGTTCTACCATTGATCTTTCTTACCCATGATTGACGTATTGGTTGCAGAGAACGCAGGGTATTTCCGTCGAGATGTTTATTTCATCTCTCGTCCCGTCTCTAGTCTGTTTCGTCAGCATACGCAAGGGCATAAGCATCACATGCCTATTTCATTACATATTCATTACATACTCATTACATACTCATTTCATAACATCTTGCATACATAAACATTAACATACATAGACATTAACATACATTCACATTAACATATGCATCAACATATGCGTTAGCATTCAGAGGTTCATTATGTTTCACCATCATTGGTTGTTACCGCCGAGTAACTGGGTTCGTCCATTCTCTCCAAATAGATTGTCAGCCCTAAGCATAAAATACATAAGTGTTTCCAGTTTCCCCACAGAGCTCGATCCTCGTGGATGACGGTTACTTCAGCTATCTTTCCTCACTAGGATAAGATATCTACCCTTCGAGATCATTCCCTCGACGGAGTCTTGATTACCAGTCTTCTTTCTAGCTCGATCCTAGATTGAATCTCAGTATTGTCGGTCGTCGAGCCCAACCGGACGTGCATTTATTTTGCACCATCTGAAGATTTTCACCATACCATGACAGATACGCGACTGTTCTCGCCCGAAAAGTTTATCACTGTACACGGATGTGCATTTATTTTGCACTATCTTTCAAGAAAATCAACCACAATCCTTTACAGATACATGCCAGTTCACGCCTGGAAAATCTATCGGCACAACACCTTACATCTTACAACATCGGTAAGCGACATTTCTCGCATTGAGAAGCCAATCCTATCTTCGTTATGACTCGCAGCAAATGGCCATCTCCATTGAGCAGTTGGGCTTCCATTTTCCCTGTCGTCTTGAAGCATGGGGAGGTTTGAACCAAATCGTATTCAGGAGAGCACGATCTTGAAATACGGGGAGGTTCGAGCGGAATCATATTCAGGAGAGCACGATCTTGAAGTATGAAGAAGTTCATTTACCCTTTAGTAAAAGAAGGAGCGGAATCATATTCAGGAGAGCACGATCTTGAAGTATGAGGAAGTTCATTTACCCTTTAGTAAAAGAAGGAGCGGAATCATATTCAGGAGAGCACGATCTTGAAGTATGAAGAAGTTCATTTACCCTTTAGTAAAAGAAGGAGCGGAATCATATTCAGGAGAGCACGATCTTGAAGTATGAGGAAGTTCATTTACCCTTTAGTAAAAGAAGGAGCAGAATCATATTCAGGAGAGCACGATCTTGAATTATGAGGATGTTCATTTACCCTTTAGTAAAAGAAGGAGCGGAATCATATTCAGGAGAGCACGATCTTGAAGTATGAGGAAGTTCAGTTTACCCTTTTCGTATTCAGGAGAGCACGATCGTGAAGTATGAGGAAGTTCATTTACCCTTTAGTAAAAGAAGGAGCAGAATCATATTCAGGAGAGCACGATCTTGAAGTATGAGGAAGTTCAGTTTACCCTTTAAGAAAAATCAGAATCGTATTCCAGGCACTGACCTTAAATATGAGAAGATTTATATATCAGATAAGCAGCAGCCTCTTTATTTGAGTGCTTATCCGTTTTGGCATGTAAGTCCCTTCCAACGATAAGTGACAGTTCTCCCTCGAGAAGCTTATCGGGGCATTTCCCATTAAAGTCCATTTACTTTGGCATACAGCCGGTCTTTACCCTGTATATTTGATACGGATTTCCGAAAATCCATTCGATCCCACCACGAGGGATAGGTTATAGAAGCTTGGATGTTATTCTTTGCTCAATGCTCCAGCATTCTGTGATCGATCTTGCAATCGTGTAGGTCCAATTATTATTAGACATTCCCAAGTGGAGGTCATCTCATAGGTGCCATCTCCATTTAAGGATCTTATTCTAAAAGTCCATTTATTTTGGCATACAACCGGTTCTTTTTTACCCTGTATATTTGCTACGGATTCCCGAAAAGTCCGTTTGATCCTGTCACGAGAGATAGTTTACAGAAGCTTGGATGTTATTCTTTGCTCAATGCTCCAGCATTCTGTAATCGATCTTGAAATCGTACATGATCCAGTTTTACTTTTAGATTCCCCAGTGGAGGCCGTCTCACAGGTGTCATCTCCATTTGAGAATCTCGTTCCCGTTCTAAAAATGACAATTGGTCGTGTTCGCACCAGTTGACCATCATTTTAGAATTCCCCGGTGTTGTGCTGTGTCCCAGCGCGTCGTTTTCCCCAGTGTGTTCTTCTCGTAGCGTCTGTCCCTGTGTCTTCGTATTCGTCAGCATTTTCGCAATTCATCATTCCAGCATACGCCTCATATCATCTGCATTAATTTGTTCTCGCTTTGTCCATAGCATTGCATATCGCCGCATATAAGGGCAAAATTTTTGGTTATCTATATTTAAATCTCTCCACCACGATTCCTCGAGTCTCTGTCACTCAAATCGTCCGGTGTAGCTATTTAAATAGGGGCAACTGTAATACCCCAAATTTTGCCCTAAGATTTGTCGTCGTATTTCATTGCATTTTTATTGCATTTAATCAATTACTAACAAATTTGTGTAGTCGTTTGACTTTTTGCAGGTAAATATCATATGGCATGCATTTTTTTTCTAAAAAGTAAAAATGACACAATTGGCAGGAGGACATGTGTAAGGAGTTATGAGTGTGAGAGGTTGAGAGTTCGAATCTCACCTTTGTCACTTTTTTTGTTTTTTATTATTTTTACTCTAAATTTTTCTATCTTTCATTAAAAAAATAACAAAAATAGTTTTTTATTATTATTTAATTATTATTTTCGTATTTTAATTAAATCATTTTTTAAAATATTATTTTTTTCACTTTTTTCTAAATTATTCATAAAAATATCCAAAAAATCATAAAATAAAAAATATTGAAAAAAAATTTGTTCTTTTTATAATATTTTTGATTTTAGGAATCAATAGGATTATTAGTTTTTATTTTAAGTTTATTTTAATTATTTTAAATTATTTAAATTTTATTTTTTCTTAACTAATTATTTAGTTTGGGCTTTAAAATGGGCTTTAGGGACATTATTGACAATTTGGTGTTAACCCTAATTTGTTCCCTATATATACATGTGTTGCCTTGTTGGAAAAAGGGGGAGAATGAAAAAAACCTAAGATGAGTGAGTGCCGTTTGCCGTTATTTAGTTTTCTTCTTCATCCATTACTATTGTTTCTTTTTCTTCATCGTTTACCGTTATTTCTTTTCCTTCATCTATTACTGTTGTTTCTTTTTCTTCATCTTTTACCGTTATTTCTTTTTCTTCATCTATTACCGTTATTTCTTTTTCTTTATCTATTACTGTTACGTTTATATATATATATAATTTTTAAATTGTTAGAGTTTATATATATAAGATTCTTGATCGAATTATGTCGATACGATGTTTGCACATTTGTGTGCATGACGCGTGACATTTGTGTTAGTTCGATCTGGTTGCGATGATCGCATTTTTGTGTGAGCAATAATACTATTTTTTGCTTAATTTCTTTTTCTTTGCGATAAATTTTGTTTCGTCCGATTTAGATCTGGTTGCGATGAGCGCATTTCTGCGTTAGCAACATTGTTGGGTTATTTGGCACATTTAAAATTCATTATTGCTTTATTATTATTATTATTATTATTATTATTATTAGTATTATTATTATTATCATTATTTATTATTATTATCATTATTATTACCATTATTATTATTATTGTTATCATTAATTTATTAAAACTTGTTATAATATAAAAATCTGTTTTTTAAATTAAATAACATTAACATCTTTTCCAAATTAATATGAAAACCTATTATTTTTAAGAAAAACTTTTTTTTAGATAAATTTAAAATAATAACTAAAATCTTTTTTTTAAAATAATAACTAGAACCGTTATTTATTTTATTTTATTATTGTTCAATTCAAATTTCATTATCATATTGTATCTGCTCCTCTCATGTAACCTCGCGAACTTAACAATCGCTCTTTAAATTCTGCCTTTAAATTTCTACTTGCATGGTTTAAATTATGACATTATCTCTCTGTTTGCATGATTCAATTATCTCACGCGTTTACCATTATTTCTGTCACATTGCACACATCCGAAGGTTAGGTCTAACTGTTTGGCCGCCGCGCCAATAGTCCATAAACCCTCACACATTCAAACCCTCAAAATTACACCCTTACAAACCCTAATTTTCACAAATGCCTCGCCGCAGGCCAAATTACAATTTTACCCCTAGCATTAGGTCAAAGAGCCGCCGCGCTCATTTTAGGGTTTCCCGCCGCGGAATCCCTAACCTAACCCTAATTCACTTAACAATTCAACGTAGAGATTAGGAGTTTCTACACTCCACGTAAGCGTGTCCTTAAGATGCGTTTATTCCCCTTGAGACCTTGACCACAGTCAAGAAGTCTCTAACCTCCCTTTTGAGGGGAACTACGATTACTCTGATTCCACTCCCGTAAGGATACGTAGGCACAAGATGCGATGTCTTGCCGAGTAAACTTAGAATTAACCTCTTAGGTCTCTTTTCTCACTTTTAATCCTTTGTACATATACCTTAAGCAAATAAATAAAGCAAATAGTAAACATCTGAACAAAAGGTTCCTGTAGAGTACTACAGAAGTTTAGGGTGCTAATACCTTCCCTAAATTTAACCAACCCCCGAACCCTAGATCTTTCCCCGCATTGTGTTTACGATGCAAAATAGGTTTTCCCTCTTTTGACCTTTTCCTTCGGATAAATCAAAGAGCGGTTGTGAATTGAATTGCGATTCAAACTCATTAATAGTTTGTGATCCTATTTCCACCGCAACACCGTTGAATATGTGGAAAGTTGTTCTCTAAATGTGAATGATCACACTCTTATGATCGAGATAACATGTCTACCTTTCAAGATGATAGACATGGTGTTGGAAATGAATTCTACTGACTCATTAGACGTTGGTTATAAAGAGGAAAACCATTGTAATACATGTAGTAACTTGGTTGAAGTGATTCCCACGCTTTAAGAAAATACCATCAGTATAATCCATTGTTCCTTTGAGAGAAATTAGCTTTCCCATCTAATCATTACCACAGACGCAAATGAAAGGAAAAAGATCTCTTCCGTCCTAGTAGTTAAAGAATTTTCAAATGTGTATCTGGAGGATGTATTTCTCTACGTCTTGGGAGAAAAGTGGGTGTAATTCCTAGACTTGGTATGTGGGACTGGATCAATCTATTTTGAGTCATTTAGAATGTGACTGGGAAAGCCTGAATTCGTTATATCCGGTATAGGATCATATTAGACTCTTATGTCTTAGTATATTCATAAGGAGTGGGACTAGACACTACGCTAGAAATCACTTTTAGCAGCGCATAGAAAGACAACGCTTTATACAAAAGCACTGCTAAAGGGCCAGTAAAAAAAAGAAGAAAAAAAGCGCCTACCAAAGACAGCGCTTTTAAAAAAGCGCTGCTAAATGGTGGGCCTAAGAAAGCGCTTTTAAAAAGCGCTGCTAAAGGGGGGGCCTACGAAAGCGCTTTTCAAAAGCGCTGCTAAAGGGGGACCCTTAGAAAGCGCTTTTTATATAAAGCGCTGCTATATGGAATTGATAAGGCACACTATGAAAGCGCTTATAAAAGCGCTGCTAAAGGCCTTTAAAAGCGCTGCTATAGGTATTCATATTATAATTTTAAGGCACCCTATGAAAGCGCTTTTCAAAAGCGCTGCTAAAGGGGGACCCTTAGAAAGCGCTTTGTATATAAAGCGCTGCTATATGGAATTGATAAGGCACCCTATGAAAGCGCTTTTAAAAGCGCTGCTAAAGGCCTTTAAAAGCGCTGCTATAGGTATTCATATTATAATTTTAAAATACCCTCCAGAATTTTAATAGAATCAGAACAGTCACGCTAACCATTTCTTCTTTCTCTGGCGAACGAAAACACGAACCAACCACCACTGTTCATCGTCCGACCATCGCGTTCTTCCGTCCGATCATCCTTCCGACCATCACCGAACGTTCACCGTCCGTTTTTGAGTTCATCCATCCGTCTGCATTGCCGGTCCACCATTGTTACGGTACGTGAAGCTTTACTCTACTTTTCTTATTTTTTTTTATCTTTTCACCATTGTTGTTCTGATGATATATAGATGGTTTTTATCTTTTCAATGATGGTTTTTGTTGTTGTTGTGTTAGTTGTTGTTGTGTTAATATGATATATGAGATATATATGATATTGTTGTTGTTGTTGATGTAAAATAGTTTATATAGTTTACAATGTAAAATAGTTTATATATGATATTGTTGTTGTTGTTGATATATGAGATATATTGTTGTTGTTGTTCTGATGATATATTGTTGTTGTGTTAATATGATATATGAGATATATATGATGGTTTATGTTGTTATTGTTGGTTTATATTTGATATAGATAGTTTATATAGATGGTTTGTATAGATGGTTTATATTTGTTATTGTTATTTGATATTGGTTTATATAGATGGTTTATGTTGTTATTGTTGGTTTGTATTTGTTATAGTTGATATAGATGGTTTATATTTGTGTTATATAGATGGTTTGTGTTATAGTTTATATTTGTTATAGTTTATATTTGTGTTGTATAGATGGTTTGTATTTGTTATAGTTTATATAGATGGTTTGTATTTGATACAGATGTTGTTATTGTTGGTTTATATTTGATGGTTTATATAGATGGTTTATATTTGATATTTGATATTGTTGGTTTATATAGATGGTTTATGTTGTTATTGTTGGTTTATATTTGATATAGATAGTTTATATAGATGGTTTGTATAGATGGTTTATATTTGTTATTGTTATTTGATATTGGTTTATATAGATGGTTTATGTTGTTATTGTTGGTTTATATTTGATATAGATAGTTTATATAGATGGTTTGTATAGATGGTTTATATTTGTTATTGTTATTTGATATTGGTGTATATAGATGGTTTATGTTGTTATTGTTGGTTTATATTTGATATAGATAGTTTATATAGATGGTTTGTATAGATGGTTTATATTTGTTATTGTTATTTGATGGTTTATATAGATGGTTTATGTTGTTATTGTTGGTTTATATTTGATATAGATAGTTTATATAGATGGTTTGTATAGATGGTTTATATTTGATATAGATGTTGTTATTGTTGTTGATATTTGTTGTTGTTGTTGTTATTCTGAATTTCAGGTATATTATGGCCAGCAACGAGGAAACATGGTGGAATATAAAAGTGGTGGAAGACGCGATAGGAGCTTATGTAGCATGGCCGGTGAATCTCATTTTCATGGATGATGAAGTAGGTTGAACCTTGTAATATTCCAATGTTTTATTACCCATACATGAAAGTTATTCTGACATTTACACTTTCTTATTGACATGATGATCTTAGACTCCCACAAAATCCAAAACAAAAGATGATAAAATTATTGTGCGGGATACCGATTCAGCTGCATCAAAGTTACAGGTACTAGTAATACAGTTTAAGTGATTATTTTATTATAAATTATTTACTGAACTTATATATGACTTTTAGGTTCTTGATCAGCAGTCGCAACATGTCAGCAAGGGAAACATGCCTGAAACTTCCAAGGTGCCCAAAAAAAAGGTCGAGACAAAAAGAGCATTTGTTCCTCAATTTAGGTTGTGCCTTCAAACATATGTAGGGACAACAGACGTGCCTGAGGGCGGCATCCGTCTAATACATATGGAACAAGGTATTTTCGGTTTTGAATATTCCGAAACACTTGCTAAGGAGGATTTCGACCAGGTTTTCAAACATTTAGAATTGGGCGTCGGGGTTATGCATACCTACATCAGGTACTTCGATCCATTTTAATTAGATAATTGAACATTTTAAAATTCGCTCGTTTAACTGAATAATCTAATGTTGATTATATTTTTTTTAGGCGCTTGTATGACAAGATGTTGGTCCCTGCTGATTTGACTTCAGTATTCGCATTCTTATCTGCTAGCAGTGTCAACTCACGGACAATAGACCAGACACAAGAAGCAGTCAAAGAGTACACAGTCCAGAGATTTATGGGTGCGAATACGGAGAAGTTGTTTATGTTGCCATATAATACTGGCCATGGGTTAGTTTTTATTCTAAATTCATTTATTATAATTGTTCTATTTTTGCCATATTATATAACATTTCCGTCTAAACTGTTGTCTTATTTTATAGTGGTCACTGGTTGTTGGTCGCAATTAATCCGATTAAAGAAATAGTGTATTATATAGATTCATTGGATGGCGATACAAACAAATATGAAAATCTGAAGAACATGGTTGATACGTAAGTGATGATGTATAGTGTTCTGAATAATTATATATGTTTATTTATTATGTGACATTGTTCTAAATATGTGTTTATATTATGTTAGAGTTATACAAATATACAGAGCACAGAGAGATGCAACAGTGCCAAAAAGCAGGGCTAGCAACATCAACTGGATCAGAGTGGAGGTATATTTTCCCATGTTTGACTGTTATAGTGGTTCTACTTATAAAACTATTTAAACTATATATCCTGATAAATGTTCGTTCGCTTTTTTCCTAATACAGTGTCCTCGTCAGCGTGGTGGGATTGACTGCGGATATTTTGTACTGCGCTTTATGAAGGAAATCATTCTTTCTGGTCAATTAGAGATTCCAATCATGGTATGGATCAATTCATGAGTTATATGATTCATTTTGATAATTAATTAATATTTCATCGGAGTAATTAGTATTAAATCGTGCTTGTTCTGTTATATTATGTAGTATTTTGATGAATTCAGATGCGCTACGTACTCGAAAGTAAAACTGGAAGAAATTAAGGAAGAATGGTGTCAATTTATGATTGAGTTAAGAATTCTATAATGTATATTGGATTTGTAATTATGTGTAAATTGTATATTGTATATTGTATATTGTATAATGTACAATGTTTAAATTATGTGTAAATTATACTTGAGTTAATTATGTGTAAATTGCAAAGTGTTATTGTATAATGTACAATGTTTAGTTATATTGTGTTGAATTAAAGGCCAAGTGTTGAATTACAATGTTTAAAGGCCAAGTTATGTTTAAAGCCTGAATTATAAGCAGGGAATTTAATTGTTATAAGCAGGTTTGTCTAAAAATATAAAAAAATGTGATTTTTCAAAAAAAAAAAATTTAAAAACGTGAGGTATAGACAGCGCTTTTACAAGAAAGCGCTGCTAAAGGGAGAAAAATAGGCATAAAAAAGCGCTGCTATAGGTTAGGAAAGGAGGTGTCTAAGAAAGCGCTTTAAAAAGCGCTGCTAAAGGGTGGCCTACAAAAGCGCTTTAATAAAGCGCTGCTACAGGGGGGAGGGGGGGGGGGGGAGAATAGGCAGCGCTTTGAAAGCGCTGCTAAAGGGGTAAAAAAGCGCTGCTAAAAGTGATACATTTAGCAGCGCTTTTTCCATAAAAAAAAAAAGCGATGCCTTTACCTTTAGCAGCGCCACTTTAGGCAGCGCTTTAAAGCGCTGCTAAAGGTCAAAAAAAGCGCTGCTAAAGGCCATTTTTGGCATAGTGAGAATGGCTTACATGGGTGGTAACCTTAATGAGGCCTTTCCATTATCTGATGCTCGTGTCTACATGGTATGGGTAGCGATGGTATTGAGTAGGGTTTGGGTAGAGTATTATAGTACTCGTCTCCATATCCGCTGTTAGAAAAAAATCTTTGTATTCGAGTCCATACCCGTGTGGGCAACAACGTTTATACCCATACCCGTTTACCCGTATTTCTATTAAAAATATATCAATTATAATTTATCATGTCATTTTAAGTCTTTAACAATATTACAAAAATTCAAGGATGATATTGTTGAGTTAAGAAATAAACAAACATTTATATTAAAATATGTACATGCTTAATATTGATGTATTTAATAAAATTGATAAATTAACATATATATATATATATATATATATATATATATATATATATATATATATATATATATATATATATATATATATATATATATATATATATATATATATATATATATATATATATATATATATATATATATATATATATATATATATATATATATATATATATATATATATATATATATATATATATATATATATATATATATATAATAAAAATATATAAATATACATTGTGTGGGTATGGAGTGGAGTGAGTACTAAGGTACCCATGCCCGAGTCTATACCCACTTATTTTAGTGGATAGTTGTCTGTGTCCATGCCCATACTCATTTACGGGTTTTCTCCTCTCCGTTGTAAGATAATTTTTGCTTGTGGCCACTGGAGATGAGTTCAATTTCCATCCTTAGGTAAGGGTGGATTAGCGTAATATGACGTTGGAAGATTCATTGTATACATGGCCTCGGATGTGGACCCCGTGTGAGTTATATTAGATATATACAAGTTGCACTATCCCTATTAACACAAGGTACGTGAGTTATCCTTTTAGTCATATGTGAGAATTTGATGATCCTGAACTCATCAAATTATGTTTTTGCTAGCCATGAAAGGAAAAATTGTTATGTGAAGTGGGGAGGTTGGGTGACCTTGATTGAATGTGGACATATGATGCATCTTATTGCTATAATAGGTTAAGAGTGATTTTTTTTATTAATAGTTAATAACTGGTTGTAATTTTTTTCTTTTTGTTTAGTTAATTCCAAATTATAAGTTCAAATTATTATAAGAGTATTTTTATAGGTAATTATTAGTAAAAGTAAATTAGTGGTTAAGTTAGTTTTTTGGGGTTTCAACTCTTAGAACTCCTTTGGCGATCCTCAGCTCACCAATGATTTGATAAACAATGTTTCAATAGTCAAAATCTTCTCATGATTAAAAACTGGGTGATAGTAAATTGCAATGTAGGGGTGAATTTATTTCAGTCTATTTAGCATCATAGAATGATTAGGGTTTATGGAATCTCGTCATTTGAAGTTAATGTGGAGCACATTAGGAAAAACAGTGGATTGTTTCATACAAGGTATTTTTAAAGTATTTTATTTGGTTTACTAGTTGAATGTGTGTTTATGGTTTAATGATTAGGACTGTCACAACAGTTGAAGAAAACGAATCGAACTATTAATGATTTTTACTTAATTGAACTAAACTGTCATAATAGTTTGGTGAACCAGTTCAGTAATTTTTCTTTGATTTAAACTAAATTTATATAGCTTAGTTATGTAATTTTTTCTCTCAATTGAACCGAATTGTTGTAACAGTTCAGTGAACCGGTTCAATCCTACCAAAAACTTTGATGGCACAAAAATTTAGTTATGTAGTGTGACAAGTTATGTTTTAATTTGTGACTAACAAGTTAATTGTTTGTCGTATAGAAAATGGATCGTAATTGAATGTACAATGGAGTATATTTTGATAGGCATAGATTGAAAGAAGAGTTTGTTCGTGGGGTTAAAAAATTTGTGATCAGGGCTTTGAAACAAACCATTTGTAAATCTGAGTGAAGGATAAGGTGTTTGTGCATAAATTGCAAGTGATGTAAAATAAGTATGTCAACTAATGTTAGACCTCACTTGTATCAAGATCGATTTCAACAAGACTATTGGATTTAGAATCAACATGGAAAAGTGGAGCTCAATGTTGATACAAGGGTTGGTTCAAATAGTAGTGAGCATGTGCGTCATATTGACTAGTTTGAGGTAATGAATTAGATGGTGTATAATGCTTTTAGGCCTCATAGAGGTTTCTCTCACGCGAATGTTTACACGGAACAAGAGAAATTTTCAGAGGATTAGTTTCCCAACAAAGAATCTAAATAATTCTATGACAAGTTGATATCTTTCAACAAGTACATATATGAAGGAGCTACCCAGACTGTGTAATTAATATCTACTGAACTTCTTGAAATTAGGTCTAACTTGTCTAATAATTTCACAAGGAAAATTGTTATAGATGTTCTTGAAGAAACTGGACTATTGAATATCAAACCAATACAATTATCATAATTTTATGAAACAAAGAACAAATCATGAAGAAAAATAAATCTTAAAACTAATCCTAATAGATAGTTTATGATATTCTAAATTACTCTAAGATACAAATCAAATGTTATTAGATATCTTTTATGTATTCTAACAAAGTGTTTGTATTTTTCTATTGATAATGTATATTATTATATTCTTACCCCGTTTCTAATTGTTTTTTATGTTAAATGTTTGTTTCTTATGATTGGAGACTATCTGATGACTTGCCAAAACAATATAAGGTTCTGATTATTGACAGAGTAACTGAAATCTTGGGACTCCATGCAATAGGAGATTCTTTTATTGGAAAAATAGAGAAGTGGGGCATATATGATGGGAAATGAAAAGATGTAAATGTAGAGTTGGAGATGGTTATGGAGCCATCTTTGGTAATCTTATATCAGACTACAACCAATCTTTATACTGCATCTTCCACTTTACTACTGAAAGCACTTCGTTGTGAAGCTGCTGAAGGGGTAAACGTCTGCATGGTACTTCACCAACCAAGGTAATTCTCTCTCTCTCTCTCTCTCTCTCTCTCTCTCTCTCTCTCTCTCTCTCTCTCTCTCTCTCTCTCTGACTTTAGCCTCAGTTTAGTCGACGCTAACATATTTTGTTGACTTTTAGAGTTTGACTTTAGCCTCAGTTTAGTCGAAGTTAAGAGTTTTTGTTGACTTTTTAAGTTTGACTTTAGCATTGGTTTAACTTAAGCTAACAGTTATTGTTGAATTTTTAAGTTCGACTTTAGCCTCGGTTTAACTTAAGCTAACAATTTTTTTTTACTTTTTAAGTTTGACTTTAGCCTCGATCAAGCCAACGCTATTAAATTTTTATTGACTTTTGAAATTTTATTTTTTAGTGTTGGCTTCAGGTTAGTCTTATCATAGACTCGGCTTAACAGGCGCTATCATAGACACGACTCTTTAGAGTTGATGATAAAGTGTTAGCTTCCAGCGTTTTGGCTTGCCCTTGACACCAGCAGATAAAGTATTAGATTCCAGCGTTTTAGCTTGCCCCCAACAATAGCATTAATCCTGATCTAGCGTCGCTTTTTTTGCTAATACATTGAATAATGGTCGAAGCTAAATACTATTTTTCTAGTAATGGTCACAAGACAAACCTCATGACCCTTAGTTCCTAAAAATCTACTCATACATGACTAAATATAAAACATGCATCGAAATAAGTAAATACATAAACATCAATTGATAAATAATATGGAAAATAATACCTATATTAAAATTGTTCTAAATGTTACAACTTGTTCCACAAAGACTTTTACAAACAACAACAAGAAAGCAAAAATGCAGTAATGTAAAATGCAGAGAAAATTAACAATGTAATGATTGAATCATATAAAGTGTGTATTATTTCTCTCAGAATCCTAGCCATTTATAGGCACTAATACATTATTATAACACTCATTTCTCATTATTGTTCGTCATTGAGCATTTTCCATTCATAAAAACAGACTGAACAAGAAGAGGAAGAAGAAAAACAATTTAAAGAAAAAGAATCTAAAGCTGACACAGGGGTTGTTATGGCACGTAGCAAGCGCTACGGGTGGGTGTTAATGGTTGCTAAATCCCATAGCAGGCTTTACGGGTCACCCGTAACAACTTCTTTTTTGTATGGGACAAGGAACAGGGCCACTACGGCCTGTAGCAAGCGTAACTGGTCATCCATAATAGTTTTTGTTTTTTTTTGTATTAGAGATTTCTCTCTTCAATTGTCTTTGTACGTTTGGTCCCTCTTGGCTTCCATTTAGCCACGGTTGGTCCTTTTTCACCTGAAATACAAAAAATCACACAAACAAGCATAAAAGTGCATAATAACAAGGATTAAACAACATGAATTTGAAACTTAAAACACTTGAAAACAGTCTAAAAGCTACTAATATTTTACTACCAACAAAATGACACTATTGTCGGGGACATACATTTAGATATTAAGAGCATTGCAACAATTTTTATCATTTTAAGTACTCTTGTAAAACTAGTCATATTTGTGCAGGACTGTAATTATTTAACTAACAAATTTTTTTTCAAAGTTCCCACATTAACTCAAAGAAATGCAAGAGGTGCTTAAACATATGAAAGTTTGTTATTGTGAGCTTTGTACTTGAGATCATCCCACATGTTATTTTCCTTTCTCGGATGAAGATAAAATTTCAAAATTGAAGAATACTCTGAACCAATTTATGCAAATGTTTATAGAAAACCTAAAGAATATTGTTGCGTCGATTAAAAATCTTGAAGCTCTAGTTTATTAGATAACCAAGAAATTAGGTGATCGTCAAGGTGGAGCATTACTAACCCAAAGGAGTATTGCCAAACCATTACAAATATAAGCAACATAATGAGTGGAAACGGCGGTAAAGAAGAAACAGAAAGAGTTGTTGTTAATTCAAAAGAAAAACAAGAAGGAAAGAAAGAAGAAAATGGGAAAGAAGTAAAAGAAAGAGAAAGGGAGTTGGAGAAAGACGTAAGTGGAGTGACAAAGATAAACCATCAAAGAATGAGGGAGTTGGAGAAAGACGTAAGTTGGAGAAAGGGAGTTTGTGAAATCTTCAGTTTTTTATTTTTTAAAACTAGATTTAGACCCGTGCAATGCGCGGTTGTTAATTAATTTTTATTTTTTTGTATTAAGTTTTAATTATATTTAAAAAAATTAGTAAGTAAATATGACCAACAAATTTATAATAAAATAATTGATTATAAATTATAATTGAGACAATAATATGAATTAATCTATAAAAAAAGGTAAGTTCGCGAGTTGAGCGTGACATACAAGATTTTATTTTGCAAATTTAAGTAATTTTAAAATATATCTTTAATAATTTATTTTTTATTTTGATTCTAATGTGTTTTTATATTTGTCTCTCTTTTAAATATTTAATTATAAGTTGTTAAAGATACGTATTTATTAAAAATTGAAATATCGCAAAATAGTTTAATACACTTATATATATATATATATATATATATATATATATATATATATATATATATATATATATATATAATAAAGTATTTAAATGTTAGTATGCTTTATTGTAAAATAAATGATAAAGATGTACTATATCATTTATTTTTTAAATACTGAAAGATTATGAAATTGTTTTAGAGAAACTAAGTAAAAAACAATTAAAATATATTATTTTTTAAAATATATCTTTAATGATTTATTTTTTATTTTGATTCTAATGTATTTTTTATATTTGTCTCTCTTTTAAATATTTGATTATAAGTTGTTAAAGATGCGTATTTATTAGAAGTTGAAATGTTGCAAGATAGTTGCACACGCACGCACGCGCGCGCGCGCACGCACGCACACGAATCAAACTAATTCGTTGAGATTTAATAAAAGTTTAATTATATTTGTCTGTATTTTATTAAAAAATAATAATAATAAATTTACCATGAGTAAATTAGTATCATATTTTTTGAAATAAGAAAAGTTAATAATCAAAGAATAAATAATTATATTTTTGTATTTGTTAGAATTCGAACTCATGGCGTTTTATAGAGAGTAGTAATATGTTTTGATCTTTGAAAAATTGAGGATGGATTTTCTGAAATGCCACATAGAAAAATAAATGATGTGGCACAAAAGAAGTTGAAGTCTTGCAAGACAATTTGATGCACTGAATTTAATATATATAAATAGATAAATACTATAAACCTTATCCATTGAAAAGAAGAAAAAAATGTTCATTCCCTTGTCTTAAATATAGGAAACATTAATTTTAAAGAGTATGTTGATATTGATGATTAAAAGTAAAAGAAATTAAATATATTGACATTGATGATCAAAAGCAAAAGAAAAATGGATGTGCTTTGACAAAGTAATAAAAAATTAAAAATTAAAAAATAATACAAAAAAAAAGTCAAAGTAAACAAAAATAAATCACCAAAAAGAAGTTGTAAGTGAAAAAGAAAATATAAATTTAGAAACAAATTGGATATAAATGAAATTATGCTCCCTTCTCTTCAAAGGCACGTTTGAATTTAAAGTAAAATTAATCTTTTTGTTGTCCAACCATATTACAATTTGAATAAAGATTTTAGTAATTCATAACTGATTGCATATTTTATGATATTGTTTAGATGAAATGCAAAATTGATTTGTAGTGTATGCATTGTCTAAAATGAGGAAAACACCACCCAATTTAATGATATTCAATGAGATTATAATTTTGAAGAAATTGACTATCGATCCAAACTTGTATTGAAATCATATTCATGCTATAATTTATGGAAGGTTATGATATTGATTTACATACGTATACTAGTTCAAAATCCATGTCAACATTCATACACCCAATCCAACATATGTATGTCCTCTTAATTTGGTAGCAGGGTACATACTCCCAACGTCAAAGTATGTAATTCCAGATTCAGCTATTTGAAAAAAAATGTGATTTTTCGTAAAGGTTGGAAAATTTTAACGACTAAGAAGACTTTTGGAAGCTGAAAAATATAGTAGAGGCTTTGAGAAGACATGTATAAGCTTCTTAATTACTTCTTCATGTGTAATCTCTTTACTTTGTTAAATTTTTTGTTATTACAATCATGGGTACACAAACTCATTAGGGTTAGAGATGGGCTCATGTATTTTAATAACCTTGTATTCTAAATTAATTTTACAGCTGGAAATTATTATTTAAGTATGATTTATTTTTATAAGTGCTTAATTCTTTTTACTGCTTGATCATCTGTAACTTTTTTATAATTATTCATTAGAATAGGGTTTAAACCTGCACTCCTACACCTACACCTGATGTTCTTCACAGCTACTAACTGAGTTGGCTTAACGATATTTAACCATCTTACTTCATTTAAAGAAAATTAGTTTATTTTCTACTATAGATATTCAACTAACGTAATCTAACATTATAATCAATTGAGTCATAAAATTAAACTTCAATAATATTAGTGATCTTTAACATACTACTGATATCCCCGAATTTGCAGTTGGTCAATTTTGGATAGGGTGATTCTCAAACAATAACTTATGTGTTTCCTCGAGAATTCACTCTTTCATAATATTGATGCTCTCTCCAACACGCTATAGATGTGACTTAGCCTCAGTAATCCACTCTCACATTTTTGGTGGCATGAACAATAGCAGGTCAGACCAATTAATAAAATAGAGAACACAAACAAAACAAAGACATAATCTAATTACTATTGCACCCTAGATAAGTGTTGCACCCCAAAATTTGACCAACTGGTTCCCATATTTGGTTTATGGTTCGACGCATTTTGCATTCGCATTCGCATACCGCATACAGTGCATTTCTCCAATCATAGTGATTTTATCGGGATTACAGCCCTATTTCACATTTCAGACCGGTTCGGATGATCGGAGTTCTGGTTGTTTGTCGCGTATGTCGATCTGGTCTCGCGTTCTCTTTTAATTGGGTTAACTGCCTTTATTTGCATTTTTAGGATTTAATAGCCTTTTTCTAGGTTTTAAATAGATTTTAGAATTAAATAGGGTTTTTATTATAGTATTGGATATTGGTTTCTTTTTTAGCATAATATAGATATTAATATAGTTTTTAGAATGTTAATAGAGTTTTAATAGAATAGAATATAGTTTTAAAATAGAATATTCATAGATATTAGAATGATATAGTTTTTTTTCTTAGAAATAATAGATATAGATTTTTATTAGAGCATTAGGTTTAATAGAGTAATATAGATTTAAATGGTATGATAGATTTAAATAGTATAGATTTTTGGTTTTATTAAATAGATTTTAGATAGATTTTTAATATTGTTTAGATTTTATTAGATCTTCTTTTATTAGACTTTATTAGTGTTAATCTTTTTTAGGTATTAATGTAGTATTAATTTTCATCTTCGTTTCATTAATTAGCATTGTTATTCCATTAACCACTAATTAAAGTCATTAGCATTGATAATTTCGTTAGCCTTTATTAAGTCCAGTTAATCATGCATTAGTCTTTATTATAGTTTAATCATTCATTATTAATTGAGTCTGTTATCATTAGTCTTTCATCAAGTCTGAGTCAAGTTAATGGGCCAGGTGCAGTTTGGGGGCCCAAAATTCGTATGCCATGTGTCATCTATATAATGGTTTTCACGTTTCTCTCTCTTTTTTGGACACATCATTCACTTCAATCCCTCTCTCCGCCAGCGCACGTTTCCACTAGCCTCTCCAGACTCTGCATGCAGCCTCCCCACGTGTCCCACCCTCACTCTCCTTCGCATGCATCGCTACACTTGTCCCACTCACAGTCCCCTCACCGGCCGACCATGCAGCCGCCGCAACGGCAACTGTAACTGTCGTCGGAAGTTACAACTGCCACCGGAAACTGCACTTTTTCACCGTTATCCTCATCCAATTCATTCAATCTTCATCTTCTCCATCAGTACTCATCAACCTGCTGCGCCATTTTTGCCAGATTCATCATGTTCACCATCTTGTTCATCTTCTCCATCGTTTCCAGATCTTCAATATCTTGATATGTTCGTCATGAAGTTCATCCAACGCATCTTCATCAGTTCGTTCACTTTTTCCAGAAATCATCAGCGAATCTTCAAAACCTCCAAGAATTCTCGCCCAGAAATACACCTGTATTCATCGTTGTTCATCTAGAAGAAGCAATATCTTCATCAGCATTCTTCATGTTCATACGCATTCTTCAGTTGCTCATCAACTCTCAAGAACATTCAACAAGAAATCCAGTTCCTCAGATTTGTTTGAAGATCTCCACGAACGAAAATAAATTATCAAATTACATCTTCAAGATCTTCGACGTCCTCCTTGATCTTCAACGTTCAAAACTCGCCAAGAAAGCTCCAACGGTGTTCATCTGAGTTCGTCACCGTCAAATCTTCATCAAGAAACTCCAGATCATCCACAAACTTCACCAGAAATTATCAAAGTTCATCAAAATCCTCTGTTCATCAATGATTTCCCAGATTTTTTCAAGATCTTCGAAGATCTTGACAGATCCTCAACGAACAACTTCATGCATGTTCATCAGCTTCCAAATTTCTACATCAATCTTCAAAGGATTTAAGATCTTCAACAGGTTTAAAATCTTCATCCAATCGTAACGCCAACAAGGTTTGAGAGGATTAACTTGGATTGCTTTTAGGGTTATGAATCTGGTAATTCATTCTGGTTACGAATCGTTGAGATTGATATTCGAAGAAATGAGGTGAGGGCGAGAGAGAAACTGAGGTTTGATCTCGTTTGACTTTGATTTTGGTTGTTAGGGGACTGAGCGTGTTTGAGACGGAGAGGTGAAAGAAGTGTGGACGAGAGAGATGAACAGTGTTTTTGGAGACTAACATGGGAGAGGCACCTAGGGTTTTCTGAAGAAAGTGAAAGAGAGAAGAGGATTCGTTGGTTGACTGGGCCTGAGGGCCCATCTGCTCATTTTTTTTTTCCTCACCATCCATTTTTTGTTGTTGTTGGGCTGAGCCCAATGACTTCAGTTTTGCACACCCCTGTCCAGAATGTACCCCATCCCCTTTATTTTTAATTTTTTTCTTTTGTATTGGATATTGTGGTTGTAATAATTGCTAGTCTTATTTTTCCATTTTTTCTTTTAGGGGATTATAGTTTATAGTTTAGAATATTATACATATTTTTACTATAGATTTTAATATAGAATTTATATTCTATTGTTTTTAGGATATTATAGAGATTTTAGGATAGAATTTCCATTTTATTTTCCGTATGCATTTCCTTATATTTCTTTAGAATATTTTCTAGTAGAATTTAATTGCCATATTTTAGGAGTAGCCTATTATTTCCATTTTGTGATTGGATTTCTCTCCTATTTTCGTTTCTATCTGATTTTATTCTCGATTTTATTTTTGGCTGACCGTGTGACACGATTCAATTGGAGAATGATTTTCGATATCATTTCTCTATCTTGTCTTTGACACGGATATCAATACGCTACCTCTGAGAGTTTGATTTCTTGTATAAATTGAACCATGACGGTCTAAGCGTTACATTGTTCTTGATTCAAGCGTCATCATCAAAGATCCAGAGAGGAGAAGATTGGAATGGAGCTTGCACGCACGTCAGGAGCCCAGGAGCTGCTTCGTCCAACATCATCATCGTCGTATTCAAGTCTTCAGGCAACCGTCGAGTGTTGTGGGTTGCATCGTTAGATACGAAGGTAATGACAGTTGAGGAGTTACTTCTCAATCGTCTAGGATGTCTAGTATGGTACCCTTAGGATGCCATGCGACGCATTCGCTCCTACGTCTTAGGTTCTTGCGTGTGTGTCCCGGGTTCCTTCCCGTTTAGGCATATGCCTGCTTCCTCTTTGTTCTCGCCCCGTGCGAGCGAAACCCCTTTTCTCTCGCGTTCAGGCGATCGAGACCCCTTCTCTTGCCCCCGTGCAATCGAGACTTGTTTTCCCGTCGAACTACGTTTGCTCTGATCTCTCGTGCCCGACGAGAGTACGTAGGCATAGGATGCGATATCCTAGCAAGCTCCCTTTTCCCTTTTTCCCGGTTTTGCTGTAGTTAGGCTGAACTACAGCTGCTCTGATTTCTCATACCGAATGAGAATATGTAGGTATAGGATGCGATATCCTAGCGAGCACACTAACAATTAACCTTTCTGTTCTCTCGCTGCCGTGCGATCGAGACTTTCCCGCTGACGACTGCCGTTATCCATTTCTCTTGCCCTTGCGCATTTGAGACCAGACCATAGTTTCTAGTTCCCGTAGGTTCGCGTACCTTTCAAACCAACTTAATCTCTAACCCCTGTGTGGTCGAGAACACCCTGTCTAGCCGTAGTTGGCCTGAACTACGTAAGCTCTGATCTTTCACGCTGTGTGGAAGTACGTAGGCACAAGACGCGAAGTCTTGGCGAGCCAATTCCCTGTAGTTTCCCGAACTACGATGACTCTGACTTTCTCTCTTGAGAATACGTAGGCATAGAGTGTGATTCTCTATCGAGTCAGTTTCTTTCCGTTTAGATTTAGCAGCCGTAGATAGATTGTTTTGCATCCTTTAGACAAACCAAGCAAGCGTGGATCCCGTCGAGTACGACGGACGTGAGGGGTGCTAATACCTTCCCCTTGCATAACCGACTCCCGAATCCAGGATTTGGTTGCGATGACCATTCCTTTCCCGTCTTTGCGGTAGGTTTACTTTGAGTGTTTCCTTTCCCCCCGTTGGGATAAATAACGCATGGTGGCGACTCTTCTGTTTAGCCGGCGTCGATTTTCGCAGTAGCGACAGCTAGCGACTCTGCTGGGGACAGGAATATCCCCTATCGAGTCAATCCTAGCGCTTGTTTGCTCGTCTTTGGATGTTTACCTTTTGTATGTTGTATTTTACCGTATTTACAATTTCCGCATTTCGTTATTATCTGTTGCTGTTGTGCTGTTGGGTGGTTGTTCCTTTGAGAGAGAAGCCAAAACCCAGGCTTGAGTACACACATAGACTTAGAAGTAGAGAGTAGTGGTTAGCCTGCTTGCTTAGCTCGCACCAGCTAGCCGCGAAATTTATGCTCGAACGAGATTCTCTTTGATGCTTCTTGCCTGGCCCTTAGGGCTCGACAAGTTGTCTGACCCGAGGATTGTCGACTCTGGGAACCTATCAATTGGGAATTCGACTAAGTGAGGCCGCTTCAAGGGATGATGATGCCACACCTTCTGGGTATCGTATCATCGCTCTTGAAAGTCTGTGACGTTGATACCCGCATAGGATGTCGTACCTTGTCAGATTAGGTTCATACCCGTGAGTGGGAGGGTTTTTGCAGGAAACCTGACTTCCAGCCAACCCGTTATTTTGGTCTTCTCTTCAGAGCGAACGTACTCAGTCAGCAGGGCAACAATATTCAGAGTTTTGTGGGGGGCTGTGATCCCGTGTTTGCTGTATCACATTTGCATAAACGTGTTTGCATCATATTGCATAGCATTCTCCAGCTAGCCAGAGTCTGATCCAGCCGTTGTTTTGATTCTGAAGGTGATTATCTGGTGTTTAGCCTGAGCAACTATTGATTGTTAGAAGACGACCAAGGGGTTGAAGCAGATTTGAGCAGAATAGAGCAGCGAAGTCAGTTGACGGTTGTTGGTAGCTATGTCTGAGAGCCACTTCCAGTCTCCTAACACCTTGACAGGTTTCACTATGACGACTAATCCTCTGTATGGTTCTACGTCCGATGAAGACCTTCCGCAAGTGAACAACGTTACTGCAGACCAGTTTGTGCAACCTCCTGTTATGGACCGAGATCGACGTGAGCAGTTTGTTGTCCGCAATGAACGACCTCCTCTTATCAACAGTCAAGGTGTTGTTTTCCCTGTGCCGAGTATCCGAAGAGAGATCCCAGTAGCAAGGACTGTAGACCCAAGAGCTCTTGAGTGTGATAGAAGGCTCCAAGTGTTGGAAGAATAAATTAAAGCCGTGAAAGTCAAAGATGCTGTTAACCTCAATGTTGTAGACATGTGTTTGGTTCCTGGCCTGGTATTTCCTCCTAAGTTCAAAGCGCCGAGATTTGAGAAGTACAGAGGAGATAGCTGTCCGAAGCAACATTTGGTGATGTTCTGCCGAAGAATGACTTCGTTTGTGCAAAATGACAAGTTGATGATTCATTGCTTTCAGGATAGTCTGACTGGGGCATCCTTGAGTTGGTATATGCAGTTAGAGAGTAATCAGATTCGATCGTGGGTGGATTTAGCTAGAGCTTTTCTGAAGCAGTATGATTATAACCTGGATATGGCTCCTCATCGCATGCAGTTGCAAGAATTGTCTTAAGAGAAAGATGAACCTATCAGGAAGTATGTTCAGAGATGGAGAGAATTTGCTGCCAGAGTACAACCACCGCTTTTAGATCGAGAGTTAACGAGCATGTTTGTAGACTCCCTGCAGAGTCCGTACTACGAAAGAATGCTTGGACTTGCGTTGAATTTCTCTGACTTGGTAAGATTTGGAGAACGCCTTGAGCATGCCATAAAAATTGGGAAAATTCAGGTTATTTCAAACGGTCAGGCTAGTGAAACTGAATCTCTTTATGACTATCAGAATGAAGAAGGAGTTGTGATCAATGCAATCATGCCAGATGCTGAATATCCTCGAGTTGAACCGGTGAAATTTGTTGGTTCTTCATCTCTTGTACCTTGTTATGCTGGACAGACAACTGTGCCTGGGGCACCCTATCAGGAACGTTATGTCGCTTCTCTTGCAAATCAGCGAACTCGTGGCCAAAGTTATCAGAATCAGCATCAGAATCAGAATCGACCTCGTAATAACTTGGAACGAAGGAATGCTCCTTCCCACCCAGTGCCTATGCCGTATAGCCAAATTCTGCCATCTTTGATCCAGAGTTCTTTGGTGGAACCTAAAGCTCTTAAGCATGTGCCAGAACCTTACCCTCCTGGGTACAATCCCCACGCTCAGTGTGGTTACCATGGCGGATCTCCAGGGCATTCCACTGAAGATTGTAAAGCTTTTCAGGCAAAAGTACAACAGTTGATCGACCAAGATTGCATTTCCTTTCGAGAAGGATTTCTGTTTGTTCATACCAACTTCTCAGTTGTCTAAGCTCGTAGATTCGGAGTTTGTTTTCAAGAAGCCAGTGGTTCAGACAGGCAGGCGCCCTCGGCATTGGAAGTCCTCAGACTTTCTCTTATCATTTGCATTTGTAGTTTCGTTTCTGTTAGTTACTACTTGCTGTAAACATTGTTTGTTTTGAACGGTAATATTGATTAAGTGACTATGCATTTTTCTAAATTAATCATGTCGCTGTCGCTCATTTATTGCATTGCACCGACACTTGCATTTTATTTACTCCCCTTTGTCACTGTGATTAGCAAAGATTGGAGGGAGGATGACGAAACTGAATACTCATAACCGATGATCGTATGCTTTCAGATAAAACCTTGCCGATGACGTACAAGGCATTGTTTCAAATCCCCAAACACTGGAGATATAAGGAGTTAGTCCCTTGTTAACCACTTCGAGCCAGGAAGTAGAAGTTTTTTCGGACTTTTAAACCCTCACATCTTAACCTAGGGCAGGGTAGTTGTTAGTTAGCTTGATCGAGCGTTCAAGTCTTATAGAGGAGTGTTGCCTTTCGAGGACCAATCACATCTTATTTTTCCCCAGAGGTCATACCTCGTCAACCACAATGGTTAAACTTCACCAATCAAGAGTGAGACAGTTGTAATCCTTTTAGAGCAATCAAGACAACCAGTGTCGCACGACTTGTTCCAAGCAAAAGAAAAAAAGGAGAGAGCCCGCTAAGTAAAAAGAAAAAGAAAAAGCTGGAAAGCTAATACTTAGGCAAAAATTAGGGCATCCCACTGGACTTCAAAAGAAAAAATCGAAAAGAACTCAAAGGGAGTCAGTCCAAGCAAAAATTAGGGAATCAAAAGAATGGAAAAGAAAGGATATAAAAAGAAAATCCTCGAACAAGGACAGAGTCGTGTGGATACAGACACCGAAAATGAAAAAGGAGTAGCTGTCACTCTAAAAACGAAAAACCTTGTGAGTTCCTTAACTATGGTTCTTACCATTCAACATACCTCTCAAAGAGGCGAGCGCCCGTGCCAGGTTAACTGAACCTTAGGATCGGAGATCATCACGTAGAAGGGGTGGGTACAAATCAAAATTTGAGCCTAATATCCTTTATTTCACAAACCGTGAACCTGACCACGATACAACCCTTAAAAGACCTAATTGAGGTAGGGTTTATTCTGAAAGCGTATTACGATAAGGTTGAGTAACCCGACTCCTTCATGATTTGCTAATCATATCCTTGTTGCATTTTTCACTAATCACATAAGCACTATGTTTGAACTCTCTGGTTCATTCGTCACTCACAATCATGACACATAAATGAGTGACAGCACAAAATTTTTCAAAATCTGCATGAGCACTGCATTAAAATTACCATTCGCGAATAAACAATTTTACTTGCAGGATAGTAGTTGACATGAAGGAAATTCCAACAGGGAATAATCGAACAGGACTGAATAATTCAGCAGTCTGGACCAGAATGGTGTATGTTGTGAAACCCTATGAATCCGGGGCATTGACTTCCAGTGAGCTCAGAATCGGTTAGTTTGAGGACAAGTCCCAAAGCATCAGTTGATTATGGGGCAGTTTAGTTGAGAAGCAGTTGATCAGAAATGAATCTTCTCGAGAGCCAATCAGGAGCAATTATTCAGAATGTTGTGATTTGAAAACAGATCCTTCCAGTATGTGATCAGATCCGATTAAGTCGCTCGACGCTCGTTCAGGGGCAAGTCACTTCAGAGATAGTGAAACCAACAATGTTGATAGTTGTTTAATTAAGGTCGAATCCTTTTGTCGTACAGATACCGGGGCAAGCTATCCCGAGGTCGTATTGTAGCAAGCTAGCTTTCTGTTCAGAGTGATCTTCCCAAGAGTTGGATTGGGGCAAATTGAGTTGCATTGGGGCAAGCTATTCAAGCAAGTCTGTTTATCCCCAGCCAGAGTTGAGTATCGGGGAATCGTGTCGTTACTCTTATCAAAAACCTTGACCTTCTGAAAAAGGCCTTACCATCGTTGGATCGTTATCCTACAACCTAAACCTGTTACGTGTCAGAACTTTGTAACCAATCATTTTCCAAAGTCCAGTTCTCGCCTGGCAAACCGATAACCAGTTCGTGTCTGGCTCGCATTTTTGTAAATACCAGTTCTCGCCTGGTACCTGTCTTCTTTTAACCAGTTATCGTATGGTCAACCTTTCCGTAAACATCAGTTCTCGTCTGGTGTATGTTATTGTTACCAGTTCTCGCCTGGTCACCGTTTCTTTAACCTATTTGTTATACCAGTTCTCGCCTGGTGTATGTCAGCTTTTAACCAGTTCTCGTCTGGTCATCTTTTCCTTAACCTATTATCCAGTCAGCCCCGTCTGATGCTTAAACTATAAATCAATTCTCGTCCGATAACCTAATCTATTTTGCTATCAGTTCTCGCCTGGTAGTCTATCTTTGAATGCTAGCCCCGTCTAGTATTTTCCATCTTGTTAATAACCCATTTTTATCCTTAAAACCAGAAAAAGCCTAAAAATATCTGACACGATAATTCCCAATGACTCGCATGTTGTCATGTTCCCCGATACGAAGCTCGATTAATACCAGTTCTCGGTTAATGTTTTGTATTCCCTGTGGATGTTGTTAAATCAGGATTACTCTTCTTCAGCAGATGGAAGCCACGTATTATCCCCGGAAGAGTTGAGATTGTATTTTATCCCGCATCGGAGTAGGATCAGGAGTATCCTCAGCAGAAAGATTGATATCCTTGACAGAAGGGGAATTCCTAACAGTGAGTTGTGCACAACCGACCCCAGAGTGGTTAATCCCCACAGAGTACAATCAGGTTGCCAGTGGTTTAGAAAGAGCATCCCCATGCAGGGTCGTCCTTCCCTTTTCCAGCATTTATTTTGCTGAGATGATTCTGTGATAACCGATTACCTTCAGTGGAGTTTACTTTACCTTCGGCATTTATTTTGCCAAGCGGTTTTAGACCCGGTGTTCTCTGGCAGCTCGAGCTTGCATTTACACTTGCATATATCGTCATATTTGCATTTATACAAACGTATAGCATCTCCATGCCGTATGGGGAATTGCACTTTCAAAATGTATAGCATCTCCATGTCGTATGGAGCATTGCATTTTCAAACATATGCATATCATTTCCATGTCGTGTGGAACATTGCATCATTTTCAAACATACGCATGTCGAAACATAGACCAGGTTGGTTACCTCTTGGCTTTCGAGTATGTTCCCCTGCAGAGTTGTTTGGTTAAGCTTATCTACTCCTCCCACGGAGTGCTTCTTCATATTTGGTTGTTACGTCGGCACTGGGAAAAAAAGAAAGATTGGCATATATCAAACTTCTGAAGCTGCCGCCTGTTATCTAAGTAGGTGTCTAGCAGTGTGATTTCAGAAAATCCCCAGTAGAGTCCTTTTCAGATTTATTGTCGTGTCGGCGCTAAAAGTTGGAAGATTGGGCTCGTATTGTGTTACCCATTTGATTGATGGAGTTAGCTACTGCAAAGATAGGCAGAGGAGTTGTATTTAAGTTATTTCCCGTAGCGATGGCGGTGCTATTTTCCTGTAGTGGTGAAAGAGTATTACCCGTAGCGATGGAGGTGTTATTTTCCTGTAGTGATGACAGAGTATCACCCGTAGCGATGGCGATGTTATTTTCCTGTAGTGATGACAGAGTATCACCCGTAGCGATGGCGATGTTATTTTCCTGTAGTGATGACAGAGTATCACCCGTAGCGATGGCGGTGTTATTTTCCTGTAGTGATGACAGAGTATTACCTGTAGTGATAGCGGTGTTATTTTCCTGTAGTGATGACAGAGTATTACCCGTAGTGATGACAGTGTTATTTTCCTGTAGTGATGACAGAGTATTACCCGTAGTGATGGCGGTGTTATTTTCCTGTAGTGATGACAGAGTATTACCCGTAGTGATGGCGGTGTTATTTTCCTGTAGTGATGACAAAGTATTACCCGTAGTGATGGCAGTGTTATTTTCCTGTAGTGATGACAGAGTATTACCCGTAGCGATGACGGTGTTATTTTCCTGTAGTGATGACAGAGTATCACCCGTAGCGATGGCGGTGTTATTTTCCGGTAGTAATGACAGAGTATTACCCGTAGCGATGGCGGTGTTATTTACCCGTAGTGGTAGCAGAGTTATTTCCCCGGCAAAAGCGTCAGAAAGATTGTATGATGTTAGTAGAGTTAATCATACCCATTTGGTTGATGGAGTTACGTGAAAAAAATAACGATCAATTGCGTTTGCATAGAAGGATAAGATACTGTAAATGGACAGAGACGCTACACAGCATGAGTCGCTAGAGTCAAGTACTGCTACGATCGGCAGAGAGGTGGTGTTGTCTGTATGGATAGAATTAGTCCATGGCAAGATGGAATATTTTGGTGGGTTTTTGTTCCCCAAATAGTGGGGCAGTTTATCTCTGCGGTTGGCAAATTTCAGGGTTCTTTTGTATTCAACCGTCTTCTACCTTTGAATGTTGAAAGATGTTCGCTCTTCAACCATTCAGGTCCAAGCCGCTTGAATAGGGGCAGCTGTTGCACCCCAAATTTTGACCAACCGGTTCCCATATTTGGTTTATGGTTCGACGCATTTTGCATTCGCATTCGCATACCGCATACAGTGCATTTCTCCAATCATAGTGATTTTATCGGGATTACAGCCCTATTTCACATTTCAGACCGATTCGGATGATCGGAGTTCTGGTTGTTTGCCGCGTATGTCGATCTGGTCTCCCGTTCTCTTTCAATTGGGTTAACTGCCTTTATTTGCATTTTTAGGATTTAATAGCCTTTTTCTAGGTTTTAAATAGATTTTAGAATTAAATAGGGTTTTTATTATAGTATTGGATATTGGTTTCTTTTTTAGGATAATATAGATGTTAATATAGTTTTTAGAATGTTAATAGAGTTTTAATAGAATAGAATATAGTTTTAAAATAGAATATTCATAGATATTAGAATAATATAGTTTTTTTTCTTAGAAATAATAGATATAGATTTTTATTAGAGCATTAGGTTTAATAGAGTAATATAGATTTAAATGGTATGATAGATTTAAATAGTATAGATTTTTGGTTTTATTAAATAGATTTTAAATAGATTTTAGATAGATTTTTAATATTGTTTAGATTTTATTAGATCTTCTTTTATTAGACTTTATTAGTGTTAATCTTTTTTAGGTATTAATGTAGTATTAATTTTCATCTTCGTTTCATTAATTAGCATTGTTATTCCACTAACCATTAATTAAAGTCATTAACATTGATAATTTCGTTAGCCTTTATTAAGTCCAGTTAATCATGCATTAGTCTTTATTATAGTTTAATCATTCATTATTAATTGAGTCTGTTATCATTAGTCTTTCATCAAGTCTGAGTCAAGTTAATGGGCCAGGTACAGTTTGGGGGCCCAAAATTCGTATGTCATGTGTCATCTATAAAATGGTTTCCACGTTTCTCTCTCTTTTTTGGACACATCATTCACTTCAATCCCTCTCTCCGCCAGCGCACGTTTCCACTAGCCTCTCCAGACTCTGCATGCAGCCTCCCCACGTGTCCCACCCTCACTCTGCTTCGCATGCATCGCTACACCTGTCCCACTCACAGTCCCCTCACCGGCCAGCCATGAAGTCGCCGCAACGGCAACTGTAACTATCGCCGGAAGTTACAACCGCCACCGGAAACTGCACTTTTTCACCGTTATCATCATCCAATTCATTCAATCTTCATCTTCTCCATCAGTACTCATCAACCTGCTGCGCCATTTTTGCCAGATTCATCACTTTCACCATCTTGTTCATCTTTCTCCAGAAAAACCTTCAACAACTCCAAGATTCATCAAATAACTTCACTGTGCGTTCATCATCAGATCCTTCAAGTTCCTCCAGAAGATCCTTCAAGATCTTCATCAACATGCAACGTCGTTTCCAGATCTTCAATATCTTGATATGTTCGTCATGAAGTTCATCCAACGCATCTTCATCAGTTCGTTCACTTTTTCCAGAAATCATCAGCGAATCTTCAAAACCTCCAAGAATTCTCGCCCAGAAATACACCTGTATTCATCGTTGTTCATCTAGAAGAAGCAATATCTTCATCAGCATTCTTCATGTTCATACGCATTCTTCAATTGCTCATCAACTCTCAAGAACATTCAACAAGAAATCCAGTTCCTCAGATTTGTTTGAAGATCTCCACGAACGAAAATAAATTATCAAATTACATCTTCAAGATCTTCGACGTCCTCCTTGATCTTCAACGTTCAAAACTCGCCAAGAAAGCTCCAACGGTGTTCATCTGAGTTCGTCACCGTCAAATCTTCATCAAGAAACTCCAGATCATCCACAAACTTCACCCGAAATTATCAAAGTTCATCAAAATCCTCTGTTCATCAATGATTTCCCAGATTTCTTCAAGATCTTCGAAGATCTTGACAGATCCTCAACGAACAACTTCATGCATGTTCATCAGCTTCCAAATTTCTACATCAATCTTCAAAGGATTTAAGATCTTCAACAGGTTTAAAATCTTCATCCAATCGTAACGCCAACAAGGTTTGAGAGGATTAACTTGGATTTCTTTTAGGGTTATGAATCTGGTAATTCATTCTGGTTACGAATCGTTGAGATTGATATTCGAAGAAATGAGGTGAGGGCGAGAGAGAAACTGAGGTTTGATCTCGTTTGACTTTGATTTTGGTTGTTAGGGGACTGAGCGTGTTTGAGACGGAGAGGTGAAAGAAGTGTGGACGAGAGAGATGAACAGTGTTTTTGGAGACTAACATGGGAGAGGCACCTAGGGTTTTCTGAAGAAAGTGAAAGAGAGAAGAGGATTCATTGGTTGACTAGGCCTGAGGGCCCATCTGCTCATTTTTTTTTCCTCACCATCCATTTTTTGTTGTTGTTGGGCTGAGCCCAATGACTTCAGTTTTGCACACCCCTGTCCAGAATGTACCTCATCCCCTTTATTTTTAATTTTTTTTCTTTTGTATTGGATATTGTGGTTGTAATAATTGCTAGTCTTATTTTTCCATTTTTTCTTTTAGGGGATTATAGTTTATAGTTTAGAATATTATACATATTTTTACTATAGATTTTGATATAGAATTTATATTCTATTGTTTTTAGGATATTATAGAGATTTTAGGATAGAATTTCCATTTTATTTTCCGTATGTATTTCCTTGTATTTCTTTAGAATATTTTCTAGTAGAATTTAATTGCCGTATTTTAGGAGTAGCCTATTATTTCCATTTTGTGATTGGATTTCTCTCCTATTTTCGTTTCTATCTGATTTTATTCTCGATTTTATTTTTGGCTGGCCGTGTGACACGATTCAATTGGAGAATGATTTTCGATATCATTTCTCTATCTTGTCTTTGACACGGATATCAATACGCTACCTCTGAGAGTTTGATTTCTCATATAAATCGAACCATGACGGTCTAAGCGTTACATTGTTCTTGATTCAAGCGTCATCATCAAAGATCCAGAGAGGAGAAGATTGGAATGGAGCTTGCACGCACGTCAGGAGCCCAGGAGCTGCTTCGTCCAACATCATCATCGTCGTATTCAAGTCTTCAGGCAACCGTCGAGTGCTGTGGGCTGCATCGTTAGATACGAAGGAAATGACAGTTGAGGAGTTACTTCTCAATCGTCTAGGATGTCTAGTATGGTACCCTTAGGATGCCATGCGACGCATTCGCTCCTACGTCTTAGGTTCTTGCGTGTGTGCCCCGGGTTCCTTCCCGTTTAGGCATATGCCTGCTTCCTCTTTGTTATCGCCCCGTGCGAGCGAAACCCCTTTTCTCTCGCGTTCAGGAGATCGAGACCCCTTCTCTTGCCCCCGTGCAATCGAGACTTGTTTTCCCATTGAACTACGTTTGCTCTGATCTCTCGTGCCCAACGAGAGTACGTAGGCATAGGATGCGATATCCTAGCGAGCTCCCTTTTCCCTTTTTCCCGGTTTTGCTGTAGTTAGGCTGAACTACAGCTGCTCTAATTTCTCATACCGAATGAGAATATGTAGGCATAGGATGCGATATCCTAGCGAGCACACTAATAATTAACCTTTCTGTTCTCTCGCTGCCGTGCGATCGAGACTTTCCCGCTGACGACTGCCGTTATCCATTTCTCTTGCCCTTGCGCATTTGAGACCAGACCGTAGTTTCTAGTTCCCGTAGGTTCCCGTACCTTTCAAACCAACTTAATCTCTCACCCCTGTGTGATCGAGAACACCCTGTCTAGCCGTAGTTGGCCTGAACTACGTAAGCTCTGATCTTTCACGCTGTGTGGAAGTACGTAGGCACAGGACGCGAAGTCTTAGCGAGCCAATTCCCTGTAGTTTCCCGAACTACGATGACTCTGACTTTATCTCTTGAGAATACGTAGGCATAGAGTGCGATGCTCTATCGAGTCAGTTTCTTTCCGTTTAGATTTAGCAGCCGTAGATAGATTGTTTTGCATCCTTTAGACAAACCAAGCAAGCGTGGATCCCGTCGAGTACGACGGACGTGAGGGGTGCTAATACCTTCCCCTTGCGTAATCGACTCCCGAATCCAGGATTTGGTTGCGATGACCATTCCTTTCCCGTCTTTGCGGTAGGTTTACTTCGAGCGTTTCCTTTCCCCCCGTTGGGATAAATAACGCACGGTGGCGACTCTTCTGTTTAGCCGGCGCCGATTTTCGCAGTAGCGACAATAAGTATCTTAACAACATGTAACCTCTAATACTCACAAAACATCCATCATTTGTGACCCGTTAAAAGCCTAAATTAAATCATTATTGGCCATTGCCAAGGTTTGTATGTCATCTTTAATGAAATCAAAAACTACTTTTTTATATCTCAAACCATTCACATCATCCAAAATTTCAAGTGCTTCTTCCAATTCTATAACAACATCCATGCCAATTGCCTCACAACCATCCACATAATTCCATAAATCACCTCTTACATTACACACAATCTCACCTCCATTCTCTACAAATTTATCCTCACCTAATGACACTCCAATACCACAAAGCTCTCTCTCTCTCTCTCTCTCACACACACACACACACACACACACACACACACACACACACACACACACACACACACACACATAAACATTAAGAATCCAAGAGACCTTAACACTACATATCCACTCAAAATATTAAATCAATAGGGGTGTGGGTCGTTTCTTTTATAAACTCAACATTTCTTCCATTTTTAGTCAATTGATGTAGGACTTAACCACTCACATCTGAATCTCGACATAACAATTTCTAGGAAGCATGTGAACAGAACCCAAAAATATACTTACCAGTTAATACCTATGTCTTAGTGCACAAGACATGTATAAAATATTTTATATAAAAGATAACATTAAAACTAATTATTTTCATATAATATATAAACTATTTTCATAAGCTACCCTTGAGAGCATATGAAAATAAACTGAAAACAACTAATAGACATGCCCGTAAGTTGTTTTCATAAGCTCTTACAAGTATTCTTACAAGTGTTTATGCCCATAGATAATCTCAAATAAGCCTTTAATATGGGAGGTTACTTTGTTTTATATCTTGCTAAATAACTTTTCTTCTTGAAATCATCAGGTCATTTTCTTCTTGGAAACTGATCTGACCTGATTAGGAGGGGATCACGTTATGGCCACGCGCTACTGGACGGCTACCTGTTCACCGGGGTGAGAAAGAGGAGGGGGTGTACCTGCAAGACACTCTGATGCCAAAGTAAGAAGTTGGGCAGAGTGGAAGCAATAGTACAGAAAAAAGGGGCAAGAAGAGTTACCTGACCCTCTTGAGGAAGAGGGTATTTATAGGGAGACCCCAGCGCTGGGCCAACGATCATTTGAGGTGGGCTGGATGACCAGGCCCAACCCTAATGACTGCTAGGGCTTACGTGGCGTAGTGAAGACCAGGACGTGGTCTTCGCCCTAGTTCAGCCGCTCCTAGATCTCCGGAAAGTGGGTTTGACCTGCTCTTTCGGAGGTGGGCAGCTGGCCGGTGACGTGTCTCCGCGGAGGGGAGCACGTGGAGAACGTGCGCCGAGCACGTTATTCTCCCCGCGGAGGGGAGCCCGGGAGGTTCCCCGGAGCGCGTTATTCTCCCTGCGGAAGAGAGGAGCCAAGGGCCGCGCTTTGGTGAGCCGGGGACGGTTCTGCCCGTCCGGTGTGGTGGACGACAAAAGGTTGTGGAGACGTTGCTTGTGTTCGACGGTTTGCCCTGCTCGTCTCGAGGGGAGCACGTGCCTGGCGTGCCCGATTCGCTTGTTGGGCCGTACGCGGTATTTGTAACACCCTTCTAAACCCCACGGATAATATATGAATAATCAGAGTAAATTTCCATGCATTTACAAAAGGGCATTACACATAACTTTCAAAATATCAAAACCACCTGTCATGCTCATTACTATTTCAATATAAAATTATGTTTTACAAAACTTCACTTTGCATGTAGCAGCGGATTCAATTATACCACAATTTTCATAAAAGAAACATTTGTTTTTATCACATAAAGCAACATCACTTAGGCACTAAGGCCAACATCATAATATTCCAATATATATAAACACGTTTATAGAGTACACAATGTATATCTTAAACACAACCGAAGCGATCCCAGTGTTACATGACCAGAGCATGACTCGACCCAACATAATTAAATCACTAAACAGCTACACCAAAAGCGACCTCGTAACTACGAGCAATACTACTCCTTGATACCTGCACGATGTCATGTAGGACATCATTCCAGCAGAAGGGTGAGAAATATTATCATAATAACAATGCATATAATTATATATACACAAATACACAAGCATAAAATACATATATTCCACATTTTCTCACCACAATTCATTATAACTCATCATGTACAATACAACATATATATAATCAAATATGGATAATCACCAAGCATATTCATCATGCACGCATCCATAAATCTCAACATTCCACATGAACATACACATATTATGTTTACTTACTAATTCACAATTACACATTCACAATTCTCAAACCAACAATTCATGTTCATAAGCATACTTTCATACAATGATCACATATTCACAACTCTCAATTACACAAGTAATGCACATACGCATATTCCACCATTCTCACCATACTTCATCATAACTCATCATATACTTCACAAAGCATATATATATATATATACACACAAATATGGTCAATCATCAAACATATCCATAGTTCACAATTACACAAGTCATGTACATACACCTATGCATAACTTCATACAACAATCATATATTCATTCCATGAGACTCAATGCAACTCAATGCAACTCATGTCATGTGGTACCAACACTTGTTATCATTTTTCGATTTTTACACTTAAACCGGGTCCGTTCCCTAGACCGATAACAACAAAAGCCCGTTCCCTAAGCTTTCAAACCCCGCTCTAGGTTTGGGACAAGTCACTAGCCTCCACGAAACTAGCAAACATTGCCTCTTGACTAAATGATGCATATGCAATCAACAACAAAATGCACTTAAGACCGATCACACGTCTTAATCCCATGCATTCACATAATTCCTCCCTTCAAGAATTAAACAAGATTGCACACACAACATATCATATAATCAAGTATTCATACTTTTCATCAACATATTTGTCAAACAATGCACGCATATCTTACAATATGCTCCCATGCATTAATTCACAATAATCGGATACAACAAATATGCATTCATAATTCAACCTCATTACCTTTTCAAACAATGTACACATATTCACAATATGTTCTCATGCATTCACAATATTGCATACAATCAATATGCATTTACACTTCAATATCATTACCACATTTATCAAGCAATGCACACATATTCACAATATGTTCTCATGCATTCTTCACATACAAACAATATGCATATATTTGTCAAAAGACTATATTTCATAATCGATTCCACCATCTAGGATTCACGCCATACGGCTACCCACAACATATCATATCACAACATGCACAAGCTATACGTTATATAACAAAAGTATTCTGCACAATAACACATCAAACACACATATTCGCGATGGTAAAAATCAACACAACAATATGTTTTCAATTTTCTGCTATAATTGAACCAGGTACAGGCCTCAAAGCCATTTTTTCTAGAAAGATAATCTCGTTAACTTACCAACGCTTCGAACGGGGGTCAAAACCGACTTACGGTTCAAGAGTTATGAATTTTTGAAGTCTTCCGAAAAACCAGAATTTTGCCTAAACACGGCTACGGGATTTTGCATTTTCGCCCGAAAATCCGACCGATTCAATTCTTTTTTTCGAAACAAACACATACTCATACTCACCTAACATATAACAATGAATTAGAACCATTAAACACGATTTCTACGACGTCCGATTTTCACTCAAATCTCAAACCCTCAATTATCCAAAAATGTCAAAACTCACAAACTCAACCAAATTCAATCAAACGAAATCCAATAATCACGGCTAAACATTACCCGACTAAACCATGTAATTTATTTTGAATTCTAACCGTTCAAAACTCGATTCTACCGATTAAACCATTTATGCCCTAGAAATGGAAAATAGAGAAAACTACCAACAAATCCAACACAACTCATACATAATCATACACATTGATCAAATAATAATGTTTCTCACCCTTACCTTGATTGGATTGAAGCTTGAAGTTGATTCTTGATGATTTCTCCAAGTTTTCCTCTTCTCTTCTCTTTTCTCCTCTTTCTATATTCTTTCTCTCCTTTTCTTTCTTTCTTTCTCTTATGTTTCTATCTCTTTTCTTTTCTCTCCAATTTCCCTTATATATCCTTCTATTTTCTTTCCATCATAATTCTTCTCTAAAAAATACCTATCAATTCATTTCTCACAAAATATCTCATCTTATCATTAATTAGAGAATATCTAATAAATTCACATTATTCTACCAAGTAGAATAAATTAATTAAATCCATTAACTCATTTAAATAAATCCAATAATTTATTTAAATCAGATAAATCACATAAACCAATTAATTAGCACAATTAATCACTTATTGAAAAATTGGGTTGTTACAACCCTCCCCCACTTTAGGAATTTTCGTCCTCGAAAATGTTACCTGATTCAAATAACTCTGGATACGACTCTCGCATCCTAATCTCCCAACTACTTCCACCAAAGGAATCTCTATACCTCGAAGTTGCTTCTCGTTCATCAACCTGAACTGGCAATGTCTCAACAATCAAATCCTCTCTCACTCGTACACTATCCATCTGAATCAATGCACTTCCTCAACTTAGACACATGAACACATCATGCAATTCCCACAAGCGACCGCGGTAAAACAATCTAACATGCTATTTTTTCCATGCTTCTGCTGCGCCACTCTGATACAAATCAACAAAACACAGTGGGTGCTTCCGAGACCTCAAGCTCGACCGACACCAGTTACTATTGTAACTCTCGAAACACGTCTTTTCTTGGGTCCTTTTAATCTTTCTAGTCGTCTCTTGCACAATATCAGGTCCGAGTACAACACTCTCGCCTGGCACACATCAACACAAAGGATTCCTACACCTCTTAATGTACAAAGCCTCATACAATGTCATTCCGATACTAGAATGATCATTGTCATTGTAGGTAATTCAAGCAACGATAGTTAACTATCCCACGATCCACCTTGATCCAACACACAAGCTCTCCACAAATCCCGTACATACTAGATAGTTCTCTTTGTCTGTCCATTCCGTCCATGAATGCTAGACAAAGTTCAACTTCAACATGACACCCAAAGCGTCTACAACTTTCTCAAAATCTCAACGAAAATTCAGATTCCCATCTGACACAATATTCGACGGTAACCCATACTACCCCGCAACTTCCTTACTATACCTCTTAGCTAGCTTCAACATAGAATGATTCATCCTCATTAGTAAGAAATGAGTTAATCTTGCCAATCCATTCATAACCACCCAAGTCGAATCATATCCCTTCACATTTCTTCGGAAAACCCGACACAAAATCCATGGGAATACTATCCCATACCATTTAGAAATATTCAACAGTTGTATCAGGTCCAACAACCTCTGATGTTCACACTTCGACTTCCGATAAGTCAAACCAGCACATACCACTTCAATTACTTCTCTCTCCATCTATCTCAATGTTCTTCTTCCAGAGTACTCTTATCCAACTCACACTATTTGGAACACACACTCCATCACGACATCTCATGTTACCATTCTCATTAATCCGAAAATCAGCTCTTCGACTCCAATTCATTAAATTCAATCAATCTATTAACTCAAATTAGAACTTCGACTTCTTCGAATCTTATCAAGAATACCTATAGTCAGTCTCAAGATACAAAGCTCAACTCCCTAAGATATTTTCTTCACAGACCAAACTCATATCCCGAATTTGCTTCATCAGTTCTAACTCATTACCACCATCATTGGTATATACAGAAATTTCCAATTCGATACCTCTGTTACCACTTGGTCTCACTCGAATGGTAATTCAACCCAAAACCATACTCCTTCAAAAGTCCTTATTTATTTCCTCTGCACCATATTCAACTCTTTTTCAAATCAACAAATACCTTAAGTTCTTAAGATCACCAACCATCTCAAATCTCAACTAAACAATTGAGGCTTCCAAACTCCGGCACAAACACGCAACAGCAACCAACTCCAATTACTTGTCAGATAATTCCCTTATGTACTTTAAGTTGCCTTAAAGCATAACCAAAACTCGCTGATGTTGTACTTAACATATCCCCCAATCATATCAACCAAACATCACAAAACACAACAATTTGTTCTGTCGGATTCGGCAAAACAAATACACGAGCTGTTGACAACTTTCCTAACAATTCCTTAAACTTTCTTCACAGTAGAATATTACTACTTCTTCTCCAACACTGATAACTCAAGTTCCCGATGCTCAACATGATCCTCTATACTCTTAGAGTATATTTAAATATCATCGGTTACCCAACGATTGACTCACTCAATTAAGTATGGAGAATCCCATGCCAAACGGACACTCAATTTGTGAGTCATAGCAGAAATACAAACCGCACTTACTACAACAACCAAACATATTCCATCAATAAATACTTAATTCCATGTCACTACTTCACCATCACATAAAACATTGTAATACTTCCCGCGCTTCTAATCTTGCGTCATTCCGAGTTACGGTTCTCCCGTTACGACAAAAATACGAAAACAACATTTCCACACTTAGAAGGTCATTCAACACATCTTCAACTCTTGAAATGTTTAAAGGTCTAATTATACCAATATAGTATTCCACACCTTACTTCCTTTAATAATCACCAGAAGTCACTATCCACCCTTTATATACTTGACTTCACAATCTGTTGCCACAACACACACACACCAGACACAAGTCTCAAAACTACTCAATCAGTTTAATTCCTTGACTATCCAAATAGACATACAATATAGAGCTCTTAATATCGGACTAGTTCCCGTAACTAAGTCAATCACAACTCCACTTCACGTCCTGGCTGTATATCACTATCTTGTCAGAATAACTTCCAGACAACCACAATTAATCGGCAAACCGCCAACTTCCCACTTTCGTTAACACTCAAAATTTCCATCAAAATGAAACATCTCATCACTGTCCTGCGCCGACTCATCAAAACAATTCTTCAGCACTTGGCTTAACTCCAAACAATTCATTGCTCACGCCATCTAAGCTTGTAAGACACATCTATCCCATCCAACACAATCCCAACTACAATCAACAAGAGATTAAGGGTGATCAGTTCCTCAATTTATCGATAGACAGCCGAAAATCATGATGGGGTATAAACCATCTTTACCAAACTATAAGAGCGTTTAACCACACACTGAGCTACAACTCCACACTTGCAGCATCCTGGAGAAGCACAAGTTTCTCCCCCCACTTAGATCATTCCCACTTCTGTAGACAAAGGTTAGACAACAAACATGTATCGACATTGTTTTCACACACGTGTCGCATACAAGGGAACAACTAACATTAGACAACTTGGCCGGACGGACCGACCTGCTCTGATACCACTAATGTAACACCCTTCTAAACCCCACGGATAATATATGAATAATCAGAGTAAATTTCCATGCATTTACAAAAGGGCATTACACATAACTTTCAAAATATCAAAACCACCTGTCATGCTCATTACTATTTCAATATAAAATTATGTTTTACAAAACTTCACTTTGCATGTAGCAGCGGATTCAATTATACCACAATTTTCATAAAAGAAACATTTGTTTTTATCACATAAAGCAACATCACTTAGGCACTAAGGCCAACATCATAATATTCCAATATATATAAACACGTTTATAGAGTACACAATGTATATCTTAAACACAACCGAAGCGATCCCAGTGTTACATGACCAGAGCATGACTCGACCCAACATAATTAAATCACTAAACAGCTACACCAAAAGCGACCTCGTAACTACGAGCAATACTACTCCTTGATACCTGCACGATGTCATGTAGGACATCATTCCAGCAGAAGGGTGAGAAATATTATCATAATAACAATGCATATAATTATATATACACAAATACACAAGCATAAAATACATATATTCCACATTTTCTCACCACAATTCATTATAACTCATCATGTACAATACAACATATATATAATCAAATATGGATAATCACCAAGCATATTCATCATGCACGCATCCATAAATCTCAACATTCCACATGAACATACACATATTATGTTTACTTACTAATTCACAATTACACATTCACAATTCTCAAACCAACAATTCATGTTCATAAGCATACTTTCATACAATGATCACATATTCACAACTCTCAATTACACAAGTAATGCACATACGCATATTCCACCATTCTCACCATACTTCATCATAACTCATCATATACTTCACAAAGCATATATATATATATATATACACACAAATATGGTCAATCATCAAACATATCCATAGTTCACAATTACACAAGTCATGTACATACACATATGCATAACTTCATACAACAATCATATATTCATTCCATGAGACTCAATGCAACTCAATGCAACTCATGTCATGTGGTACCAACACTTGTTATCATTTTTCGATTTTTACACTTAAACCGGGTCCGTTCCCTAGACCGATAACAACAAAAGCCCGTTCCCTAAGCTTTCAAACCCCGCTCTAGGTTTGGGACAAGTCACTAGCCTCCACGAAACTAGCAAACATTGCCTCTTGACTAAATGATGCATATGCAATCAACAACAAAATGCACTTAAGACCGATCACACGTCTTAATCCCATGCATTCACATAATTCCTCCCTTCAAGAATTAAACAAGATTGCACACACAACATATCATATAATCAAGTATTCATACTTTTCATCAACATATTTGTCAAACAATGCACGCATATCTTACAATATGCTCCCATGCATTAATTCACAATAATCGGATACAACAAATATGCATTCATAATTCAACCTCATTACCTTTTCAAACAATGTACACATATTCACAATATGTTCTCATGCATTCACAATATTGCATACAATCAATATGCATTTACACTTCAATATCATTACCACATTTATCAAGCAATGCACACATATTCACAATATGTTCTCATGCATTCTTCACATACAAACAATATGCATATATTTGTCAAAAGACTATATTTCATAATCGATTCCACCATCTAGGATTCACGCCATACGGCTACCCACAATATATCATATCACAACATGCACAAGCTATACGTTATATAACAAAAGTATTCTGCACAATAACACATCAAACACACACATTCGCGACGGTAAAAATCAACACAACAATATGTTTTCAATTTTCTGCTATAATTGAACCAGGTACAGGCCTCAAAGCCATTTTTTCTAGAAAGATAATCTCGTTAACTTACCAACGCTTCGAACGGGGGTCAAAACCGACTTACGGTTCAAGAGTTATGAATTTTTGAAGTCTTCCGAAAAACCAGAATTTTGCCTAAACACGGCTACGGGATTTTGCATTTTCGCCCGAAAATCCGACCGATTCAATTCTTTTTTTCGAAACAAACACATACTCATACTCACCTAACATATAACAATGAATTAGAACCATTAAACACGATTTCTACGACGTCCGATTTTCACTCAAATCTCAAACCCTCAATTATCCAAAAATGTCAAAACTCACAAACTCAACCAAATTCAATCAAACGAAATCCAATAATCACGGCTAAACATTACCCGACTAAACCATGTAATTTATTTTGAATTCTAACCGTTCAAAACTCGATTCTACCGATTAAACCATTTATGCCCTAGAAATGGAAAATAGAGAAAACTACCAACAAATCCAACACAACTCATACATAATCATACACATTGATCAAATAATAATGTTTCTCACCCTTACCTTGATTGGATTGAAGCTTGAAGTTGATTCTTGATGATTTCTCCAAGTTTTCCTCTTCTCTTCTCTTTTCTCCTCTTTCTATATTCTTTCTCTCCTTTTCTTTCTTTCTTTCTCTTATGTTTCTATCTCTTTTCTTTTCTCTCCAATTTCCCTTATATATCCTTCTATTTTCTTTCCATCATAATTCTTCTCTAAAAAATACCTATCAATTCATTTCTCACAAAATATCTCATCTTATCATTAATTAGAGAATATCTAATAAATTCACATTATTCTACCAAGTAGAATAAATTAATTAAATCCATTAACTCATTTAAATAAATCCAATAATTTATTTAAATCAGATAAATCACATAAACCAATTAATTAGCACAATTAATCACTTATTGAAAAATTGGGTTGTTACAGTATTGGGCCTGCCGAGGTTGGGCCCATACCGGAACAGGAGCCCCCCAAGTCGAAGCTCTGGGGAGAGAGCGAGGACTTAAGGTCGTCGCATCTGGAGCGGGCACTCGTACGAAGATCTCCGGTCGTCGGCAGAGCGGGGAGGAGGCAGGTGAAGGGACGCGACTGTCAGGTTGCCGCCACGTGTCTTGCGTTAAGCGGTCGTAGGGGCGGCTACCCTATGTCATTAATGAGCCTAGGGTCGCTTCGAGTCCCGCGCCGGGTTATAAATATGGAGGTCCCCGCTCATTCTGTTACTTTTCTCTCTGCTTAGCTTTATCGTCTCTGCTCGTCCGCCGCTTACCGCCGATCGCCGCCGTACCGTCTGATCTTTTCTTCCGTCCGCCGCCGTTACAAGTGAGTTCCTCTTTTCCCTCCCTTTTTATTTCCGTCGTTTAATTGGAACGTGTGGTCGGGGCGTGATGAACGCCCCGAGGAGGGACGCGAGTTCCGCCGTGTCTGGCGAATTTTCTGATGAGTGTCCCGGGGAGGGTAGGCTGGTTCCGATGAATGCCCCGAGGACGGGAGCTTTTTCTGATGAATGCCCCGAGGACGGGGGATTTCTCCGATGAATGCCCCGGGGAGAAGTACCTTCTCCGATGGCTGTCCCGAGAGGGGATGAGGGGTCGGCCTTTGATCCACCGAGGAGGGTAGACGGGGAGCGAGTGTTTGCTCGTCGCTTCCCGGCTTTTGTCGCCCTTTCACTTGACTTGCGGTGGAAGGGTGGATTTGATCCTGGCTATCGAATTCACCGTTGTCCTCTGCTTTCAGGTGTAGATGTCGGCTCTGGTGCCGGGGATAATGGTCGAAGACAATGAACCTGAGATTCCGGAGTATGACGATGAGCGTATTGCCCCGTCCGAGGAGTGGGCGGCCGAGGAGCCGCTTTCTACCCCTTCTTGCTTTGTGGCCGACGCGTCCGACGTGTACGCCACGGTCGAGGACACGCCCATAGGAGAGCCACAACACTGGCAGGTGTACCGGCCAAAAGAACATCATCGCATCTGCTCGCGATATGGGCGGCGGATGTTCCCGATGCATGAATTCTACTTTAAAGAAGCTCGGCTCCGGTTACCATTTTCCGCCTTCCATCTGGGGCTTTTTGACTGGTTGCATCTTGCCCCGTCCCAGCTGCACCCCAATGCCTTGGCCTTCATCCGGGCTTTCGAGGTGGTGTGTTTCTACCTCTCGGTGGAGCCGACGGTGCCGTTATTTTTCCGTATCTTCCACCTGCAGCGGCAGACGGTGCACGGCCGCCACGGATGGGTCTCCTTCAAGCAATCGACAAAAATTTTCAAAGCGTATAGCGATTCTGTCAAAGACTTCAAAAACCGGTTCTACCTCGTCAAGCCGATCATGCAACACGGCTCGGATACTCTCTTCGACGAGGGCGAGCGAACGGTAGATGGCTAGCGGTTCCGCGCGTGGCTTCCTAAGATACATCTACTATGGACTGCGGAGCATTTCAGCCGAGGGACGGATAGGTATATCGTCCGGGCGGGGACCCTCGAGGAGAAGGACATGGCCGCCTATTTGAAAATAATTGCCTTTGTGCGGTCTCTCCCTCCGTCGAAGTTGGTGACACCCGACGGTCGGTATATCCTTGACGCTCAGGGGAACGTACGCACCAAGAAGCGTTTGATAAATACTAAGACTTTGCTCGGTTGTGCGACCGGGGCGGCCGCTCTGGATTACCTAGGTAGGAATGTTCGTTTCCCCCCCATGGTCGGGGTTTTTGATCGTCGCTAACTCTTTTCTTTATTTTTGCAGCGAACATGTCTTCCGTCGAGGAGCGGGTGAAGCAGTTGCGCGCTACTAGGAATGCCGCGGCCCCGAGGACGAGGGTGAGCCAGCTGGTCGGACAGGAGGTCGCGACGCCGGGGGGGGCAAACTTCGTCCTCTTCGCCTCAAGAGAGCCAATCTCCTGTGTCTCAAGGAGCGTCGAAGAGGCAGAGGTCCGAGGAGCCCCGAGTGGTGGATCTGACGGTCGGCACCGTCGAGGAAGGTTATGTCGTCCCTCCCTGCCACCAGCATCCGGGATATTTTCATGGTGCCCGTTCTCCCACTGTCTCCGCCGGGGAGGTGAAGGCTGTTCGTCAGGCCGATCGAGAGACCCGTCGACGTGTCCTGGCTGAGGACTTGGCCGCAATGATGCGGACGTTCACGACGGCTCTTGTGCTGAACAAGGAGGGCTGCTCTGCTGCTGAGCTATCCAAACTGCAAGGGGATCTCACTTTCATGCAGTCGCGGTTGTCCAAGCTCACTGAGGAGTTGGAGAAGAGCCAGAAGGATGTTGCCGAGCAGCGGAAACGGGCAGAGGGCGCTGAGGGGAAGGTGACTTCGCTGGAGGAAAAACTGGGGACGGCGACGGCCGAGGTGCAGGCGCTGAAGGTTTGCACGGAGGTTTTGGACAGCGTTGTTCGTCCGGCCGAGGACGAGACTGACGGGGATCGACGGTTAATCACCCGTGCTGACCTGATCGCTCGTATCCGGGTGTTGGAGAGCGATTGTCTGGAGGCTGTTGAGGTCGGGTTCAAGAATGTCGTCGAGCAGATTCAGGTCGCCAACCCTGGTGTCGTGCTGGCCGTGGACGGGATAGGGTCGTACCACGAGATTGTTGATGGGAAGGTGATCGATCCCTATCTTGTTATCCCCGAGGAGGAACCCGTGGCTGCTGACCGGGCGGACGAGGAAGCATAGGTTGCCGGGCCTGCGTGCTCGTTGTTTTTGTGGCCTGCGTGCCGATGTTTGTTATCTCTTTTCTTTGGGCCTGCGTGCTCTGTATTTGTACCATTGACTACTGGGCTGGTGCCCGCTTTTGTTTAATATATTTATCGTGGATTTTCTAAGTGTGCGCTCGTTATTTGCATGTCGTTTTATGCTCGCTTTTCGTATTTGTTTGAATGCCTCTGATGTGTATGACATTTCTTGTAAATTTTCTAAGTGTGCGCTCGGTGTGTTTAGCTCGACAATTTGCTACCGGTAGTGCAGGGAACTGGCCGGTTTGGCCGGCGACGTAGCCGGGCCGTTTCGGGGGTAGTTCTCCCCGGGGCGTGGACGGCCCATCGCGAGCTGGGTGTCCTGCCTCTTTTGGTACGACGGCGAGGAGCCTCGGTCGAGGTATTCCCTGCCGAGCAAGGCCTTCTGCCCGCGCACACGAGAGGCAGGGCTTGCTTTTCTTTGGTCGCTAGTGGACACGGGGGTGTGCGGTGGTACCATGTCGCCCCCTCCCCCCCCAGTGGTCGGGACGATGGGTCGTCGCGGGCAATGTTTTAACTGTAGTACCGCTTAAGTTTCGCGGCGTTCCATGGTCGAGCTAGTTGTTCACCGTGTAGGTTTTCGAGATAATAGGCCCCGTGCTCCGTTTTGTCCCGGACTCGGTACGGGCCTTCCCAGTTCGCAGCCAGTTTGCCCTCGTGGGAGTCTTTCTGGTTTCTGCGTAGAACTAAGTCGCCTGTTTGAAAATCGCGTTTTATGACTTTGTTGTTATGGCGAAGTGTGACTTGTTGCTTCAGCCGGGCTTCCCGGAGAGCTGCTCCTGAGCGGATTTCTTCGACGAGGTCGAGCTCTTCTCGGAGGGAGCCGTCGTTGTCGTCGGTGTCCACGGGAGCTTCCGTTCGTCTGGACGGTTCGCGGATTTCGACAGGTATCACAGCCTCGGTTCCGTACGTGAGGCGAAATGGGGTTTCCCCCGTGGTTGAGTGGGGGGTAGTACGGTATGCCCAGAGGACGCTGTGGAGTTCTTCGACCCATGCTCGTTTGGCGTCGCCGAGTCGTCGTCTGAGTCCTCTGAGTATAACTCTGTTCGCCGACTCCGCCTGGCCGTTTGTCTGAGGATGTTCGACCGAGGCGAAGTGATGTTTGGTTCCGAGTTTGGTGACGAAGTCGCGGAAGTTTTTGTCTGTGAATTGTGTGTCGGTTTCGGTGACGATGGCGAGCGGTACCCCGAATCTGGCGAGGATGTTACGTTTGTAGAATCGAAGTATGTTGTGGGCGGTGATTTTGGCCAGAGCTTCGGCCTCGATCCACTTGGTGAAGTAATTGACTCCCACGATGAGGTACTTGTTCTGGTATGAACCGAGGGGGAAGGGCCCGAGGATGTCCAGCCCCCACCAAGCGAACGGCCACGGAGATGAGAGGGACGTGAGGTCGGTCGGGAGGGAGAGGTGCATGTCCCCGTGTCGTTGACACTTATCACATCGTTTGACATGTTCCTTCGCGTCGGACTGCATTGATGGCCAGTAGTAGCCTGCGCGTAGGGCCTTGCGCGCTAGGGATCTGCCGCCGAGGTGCTGCGCGTTGATACCTTCGTGGATTTCTTCTAGAACGGTCGTACTCTGGGACTTATCTATGCATTTGAGGAGTGGGATTGCGAAACCTCGGCGGTATAGTCGTCCCTCGAGGAGGACGTACGAGCAGGCCCGTCGTTTCGTCGCGTTGGCCTCGCTAGAGTTGGCCGGCAGATGGCCGGTGCTGAGATAGGTGTGGAGTGGGGTCATCCAGCAGTCAGCGTCTCCGATGGCGTTGATGTCGAGGGGTGTGGTGGTCGGGCTGGTACTTGGTTGGGACACGATTTCTTGAATGACCGATTTGTGGCCGCCTCGCTTTTTGGTGCTTGCCAGTTTGGAGAGGATGTCGGCGCGGGTGTTCTGCTCCCGAGGAACGTGCTGAATCTCTGTTGAGTCGAACCCTCTCAGTTTTTCAGTGATGAGCGCGAGGTATCCGGCGAGGGTGTCATTTTTTGCTTGGTATTCGCCTCGGACTTGCGAAGCGACCAGCTGGGAATCCGTGTAGATTCGGATGTCCCTGGCTCCTAGGTCGGATGCTAGGCGAAGGCCGGCGAGAAATGCTTCGTATTCGGCCTGGTTGTTAGTCGTTGGAAAAGCTAGTGTGAGGGAGACTTCGATGACCGTACCCTCATCGTTATCGAGGACGATGTCGGCGCCGCTTCCCGTAGAGTTGGAGGAGCCATCCACAAAGATGGTCCAGAGGTGGTTCCCGGCGGTAGGGTCGGGGGGCGTGGTCATCTCGGCGACGAAGTCGGCCAAAGCTTGAGCCTTGATGGTGTGCCGGCTTTCGTAGGTGATGTCGAACTCGGAGAGTTCTAGCGACCATTTCAGCATGCGTCCAGCCATGTCGGGGCGGCCGAGTAGCTGGCGGATGGGCTGATCGGTGCGGAGCACGATGGTGTGTTCTAGAAAATAATGTCGGAGTCGGCGCGCCACTGTCACGAGGGCCAGGGCGACTTTCTCGATCAGCTGGTATCGGACTTCCGGGTCGTGGAGAGCTTTACTAGTAAAGTAAATGGGCTTTTGTCCTTCTCTGGCTTCGCTCACGAGGACGGCGCTGACGGCTTCGTTGGAGACGGCCAGATATAAATATAGGGTTTCGCCCGTCGTGGGGTGCGTCAGCACTGGCGGTTCGGATAGGACGCGTTTGAGGTGGCAGAGGGCTTTCTCATATTCGTCCGTCCATTCGAATTTGGTTTCCTTCCTGAGCAGTTTGAAGAACGGGAGGGCGTGTTGGGCCGATCTCGCGATGAATCGCGAGAGGGAGGCTAGTACGTCGTTGAGGGACTGGATGACCCTCTTCGTGGTCGGCGTGGTGGTATTGGAGAAGGCGTGGCATTTGTCCGAATTGGCTTCGATCCCCCGTTCGGTCAGGTAGTAGCCGAGGAATTTACCGGCGCATACGCCGAAGGTGCACTTTTCCGGGTTAAAACGTATGCGACATGACCTCGCGGTCTTGAAGACCCTCCGGAGGTGTGTCGCGTGGTCGTCCTCCACGCCGGATTTGACGATCATGTCGTCCATATATACTTCGAGCATGTCCCCGATTTCGTCGCGGAAGACATGGTTCATCATCCGCTGGTATGTGGCCCCGGCGTTTTTGAGGCCGAAGGGCATCACGTTGTAATAGTAATTGCCCGACGCCGTCATGAAGGTCGTGGCTTGCTTATCGTGTTCGGCCATCGGGATCTGGTTGTATCCCGAGTACACGTCCATGAAGGACAAGAGTTTGAAGCCCGCCGAGTTATCGACGAGCTTGTCGATATTGGGGAGGGGGTAGGCGTCCTTAGGACATGCCCGGTTGAGGTCAGTATAGTCAACACACATGCGCCGTTTTCCATTATTCTTTTTGACGAGTACAACGTTGGACAGCCAGGTTGAATACCGGGCTTCCGAAATAAAATTTGCCTCTAAGAGGTCTTTTACAGCTTGTTCGGCCGCTGCCGATTTTTCGGGGGACTGGCGACGTCGGCGTTGTACAACGGCCTTCGCGGTTGGGTTGATGGACAGCTGGTGGCAGGCGACCTCGGGGTCGAGTCCCGGCATTTCCGCGGCGCTCCAGGCGAAGAGGTCGGCATTCTCACGGAGGCAGGCTTGGAGCTGGCGTTTCGCGAGGTCTGGGAGGCCTGCGCCTATCCTCACGGTTCTACCCGTGTCTTCTCCGAGGGGAATGAGTTCGAATTCTCCATCCGGGATGGGGCGCGTTGGGTGCGAGGGTTGTCCGTTGCCTCCGTCGGTCTTTGTTTTATTGTCGAGCTCGTCGGTGAAGCGACTGTCGAGCTCAACGGATCCGACCAGCTCCGTTGGTTTGTCCTTCGGTGTAGTGTTTGACGCTTTCCTCTTGGTCGATGGAGCGATGGAGTCTAGTCCTTTCAAGGCGGCTTCGAAACATCTTCGAGCGGCTTCGATGTCTCCGTTGAGGGTTACCACGGCTCCCTGTCTCGTGTAGTACTTCATCTTCAGGTGGACGGTGGAAGGTACCGCGGTGAGTTCTGCTATCGTCGTCCTGCCCAGAATGCAGTTATAGAGGGACGGGCATTCGATGACTAAGAAACGGACGTTGATGTCCCTGGCGGTTTCCTCTTCTCCGAAGGTGACTTTCAATTCCACGTATCCCCAAGGTCTCGTCGTCGTCCCGTTGAACCCCTGAAGGTCGGAGCCTACGTAGGGAGAAAGATTGGATTCGTCGAGCTGGAGGGTTGTGAACAGATGTGAGTACATGATGTCAACCGAGCTCCCGCCGTCTACGACGAGGCGCCTGACGTCGAAGTTTGCCATCCGGGCACGTATGAGCAAGGGGATGTTGGAATTGGGGGATCCCTCGGGCAGTTCCTCGAGGTAGAATGTGATCGGGTTGGAGCGGCCTCAGAATTTGTCGAGCGTGCTCATTTTGCCTGAGTTGTTCGCGATGAGCTCGTCAAACTTCCTTTTCACAGATCCTATGGATAGACTCCTCGTGGCTCCATCAGAGATGACCATGGCTCTGGGGAAGTATTCCCATCGGCTGGTTGGTCGGATTGGTTCGTCGCTTAGGTTGGGTCCTTCGGGGATGCCGAATTCTCTGCTCGCGAACCAATCCTCGGGGCGGCTGACGCACAACGCGACCTGGAGCCTGCTGCTGTCCTCTGGAGAGGGGAGTTCCTCGATCTTCTTGGTTTCCGGAGCCTCTGGCCTAGGTGGTTCGCCTCCTCGGGTGTATCGCTTCAGGTGCCCGTCTTTGATTAGAATTTCGATCGCATCCTTGAGATGGATGCAGTCTTCTGTCACGTTCCCGTGGGTCCTGTGGAATCGGCAGTATTTCGACTTGTCCACGTTGGGTTTGGGCGGCGTTGGTCGTGGAAATCGGACACCTCCCTGAACAAACTCGGTTTTAGCGCATTCGGCCAGTATGCGTTCGCGCGAAGCGACCAAGGCTGTGTACTCTGTGAATCTTCCTGCAGGGCCGCGCGGCTCTCGTTGTTCGCGGGGCTCGCGGGGGCGGTCTTCCCGACGGCGGTCTCCTCCTCGTCGATGGCTGAAAGCTCCGTCGTCTCGGTGCCCACGGGGGGCCTCTCTGTCTCGAGTGTCGCGAGCGGAGTTGGCCGCTTGTGTTTCTTCGAATCGGATGTAATGCGCGGCTCTGTCGAGGAAATCTTGGAGGGACGTGGGCCGGTGTATGCCTACGGCCTCGTAGAATTTGGAGTCGTGGCGCAGGCCCTGTTCCATTAAGTAGCGTTTCATTTCGTCGGAAGTTGTCACCTGCACGGCTTCCCGAGTAAACCTTTCGATGTATTTTCGGAGAGGTTCGTCGGGGCCTTGGATGATTGCCCCGAGGACTGCTTCCGTCTTCGGGTGACGTCGGGACGCCGTAAAGTGCTTGGAGAACAGGTCCTTCAAGACCCTCCACGATGTAACTGATTCGGGCTCCAGACTTTTGTACCAGGTCATAGCGCCTTTTCTCAGAGTCGTTGGGAAAAGTCTGCACTTGATAGCTCCCCGTACGTTTCGGTAGTCGAGCATAGCCTCGATGTCTTCCAGGTGATCGTCTGGGTCGGAGGTGCCGTCGTATGTCGACAGCGTCGGTGGTTTCTCCATCCCCTGGGGTATAGGGGCGGCCATGATCTCCCGGGATAGCGGGGTGCGGTAATCATCCTCGTCGCTATGTGCCGGGGATCTGTGAGGAGATGAGTCGTTCAAGGTGTGCCCCTGGTTTCGAGTTCTCGACCTCCTGCCGGAGTTCTCGACTCGGGGGTCCTCAGTTGGGATCATCGCTGCGCTCTGGTTCCTCCCGCGAACGTGTCTTGCCGGGGATCTGGTGCGTTCTCGTGTCGCCTGCGGTCGGTGTCTCTCCAGCCGGGGTTGGCGGTTTCTGGGCCGAGGCGAGGGACTCCTCGAACCTCCGTTCTGGTCTTCCCGCTGGGGGTACCTCGGGGGGCCGACGCGTTCTAATGCTCCTATTCTCGCATTTTGTTGGAACAGCAGCTGGTTCGTCTGGTTGATGGTTGTAAAGAGAGCGGCCACCGTTGGGTCTGCTCCTGCCGGGATGGGAACGGGGTGGAATGCTGGCGGGCTCGGGGGGCGGTGATCGGTCTGAAGGGGCCGTTCCTCGGATGATGGTGAAGCAGTTTGCCCGTCCCTTTCATCGGCTTCCGTCGGACGTGTCGTTCCTGTCTGCTTCCCGTTGGTGGCGACGTTGAGCGCAAGGTCGTGCGGAGTGTCGTCGCGGCGTGGGCTAGCCATGATCGTGGAGGTTTGGTGAAACTTTTGGTTTTCTGCTCGGAGTAACGGGGAAGTTTCAGATTCCCACAGACGGCGCCACTGATCTGACCTGATCAGGAGGGGATCACGTTATGGCCACGCGCTACTGGACTGCTACCTGTTCACCGGGGTGAGAAAGAGGAGGGGGTGTACCTGCAAGACACTCCGATGCCAAAGTAAGAAGTTGGGCAGAGTGGAAGCAATAGTACAGAAAAAAGGGGCAAGAAGAGTTACCTGACCCTCTTGAGGAAGAGGGTATTTATAGGGAGACCCCAGCGCTGGGCCAACGGTCATTTGAGGTGGGCTGGATGACCAGGCCCAACCCTAATGACTGCTAGGGCTTACGTGGCGTAGTGAAGACCAGGACGTGGTCTTCGCCCTAGTTCAGCCGCTCCTAGATCTCCGGAAAGTGGGTTTGACCGGCTCTTTCGGAGGTGGGCAGCTGGCCGGTGACGTGTCTCCGTGGAGGGGAGCACGTGGAGAACGTGCGCCGAGCACGTTATTCTCCCCGCGGAGGGGAGCCCGGGAGGTTCCCCGGAGCGCGTTATTCTCCCTGCGGAAGAGAGGAGCCAAGGGCCGCGCTTTGGTGAGCCGGGGATGGTTCTGCCCGTCCGGTGTGGTGGACGACAAAAGGTTGTGGAGACGTTGCTTGTGTTCGGCGGTTTTCCCTGCTCGTCTCGAGGGGAGCACGTGCCTGGCGTGCCCGATTCGCTTGTTGGGCCGTACGCGGTATTGGGCCTACCGAGGTTGGGCCCATACCGGAACAGAAACAAAGGGAAGAAGTTTTAAGAGATCAAAAGGAAGAAAAAGTTCTGGAACTTCCATATTCGAACTATTGAATAAACTTTCAGCGATCAAAGAGAAGAAATTCTTACTACTAGTAACTTTATCTCCCTCCCTACCTACTACTTCTGTGAGATTTTGGGCCGAACTCTAGCTCTGTTAAGGAATAGCTTTCATGTGTTTCGACAGAAGACAAACATGAAGTCGAAGCTGAGTCACATGCTGATGCCGAAGGGTTACTTATTGTAGTCGAAGCTAGTTCTAGTAAGTAATGCCGAAATATATTGTTGACTTATTATGTCGAATTGGGTCTTGTGTTAAGGATCCAATTATTTAGTTAGCTTGTAATATAAGTTAGCTAGTTAGTTTATAAATAGGCTAGATCACTCAGGTTATTGAGTGAGGACAATTGTTATTCATTTGTAATTATTTATAAACCCTAAATGAGAAAGTGAATAATAGATAATTTGCCATAATTCTTCTTCTTCTTTTTCCTTTATCCTTTCTTTCTCTCTTTGTTCTAACCGTTTCATTATTCAACCAATAACTTTGGTTCTCAATCTGTATTTGTTGAAAGGTATTGTTTATGATCACAACAACCTAGTGCAGTGAGCATGGAGAAGATGTCGTCAATAAAGTTTGAAATTGAGATGTTCACTAGATTTAATTATTTCAATTTATGGTGTTTAAAGATACGAGCTCTTCTTGTTCAACATGGTTTGCTAGAAGCGTTAAAGGTAGGTGATGAAATGGATGCTGCATTGACAGAGAAGGAAAAGACAACGATGATTGAGAAAGCCCACAGCGCAATTGTTCTGAGTCTTGGTGATAAAGTTCTCAGGTAGGTTACGAAGGAGACGACGACAGCTGGTGTTTAACTGAAACTCGAAGGATTGTATATGAAAAAATCCTTAGTGAATCATTTGTACTTGAAGCAATCTTTATATTCATTCAAGATGAGTGAAGATAGAGCGTTGACAGAGTGGTTGGATGTGTTCAACAAGTTGATTCTTATTCTTAAAAATATCGATGTTACCATCAATGATGAAGATCAAGTGTTATTATTGTTGTGTTCTTTACCTAAGTCACATGCTCACTTCAAAGAAACCATCTTGTATGGAAGAGAGTCCCTTACCTTTGAATAAGTTCAAGCAACCTTGTATTCAAAGGATTTGAATAAAAGAAAGGAGCATAAATCATCATCATCAATTGACGAAGGATTGTTCGTGAAGGGGAAATCCTCGAAGAGAGATGGTAGGTTTGAGAAGAAGAAAGGTAAAACTCAGCAGAAGTCTTATGGTGGTGATATTTCTAGGATTAATTGTTATCACTATAAGAAGGAGGGTCACACAAGAAGATGTGCTCTGAGCGCCTGAATAATCATGGAGGTAAGGACAATGGTAATGCAACTATTGTGCAAGATGATTATGAATCATCTGATGTCCTTGTGGTGTCGAGCAACAACTCTTTCAAAGAGTGGATTATAGGTTCTGGATATACTTGGCATATGACTCCAAACAAGAATGTGTTTGAAGAATTATGTGATCAAGATGGAGGATTAGTGATGTTGGGAAACAATAAAGCTTGCAAGGTTCATGATGATTCAATAAGGCCATTGACTGGGGTTAGGTATATACCTGACCTTAAGAGAAATTTAATTTCTCTTGGTGAATTCGACAAGAAAGGATATATCTTCAAAGGAGACCAATGTATCCTGAAAGTCATGAAGGGGTTAAATAAGGTCTTGAGAGGCGTGAAGAAACAAGACTTGTATACCGTTGAGGCTGAGGTTGTAAGTGGTTCGACAAATGTTGCATCCATGAAACTTGTGTCGAAGACATAATTATGGCACATGAGATTGGGCCATGTCAGCGAAAGTGGCCTGGTCGATTTGGGGAAACAGAACCGGCTAGGTGATGACAAAGTCGAAAAGTTAGAGTTTTGTGAATCTTGTGTATTTGGTAAATCCTGTAGGATGAAGTTTAACTAAGGTAAATAACTAACACATGGATCCCTTGATTATATTCATGTTGGTCTTTGGGGGCCTGCAAGGAATCCTTTGTAAGAACGCAGATTGTTTCTTAGTAATATCTCTATGTTTTGATGATAACTCTTATAAAATTTTGTATTAAAGAATTATATACTCTAAAATTGGTTCATGAATATTTGTTGCAGATAATTAAAGTATATATACATCCAAGAGCAAATTAATCTGAACATAGAACTATGGAAGACTCTGAAGAGTCAGAATCATCTTATAGAAGAATCTGAGCGCTGTCTGTAGAAGAATCTGAAGCAGAAGCTACAGAAGGATCTGAAGCAGAAGCTACAGAAGAATCTGAAGCAGAAGCTGCAGAAGGATCTGAAGCAGAAGACTTTAATAAGATCTGAAGCAGAAGACTTTAATAAGATCTGAAGACTTTGAAGCATTAAAGAACTTTGTATGCGAGTTAAGAAGCTCAGTTTTTCAGAAGACTCTGAGGGTACTACACGCTGCATGTACTGAGGATCTGATTCATAAAACTCTGCTCTGAAAGAACTACACGCTAAAGCACACTTGCTGCCTTACTCTGATTCAGCAAAATCTGATGGGAATCCAAGACTCTGATCATGCAAGATCTGATGGTTACCCTGCTGAAAAGAAATAATTATTGAAGAAGAATTCAAAGTAATATCCTTTAATTTAGCTCAACGACTCTTTCCTCTTTCATGCTTGACACTAGAACACAGACCAAAAGCATTTATTTGTGCATTCTACTTCCAGGAAAAGTCATGTGATGTAAAGACAAAAAGGTTCAGGCCTTTTCAGTACACAGCCTCCAATGTCAAGACTTTGTGGACTACTGTGCATATAAAAGCAAGTCTTCATCATCTTCTTCAGTAGTGATATATAACAAACGAATCTCAAAAAGAAACTCTTACAAGCTCTCATAAAATATTCTTATTGCTGAGTTTATTCTTTTGTTCTTAACATTAAGTGAAAAATCACTGTTGTGATAAAGCTTGTTAGAAGCATTCATACACTTGTATTAATCTTACATTTTATTGTAATAGTTCCTTAAGAAGATCCAGTTGGGATCAGTAGTTCTTGAGAAGACTTTGAACAGTTGTTCTTAGTGCTTACTATTGTAATCAGTTGATTAAATAGCGGATTAAGTCCTTGTTTGAGAAAGACAAATCACTCTAGATAGGGTGGACTGGAGTAGTTGAGTTCAACGAACCAGGATAAAAATACTTGAGTTTTTACTTCTAAGTTTTATCTTCATACTTATTCAACCCCCCCCCCCCCCCCTTCTAAGTATTTTCTCACCTTCAGTTGGCATCAGAGCTCCGGTTCTGTGTGTGCTACCACTTCACAGTGACAGAAAAGATCCAGTGAGAAAAACTTTGATACTTATATTTGGTTGTTTATAATGGCTGATGTTTCAACATCTAACAAGTATGAAGAAAGAGACAGAATCAGTACTAAACCCCCTATGTTTGATGGGGAGAAATTTGATTATTGGAAAGACAGGATTGAAAGTTTTTTCCTTGGTTATGATGTTGATTTATGGGATTTGGTCATAGATGGATATGTTCATCCCATTGATGAGAATGGCAAGAAAGTAGATAGAAAATCTATGACAGAAGCCCAAAAGAAGGAATTTAGAAACCACCACAAGGCTAGAACAATATTGTTAAATGCAATATCTCACACTGAGTATGAAAAGACCACAAATAGAGAAACTGCATTTGACATGTTTGAATCCTTGAAAATGACTCTTGAGGGAAACTCTCAAGTCAAGGAAACAAAGGCTCTGGCTCTAATTCAGAAGTATGAAGCTTTCAAGATGGAAGAAGCTGAATTTGTTGAAGCCATGTTCTCCATATTTCAAATACTTACAGCTGGACTAAAGGTTCTGGATAAAGGTTACTCAACTACTGATCACGTGAACAAGATCATCAGAAGTTTACCTACCAGATGGAGACATATGGTGACTGTGTTGAAAATGGCTAAAGATCTGAACCAGATTTCCTTGGAGGAACTAATCAGTTCACTAAGGAGCCATGAAATTGAACTTGAGGAAGATGAGCCTCAAAAGAAAGGTAAGTCAATTGCCTTAAAATCTAATAAATCTGCTAAAGCGTTGCAGGTAATAGAGGAAAGCTCTGAAGAATCCTCATCTGAAGATGAAGATGAATTATCCATGTTGTCCAGAAGAATAAACAAACTCTGGAAGCATAAAGGAAAGAAGTTTAGAAACTTCAAGAAGCCTGACCAAAGAAAGGAATCTTCTGGACACAGAAGATCTGGCAAAAAGGAGGCTGTCTGCTACGAATGTAAAGAACCTGAGCATTACAAAAATGATTGTCCAAAGCTTCTGAAAGAAAAGCCTAAAAGAAAATTTGATAAGAAGAAGAAGATTCTAATGGAAACCTGAGATGATTCAGATACATCTGAATCTGAATCTGAGGCAGAAGAAGAATGTGCCAACGTAGCATTGATGGCAGACATAAAAGATCAGGAGGAAGGAATTTCAGGATCTAAATCTGACTTTGAATCTGACTCTGACGCTGAAGAGGTAATGGCTAAACTCACTAAAGATGAACTTATCAAAGTGTTATCAGAAGTTCTGAAGAGCTATAACAATATTAAGCTCAAATACAAGGAGCGTCAAAGCAATCTTGTATCTGAGAATAATATTCTCAAATCAGAAGTAGCTGAGCTAAATGAAAAGAACTTAAAAATGAAAAATGATTTTGAATTAGCTCAACAAGATTCTGATTCTGAAACTGAGTCAGAATGCAAAAATATTTTGGAAAAATATGACTACAGTTTTCAGAAGTTTCTTGCTAAAAGCATAGACAGAAGCAAAATGGCTTCTATGATCTATGGAGTTAGCAGAAATAACAGAAAAGGAATTGGATATAAATCTTCCTCTGGAAAGGATTTAAATCCAAAACCTGTTGATAAAATTATCATCAAGAAGACTCCTTTATATTTCCATTTTAAATTTGGTCACTTGAATGATATTGAACACACTCGTTCTGAAAAGAACATTCATGTGTTTAAATCTAAGGCCAGTCAGAATAAACCTTATGTTGAAAAACAGAAGTTTAGACGAACCTTCAGAACAACTAACCCAAAAGGACCCAAGAAGATTTGGGTACCTAAGAGTAAAATAATTCATGTTGCCGATGTTCTTAGCAGCAAGGTCAGGACGCCAGTCATGGTACCTGGACTCTGGATGCGCGCGACATATGACGGGAGAAAGGTCTATGAAGTCTGGAGCTTAGATCTGGAGGTGACGTGAAATTTGGAGGGAATCAGAAGGGCAAGATCATTGGATCTGGCACTATTGGAAATGGTAATCTTCCCTCTATTACTAATGTTTTACTTGTAGAAGGATTAAAGCATAATCTATTGTCCATAAGTCAATTAAGTGACAATGGTTATGGTATAGTCTTTAATCAAAAATGTTGTAAAGCTATTAGTCAAAAGGATGGCTCAATCCTATTTAGTGGAAAGAGGAAGAACAACATTTATAAAATAAATCTTTCAGAACTTAAGGTTCAGAATGTTAAATGCCTCTTGTCTGTTAATGAGGAACAATGGGTCTGGCACAGAAGATTAGGGCATATTAATATGAGACGTATATCTCAGATTAATAAACTTAATCTTGTTAGAGGACTTCCTAAGTTGAAGTTCACCTCAGATGCTCTTTGTGAAGCATGTCAAAAAGGGAAGTTTTCAAAGTCATCTTTTAAATCAAAAAATGTTGTTTCTACTTCCAAACCATTAGAATTACTTCATATTGATCTGTTTGGACCAGTGAAAACTGCATCCATCAGAGGCAAGAAGTATGGATTAGTCATTGTTGATGACTATAGTAGATGGACATGGGTAAAGTTCTTAAAACACAAGGATGTGTCACATTCTGTGTTCTTTGACTTCTGCAAACAAGTCCAGAATGAAAAAGATTTCAAAATTATAAAAGTCAGAAGTGATCATGGTGGTGAATTTGAAAACAAATATTTTGAAAATATTTTAATGAAAATGGCATTGCTCATGATTTTTCCTATCTTAGAACTCCACAACAGAATGGAGTTGTAGAGAGGAAAAATAGAACTCTGCAAGAAATGGCCAGAACCATGATCAATGAGACTAATCTGGCAAAGCACTTTTGGGCAGAAGCAATCAACACAGCATGTTACATTAAGAACAGAGTGTCTGTAAGACCTCTTCTGGAAAAGACTCCCTATGAATTATGGAGGAACAGAAAGCCCAACATTGCTTATTTTCATCCTTTTGGATGAATTTGTTATATGTTGAACACTAAAGAGAATCTTAGCAAGTTTGATTCTAAAGCACAGAAGTGTTTCATGCTTGGATATTCTGAACGCTCTAAGGGTTACAGAGTATACAATGCTAAAACACAGATTGTGGAAGAATCTATACATGTTAGATTTGATGATAAGCTTGGCATTAAAAATCCAAAGCAATTTGAAAATTCTGCAGATAGAGAAGTAGTCTTCACAGACTCTGAAGGCTCAGAGGCAGACAAAGCTCAAGTGAAGGAACCAGAAGCAACGCCAAATGTAATTCCTTTGACTTCTCAGATGAACAACTTAAACATTTTTGAAGAATCAACTGTTAGAGGATCATCTTCCAGAATCAAAGCTTCTCATCCAGAGAATGTGATCATTGGAAAGAAGGATGACCCTATCAGAACAAGATCCTTCCTCAGATCCTCTGAAGCATCATTATTTGGATTGGTGTCAGTAATTGAACCAACCACTGTGGATGAAGCACTGCAAGACAATGACTGGATTATTGCCATGCAAGAAGAGCTGAATCAGTTCAATAGAAATGATGTGTGGGACTTAGTTCCAAGACCAAAAGGATTCAACATAATTGGAACTAATTGGGTCTTCAGAAATAAGCTTAATGAGAAAGGAGAAGTTGAAAGAAATAAGGCAAGACTTGTTGCTCAAGGGTACAGTCAACAAAAAGGTATTGATTACACTGAAACTTATGCTCCAGTGGAAAGGTTAGAATCTATACGCCTTCTTATTTCATTTATTGCACAATACAACATCACTCTATATCAGATGGATGTTAAAAGTGCCTTTCTAAATGGTATTATAGAAGAAGAAGTTTATGTTCACCAGCCTCCTAGTTTTGAGAGTGAAAAATTTCCAGAACATGTTTTCAAACTAAAGAAATCTCTGTATGGTTTAAAACAAGCTCCCAGAGCTTGGTATGAGACGTTAAGCAATTTTCTTCTAGAGAAAAATTTCATCAGAGGCAAAGTGGACACAACACTCTTTTGTAAAACATTTAAGAAAGATCTTCTAATATGTCAAATATATGTGGATGATATCATATTTGGATCTACCAATACTATGCTGGGAAAGGAGTTTGCTCAATGTATGCAGGCAAAATTTGAAATGAGCATGATGGGAGAATTGAAATTCTTTCTAGGAATTCAAGTCAACCAAACTCCAGAGTGCACTTACATTCATCAGACCAAATATGTTAAAGAACTTCTAAAAAAATTTAACATGACTGATAGTAAGATGGCAAAGACTCCCATGCATCCAACTAGTACACTAGGCAAGGAAGAGGTAAGTAAGAAAGTATATTAGAAACTCTACAGAGGTATGATAGGATCTCTTCTCTACTTAACTGCTTCTAGACCTGACATTCTGTTCAGTGTATGCCTATGTGCAAGATTCCAATCAGATCCTAGAGAATCTCACTTAACTGCTGTTAAGAGGATTGTAAGGTATCTGAAAGGTACTACTAATGTGGGTCTGTGTTACAGAAGATCTGATGATTTCAAATTAATTGGATTCTGTGATGCTGACTACGCTGGAGACAGAATGGAAAGAAAAAGTACTTCTAGAAGTTGTCAATTTCTAGGAAGAAATCTAATCTCTTGGTACAACAAGAAGCAACCCACAATTGCACTATCAACTACAGAGGCAGAATATATTGCTGCTGCTGGATGTAGCACGCAAATACTCTGGATGAAAAGTCAGCTAGAAGACTATCAGATATTTGAAAGTAACATTTCTATATTTTGTGATAATACTTCTGCTATATGTTTGTCTAAAAACCCCATTTTACACTCTAAGGCAAAACATATAGAAATTAAGCATCATTTCATCAGAGACCATGTTCAGAAGGGAATTATAAATTTAGCCTTTGTTGATACAGATCATCAATGGGCATATATTTTCACAAAACCCCTTGTTGAAGATAGATTCAAATTTATTCTGAAAAATATTGGTATGGATTTGTGTCCAGAATAATATTTGTCAGAAGCAAATTTTACAGATGCAAAAATGTTTAATGCTCTGAAGTATTTATTCTGATTATTTATTCACTTCATTAAATTCTTTATTTGTGAAAATCTGAACTAACAATACTCAGAGGATCTGAACGTTGTTTAACGTTTCATTTCTCAAGAGAATTCAGAAGCACATGCAAGCAAACACGTGTCACTCTAAATCTGCAAAGGTGGCGTGTACACTACTGAAGAGACGTTTGAGGTGAAGTTTGAATAGTGAAAATCTTGATTTTCCCCCCAATTTGTCAGAATCAATTAATGCTTGAAATGATTTTTATTCTTTTTCATTAATTGCTATGTGTGAACGTGCCATTATCTGTCTGTTTGTATGCCTAAGTGTTTACTATAAATATCACATTTCTCACCACTTTCACACTTTTCACATCTCAAGAACTTTTATGCATTTCTGTCTTCTTTTCTCTCTTCACAAAAACCCTAAACCTTTGACAAACTCATCTTCAATGGTAACTTCATCCTCCACTGCTGCACAGTTTCAATCAACCATGGCTGCAGTTACTTCTGCAAATATGGGTGTTACTCCATATACGACACCAAAAAGAACTTTGTTAACACCTGTTGACAAACTGGAAGTTCTCTGTGAATCAATGGTGGAATTTGATTCACTGGCTGAAAATGGATTTGAGTTTCGTTCAATAATTGATGCTCAAGGATGGGTAAAACACTTTGACAGACTTTTTGGACCAGTTTACCCCCATCTGGTGAAAGAGTTCTGGATACATGTTGTTGTATACCCTAAGTATATCTTGTCTTCTGTTCTGGGTAAAGAGATAATCATTACAGAAGATCTGATCAGGAAACTCATTGGATATGAGGAGACTGATGGAGTATCTCATCTGCCAGCTGGGCGTGTAGATATGGAAGAAGTGTATGAGGAAGTCATGACTGCTGGACAGGCCTCTAATAAGTTTAAAGATCTGAAGTCTGACTACAAGATCTGGGCAAAGATTTTCATGGGATGTATTCATCACAGAAAGTCTACAAACTCTCCAGATTACGTGAATAATGAACAACTCTACTTTATGTACTGTTTAAGTCAGAGCACCAAGGTAGATCTTCCCTACATTTTGTTCATGCACTTATGGAATCATATAAATGCCTCCAGAGAATCTGTGAAAGACAAGGGTCAGAAGATCAGAACATGGATTCCCTTTGGAAGATTAATTTCAGATATTCTGACAGAAAATGGATTGGTGACTGCTCTGTATGTTGCTGGAGTCAAGGAGGAACTTGAGTCTATTGTTGGGAAGCCTCTGAATGCCAAAAGTCTTCAGAGACTTAAAATTGTAGAAGAACTCACATCAGCACCCAAGAAGCTGAACATTTCTGAACTCAGTCAGAAGAGAATCCCAGTAGAAGACTACCCTATGTTCTGTGCTGAAGAACCAAGGGAAATCATTGTGAGATTTATGGATTCTTGCAAGGCAGATGGAATCCCAATCCCTGCATATATTCTGAAAAGAGCAAGGGAACCAATGCCTGATGGAGGAGAAGAGATCACAAGAAAAAGAAGTCAATCAGAAGCAGAAGATGTGACTGTTCAGAAGAAGCCCAAAGTTGCTGAGAAGCCTCAGAAGCTGATAAAGAGGAAAGCATCTAGAGACACTCCTTCTGTTCCTAAAAAACGTATCAAGATTAAAGGTACAAAATCTTATGTATCTTCTTTCAATAATACTGTTGTAAATGAGTCAACATTTAAGTTTATTCCAAAACCACCTTCTACTCAGAAACAATCTGTTCCTGCTCCATCTCACATATTTGTTCCATCCCCACAAAAATCATCTAATCCTGTTTCCATCTCACCTATAAAACCTTCTACTACACAATCATCTGCACCAAAACCAACAACAACAAAACCACAAAATCAGACTCCACAACCAGAAAAACCAATAAAACAATCTGTACCACAACAACAACAATCAGAAAAACAACCTCAAACAGAAAAACCTACAGAACAATCTGAACAACAACCACAACAAACAGAAAAACAATCTGAACAACAACAAGAAAAACAATCTGAACATCAACAACAAAAACAATCTGAACCACGACCACAACAACAAGAAAAACAATCACAACCAGAAAAACCACCATCAACCACATCTGAACCTATTGGATATGCAAAAGTTACATCTGATCCTATTACATCAGAACCACCTACCTCTGAACCCCCATCAAAACCTTCTGAGAATCCATCAGAATCAACCAAACCATCTGAAACCCATATTCCTGAGACAGAGGTTCTAAACATTACACCTCTCAAAACTGTTTTTGAAGTGTCTTCTACCTCTTGCACTCCAACCACATCATCCAACTCATCAGAATCTGATATATACCCAGACTTTCTGGTATCTCCCTCTCACAAAAATTCTAAAGTAAACCAACCAGAACCACCTGTTTCTTCTGAAGTTATTATTCCAAATCCTATTCCAACACCTAAACCATCTTCTGAAATTACCATTCCTAATCCTACCCCTGCACCCAAGCCAAGAACATCTGAGCATGTACCTTCTGCTTCGTGCAAACTATTCTCTTCCAACAAACTTCCTTCTGGTTTCACCTTGAAAAATTTCTACACCAGAATTGAACCATCTGACACTATCACTCCTCTCAAACCTAAACTTACCATCATTCTACCATTTGTGCTTCAAACATATATTAAAATAATGTCAGCAGTACCTTCATCAGATCCAAAACCATACTCTGTTATATCTGCTAAATTTGATAAACCTGCTAAATCTGCTTTCAAACCTTACTCTGATAAACCATTTGATGTGGTTTCCTATCCAACAAAAGCAAAACCAAATCTGATGAATGCTTTAACCAGATCAAAACCTGACAAATCATCTGAAATTCCATTCATACCCTACTACCCTCCTCCTCTGATCTTCATTCATAAATCCATCTTTCCACCTACTCCCCAACCCAAGCCAATAACCCTGGAAACTCTGTTACACCCAAGACCTAGACTGAATGTTGATCATTTATTTACAAGTTTTTTGCAAGAAATACAGATGTATTTAGGTTCTGTACAGAGGAAATGTTCATCAACAATGGATGCAAAGGAATCTGATGCCATTTAGAATGGCTTCATAAACAGATTCAACACTGTAGCATCAAATCTGAAGAACGTATGTTCTGATGATGCGAAGCTCAGATTTGCTGAAGCTGCTAGAAGTCTGTTCTGGACTGTTAAGAGATCTGGACCATTGCTTCTTACAGATGCTCCTTCATCATCAGAAGAGAATCCTGAATTTGCATCTGAAGACAACCCTCTGGCTATGACTCTGATAGAACATCCTTCTGGCTCTACTGCTCCTAGCTCCAAAGCCCCTATGGAAATTGACTCTGTTCAAGATTCAGAAACTGTTCCACCTTCTTCATCTGAGATCAAGAAAGAATATCCAGATCTTGAAGATAAAATTGCAGTTCTGGAAGCTGGACAATCAGAAATCAAGTCATGGATGGCTAAGCAAGACAAGAAATCTGAAGACATGGCTCAGTGAATGTCTAAACAGGATCAGAAGAATGAAACCATGGCTAAGTGGATGTCAAAACAAGAACAGTCTTCTTCTGAGATCACAGATCTGTTGAAGATGCTTTTGTCAAAATAATCTTAGTTTATTTATTTTTCTTCTAATGTTTGCATATGTATTTGAATATCTTCTGATGTATGTACTTTTGCTCTGAATGAATGAATGAATGTTTCAAAGTTTTCTCCACATGATTTATCTCATTTATTGTTTCCTTTTCTTTGTCTTTTCTAAGTTATTACTTTTTGCTTATGACAAAAAGGGGGAGAAAATAGATCTGAATTGTTTAATTAAACTTCACCAGAATGAAACTTCAGACATATCAATTTTATCTAACATAAAATCTGAGTATTTCAGAACATTTGATAAGTACACTCTGTAAAAGAAACTCTGAGACTCTCAGATCATTTGACAATTATCAGACTCTGACTCTGAAATATGCAAGACACTCTGACTCTCAAATGTTAAAGAATAATCAAGCTCTAACTCTGAAAAATACTCAAGACAAAAGGGAAGTTTCTATTCCTTATTTATATTTAATTCAGGGGGAGATTCATCATCTCAGGGGGAGTTATAATTATTCTATTTTCAATTAAACAAAATTTCTGATTTTTTGTCATCATAAAAAAGGGGGAGATTGTTAGAACACAGATTGGTTCTTAATAATATCTTTATGTTTTGATGATAACTATTATGAAATTTTGTAATTAAGAATTATATACTCTAAAATTTGCTTAAGAGTGTTTGCTGCAGATATTAAAGTAATTATCACTCCAGAAGCAAATCAGAATTGAACATAAGAAATATGCTAGGCTCTGAAGCGTCAGATGCATCCATTAGAAGATTCTGAACGCTGCCATCAGAAGATCCTGAGCGTAGCCTCCAGAAGGATCTGAAGCAAGTCAGAAACATCTGAACCAAAGAAGAATTCTGTATGAAGAGTTTTCAAGCATAGTTACTACAGAAGATTCTGAGAGTACTAAAGCTGCCAGTACTGAGGATCTGACTCAAATATGCTCTGATCTTATACACGCTAAAAGCACACTTGCTGCAAAGACTCTGATTCAGCAAAACTCTAATCAACATCAGAAGGCTCTGATCAAGTTAGACTCTGATGATTCTTGCTGAAAATTGATGAAGAAGAATTCAAAGATTATGTCCGTTGGAATATCCAAACGACTCTTTCCTTATTTATGCTAGACACAAGAACACAGACAAAAAGGATTTATCTGTGCTTTCTTCTTCTAGGAAAGGTCACTTGATGTGAAGACAAAAAGGCTCAGACCTTTTGGTACACACTTCTCAACGTGAAAAGGTCTTGGACTACTGTGCCTAGATAAGCAAGTCTCCACCCATCTTCTTCAGTTGATGTTTTACCTGAAAAGAATTCATTATTCAAAGCTCTCATACAACTCACATTCTTTCTAGAATTAATTTCTTTGTTCTTAATATTAAGTGAAAAATCACAGTTGTGATAAAGCTTTATTGGAAGCATTTTAAACACTTGTATTTGTTATTACATTTGATTGTAAGAAAACCTTAAGAAGATCCAGTTAGGATCAGTAGTTCTTGAGAAGACTTTGAACAATTGTTCTTAGTGCTTACTATTGTAATCAGTTGATTAAATAGTGGATTAAGTCCTTGTTTGAGAAAGGCAAATCACTCTAGGAAGGGTGGACTGGAGTAGTTGAGTTCAACGAACCAGGATAAAAATACTTGAGTTTTATTTCTAAGTTTTTATCTTCATACTTATTCAACCCCCCTTCTAAGTATTTTCTCACCTTCAAATAGGTCTTTGTATGGCCTGAATCAATCTCCTCGACAGTGGAACAGGAGATTCGACAAGTTCATCACACGCATTGGTTTCACTAGGAGCCAGTTCGACCACTATGTTTACTTCAGATTTCAACCTGGAAACTCACTTGTTATTTTGTTTCTATATGTGGATGATATCCTCATAGCTAGCAACAGTGTCGAGGATGTAATGGAGGTGAAGGTTGAATTCAGTATGGAGTTTGAAATGAAGAATCTGGGAGTTGCCACCAGGATTCTTGGGATTGACATCTGAAGAGATAGAAAGCAGTCGAAGTTGTGCTTATCTCAAGAGACATACCTACGAAAGCTTCTCGACAAGTTTGGTATGTCGAATTCAAAGCTTATTGTGACTCCAACAAATCCTCAGTTTAAGCTTAGTACTACTCAAAGTTCGAGTATTGAAGCTGAAAGAATCTATATGAGTAGCATTCCATATGCTAGTGTAGTAGGTTTTTTGATGTATGATATGGTTTGTACGAGGCCGAACATAGCGTATGGTGTAAGCCTTGTAAGCAGGTATATGACCAATCCTGAAAATACGCACTGGCAAGCTATAAAATGGATTCTCAGGTACATAAAAGGGTCTCTGAAAAGAGTCTTGATTTATGGTGGAGCATATGGTGATGATAGCAAAGTCGAAATTGAAGGGTTTGTCGACTCTGATTATGCAGGTTGTATGGATTCCAGAAAGTCTATTTATGGATATGTGTTCACTATGTTCGGCATAACAATCAGTTGGAAAGAAACACTTTAGAAGGTTGTTTCCTTATCAACCACTGAATCAGAATATATTGCCCTCACTGAAGCTGTGAAAGAAGCATTGTGGCTTGAAGGTTTTGCAAATGAGCTGAAACTTCAAGGTCGAAGTATCACTGTTAAATGTGATGGTCAAAGTGCAATACACTTGTCGAAGAACTCAGCTTATCATGAGTGAACCGATCACATTGATGTGAGACTTCATTTTGTCAGAGAGATAATCGAGCATGGTGAAGTCCAGGTGCTGAAGGTTTCGACTGATGATAATGCTGCTGATATGATCACCAAGACGTTGCCAAGTTGCAAGTTTTTTCCACTGTACGCAGTTGATAAAGCTGCATGATGAAAGCTAGTTTGTTCCCTGTTGTTGTAGAGTTAGATCTAAGGTGGAGATTTGTGAGATTTTGGGTCGAACTCTAACTCTGTCGAGGAATAGCTTTCATGTGTTTCGACAGGAGATAAGCATGAAGTCGAAGTTGGGCCACATGCTAATATCGAAGGGTTACATACTATAGTCAAATCTAGTTCTAGTATGTAATGTTAAAATATATTATTGATTTATTATGTCGAATTGGGCCTTGTGTTAAGGATCCAACTGCGTAGTTAGCTTGTAATGTAAGTTAGTTAGTCTATAAATATGCTAGATCACTTAGGTTGTTGAGTGAGGCCAATTGTTATTCATTTATAATCATTTGTAAACCCTAAATGAGAAAGTGAATAGTAAACAATTTGCCATAATCCTTCTTCTTCTTTCTCCTTTATCATTTCTTTCTCTCTTTGTTCTAACTGTTTCATTGTTCACTCAAGAACTCCGCTTCTCAATCTTTATTTGTTGAAAGGTATCGTTTGTCATCACAACAATTTCTTTTTCTTCTTTTCTGTCTTACTTCATTTTTATTTAATTCTTCTTCTTGTTTTTGTTGTAGATTTGACCCTTCCTTCCATCACTCTTTTGTATCTCATAAATTCATTTTCGCTTCACTTCTAATATTCTATATTATGATTTTTTTTATTTGGACTCTACTTTTTCACCAAAAGATCTGTTTCAATTTTACTTTTGATAAAATTATGTAAATATCGTATTTTGCCTTTCGATCATTAGCCTAATGTTTCTCCCTAGTTTACATATGGTGACTTTTGTTTAATATTTAAGTACAATAGTGTTGTTTTTTTCTCAGAGTGTTGATTATATGCTCATATTATGAATTAAAATTTAGATTAAGTTAAGTTGTATTATTTCTAATTTTATGCTTGGTGATTAAAATCATAATTCAAATATACCTCTCTAAAATGAATATGGCTTGAACGGAGACAAACTTTTGTAAGATGCTTGGGGTTTATATTTATTTTAGTTTATTTTGAAACTGCATAACTTCTTGATAACTCGGTATTAAATAGCCAATACAATTAACAATTTATTATTCCAGTTTTTGAAAACCTTTTAACTCTTTTTTGGAATTGCTAATTGAAAAACCATCTAGGTTGATATTTAGAATTTAGAAAAACAATTGTGAGAGTTTTTAAAGGCGAATAGTTCATTCTTTAAAGTGAACAATAGAGATGTCGCGAATTCGAACCTGCGCTACTACACTTAATATTTCTGCACAGCTATCAATTCAACATAATCAATTGAGTCATAAAATTAAAGTTTAATAATATTAACGATCTTTGAATTTGGCACTCGGTACTTTACTCCGGAGATATATTTCCAGAACAATTTGGAGCATAAGTCGCACTAGACTCTTCTACTCTCTCACACTTCTCAAGATACACTTATCAAACTCTTCTTAACATAAAATTTCAACTTCTTCACAACATCAAATTTCCTGAAACAAGGCGCAAAGGAATATCAAACATCATCAAAACCATAAATTTCAAGTAAATTTTTGAGTTTTCAGATAAATTTTGAGTTTTAGTGTAAATGTGCAGAAATCAATGATTAAGGTTAGAAATGTATATGAATTGTATGTAACATAGTCTTCAAAATGACGATCAGATCATATTTTTTCAATTTGCATGAGTCACATTACGCCATCTTTGCGACCTCTGAGTTGCAGAATTTTCTGGAGATACATCTCTGAAATAGTTCAGCATTTCATATACTTTGGGGATTTCCGGAGATGTATCTCCGAAACTCTTCAAAGTTAATAGTTTTGAGGTGTTTCCGAAGATGCATTTCAGAATTGTTCAACGTTATTGTTGTATGGTGTTTCCGGAGATGCATCGCTGGAATTTCCTGCACTCTGTTTTTTTATTTCCTTATTTGTTTGTTTTGTTTACGTACACTAATGATATGCTTATTTTACCTTGTAGTCATAATGGCTGACACAGTCGACAGACAGAGATATGGCAGGGTAGCCCAGCAGACATTCGTTCGGCGGGAACTGAGTCAGTGGGTTCCAGAGGCAGGAGGTACCTCTGGTCAGGCAGAGGCGTCGACTTTTAGGGCGCATTCTACTTTTGGGGATCGTTTTCCACCTTAGGTCACTCCACTTTTTCTTCTTCCTGTAGGAGACTGGATTCACCAACTAACGTGTCACTTCCCCCATCCTTTTGTAGACGTCATGATTTACCGGTGTCACCTCCTTCTGATCCAGTGTCGCCTCTCACTGATGATCCTGTTGATCCAGTGTCGCCTCCAAATGATAAAGTTGTTGCGGATGCCGAACCAAAGGGTTTTGGAGAAGGTCCATCTAATTTGTCCTTACTTCCTCTGTAACTAAACCACACTGCCAGACATATATGGGATAGAGAGATAGCATTAGTTGGATTTTTTATTTATTTTTTACGTTAATTTAATTTGCTGACATTGACTATTTCTGACATTGATTATTTTTGAAAATTTTCAAGTGTGTGATCCTCAGAAGTTTCTGAACCATGGGAGGAAGATTGTTGGCTTAGCTCAACCGAATGAGGATTGGTTTTAGCCGGTTCTACCTTAACTGGGTTGAAGGACCTATGCATGATCGGATACACTCTAGTCAACCACGTGATGCTTAATGCATTCGTGGAGAGATAGCATTCTGAGACCTCTTTTTTTCATCTCCTGCATGGTGAGATGTCTATCACACTGGATGATATTTAGAGTTTATTACATCTTCCAGTCAGGGGGAGATTCCTCGGTCATGGTAGGATGACCAAAGACAAAACAGTCGAGATGATGGTAGAGCGTCTGAGGGTTGATCCAGAAAAGGCGAATGAGGAAGTGAATAGGACCAGGGATGCTCATGCTAGATTTGAGTTCCTGAAGGAAAGATATGATGATGAGATCCTTGTTGCACAGCAGGCTCATGGTGATGTTGAGCAAATGGCCTTATATATGACTCATGATTTGAGGGTATATTTTCTTTTTTTTTGTTGGAACTTGCATTTTTGTGAACACGAATGTCACTTATACTGACGTTGCATACCTCTAGTACTTCTTGGATCTCACTCAGATCCATGAGTACAACTAGAGGCGGCTTTCTTGGCTATATTTATTTGAAGTTAAGAGATGTATATCGATGGAACAGGAAGCAGGTCACAGGAAGTGTGACACTATTGGTGGTAATAATTCTTGATCCTTGATTTTTTTGTCATTTTCATTTCATATTTGCGAAATCATTGTCGATAATTATTGATCCTTGAATTTTATTTATTTATTTTCATTTCAGTCTTGGATCCTCCGGCACTTTCCACGCATCGCTGGCTAGGCGGGTGTGGATGCCCTGTGCATGTACTTTTATCCCGCTGAAAGGGAACCAGGCGGTCGAACCTTTTAGAGTCTACCTTTATTGTTTGGTTTCTGAGGACATACACTTCGACAGCTATGCGGATCACCGTCAGACCGGTCATTTGACGAGATTTCGTTATACTCGAATGGTTGGCCCGCGGATCGCGTATCACTGCTCCTCACCTGCCCAAGTGCGTCATACGAAAGTTTGGGTACACCCAGACCATCCTCAGATACCCTGTTGTCTCTGCTATTCTTGCCTTCTCGTAGACAGATAGATAAGATGTTTGTTAACTATGAGAGTCATTTAGTATCGAATGAGGCACAGGCTACTATAACGTCGAATGACTAGAGCTACGTCGGCTCATACATCAAGTGGTTCTTCAGGGTGTCACATTCGTACATGGTGCAGACTGCTCCAGAAGATCCGCCGAGACCAGCTCACCAGGAGATACTTAAGGAGGAGCAGGCCCAGTTAGATCATATTGATGATGTCTTGCCTCACTGTTGTCGCATAGTGGAGATTGCACGAGCAGACATTGACGAGGGTATCCTTCCTGAGAGGTCTACTGTCAGGCGAATCCTGGATGCCATGTTGACGGAGGCACATGGGACACTGTTGTACCGGAGACATCGCCGAAGGACGCGAGAGATTGATAGTCTAGGAGGTAAAGGAGGCAGAGGAGATGTTGTCAGGCACACTCAGTAGTCGTCTGTTATTATTTTGTTGTATTACTATACTATCTACTTTATTTTTACAGTTTTATCACATTTTGAATCTATATTGTATGATATTTTTTACATATATTGTTATACTTCATTCAGTATTTGTCTCTTATTATTTTGTACGTCTATTTTTTTTATTCGAGGTCGTGCTTCATAGTTCATCTGAAAACAAATACACAACTTATAGTCAAAAACAAATTATTCTTATACACTTCAGAGATGTATTTTTGGAATATTATCGTATATGCATCTCCAGAACAATTCACATATAAATGGTATTTGAGTGACATGTTTTGAATGTTTAAAATGGTTCCGGTGATATATCTCTAAAATATGTCAACGTTTATTCAGAAATGAGGTGCGTCCGGAGATATATCTTCAAAATTAGAAGGCATATATGAAAATTCACATGGTGTATAAGAAACATCTAGGCGGAAAAATAAACTCTCAAATTAGTCTAAATTAGTTCCTCTCTAAAATCCTTCCACAAATTGAACAAGTGAATTATGGGCCTTTCCAAATCCAATTTGGCTAATTGAATGCAAATGTCCTAAAAATTACTTTGAACTTCGAAACATGTTTACCCGTCCATGCCATTTGATCATCCTTGTTAAATGATGGTAATTTCACTTTCTTCACAGACAGACAAAATTCATCCAGAGATGCTCTCTTATAATATCGTGCAACAAGTTTCCTCAAGAATTCACTCTTTTATAATATCGATGCTATCTTTAACATATTATAGATGTGACTCGGCCTCAGTAAGCCTCTCTCGCTTTTTTGGTGACATAAATAATAGCAGGTCGGACCATAGATGTGACTCGGCCTCAGTAAACCTCTCTCGCTTTTTTGGTGACATAAATAATGGCAGGTCGGACCAATTAATAAAATAGAGAACCCAAACAAAACAAAGACAAAATCTAATTACTATTTCACCTAGATTATCTTAACAACATGTAACCTCTAATCTCACAACATCCATCATTTGACCAATTGAAGGCTTAAATTAAATCATTATTAGCCATCGCCAAAGTTTGTATGTCATCTTTAATGAATCAAAAACAACTTTTTTTTATCTCAAACTATACACACCATCCACACTTTCAAGTGCTTCTTCCAATCCTATAACAGCATATATGCCAACTGTCTCACAACCATCCACATAATTCCATACATCATCACCTCTTACTTTGCACACAATCTCACCAACATCCTCTACAAATCTATCCTCACCTAATGACACTCCAATACCACAAAGCTCTCTTAACTCTCTCTCTCCTCCATCTTATAATCCATCACCCTCGTGACTAACATTGAAGATTCTACAGAAGTGTCAGTAGACTAAATATTAAAAATCTAAGAGACTTGATACCAGATATTCATCCAAAACCTTAAAGCATGACAAAGTTACCTCAATTTGTGACATATAGAACATCATACTACAAGCATGCTCATGGTATATATATAATACAGAACATATTAACACAGAGAACTCTCTGAATATCATTTATACAAATCTGTTATTACATACATATATATAATTTAGAAGGAAACGGAAAAACTGAACAAAAAGTGAGTCTTTTTCAGATTAAATTGCAGTTTCCTTGGTGCACAAAGTTTGCACATTAAGAAAAGACAATAAAATTGCAACAATTGCATGCATAGCATAACAGTCTTATACAGGCATATATAAAATGAGGGAAATTTTCATTATAGTTACCATATAATACACTCTATGACAAGGCATCAGCACCAGCAACAATTTCGAGAATTTCACCGGTGATCTTCGCTTGGCGTTGCCTATTGTAAAGCATTGACAAATCATCCCTCAAATCACTAGCATTATCATAAGCAGTACTCATAGCAGTCATTCTAGCAGCTAATTCGCTAGCCAGCGATTCCTGCAACGCCCTCAAGATTTGACTGTTCAAATAAAGCGGCAAAAGTGCATCAAGAATCTGAACAGGATCCTGCTCAAACTGCAAAATCGGCGAAAAATCTTCTGTCTTAGTTCTAATAACATCTCTTTCAACGGTTAACTTTCCTTCTTTTGTTGTTAACCTGAAAAGCTCATCCTCAGCAGCATCAACACAGTTTCCATTGATATCACAGATTTCACCTTTCGGTGAGAGTGGAAGCAAAGTATGAATTATAGGATTTGATTTCACTAGTGACACAAACTTAGAGTACAAAAGTTCAACTTTATCAACTTCTTCACTAACAAAAAGTGAGAAAACATCATCAGCAATAGCCTGTGCTTCTTTAGCAGTAGGAAGTGATCCACCTACAAGAAACCTATCAACAGGAATAAAAGGTCTACGATTAAAATAAGAGTTACCCTTTTTACCAACACTGATAACAGTGTACTCAAGACCAAGCTCTTTCAACTCAGCAATTCTAATTTCAGCTTTTCTCAATATTGCATTGTTGAATCCACCACAGAGACCTCTATCGCCCGTGCAAACGACGAGAGCGACTTTCTTCACCGGTCTAAGCTTAGTTAGAGGGGATTCAACATCTTCGGTTTGAAGCTGTTCATTGATGCTGTAAAGAACTTCAACAAGTGTCTCTGAAAAAGGTCTGCCATTCACAACAGCTTCTTGAGCTCTTCTGACTTTAGCAGCAGCCACAAGTTTCATTGCCTCGGTGATTTTCTGAGTGTTTTTGACAGAATCGATACGGTTTCTGAGATCTCTGAGACCACACTGGATTGAGGCTGGTCTTGAAGGGGTGCAAGAGGATGAGTTTTGTGAAGGAAGCTGAAAAGGGTTGAAAGCAGAACGGAAGGAGAGGTTGGAAGCATCAGGTAATGAAGGTTTGGAGGAGACTAACATGGCAACATTGGAGCAAGACATTGTTGCAGGTTCTGCAGAATACAGCAGAGAAAGAGAGGGTCGTGTGTTTTGGTTTTGTGATGTCTTATCTTCTAGTAGCTCTCGTGTTAATGTGTTATTTTTCTGATCTGTATTGGGATGGAAGTAAGAGGTGGTGAATGAGTGGAGGGAATGAAAGGAAGTGGATGAGGTTTTGAGATAACGATTTTGAGTTTTGGTTGGAGATAATAGCAAGAGTAGATTTTCATATGTGGGTCCAATCTGATGTGGCTGCTGTGTTGTCTGAGGGTATATGCGGCTGTTCGAATGGTGATTCCTTCTGCATTTAGTAACTCTAAACAGTAAACACCTTTTTTGACAGAACTATATTAGTAACTAAATAACAAAATTTCACAACGATTTTAAACGTCGATCTTCATAATTTACGATATTCATTAACCACAATTTGGATTCAAATATGCATTCATGATCTATGGCAAGAAATGATGCAAAGACATTTATAATTTAACACTTTAAACATATTAATGGTTAATAAGTTAGATACAAATAATAACATGGACATTCCAAGTTGCTATTTCAGGTACAACAAATGTTAATATAATTGCAGCAAAAGTTATTGGCGAGTCTTTGGATCTTACATGTTGGGAGATTAAAATTAGTGAACAGAGTTCTATACAATTCAATAGTTCCAACATGAACTAAATTGTTTTTAAATATTATCCAGTGAACATGACCCAATGAAGATCAATTTTGGCTTCACCTCTCAACATATTTACACTTGAACCCTTGCCAGTAACTATACAAATTTGAAGTCCCAATTCTTCAGACTTCCTTGAAAATACGAAGGATCTTCATCAAAGGACAAAGGGAAGGGAAACTTGTTGTCAATTTCTTTATCTTGTAGCACCTAACCTCTGATTAACTGCCATCCAGCAATTGAAATAATATTAGATGATCATCATCATCATCATCATCAACAAAATAAGCCCAGTTAGTTCAGAATTTAGATGGTGGCATGGTGCATTAATCGTTATCAAAAGTCGTTATCACTCCCACCATGTCCTGAAATCATTAAGAATGAATCCTAGTTGCACTTGACTTGCCAGATAATTAAAATAAATCATCTTCACCATTACTATCATGGTTTGATTTTTTTAACAGTCAGTCCTATATTTGCATTCAATTTGCTACGCCGATTCCTGGGTTTTCGTGGTGTGTTAAACACACGAGGAACTAGGTTTTGTACAATGTCTGCAGTATGACCCTCTTTCGCGACTGCTTTACCAAAAATTTTGAAGTTTCTGGAAGCAGAAGCTTCACCAGTTGTTACCCGCTGATGCACAGCCTTTGATAGTACAGGAGTTTCTGATCTACTTGAGTCTAAACTTAGCCACGACGAACAACTTTTGTCATCCATTCCCATACTATTCAGAGCCGTATTTGGCATAGCATCATTTGTAGGGGGACTAGAATCAACTTGAATATCAGAATTGGCACTTGGGACCACCTAACAAAACAAAGTTAAAAAGGAAGGTTATAAGGGAAGAAAACATATATGCCATATGATTGCAAGGCTAAAAAAGTGTACTTTTCATGTTAAACAATTCAACTTGTTGAAGTTATGTGTTTTAGATGAAAAGATGAGAGAAATAGTAAGAACTTCAAATATTATTGATAATAATTGGATACTAACTTTATACATTTGGGTGAAAACAAAAGACTACATATTATCCATAGTTTATAGGGATACATGTCTCTTCATCCTAATAAATAAATCAAGAAACAAATCACGATAATAACTAATTGATATGGAAACTAAGTTTTGAGAGATAGTCTAAGATTTTGAGATAAGAAAAATCTTAAGAGATAAATTATGGTAATTTAACATGATATCAATATATTAAAAGATATTTTATAATATTCTAATACTCCCCCTCATGCTAAAGTTTACTAATCTTGTTACAGCTTACAAGAAAATAATGCACTGTAAATAAAAAATTAATAGAAAACCAAACAAAAATTGAGCTCCACCGATTACCAAACATAGTCTAACATAATATGAAGATGTTATAGGATATTTTCTAATATTCTAACAATAATCAATAAAAAAAAAGTGACTTTTCATATTATAAATTAATAATCGGTGGTTCAACAAGATGAAAACCCACATTATAAATTAATAATCGGTGGTGAAAATCCACATTATAAATTAATAATCAGTGGTTCAACATGAATTTTGGTATACAAAATATTTAGTTTTGCATTTGAAAGATTGAAGTTGAAGAAAACATTAAAAAATCTATATCTACATAAGAGAAGATCTGTACTATCTCTCACCATTATTGAAATTTGTAAAATATATCTTCCCTCAATATTGATTTTGTCATGTATAATGTAATGTAATACAAGCACACACAGACTATGAAAACAAAACTTACTGAAAAAAATAAAGCAATTACCTTATTTTGTACCTCAGGAGCTTGTTCACAGCCTGAACCATCCTCTTCCTCAGAATCAGCCATCTCCTCACACTCAAACTAAAACAAAGATAAATCAAGGTTATAAGGGAAGAAAAATATTTTTTTTTAAATATTAACCAAGAATATATTATGAACCACCACCAAAGAAGACAATGAGGTGCTGAATGGTACAACACTACAAAGCAAAAAAAAAAAAAACACCACCCAGCATGAAGGTTATTCAACAGAATAAGATTCACATTAATGAACCAAGAAGCAACAGAAACAAATAGTTAATAAATTGATGAAAAACATGTGAATTAAAGCATGGATAAAAAGTTGAATGGTGCAATATTATAAAAAGTTGAAAGGTTATTCAACGGAATAAAATTCGCATTCAGATGGTAATGAACCAAGAAGCAACAGAAACAAATAGTTAATAGATTAATGAAAAACATGAGTTAAAGCACACGTAAACGTTGAAATTAGAGAATTTACATAAAGGAAGATGAATTTACATGTATAACAAATACTTCCTCCGTAACGATTTATAAGCAGAAAACACACATTTTTCTTGTTACAAACTATAAGCAAAAATCATCAACTTTATTTCATTTAAGCATTTCATTCTAAAATATACATCTTTTACAAAGTAAAATTAAATGCAAATTGCATTTAATTTGCTTTGTCTCTCATTTTTTCAATAAACAACAGCCAATTAGAATTGTGTTTACATATTCCCATAAAACATATTCCAAAAAAGACAAATTTAAACTTTCTTAATAAGTGAGAAATATGAGTTTTTGCTTATAAATCGTTACATAGGAGTAAATCATATGTGGGCCTTTTGAGTTTAAACATGGGTCGAAGTATAGCTGAGAACTTCACAAGGATAAAATGAATTTCAAATTTGTCTGCTTAATAAAGAACTATCATGCTGCCATTGACTGGCTAATGTATTAATTACCATCTAATGTAAGGGTCGTGCAAGACAAACAAATAAATAACAGATCAAACTTGGAAAGACATGGATAGGACAGTCTCATAATAGATGTGCAATATAACTTTTGACAAATAATTAAATTCAAGACAAGAAAGTAGATTTTAATGCTAAGCAATGAGGACCAGTGCAGAAAACCAACAAGAAAATTAATAATTAGTGATTCAATGTAAAAACTCTTAGAATTTGAGTTGGGCCTAACTCAATTACAAAACCTGCTTGTAAAGGGAGGGTTGTCCAAACTTCATAAACACTACACAGACCATATCTCTAGGTAGTGTGAGACTAAATCAACCCCTTCAAACCCAACACAATGAAGATGTTTGAGGGTGCAATGAAGGAAACTCATAAGCCACAGTAAGGCGGCTAGGGGCAGACCACAATGAAGGTGGAATTTCCAACAAAAACTAAATAAGAGAAGGTTAAAGTTGAAAAATAAAATAAAACTGTATAAAAGATTTGTGATATTTGTCTCCATTATTGAAATTTGTAAAATGCATTTCGCCTCAATATTGAAATAGAAATTTGTAACATATATAGTAAATACAGAGTCACACACAATTAAATCTAAACTAAACTAACTGCAAAATAAAGCAGCTACCTTATTTTGAACCCCAGGAGCTTGTTCAAATCCTGAACCATCCTCTCCCTCAGAATCAGCCATCTCCTCACACTCAAACTCGACATGTTCTTCAATATCTTCTTCGGAATCACTTAACTCTTCTTGCTCCATCACTATCTCAGGATGAGACTGTTCACCAACATCATCTACATCATATCCGGTAATGTTTTCATCAGGAACGACCAAAGGGGAACTTGAAGCAAGTTCGCAACCTCTAGGCGAAGGAATTCTATCACTCTGCTGACAAATTGGAGCAATCATTGCCGTTGCACAACTAGCTGCGATTTTCTGAGACTCAGGATCATGTTCCTTTAGCTGTATATTTTTCATAGATTTTTCACTTTCTGATAGAGAGCTTAGATGAATCTCCAAGTCAAGTTCATTGGATTTGTCATTAAGGTCAAAAGATCTATTAGTTGTATCAGGCACACCATTACTAACAAGTGGCTCAGCCTGAGTTGCATCAGATCCAGTTTGTACTTGTGTATCATTAGATTTCTGCAGAAGTGGATGAAAATCAATGCCTCCTAACCTTAACGAGGAATTCTTTGACTTCGTAGTTGTGTTAGGACGATCGATGTGCCCATGTTGCTGTGAACTATTGAACAGACTCAGATTTAATTGTGGTTGTCTTCCTGAGAAGAAGCTGAAGGAACTAGAAGGACCAGAACTAATATTAAATGGATAATAAGGTGTGTTACCCTCTTCAGTGACCTGGAACAAAAGAGGATGCATTTGGAGATCAACATAAGTGGCTTTCTCTGCCACAATAGATCTGCCATCGGCAGTTTCAGACCTTTCTAATTGAGAATGTATCACACTGTCTTTTGGCATAGGTCTTGCATGTTTTGCACGGTGATCAACCATAACTTTCTCACTGTGAGGAACTTGAGACACAGAATTATCTTTTCTAACATCAGTGACACCCTCTCCACGAGGACAAGTCTTAGATGTTCCACACTGGAAACCTTTAAAAGCAGTCTGAGAAACTACACGAACAGATGGAGGAAGATTTACGGGGGGCAAGTCCGGTGCTAATTTCACCAAGCGAGCGCTATTTGTTCTCCGAGCCCGATAGGGCCGACAATAGTACTTGGCGCTAGAGGTCGCACCAAAAACTGGGTTTTTATGAATAGTTGCACTGGGAGCACCATTCATGCCACTCCTAAAATCAGATGTAGAGTGAAAAGGCAGGGGAGGCTTATGTACAGATGGAAATGCAGGGTAACTACCAGTCTGATGTTGAATATTTCCACTTAAACCATAATTGCTAATTCCTCTATAAAGCTGAATATCATGTGAAATTGTATCATGACCAAGATTTACTTCTACAGATGTCGGAGAAATGTGTTCTGAATAATTAAGAGTGGACATGTCCGGCCTCCAATCTGCCAGAAATGCCTGGTGGACATAAGGAACATCTGAATAATCCATGCCATCAGTAATTTCGGCCTCAAAATCCTGCATCAAGTTCCAAAGAAAGCTCACAAAAGTAAATCCAAAATCTGATAATTACAATCCTTAAAAACTAATATGAAAACCTAGATAATCTATGTGCTCATACTAAGCCATAGGCTCATTGTCCACTGCAAGTAAGTATGAGCCAAGATTGCAAAAAAGGTAAACAAAAATTGTATATGGTGCATCTAAATGTTATTCATCCAAATCCATTCAGGCAGTTAAGAAAAACTACATTTAAGATGACTATAATGGCATCTCATGTGCAGGAAGGACCTGAGAGATAAATTCATACACAGGTTTCTTAGTTTCAGACAGTAACAAACCTCTTTATCGGATCTAGATTGCCAACATTCTATTGCAGTAGTAGCTTTCGACTTTCTTCTTTCTGACTCATACAATCTCCGCTTCTCCTTTTTTGATTCATCTACTTTATAAGACTTTTGAGTCCCAAGAGCAACTCGCCATTGGCGTGGAAGCAAGAACGGATCTCGGTGTGGAACAATATATTGCCATACTGACATCCAATCAGATTTATAATGCTTAAGTCCCTGTTGGTTTTTTGTCACACATTAGCAACTTATATGCTAATTATCAGAAAATTTTCAAATCCAAATTGCTGTAAAATAAATTACCTCATGAATGCCTGCTATCTCCTCTGCAGTCAATGGAGAGGTTTTCATTCTTCGAACTGCCTATGGAGAAAAATTCAGGTAAATAGTGTAAAATCAATTAATCAAATATTATTAAGTTCTGTAGATAGTTTCATTTATAGGTTCTTTTTAAATAAAAAGCCCAGAAGGACAAGCCTATGTGACTTGAATCTCAAATTAGTTGAGTTCAGACGTATAAATTTTGAGTACATATGATGCCCTATTTGGCTTTAACAGTTTCTAGTTGTCACTTAAAATGATCAATCATATAATATTACAAAAGATGTGCAGAACTTCAGTATGCTATTTAGCCAACTGGATTTCCAATTGATGGTTTTCCATCCACGAATTTGATAACTCTGATTCACGTGCGGGTAAAACACATCATATGAGTGGTAATATTTGATGTATTTAACAATAAATTTCTTTTCTGAGGCAAGTTGACTTTGGATCTTGGTATAGGCATTATCAGAAAAGACTTTTCCTCTTGCATCTTTTTCTGTTTTCAGTTAGCTAAAAAAAAATTGGCAGTTCAGATTTTCAAAAAAGTTTTTGTTGATTGTAACCAATACTTGGCCATTCTTTTTTATAAAATATATTGCAATTTCCTTTAATTTTTAATCTCTCAAATTTCTCTACAAGTTATAATATGTTTGCTATTTTCTAATTTATTTTGAACAGTGATACTAGAGTTGTTGGTAAATAAAGGTGATCAACTTCTGGTATCAAAAGTCTCCTCAGCAAAGTGAGTCTGATGGCACCTCTTGTCAAAACCGCTTATATGGTTACTCTTAGCCCTATATGGGATAATTGCAATAAAACTAGGGAAGTTATGAAAATTGCCACTGATGTTCTTTACATTCCAAAAATATATCTAAATCTTCTTAGTGTTGCACAATTGCTATGAAATGCAATCTTCTTTCAAAGGAAATTAATGCTTTAACATTGATTATGAAACAGAGATAGCAAAGATTGAACTGACGAGAAACGGCTAGCATTTGATTATATATGGATTAAGCATATATGTTTACCTTTATTGGGTTATCTGGCGACTTTGAAGAGCAACGATTTTTCTGCCTGACAAAAATCTGTAACCAGACCAATCAGTGCCATATTAGATACGCAACAAAATTTCACCTCCATAATGAAATTGCTGAACTAATTATTCAACTAAACATCTTGCTTCAATTCAAAAGCTAGTTAATTAGGGACTGCAAATCATTAGCATGCTGACACTTCAATATCACAGATCAGCTGATTCAGCCCTACTCAAGAACAGAAACGCTGAACCATGGATCACAACATAATAGCACAATATATAGAGTTAAAAAGAAAGTTTATCCAAGACATTATTTGCACAACTAAAAAATTGTTTCTCAACCAACGAGTACTATAGTATAGTAAACCCATATAGCCGCCTGTAGGACAATTATTAAAACCAACTTTCCAAAGCTATAAGCACAGTTTTACTGTATATATTTACTCATGAATATCTAAAGCCAAAAAACTTGTTGTGTACAGCCACATGTTAACTCATTTACTTTGCTCTTTCTTTACCTTTTAACATTGTGGGGAGGGTGTGCATACACAGCTATAAAATTAGTCAACAATAATAGTTACCTGATGCGTAGACTTGCTGGGAAGAAACCTTTGTTGAATTGCTTCCCAGTCTGTATTATATTCCAATATCCCTAAGGCTAGTAATCTACAATAAAATATATACTTTCAGTAAACCCTGTGAGCTTGTCTTGAACAACGAGAATACAATTCTGATATATGCTGAAAATGCAGAGACAAATTGCTATTATTAAGTGGCCATACGGTGCAATGGTAGAGCAAAAGCAGATTTTGCATGAAAGAAAATGTTGGCCACAATATTAATGGCAGCGAGGAAGGCATTTTGGAAATGGCGGTCTATACATTTTCATGGTTCTGAAAATGGCAATACCTCAGTGCATGCTTTTTATGGATGATATAGTCGGTTGGGGAAGGAGTGGAAATAAATGGAAAGTTAGAAGTATGGAGACTTTTAGAATGTGTGGGTCGGACCTAACTCATCCCTACAAAACTGGCTTGTAGGGTGAGGATTGCCCCCACTTATAAACACATGTTCAGGCCATAGATTGTCCGATGTGGGACTCTTAACAGAGATAAACCATGGGAACACATGATGTCAGTCTAAGTAAATGTAAAACATAGTAGTATATAATATAAATTGCTAGCCCAGCAATAAATGCATTACACACAGATCCTAAGAAGTGAAAATTGGAACAAATATTTATTAGACAGGTTTATTAACTAATGGAAGGAATGGTTGAAAAGGAGAAGTTATAAGAGAAGTAAAATCAATCTTGCATCTATTTCCCCTAAACCTTGATAGGTGAAAGCGAAAGCTCCAACATTAGAGTTAAGTGTTTTAAAGAACTCAAACCACTTCTTACCAGGAAAAAATTAAGCTTTCATACCTCCATTTGAGTAGGAAAATGTGATTGATAAGATGTTGGGGTATGAAGTTGGCAGGAGCGTTGAGATATTAATATGAGTGTTGTCGATGGCGGATGGCGGTCCGTGGCGGAGAGCCAAAATCCCGCCATACCGGCTGCTTTGTAGCGCCGTTATTGCAGATTATGGCGGAAAACCGCGCAATAGCAGCCAATATTATCATTGCGGCAAGCCAAGAAACCGCCATGTATACTGGTCATAGCGGCCATGACGCCACAATTTGATAACACTGATTAATATTGATTATAATAAGAGTGATTAGTATCCTTCAGGATCATGATAGGATTACATTCCTATTTAGATCACATCTCTCATGTATAAAATATTTGTACAAATCTTTTCATTATTGTGAGAAATATAAATACTGAAGTAGTACTAAGTAAACAGAATCAAGATGTGTAAATCATTTAACATAGTTGACTAGCACAAAGAGGAGGAATGCAACTTACTCATCCTCTGAATCAGTGAAAAGCAACCTATTTACAACTGCTGCTGGGGGTGGCTTGTGTGGGAATAATGCCGGATTAAAAAAGGCCAAAAACCTTTGAGTTGAGTTTGCAACTTCCTTTGGTACCAAAGCAATTGACTGTTTTTTGGTACTTTCAACAAGCATGGCAGCCAATGATTTCTTAGGTTGTATTTTACCAGGTGAAGATGAGACAGTATTATTTGCTCCAGAGATGGTACTAGTTGAAACTTCATTGTTAGTTCCAGCAGCAGATGAAGAAAAAGGAAATAGAGGTTCCTTTTCGATACTTAGATTATAACCAGATTCAATGTATCGCTTTCGAAACTCTTGGGCATCTGCAAAAGGAATTTCAATCAAATGCTTGAATAAGTAAAAAGTCATTATCATAAACAATATTGAATGGAAAGGTATGAAGAAAACTTAAAATATTTTATATGACCTACCAGAATTAATGTCATCTACGTATCCTCTTAGTAAATTAAGAGGAGCAACGTCTAAAATAGATTGCACGGGGCCTCTTACAAAAGGAAACCAGAAAGCACCATCAGTATCTTGAAAACATCTTCTTTGCCCATTCAAACCTTCAGAAGGGGTCTGATGGGATTGAGGAAACCTCGCATTCATGGCATTTTGCGTAGAAGCAGATTCTGTGTTGCACTGGCTTGGGACAGCGTAGGACATCCCATTGGACACAGATGTACAGGAAAAATAGGGAGTAAAGCAAACAGCCGGATATGGTGTTCTGGTTGAAGCTAATACTGCATCCCGTTTGTGAAGCATCTCAAAAAGCAAACTCTGAGCTTGAGAAGCTACTTGTTTGTGTGAAGGATCAAGAACCGACAGAGAAAATACCTGAATAAGAAGTTGCACGTGCTCGTGTATCAAACAGTGCAACTGACCAATCTGCTGGGGAGTAAAGCCATTAACAAGACCATTCCTGGAAGCAGAAGATTGATTGCTGAGAGTAGCATCAGGCATCGAACCATTCCCTGAAGCAAGGCGTCCATTAATCCAACAAGGCAAAATGGGGCGGAGTGGCCTGCTAGCCTGTCCTAATATTCTTCTCTCACATTGGAAAGATGTCTTCCGGCGCTTATTTTGCCTAGTCTCTGGTCGTCGTCCAGCACCATCACACTTGTTTCGGGTTTCTACCGCTGCATTATCATCACCATCACTCTCCAGCAACTCTTCAAGCTCTAGCTCAAAGTCTGCATCATTATCCTCATCATCATCATCATCAGGGTTTACATTTTCATGTGATGAAATGCCCTCATCACCTTCTCCACCTTGTAACACGGCTGCTAGAAACTTTTTATACTCTTCTTCATCATCAACATTTTGATGATCATCCTCATCATCGGTCTCTTGAAGAAACGTCTCAAGCTCATCAAGACTAAAACCTTCAAGCGAATAACGAGCTCTAGTGCGCATACAAATAGCATCCTCATTATCTATATCTACTATTGGACCCTGAGATTTTGTTGGAGTGTTACTTATTCCTCCTGTCCCAAAACCATTACTAGTACCACTAATCAACTCATTGTTCTTCTCTTTATCACTCTCAGATTGAGAGATAATACCCGACGGTCTTAAACTAATTTCCTCCTCACCATGTTCAGAATCAACTGCACTACAAATTACCTCATTAGTTGTAATCTTTTCCAACTCTCTACCCATAGATGATGGCCCACTATCTACAACATTACCACCCAAACCATCCCCTTCAGAACTCAAACTTGATGAAGCATCTGAAAGTGTTTCCTTTAAAAACAAAGGATTAAAGTCCGCATCTTCTTCCTCTTCCTCCTCTTCCTCTTCTCTATCCTCCACAGGTTTCAAAGTCCTTTCTCGGCCGTCACTATTCTGATCCGCGGCTAACCCAATTTCAGCCGACTCGGTATTTGAACCTGTAGGCATTTTAAATAAACAATATACGTCAATTTTACATGCTTCTTAAAACAAAAGTCAAATTCACTTAAGAATCTGAAGAAAGCATAGAAAACCTATAAAAAAAGAAAATCAAGAGGCTATCAAGAAGCAATTACTATGCATATAAATGTAGTTACTTTACCATCTTCCAAATCCAATCGCATAGAAAAAATGAAGAATATAAAATTTAATTTAAAATCAAATGCTAATTTACAACAGAACGAAAACATTACCTAAATTGTAGAAATTATCAGAAAACCCAAGCATAATAATAACTAGCAAGTATTCTAAAATGCATCATATACTCACCGATTCTAACTTCCATGGCTGTCGTTTTCAGCACGTGGCAACTTCTGTAAACGACAATACGCTACCGTCGTGTCAAAAAAGTTTTTTCTGTTCACTATAACGTTAATCTCCAGAAACTAAGAACCCTAAAACCAAAAATTTGAATCAAAATTACAATATATGAATGTGATTGTGAGGTGATTTCGCGTGCGTAGGGTTGAATGAAATTTAGCCTTTGGAATTGAGAATGATCAAAGAGGGGGGAAATTATGCTTTTGGGGAGAAACGAAATGTGCAAAGCAAACAGTGAAGAGATATTTGTACTGTGTTTGTTTCGATAGAAGTTGTGAAGAGAGAAGTGGAAGAGAAAGACTTGGTTTCTCCTGTTTGGAATGCAGATAAGTTGAAATGAGAGAGATTTTTTACGGGACCACGCTTTTTTCGCTAAACAATTATCGCATTTTTCATTTTTATTTTTTTTAATTTAGGGACATATTTATATTTTAAAAATAATTATCACTTATTTATCAAATTTATTTTATCTCATTTTACATTTTATTTCACACTTCTTTCACGATTTTTTCACAAACATTTTTTTTCTAAAAGCAAGATGCATTGATATAAAGTATAAGGGATACACTCACTCATTACAACACAAAATACATAATAAGATATTCTCAATTAACACCAAATGACTTAAGCATGCGCAACTATGGAAAAGTCATAAAAATTAGAGTTAGAGTAAGAAATATCTCCTATGCACAGCCACTTTCAAGCTAATAACTTAATATTCTAAAGAATATTTTAAAAATTACATTTATCGTTATTAAAAATTATGTCGTTCCTAATCTTTCATAGGCTCCAACACAACTGACAATCATATATCACCCTCTTGACCTTCGTTCCTGCTCTATTAGCGAGACCACACCGAGTAACAAAATATTTCCACAAAGATCCTGCAAAAGAAGTAAAGCAGTCAATCCAAACTCTAGGCAATTCTTATCTCTATTTAATATAACAATAGACTATGTCAGGTAAACAACTTAGTTTTTCTCTAAATAGAAGGTTGAATAAATTCTAAAGAAAAATTTAACATAATTTATCAAGTTTACTGTTGGCATAAATTTTAGGGTTATACAATATGGAATTAACTTTTGCATTGGATCTTGTCCAAAATGTTAAATTACGTTGCAAATACTCACTATTGTCTCAGTTCTAAAATGATCGTCGATTAATATTTTTACACATTAAAAATAAAACGAACAAAAGAAAGATATAAAATATATCAAATTATTATTTTTATTATAAATATAATGATTTCGAAATAATAATTGTACTTGTAAAAAATACAATAAGGGAAAATTTGTTCACATGTATGGATAGAAGAGGGTTCGTATATATTGAACTTACGAGTGGTCCTCTCTAATCTAAGGGTTGAAATATTTATAGGCCTAACTTGTTGGCCAAATTTTTAGGTGAGGAGTTATTTCCCTCCCAACTGTTTGACTAGAGTGTAGGAATAGGAAAATTGATTCTCCTCATTAGTAGGAATAAGAAGACCAATTTTTCTCGTGAGTAGGAAGAAACGTTTTCTTCCTTAGAAGCCTGACAAACATCGGCCCTTTCAGAGACATACGGCCTAACATGTAATAGTTTGGTTGCCCCTTAGTGGATAAAAAATTAAATCAGGTAACTCATGCCCTAGGTGCGATGGATTGAATCGGACGACTAATGACCAACCAACTTGTGTTTTCCTAATCGTCAAATGGCCCTTGTTTATGCTTATTGGGTAGACTGAGTTAGGGGTTGTCTTTTTCTATGGCCCAATTAAAGTTATTTCGGCTCGCGGTCCCTTAAGCATGAGGCATGTCAAGGGAAAAGTGATTTAATTTTGGTAGACGATGATCTCTGTAATACCCCAAATTTTGCCCTAAAATTTGTCGACGCATTTCATTGCATTTTTATTGCATTTAATCAATTACTAACAAATTTGTGTAGTCATTTGACTTTTTGCAGGTAAATATCATATGACATGCATTTTTTTTCTAAAAATTAAAAATGGCACAATTGGCAAGAGGACATGTGTAAAGAGTTGTGAGTGTGAGAGGTTGAGAGTTCAAATCTCACCTTTGTCACTTTTTTGTTTTTTATTATTTTTACTCTAAATTTTTCTATCTTTCATTAAAAAATAACAAAATTAGTTTTTTATTATTATTTAATTATTATTTTCGTATTTTAATTAAATCATTATTTAAAATATTATTTTTTTCACTTTTTTCTAAATTATTCATAAAAATATCCAAAAAGTCATAAAATAAAAAATATTGGAAAAAATTTTGTTCTTTTTATAATATTTTTGATTTTAGTAATCAATAGGATTATTAGTTTTTATTTTAAGTTTATTTTAAATTATTTAAATTTTATTTTTTCTTAACTAACTATTTAGTTTGGGCTTTAAAATGGGCTTTAGGGACATTATTGACAATTTGGTGTTAACCCTAATTTGTTCCCTATATATACATGTGTTGCCTTGTTGAAAAGGGGGAGAATGAAAAAAACCTAAGAGGAGTGAGTGTCGTTTACCGTTATTTCTTTTTCTTCATCTATTACTGTTGTTTCTTTTTCTTCATCGTTTACCGTTATTTCTTGTTGTTTCTTTTTCTTCATCGTTTACCGTTATTTCTTTTTCTTCATCTATTACTGTTGTTTCTTTTTCTTCATCTTTTACCGTTATTTCTTTTTCTTCATCTATTACCGTTATTTCTTTTTCTTCATCTATTACTGTTACGTTTATATATTTATAATTTTTAAATTGTTAGAGTTTATATATATATAAGATTAATTTTTGATCGAATTATGTCGATACGATGTTTGCACATTTGTGTGCATGACGCGTGACATTTGTGTTAGTTCGATCTGGTTGCGATGATCGCATTTTTGTGTGAGCAATAATACTGTTTTTTGCTTAATTTATTTTTCTTTGCGATAAATTTTGTTTCGTCCGATTTAGATCTGGTTGCGATGAGCGCATTTCTGGGTTAGCAACATTGTTGGGTTATTTGGCACATTTAAAATTCATTATTGCTTTATTATTATTATTATTATTATTATTATTATTATTACTATTATTATTAGTATTATTATTATCATTATTTATTATTATTATCATTATTATCATTATTATTACCATTATTATTATTATTGTTATCATTAATTTATTAAAACTTGTTATAATATAAAAATATGTTTTTAAAAATAAATAACATTAACATCTTTTCCAAATTAATATGAAAACCTATTATTTTTAAGAAAAACTTTTTTTTTAGATAAATTTAAAATAATAACTAAAATCTTTTTTTAAAATAATAACTAGAACCGTTATTTATTTTATTTTATTATTGTTCAATTCAAATTTCATTATCATATTGTATCTGCTCCTCTCATGTAACCTCGCGAACTTAACAATCGCTCTTTAAATTCTGCCTTTAAATTTCTGCTTGCATGGTTTAAATTATGACATTATCTCTCTGTTTGCATGATTCAATTATCTCACGCGTTTACCATTATTTCTGTCACATTGCACACATCCGAAGGTTAGGTCTAACTGTTTGGCCGCCGCGCCAATAGTCCGTAAAACTTCACACATTCAATTTCAAATCCTCAAAACTACAAACTACAAACCCTAATTTTCACAAATGCCTCGCCGTAGGCCAAATTACAATTTTACCCCTAGCATTAGGTCAAAGAGCCGCCGCGCTCATTTTAGGGTTTCCCGCCGCGGAATCCCTAACCTAACCCTAATTCACTTAACAATTCAACGTAGAGATTTGGAGTTTCTACACTCCACGTAAGCGTGTCCTTAAGATGCGTTTATTCCCCTTGAGACCTTGACCACAGTCAAGAAGTCTCTAACCTCCCTTTTGAGGGGAACTACAGTTACTCTGATTCCATTCCCGTAAGGATATGTAGGCACAAGATGTGACGTCTTGCCGAGTAAACATAGAATTAACCTCTAGGTATTTTTTAATTTTCAATCCTTTGTATATACCCTAAAGCAAAATAATTAATGAAATAAATAAAAAAAAATAAACAAAAGGTTCCCGTAGAGTACTACGGAAGTTTAGGGTGCTAATACCTTCCCTAATCTTAACCAACCCCCGAACCTTAGATCTCTCCCCTTTAGGTTTTTCCTTTCTTTAACCTTTCCTTCGGATAAATCAAAGACCGGTTGTAAATGAATTAAGATTCAAGTTAATCAATAGCTTGACATCCAAATTTCACCGCAACAGAAAATGGCGACTTCACTGGGGAGTCTTAATTTTTGAGGGTTATCCCTATCTTGTTTATTTTTCTTTATATATTTGTTTTATTATATATTTTGCTCACTTGTATGTATATATTGGGGTACCTTACTTGGAGTTACTGTGTTGTGAGATAAGTCCTACACCCGGACTTGAGCGACCTTATGATAGGATGGCTGATATATTCGACGAGGCTTATAGGGAGTGAGTCCCGACTAAGCTAAATCGAGAATCACCGCTCAGTTGAGACCCTTTCGAAAATGGTTCGGTTGATCGAGTGTAGTCGTGAAAACTTTTACCGTTATCGATTGGAGTCTGTGATACTGGGAACCGTAGTACCTTTACACCATCTTGGCCTTATATAGGACGTAGTGCGGGAACTATGTGGGAGTAGTCCTACAATGGTTGCTACGCGATGCTACACTCAAAAGAGGTTCTCTTGAGAATATTATCGACCCTCAAGTCAGTTGGGAAGTTGATAATATCCGAAGGATGGACTGATGATTTTGGGCACTGATTTAGAACCTTTGTTCTGCAGGTACAATTAACCTATAGTACACACCACTTTGGGAAGGGTAGACCTTGACTCCATTCATTGTTCCTCTAACTTAGGACCTTTTGTTTGCTTATGTGTATTTGTGCTTCGCATCCATAAAGCATCATATCATTTATAGTTTCAAGGAATTCAACAGTTCTTTGCAAATTCGAAAAGCCTTACATTTTAAAGTCTAAATTTTTTTCTAACTTTCTTAAAAAGCAATATTCGCAATCGACTGTTGAAATTCTTGGAACCATTGCATGGCATTAGCATCACATTTTTGCATTGCATTTATCCCCCAGTTTCTCCTTCTTGGTCCTATCGTCTTCTAGTGTACCTTTGAGTCGTCAAGCTGATTCCTCGACACAGATATCAGACTAGAAACGGAACAAGAGTCACTTTGATCCTATTCTCATGACTTACACAGAGCTATATCCTGACTTAGTCCGGCAAGGACTGATTACTACAAAGGCTTTACCACCTCCTCTTAATCCTCCGGCTGGATTTAGGGCTGATCTCTATTGTGCTTCCCATGAGGGTGCCCCAGGCCATGACTTGGAGCATTGTTTTGCATTGAAGGCTAGAGTATGTGAATTGGTTAGAACTGGAATACTTGATTTTACAGACAGTCATCCGGATGTTCAGAAAAATCCCTTGCCAGTACATCAGAAATGAAGTTTTGTCACTAGGCCTTTTGTTTCTCGTTGTTTGCACTTTCCTTATTTTGTTTGCTTTCAATTATGTTTGTACTTTCATTAATGAAATAAGCATTGCGACTTTTGATTCAATTCATTTCCGTCCATTTATTTGCATCTTTATGCTTTATTTTTCAAATGTTTACTTCTTGTCCAAAATTTTGATATGCTAAGATTGGAGGGAGGATGATGAAAACGTTATACCCATAATTGCTGTCAGTATGCTTTCAATCAAACCTTGTTGACGATGTAAGGCATTGTTTCAATTCCCAAACACTGGAGAAATAAGGAAGTTAATCCCTCGTTACCCCCTTCGAGCCTAGAAGTTGGAGTTTCTTTCGTTACAAAAAACCCACAATTTTAACCTTGGGATGGGTAGTTCTCAGTTAACTTGGTTGTGTGTTCATACGATACACCTTTCATTAACAAATTTTCCTTCGCACACGTCAAATAAGTGTCGAAGATGTTTTCTAATCAAAAGGTCGATGATGGTTCACCGTAATCATTAAAATCAAACAGTCACTTTCCTTCACACAAAAAAATAATATAAAAAAATCAAAAGAAGCCCGCTAAGTCAAAACCTATGAAGGAGACTTAGGCAAAACTGGGGCATCCCGCTGACTGTAAAACAGTTCAAGCAAAATTTAGGGATAATACAAAGAGGAGTTTTAATTCTTTACCCTGAAAATCCTCAATTTCAAAATGACCAAATATCATAAGGAAGTAGTGGTTGCTTTTCATAGGTCCATTGACTTCTGAACCATCATTGCTACCATCAGTGCAATTCCTAATCTATACGAACCTGAATGCATAATAGGAGTTAACTGAGCATAGGACTAGAGATCATCATGTAGATGGGGTGGGTATAAATAAATTTTGAGCCTTTATCCTTTGTTTCATAAACCATGAACCAGACCACATTACAACCCTCAAAAGACCTAATTGAAGCAAGGTTATTTTGAAAGTATACTACAACAAGGTTGCGTAACCTGACTCCAAAAGATCCTTGCGAATCATTTATTTTGGCAATACACTTTTATTTTAAACTTTGAGTGTCTTGAACCGCCTTGTTCTGACTAACGACTCATGTATTTTCCATCTTTCAAAAATAATTTTTCAAAAATCGCATGAACTTTGCATTACCATGTTTGTATGAATATTTTTGTTTGCAAACTGGCTTTCCTCTAAGGAATTTTCAAACAATGAGAAACTTGGTCAAGTGATCTTATCAGGGGCAGGTTCCTTTTACATCCTGTCAAAGAATCAGTTCAAGATTTGTTCAAGGCAATATCTTCTCAGATTTGGTTTATCCAGAGAATTGTTCAAGACTCAGACTGGGGCAAGCCCTCCGAGGATACAACAAAACAGTCGATTCCACGAATCAGACAGCTGAAGCAATTATCAATTCATTTGACCTGGGGCAGTTTACTTGCATAATCCCCAAGCAGTTATTCATCATTCCTACAGTGACTATCAACTTGATACAGTTTAACAGAATGACAGTGATCTCCGTGTTGAGGAATCAGTCCTCCAATTTTGTCATCTCACCGAAAGAGTCGAGCCTTGTCGTCGATGTCTGCATTTGCATTTGATCATATCTCATAGCATAATTCCTATACATGTGCATATCTTGGGTGCTTTATTCCCCATTTACATTTTTATCTTGGGTGCTTTACTCCCCATTTACATTTTTATCTTGGGTGTTTTACTCCCCATTTACATTTTTATCTTGGGTGCTTTACTCCCCATTTACATTTCTATCCTGGGTGCTTTACTCCCCATTTACATGTCTATCTTGGGTGCTTTACTCCCCACTTACCTTCTATCCTTGGGTGTTTTATCCCCCATGTACCTTTATCCCGGGTGTTTTATTCCCCGTTTACCAGATATTCCTGGGTTTACCTAACATCATGGTGTTTTACCCCCATTTGCTTTTTTTTTCTCCCTGAGGTTGTGTTTTACTCGCGTCTTACCTTGTGGGGAAAATTTATTTACTTGGCATCATGGGTGTTTTATCCCCATTTGCGTTTTTCTCCTGAGCTCGTGTTTTACCCGCGTCTTACCTTGCGGAAAATTTCTAATTTACTTGGCACCTATCAACAATTTTGTGTCGTGTCTACCCGACGTTCTTCCAGATATGACATGTCTTCTTCCCTAGTGCAATTCCTCGATGGGTCGTCCCCTGTGACGTTGTTTCATCTGTATCCGTGCATTTGTCATTTTCATCATACGCATCATATCAGATTCATATCATATTTAGCATTATAGTTCGTTTTGTTTTGTCCATATCATTGCATAGCACTGCGTCTAAAGGCAAAATTTTCGGTTATCTGTATTTAAATCCTTCCACCATGATTTCTCGAGTCTCCGTTGCTCAAATCACCCGGTGAAGTTATTTAAATAGGGGCAACTGTAATACCCCAAATTTTGCCCTAAGATTTGTCGACGCATTTCATTGCATTTTTATTGCATTTAATCAATTAATAACAAATTTGTGTAGTCATTTGACTTTTTGCAAGTAAATATCATATGACATGCATTTTTTTCTAAAAAGTAAAAATGACACAATTGGCAAGAGGACATGTGTAAGGAGTTGTGAGTGTGAGAGGTTGAGAGTTCAAATCTCACCTTTGTCACTTTTTTTGTTTTTTATTATTTTTACTCTAAATTTTTCTATCTTTCATTAAAAAATAACAAAATTAGTTTTTTATTATTATTTAATTATTATTTTCGTATTTTAATTAAATCATTATTTAAAATATTATTTTTTTCACTTTTTTCTAAATTATTCATAAAAATATCCAAAAAGTCATAAAATAAAAAATATTGGAAAAAATTTTGTTCTTTTTATAATATTTTTGATTTTAGGAATCAATAGGATTATTAGTTTTTATTTTAAGTTTATTTTAAATTATTTAAATTTTATTTTTTCTTAACTAACTATTTAGTTTGGGCTTTAAAATGGGCTTTAGGGACATTATTGACAATTTGGTGTTAACCCTAATTTGTTCCCTATATATACATGTGTTGCCTTGTTGAAAGGGGGGAGAATGAAAAAAACCTAAGAGGAGTGAGTGCCGTTTACCGTTATTTCTTTTTCTTCATCTATTACTGTTGTTTCTTTTTCTTCATCGTTTACCGTTATTTCTTGTTGTTTCTTTTTCTTCATCGTTTACCGTTATTTCTTTTCCTTCATCTATTACTGTTGTTTCTTTTTCTTCATCTTTTACCGTTATTTCTTTTTCTTCATCTATTACCGTTATTTCTTTTTCTTCATCTATTACTGTTACGTTTATATATTTATAATTTTTAAATTGTTAGAGTTTATATATATATAAGATTAATTTTTGATCGAATTATGTCGATACGATGTTTGCACATTTGTGTGCATGACGCGTGACATTTGTGTTAGTTCGATCTGGTTGCGATGATCGCATTTTTGTGTGAGCAATAATACTGTTTTTTGCTTAATTTCTTTTTCTTTGCGATAAATTTTGTTTCGTCCGATTTAGATCTGGTTGCGATTAGCGCATTTCTGCGTTAGCAACATTGTTGGGTTATTTGGCACATTTAAAATTCATTATTGCTTTATTATTATTATTATTATTACTACTATTATTATTAGTATTATTATTATCATCATTATTTATTATTATTATCATTATTATCATTATTATTACCATTATTATTATTATTGTTATCATTAATTTATTAAAACTTGTTATAATATAAAAATATGTTTTTAAAAATAAATAACATTAACATCTTTTCCAAATTAATATGAAAACCTATTATTTTTAAGAAAAACTTTTTTTTTAGATAAATTTAAAATAATAACTAAAATCTTTTTTTTTAAATAATAACTAGAACCGTTATTTATTTTATTTTATTATTGTTCAATTCAAATTTCATTATCATATTGTATCTGCTCCTCTCATGTAACCTCGCGAACTTAACAATCGCTCTTTAAATTCTGCCTTTAAATTTCTGCTTGCATGGTTTAAATTATGACATTATCTCTCTGTTTGCATGATTCAATTATCTCACGCGTTTACCATTATTTCTGTCACATTGCACACATCCGAAGGTTAGGTCTAACTGTTTGGCCGCCGCGCCAATAGTCCGTAAAACTTCACACATTCAATTTCAAATCCTCAAAACTACAAACTACAAACCCTAATTTTCACAAATGCCTCGCCGCAGGCCAAATTACAATTTTACCCCTAGCATTAGGTCAAAGAGCCGCCGCGCTCATTTTAGGGTTTCCCGCCGCGGAATCCCTAACCTAACCCTAATTCACTTAACAATTCAACGTAGAGATTTGGAGTTTCTACACTCCACGTAAGCGTGTCCTTAAGATGCGTTTATTCCCCTTGAGACCTTGACCACAGTCAAGAAGTCTCTAACCTCCCTTTTGAGGGGAACTACAGTTACTCTGATTCCATTCCCGTAAGGATATGTAGGCACAAGATGTGACGTCTTGCCGAGTAAACATAGAATTAACCTCTAGGTATTTTTTAATTTTCAATCCTTTGTATATACCCTAAAGCAAAATAATTAATGAAATAAATAAAAAAAAATAAACAAAAGGTTCCCGTAGAGTACTACGGAAGTTTAGGGTGCTAATACCTTCCCTAATCTTAACCAACCCCCGAACCTTAGATCTCTCCCCTTTAGGTTTTTCCTTTCTTTAACCTTTCCTTCGGATAAATCAAAGACCGGTTGTAAATGAATTAAGATTCAAGTTAATCAATAGCTTGACATCCAAATTTCACCGCAACAATCTCTTTCTAGAGAAACAAGTCCCTTAAGTGAAGCATAAAAGGTGATCCCCCTAAGCGAAGCTTAGAGGGCGAGTCCCTCAAACAAATCTTAGAAGGTGAGCACCTCAAGCGTAATTAAGAGGGTGAGTTCCTCAAGCATAATCGAGAGTGTGAGTCCCTCGGACATTTCTAAGAGGGCAATCCTTCATGCATAACAAAATGGCAAGTCCCTCAAGTGTAGGTGAGAGGGAGAGTCCCTCAAGTATGAATCGAGGAGAGTTCTTCAAGTGTTTTTGAGGCAAGCCTCTCAAGTGAAGCTTAAGGGGAGAGTCCCTCAAGCGTTAATAATGGGAAACACGTTGAGCATTTAATGCTTTAATATGATGAGTTGTGTCTTGGGAAGCTGCAGTCATTGTGGGACGTTGATTAATTTATATGTTAATTTGGTCATAGATGTCCTACCACCTATTTGCTGGTGTAGATCTACGGCTTGGCAATGAAGCCTACTCGGCCTAGGCTTTTAGTCTTATAAATAGAGAAATGGTAATTATTTTCCTTACTTTTGCAAACACATTTTTCATCCTTTATGAGCAAACCTTCTTCTTCAACTTTCTTTCTCTCTCTCTCTCTTTCCCCCCCCCCTCTCTCTCTCTCTCTCTCTCTCTCTCGCTCTCTCTCTCTCTCTCTCTATATATATATATATATATATATATATATATATATATATATAAGTTTGGGTCTCCAACTCACCATCATCATCAAACCCTAGTGAAATTCTGGTATACATAACTCAGATGTCCCAAGAGATGTCAAGACATCGATCTCTGCATAACTAAACAAGGACATAACATAACAGAACAATATGATATCTCAAAGTCATAACAGTATAATGACAGATGTTTCAAGATCTGTTATGACATGTATTTTAGAGCAAGAGAAAGAACTGAAATATTCATGATAGAATAAAAAAAATAACACCAAGATATGATGACCTGGTTCGGTGTACAACAACACCTAGATCTAAGGGCTACCAAGTCAGAAATGAATTCACTATCAGTAATTCAATGCTAAACTTCTCCGTTTACAACCCCTCACTTAATCCCTATCCAGTGCAACTTCTACCTAGAAATCACCATCTAGATGTGAGAAACCCATCTCAATTCCTAAATCACCCCAGTGATATCTATCAGTCATAACCTCCGGCGACTGCATCAAACTGTTCAATTGAAAGACACCTCTTTCAACATAATATTCAGTCAAGACTCTTGACTAAAAATAATACTTGGATTTTCTTAAAAGCTTCATCCAAGAATAATATTTAATCCATTACCTACAGGTTTCTAAATATGTAAAACTATGTCTACCACAATGTATCAAACCTGACACAAATGGTGACTTACAATACAAGAAAGCCACACGACTCTCAAAACCCTAAAACCTTATTTTACTATATAAAAGTCTTAACAAGGAATTCCCCTTTGCTCTAGATCTTAGTCTTCATTTTATAATCTTCAGTAAGCCATGGGCTTCGAAGTCTCTGTCCAATCATTTCTTAATTCATGCTCTGATTGCACCTTAAATCTTGGAACAGATCTGCAACAAACTTATTGTATAGACCAAGATGTCAAGCCCTCAAGATAAGACATCTTGTTAGACATGTTGTTCTTTAAAGATTTCTTCATGTTAGAACATCTTGTTCAACATCATGTTTTACCAAAATTTGGTCAAATCTTAGAGCCTTCACCTAGTCAGGTATTGAATTTCTTCTTTTTACTTGTCTTCTCTTTTTCTGGGGATGGCAATTTTCAAGGAGTTAAATGAGAATAACCAGGTTATAGAACCCCCTAATCATGGGGAATTTATGGAAATGTGGAGACATCCTGTGGAAAATGCAATGTGGTAGGACGTATCAGTCAATTATAAACTTGTACAACTAGGATTATTTGGCAGTTACAATCGCATTTTTGATTCTAGTAGTGATAGTTATATCATTTTACCCTATCTTTTCATAGGACGAGTGAAATCATTGATGGTGACCAGTTCTTCGAAATGTTCTAAATTCAAAGACTTCAAAACTCTGTACACAACCGAGGAAAAGGTGGGTTCTTTTCATAAGAGCATAAACATATCATGTTCAAGCATGAGGAAGATATCATCTTGGATTCCTCCTCCGAAGAATGGAAAGTTAACATGGTTGCCATTGTTAATTCATCAAACGAGTTCTTTTATATGCATATCACTATCATTTATGACTTGGGGTGTTGATTCCCTTTACAGTCTTTGAGTTTGAGGTCCTTAAGATCATTAATGTCGCCCATTCTCAGTATACCCCCAACAGATATCCCTTTATAAAGGAATTCATAATCATTTGTAGTAATTTAGAAGACATGCATAGGATAGGCATTTCCTTTAATTTTTATGGTAATAATACGACGAGGAATGGAAGATATGTGAGCCTAGGCACCTTGCTCATGAGGGTTATTTTCACCCCTCACTCAAACAACTATAAAAACTAGAAGGAAATGTTTGTGATAACAAGGGGATGGGATATTAATCCATGCTAATGTATGGGGAGAATTGAGATTATGGATTCCCTTTATAGTGGACACATAACTTGTGGCCATTAACGACTTCAATAATGATTACTTAAGCGTCAGAAAGAGGGAAGTCATCAAGAACTTAGAGGAGTTTCACATTATGAACTCCATGGAAATTATGGAGTTTGGTTAGTGTGACGATTAGGAGAAGGAAAATGATGATTATTTGTGTAACTTTGGTATTTATTTAGGCATCGCAGTTAGATCACTTACCTTACCTAATGTTTATTTTTTATTTGTTTGCAAATAGGATGGCCCCAATGAACGTTGATGAGAAAAAAGTTCATTGTGCAAGGAAGAAAGTTGAGTGGGTGTCATACCTTAAATTTTACCCTAGGTTTTTCACATGCATCAACATATCCTGTTCACCTTCATTTTATCATGCATTACATTAGTTAAAAGAATTCATCAAGGTTTAAATAAAAATTCAGGAGTTCTGGCATTTTATCTGGTCTTGATGACATTCATTCAGTCATCTGTTGATTAAGAAGTCAACAGGTTTGTCTTTTCAATCTCAGTGCATTGTTCATTCCATTGCGTCATATTTCAGAGGTCCAGAGGGTGACAGTTGATCAGAAAAATAGCAAGTGTACTATTTTTACCAATTATAGTAATAAGGGAAAAGTCCCAAGTATCGATCTCGAGGACTGCGTAGTAATTAACGGAATTTTTAGGATTCAAATGAACAAAAGGTCTAGGGGTTTGTTTTGTAGCAGAGTAATATAACAAGTAAATAATGACTTATGAATCAATCTAAGAACAGTGTTAGGGGAGTGGAGACGATGCGAGTAAAGACCCTGTATGATTATTCTGCTATACTAGTTATTAACCTTAATTTATCAGTTGGCCAATTTAGTTTTCTTAATTCCTTAATGAAAACCCTTTGATGATTTTCCTGTACACTAATTCCTCAGTGTCCATGAAAAGCATCAAGCAATAGTTCCGACCATAAAATACGTGATACGGGATATCCTCATTCCTAAGCAATATCAACCGTGATACTATTTTGCAAAAGTGTTAGGTTGACTTTCCAGACCTAAGCCTAAGCACAATTCGAATTCTACTTTCCAATATGAATACGATGAAGATTAATGCAAAATAAGATATGTAAAGGTAATAACATAGTTCTCATAGAATCATTAAACAAAAGTCATTACATCACAACTTAGGACCACCCCCTAACAACTTGGGGTTTAGCTGCTCATGTTCTGTGTAAACATAAAAGCAATTAGAACTGAAAAGGAGAAGATCATTACAATGTAAGTTGAAATCCTTGGATCATTAATTGCTTCCGCTTTTGATCGATCCTCTGTTTCCAGCCGAACTCTCCTCTCAGTTGTCAATCCTAATATCAGTTCAAAAGTCTCCCCTCCTTTCTAAAATGTGCAGCTTATATCTAAATTTAAATTACATCGCGAAATGTCTCAAATGCCCTTCGAAATAGGTATGACAGCAAAAAATCAGAAAACATAAAAATTTCACTTTCAGTGGCCCTGACACGGGCCGTGTTGTGCAACACGGGTGGCCGTGTCAGGCTGCTGACTTCTTCAGGGCGTGTCTCATCTTCAAGGGCTGCAACACGGGCCGTGTTGCATGACACGGGCACCCGTGTTGTAAGTCTGAGTCTTCTTTTCTTCTGCTTTGGTCTACCCGTGTCTGCCAACAGTATCCTCCATGACACGGGCCGTGTTGTGCAACACGGGTACCCGTGTTGTAGCTCTGACTTCCCTTTTCCGACTTTTCTTTGCCTCCGAATGCGGTGCGATTATCGTGCTCTCCATTCCTGCCAAAAACACACTAAAAGAAACCAAATCAAATGCACCAGCGGCAAAAGTAATATAAACTTAAAAATAAGACTCGAAGACACACAACTACGAGTAATGCAGATAATAACAACTAAAGCTTTGAAAAACAGATAAAAACATTGTGAAATTAACAACAAACAGCGTTTGAAAACACAATTGAAATCCACCGATCAAACTCCCCCGAACTTGAACTTTTGCTTGTCCTCAAGCAAAAAGCTCGCCAAACCGAACTTAATATCTTTTTCGTAACGGAACCGTCCATAGAATTGTGAGTTACGGTGATAATACTCATACTTGAACTTCTCATTCCAAGTCCCCTAGGATTAATCTCGGCTTTTCCCTCAAAACAGGTAACATGCAAACACTAGACTGCAGTAAACCACAGACCTCAGTCTCCCAATGGGTAACCTCTCCGACTATGCTTTGTACTTAAGTCTTCTTTTTTGATTTTTCCTCCCTTTCATTCGGACAATCACTATACGGCTTTTATGATTTTCCTCGTGTGCACAAGATTTATCAATGACATTTTTCTTTTTCTGGCACTGTTATTCTTTTTGAATGGCTTTCAGGTTCGACCGTCGTTGGGCTGAATAACCGGGTGAGGGTTACCCAACTTAGAAGGATTAGTCGCCTAATTGCCCTTTTTGTTTGTTTTTTTCTGTGCCTTAGCTCAATATTTTTCGTTACCCTTGCACACACGATTATTTTTGATGAAACCTGATTGTCAAAATAAACTACTCAGGGGTACTTCTCAGATCAAAGCACTATGGTACAAATCTACACGTCGAACTCGTTCCTATTTGGGAAACCCAGGGCGTTGGCCTTTTACCTATCTCTCAAGATTATTCCGATTTCATCCTCACGGTTCTTTTCTGAGTATTCCATATACTTTCTCATCACCTCATTCAACATCTTCACTAAACAGTTCCCCAACCAACAATGTTATTAATTTTATTAGCTCAATGTCAGGGGGTCTTCCTGTGGACTTGCTATCATGTTCTCAAACTAACACTGGAAATTAAATAAGCAAATAACTAAAACAGAATTGAAAACACACAAATAACATAAACAAATAACATAAAAACACAAATAAAATACCCCCACACTAGAATTCAACATTGTCCTCACTGTTGGAACACTAGTAGAAGAGGACTCACAGAGTTCATGGTTGCGGAGGTTGGTCGCGCAACATCATCTGCCGCATCCATTCATGCATCTCACCGATCAACCTGCCTTGTCGGATTTGTTCGTTCCCTTGTCTTGTCTGCTCCTCGTCTTGCCTCGTCTGCTCACTTCAGAGATGACACATCTCATTCTCCATCCAATCCCATTCTTTTTTAGATAAACTCCAAGAGCCTGAGCCGGATTCCTGATGGGGTGAGACTCGAGTAGGCGGTATAGGCGCTTCTTCTACCTGATCTCCTTCATCCTCAAAGAATTTTGTACCTGTACCATCATAAAATTGGTCTTCTTCATCCTGCATGGGGCTCTCATATAGCCAGTTATTCACATTTTGAATACTAATAAAGTCAGGGGCCGGTAAAGCAAGGAGATGACTGTTTCGGCTTACCAAGGAGTAGTAATTATCAAAGACTCGAATCATACCTTGGGCAGTCAGTGTGGCAAGATTTATTCTTGTCTTACCTGCAACACTGGGTTCCTCTCTCAAGAGAGCACCGTGGCCAAAGTGATTTGCGATTTGAGTAATCATACCGCCTACACTTATTTCGCCTGAAGGTGCATTCCCAACCCTCTTCAGGTGATCAGCTACAAAGGCAGCTACATTAATGAGTTCTTGATTTGCCATGCCGTACATGAAGTACAACTCCCTCTGAGTCGCCACTCCTGTGCTGTCACCCCTGCCGAACAGTGTATATGCCAATCCCTTTTGAGCGTACCTGAAACAAGGGTTTTGGATACACGAGGCTTTTGCCGCTTTCGCGACATAATCAGTTCTGCCTGTAATAGCCTTCCAGAAGTCCCCTGCACTAAAATTTCCCGGAGGGGCTCCGGGTCCAAAATTAGGGAGCTTCAGAATCTCTCCCAATTCGGCTATGGTCAGTATCAAATAACCTAAACCTCAGTGTACCATAATATTCCTCCTCAACCCCTGTCCACCTGTGCTTCAACTGAAATTCTAAAGTACTCAAGAATTCAACAGTTATGCGCTCATAAGTTGGCACTTCTAATTGCATAAATTCTAGCATACCCAGAGTGTGAAACATCCTATGGACCTCTACTCTCAGCCCTAGATTATCAAGCGTAGTGTTACAGATATACCTTGTGGGCGCTAGCTTACGCTTGATGATGTTAGAGTACTTCTTCTGATGATCCGGGTCTTCAAAGAGTATGCCGTGAGGATTCGCCATCCGGTGTGCTCTCTTTCTGGGGCGCGAAGTTTCCGCCACTGCTTTTCCTGTGTCTCTACGAGGAGGCATTCTTGAACCTGCAAAACACAAACAACACAGATGGTTCGAAAAATTTCGAAATCACTGTTAGTGAAAAACGCGACCGTAGAAATAAGCACAATGACGAGTAGAACGTTTTTTGTGAAGGACGAAGGTGTTTTCGATGAGTGGGTGTGGTGGATAATGAAGCTTTTCTGGGGAGAAGGTTATGAAGGTTAAGGGTTTTGTGAGGGAGAAGAAGGAGGAAGATGAAAAATGATTTGAAATGTGTGATTGCTAATGATAAGTGGGGGTGAAAGTGGTGGGCCCCACATGGTAAAAATTAAAAACAACAGATCGTGCCTTGCAACACGGGCCGTGTTGCACAACACGGGCACCCGTGTTGCTCCTCCTGTAAGTTATTATTTTTTTTTCAAGGCCACGAACCTGCAACACGGGCCGTGTTGCACAACACGGGCACCTGTGTTGCTCCACTGACTCCACATTTTTCTCAAATTTTTCATCCCTGCCATGCTAGGCCTGACACGGCCCGTGTTGTGTAACACGGCCACCCGTGTCAGGGTGCTGTTTTTCACTCTTTTTCTCTCCTCTGGTCTCCGACATGCTTCTTTCACCGATGAACTGCGAGTTAATCAAAACCTGTTAAAACAAAAACAAAATGAAAGCGTGAAGGTGAAATACGTGGGTTGCCTCCCACAAAGCGCTTCGTTTTACGTCGCATGGCTCGACAGTCCGTCATCGCATCATGTGAGATGAACGACATCGTTTCGATCTTTCTGCTGTCCCTCGTAGTAAGGTTTCAGACGCTGACCATTTACTTTAAAAATGTCTCCATTGGCTGGATTTTTCAGCTCGACTGCTCCGTGCGGAAACGTCTTATGTACTACAAATGGTCCCGACCATTTTGATTTAAGCTTTCCCGGAAATAGTTTCAGTCGGGAGTTGTACAACAGTACTAATTGTCCTTCCCGAAATTCTTTCTTCTGAATACGTCGATCATGCCATTTCTTTGCTTGATCTTTGTACATTTTTGCATTCTCATATGCCCGGTTCCTGAATTCCTCTAGCTCATGGAGTTGGAGGGTTCTGGACTCTCCTGCTCTGGTGAGGTCTAGGTTAAGGACTTTTGATGCCCATAATGCCTTGTGTTCTAACTCTAGAGGCAGATGGCAAGCTTTACCATAGACCAGTTGGTAAGGGGACATACTAATGGGTGTTTTGTATGCAGTGCGATACGCCCAGAGAGCGTCGTCCAGCTTTACTGCCCAGTCCTTACGGGATGCACACACTGTTTTCTCTAATATCTGTTTGAGTTATCGATTTGACACCTCGGCTTGCCCGTTGGTCTGAGGATGGTACGGAGTAGATATTTTGTGCTTCACATTATACTTGAGGAGTAACTTTTCCATGAGATGATTTAGGAAGTGAGTTCCTTCATCACTTATAAGGGCCCTTGGTACTCCAAACCGCGAAAATATGTTCTCCTTCAGAAACCTGACCACTACTTTAGCATCATTTGTTGGTAGTGCCATTGCTTCTACCCATTTCGAAACATAGTCAACTGCTACCAGTATATAGTGTTTTCCAAATGATGGTTGGAATGGTCCCATAAAATCAATCCCCCAAACATCAAACAACTCTACTTCTAACATGGAATTCTGCGGCATCTGGTTTCTTTTCGAGATATTTCCAGTCCGTTGACATCTGTCGCATTCCTTAACTACGTTCTGGGCATCCTTGAACAAAGACGACCAATACAACCCCGATTGGAGGACTTTGGCTGCGGTGCGGTCGCCACTGAAATGCCCATCATAATTTGAATTATGACATGCTTCGAGCACCTTCCTTTGCTCATTTTCCGGAACGCATCGTCTGATCAGTCCATCCACCCCTTTCTTGTAAAGAAACGAGTCATCCCATAAGTAGAACCTGCAGTCATGAAGAAACTTTTTCCGTTTGTTAGAATCAAAATCGTCGGGTATGAGACCCCCGACTAAGTAGTTGGCGTAATCCGCAAACCAAGGAACACCATGAATAACTAGGATGTGTTCATCAGCAAACTCATCCTTTATCGGGCGCTTTTCCTCGTTTTCTTCAATCGGTGACATTCGTGAGAGGTGATCGGCTACAGTATTTTCACATCCTCTCTTATCCCGAATCTCCACATCGAATTCTTAGAGAAGAAGGATCCATCTCAGCAGTCTGGGCTTCGACTCCTGTTTAGCAAAAAGATATTTTAACGCAGCATGGTCAGTATAAACAATCACTTTAGAACCCAACAGATATTGCCTAAATTTGTCAAAGGCATACACCACCGCTAGCAACTCCTTCTCGGTAGTTGCATAATTCATCTATGTCGGGTTCAAAACGTGACTCGCATAGTAAATAACATGCAAAAGCTTCTCTTTCCGCTGCCCCAATACAGCCCCTACTGCGATGTCACTGGCGTCACACAGGATCTCAAACGGCAGCGACCAATCCGGCGCTATCACAATTGGTGCTGACACTCACTTATTTTTCAGGTTTTCGAAAGCGTCAGCACATTCCTTATCGAACACAAACGTCGTGTCCTTGACTAACAAGGACGTCAATGGTTTAGCTATCTTGGAGAAGTCTCTTATGAACCTGCGGTAGAACCCTGCATGACCCAAGAAGCTTCGGATACCTTTCTCGTTCACGGGTGGTGGTAACTTGGATATTACTTCCACTTTTGCTTGATCGACTTCGATCCCTTTGTGTGAGATTTTGTGACCTAGGACAATGCCCTCTCTTACCATGAAATGACATTTTTCCCAATTTAGGATCAAGTTACTTTCCTGACATCTCTGCAAAACAAGTGACAGGTTAGTTAAACAATCATCAAATGATGACCCAAAAACCGAAAAATCATCCATGAAGACTTCCATATGTTTCTCGAGCATATCCGCAAAAATAGAAGTCATGCATCTCTGAAATGTGGCTGGGGCATTACATAACCCGAATGGCATCCTCTTATAAGCAAAAACTTCGTACGGGCATGTGAAAGTTGTCTTCTCTTGATCCTCTGGCGCAACCGCGATTTGGTTGTATCCGGAGTATCCATCTAGAAAGCAATAGTAATCGTGACCAGCCAATCTTTCTAACATCTGATCAATAAAGGGCAACGAAAAGTGATCTTTTCTGGTGGCTAAATTAAGTCTCCTATAATCAATGCATACCCTCCAACCAGTGACTGTACGCGTAGGAATCAACTCATTCTTGTCATTAGTCACCACAGTTGTACCTCCTTTCTTGGGCACCACGTGAACAGGGCTCACCCATGAACTGTCTGATATAGGATAAATAAGTCCAGCATCCAATAATTTCACCACTTCCTTTCTTACGACTTCCTTCATAACGGGGTTCAGTCTTCGTTGGGGTTGCACAACCGGTTTGTGGTCCTTCTCCATAAGGATCTTGTGCATGCAAACTGTAGGACTTATACCCTTTAAGTCTTTGATTTTCCAACCAATAGTACTCTTAAATTTTTTAAGAACCCCAATCAGTTGTTTCTCTTGGACACTTTTCAAACTAGAGCTGATAATGGCGGGACACTTTTCCTCGGTGTCTAGAAAAACATATTTGAGATTTTCCGGCAGTTGTTTCAATTCCGAACCTTTAGGCTTTTCGTTATTACCTTCCAGCACTATAGGTTGTCGTAAGTCCTCCCATCGGTGTGGTCGGGATCCCCTTTGGAATGGTCGAGTGTCCAACATTTCAACTACCTCCCTGTCATTCTCATCTACTTCTTTATCTTCCTTAAAGATTGACATGCTTAGCACTCTCTCCAGGGGTAGTTGGGTCACACTCTCCAAATGTTCGCTCTCTACGACTTGTTCTAGCACTTGTATGTTACTACTAGTGCCACGATCCTGTTTATGCTTCATGGTATTACTAACATCAATTTTTAACTCCTCGTCATATACTTTCAAGGTCAGGGTGCCGCCTTCCATATCTATCATGACTCTCCCGGTTTCCAAGAATGGCCGGCCCAAAATTAACGGCATTTCTTCATCTTCCGGCATCTCTAGGATCACAAAATCAACCGGAAACACAAATTTATCTACCTTAACTAGTACATCTTGAACCACTCCATATGGCCGCTTAACTGAATGATCAGCAAACTGGAGGGTCATCCGAGTGTCTTGAACCGCACCCATATCCAGCTTTTTGTAGATGGACAAGGGCATGAGGTTAATACTTGCTCCCAAATCAATTAAAGCTCTGTTGAATGACCTATCGCCAATAGTGCATGGGATAGTAACAGCTCCACTGTCTTTCTTCTTGACCGGAATCTTCAGACCCTGCAAAATAGCGCTACAAGTTTCCGTTAGAATAACAGGTTCGGACTCACTAGTCCGCTTCTTAGCAATGATGTCCTTCATGAATTTTGCATAGGTGGGCATTTGTTCTAGTGCCTCCAACAACGGAATGTTCAGCTCCAACTTTTTAAACAGCTCCAGGAACTTCTCGAAATTCTTCTCTTGCTGTCCTTTCTTTTTATTTCTTGAGGGGTATGGCAGCTTGATCACCGGTTTCGGTTCTACCACTTTTTCTTTAGTTACCGGTACCGGTGTCACCACTTTTTCTTCCTCGACTATTTCATTTTCTTTAATTTCCAGCTCCACTTCAATCATCTGATCATTTAGTTCCGTTTCCTCTTCTCCTACTTCCTTGGATTTTCCACTTCTTGTTACTACCACCTTAATTTGGTGGTGATCCTTCAGATTTGGTACTGTGACACTTGGAAGTGTACCCGGCGCTTGTGAACTTGCTAGCTGTTGGGCAATTTGACTCATTTGTACTTCAAGATTCTTTATGGATGCTCCAGCATTCCTGAAGTTACTCCTTGTCTCTTCTTGAAATTGAGAACTTTGGGCGGCCATTTTCTCAATGGCCACTTCCCAATCAGCTTTTCGAGGCGCTTGTGGTTGATATTGAGGTTGGTATGGTGTCTGCTGGTACTACTGTGGCTGAGGTTGATACGGTTATTGGCCTTGAACAGGTTCTTATACATTTCCTTGTTGATCTTTCCATGAAAAGTTTGGGTGATTTTTCCAACCAGGATTATATGTGTTGGCGTAAGGAGTGTTCTGCCTCAACATATTAATTTGTTCCACTTGCTCTTGAGTTGCTACACAATGCATTGTAAAGTGTGGTCCACCGCATATTTCACAAGGTGCTGCTTGAACTGGCTCAACCTGTGCCACTACCTGAGTTTCAACATTCATTTTCTTTAACCTTCTCTCTACCTCAGCGGTGATCTGATCCTCCATTTTAACAACCTGGTCTGCCAGCTTCAGATCAATCTTACCTTCCGGTTGGTTAACCGTGCGATCATACAACTCAAGGTGCTCGTTAGCGGCGATTGCTTCTATGATCCTTCTGATACATGTGGCCGTTGAGAAGTTGGTTGAGCCACCGGCAGCAGTATCTATGAGCTGTTTCGTTTTGAGTTGTAATCCATTCACAAAGTTTTGCATCTGCTCAGTGGCGTCCATGTTATGAGTAGGACATGTTGTAAGACACCTCTTAAACCGCTTATATGCATCCCCTATAGATTCTCCTTCTTTTTGCTTGAAGTTGACAATGTCATATCTTTTTCGGATGAACACTGAGGCAGGGAAATACTCATTCAGGAACGCAGTTTCCATCTCTTGCCATGTTGTGATACTCCCAGCGGGAAGCGAGTAAAACCATTCTTCCGCATCATCAGTGCGTGTGAACGGGAACATAACTAATCTCTTGGCCTCTTCAGAATGTCCTTCTATTTTCAGCGAGGTGGTAGTTGTAAGGAATCTCTGAAGATGTTTATTTGCATCTTCGTTGATTCTTCCGGCGAACGGCTTGCTCTCCAACTGACGGATGGTGGAAGGGTGTAGCTGAAAATGCGCAACATTCACCGGTTGATTCACAATGGTCATCCAGTTTGGTTGAGCATTGGCCCATCCATAGTCTCCTAGCAGTCTTTCAGGCTGAGGTGGATTTCCAGCCATTTGAACAGTTTCGGGTGTTGTCTCTCTCTCTCTCTCTCTTCGGAGTCGCTCTGCACAGATATAATTTCCTCTATTTCTTCTAGTCTTTTAACTTTAGCTAATCTCCATCTTTCGTGTAATGCTCGTTCTGGTTCTGTATCAAAAGAATATTTAGCTGAGGCCTGACCTCGCATACACAATTAGACAAGCGTTAGATAATATAAGCGGATAAAAGTTATGCATTAAACAATAAAATTTTAGTCGCAGAGCAACAAAATTTCTTTTGGATTCTAAAAACAATGTTAATTTGGCAGTCCCCGGCAACGGTGCCAAAAACTTGATCGGGAAAATAGCAAGTGTACTATTTTTACCAATTGTAGTAATAAGGGAAAAGTCCCAAGTATCGATCTCGAGGACTGCGTAGTAATTAACAAAAATTTTAGGATTCAAATGAACAAAAGGTCTAGGGGTTTGTTTTGTAGCAGAGTAATATAACAAGTAAATAAGGACTTATGAATCAATCTAAGAACAGTGTTAGGGGAGTGGAGACGATGCGAGTAAAGACCCTGTATGATTATTCTGCTATACTAGTTATTAACCTTAATTTATCAGTTGGCCAATTTAGTTTTCTTAATTCCTTAATGAAAACCCTTTGATGATTTTCCTGTACACTAATTCCTCAGTGTCCATGAAAAGCATCAAGCAATAGTTCCGACCATAAAATACGTGATACGGGATATCCTCATTCCTAAGCAATATCAACCGTGATACTATTTTGCAAAAGTGTTAGGTTGACTTTCCAGACCTAAGCCTAAGCACAATTCGAATTCTACTTTCTAATATGAATACGATGAAGATTAATGCAAAATAAGATATGTAAAGGTAATAACATAGTTCTCATAGAATCATTAAACAAAAGTCATTACATCGCAACTTAGGACCACCCCCTAACAACTTGGGGTTTAGCTGCTCATGTTCTGTGTAAACATAAAAGCAATTAGAACTGAAAAGGAGAAGATCATTACAATGTAAGTTGAAATCCTTGGATCATTAATTGCTTCTGCTTTTGATCGATCCTCTGTTTCCAACCGAACTCCCCTCTCAGTTGTCAATCCTAATATCAGTTCAAAAGTCTCCCATCCTTTCTAAAATGTGCATCTTATATCTAAATTTAAATTACATCGCGAAATGTCTCAAATGCCCTTCGAAATAGGTCTGACAGCAAAAAATCAGAAAACATAAAAATTTCACTTTCAGTGGCCCTGACACGGGCCGTGTTGTGCAACACGGGTGGCCGTGTCAGGCTGCTGACTTCTTCAGGGTGTGTCTCATCTTCAAGGACTGCAACACGGGCCGTGTTGCATGACACGGGCACCCGTGTTGTAAGTCTGAGTCTTCTTTTCTTCTGCTTTGGTCTACCCGTGTCTGCCAACCGTGTCCTCCATGACACGGGTCGTGTTGTGCAACACGGGTACCCGTGTTGTAGCTCTGACTTCCCTTTTTCGACTTTTCTTTGCCTCCGAATGCGGTGCGATTGTCGTGCTCTCCATTCCTGCCAAAAACACACTAAAAGAAACCAAATCAAACGCACCAGCGGCAAAAGTAATATAAAATTAAAAATAAGACTCAAAGACACACAACTACGAGTAATGCAGATAATAACAACTAAAGCTTCGAAAAACAGATAAAAACATTGCGAAATTAACAACAAACAGCGTTTGAAAACACAATTGAAATCCACCGATCAACAGTCAACGGTGTCGTTATCATCTAAATATCTGTATGTTTTTATTGTAATTGAGAATTAGAAGCAAATGGTCCAAGAGTGTTTACTTTGTATCTGATTATCTATTCATAATTTCTCGATCAGTAGATTAATGAATTCATAAAGCATTCACTTTATCTGCATATCATAGTATGCATGTCATCATGCATAACGCCTAAAATGTCAGTCAGAATGAATTCTCGGGCATACAGACAGATCAATTGTCAAATGCGCGTAAAGTTAACAGATAAAAAAATTCGAAATCGAGCTTGAAGATGTTAATATCATTAATCTATGGCTTGCGTAGTTTAACACGATGTACTCATTTTATTTTTTTGACGACTTTTTAGTCACATTTTAATCAGTATGATCCTTTTTACTTGTCAAAATTTATTGCAAAATCTGGTCAAACGTTGTATTTTTCCGAAAGATTTATTTTGCGTTGATCATATTAATGCAATCGGTTTAATTTCGACTTTTTCCATTTTTAGTCATTTTATTTTAATCTTTTCGCCAAATTATTCAGAAAAATAAAATACATTTTCCATGTTTTAATTTTAATTTTATTATGTGTATTTAAAAAGATGTAAATTTTATTTGATTTAAATTGATTTAAATCAATTAAATCATCTAAAAAACGCATTTTAGATATTTTAAATTGATTGACAATGTGTGTTTAATTCTGTGTTTCTTTGAATTAATCTCAATAGTTAAATCAAGATTAACCAAAGGCCCTTATTAATGATCCATGTGCATTTTTGTTAAACAATCTAAAATAAAAAATAGCATTTAAATAAATATATTAATAATATAAAAATCAGAAAATTGAAAAATATCTCCTCCTTCTACTTAAAAGCTGACACGTGTCTCATTCTAGAAGAGAAAAAACAGTTTTTTATTAAAACCTTATCCAAACACAGCATGGCGTGAAAAACGGGGGGACGTCATCTTGAGACTGATTCACGTTTTTCATTTTTTTTTTCTAACAGAAAAATCTCTCTGAAAGAATAAAGAAAACCCTTTGCTTCTTTCCCCGCCGGGCAAAACCATTGCTTCTCCATTGCTCACCACCCTTCGAACTTTTATTCATCACCACCTACAAGCACACAAATACTCCCCATTGTCTCCCTACCTCATTTCCAGCTCCAATGCTTCCATCGCCCACACTACAACAACATTTCATCCATGAAAGTCGCGTCAACCACCACCAAACACTTCCATCTCAATTGTAACGATAACACTTTAATCATCTTCGCCCTTAACCTATTCAAACCGCCACCCATTCAATGGTCCCACGCGATTCTGATTTCATTCCCCAACTTTCAACATTGTTGCTCCCAACCGTCTTCTAAATCGTGAAAATTGAATCACACAACCATCACTACCTTGTCCAAAACCAGCATTCAAATCGAGTATTCTCCTGCTCTGATATGAAATTCACGACCTCTTCGACGATGCTGCAACAAGGATATGTTAGTGTGAAGTTACAGTGCAAAAGAAAGTTCTTCAACCAGTGAGCTTGATGGTGCTGAGACTGTGTAGTCGAAGGATAATGTTGCATTTCATCCCACTCGGTTTGCTGTGAGAGACTTGGTGCTTGATGAGAAAAAATCGCTACACCATTCCGCAGTAACAAGCTATTAACCGCATGTTGTCTTAGCAATTTTTCAAAACAAAGAAGCAAGGTGTACTGACTAATTGTTTGTTTGAAATCTCATATGTATGTATCATGTTTGACAGGTATACAAAATAAAAGGAGAGGCTCAACTTGTGGCCAACGAAGGCTTAGACTCGAGGATTCAATGAGAGGTAATCCTGCAACTAGCAATTTAAGCGCATACTTCTGTTTAGATTCTAGCAAGATTTGGATTCGGTTATGTGTCTTAGGGTTTAATCTCTCTATCTCTTTGTCTATACTGCATCTTAATAATGAATGTTAAGGTTATTTATTTCTCTATTTTGGTTTAAATTTTGTGTTGGACTTTATGTTGGTTGATTTTTGTAAATAAAATCATATTGTAATGTGTTGTTGCTTTATTCCATTGCGATAAATCGGAATTTTTAAATCACAGATTCAATAATCTTATGTCGTTATGCTGCTAAGATTTTGATACACCAATAGATATTTTCGCTGTGTTATGACCTTTGTGTATGACATTCAACTCAAGTAGTCATTATGCACAAACGGGCTTTGAGCAATTTGGTTCCGATCATTTTTGCAATCCATTTGTTGTTTATTTTTGTCTTCATTTTAATTAAACTAATATATTAACTAAATTTTGTGTAATTATTTAATTTTGATTAACTTAATTATTTGATTTAATAGAATAATTTTTATAATTAATCTTAATTACCCTAATTAATTGATTTAATTAAACTTTAATCGATTAATTTTGTTAATTAAAACTTGATCACTTCATTTTAGACCATTTTCAAAAAGAATAAAATGATTCTCGATTAAATGTCGAGCCAAATTTAACACCTTTGTAAGTCGATCGTTTTTAGCATCACCGTCAACCTCATATAGCTTACTCTTGGGTTGGCTTACAATGAGACCCTTTTTGTGCACGATCACTTATTTTCTTGTGTTTGTTTGATTGCACTTGCTTTAATTGTTTCATTATCTCATATTATCATTCGACAAAATGTATCCCCATTCCCATGACATGTAAATATTTACCATTTTCCTAACTCAAGAATGAAATTGAACCCAAAGCATCTCAATCCATACCCAACTTGTAAGTCGACCGTTTCATACATCGCCATCAACTTTAAACCAACACCAATTAGGTTCTTCCTTCAAATCATTTCAAATCCATACTACGCTTCGAATGCAAATTCAATCCTTGATCAACATCGAGTATTTTCATAAATACTTAAATGAAAAATAAGTATTATAAAGCCTTATATTCTCTTCTCGAATACTTAGATACGAGTAGCCTTACTCGGCCATTCAAGTATTCGTCGTTCATCAAAATACTTAACCTATACTTAAGCACTATTTCGTTAAAGATGAAAAGGAGGATGGTCTCGAGCCTTAGATTCTTCTCTTCAATTGTTTGAGTATGAGTAGCCTTACTCACTAGTCAAACAATTGTTATCTCTAAAAACTTGTAATCCGATTCACTTCAAACCTTTTCTTAAGTAAATTAAATCGAACCTTTTTTTAAAGACTTATTTGGAGAAAAAAAAGTAGTCTATAGCCTTCTATTCTCTCTCCTGAATGCTTGGATACGAGTAGCCTTACTCGTCCATTTGAGTACTCGTCATCCACTCAAAAACTCTAATTATATTAAATCCTTTCGCAAATAAGGATGAAAATGGAGATGGTCTCGAGCCTTCGATTCTTCTCCTTGAATATTTGAATACGAGTTTCCTTACTCGACCATCCGAGTAATCGTCATCCAAATAAAACATTCAACATATTAACTCAACTTCTCGCCCCATGCGACTAAAACGTTTTTAAAAATGAGTATGCTTTATCCATATCGACGTAGAGTGGACAAAGACTCTTGTCTCCAAAAGCGAGTAATAAGCGAAGCTTTAGCCACTCGATATGTCTAAAGGACCACTCCTTAAAAACAACCAACAAACCATAGATTCTCTAACTACGAAGCTCTGATTTCCTTATTGTACTATGAGGATACATAGGCACAAGATTGCGAGATCTTGGCGAGTACCCTAATAAAAAACCAACCATTTCCCTTTAGTAAATAAACCCTAGATAAAAACCTTTTGCGACCCCTTTCTTTTCCCTTTCACATTAGAAGAAAACAAATAACATAAGTTAACATTCAATCACAAATTATACTAAGAGGTTCCCGTTGAGTACAACAGACGTGAGGGGTGCTAATACCTTCTCCTTGTATAATCGACTCCCGAATCCGAATTTGGTTGTGATGACCATTTTCTCTTTCAAGGGTTTTATCGATATTTTCCCTTTCCTTTATTGGAATAAATAAAGTTTTATAGTGAATCTGTTCGAACTAATTTTCCATGATACATTTCCTGAAAGATCGTATTTTTCAAGGTACGACAGCTGAAGAGAATTGCTTCATGCAAGAGAGAGTCAAGCCTAACTTAGTTTGATTTGTGATGAATGTTAACTTTGCTTATTTGTCTTCCTCCTATTTGTTTTCTCTTATCTATTTGTTTGTTTATCTTTATGTTATTATTGTTTCTTATGTAGCTATTTGGGGCTTTATGATTATTGGTACTTTGTGAGATAGACTCTCTACCCGAGTCTAAGAAGAACCATATGATTAGGATGGTGGTTGTGTTGTAGAGGACCGCGAGGAGCCTTCCTCTTTGGGACGATATAAAGACTCCGCCTAGAGTAGATTCTCTTGGAGATGTTATTGTCCGACGAGCCTTTGTCACAACAATAATATTTTCAAGTTGGATCGTTGACTCTAGGGACCTTTAACCCGTTCCATCCATGGTGGTTATATAGTGTTAACCTACGAGACCTCAGAGTCATTGGGTTAATACGAAAACCTCAATCAGACGAGATCCCTTGTATGCATTACTATCTTATAGTAATATTTTCAACCTCGATTTATGACTCTGAGAACCTTTTAGAACCTTGGAGTTGATGGTTATGTAGTAGAGGCCCGCGAGGAGCCTTCCTCATTGGAACGATACAAAGACCTCACATAGAAGAGATAGTCTTGAGGTTATTATTGTTCGACGAGCCTTCTGTCGCATCGCTATGAATAGGGATCGGTAATGACAAAAGAGTCGCCACTGTTCGTTATTTATCCCAAAAGAGGGAGAGGAAACGATCAGAGAAAACCTGACGAAAACGGGAGAAGACAGGACATCGCAACCATGTCTCGGGTTCGGGAGTTGGTTACACAAAGGGAAGGTATGAGCACCCCTCACGTCCGTTGTACTCGATGGGATCCACGCTTGTTGTCTAGTCTATGGGTGAAATACAAACTATGTATGGCTGCTAAAGCTAAACGGAAAGAACTGACTCGATAGAGCATCGTCGCTCTATGCCTACGTTTCCCCTCGTGCAATGGGGAAGTCAGAGTCAACGTAGTTCGGGAAACTACGGGGGGAATTGCTCACTAAGACATCGCTGTCTCGTGCCTACGTATTCTCATCTGGTATGAGAAATCAGAGCAGACGTAGTTCGGGCCAACTACGGGTAAACAGGGTGTTCTCAATCGCAGGGGACGGGAGAAAAGGGTAGACGATACTAGCGCACACATTCTAGCAGTTAGGTGTATTGTTACTCGACCATTGGAGACTTAGGCGTTACCTGTTTGCGGTAGAACGAACGTATTATGTCATTGGTTTAAAGGTACGGGGAACCTAAGGGGTTTAGAGCTACAGGATAGCCTCGATTGCACGGGGACAAGAGAAAGGGAAGTTAGTCGTTAGCGGGAAAAGTCTCGATCGCACTAGGGCGAGAGAAAAGAGAAGTTAGTTGTTAGTGTGCTCGCCAAGATATCGCGTCTTGTGCCTACATATTCTTGTCTGGTATGAGAAATCAGAGTAGTTGTAGTTCAGCCAACTACGGAAAAACGGTCTCGATTTCACGGGGGCAAGAGAAGGGATCTCAATCGCCAAGATGCGAGAGAAAAGAGGTCGGAACAGGACGCACACGCTAAGTCCTAAGACGTAGGAGCGAATGCGTCGCCTATTGTCCAAAGGACATACGCTAAACACTCTAGACTAGTGAGAGGAAGCCCCCCACTCATCATTTCCCATGTATCTAATGCTACAGCTCACAATACTCGGCGGTTGAATAAAAGAAATGAAATAAAAACAATGTTACCGAACAGAGTGGTTCCGTTGACCCTTGACTTTGCGTGCTAGCTTCTTTTCCAAGCTCTCCTCTTTTGATCCTTGATGATGATGTTTCGAATCGAATCGGGATCAATGTGACGCTAAACCATCGTAGCTCGACTTATAAGAGAAGGCAAACATTAAGAGGTCGCATATTGATTTCTGTGTCAAAGACAAGATAGAGAAATGATATTGAGAATCATTCTCCAATTGAATTGTGTCACACGGGCCAAAATAGAAGAAAGTCGAAATAAAATCAGAAGGAGAAGAGAAATGAGGAGAGAAAAGTGGTCTCGGATCCTAGATTATCCATCAACAATTCGATTAATAACGGTTTACGGAAGTGTCATCATCGACCAAAACACAATCAAAATGAGAAGAAAAGCCCAATAACAAATGGGAAGAAGAATTCATTTTTAAATTGAAAATTAACTTCTAATAGAAAAATAAAAGGAAATTGAATATGAAAATAGAATATAAAATTCTATGTAAAATATATGTATATAATATTCTAAGAAAATAATACCATGATTTTCTAAAAGAAAAATAGTAAAATCAAAAAGTGTTTACAAAAGAAAATACTCAAAAAGTGTTTACAAAAATAAAACCAAAAAGAAAATGGAAACAGAGGGGTACATCAGTCCAGCAGGGGGTACAGAAGCAAGGGCTAGGCCCAAATCCATAATCAGAACCCAAATAGAGGGGGTGTAAAGAGAAATATGGGGGTATGAGTCTGAAAGAAACAGTTGGGCCAAAGCCCACTAACCCAATTGGAGGTGTCCACGAGCCTCACCGTCTTCCTCATTTCACCTTGGCCAAAACGAACCCTAACTCTTCTTCAACGTCTAACTCCGCCGCCGCTCTTAACCTCGTCCAACTGTAACAAAACTTTCTCCCTCTCAGCTTAGTTTCATTTTTTTCAAACATCATCATCACCTACAAAATGAACATGAACAAACAAAACTAGTAAAATCACAACAATCCATGATTCTCCCGATTTGTGTTGAGTGTCGTATGAATATATGTAAGCTCCGTTAGAGGTTTGACGTTGATTGAAGCTTCGGTTGCAGATCTATAAAGTTGAAGGTGAATCTTGTTGAAGTTGGAATCTGGAGAAATTTGGAGGTAGAAGTTTAACGGAGGGTTTGCATGTTAAAGATCTGGTTCTGTGTTCGATCCGAGTTTGCTCTCACTCATCTTCTAGATTGGGTTTGAAGGTCCAGATCTAAAGTTTGCGAAGCTTTATTTTTGTAGAGGTGATTAAAGATGTATCGGTGGAAGATGATGTCAGATTAGTCGTTGTATATTGATCCGATATCGTGATTGTGGAATCTAGACGTGATGAAGAAGTTTGTAATGGAGATCGTAACGGTTGATAGATCTGTGGTGAAGGTTTATAGTTTGGATCTGGAAAAACGCATGAAGATATGAAGGTAGATCTAGGTTTAGATGAATTTTCTGGAAAAATGGATGAAGGTTGATGAAGATCGTATGAATGTTTGAAGGAATTCTGGAAAAACTGATGAATGTGTGATGAACATGATGAACATTCCGGCGAGATGATAAACACAGATGAATTTTCCGGTGATATTTGAAGGAATATTGAAGTTTCCAGAAAATTAGTTTGAACGTGATGAATGTTGTTGGAAACAACGGATGAAGATATGATAAACACGGATGAACGCGTATGAGTTTTCCGGCGAGTTCATCACCTTTTTGGCGAAGGGATAGTGAGTGTTGATTTTTTCGGTAAGGTTACTCTAGGATTTTTTGGGGCAACGTGTCAGCCACCTGGAGAGAGAGAGAGAGTGAACCTGCTATTTATTGTCTGACACATGGCCTGCTAAATCTGCATGATTAGGACTGATCCAAATAATTAATTAAACTGACTACAATTAATGAAATGCTGAACAATTAATAATAAAGTTGACTTAAAATCTAACTAAAATTGATTAAAGCTAAAGCAGGTTTGATATTAAAAGCTGACCTAGCTAATTCTAAATGCTGACAAATAAACTAACTAAAAAAACAATTAATTAAAGTGACCTAATTAAAATCTATCTAAAATTCAAACCAAATTCAATCTAGATTAATGAACTCTAATAAAAATCTAAAGGAATTAGGGCTGGCAATGAACCAAACCAACTCGAAGATAGTTCGGAATTCGACTCGACAATTAAATCGTTGAACTAGGTTCATGAACCAAATGAGTTGAGTATGAGCGAAAAATTAAGTTCGTTAACTAAATGAGCTGAACTTGAACTATACATAGTTCGACTCGTTAGGTTCATGAGTCAACTCGATTACATATGAAAAGAATTATACTGTCTTTAAGATTAGGTTTAAGTATTTACTTCAAATCTTAGACAAATTTAATCTTCAATTTAGTAGTTTTTGAATTAGACTCTCAAATGTATCTCTTGAAAGTTGTGTAGGTTTTGAATTAGTAGATTTCAAAGATAAAGTTAAATTTCAATATGATAACTTTTATTTTATTTTAATATTTTGTTTAAAATATATATATTTATTTAAAATGTCAAATATACTAAAAAATATATATATTTAAAAAAATAGTTTTTAAGTTCGTGAACCATGTGAGCTGAACCTAATGAGATGAACCTAACGAGTCGAACCGAACTGTTCGTGAACTTATAATGAGTCGAGTTTGAGCTTAAAAAAAAGTTCGTGTCAAACTCGAACTCGAACTCGAATTCGAACAATTCTTAACGAGTCGAGCCGAGCTAAGGTGAGTTCGACTCGACTCGACTCATTTCCAGCCCTAAAAGGAATTAATCTAAACTATTCTAGAATAACAACCTAATATTCTAAAAAACAATTAATATTCTAATAAACTCTAAAAATAGCAAAAGCTATTTAAAATCTATTAAAAAAATCTAATAATATTCTAAACAAGAAAATAAAGGATAACAGTCTATTTAAAATCTAATTTCTACGCCAAAATTAACGAAATAAATTCTAGAAAATTAAATTGGTGAATATAAAATGCGAGAATGCAGCGAAATAAACGGTAAAAAGGCGGACACCAAAATATCCCCCAAAATAACAACATAGACTGAATCACCGGGAAGAGCACAAATTCCACAATAAAATTCCTTATCTGAACTGGTTTAAATCGCCTGAAACGCAAGCAAAGGGGCTGTAATCCCGATAAAATCAATCCGGCTGAAAAAAATGCACAGTATGCGGTATGCAGATGCAAATGCAAATGAAACAGAACATAAGCTAAATTGCTAGAAACGGTTGGTCAAATTTTGGGGTACAACACCTTCGTCACGACGATGACATTTTAAAGAAGGATCTATGACTCTAGGAACCAACCAATCTTAGAGCCTACCCACGGGGTTCCTTTAATCAAAGATACTAGTTATTTACCCGTTATTCTGACTGACTTGAGAACACGGTGAACCTGTGATCCTGAGCATTACATTGTGTAACAGTCCAATTTTTAATAATTAATTATTTGTACTAATTAATTGATTTATGTGATTTATGTGATTTATTTGATTTAAATGAATTATTTGATTTATTTAATTTATATGAGTTAATTGATTTAATTGATTTAATCTAAATATGTGATATATTGAATTAATTAAACTAATTGATTTATTCTATTTTGATAGAATAGTGTGGAATTACTAGATTGATTAGTTGGGCCTAGTGATGGGTGTGTGAATAGAAAGTGAGAGGAGTTGGGTAAAGCCCACTAGGAATGGTTAAAGAGTTAGGGTTTTAGAGGAGAGTTGGTAAGAGGAGAAAAAGAGAATAGAGAATGGAAGAAGAGAAGAAGAGAAAGAGGCAAGAGGAAAAGAAGAAGGAGATGGAGAAACTCAGATTTCAAGCATTCAAGTAATCAAGATTCTTCTCCATAACAAACCTAAGGTAAGGGTGGGCATTCTCTCATTATTGGGATTGTGGGATAATGATTAATGGGTAGAAGATGTTTAGGGAAAACCCTAATTTGGAATTGTGTTTTAATGGTTAATAAGTAGGAGTTTATGTAGGAAAAACCCATATATCTCCCATGATTTGAGTGAATTTTTTATTGTTAAGAATGCCATAACATGGAGGAATTGATTATGGTAGCAAAGAGGGGAATAGTTGGTGAAAACACACTTTTCTGCACAATTTTTCGTAAACACACAGTGAGCAATCGATTGCACTAAGATGTCAATCGATTACATACTGAGAAAAGCTGCTGGAAGCTGAATTTTTAGCTGAGCAATCGATTGCACCTAGATGTCAATCGATTGCACAGCAAACCAGTAGCTAAAATGCTGAAATTTTTAAAGGAGCAATCGATTGCACTAAGGTGTCAATTGATTGCACCATAAAACAGTAGCTAAAGTGATGAAATTTTCAAAGGACCAATCGATTGCACCCTAACTCCAATCGATTGCACTAGATGAAACTTAGAAAAATCATGTTTTTAGAGGGTTGATTACATAGAGTCTTTGGTTAATTAAATCTTAACAAAACATGGATCAATTGAGACAATTTATTGATTATTTACTAGATTATTGATTGATTATAAACCTTTGGTTGGTTATTGAAATATCAATTGTCGTTTAACAAGTTAATTGTGTATTGAATATTGAATTCATTTACTAGTGATGGATTGATTGTTCTTTGTGTAATCATTGAACTGTGTTGTGGATTGTGATTGAATCTAATTGATTCTTGTGCATTACTTGATACATGTAATGATGATGTTGAAAGTGTGAATACTTTGGTGATTATGAAATGTGTTGTGTGTGCAATCATGTTACAATTCTTGTGTGATGAATTATTTGAGAATGCATGGGATTAAGATGCGAGAACGGTCTTAAGTGCATTTGGTTGTTAATTGCATACACATCATTTGTTGTTAAGAGGCAATGCTTGCTAGTTTCGTGAAGACTAGTGACTTGTCCCAAACCTAGAAGGGTGGGTTTGAAAGCCTAGAAGACGGGCTTTTGTTTGTTATTGGTCTAGAGGACGGACCCGGTTTAAATGTAAAAACTGAAAAATAATAACAAGTGTTGGTACCACATGGCATAAGTTGCATTGAGTTGCATCGAGTCACATGGCATATATAACTGTTGTATGAAAGTATGCATATGTGTATGACTTGTTGAATTGGGAGTTGTGAATATATAACTGTTGTATAAAAGTATGCATATGTGTATGACTTGTTGAATTGGGAGTTGTGAATATATGATTATTATATGCAAGTATGTACATGTGTATGACTTATTGGATTGAGATTTGTGAATGTACGGTTGTTGAATGATATTGGTTGATGAAAATTGAAGTGTGAGAATATTGGTGTTTGTCCTGACATGCTTTACATTATTTATTATCTTATGATTTCAATATTGATGAGAATTCTCACCCTTCTGCTGGAATGATGTCCTATCTGACATCGTGCAGGTATCAAGAGTAGAGCTACTCGCAGTTGCATGGTCGATGTTAGTGTAGCTATTTAGTATTTTAGTTATGTTGGGTCGAGTCATGCTCTGGTCATGTAACATTGGGATCGTTTGGTTTATGTTCTAGAGATACTTTATGTACTCTACGCTATGTTTTTATATTTACCGAAATATTAGGATGTTGGCCTTAGTGCCTAAGTAAGGTTGAATTATGTAATGAACATGAATGTTTCCTTTATGAGAACTATGATATAAAATGAATCTGCTGCTACATGCGAAGTGAAATTTTGAAAAGCATGATTATTTATTAAAGTGTTAATGAGCATGACAGGTGTTTTTGATGTTTTGAAAATTATGTGTGACACTCTTGTGTGAATGCATGATGATTTACTCTGATTATTTATATATATTCTGCGGGGTTTAGAAGGGTGTTACATTAGTGGTATCAGAGCAGGTCGGTCCATCTGGCCAGGCTGTCTAATGTTGTTTGTTCCCTTGTATGCGACATGTGTATGAAAACACTGTCGGTACACGTTTGTTTTTCTAACCTTTGTCTTCAGGAGTGGGATTGAAATAAGTGGGGGAGAAAGTTGTACTTCTCCAAGATGCTTCAAGTGTGGAGTGGTGGCTCAGTATGTCGTTGAACGCTATTATAGTTTGGTTAAGATGGTTTATGCCCCATTATGATTGTCGGCTGTCTATTGACAAATTGAGGAACTGATCACCCTTAATCTCTTGTTGGTAGTAGACAGGATCATGTTGGATGGAATAAACGCGTCTTGCAAGCTTAGATGGTGTCTGTAGTGAATTGTTTAGAGTTAAGCCAAGTTCTTACAGATTGTTTTAATGAGTTGGTGCAAGATAGTGCGAAGGTGTTTATGTTGGTGGCAACTTTGAGTGTTAATGAAAATGGTGAAGTTAGTGGTTGCCAATTGTTCGTGATTTTCTGGAAGTTTTTCCTGATGAAATAAGTGATTTACCGCTGGAACGAGAAGTGGAGTTTGTGATCGACTTAGTCCCTGGAACTAGTCTGATATCGATGGCTCCATATCGTATGTTTACATCGGAATTGAAAGAGTTGAAGAGTCAAATTGAATATTTTCTTGAGAAGAGGTTTATTCGTCTGACTATGTCGTCGTAAGGAGCACTGGTTTTATTGGTTAAGAAGAGAGAAGGTTCTATGAGACTTTGTATGGACTATAGACAACTGAACAATGTGACTATTAAGAATAAGTATCCACTTTCGAGGATTGATGATTTGATGGATCAGTTGATTGGTGCGAGTGTCTTTAGTAAGATAGATCTGAGATCTGGGTATCATCAGATTCGTGTGAAGGCTGAAGATATTCAGAAGACTGCTTTTAGAATGAGGTATGGATATTATGAGTATTCTGTGATGCCATTTGGTGTGACTAATGCACCAGGTGTATTTATGGAGTACATGAATAGGATTTTCCATTCTTATTTGGACAAATTTGTGGTGGTGTTCATTAACGATATTTTGATCTATTCAAAGAGTGAAGAAGAACATGTCGAGCATTTGAGGATTGTGTTATCTGTGTTAAAAGAGAAGCAGTTATATGCTAAACTTTCTAAGTGTGAGTTTTGGTTGAAGGAAATGAGTTTCCTTGGTCATGTGATTTCGAGTAGAGGTATTGCGGTTGACCTGTCGAAAGTTGAAGCGGTATCGCAACGGGATACTCCGAAATCAGTTTTTAAGATTAGAAGTTTTCTTGGTTTGGCAGGTTATTATCGGAAATTTATTGAAGGATTTTCCAAGTTATCGTTACCGTTAACGCAGTTGACTAGGAAGGGTCAAACTTTTGTTTTGGATGCAAAGTGTGAAGAAAGTTTTCAAGAGCTTAAGAGGAGATTGACGACTGTCATACCCCAAATTTGTCCTACCCTGTATATAACTTGCATTTGTATATCCTCTCATCAACTGTTGTCTGGAAAATCAAAATATATATATATATATATATATATATATATATATATATATATATATATATGCTGCTTCAATCATGAGGTTGAATTGAACTGAATCAAGTTCCATCTGAAGTTCATCAAGTCAAGAGTGTCTGCGATTGTCAACATATGGGTTAGATTATCAGGTTTGTGCTAAGTTCAAAAGGTTTTATAAATCATGCTTCTCTAATTGGCAAGGCCTCGTCGTGATTTAATTGTCGTGGCAGTGGGGAGTGAGTATTTCAATCTATGCAGCAGAACCCGTATAAATGCAAATCACTACCAGAACAGAATGGGAGGCGAAAGAGCTTAACGAAAATGAAAAATTCGAGAAGCTGCAAAATTAAATTTAAGGCACTGGGAGCAGGTAAATGAGCGAAGGTATGCACTGGATTTAGTTTGTGATACAATGTCCGCCGAGTTGAGAGTTGTTAGGCAGGATAAGTATGGATGGATTCTGCATGCTGAGAGTGAGTGGCAATGCCATCTTCAGCAACTTGTGCATGAACGAGGGATATTCTCACTAAGTAAATCCTCTTTGTCCGAAAAGCCTGAATGGCAGCTTTGTCCGAGTGAAGGTCCGTATCGAATGCGAAAAAACTTGAATGCTGTAAGTTTAAAATTGACACCATACAAAATATTCTTGATGGACAATTTGAATTAGAGATACCAGAGTTGTCGAAAGGAAAAGTTGACCATGGTCCTGGTGCATCCGATTCAAAACCTTATTTTTCACTGTTGACTGATGGTGCCAAACAAAATAGTTCTGACAGTGAGCTGTTTGAACCTCTCTTTGAAGATACGTGGATAGTGTTAAAGATACAGTTTCTGAGAAGATTGAGTGGAATGAAGACAAAGCTAGTAGCATGAAATGCAAGTCTGCATTCTGCACTTGAGCATGGTGCTAAGTCTAGTACAATGTCATTCCAATAGGAGAAAGCACACAAGGAAGATCTGATATGGGATCTCCAAGACAATCTTTTTCTGTGAAAGTTGATGATCTTAAAATTGCCGGTGATAGGTCTGATAAAGAACTGCATGATAACGTTGAATACTTAATCAGACCTTTTCTGGAACCTTCGGAGAAAATAAGAGTTAAATATAACTGCGAACGAGTTATAGGTCTCGACAAACATGATGGTATATTCCTGATAGGCTGCCGAGGAATCAGTCAATGTGTTCTATCATTATACATATGAGAGGAATGTAGACATAGACTCAGTTACAGATCCGGCCATAAAACATCCATTTTAGCACAAATTAATCATTTTGGGCAGACATCAAAACAACTGTTTCTCAAAGCGCACGTGAAAAGGAAAATTGAGAGAGAACTTCCTCCTCATTCCCTTAAACATTCCAGTCATCTTGTTCCGCTTGAGATCCGCAAAAGTTCTTCACCTATCACTCAAATCGTCGCTCTCGATGATAAAATTCTCATAGCAGGAACCAATAATTTACTTAAACCAAGAACATATACCAAATATGTTGCTTGGGGTTTCCCTGATTGTAGCCTTAGATTTTTGAGCTATGAACAAGATAGACTTCCCTGCAACTTCTCAAACACAGCATATACAACCATAGATGTCGGAAACAAACTGCAATAACTTCCCACAACCTTGAACAATTCGCAACCACAATCTTTGTCTTCGAAACCACTTTGCAGCAACAAGGTAGAACACATCACCCATTGATTCTTCAAAACTTTTGTTGAGTTCTTGAACATCAATAGCAGCATGTCGTTCGTGTTAAAACGTGTGATGGAGGAAGGTCTTGAACGATAGCAATATCATATCTTCAATCCAAACTTCAGATGATAACAGCAACCACAGCTATGTTATAGTTGTTATTCACTGTTGAGTGAAAACAGAAGCAGAAAGAGTTTGTTTCATCCGTTTGATATAGAATGTAACGATTTGGAGAGGCGTGAAGTGGTGCGAGATTGATTACCTATAGGAAGTCCACGCGTTTGAGGATGCTGCAGCACGTTTTATTATGTTCACATTAGAGGCACTTATTTCTCATTCTCATAGCCCACAGAGCAGCTCATCTCACTCGCATTGTTTAAATACCTCGTAATCATCCATCGGTTTTGTTAACATCAAATTCTCGGTTTTGGCTTGCTCATTGATCCTGGCTTATTAGTGCGCAATGAAATACCGCGTACAACAACAACTCGTGTTCAACCTCTTCAATTGACGACGCTGAAACTTAGTTTCATTTCCTTCCAACAGCAACGGTAGCGGTTCGCTATGGGATGTAAGAGCTAATCATATAGTTGAAGCACTTGAGATCAAGTCACTTAGGACTAATACTGAAGTCAGTCAGTGTGGTCGTTATATTACAACAACCGATGATTCCATTTTCAAGTTTTAGGATGCAAGTCACTATGGGTTGGTGAAAGAGCGAATTCGGTAGTGGTTATCATAAATTCATGGATGCCTTCTAGCTCCATCAACTCGCGGCAACAATGACTCGGCAATCCAGTGGCATAATGTATTCCTATATGGTTGATACTGTGAGTTCATTGTATGACTTCTTGAAGTTGGGGTTAAACACTAATCCTATTTATCAAAGTGGATTGAAGAGTAGTCGGTTTAAACTTGTCGATGCTCGTAGTGTATGCTTGTCGGACTGTCTCAGTCCTTCTGAAAAGTCATTACTTGAAGCATCGAATGTGCCTTTAACGCATTGGCAGTAGTTGGATGGAGTTAACATCAATGAAGATACTATCATTGATAAATCCATTCACAGGTTCAGCCGCGACTTTCTTTATTCAGCGTCAAAAAAAAAACATTGATTCAACGATTTTGACATCAACAAACCGTGCATACAACGTCAAACAGCTCAACGTTTCAGCGATACAACTACAGCACACAATGACAGTTCGAGCTCATTACGAAAATGGCTTGTCTTGAAGCCTGTTTGGTAGCGGCTGTATCTGCACCAAAATCCTACCAGATCAATAACCTACACTCACCATAAGAAATGTGTAAAAGTGTACCAGCAGTGAGTCTGCAGAATAGGACAAACCCTGTTACCACAACCCATATCCCACACCAGACCGGACCTGCTTCTATTAGTACAACCATAATTAAAAACTTGTGGACTGTGACCTGCTGCTCCCTGTTGTCAACTCTGCACAACCTGCTGTCACTGCTTCAAAAAAACACCCAAAACACACAATGCCAAATTGATGTAACCACAAACCTACACAATGGACAGAGGATATGCAAAAATGACAATTTTGGAGCCCAACAAATTGACAACCTTGTGAGACTTTGAAAAGGGAGAGCAGAGAAAAAACCTCAAAAATTTGGATAAAAATACCCGATAATCTTCAGCCAAGAAAAAAAAGGCTGAGTCTTCTCCCTTTTCTCAAGATTCTCAAGAGATCCTCTTGAACCCTTTCAAAAAAAAAAACAAAAAAAAACTCCCCCTCTAACAACTCAACCCTCATCAGAAAAATCCAACTTTACCAATTTCATCCTCATTTTTTCTCCCATTCTTGCAGTAACACTAACCTTCGTTTCATTTCCCCCACCTCTGGACACCATTTTCGAACAGCTCATACCACCATCTCATCATTTCCGTTTTAGCTCACTTTTCATAACATCAAACACTCACAGCTCATACCGTATCAACTTCAACACAAAATACCCCAAATCCAACTCAACCTCCACCTTCATCATAACTCACTGTGAACTTTGCAACAACCATCCAAACCATCACAGTACTTTCATCGAACATGTGGTGAGCGAGATTGTAGACCATCAAAAATCAAGCCGCCGTTGTTCCAATAACCAACCATCCACCGCCGCACCGTCAAAAGAACACAGAGACGGAAGTGAAGGAGAAGAGTGAGAAGTCGAAACCGAGCCCGAGAATTAGGGAGTTTCGAATCTGAGGTAGTTTGACTTTTATTCGTTGCGTTTTCTTGCTTGCAATTTTGTTTTGATTCTGGTGGTGTTGGAATCTGAGTGTGTTGCTTGCAAGTGCATCGTTTGTGTTCTAATATCTCCAACGTATTCGTGTTTGTTTTTTGTTTGGTCATCAAAATCTATTAACTTTGTTTTCTATTTTTATTATTTTATTGAATCTCAAATAAAAGTTTTAGAGTTTTATAACTCTATTTTGGTAAATTTAAGTTTTATAGCTGTATAAATATTCTTCTAGTATATTGTAAATATTTTAATATTTATTTGTAAATACTGTGTATATATATTACTTTAAGTTTTCTTATATAATCTTTAGAAATACTTTACATATTTAATTTTCTATTTATATTTTTTTTTAAGTTTTAGAATCTTATCATATTTCTTTTAAGAGTTTTCTTATATATATTTAGAATGACATTTCTCTTTTTTTGTTTTGTTAGAGCTTTGTAAAATATATTGTAGTTTTAAAAAATTTATTTCCTCGTAAAAGTTGGATCTCATCTCTTATTGGACATCCCGTTCCACTTTTTGGCCGATGACGAAAGTTCCATAAATCGATTGCTAAGTCGATATATTGATAAGTATCGTTGGATCTGAGGCCACCTCCTTTCTCTCTTCATTTCTTGTCACGATTTGATTCATTAACGCTATCAAACCATCTTCAATAAAGGAATCGAGTTATATTCGTTTTGAATTGAAAAAAGAGGATTAAGTGTAGACTTTCTCCCTCTCCGAGTGTCGAGATGCTCACTGTAGTGTGGGTGGTTTTGACACTCGTCTTTCAATGCGAAGACGCTCGTATTCTTCGCACTCATCCATATCCTTCTCTCCTAAAACCTCGGCTTCGCACCGAGTACATTTTCAAACCATTTTTCTCCTAAAACCTCGGCCCGCGCCGAATGCATTTTCAAAATCCCTTTCAATAAAGAATCAACTTCTCTTTGTATTGAACGAAAAGAGGGGATTAAGTGTAGACTTTCTTCCTCTCCGAGTGTCGAGATACTCACTGTAGCGTGGGTGGTTTAGACACTCGTCTTTCAAAAAAAGACGCAACTCCTTCCACCACCTCTCCTTTCAAACTTCCTTCCGCAACCTTTCTCACCTAAAACCTCGGTCCCGTACTGAGTGCATTTTCAACTCCTTTTAACAAAACTTGAATGGTCGTGGAGTGGTTAGGCGTAGGCCTTCTTCTATCCCGAGTGCTGACATTTACCGTAGGGTTTACAGTCGCAAAAGCACTTACCATTCAAAACAAAAAACATATTTAATAAGAGAACGAAGTTCTCTTTGCATTGAATTAAAGAGAGATGATTAAGTGTAGTCTTCTTCCTCTCCGAGTGTTGGGATGCTCACTGTAGTGGGGGTGGTCTCGACACTCGTCTTTCAATACGAAGACGCTACGTTCTCCATACCATTTTCATAACACAAACTTTGAGATAACAAATTGGGTACTACCCGTAGGGGTTACTATCCGAGAACTTATCTCACCCTTAAAAACAATTCAACCAATCAAATGTGACTTCTTGCCTCGCATGGCAAAAACCGACCTTTCAAAAAGGATATGTTACGTCCGTTCTACCGCAAACAGGTAACGCCTAAGTCTCCTCACATGCGAGCAACAATACACCTAAACTGCTAGAATGCGCACGATAACATCATCCACAAAACACCCCGCTTTCACGTAAACCGTAGGCCGAACTACGACTGCTCTGATTCTTTACTTCGTTCAATTAAAGATACGTAGGCACAAGGGCCACAATCCTTGCCGAGCATATTCCCCCCATATTTGTGGTTCCCCGAACTACGTCGACTCTGACTTTCTCACATCTATTGAGAATACGTAGGCCTAGGACCGCGAAGTCCTATCGAGTCTGTTCTTTCTCTTCTTCCCCCTGTTATCTCTCTTTCCTGTTTTCAACCCTCTTTCTTTACCCCGTGGAACACTTTTATAGCATAATATTTAAGCAGATATAATCACACATCGACAAACAAAAGGTTCCCATCGATTACGATGGATGCGAGGGGTGCTAATACCTTCCCCTCGCATAACCGGCTTCCGAACCCGTTCTTGGTCGCGAGACCATCTTATCCATTTCTTTCTTAAGGTTTTCTCGATATTTTCCTTTCCCCTCATGGGATAAATAAAGTTCGATGGCGACTCTTCTGTCTATCTTTTTCGCCTCCCCGTCGTTGCACGATGCATTTTTCGAGTAGCGACAGCTGGCGACTCTGCTGGGGACTCCTAGCAAGCCAAGCCTATTTTGTTTGTCGTGTTTGTGTTTTTATTTGTTTTATTTATTTATGATTTATTCTCTAACTGTTGGGTTTATTTGGATGGTTTGTAAGGATAAAAGCTTTCTACCTGAGCTTTCGAGTATATACTAAGATAGGAGGTGGGTTCTTTCTGATTTGCGAGACTTAGGACTCGTTGAGTTGGATCGAATTCCACCGCTCAGATGAGACCCCGTTGGAATGATTATGTCTTACGTATAGTCGTAATGACGTCTTTATTTCCGACGTGGGAGTCCGTGATTCTTAGGACCTTTGTAGAACCTTATTCCAAAGGTTGCTAAGACATGACTCTGTGTTCATCCTTTGAAGGGATTACCGTCTTACGAGTAGTCGTTATGATGGAAAACTTTTGAGGGCTAGTGCATGGGACTTTGTTTAAAAGCCTTTGGGATGCCCCCTTTAAACCAATAGACAACCCACCCGATGGGAGAGATATTTTTTATGTTGTTTTGCAGGACCAGTAATCTTGATCTCGCTTTGTGTTCTTTATCATGTGCATTCATAAAACATTGCATTGCATATCATTTCTCGCATATCAAGGGACTTAAGAGACTGTGATTATCTCAGGTATTGGTGAATACAATGACTGACCAAAGAAAGAGAAGCACAAATTCCATCAAGTTCAGAGAACCAAAGTTGGAACTAATTCAAGACATTCTGATTGACGTACCAAAGGCTATCAAGATCAACTTTCAGGGGAGGTATGGGAAATTGCTTGATCTCCTCCATTATAGGGTCGATACTTGGGCTTTGTTCGCTATGGCTCAGTTCTATGATGCACCTCTCAGATTTTTCACTTTTCAAAACTATCAGTTGGCCCCTACTCTTGAGGAATATTCTCACATTTTGAACATCAAGATTAAGGATCAACCTATATACACAGGCTTGGAAGAAGAACCAAAACCTCCTGCCATTGCTCTTACTCTACGTATGACCAAAGAGGAAGTCAAATAGGGTCTAACCAGTAAAGGGGGTGTTCAGGGTTTTCCATTGAAATTTCTGCTAGAAAAGGCTGCTCAATACAAGGTTGATGAAGATTGGGAAAAGTTCGGAATAAGCGTTGCTCTAATGATTTATGGGATTGTCCTCTTTCCAAATGTGGACAATTTCATAGACATCACTGCCATCGTTCTTTTCATGCAGAAGAATCCCATCCCTACACTCCTTGCCGATGTCTATCACTCTATTCATTGGAGGAGTGAAAAGAAGGCGGGAATGATCCAATGCTGCTCTCACCTACTATACAAGTGGTATGCTTCTCATTTGCCCAAGAAAGGGCTGTTCATGGAAAACAAGAAGGAATTAAAATGGTCTCAGCGCATCATGTCTCTGGAAGCTAGTGATATTGCTTGGTACTCTCTTGAGTACTATGATGTGGAAATCATTTTTAGTTGTGTAGAATTCAGTAATGTACCCTTGATCGGTAGGGCCGGTTGTATTAACTATAACCCAGTCATGGCATTACGTCAGTTGGGCTATGCTATGGAGGGCGAGCCCGAAGCAGAGAAGGTTCAAAGTTTCTTTTTGCTAGCCACATCAGAGGACCCTGCGTTTGTCAGGAAGATTGCTAAGGCTTGGGGCAAGATTCATACAAAGGGGAGGAGGGAGTTAAAAGCGAAGAATTGTGTGGCAAAGGAGCCATACAACAGGTGGTTACTATCTAGAGTAGCTGAAAGTTCGTTACCATTTCCCTTAGAGCCCTCTATGCGAGAAGCACCTCCTGCTCCCACTCATGTATCCATAGAAGAATATGAAAAACTGAAGCTAATAGTGGAGAGATTGACTAAGGAGAACCAGGACCTTCAGAATGAAGTCCACCAAGCAAATGTGGAGAGCGGTCAGTACAAAAGAAAGGTGGAGTTTGAACAGGATCAAGCAGCTGAGAGTAGCAAGAAGCTAAAATTAGAAACGGATCTGAGAGTCAGGTACCAGCAGGGTTACGAAGGGGCTGATGCATCATTAACAACTCTCCGGCAACGCTTAAAGGACACCAAAGCTTCTTGTGATAGGGCATGGCACTTCTTTGAGATAGCCTCTGCCGAAAAGAAGGAAATACGAGAGAATCTTGAGGCTGATATTGGGGATCTTGAAGAACGACTGAGAAATGCCTTGACCCTAGTGGAAAATGAACGAAGACTCAAAGAGGAGGCATTGAAAGATTCATATGTCACATCTGACATGTGGAATAACAAATGTCAAGAATTGGAAACTGCCCAAGAAACAGCCCTTCTGTGGAGGAATCGTTTCGAGGCTTTGCAAAGAGATAGTGCGCAGTGGCTCGAGAAGGAGGCTCAGCTCAATGAGTTGTTGGACACCCATGTGGATTCTATTTGTTATTACCAGTCAACTCTAGATATGTGTCGTGCTAGGTACAACAATTTGGTGGAGCATTGCAACCTCATGATCCGTGATATCCCATGGAGGTTGGAAAGCGCCATTCAAGACTTGGAAGGAAATGATATCCCCCCTTCTGTTCACCACTTTATCCAGCTCTGCGACCAAATGGTTAGGAGGTTCATGTTCGAGACGAAGAAGCTTAAAGAACGTCTCCAAAAGAGAGAATTTTAGTTATTCAGTTATTTTCTTGTAGCACGACTTGTAGTTTCGGCTTATTCAGCAATTGTCTGTATGAATTTTTTCTAAAAATTAATGAAAGTTTGCTTTTTGGTCTAAATTGTGCACTTCTTTATTATTCAGTCATGATTCTATGATACCAATGATAATCACAAGCCTCGAAAGTCTCTCGAGCATTTTGCATACGTTTGCGCATTTTTCTTTTTGCATTTCCTACAACCCGACCTTACACGCCGCTTACCCCTTTCAGAAAGAGTAAAGCAAGCTGACTTCACGACATCAGTATAACACAAGGAATAGCCAGAAGAGAGTCATGGATCAGATAGAGCAAGACCAGGCTACTAGAGGAGCGAGATGCTAGGCATGAAAACGCAGATGAATCAACTCATGGAGGTGATTCAGAACATGGCCAAAAGCCAAGAGGAGATGAGGCAAGCAGCAGAGAGGACCGCTAATCAGACTTTGGCTGGTGCAATTCCCAATGCAAGTGGTGCAATTCCAATTCCTGTTGAGGCTACCCCAACCCCTGTTGGGGCAATTCCTACTTTTGCCGGTGCCGTACCTATCAACACCGTCCCCCCGCCATTCGGTACTACTCAACCTCATGGCACTGCGATCCCAATACCAGTCCAGTATGATGAACATGAAGGCTTCTATGAGAATTCAGCTGAAGCATGTGCACCCCAAACCGCTGAGTTGGAGAAAAAGTTCAAGGCCTTACAAGAGGTGGTAAGGGCATTGCAAGGTCCCGATGTTTTGGGACTGGATGCTGCTGAAATATGTCTTGTACCCAGAGTTAAGATACCTCCGAAGTTTGTAATTCCAACCTTCGAGAAATACAAGGGTAACAGTTGTCCTAAGACCCACATAAGGTCTTACTGTAGGAAGATGGCCGCCTATTCTGATGACGAGAAGCTATTAATCCATTTCTTTCAAGATAGCTTAACAGAGGCGTCCCTAGAATGGTATATGCACCTTGAACGATCCAACGTGAGAAGCTGGAAAGAGTTAGCAGATGCTTTCGTGAAGCATTATCAGTATAATACTGACATGGCTCCGAATCGTATGCAGCTTCAGAATTTGACCCAGAAGCCGAATGAGTGTTTTAAAGACTTCGCGCAGAGATGGAGGGGAGTAGCTGCAAGGGTACAACCTCTGCTGATGGAGAAAGAACTGACAAACCTATTCATGGGCACGCTACAAGGACCGATCTTTGAGCGGTTAGCATCCTCAACCTCCACGGTGTTTTCTGAACTTGTCATGGCTGGAGAGAGATTAGAGAGTTTCATGAAGGCGGGAAAAATTTAGAATGCAGGCGGATCTGCAAGCGGGGTCAAGAAGCCTTATCAGGGTTTCGTTAAGAAAAGGGAAGGCGAAGCTAGTGCTGTGTTCACCAATAGAGGGAGAACTCACCAAGGTTATCACCACATTGCTGCCATTGCTCCACAGCAACCACTTTCCATTCCGGCAAATCAGCCCGCGACTCAGCAAAATCGACAATAACAACCCTATCAACCAAGACAAAATCAGTATCAAGGGCAGAGAAAACCAGAAAGGAGGCTTGATCCAATTCCGTCCACTTACGCCAAATTGCTTCCGTTCTTGTTGAAAGGAGGTCTCGTTCAACTTAGGGAAATGAAAGATCCTCCAGCTGTTCTCCCCTACGGTTACGATGTAAATGCGAGATGTGAATTCCACTCTGGCGCCCCAGGCCATAGCATTGAGAATTGTAAGGCTTTAAAATACATTGTGCAAAATCTTATCGATTCAAAAGCGATAAACTTTACCCGAAATACTCCGAACATCAAGTCTAATCCAATGCCACCTCACCACTCAACAAACATGATTGAAGGCTCTAAGGGGATCCGATTAATTTCAGATATTGAGAAGTTGAGGACCCCACTTTCCACTATTAAGGAGCAACTCTTGTTGAAAAACATTTACCCAGGATGTTCGACTAATTGCCATGTTTGCATGGACGGATCTCAAGGATGCACTGAGTTGAAGAAAGGCATACAAAGCCTGATTGAGCAGGGTGTATTAGTAGCAGAACAACTATCAAAGATTGAGGAAGTTGCTACTCTTGAAATTCCGTTTGAAACATTGGAGATACCATATGATGATGGATATGAGATTTGGATCCCATTTGACAATTCAAACCACACACCATTGACCATACCGTGCGATGAGGAAGAATGGGACAACATGTATGGACATACTTCTATCCCACTGCAGATCCCGTATGATCCAGTTAAGATACCTATGTCTCCACCATCAATGAACCAGCTTGTCATTTCGACCCCATCTCCGTTTCCATACAAGAGCACCAAAGCTGTACCTTGGTTATACGATGAAACTGTTTTTCTCAACGGACAGAAGGTGGCAGAAGAAGATGTATTGGAAGAAAAGAAGACTGTAGAGAACATCGTGGGAACCGGAGGCGTCACTAGAAGTGGTCGAATCTTCGCTCCGACTGCACCTCCTGTCAACAGCAGTGACAATACAAGGAAAGGTACTGTCGTACCAAGCACCAATGAACAGGGGCAGTCATCTAAACAGAAAGGCATCCCAAATGATGAAGCGGAGGAGTTTCTAAGAATCATTCAGAAAAGCGATTACAAAGTGATTGATCAGCTCAATCAGACGCCCTCGAAGATATCCATGCTGTCATTGTTAATGTGTTCAAAGGCCCATCAAGAAGCACTGCTAAAATTCTTGAAGGCAGCTCATGTGCCAGAGGAGATATCAGTAGTACAGTTTGAAGAAGTGGTGGGAAATATTGCATCAGGTCATATTTTGAGCTTTAATGATAGTGAATTACCTCCCGAAGGTAAAAATCATAACAAGGCCTTGCACATTACTATCGAATGTGTGGATGTTGTATTCTCTAGGGTGCTCGTTGACACTGGATCGTCGTTGAATGTGTTACCAAAAAGCTCGTTGTGTAAGCTGTCAATTGAAGGGCTTGTGATGAAACCAAGCCAAACTATTGTAAAAGCTTTTGATGGAGCTAAGAGAACTGTGGTAGGCGAGGTTGATCTCCCGATCAAGATTGGACCTCATACTTTCATCATTATGTTTTACGTAATGGATATATGCCCTGCTTACAGTTGCCTTCTTGGTCGTCCGTGGATTCATTCCGCAGGCGCTGTAACTTCAACCTTGCATCAAAAGATCAAATTTATGATTAACAATCAGATGGTCATCATTGAGGGTGAGGAAGATGTTCTTGTGAGCCATCTTGCTTCTTTCTGCTATGTGGAAGTAGGAAATGAAGTGCATGAGACACCGTTTCAAGCTTTTGAAGTGATCAATGTTGAAATGATTTACGAAAAGCCAGCATCTTCAATAGTGACTTGGAAGGACGCGAGGACGGTGATAGAGGAAGGACATCCGCGAGGATGGGGCAGGGTGTTGGAATTGCCCGTCAACAAAAATGGAGCTGGTCTAGGCTACAAGCAGAAGAATGCAACTGATAAGGGCAAAGAGCTTGCAACTCTGTTGGTTTTTACTAGTGGAGGCCACCTTGTCGATGGTCAAGTCATGTTTTTGGAAACTGAAGACGAAGATCACGAGGAGCTGTGTATGGTGTATCCTAGGGCGCCTAATCAGACTTTGAACAATTGGAGAGTCGTTGAAATCCCCGAAGTTACTCTAATAGACGAGTAATTCCCTTTTATTTTATCTAAAAAAAAATCATATGCTCTGCCCAAGGCATATGGATCATGTTGTAGGGCCTTTTGCTTTTAAAGCACAACTTATCATCAATAAATAAACTTTTGCATCCAATTACGCTCTCTTTCTTTCATTTTTACTTTTTGCACATAAAATTATCTTTGAAAGACAATGTTTTGTTTTATTTTCCTTTTTTCTGTCAACCTTTTCTAAAAATAATAAAAAAATAATAAAGCACGAAGTCATCCATTCGTGCAGATCTTCCCTTGCTCCTGTCAATAACGACCCCGTTATGGTCCAATATGACTTTGATAACCCGATCTACCAAGCCGACGAAGACTGCGAGGAAGATTGTGATCTCCCAGAAGAGCTAGCTAGACTATTGAAGCAGGAGTCAAAGGTCATTCAACCCTACCAAGAAGAGGTCGAAGTCATCAACATGGGAACTGAAGAGGATGCCAAAGAAATCAAGATAGGCGCAGCTTTGGAGTCAGAGATTAAGTCAAAACTGATAATATTGCTTCGAGAGTATGTTGACGTATTTGCTTGGTCTTAAAAAGATATGCCCGGTCTAGATGAAGAGATTGTGATGCACAAATTACCTCTCAAGGAAGGCTGCCCGCCGGTGAAGCAAAAGTTGAGGAGAACAAAGCCCGAGATGTCCTTCAAGATCAAAAAGGAAGTGCAAAAGCAATTAGATGCTGGTTTTCTGGAAGTATCCAACTATCCACAATGGATAGCGAATATTGTCCCAGTACCTAAAAAGGATGGGAAGGTGCGAATGTGTGTAGATTATAGAGACCTCAATAGAGCGAGTCCGAAAGATGACTTCCCTTTGCCACACATTGATGTGCTAGTAGACAACACGGCCCAATTTTCTGTCTTCTCATTTATGGATGGCTTTTCTGGATATAACCAGATTAAGATGGCGCCCGAAGATATGGAAAAGACGACTTTCATCACTCCATGGGGAACTTTCTGTTACAAGGTCATGCCATTTGGACTTAAGAACGCAGACGTAACATATCAGCGAGCAATGGTCACTCTTTTCCATGACATGATACATAAAGAGATTGAGTGTTATGTAGACGATATGATTGCGAAATCCCAGACTGAGGAAGAGAACCTCATCCACTTGGGAAAGCTATTCGCCCGGTTAAGGAAATTCCAGCTGAAACTAAATCCCAACAAATGCACTTTTGGTGTAAGATCTGGTAAATTGCTAGGTTTTATTGTGAGCCAGAAAGGGATTGAAGTCGATCCAGATAAGGTCAAAGCTATCCAAGAGATGTCGGCACCCAAAACTGAAAAAGAAGTCTGAGGGTTCCTTGGGAGGTTGAACTATATCGCCAGGTTCATATCTCATCTAACGGCCACTTGTGAGCCCATCTTCAAATTACTTCGAAAGGATCAAGCCGTGGTATGGAACGATAATTTTCAGAAAGCCTTTGAGAAGATAAAGGAATACCTACAAGAACCGCCGATTTTGATGCCTCCAGTACCCGGACGACCCCTGATCATGTACCTGACTGTGCTAGAGGGATCCATGGGATGCGTGCTGGGACAACACGATGAAACCGGCAGGAAAGAGCATGCAATCTATTACCTCAGCAAGAAGTTTAATGACTGTGAAACGAGATATTTAATGCTCGAGAAGACATGTTGCGCATTGGCTTGGGCAGCAAAATGCTTGAGGCAATATATGCTCACCCATACGACTTTGTTGATCTCCAAGATGGATCCTGTCAAATACATATTCGAGAAGCCCGCTCTCACCGGCCGAGTAGCTCGTTGGCAAATGGTGTTAACAGAGTATGACATCCAGTATGTTACGCAGAAAGCCATCAAAGGAAGTGTGCTCTCTGAATACCTTGCCCACCAACCTATGGACAACTACCAGTCCATGCGCTTCGATTTCCCCGACGAAGACGACATGTTTGCCAGAGATTATGCCACGCCAAGCCCAGATGATGGACCCGAACCAGGATCGCGATGGACGCTCGTGTTCGATGGTGCCGCAAATGCCAAAGGTTGTGGAATCGGGGCAATCATCACTTCCCCAACTGGCTTTCACTTGCCATTCACCGCTAGATTATGCTTCAAATGTACTAACAACATGGCCGAATATGAAGCTTGTATTTTCGGAATTGAAGTTGCCATTGATAATAGAATCAAGATTCTAGAAGTCTATGGAGATTCCACGCTTGTCATATGCCAGATTAAAGGGGAGTATGAAACAATGGACCTCAAGTTAATTCCTTACAAAGATCATGTCCTGAAGCTAATCCCGTACTTTGATGAGATCACTTTTCATCACATTCCCAGAGGAGAAAATCAGTTGGCTGACGCTCTAGCAACACTAGCATCTATGTTTCAGGTCAAGTGGAAGAATGAGGCGCCATCCATCCGTTTGGAATATTTGGACGAACCCGCTTATTGCCTAGCGGCCGATGTGGAAGAAGCTAAAATTGATGATCATCCTTGGTTCTATGATATCGCGATATCTAGAGACACACGAATATCCAGAAGGCATAACTATCACTGACAAGAAGTATCTCAGAAAGCTCTCCTCAAAGTTCTTCCTCAGTGGTAACGTGTTATACAAGCGGAATTACGATTCGGTTCTACTCAGATGCATGGATAAACACGAAGCAGAACATATCATAAATGAAATGCATGAAGGATCTTTTGGGACACATGCTAGTGGTCATACTATGGTTAAAAAGATTTTGAGGGCGGGATACTATTGGATGACGATGGAAACGGATTGTTGTCTCCATGTCCAGTCATGCCACAAGTGCCAAATTTACGCAGACAAGGTCCATACTTCACCACTCCCTCTGAATGTTTTGACTTCGCCTTGGCCTTTCGCTATGTGGGGTATAGATGTAATCGGACGCATCGAGCCAACCGCTTCAAATGGGCACCGTTTTATCTTAGTGGCCATCGATTACTTTACCAAATGGGTAGAAGCGGCGTCCTATGCCAACGTCACTAAGCAAGTGGTGACTCGCTTCATCAAAAAAGAGATTATTTGTCGATATGGAATCCCGAACAAGATCATTATAGACAACGGTTCAAACCTCAACAATAAGATGATGAAAGAGTTGTGTGAAAACTCCAAAATTGAACACCACAATTCAACACCTTATCGCCCTAAAATGAACGGAGCTGTTGAGGCGGCAAATAAGAACATTAAGAAAATCGTCCAGAAGATGGTGAAGACTTACAAAGACTGGCACGAGATGTTGCCGTTCGCGTTGCATGGCTACCGCACCTCAGTGCGCACTTCCACAGGGGCAACCCCGTTTTCTCTCGTATATGGCATGGAAGCAGTATTGCCCATTGAAGTAGAGATTCCCTCCTTAAGGATTTTGGCAGACGTCAAGCTAGATGAGGCCGAATGGATACAAGCCAGACTCGACCAACTCAATCTCATCGACGAGAAACGCATGACGGCCATCTGTCATGGACAGTTATACCAAAAACGATTGAAGAGGGCCTTTGATAAGAAGGTTCGCCCACGACACATCCAAGCAGGAGATTTGGTACTAAGGAAAATTCAGCCAACTCACGTCGATCCAAGGGGAAAATGGGCACCAAACTATGAGGGTCCGTATATAGTAAAGAAAGTTTTCTCCGGAGGGGCCTTGATCCTATCAACCATGGATGGTGACGATCTCTCATCCCCTGTGAATGCAGATGCAGTTAAAAAATATTATGCTTAAAAGATAGGCCCGGTGGACCCAAAAAGAAAATCCACGCAAAAATGGGCGTCCTGGTGGACCATAAAAATGGTTCAGGCAAAATTAGGGACTAGAAGTAAAAAAAAAAGAAGAGTATCCTGATAGGCTGAAAACCTGAAAGGGCGGCCTAGGCAAAAGTTAGGGATTCGAAAAGGCAGAACTGCATCTTGAAAAGACGTGTGAATTATCCTCCATAACCATCAAGCCCTCGACTGAGAAAGATCAATTCGATCGTGGCGCTCAAAAGCAAGGCGTGAAGGCTCTTCAGAGACATATGGGCCATAGCGGATTTGAAACTTGGCAGGGACCATTTTCAACATTGTCTTAGTCTTTATTCTCTCTTTTAAAGGCAGTTACCTCTTTTAGGAATTGCCTCCTTTTGTAATTTTCCCATTTATGGGTTTTCATCAATAAAATTACTTTCATCAAAGCTTTTTCTGTTTTTATTTACCCTTTGGTTGCAAGTTTTATTTATTTGATGATGGGTTTCGCATATAATGACATTATGGTAAATTAGATTAAGGGATGACTTACCCTCTTAGGGTAACTAAAGGGTGACCATGACTCTGAGGAGTACGCAGGAACATCATTCTAAATCTTGTAACGACTTGACCGACAAGGTCGTCAAACCCGGCAGAGCAGGCCTCGAGTTGACGGTATCAGCACCTCCAGGTTTTATTACATCATGAAAAGATGATGTCGGGAAGTCAGGCTTATCCTTCATTTTTCTACCACCAAAGTCCGCCATGTCGGCACTTGCATTTCCAATCACCTTCTTACCATCTGCAATCCTATACATCATACGCATCGCATTCGGCTTCGTAAGCATCTCGCATCATATGCATATCCAATAGCATATCATATTTCCCCGGCTCTTGCATCTCCGTGCATCAGCATTTGCATTTCCATTTCCATTCATGAAACATTTGTATCATTCAGCATTAGCATGTGCGAGATCAGATCCAGGATCAATCTTGAAGAGTCCCAAGATCATTATCAGCCCAGTCAGGGGCACCTTTTCAAGACCATGGGTGTGTCACATGATGTATTGCAACCTCGTGGTTAATCAAGATTTTCAAATCAATATTTAGCCCAGACAGGGGCATCTCTAGTAAATTCATGGGCGATCCCCAGTGCTTTGTCTCCAGCAAACTTGCTTATCCATCTTCAGCGATAAGTGGCAATCTCTTCAGAGAAGCTTATCCATCTTCAGTGATAAGTGGCAATCTCTTCAGAGAAGCTTATCCATCTTCAGTGCTTATCCATCTTCAGCGATAAGTGGCAATCTCTTCAGAGAAGCTTATCCATCTTCAGCGATAAGTGGCAATCTCTTCAGAGAAGCTTATCCATCTTCAGCGATAAGTGGCAATCTCTTCAGAGAAGCTTATCCATCTTCAGCGATAAGTGGCAATCTCTTCATAGAAGCTTATCCATCTTCAGCGATAAGTGGCAATCTCTTCAGAGAAGCTTATCCATCTTCAGCGATAAGTGGCAATCTCTTCAGAGAAACTTATCTATCTTCAGTGATAAGTGGAAATCTCTTCAGAGAAGCTTATCCATCTTCAGCGATAAGTGGCAATCTCTTAAGAGAAGCTTATCCATCTTCAGCGATAAGTGGCAATCTCTTCAGAGAAGCTTATCCATCTTCAGCGATAAGTGGCAATCTCTTCAGAGAAGCTTATCCATCTTCAGCGATAAGTGGCAATCTCTTCAGAGAAGCTTATCCATCTTCAGCGATAAGTGGCAATCTCTTCAGAGAAGCTTATCCATCTTCAGCGATAAGTGGCAATCTCTTCAGAGAAGCTTATCCATCTTCAGCGATAAGTGGTAATCTCTTCAGAGAAGCTTATCCATCTTCAGCGATAAGTGGCAATCTCTTCAGAGAAGCTTATCCATCTTCAGCGATAAGTGGCAATCTCTTGGGAGAAGCTTATCCGATCCCCCCTATCATCCTTTTTGGTGTTAGGGTTAGTTTTGTTTCGCTCCATCATCCTCTTTGGTGATGGGTCTGACATCCTTTTTGGTGTCATGACTAGCATGTTTCCCGCTATCCTTCTGGCAATGGATCCCTTACTTTCTCTTAATTTCAGAACAATGTGTGTGAGTGTACCATCATCTATTTGATGATAAGTTCGTCATCCTTTTGGTGGGGGGTCTGTCATCTCGTCTGACGTCAGATTGTGCGATTGTGTTTTGCTCTCCCATCCCTTTTGGTGGTAGTAGCCGTACGTATTTCATCCCATCATCCTTTTGGGTGACGGGGATCTTTGTCCAGTTATTTTCAGCTTACTCAGAGGTATATCTCATCCAGCATTTCAATTCTCGGGCATCCCTTTTCTTTTTGGACAAATTCAGGGTCTTCTTCATATCTAATTGTCTTCTACCTTGAGAGAATGAGCGCCATAGCCGTTCATCTTATTCGGTCTAAGCCGATTAGATAGGGGCATCTGTCATACCCCAAATTTGTCCTACCCTGTATATAACTTGCATTTGTATATCCTCTCATCAACTGTTGTCTGGAAAATCAAAATATATATATATATATATATATATATATATATATATATATATATATATATATATATATATATATATATATATATATGCTGCTTTAATCATGAGGTTGAATTGAACTGAATCAAGTTCCATCTGAAGTTCATCAAGTCAAGAGTGTCTGCGATTGTCAACATATGGGTTAGATTATCAGGTTTGTGCTAAGTTCAAAAGGTTTTATAAATCATGCTTCTCTAATTGGCAAGGCCTCGTCGTGATTTAATTGTCGTGGCAGTGGGGAGTGAGTATTTCAATCTATGCAGCAGAACCCGTATAAATGCAAATCACTACCAGAACAGAATGGGAGGCGAAAGAGCTTAACGGAAATGAAAAATTCGAGAAGCTGCAAAATTAAATTTAAGGCACTAGGAGCAGGTAAATGAGAGAAGGTATGCACTGGATTTAGTTTGTGATACAATGTCCGCCGAGTTGAGAGTTGTTAGGCAGGATAAGTATGGATGGATTCTGCATGCTGAGAGTGAGTGGCAATGCCATCTTCAGCAACTTGTGCATGAACGAGGGATATTCTCACTAAGTAAATCCTCTTTGTCCGAAAAGCCTGAATGGCAGCTTTGTCCGAGTGAAGGTCCGTATCGAATGCGAAAAAACTTGAATGCTGTAAGTTTAAAATTGACACCATACAAAATATTCTTGATGGACAGTTTGAATTAGAGATACCAGAGTTGTCGAAAGGAAAAGTTGACCATGGTCCTGGTGCATCCGATTCAAAACCTTATTTTTCACTGTTGACTGATGGTGCCAAACAAAATAGTTCTGACAATGAGCTGTTTGAACCTCTCTTTGAAGATACGTGGATAGTGTTAAAGATACAGTTTCTGAGAAGATTGAGTGGAATGAAGACAAAGCTAGTAGCATGAAATGCAAGTCTGCATTCTGCACTTGAGCATGGTGCTAAGTCTAGTACAATGTCAGTTCCAATAGGAGAAAGCACACAAGGAAGATCTGATATGGGATCTCCAAGACAATCTTTTTCTGTGAAAGTTGATGATCTTAAAATTGCCGGTGATAGGTCTGATAAAGAACTGCATGATAACGTTGAATACTTAATCAGACCTTTTCTGGAACCTTCGGCGAAAATAAGAGTTAAATATAACTGCGAACGAGTTATAGGTCTCGACAAACATGATGGTATATTCCTGATAGGCTGCCGAGGAATCAGTCAATGTGTTCTATCATTATACATATGAGAGGAATGTAGACATAGACTCAGTTACAGATCCGGCCATAAAACATACATTTTAGCACAAATTAATCATTTTGGGCAGACATCAAAACAACTGTTTCTCAAAGCGCACGTGAAAAGGAAAATTGAGAGAGAACTTCCTCCTCATTCCCTTAAACATTCCAGTCATCTTGTTCCGCTTGAGATCCGCAAAAGTTCTTCACCTATCACTCAAATCGTCGCTCTCGATGATAAAATTCTCATAGCAGGAACCAATAATTTACTTAAACCAAGAACATATATCAAATATGTTGCTTGGGGTTTCCCTGATTGTAGCCTTAGATTTTTGAGCTATGAACAAGATAGACTTCCCTGCAACTTCTCAAACACAGCATATACAACCATAGATGTCGGAAACAAACTGCAATAACTTCCCACAACCTTGAACAATTCGCAACCACAATCTTTGTCTTCGAAACCACTTTGCAGCAACAAGGTAGAACACATCACCCATTGATTCTTCAAAACTTTTGTTGAGTTCTTGAACATCAATAGCAGCATGTCGTTCGTGTTAAAACGTGTGATGGAGGAAGGTCTTGAACGATAGCAATATCATATCTTCAATCCAAACTTCAGATGATAACAGCAACCACAGCTATGTTATAGTTGTTATTCACTGTTGAGTGAAAACAGAAGCAGAAAGAGTTTGTTTCATCCGTTTGATATAGAATGTAACGATTTGGAGAGGCGTGAAGTGGTGCGAGATTGATTACCTATAGGAAGTCCACGCGTTTGAGGATGCTGCAACACGTTTTATTATGTTCACATTAGAGGCACTTATTTCTCATTCTCATAGCCCACAGAGCAGCTCATCTCACTCGCATTGTTTAAATACCTCGTAATCATCCATCGGTTTTGTTAACATCAAATTCTCGGTTTTGGCTTGCTCATTGATCCTGGCTTATTAGTGCACAATGAAATACCGCGTACAACAACAACTCGTGTTCAACCTCTTCAATTGACGACGCTGAAACTTAGTTTCATTTCTTTCCAACAGCAACGGTAGCGGTTCGCTATGGGATGTAAGAGCTAATCATATAGTTGAAGCACTTGAGATCAAGTCACTTAGGACTAATACTGAAGTCAGTCAGTGTGGTCGTTATATTACAACAGCCGATGATTCCATTTTCAAGTTTTAGGATGCAAGTCACTATGGGTTGGTGAAAGAGCGAATTCGGTAGTGGTTATCGTAAATTCATGGATGCCTTCTAGCTCCATCAACTCGCGGCAACAATGACTCGGCAATCCAGTGGCATAATGTATTCCTATATGGTTGATACTGTGAGTTCATTGTATGACTTCTTGAAGTTGGGGTTAAACACTAATCCTATTTATCAAAGTGGATTGAAGAGTAGTCGGTTTAAACTTGTCGATGCTCGTAGTGTATGCTTGTCGGACTGTCTCAGTCCTTCTGAAAAGTCATTACTTGAAGCATCGAATGTGCCTTTAACGCATTGGCAGTAGTTGGATGGAGTTAACATCAATGAAGATACTGTCATTGATAAATCCATTCACAGGTTCAGCCGCGACTTTCTTTACTCAGCGTATAAAAAAAACATTGATTCAACGATTTTGACATCAACAAACCGTGCATACAACGTCAAACAGCTCAACGTTTCAGCGATACAACTACAACACGCAATGACAGTTCGAGCTCATTACGAAAATGGCTTGTCTTGAAGCCTGTTTGGTAGCGGTTGTATCTGCACCAAAATCCTACCAGATCAATAACCTACACTCACCATAAGAAATGTGTAAAAGTGTACCAGCAGTGAGTCTGCAGAATAGGACAAACCCTGTTACCACAACCCATATCCCACACCAGACCGGACCTGCTTCTATTAGTACAACCATAATTAAAAACTTGTAGACTGTGACCTGCTGCTCCCTGTTGTCAACTCTGCACAACCTGCTGTCACTGCTTCAAAAAAACACCCAAAACACACAATGCCAAATTGATGTAACCACAAACCTACACAATGGACAGAGGATATGCAAAAACGGCAATTTTGGAGCCCAACAAATTGACAACCTTGTGAGACTTTGAAAAGGGAGAGCAGAGAAAAAACTTCAAAAATTTGGATAAAAAGACCCGATAATCTTCAGCCAAGAAAAAAAAGGCTGAGTCTTCTCCCTTTTCTCAAGATTCTCAAGAGATCCTCTTGAACCCTTTCAAAAAAAAACCAAAACAAAAACTCCACCTCTAACAACTCAACCCTCATCAGAAAAATCCAACTTTACCAATTTCATCCTCATTTTTTCTCCCATTCTTGCAGTAACACTAACCTTCGTTTCATTTCCCCCACCTCTGGACACCATTTTCGAACAGCTCATACCACCATCTCATCATTTCCGTTTTAGCTCACTTTTCATAACATCAAACACTCACAGCTCATACCGCTATCAACTTCAACACAAAATACCCCAAATCCAACTCAACCTCCACCTTCATCATAACTCACTGTGAACTTTGCAACAACCATCCAAACCATCACAGTACTTTCATCGAACATGTGGTGAGCGAGATTGTAGACCATCAAAAATCAAGCCGCCGTTGTTCCAATAACCAACCATCCACCACCGCACCATCAAAAGAACACAGAGACGGAAGTGAAGGAGAAGAGTGAGAAGTCGAAACCGAGCCCGAGAATTAGGGAGTTTCGAATCTGAGGTAGTTTGACTTTTGTTCGTTGCGTTTTCTTGCTTGCAATTTTGTTTTGATTCTGGTGGTGTTGGAATCTGAGTGTGTTGCTTGCAAGTGCATCGTTTGTGTTCTAATATCTCCAACGTATTCGTGTTTGTTTTTTGTTTGGTCATCAAAATCTATTAACTTTGTTTTCTGTTTTTATTATTTTATTGAATCTCAAATAAAAGTTTTAGAGTTTTATAACTCTATTTTGGTAAATTTAAGTTTTATAGCTGTATAAATATTCTTCTAGTATATTGTAAATATTTTAATATTTATTTGTAAATACTGTGTATATATATTACTTTAAGTTTTCTTATATAATCTTTAGAAATACTTTACATATTTAATTTTCTATTTATATTTTTTTTTAAGTTTTAGAATCTTATCATATTTCTTTTAAGAGTTTTCTTATATATATTTAGAATGACATTTCTCTTTTTTTGTTTTGTTAGAGCTTTGTAAAATATATTGTAGTTTTAAAAAATTTATTTCCTCGTAAAAGTTGGATCTCATCTCTTATTGGACATCCCGTTCCACTTTTTGGCCGATGACGAAAGTTCCATAAATCGATTGCTAAGTCAATATATTGATAAGTATCGTTGGATCTGAGGCCACCTCCTTTCTCTCTTCATTTCTTGTCACGATTTGATTCATTGACGCTATCAAACCATCTTCAATAAAGGAATCGAGTTATATTCGTTTTGAATTGAAAAAAGAGGATTAAGTGTAGACTTTCTCCCTCTCCGAGTGTCGAGATGCTCACTGTAGTGTGGGTGGTTTTGACACTCGTCTTTCAATGCGAAGACGCTCGTATTCTTCGCACTCATCCATATCCTTCTCTCCTAAAACCTCGGCTTCGCACCGAGTACATTTTCAAACCATTTTTCTCCTAAAACCTCGGCCCCGCGCCGAATGCATTTTCAAAATCCCTTTCAATAAAGAATCAACTTCTCTTTGTATTGAACGAAAAGAGGGGATTAAGTGTAGACTTTCTTCCTCTCCGAGTGTCGAGATACTCACTGTAGCGTGGGTGGTTTAGACACTCGTCTTTCAAAAAAAGACGCAACTCCTTCCACCACCTCTCCTTTCAAACTTCCTTCCGCAACCTTTCTCACCTAAAACCTCGGTCCCGTACTGAGTGCATTTTCAACTCCTTTTAACAAAACTTGAATGGTCGTGGAGTGGTTAGGCGTAGGCCTTCTTCTATCCCGAGTGCTGACATTTACCGTAGGGTTTACAGTCGCAAAAGCACTTACCATTCAAAACAAAAAACATATTTAATAAGAGAACGAAGTTCTCTTTGCATTGAATTAAAGAGAGATGATTAAGTGTAGTCTTCTTCCTCTCCGAGTGTTGGGATGCTCACTGTAGTGGGGGTGGTCTTGACACTCGTCTTTCAATACGAAGACGCTACGTTCTCCATACCATTTTCATAACACAAACTTTGAGATAACAAATTGGGTACTACCCGTAGGGGTTACTATCCGAGAACTTATCTCACCCTTAAAAACAATTCAACCAATCAAATGTGACTTCTTGCCTCGCATGGCGAAAACCGACCTTTCAAAAAGGATATGTTACGTCTGTTCTACCGCAAACAAGTAACGCCTAAGTCTCCTCACATGCGAGCAGCAATACACCTAAACTGCTAGAATGTGCACGATAACATCATCCACAAAAACACCCCGCTTTCCCGTAAACCATAGGCCGAACTACGGTTGCTCTGATTCTTTACTTCGTTCAAGTAAAGATACGTAGGCACAAGGGCCACAATCCTTGCCGAGCATATTCCCCCCATATCTGTGGTTCCCCGAACTACGTCGACTCTGACTTTCTCACATCTATTGAGAATACGTAGGCCTAGGACCGCGAAGTCCTATCGAGTCTGTTCTTTCTCTTCTTCCCCCTGTTATCTCTCTTTCCTGTTTTCAACCCTCTTTCTTTACCCCGTGGAACACTTTTATAGCATAATATTTAAGCAGATATAATCACACATCGACAAACAAAAGGTTCCCATCGAGTACGATGGATGCGAGGGGTGCTAATACCTTCCCCTCGCATAACCGGCTTCCGAACCCGTTCTTGGTCGCGAGACCATCTTATCCATTTCTTTCTTAAGGTTTTCTCGATATTTTCCTTTCCCCTCATGGGATAAATAAAGTTCGGTGGCGACTCTTCTGTCTATCTTTTTTGCCTCCCCGTCGTTGCACGATGCATTTTTCGAGTAACGACAACGACAACTCCTGTTTTGATTTTGCCGAATCCGGCAGAACCGTTTGTTGTGTATTATGATACTTCTTTTATGGGTTTAGGAGGTGTGTTGATGCAAAATAAACAAGTTGTAGCTTATGCTTCAAGTCACCTTAAAGTGCATGAGAGGAATTATCCGACGCATGACTTAGAGTTGGACGTCGTTGTATTTTTGTTGAAGCTTTGGAGGCATTATTTGTTTGGTACGAGATTTGAAGTGTATAGTGATCATAAGAGTTTGAAGTATCTCTTTGATCAGAAAGAATTGAATGCAAGGAAGAGGAGATGGTTGGATCTTCTGAAGGATTATGATTTTGGTTTGAATTACCATCCGGGTAAAGTAAATGTGGTAGCTGATGCATTGAGTAGGAAATCTTTGCATATGTTGATGATGATGGTAAAAGAGTTAGAAATGATTGAGCAATTTCGTGATTTGAGCTTGGTGTGTAAGAAGACTTCTTACGGAGTTAAACTTGGTATGTTGAAGCTTACTAGTGGTATTCTTGATGAGATTCGAGTAGGACAAAAATCTGATTTGGGTTTAGTTGATCGGTTGACTTTGACCAATCAAGGTCAAGGTGGTGATTTTCGAATTGATGAGAATGGTATCATGAGATTTCGTGATAGAGTTTATGTTCCAGATATTGTTGAGCTGAAGAAGAGTATTCTTGAAGAAGGGCATCATAGTGGATTGAGTATTCGTCCGGGTGCTACTAGGATGTATCAAGATTTGAGGAAAGTAATTTGGTGGCCTTGTATGAAGAAGGATATTGTCGAGTTTGTATATTCTTGTTTGACTTGTTAGAAGTCAAAGATTGAGCATCAGAAATCGTCAGGCTTGATGCAACCGTTGTCTATTCCTGAGTGGAAATGGGATAACATATCTATGGATTTTGTGTCTGGTTTACCTAGGACACCGGGTAACTTTGAAGCTATTTGGGTTATTGTGGATAGATTGACTAAATATGCTCACTTTATTCCTATACGAATGGATTACCCATTGGAGAGATTGGCAAAGCTGTACATTGAAAGGATTGTCAGTTTGCATGGCATTTTGTCTAGCATTTTGTCAGATAGATATCTGAGGTTTACTTTGAGATTTTGGGAGAGTTTGCAAAGTGCTTTGGGTACGAAGTTACGTTTGAGTTCTTCTTATCATCCGCAAACCGATGGTCAGACTGAGAGGACGATTCAATCACTTGAGGATCTTTTGAGAGCTTGTGTGTTGGAAAAGGGAGGAGCTTGGGATAACTACTTACCTTTGATTGAATTTACTTACATCAACAGTTTTCATTCGAGTATTAGTATGGCACCATTTAAGGCATTGTATGGTAGACGGTGTAGGACACCATTATGTTGGTACGAGTCAGGGGAGAGTGTTGTGGTTGGACCCGAGATAGTCCAACAGACCACCGAAAAGATTAAGATGATTCAGGAGAAGATGAAGATTTCTCAGAGTCGTCAAAAGAGTTATCATGATAAACGAAGGAAAGCACTGGAGTTTCAAGAAGGAGATCACGTGTTTCTTTGAGTTACTCCGATAACTGGTGTTGGTAGAGCGTTGAAGTCGCGTAAGTTAACACCGTGTTTCATTGGTCCTTATCAGATCTTGCAGAGGATATGAGAGGTAGCCTATCGGATTGCATTACCGTCGTTGCTTGCTAACATTCATGACGTGTTCCATGTATTTCAGTTGAGGAAATGCATTACGGATGAGTCTCATGTAGTTCAAGTGGATGATGTGCAGGTGAGGGACAACCTAACTGTGGAGACATCACATATGCGAATTGAGGATCAGGAGTTAAAGCAGCTTCGAGGTAAAGAGATTGCTTTGGTGAAGGTTGTTTGGGGAGGACCGGATGGTAGAATGTGACTTGGGAGCTTGAGAGTCAGATGAGGGAGTCTTATCCTGAGTTATTCGTTTGAGGTAATTTTCGAGGGCGGAAATCTTTTAAGTGGGGGAGGGTTGTAATAGTCCAATTTTTAATAATTAATTATTTTTACTAATTAATTGATTTATGTGATTTATTTGATTTAAATGAATTATTTGATTTATTTAATTTATATGAGTTAATTGATTTAATTGATTTAATCTAAATATGTGATATATTGAATTAATTAAATTAATTGATTTATTCTATTTTGATAGAATAGTGTGGAATTACTAGATTGATTAGTTGGGCCTAATGATGGGTGTGTGAATAGAAAGTGAGAGGAGTTGGGTAAAGCCCACTAGGAATGGTTAAAGAGTTAGGGTTTTAGAGGAGAGTTGGTAAGAGGAGAAAAAGAGAATAGAGAATGGAAGAAGAGAAGAAGAGAAAGAGGCAAGAGGAAAAGAAGAAGGAGATGGAGAAACTCAGATTTCAAGCATTCAAGTAATCAAGATTCTTCTCCATAACAAACCTAAGGTAAGGGTGGGCATTCTCTCATTATTGGGATTGTCGGATAATGATTAATGGGTAGAAGATGTTTAGGGAAAACCCTAATTTGGAATTGTGTTTTAATGGTTAATGAGTTGGAGTTTATGTAGGAAAAACCCATATATCTCTCATGATTTGAGTGAATTTTTGATTGCTAAGAATGCCTTAACATGGAGGGATTGATTATGGTAGCAAAGAGGGGAATAGTTGGTGAAAATACACTTTTCTGCACAATTTTTCGTAAACACACAGTGAGCAATCGATTGCACTAAGATGTCAATCGATTGCACACTGAGAAAAGCTGCTGGAAGCTGAATTTTTAGCTGAGCAATCAATTGCACCTAGATGTCAATCGATTGCACAACAAACCAGTAGCTAAAATGCTGAAATTTTTAAAGGAGCAATCGATTGCACTAAGATGTCAATCGATTGCACACTGAGAAAAGCTGCTGGAAGCTGAATTTTTAGCTGAGCAATCAATTGCACCTAGATGTCAATCGATTGCACCATAAAACAGTAGCTAAAGTGATGAAATTTTCAAAGGACCAACCGATTGCACCCTAACTCCAATCGATTGCACTAGCTGAAACTTAGAAAAATCATATTTTTAGAGGGTTGATTACATAGAGTCTTTGGTTAATTAAACCTTAACAAAACATGGATTAATTGAGACGATTTATTGATTATTTACTGGAGTATTGATTGATTATAAACCTTTGGTTGGTTATTGAAATATCAATTGTCGTTTAACAAGTTGATTGTGTATTGAATATTGAATTCATTTACTAGTGATGGATTGATTGTTCTTTGTGTAATCATTAAACTGTATTGTGGATTGTGATTGAATCTAATTAATTCTTGTGCATTACTTGATACATTTAATGATGATGTTGAAAGTGTGAATACTTTGGTGATTATGAAATGTGTTGTGTGTGCAATCATGTTATAATTCTTGTGTGATGAATTATTTGAGAATGCATGGGATTAAGATGCGAGAACGGTCTTAAGTGCATTTGGTTGTTGATTGCATACGCATCATTTGTTGTCAAGAGACAATGCTTACTAGTTTCGTGGAGACTAGTGACTTGTCCCAAACCTAGAAGGGTGGGTTTGAAAGCCTAGAGGACGGGCTTTTGTTTGTTATTGGTCTAGAGGACGGACCCGGTTTAAATGTAAAAACTAAAAAATAATAACAAGTGTTGGTACCACATGGCATAAGTTGCATTGAGTTGCATCGAGTCACATGGCATATATAACTGTTGTATGAAAGTATGCATATGTGTATGACTTGTTGAATTGGGAGTTGTGAATATATAACTGTTGTATGAAAGTATGCATATGTGTATGACTTGTTGAATTGGGAGTTGTGAATATATGATTATTATATGCAAGTATGTACATGTGTATGACTTATTGGATTGAGATTTGTGAATATACGGTTGTTGAATGATATTGGTTGATGAAAATTGAAGTGTGAGAATACTGGTGTTTGTTCTAACATGCTTTACATTATTTATTATCTTATGATTTCAATATTGATGAGAATTCTCACCCTTCTGCTAGAATGATGTCCTATTTGACATCGTGCAGGTATCACGAGTAGAGCTGCTCGCAGTTGCGTGGTCGCTGTTGGTGTAGCTATTTAGTATTTTAGTTATGTTGGGTCGAGTCATGCTCTGGTCATGTAACACTGGGATCGTTTGGTTTATGTTCTAGAGATACTTTATGTACTCTACGCTATGTTTTTATATTTACCGAAATATTAGGATGTTGGCCTTAGTGCCTAAGTAAGGTTGAATTATGTGATGAACATGAATGTTTCCTTTATGAGAACTATGATATAAAATGAATCTGCTGCTACATGCAAAGTGAAATTTTGAAAAGCATGATTATTTATTAAAGTGTTAATGAGCATGACAGGTGTTTTTGATGTTTTGAAAGTTATGTGTGACACCCTTGTGTGAATGCATGATGATTTACTCTTATTATTTATATATATGTTCCGCGGGGTTTAGAAGGGTGTTACACATTGCATTGATTCATATACCATTGCATTTTCATTCATCAACATGCTTGCACATCATTTCACCAGAACAAAACTCATCCATCCTTTGTCCATAACCCACAGTTGATTTCTCAACACCCATATTAGACTTGAAGTAGCTTTTGAAGGATCATGGACCCAGGAGAGCAAATCCAGTTTGCATTAAAAGAGGATGTTGGCCTAATGAAGAACCAGTTGAACTAACCCGTGGAGGCCATGATAGCCTTAGCAAAAAGAGATGACAACATTCAACAGACTGCAATTGCTGAGAATGTCATTCCGCCTCAAGCGAAAAATCTTTCTCAATCTTAGCTTGTGCAGATCCCTATTGAGAACTAGGTTATACAAGAGCGTCACATTGTCCAAGATGTGCATTCCTCGTCTTATGATGTTGTTGAGTATCATAACTTTGAATTCTCTATGTCAAATTCCCAAGGGACAAGCCTGGTGGTGAATACTGAAAGACCAAAAAATAAGAACACATTGAGAGCATGCTCAAAAATGGAAAGATCCAAGACACCTTGAACCTCCAAGCTAGTGAGAGTGAATCTATTTCCAGTTCCCAAGAGGAATAAGAGGATGGAATTAATGCAATATGGGAAGCTCCACCTCTGGTACCTTATCCTCAGTACCCATGCACCTCAACTGTTCAAAGTCATCAACCTTCTGGATCTCCATGTCAGATACCATTCTCTCTACATGGTCAATATCCTCCTGCAAAATAAGAACCTCCTCAGTATCAACAACAGGCTCATCAACAGAAGTCATACCAACAACATCACGCTCCGCATCAGCAACGTCATCATGCCCAACAAAGACCAAGAAAGCCAAAAAGTAATATTACTCCTCTTCTAATGGCGTACAATCACGTACTTCCATATTTGATCAAAAGTGGATTAATAGTGCCAAAAGGACTAGATCTAGTGATTCCTCCATACCCACCAGGATTTTACGCAAATGCTTGATGTAACTACCATGCAGGAGAATAGGTGCATTCAACTGAAGACTTTAAGGTACTCAAGAGCAAGGTTTAGACTCTACTTGACTCCAAGATATTCTCATTTACGCCTTAAGATCTTCAAAACAACAATAATCCTTCATATGGTCATGTGGGTTCATCAGTCTATGCTATGGAAGAAATTGTCGAGAGCAGATGCGAAGATGGTAATCATACTGGTGTCGATGAGCAACTATGAAGAAGGTTAGCCCAATAGAGAATCAAGAAAGGAAAATTCAGTTCCTTAATGTTGGCAGTCTTTAGCCCACATCATTACTTTACATTTGTAGTTTTTTTTTCTGTTAAGTGCTATTTGCTTTAAGATATTGTTGTTTATAAGTGGTATTGTTAATGAAATGAGCATGTATGTTTTGAACAAATTCATTCGTATTCACTCATATTTTCTCATTTATTGCAAAAAAAAAAAAACTCCACTTCACTTCTTTATAAGTTGTTGTCTTAGAAAATATTAGACGGAAGATGATGAAAATAAATACCCAAAATTATTGATAGTATGCTTTCGGATAGAATCGGGCTGATGAGGTACATGCATTATTTTAAATCCCAAAACACTAGAGATATAAGGAGTTAATCCCCAGTTAACCACGTCGAGTCTAGAAGTAGGTATTTCTTTTGGATCTAAAAACCCTTACGCATAACCCGGGGCAGAGTAGTGTTCAGTTAATCTTACTACACGTTTAAATCACACGATGAAACATCCCGTTTAAGGATAAACCACGTGATATTCCTCGTACACATCCTGAAGTGTTGAGGAAATCGTGCAAAATCCAAAGGTTATAATATGACCAATGACTTAGCAATTACAACCTTTCAGCAAAATAAAAAGAGAAAATTTTAAAAAGAAAGCCTGCTAAGTCGAACACCCAAAAAAGGCGACTTAGGCAAAAATAATGGCAATCATGGTGGACCAAAAGGTTCATAAAGCAGTCCAAGTGAAAATTAGGGATCAAAAACAAAAAAAAAACATCAAAAGTGGTTGTGCAAATCCTCAACCAAAAACAAAACAAGATTAGGTGACCACCATATCAATAATTAAAGGGTCACCAACATCCATGATAAAAAAAAAGGTGAATATCATTTCAAGTGAATTTGGAATCTTCATCTTCATTTTTACACCGTCAAACTCTAATACAAGTGTTAAATTTACTGAACATAGGAACTAGAGAACATCACGAAGAAGGGGCGGGTTTAAATAAATTTTAAGCCTTATATCCTTTATTTTAAATAACTGTGAACCAGACCACATTATAACCCTCAAAAGAACTAATTGAGGCAAGTTTTATTCTAAAAGCATACTACAACAAGGTTGCGTAAACCGACTCTTAGAGATTTGCTAATCACCTGTATTGGCATCATATTCTCGTTATATCTTTCGCACTAGCTAAACCAGCACTGTGTGGGACTAATGGTCCACTCGTCACACACTATCACATCATTCTAATAAATGATTTTGTCAAAACTTACATGAATATCGTATTAAAATTACCATTTTTGAATAAACAGTTTTAACTAAAAATAAGTACTTAACACCAAGGAAATTCAAAGTAGCAATCAGAGAAGAGCTTGAACATTTGTTAATGCTTAATCAAATCATGACCACCTCACGACTATATGGATCAGGGGCATGGCATCCGATAACTATATTCATTATGATAATTGGTCAGTCTGAAATAAATCTCCAAGCATCAGTTGATCAGAAAGGCAAATCATCACACAATACTCAGTCAATCTGGGGCAAGTCCTTTAAAGGCTTGGGCAGGGGCAGACCATTGCAAGTTCAGACACTAGGGTAGATTGTCTTAAGCCATGTTATGGTGTAATCTAGCCAAAGCTTCCTTTCGAGAAAAATTTGTTAAAGACCCTACAGACTGGGGCATGACAAGCTACAAAGGGTCAATTTCCCTATGAACTTTCAATTTGGTCAAGCAAACCATGCCAAACACTAGTAACAGTTGAGTTCGCAACATTCTATCTCCTTCTGACAAGAAGCTTTAGGGCAGAGCAAAAGCACAATCATATTGCATTGATTACGTTTCTACACTCATAAAATCATTTGCAAGTTGGCATGGCATATCATGCAAAACAAGTTGAGGTTTTCTCACGAACAAGCACGTAACTTCAACAAGGGATCAAACTTGGGGAACCAAGAGCATCCACGCCTATATTATGATCATCGCATCGTCAGAAACAGAGTGTCGAGAATTCAAATCCTTTCACCAAATAAAGTTTAATCCCATTGACATCCTTAAAACCAAAAGTCCAGGCGGCAAAGAAAAAATTAGAGTTTTACAAACCATCTTCATGGTGTCAAAACGGTTCAAGACCAAGGGACTCGGGGAATGACAGATTGATATCCATAAAATGAATAACTAGTAAATTTATGCATTCACTTTCATTCTTGCATATCATGTACAAAACAAATCATGCATATGCCTCAGTCAGGATTCAACGACCTCAAGGAGAAATCCAGTTTATTCCTCAGCAAATCAAGATTCAAGAATGGTTCTCAAAATTATAACAAATCCTTTATTCAAGTAAAAGTTGCTTTTAGAAGACAGTTATTAGTTGGTGGTGATTCTCAAGAAAAGTATCTTCCCCAACACAATGATTGATATTCCCTGGATTGAACTGTGTTGCCAATGAAACTTCTGATTGGTTTCCCTAATAGATGTTTCCCCATAAAGTTTCCTCTGAAAAATTTCTCCAGCAAGACTTTATGAAATCCCCAAACGAGATTCACTTCAGTAGGATTCCTAAGGAAGGTATCCCCAACAACATTATCTGCAGAAAATCTCTTTAAAGTATTTGTTTAAGACAAACATCTATTCTCAAGGATAAGAATCTCCCTAGAAAGTCTAATGGGCAAGAGTTCCCGACAGACAAAGTTTAGTGAACACTATCAGTACATCTCTAGAGATTATCCAAGAAGGTTATTCCCTAGAGAGTATTCTATATTTCCCAATAGATAACCTTTCAACCAAGAGTAGTTGGAAGGGTTCGCTTCAACCAAGAGCAGTTGAACGTGACAAGTTCATCCAATAGCAGTTGAATACTTTGTTTTTAACTAAGAGTGTTTGGATACGTTATATTATGTATATTTGTCTTCATCCAAGAGCAGCTGAATTCCATATTTGTACATATTCGCTTTCAACTAAGAGCAGTTGGACGCGAATTTCAGCCAAGAGCAGCTGAATACTATGTTTCCAGCTAAGAGTAGTTGAATTCCATATTTGCACATATTTGCTTTAAACCATGAGCAGTTGAGTGTGATAGTTTCAGCCAAGTGTAGCTGAAAATGATGTTTTTAACCAAAAGTAGTTGGAAACGTTCGCTTCAAGTAATAGTAGTTGAGCGTGAAAAGTTCAGCCAAGGGCAACTGAATACTTTGTCTCTAGCCAAGAGTGTTTAGATACATTTTTGTGTGTATATTTGTCTTCATCCAAGAGCAGTTGAACCTCATATTTGCATAGAGTCATTTTCAACCAAGAGCAGTTGGATACGATAGTTTCAGCCAAGAGTAGTTGAATATGATGTTTTCGACTAAGAGTAGTTGGAAATGTTATTTTCAAACAAGAGCAGTTAAACGTATTAAGTTCAGCCAAGAGCAGTTGAATATGATCACTTCCTTCCCAAAAGAGTCTACCTTCAATGAAGAGCGTTTGAAGAACAATCGAGTATGTTAAGTTGTGACATCCATCCCCTACAAAGTTGTCTAGATTCACCGTCAGCAAGAAGCGGAGGAATGTGATTAGTAACGCTAAAAAATCTATCGTCAGCCAAAAGCAGCTGAACATTATTTTCCAATCCCGAGAGAAGTCTATTGTTAGTCAAGAGCAGCTGAACACGACCTTCTACTCTTAGAGGAATCTACCATAGGAGTACCACATCCCTATAAATCACTGCATCTTCATATCATTGCATTCATCCATCTGATGATCAACGAGTCAAGAGTACTCCTTAACCTCAGTTCAGTCGTCCATATCCCCTGATGATTAAACAATCAAGAGTATTTCTTAATCCCATTGCATTTACATATCATTTCATTTCATTCATTTGAAGATTAAGAATTCAAAATTATTTCTTAATATCATCCATATTATTATCATCTGATGATTAAGAAATCAAGAGTATTTCTTAGTCTTGGTACATCAACATATGCATAACATTTCTATTGCATAATAAGGGAAAAATTTGGGTTTGTTTGGTATTTAAACTATCTTTCACTATAATGATATAAAGACAAGAGTTCTTCATATCCTCCAGTTAAAGATGTTTAAATAGGGGCAGTTGTCATACTCTAAATTTTACCCTAATTTTTCTCATGCATCAGCATATCCTGTTCACCTTCATTTTATCATGCATTACATCAGTTAAAAGCATTCATAAGGGTTTAAATAAAAAGTCAGGTGTTCTAGAACTTTATTTGGTCTTAATGACATTCATTCGATCATCTATTAATTAAGAAGTCAAAAGGCTTGTTTCTCAATCTCAGTGCATCTCCCATTCCATTGCATCATATTTCAGAGGTTCGGAGGGTGATAGTCAAGTGTGTCGTTATCATCTAAATCTTTGTAGGGTTTTGATTGTAATTGAGAATTAGAAGAAAATAGTCCATGAATTTTTCCTTTGCATCTGATTATCTATTCATAATTTCTTGATCAGTAGATTAATGCATTCATTAAGCATTCACTTTAGTCAAAACATTTTCCCAAAAGTCTTTTTTCTAGTAGTGATATATGGTGGCGTGGGTCACCATGCTAATGAATGTTAGAATGAGGTGAAGAAATGTTTCAAATGTGGGAAGCCAAGTCATGTTGTGGCAGATTGTAGGACCAATATACCTACCTGTTACAACTATGGTGAACAGTGTCACATCAGCACCCACTGTCAAAAGCCGCAGAAGTCGCAGACCGGTGGGGAAGGTATTTGCATTGGTGGGGGCTCAGCCTACCAGTGAGGATCGTTTGGTCAGAGGTACTTGTTACATTCATAACACTCCTTTGATTGCTATCATTGATACGGGTGCAACCTGTTACACCCTAATTTTGACCCAGAATCGCTGAACCATACATATCATATCATTTTCATCATATGTACATAATATCCATTATTCATGTACGTGTGCAGTCTTGGTTGAAATTCAGTGGAAGTTTGACCTAATTTTGGTCAAACAAATGATTTGCTTCAGTATCAAGTTATCAGGTTGTGGCACAGATTCTGAATCAGGCATTTGGTTCTCAGTAAGCCATTGTTTCATCAGTGTGCATTCAAGGCAAAGTTTAGGGTCTCTCAACCTTCGTGTTTAAGATGAACAAGCGTCATGATTTATAATTTGAGGGGAGTTTGATTTAATCTTGGTCAAACAGTTGTTTCGTTTTAGTATTAAGATATCGGGCTATGGCAAAGACAGTTTGTTGTAAGGTGGATAATCATCGGGGTCAGTTAAATTTCAATTAGGGTTTTGGTAAAGTGACAGTGCAGTCAATATCTCAAGTCATCCGTGTCATTGGCTACTTTGAGGACAAGTGTGGATTGATTTAAGTACTTGTATTTGAGGATTTGGATCAAGGTTTTGTGCAAAATTCAAGTTTATCATATGAAGTCAAGTTGTAGAGCCAAAAGTCAAGACATTTGGTTAAAATTTCAAATCATTCACAAGTCCTGATTATGTGGTTCACATTCTTGTCAAAAACATTTCAAGGTGGAATCAGGATGTGGGGTTATTTCTCATGGGATTGATTCTAAGTTTCAATGCATTTCTAGTATGGTTTTAATGAAGAGTTCAAGATGTTGAAAGTGGGTTTCGAGAGAGATTTGTTGTGTCGTTTATTCAAGATAATTTTAAGATGGATTTAATTGCAGTCATATCTCAAGAATGATTAAGATTCAGGAATTGGTTCACTTTTAGTCGAATTCAAGGTTTAACGCAAGTTTGGTCAAAGTTCAAATTTTGGTTAATTCATTAATTGATTTCATTCGTCAAGGCTCTAGATCGAGTTATGCTTGATTCTATTTCCCGAAGAATAGATTCAAGACTCTAAGTTAGTTCATATGGAAAGTGCAAGAATTCTCAGGGATTAAGTTCAAGAATAAAATGGAAGATCCAAAATTTAAAATTCTTTTCAAATTTCAAGTTTATAACCAGCTTTCAAATTTCTTCAAGTTTCAAGTTCATGGCAATTACAAGTTCATTCAAGTTTCAAATCTAATGTCAAAGTTCCAAGTTTCAATTCAGTGTCAAATTTTTAAAGAATTCGAATTGGCAAAACTGTTGTCTAAGTCCTTTAAGTTATTTTAAAATATCAAGTTAGTCCTTTAAGTTTTTTTGTAACGCTTTGGTCCTTTATGTTAAGTAACATTTGTGTCATTGACCTTTTTAAAAATCTCGGTTACAATAAATTTCAAACTCATATACTATTTGAACTAGTTTTTTCAAACTGATCATGAATATGCAATCAAATTTATCAAACAAGTTATGATTCATGAGAATCAGGGAAAAAAGTGGACAAATACATAATGAAAAATCGTTCAATCCAACCAAAATACACAATAAAATGCAAAAATAATTACATATTTGTGATTAGCACGAAAAATCAGTTCAAATGGTATATGAGCTTGCAATTTATTGTAACGCAAATTTTTAAAAAGGTCAACAACGCAAACTTACTTAACTTAAAGGACCAAAGCGTTACATAAAAACTTAAAGGACTAACTTGATATTTTAAAATAACTTAAAGGACTAAAACAATATTTTTGCCATTCAAATTCCATTCCAAGAAAATTTCATTTGCAAGTGTCATTCAAGAGTTCAAATCCAAACAAATCTCAATTTCATGATTCAAATTCCATATCAATTCCCAAGTTTCAAGTCCAAGATATCAATTTCAAATTAGCTTTCAATTTTCAAATTCAAACTCCAAATTCAATCCAATTTAATTCAAATTTTCAATTCAATAGTTTTATTCATGTTTATTTCAATTCAATAAAATTCAAATTCATCTATTCTATTTTAATTTAAATTCCAACTTCATTTCAATTCAAATCAAATCAATTTTATTTTTATTCAAGTCTTAGTATTCAATTCTTCTTCAAGGGTCAATTCTAACAAAATTCACTTTTATTTTCAAGTTTCAATTCACACTAAAAAACAATTCAAGTTTCATGTATTTCATTTTCAATTATTTTTTGTTTTTAATCCAATTTAAGTGCAACTCCATTTCAATCCATTTTGTTCAAGTTCAATTCCGATTTTATCCAAGTCAAGTTTCATTTTCAAAATTATTTCCAATTCAATTCAAGAACATTCCAAAATTTTAAAACCCTTTCAAAAAAATAATAATGTTAGAGTCCATGATATTTTAAGCCCATTACCATCATTGTCAAAATTACAAGAAAAATAAAAAAGGCCCGTGATAGTTGTACAAAAATTCATCAACTCATTACAATTAAATAACCAAAAATTGCAAAAATAAAAATCTTCACAACATGCCAAAATCCCAAAAATCGTGTCACAACTGCGAAAAGGGGCCAGCCGAAACAAAAGAAGAGTCACCACCGAGCATTATTTATCCCAACGAGAGGGAAAGGAAATGATCAAAGAAAACCTGGAGGAATGGGAAAAGGCAAGGTCATCGCAACCAAATCTTGGGTTCGGGAGTCGGTTACGCAAGGGGAAGGTATTAGCACCCCTCGCGTCCGTTGTACTCAACGGGATCCATGCTTGTTATCTAATCAAAGGGTGTATTCATCTACAAGCTACTGCTAAATGGAAACGAGAACAAAAGAAAAATAAAAAAGACTCGATTGGACATCGTCGCCCTATGCCTACGTATTCCCTCGTGCAATGGGAAAGTCAGAGTCAATGTAGTTCGAAAAACTACGGGTGATGGGGGAAGGTTCTCGCCAAGACATCACCGTCTTATGCCTACGTATCCTCATCTGGTATGAGAAATCAGAGCAAATGTAGTTCAGGTAAACGAAATCCACAGGTCGGTTAAGTGTTTTTTATGAGCGACGTTAAGTTTCCATTCCAACAGCTAGGAACGATGCCTGTTTGCGGTAGAACGGAAAAGTAACACGCCCTTTTCTAAAAATGAGCTTGAAACAAATCCCGAAGGATAAAAAGGTTTGAAGTTTGGTTTGTGAGTTTTAGTGAAGTGAATTGGTTTGTTTGAGATTCACGTTGCATTAAAGACTATGACATAAGAGCGAATGCGTCGCATATCGCCCAAAGGGCATACACTAAACATTCTAGACATGTGAGGAGAAACCCCTCACTCATCATTTCCCATGTACATAAGGCTCGTAGCGTACAATGTTTGTAGTTCTTTATTAAGTGTCTTAAAGGAGTTTAAGATGATAAGAGAAGACACAGGGAAACACTAAAGGGAAACTGAAAACCCTAATGTTATCATACAAGATGGTCCTAAGGTTGGGATGAAAGGGAATTCTACTTAAATATTATCATGCAAAGGATTGAAAGCCCAATGTCTCTCCTACTCCTATCTTAAACAAAGGGACTAGTAACCCTAAGGGATCATGTGAGCAAGCACAAGTAAACATATTACTAATCAATCACAAATGAAAAAAAAAAGAAACAAGACTTAAACAAGTCACAAGAGATGAAAGAGAAGAAAAGAGAATGAATGGAATGCAAACAAGATGAACAAACAAGGTAGTTCAAAGAAAAATGAATCAAGCCAAACTCATATCTCAATCATGTAAGATGGAATCCGATATCATGTCAAGACATCAAAGAAACAACCACGTGCCAAACCAAGTCAAAAGATTGGAAATCAAAACATCATGGCAAAACAAAACACTCTCACATATTCAAATGATTTAAACAACTTAAAAGAAATAATATCAATCACAAAGAAAAGTGAAGAGGGGTAAAATGAGATGAGAAATAAAGTGGGGCCGTAGCAACATCATACCATATCTAATACATGTCAATGATCAGAGAAGAAACTCAAATATTCAAATCATGCACCACATTACAAACAAAGCAATTGTCATACACAACAAACATGCAAGACATCGTCTTAAAGAAAAATACATAGGATTAGGGAATTATATCAAGTGTGGGAAGAAACATGAACATGGTTACCAAATCAAACATTCATTCATGAATACACAAAACAAACATCACAGTCGAATTCAAAGCAAAACTCAAAAACAAGCTCACACAATAAAGTCATTCTTAAAGAAAAGAAACATTCAACAAGAACACAAGTGATCAAGAATAAAATAATAAATATCAGAAACAAACTCATATGATATTCATCATATTTAAAATCAAGTCAACAAGCAAAGTCAAGAAGAACCAAACACAAGTTGAGGTACAAAAGTCAAGCAAACACCTCACAAGTCAACTCCTAAAGGAACAAAAGATCATGTGAAGCATATGAGATGAAATGATCATGCAATGAACCCCTAATCATGAAAATAAGAACCTCAAACACATCATCAAGAGCATACAAGACTCATCAAACATCCATGGAATCATACAAGAAACAATCTTACAAGAGTAGGTCAAGATATGCACAAACACATGATCAAAACAACAAGAACTTGATGCCACATCCAAAAATAGAAACATGACCAAATAAAACCCAAATAAATGCCCAAACTCAATTTATTTCTATCAATAATCAATGTGCAAATGATCACAAAAATAATCATAAGAGAGCATCATTAATTCATCAAACAAGGCAAAGCAAGCAATTTGTCGAGCATATATCAAGGGTCAAACAAAGTCAAATGAAAAACATCCAAGACATGATCACCAAGGAATCAAACCAACACTCAAATATCCTACATGTATGTGCCTAAGTTTATGTGAAAAATTGAACCAAGAGTCAAAAGGAAAAGGCAAAAATTGAAGTCATGTTTTGAAATAGGTCAAATAAAACACATTAAGTTAAAAATTCAAAATAAAACATTACAATAAAATAAAAATTAAAATAAAAAATTCCAAAAAAGAGTTAAGACATAAAAATGTCCAAAATATATTTTTAGTGATTTTTTAAATGGATGGAAGTATTTTAATAAAATCAGAATAAAAAAGAAGATAAAAATAAGACAAACGTGCAAAGGGGGTGTAAACCATAAATGTGCAAAGAACTAAACTTTGTTGACTCATGTATTAGGCTCAAATAAGGTGGGTGTGGATAGCAGAATGTGTTAGGCCCATAAGTTAAAACAACATCTTTATCATAAAAAAAAGAAAAGGCTGAGAAAAGAAATAAAATAACACAAAACATGTAAACCAATATCAATCGGTCAATTCTCATTTAAACACTACAAGACAAAATGAAACAAAACCAATTAGATCACGCCACGAGGTCGTCTTCTTCCCACAAACAAAACCAAAAACCTGCGAATGCAACAACCATGATGCCTTAGTATGAATTTTAAATAGCAAACTAGCACCTATCATAACTTCCTCAACCCTTGATGAAATCCAAAAGTGTAAAAAGCAAACATATAGATCTCAACATGAGGAACACATCCATCACAAATAGAATACATAATGGTTACAAATCAAAGAGATAAAAGACTTGGAAGTCACGGGTTCGTAACACATTTCACAAATCAGACAAGCTTCAACTCAAACTAAAATGGTGTGCCATCATTTCAGGACTTTCCATATACAATATATGAACCAAAATCATGATTTAAAGGTAGAAAGAGATGAAGTTTAGATGAACTTACTAAGTAGAGAGAGTCTACTGCTCCTTCAACTTATGGTGGAAAACTCTGGATGAGGGCTTCTATTGACTTCCTTGTACTTTGTGAAGCTTAGGAATGCCAGAAAAGAGAAAAAACTTGAAGGAAAAGGTGGCTCGAAGAAGATGAATCTGAGAGTGAGATGTATTCTAGGGTCTGAACCTTCCAAAAATGAAACCTCCTCCCTCTTTTAGGGTTTTAGAGGTTTATATATAATGGACTGCCATTGTGTCATGGGCCTAAGAGTTGGTTTGAAGCACGAGGGCAAGGTTTGGGTTTGGCTATGTTGTTGGGTTGGAAATATGGGATGAGGTGTTTGCATGACATGAACTGAGGAAAAATCACCTGCTGAGCACGTTTTCACACATTTCCTCTTTTAGCTTCATCTCGGAAAAAAAGTACCAATTGTACTGCATGTATGTTTACATTCTTTGGGCAAGTTTTGGGAGTGGATTAGAGTAGGGCCAAGGGAGCAGCATGACAGTGCATACTTTGGACGGAGTCTTGCCATGAAATCCTAAGCATATCTTGCATTGTGAGATGATAACTTTGGGGGGCACAAACCTAATATGTTGTGATCCATAGAACATAAGCTTGGCATCAACAAAAAGTAAGGATTATGATGAAAACATTTTATGTTGAAAAGAGGATTCGAGGAAGTCTTGATCCATAATAGAAACTGACTTGAAGTTGCCTTCATAACTCTGCATAAAACTTGAGAAGAAGTTAAGTCATAAAACATGGAAATATGTTGACTTTGGAAGGCTCCAACTTGAAGAGTACTAATCTATTCGATGAGGTCTTTGGCTCTAAAGAAGCTAGGAATAAGCATGGAAAATTTGATGTTGATGGTAACTTGAAACAAACCTCGCATGGCCATGAAAAAACTTCTCAAAGATTATGCTTTGAAGCTGCCACTAATGTCTTAGAAAAATTCTAAGTTATATCCATTAAACATCTTTGAAAACAACATCTTGGATGCCACATAACTTGAGTTGTATGAACCCAATGGAGAACTTCTAGTAATGTATAGAAAGATTGAAGAACAAACTTCAACTTTCATGTTGTAGGAAAACTCATTTAAAGTCAAGAACTTGGTGAAATATGTGTTGGAAGTTGGGTTGAAAAGTCTGTCTAAACACTTACCAGTTTTGACAACTTTGAAACCCTAAATTAGGAGCACCATAACTTGAGCCCTACACACCCAATGGAGATGATCTAGTACTCAAAAGAAATCTTAGAGGGTGCTCTATAACTTTCATTTTGTAGGAAAAATCAAATGAAGCTTGTATCACCATGGAAAATGGGCTTGAAAGGAGGCACATGAAACTGAATTTCTATACTTAGAAAAAATTCTAAGTGTAGAAATGTCATAATCTCTTTTTTCCAAACTTTAACTCACCATATCTCTCAAACCATGAATCTTTTGAATATGCTTTCTTCTACAAACTTGTAATTCGTAATGTCCTCTTTAATTTGATAACTATTTTACCCTCATTAGATGAAAAATGAGAAAGTTATGGAAGTTTCAAAATGGCTAGAATTAGGGTTTTTCACACTTAAAAAAATTTTCTATCAAAACCCTAATTCACCCAATCTCCTGATTTTATGTTTCCTCTTGATTTTTCTTGTTCCAAACACGTGAAATCACTTGAAAACTACTAACATGCCCTTGATTGACCTTGAGATACAAGATTTAAAACCCCTTTGAACCACGGTTGACTTTTGTTGACCAGATGAAATCCCAAGATCAATCTCACTGATTGAGGTTCTTGTGATGTCTTGTGATGGCACATAATCCATGTAGGGAACCCCTAAGGTGTGTGTTGATCTTGATAATCATGTCTTACCCAAAGAACTAACCACAAACCTTCGTTGGACCAAAACCCTAACCTAACTCCCCTCAAGATAGGAGGAAGTGACCAATGCTTGAATTCTCACGTCCAAAGGTTATGAGACATACTTTGATGATAATGAAGACCTTGTACCTTGAAGATGCACCCTTGCATGAGCTTTGAAGATGAAACTCCTCTCTTGAGTAGTGAATAAGATACCTTGATCCTCTGTTTAGAACCAATGCTATGCACAAATGCCAATGCAAGATGATATGAAACATTAGCCAAGATAACAAAAAGGGATGGGAAAATTTTGGTGTGCTACAAATCTCACCATCTTGCAACCTCCCTAAAACTTGCACACAAAAAACTGTACCATATGCTGCTATGAACAGACCAACAACTTGCCACTCTGCCACAAGACCTGCGCACAATACTACACCATGACTCCACCTTCATACCAACTCACTACACAAACATCAGCTGCAAAACCTGCATGTTCAAGCTACACAATGTACACTTTCCCATCCATTACAACCAATCCATAAAGCAATGCGACAAAACGGTACAAGAACACAACCATTATACAATTCTAAACCACACACAACCGCTGCTATAAAACGTATGAACCTGGACAGTGTACCACCAATTTAACACAACGCAATGCAAACCATAGAACTTGTAAAAGAAATAAAAATCAAAACACCATAAAAACATACCACACATAACAGCAAAAGGAGGCACTTAATAACCTTCTTCATTTCCTTCCCCAATACTAAGAACGTGAGGTTTTCCCTTCACTCTCCACGGAAACTTTTCCTGATTCCACTATCCACTGTTTCTTTCTTCATAACCAAACTTCACCTCTTCTTTAAAAAACCTTCAAACATACACCAAAACTAATTGTATCCTCATTCCTCTCTAAACATCTAAAACCAAAAAATTTCACAACAAAAAATCTCCAAGACACAAAACCTGCTACAACATAATCATATCAGTCAAGGACTGTACCGTACAATTTCATCAACAAATTTGTGGTTTTGATTTAAGAGAAGAAGAAAACCTACAGTAAGAAAATCACACACAGAGATTCACCTTCATACCTTCACATCTACAATCCATAACCATACTACCTCTTTCTCCATCTTGTAACAAAAAATAATTTGCAAAAACACTACTCCATTATAAAAAAACCGCACCATAGAGCTACAACAATCTGTTGCACACGACTTTCCTAACTTCTTTCTTTGACCATCAATACCAAACGAATACTCGCGGCAAACAACCATAAACTCACAAACCAAAAAAAATCATCCGTGCAAACCTCTCCTGTGTAGCTTTCATCTACGACATGAAACCTGCAAAGAACCCACGTGCGCAACCACCATATCCAACGAAAGACATTACCACCATTGTTAGCACATTTCTCCCTCCACTTTCGGTATCCATGTTTTCTCAATAAATTGAGACATGTTCTTCCCTGACCAACACAAATCCTTAACCTCACTAACAATGACAATCAGACCACCACCACCATTCGCAAATCGCAACACCATGACACCTCATAATTACCTTTATTCATCAATCTCATCATTCATCATCACAACAATAGCTCATTCTTTTCAATTTTTTTCAAAAAAAAAATCACATTTACCAATCCTCTACACCATCATCATTCTCCCCCTTCCTCAAAACAATAAACCCACTTCCTCTCTTCAAATCTTCGGAAAAAATTCGCCATACACCACCACGATTGACCCTTCCTTCACCACAAATGCACTGCGAACTCTTCAATAACCACCCTCGCAACAACATCAACTACGACAACAACAACGGAGTCGAAAACAAAAGAAATCGCAGTGAGAAAGGAAGATAGATCAAAGAGAGATTCACGAAAAGAGAGAGATCGAGAGGGTAAGTGAAAGATGAGGATGTAAAGTTGCGTTTTTGGTTACAGTAAGTAGAAAAAGGAGAGGAGCATCCGCGATTGAGATTTGGAAAAGGTCAAGAAACACGTGAGCATATTTTCCAGCTTGTTCTACTTTTATTATTATTATTATTATTATTATTATTATTATTATTATTATTATTAATATTATTATTATTTTATTATTTTAATTAATTTTTATTGGAGTGGATTTGTTTTCGTCATGTGGATTTTCCTTAAGCCCATTTTTTTTGCTTGATTCACACTTCTCAATCACTATCTACACCTCCCTCCATCTTTTAGTCAATTTTGATATTTCTCGATTTCAATTTTAATTTTGATAATTATTGATTTCAATTTTTAATTTTAGTTAGTTTTTATTTCAATTAATTCTTAATTTCAATTTTGGATTTAATTCTTGATGTTACTTGTGATGTAGTTATTTTGATTAAATGTTGATAAAACCTTTTGATTAGTCTTTGAAATTTTAATTATAATTTTTAATAGATTAGATTTGAATGATATTTGTTTGTTAGCCTATGATTAAATCTTGTTGATTAAGTGTCATGAAATTCTTGATGCCTTCGAAACTTTGGATGCTTTGATTAAATTCTTGGTGCCATGGTTGTGATTAAGTCCTGATTTTGATCTTTGGTATTGCTCTTTTTAAATCTTGATACTTTTCTTGTGCTTGATACTTTGACATGACATGAATTTCTCTTTATGCTTGGGTCTTGCTTGACTATTCTCTTGATCTTGTTTAGATTAGGACACTTGCACACGTACGGCTTCCTCTTGGGCTACCTGACAATGAAACCTTTTATTTCTTGCAATCATGTGTACTTTACATGTACCTCGCTCCTTTTTCGATGTATTTTCTTTACTCGTTTTTCTTTGGTTGTGGTTTCGTACAAGGAGTGCCCTTAGGGACTAGGATAGACTAAACCATTTTCAAAATAATTCTTGATTCAACGTCGATCCATATTCACCCTTGTAAGTCGATTGCCTTCTGCGTCACTATCAACCTTATTGGTCACTAAACACAATATTTATAGCTTACTCTTGGTCTTTCTTATAGTGAGGCCTATTCGATCAATTACTTCTAGTTGGTCGTTTAGAAGACTAGCCCACTTTGCTAGTGCACACGATTAAAATTTAATTCAATTGTTTTCCTTTACTTGTTTATTTATATGTTGTCTTATATGTTGATTTTAATCGAATCCCTAAGGTAAAAACCATACCCAACTTGTAAGTCGAGCACTTCTACCTCACCATCGACCATACCCTACACAATTAGGACCTTCTTTTCATTAGTTCAAACTCCTTCACCGTTTTGAACGCAAAATTTAAAACTCGATCAATGTCGAGCATTTCATCAAAGTCAACGTAATGAACTTAATTATACTTAAACCGTATATCAATAAAAGATGAAAAGGGAGTTGGAATGGAGTCTTTGATTCTCTCCTCAATTTTTTGGGCTCGAGGAGCCTTTCTTACGCTCGAACAATTTTCTTTTCTAAAATTCATAACTTGATTCCACATCAAATTATTTTGTATTAAGTCCAAATCAAAACTATTTTCTCAATCACTTAGATGAAAAAGAGAGAGAGCCAAGCCTTTAACTTATTCTCCTGATTACTTGGGCCCGATGAGCCTTTATTAAGCTTCGAATAATCGTCATTACTTTAACTAACTCTAACTATATCAAAAATCTTTCTTAATTAAGGGTGAAAGAGAGAGAGAGAGAGAGAGAGAGAGAGAGAGAGAGAGAGAGAGAGAGAGAGAGAGAGAGAGAGAGAGAGAGAGAGAGAGAGAGAGAGAGAGAGAGAGAGAGAGAGAGAGAGAGAGAGAGAGAGAGAGAAAGAGAGAGAGAGGGGGATCTTCGATTCACTTTCACGATTACTTGGGCCCGAGAAGCCTTTCTTAAGCTTCAAGTAATCTTCATCCAAACAAAACATCAAAACATTTATTTAACTTCTCGCCGTCGTGCGATTCGTCCAATCTTTTCATAAACGTGAGATATGGTGACTTGAGATGATGCAAAATATTGCTTCATCCATAACCTATTTGAGTTGAGATAAGTGGCGTGTTTCCCATGAATGTTGATATATGGAAATCCATTCAAAGTGATGCAAGTGTCCTCTCCTCACCCGTTTGGGCAAAAAATATTTTCTGTCGAATGTGACTAAGTATCTTTCGATAAAACAAACCAACATCCGTAGTCTGAACTACAGACGCTCTGATTTCTCATTTGTTAATGAGAGTACATAGGCATAAGATTGCAAGATCCTAGCGAGCAACCTCCCCTTTTTTCTCTCAGAGTCCCATAAACTACAGACGCTCTAATTCTTCATTCATTCGAATGAAGATACGTAGGCACAAGGGCCTCAATCCTTGGCGAGCACCCTAATAAAAAATCATCCATTTTCCCCTTAGAAATTAAAATCCTTTTTCATTTACCTTTTCGCTTTATTCCCTTAGAAGAAAATATACAAATTGAATTAAGAGGTTCCCGTTGAGTACAACAGGCGTGAGGGGTGCTAATACCTTCCCCTCACATAACTGAATCCTGAACCCAAAATGTGGTTGCGATGACCATGTTCTTTCCCTAAAGGTTTTATCGATATTTTCCTTTCCATATTTGGGATAAATAAAATTTGGTGACGACTCTGTTTTCTGCAACCATTTGCGAAGGATTGTGCTTTTTTATAGGTATGACAACTAGTGACTCTGTTGGGGATCTGCATTGCCATATGCAAGAGAGAGTCAAGCCTAACTTGATTCGATTCGCGAGCTTTAGTTTTTCTTCTTTTTTTTCTTCTTTTTTGTTCTATCTTATTGGTTGCTGGCTTGTTTGATTATTATCTACTTGATTGCTTTGTCCTTTTTGTATATCCTATTATTATCTCTTGTTCCACTGTTTGGGTTCTCTGGTTATTGGCTTTGTAAGATAGGCTCCCTACCCGAGTATGAGAAAAACCCTAGGATTAAGATAGTGGTTGTGTAGTGGAGACCCACGAGGATCCTTTCTCGTTGGGACGATACGAAAACCCCGCTTAGAGTTGATTCCCTTGGGAATATTATTGTCGTGGTGAGTCTTTGCCATGGCAATAATGTTTTTAGGCCTGAATTGATAACTCCAAGGACCTTTTAACCATTTTCCATGGTGGTTGGTAGTGTTAACTAATGAAGGTCTTTCCTTCTTGGGTTGACACGAACGCCCCAATCAGATGAGATTCCTTGAATGTATTGTTACTTTGACAACAATATTTTCAACCTCGATCTATGACTCTAAGATACATTTTAGAAACCTTGGACTCGATGGTTGTATAGTAGAGACTCACGAGGAGCCTTTCTCGTGGGACAAAGCGAAAACCTCACCTAAAGGAGATAATTTCGAGGGTGTTATTGTCAGACAAACCTTTGTTGTGGCAATGATATCTTTGAGAAGATCCTTTGATCAGAGATATCAGTTACTTACCCACTGTCATGCTTGACCTGAGAGCGCGATACCTGTGATCCTAAGCTTTACTTTGTTTGCATTTACATATCATTGCATCTGCATTGCATATCATTCTCCCAAACAAAAACTCAATCTTTCCTTTGTCCATGACCAGCAAGGTGATTCTTGACACTCGTTTAGAAGGAAGAACCATGTCTCAAGAAATGGTGGACGAGCTAGTGAAAGGACAAGAAGTTTAAAGGGGGAGATAAATCTTTTGAAGAGCCAAATGAATTGGGTCCTAGAAAACTTGCAGGATTTGTTGAGAAAAGAGGGTCATTCCATGCCCATTGCTGCAGTAAAGGGAGATAATTATTTACGTTCATCTGGTGTTACTTTGAGTCAAAAGCCATTCCATAGGGAACCTCCTCACTTTCCAACACATGGCCCTCCTTCAAGATGTCATTTTCATCCTTTGACTGCCAGATCAGCAGATCAACCTTCAGTGGTTGTCTTCCCCCAAGAGCGTCAAAGTCAGGATCAGGGGTAAGATCAAGATCAGAATTGAAAGAACAAAAATCAGTTCAACTTGATTCATATATCATACAGTAAAATCTACCAGCAGTTGGTTCAAAATTCGTTGGTAACTCCTCGGCCCATCGAGCCTATACCGACCCTTTATCCTCTACAATTCAATCAAAATATGACATGTGAATATCACGAATGGGCTATAGGATATGACTTTGATACTTGTCCTGAACTGCATTAAAAAGTTAGGCGGTTGGTCAACAACAGGAAATTAATCTTCAAAGAAGACCATCCAGAGGTGAAGTGTGAGTACTATAATGGAGCAAAAGGACACTATTTCGATGAATGCAAGGGTTTTAGGCTTAAGATGCAAAAGTTGATCCACGCAGGGTCGTCTACCCTCAAGGTAGAAAGCCCGTATACAAGTTCTCTGATTCCTGAACCATATACTGAGAAAGGCAAGAGACCTCTGAAACCTCTCAAGATCTTATTTCATAAAGAAAGGATTGAAGACGTGGCTAGTAAGATATCACGATTTCCATACAAGATCACTGAAACGGTGCCAAAAAACTATGATACTAAGGCCCATGCAAGTGCAAGAAAAGAAGAAGAGGATGAAGCTAATATAGTCATGGCAGATGTCAAGTATTCTCATGAGGCACCAACAAGACCTTCTGACCTCTCATCTCTTCAACACTCATCATTTTCAGTGCCACACTATCCTTACAGGCAGCCAATAATGCCTAAAGCATCGTACCAGAAACCCTGAATGGATTTTCATGTAAGTCAACAAGCCCATGGCCGAGGATATCAACATCAACAACAAAACCAGTATAGTCCTCGTAACAATTTGGAAAGAAGGAATGTTATGCTTGATCCAACTCCCATGTCATACAATAAACTTCTGTAGCCTTTGATTCAAAGCTCGTTGGTGGTCCTCAAGTCTCTGAAGCTTGCTCCAAAGCCATACCCATCTGGGTACGACCTCTATGCACAATGTGGATATCATGTTGGATCAATGGGACACTCAACTGAAGGTTACAAAGCTTTCCAAGCCAAAGTACAACAATTGATTGACAAACAGTACATATCCTTCCTAGAAGGAAGCTTGGTTGTGCACGTCAAATTCTCGCCCAGATGAGTTTGAAGACTTCAAAAGGCATCTCCTCAAGCCAGAAAGGAAGACAATCCTCAAACATTGGTGATCATTGGATCATATTTTATCTTTGCATTTGTAGTTTATTTCCTATTAAATGCTACTTGTTTTAGACATTGTTGTTTTGAATGGTAATATTAATGAAGTGACCATGCATTTTTTGAATTAATCATGTCGCTTTCGCTTATTTTTTTCTTCTCTTATATCAAAAACAAAAAAAAATATGAATCAATATACCTCTCATCCACGTTCTTTATCAAACTGTTGTTTTAGCAAATACTTGGAGGGAGGATGATGAAAATAAAATACCCATAATTGCTACTGGTATGCTTTCGAATAAAATCCTGCTGATGATGTACATGCATTATTTCGAATACCCAAACACCGGAGAGATAAGGAGTTAGTCCTTAGTTAACCACATTGAGCCTAGAAGTAAGAGTTCCTTCGGATCTACAAACCCTTACGCTTAACCTGAGGCATGGGTAGTGTTCAGTTAATTTGAATTATCAAGATGAAATTTCCCATATAAGGATTAACCACATGATATTCTTCGCATATATCCCGACATGTTGAAAGAATCATGCAAAATCTGAGGGTCATGTCGGTTTCTCCTCGATCACCAATGGCTTGGCAGTCACGACTTTCCATCAAAAAGAAAAAATAAAAAGCCTGCTAAGTCGAACACCCATAAGGAAGACTTAGGCAAAAGTCAAGGCTATCTTGATGGACTTGAAAAGAAAAATCAATCCATGTAAAAGTTAGGGATCAAATAAATAAAAAAAGAGGTCTTCAAATCCTCAGTAAAAACAAAATAAGACGCAGTGACCACCATGGGTCGCTGACATCCATGACAAAAGAAAAACAAGATGACTAGCATTTCAAGCAAATGTTAAAAGATAATAAGTTATTCACGAAACTTTCAAAATGTGAGTTCTGGCTGCATGAGATGAGTTTTCTAGGACATGTTATTTCTGGTGATAGCATAACAGTGGACCCATCTAAAGTAACTGATGTACTTCAGTGGGAACCTTCGAAATCAGTAACGGAGATTAGGAGTTTCTTGGGTTTAGTAGGTTATTACCACATGTTTATCAAGGGATTTTCTAATTTGGCCCTTCCTCTAACTCAGTTGACTACGAAAGGTAAGGCCTTTGTATAAGACATCTTGTGTGAAGAGAGTTTTAGGGAATTGAAGACGAGGTTGACTACGGTGCCAATATTTATTCTAACAAAGCCAAATGAACCTTTCGTGGTGTATTGTGATGCATCTAAAATGGGTTTAGGCGGAGTATTGATGTAGGATGGTAAAGTCGTGGCTTATGTCTCACAACAATTGAGGGTACATGAACGAAATTATCCTAATCATGATATTGAGTTAGTCGCAGTGGTTTTTGTGTTGAAAATTGGAGACATTACTTGTACGAATCAAGGTTTGAAGTGTTCAGTGACCATAAAAGTCTGAAATATTTATTTGACCAGAAAGAATTGAATATGAGATAGAGAAGATGGTTGGAGTTCTTGAAGGACTATAATTTTAGCTTGAGTTATCATCCCGGTAAAGCTAATGTCGTGGCAGATGCTTTAAGTCAGAAGATGGTTCACATATCGACATTAATGATTAAGGAGTTGAATTTAATTGAATAAAGAGACTTGAGCATGGTTTATGAACTGACTCATGAGAGTGTGATGTTGGGTATGCTGAAGGTTAATAATGAGTTCCTTAATGAGGTTAGAGAGGGCCAGAAACTCGATTTGAAGTTGGTGGATTTGATGACCACAGGAGGGTCAGATACAGATGGTGACTTTAAGGTAGATGGTTTTGGTGTGTTGAGGTTTCGGGACATAATTTGTGTACTGGATAGTCCGGAATTGAGAAAAATGATCTTATAGGAAAGCCACAGGAGTAGCTTGAGTATTCATCCAAGAGCTACAAAAGTGTATCAGGATATTAAGAAATTGTTTTGGTGACCAAGTATGAAGAAAGATGTAGCTCGGTTTATGTATGCTTGTTTCACTTGCCAGAAGTCAAAAGTGGAATATCAGAAACCTTCCGGTTTGATGGAACCAATGAAATACCAGAGTGGAAGTGAGATAGTATCACGATGGACTTTGTGACTGGTTTATTGAATAAGGCAAGAGGCTTTGATTCTATTTGGGTGATTATGGATAGACTGACAAAATCAATATATTTTATACCGACTAACATCAATTTTCCTTTGTCAAAGTTAGCGGAGATTTACATTAGAATAATAGTGAAGTTGCACGGGGTTCTGTCGAGCATAGCTTTTGATAGAGACCCGAGATTTACTTCCGAATTTTGGAATAACTTGCAGGAAGCTTTAGGTTCTAGTTTGAATTTGAGTTCTGCTTATCATCCGCAGACAGATGGACAACTTGAAGGGATCATTCAGTCATTGGAAGACTTGTTGAGAGCTTGTATACTTGAGCAGGGAGGTGTTTGGGATACCCATTTGTCGTTGATTGAATTTACCTACAATAACAGTTACCATTCTAGTATCAGAATGACGCCTTTTGAAGCGTTGTATGGTAGGAGGTGTAGGACACCCCTATGCTGGTATAAGTCGGGAGAGAGCTTTGTGCTTGGGCTCGAGATTGTGCAATAAACTATTGAGATAATTCAGATGATCAGAGAAAAAATGAAGGCGTCCCATAGTAGGTATAAAAGTTATCATGATAATAGGAGGAAAGACTTGGAATTCAGCGAAGGCGACCATGTGTTTCTAAAGGTCAATCCTATTACCAGTGTGGGTCATGCACTAAAATCAAAGAAGTTGGATCCTAAGTTCATTGGGCCATATCAGATTTTGCAGAGAGTCTGAGCTGTTGTGTATAGAGTGGCGCTGCCACTTGAACTTTTGAATTTGCATGGTGTGTTTCATGTGTCACAACTTCGGAAGTACATTGTTAATCCGTCCCATGTGCTTCAAAGGGATGCAGTGCAGATATGGGATAATCTTACCATGCAGACAATGCCGATAAGGATCGAGTATCGCAAGATGAAGTAGTTAAAAGGAAACACACATTCCTTTAGTGAGAGTAGATTGGGGAGGAGTTGCTGGAGAAAGTGTGACATGGGAATTGGAGAGCAATATGCGAGAGTCGTATCCGGAATTATTCTCATCAGGTATATTTTCGAGGACGAAAATATTTTAAGTGGGGGAGAGTTGTAACACCCCATTTAATTATTTAGTCGTTTTGTGGTTTATTTTGGCATTGTCTTGGTTAGGGGTATGTGTGCAAGGGTGGGTGTGAGAACTTGGTAGAATGAGTTAACCGGAAATAAATGCTAAGATAATATTGTAATGATAATAATATAAATAATGAGATATTTCATTAGTATTATTATTATTAATGTTATTATTATTATTATTATTATTATTATTATTATTATTATTATTATTATTAAAATTAAGGAATTAAAACATAATTAAAGGAAAGTAAGGAAAGGGAGTGGGAGAAATCAGTTTCACGTAAAAGAGAACAGAGAGAAGAAGGGAGCAGAGCTAGGGCAAGAGCAATCAAGAGAGTTCCATCATTGTTGAAGGGAGAAAAAGCTTGGAAATTCAGGTAAGGGGAAAGAATGGGTTCTTTAATGGTGTTCTGAACATGAGAGGGTAGTGAGAGTTCCTTCCCCTCTTAGGTTTTTGTGCATTTCTTCTTCTTCTTGTTTGATTTTTGTATCTGGATGGTTGTTGTTATGAATTCGTGTTTGTAATGATGATATTTATGTGAAATTCGTGTGAATTTTGCACTGTGGTTGCTATGTTTTACCATTGAAACAGATATGAAAATATGGGGTTTTGGGGTTAACGAAAATGGGTTTCAATTGGTAGAAAACTTGGATAAAATGATGAATTAATGAAGTAAAATTAGGACTTTAAGATTATACTGATACAAATGTTGTTTTGGGTCTGAATTAGGAGCTTGGTAGTGCTCCAATAGGGGGAAAATCGCATTGATGCAAAAATGGGTTTTTCTCTGTGTAGACTGGCTATACGCGTATGCCATGGGGCCATACGCGTATGGGGGACACTCCCAGGGGCATTATGCATAGCGTACGCACCCCATCCCCAGATCTAGCATGACCCTCATCTGAAACGCGTATGGAACATGTATAGGAAGTGGGCAGTACGCATATGGGATAGCCATTACGCGTACGAGTTGTTCTCAAGGGGATTCTAAAGGAAAATGGCCTCTGGTCATACGCGTACGTCAGGTGGAAATACGCGTATGAGGCCTGGCATATGGGGACTACGAGAAGCATACACAGGGCTATGGTCAAGGAAACAAGTCCATACGCGTATGGGTAAGGTCATACGCATATGGGTAGGGTTGTGTTGGAAATTTCCCGTTTTTGCAATTTCTGTCCCGATTTTGTGTGCAATGCAATTTCTCTTGATCCGTAAGACTAAAATGATATAATTGGACATAGGTGAACCAACAATGATATTAAATATGATAAAACATAGAATTTTATGTGATTGTCTTTATGAGATGTGTTTGATTCTTGTGCGCCAAGATTGTCGTTATGTGGACGATCTTGGGCAGTGGTGGTAATTTTGGAGGGAATTACGGTGAGTACGTGGCTCACGTGTGATCATTGGGGATCGTGGGTTATGCATGAATGATAATTATACAAAATTGTGTGTCATGCATTCATGGTGTGTCTGGTGGAAATGAGTCTGGGTGGGAATCCATGATGGGTGCCTAGTCTCGTCCGAACTCCATGTGAGAGTCGAGTGGAGATAAGTTGTAATTCAGAGGAACGTATACGACTTATCCGGATTCCAACGAGAATCAAATTCAATGAAGCAACCATATGGATTGTGATGGTACCTCATGCATTGTGTTGTGTCAGTTGAGTCATATTGCATATGTATATGATTGAATGTGGGCCAGATATACCGAGTATTGATGTGACACTCGTATCTGCGTGTGGTGGTATGATTGGTGTGATTTATGTCATACTACCCCTTAGCATGTGATTTTCACTGTGTATTATTGAATGTAATTCTCACCCTTTTTGTTGTGTTGTCTATGCTCCTTGGAGAGTACAGATAATCAGGTACCTGAGTAGTGCTTGGAGCATGTGTTGCTTTTGTCGGGTCTTAGGAGTTGCTTTGATACGTAACACGGGTAGGATGGGGATTTCGTTATTTTCTTTATGTCATTTGTCATTTGTTATTTGTTACGTATCTTGTTTTAATTAATGTTGTTGAACCACAGATTTTGTGGGAGTTGATGTAATTGGAGCCTTAGTGTTGAACCATTTGAATTTTCCGTTGTTTAACAATAATTTATTTTTATGAGGAAATAAGATATGAAGTGATTTGATACTTGAAGATGATATTTCTATTGATGTGGCATCTTACAGTGTAACTCTAATTAATTTTCGTAAACTATTTTATTATTTTTACTTATTAAACAAATGGGTAAAGTAGGGTGTTACATTAACCACCACCAAACACTTCCATCTCAATCGTCACGATAACACTTTAATCATCTTCACTCTAAACCTATTCAAACTGCCACCCATTCAATGTTCCCCCGTGATTCTAATTTCATTCCCCAACCTTCAACATTGTTGATCCCAACCATCTTCCAAATCATGAAAACTGAATCACACAACCATCACTACCTTGTCCAAAACCACCATCCAAATCGAGTATTCTTCTACTCGAATCTAAAATTCACGACCTCTCCGATGACGCTGCAACAAGGATATGTTAGTGTGAAATTACAGTGGGAAAGAAAGTTCTTCAACCAATGAGCTTGATGGTGCTGAGACTATGTAGACGAAAGATAATGTCGCATTTCATCCCACTCGATTTGCTGTGAGGGTCTTGGTACTTGATGAGAAAAAACCGCTACACCATTCTACTGTAGCAAGCTATTAACCGCAGTTGTCTTAGCAATTTTTCAAAAAAAGAAGCAAGGTCTATTGAATGATTGATTGTTTGAAACCTCATATGTATGTATCATGTATGACAGGTATACAAAATAAAAGAAAAGGCTCAACTTGTGGCTAACGAAGGCTTAGACTCGAGGATTCAATGAGTGGCAGTCCTGCAGCTAGCAATTTAAGCGCATACTTATGTTTGGATTCTAGCCCGATTTAGACTTGGTTCTGTGACTTGGGGGTTAATATTTCTCTCTCTTTGTCTATACTGCAGCATGATAATGAATGTTAAGTTTATTTACTTCTCTATTTTGGTTTAAATTTTGTGTTGGACTTTATGTTGGTTGATATTTGGTAAATAAATTTATATTGTACTATGTTGTTGCTTTATTCCATTACAATAAATCAGATTTTTTAAATCGCGGATTCGACAATCTTACATCGTTATACCACTAAAATTTCAATACACCAAATAGATATTTTTGTTGCATTATGACCCTTGATTATGACATTTAACTCATGTAGTCATTATGCACGAATCGACTTTAAGCACGTTATTTGGTTTTCATCATTTTTACAATCCATTTGTTGTTTATTTATTTCTTTATTTTAATTAAACTAATTAATTAACTAATTTTATGTAATTATTTAATTTTTTAATTAATCTTAATTAATTAATTTTAATTAACTTGATTATTTGATTTAATCGAATAATTTTGATAATTAATCTTAATTACCCTAGTTAATTGATTTAATCAGACTTTAATCGATTAATTTTGTTAATTAAAACTTGATCACTTCATTTTAGACCATTTTCAAAAAGAATAAAATAATTCTCGATTAAATGTCGAGCCAACTTTAACACCTTTGTAAGTCGATCGTTTTTAGCATCACCATTAACCTCACATAGCTTACTCTTGGGGTTTCTCACAATGAGACCCTTTTTGTGCACAAGCACTTATTTGCTTGCGTTTGTTTGGTTGTTCTTGCCTTAATCGTTTCATTATCTCATATTCCCATTCGAAAAAATGTGCTCTTATTCCTATGACATGTGAATATTTACCACTTCCCAAACTCAAGAATAAAATTGAACCTAAAGCATCTCAATCCATATCTAACTTGTAAGTCGATCGCTTCATGCATTGCCATCAACCTTAACCCAACACTAATTAGGTTCTCCCTTCAAATCATTTCAAACCCATAATATACTTCAAACGCAAATTCAAGCCTCGATAAACATAAAGTATTTTCACAAATACTTAAACAAAAAAGAAGTAGTCTAAAGCATTCTATTATCTTCTTGAATACATGGATACGAGTAGCCTTACTCGACTATTCAAGTATTCCTCATTCATCAAAATATTTAACCTATACTTAAACACTATTTGGTTAAAGATAAAAAGGAGGATGGTCTCGAGCCTTCGATTCTTCTCTTCCATTGTTTGGGTATGAGTAGCCTTACTCACTAGTCAAACAATTGTCATCTATAAAAACTTGTAATCTGATTTGAAATTCTGGCACGCAGATACCATATGTTGGGACAGATGTCACAACACTGGGATCAAGACAATTTGATTAAACAAGTAAATATGCAGAAACTCAAATGGAAGAAAGAAAAAATAACACCAGTATTTGTTAACCCAGTTCGGTGCAACTCACTTACATTTGGGGGCTACTAAGTCAGGAAGTAAATCCACTATAGTAGTATTAGTTCAAAGGTAAACTCCTCAATTACAATTTATCACCTAATCACTACCTGTGCTAACTTCTACGTAAGAACTCCTAGATATGAGAAACCCATATCACTTCCTACCAGTCACAAACCAATGACAATTCAACAACACCAAAAGAGAAGTGACACTTCCAAGACAATACTTATTTTTGCTTAAAAGCTTCAACTAAGAACAATACACTCTTGCTTAAAAGCTTTGGAGTGAACAACTAACAATTAACAATCAGTCAACTCAATGCATCAAAATTGATACAAGAGTGACATACAAAAACACAACACACTAAAAGAACTCTCAAATCCTAAACTCTTATTTTCACACACTGTTTCTTCAATGATAACGCTTAAGTTTCTAGTTTTAGTAAGTCTCTTTATATAGACTCTTGTAGTATGGGCTCAGACTCTTCAATCGAATCCAATCTTTCAGTTGTAAATCACCTGCAGAATCTTTTCCCCAAAAATAGGAACAAATCTTCAAAGTTTCCTAAAAAGTCTCCAAGATTCTTTTTATGAAACCAAATCAAATATGTAATGTTCCTAAAATATCCTTGCTTCGTTGCGCCTGTATGAGAACTAAAATCATTCAGAATCTCATATTTTAAAATCAACTTTTAAAGGATTTAAAATTAAGAATTGTTCTGATTTTCTAGTATAACATGTCACAACATCTGTCAAGAAAAGTAACAGCAAACTCTGATGTACTAGTTGGTCAAGATGTTAAGACATCTTGCTCAACATCTGGTTGTGATACATGTTTTTCCAAATTAAACATGTTTTACCAAAATTCGTGCCAACCACAAAATCACAGACCTAACAATCCCCCCCTTTGAAATTTTTTGGCTAAAACAACCTTTGCACAATAATTCTGGAGAAGAGAAATAACACCACAAACACAAAACACAAACTACATGAAAACATATAAACTTTGTACAAACTACAAACAGAAAGATATCAGAGATAAAATGCAGCTACATATCATCAGAGATTACAACTCCTTCAAACTTCAAAAGTCTCCAGAGATCAGATGTTAAGACATGTGATTTGACATCACATCAACACAGCTCCAACAGAGCAATCTCAGACAGGTCCATTACTCCCCCCTCAAGGGAAAATCCAAATCACAAGACAAACAAACATTAGAAGCACATGCAGCAAGAGCCTCCTAGTAACTTAGAGAAATAGAATAATAGATTACCATAAAGTAACGTAGATTCCCCATAAACACATCATATCAAAACATGTGGTTGCACATCATTGCACACATATACTACATTACTAGCAGCAACATAAGCATGACAGATTAACATGCTCCCCCTAAATGGTTGCATACAACAAGCAACACCAATAGACTATTTTTCCCTTAGCAGTAGTACAGTCCTACCACAATGTTAGTCAACATGTCAAAACAAGTGACATGACATCAGGACAAACAGAATCAACCCCAACACTTCACTCCCCTTTTTTAATCAAAAATTGACAAAAATAAAATAAATATAAACAAAAATGAAAACACACACTAGCACTGGAAACAAACAGTTCTAAAGAAAACAAACGGAAACACAAAACAACTTATGGAAGCAGACATTGTCCTATATTGTTATTGTTGTGAATCGGATACCGTTAAACAAAGTATAAACGGTTTCTTATCAAGAAACACACAAGGGTTAGGGTTAATAAAGAAGAAAGCAACAAGGAACAACAAGAATTGGTTATTAAACTGCTATTCTTTCCTTTCTCTTAGAACAAGATTACAAGTATACAAGAATAACAAAATAACCTCTTTCCCTTGAAATTAGGATTTTATCTTCCTATTTTTCCTTTTGCCAAGATTGAGAAACTAGCATCCTATTTATAATGAAATAGCACACTAACCTAATGAGCTTTTTAACAATTACCCATTACAAGCTAACTTAGGGTACAAGCTAACTTAAACAATTGGGCTTACAAGCAAGACCCAATTCAACATGCTAACAACCCTAGCAATATTTACTAATGCATGTTAGAACAAACTTCGACTACAACACGCATTACTCGCGAACAGACTTCGACTATACTAGAGTTCGATCCAATATCTCACAAATCTCCACCTTGGATCTAACTCTATAACATCAAGAAACTAGCTTTCTTCATGCAGCTTTATTAACTGCATACAGTGGAAAAACTTGAAACTGGGCAACGTCTTGGTGATCATATCAGCAGCATTATGATCTGTCGAAACCTTCAGCACTTGGACTTCTCCACGCTCGATTACCCCTCTGATGAAATGCAGCCTCACATCAATGTGCTTGGTTCGCTCATGATAGGCTGAATTCTTCGACAGGTGTATTGCACTTTGACTATCACATTTAACAGTGATAACTCGACCTTGAAGTTTTAGCTCATTTGCAAAACCTTCAAGCCACAATGCTTCCTTCACAGCTTCAGTTAGGGCAATATACTCCGCTTCAGTGGTTGATAGGGCAACGACCTTCTGAAGTGTTGCTTTCCAACTGATTGCTGTCCCAAACATAGTGAACACATATCCAGAGATAGATTTGCTGGAATCCATACAACCTGCATAATCAGAGTCGACATATCCATCGATTGCTGCTTTACTATCTTCACCCAAGGCTCCACCATAAATTAGGACTCTATTCAGAGACCCATTTATGTACCTTAGAATCCACTTCAATGCTTGCCAGTGAGCCTTTCCAGGATTCGCCATGTACCTGCTTACAAGACTTACTGCATATGCTATGTCGGGTCTAGTACAGACCATAGCATACATCAAAGAACCTACTATGTTAGCATATGGAATGCTATTCATGTAAGTTTTTTCAACATCAGTGATGGGACACTGATCTATACTCAGCTTGAATTGAGGGTTTGTCGGAGTCACAACAGGCTTTGAATTCGACATACCAAACTTTTCGAGAACCTTCTGTAGGTATGCCTCTTGAGATAAGCATAATTTCGAATGCTTTCTATCTCTCCGGATGTCAATCCCAAGAATCCTGGACGCATCTCCCAGATCTTTCATTTCGAACTCTTTATTGAGTTCAGCCTTCACCCTCATTACCTCTTCGACGTTGTTGCTTGCTATTAGAATATCATCCACATAAAGCAACAAAATAACAAATGAATTACCCGGTCGAAATCTGAAGTAAACACAGTGGTCGAACTGGCTTCTGATGAAACTTATGTGTGCCATGAACTTGTCGAATCTTCTATTCCACTGTCGAGGAGATTGTTTCAGTCCATATAAAGATCTATTCAGTTTGCACACATAATCTTCCTTCCCCCTTTCGACATACCCTTCAGGTTGCCTCATCAGGATTGTTTCATCTAGATTACCATACAAGAACGCAGTCTTCACATCCATCTGTTCCAGTTCAAGGTCGAACTGGGCCACCATGGCAAGCAACATTCTAATGGATCTGTGTTTCACAACAGGAGAGAACACATCATTAAAGTCGATACCTTCTTTTTGAGTGAACCCCCTAGCAACCAATCTTGCCTTGTATCTCTTCGACGTCACTCCTTCGATTCCTTCCTTAACTTTGAAAATCCATTTACAGCTGACTAACCTGGCTCCAGCAGGTTTCTTGATCAGTTCCCAGGTGTTGTTATCATGAAGAGATTTCATCTCATCATCCATGGCCTTCAGCCATTCAGTCTTCTTTCGACTCCTCATAACTTCCTTATAGACTCTAGGTTCTTCATCTAGAACCTCACTAGCAGAGATTAAGGCATAAGCTATAAGATCTGCATACCCAAGTCTCTGAGGTGGCTTGATGACTCTCCTCGACCTGTCTCTTGCTAACAGGTAGTCATTATCAATCTCCTCATCTTCGACAACATCTTCTGCGTCTTCTTCGACTTCATCTGGGGTAAGCAATTCAGCATCAACATGCTCCACCTCAACAGGAATCTCTCCCTGTTCCAGCTCTTCGTCAGCATCATCAGTTTTCTTGAAAGCCATCTCTGCTACATTGAAAACTACATCTCGATTGGTGATACACCTTCTGTGACCTGGCTCTAGGCACCATAGCCTATAAGCTTTGACTCCTTCAGGGTATCCCATGAACATGCACTTCAGAGCTCTAGGTTCGACCTTGTCTTGCCTAATATGAGCATAGGCCACACAGCCAAATACTCTCAGTCTGTCGAGACTAGGTGGATGTCCCGACCAAACTTCTTCAGGTGTCTTCATTCCCAAGGCAGTCGAGGGACATCTATTTATCAGGTAAGCTGCTGTCGAAACAGCTTCCGCCCAAAACACCTTCTTCAATCCAGCACTAACCAACATGCATCTAACCCTTTCAAGGATTGTTCGATTGAATCTCTCAGCTAAGCCATTTTGTTGAGGAGTACCTGCTACAGTCTTATGCCTTGCAATCCCAGACCCAACACAGTAACTGTCGAAAGCTTCGTTGCAGAATTCAAGGCCATTGTCGGTTCTCAACCTCTTAACCTTTCTGCCAGTCTGAGTTTCGACTAGAATCTTTCAACTTTTGAAATTCTCAAAAGTTTCATCCTTCGTCTTCTGAATGAATACCCATAGCTTTCTGGAATAGTCATCAACGATGGATAGAAAATACCTTGCACCTGAGTGTGAAGGATTCCTTGCAAGCCCCCAAAGATCAGCATGAATGTAATCCAGGGATCCATGTGTTCTTTGCTTGCCTTTGTTAAACTTCGCCCTACAGGATTTACCAAATACACAAGATTCACAAAATTCCAACTTTTCGACTTTGTCACCTCCTAGCAGGTTCTGCTTCCCCAATTCGACCAGGCCTCTTTCGCTGACATGGCCCAATCTCATGTGCCATAATTCTGTCTTTGACATAGATTTCGTGGATGCAAAATTTGTCGAACCACTTACAACCTCAGCCTCAAGGGTATACAAGCCTTGTTTCTTCATGTCTCTCAAGACTTCCTTCGACCCTTTCATGACTCTTAGGATACTTTTCTCTCCTTGAAAAATGTATCCTTTTCTGTCGAATTCACCAAGAGAAATCAAATTTCTCTTCAAGTCAGGTACGTACCTGACTTCAGTCAATAACCTTATTGACTCGTCATGGAGCTTGAATCTCACAGATCCAATACCTGCAATTTTGCAAGATTGGTTGTTTCCTAGCAGCACAGATCCACCATCTTGATCACATAGCTCCTTGAACAATTCTCTGTTTGGAGTCATGTGCCAAGTGCAACCTGAATCCATAATCCACTCTTTCCTCGAGTCGCCACTTGAAACCACAAGAACATCAGATGAGTCGAAGTCATCTTGAACAATGGCTGCATTGCCATTACCTCCATGATCTTTTAGGCGTTCAGGGCACACCTTTCTTATGTGACCCTCCTTCTTACAGTGATAACATCGAATACTAGATGTTTCGCCACTATAAGACTTATGTTGACTTTTACCTTTCTTCTTGTCGAACTTACCATCCTTTCGCAAGAATTTTTCCTTAACGGCCAAACCTTCGCCCACCGTCGAAGGTTTATGCTCCTTTCGTTCGTTCAAGTCCTTAGAATACAAGGCTGATTGAACTTCTTCAAAGGTCAGGGACTCCCTTCCATACAAGAGAGTTTCTTTGAAGTGAGCATGTGTTCTGGGCAAAGCACACAGCAGCAACAGTGCTTGATCTTCATCATCGATCTTCACATCAATATTTTCAAGATCAAGAATCAACTTGTTGAACATATCCAACTGCTCAGCCAACACTTTGTCTTCACTCATCTTGAATGAATATAAAGCTTACTTCAGGTATAGTCGATTCACCAGAGATTTGGTCATGTACAAACTTTCAAGTTTCACCCATAATCTCGATGTTGTAGTCTCCTTTGATACCTGTCGAAGAACCTTATCACCAAGGCTCAACAATATTGCGCTGTGGGCTTTCTCGATCATGCCCATCTTTTCTTTTGCCGTTAGCGCAGCGTCCATGGCTGCCTCACCCTTCAACGCTTCCAAACAACCCTGCTGAACCAATAGGGCTTTCATCTTTAAGCGCCACAGACCGAAGTCGTTCACTCCGGTGAAACTTTTCAATCTCATACTTTGTTGAAGGCATCTTCTCCACGCTCACCGCACCAATTTGTTGTGAATCGGGTACCGTTAAACAAAGTATAAACGGTTTCTTATCAAGAAACACACAAGGGTTAGGGTTAATAAAGAAGAAAGCAACAAGGAACAACAAGAATTGGTTATTAAACTGCTATTCTTTCCTTTCTCTTAGAACAAGATTACAAGTATACAAGAATAACAAAATAACCTCTCTCCCTTGAAATTAGGATTTTATCTTCCTATTTTTCCTTTTGCCAAGATTGAGAAACTAGCATCCTATTTATAATGAAATAGCACACTAACCTAATGGGCTTTTTAACAATTACCCATTACAAGTTAACTTATGGTACAAGCTAACTTAAACAATTGGGCTTACAAGCAAGACCCAATTCAACATGCTAACAACCCTAGCAATATTTACTAATGCATGTTAGAACAAACTTCGACTACAACACGCATTACTCGCGAACAGACTTCGACTATACTAGAGTTCGATCCAATATCTCACAGTTATCTTTAAGACATCAATTTTTTAAGAAAACAAGATTTAGATTGCAAAAACATATGACATTTTACCTATATTGTCATTCATAAGCAACACCTATCTTCCAATGAAATTTTAAATAAAAAGAAAAAATATAATATAATATAAAATATTAAAAACTATTAATAATGACTTACATCATACAAAAGACTTAATATTAACTTAAACTCAATACTAAATTAAAAACAAATAGTAATAATAAGAGATATGTAAAATATTCTAAAATTACAAAGTCATTGTAAAAAATAAAATTAGCTTAAAATACTCAATTATAATAATAAATATATGATACAATATTTTATATCCTAACCATCCTCAACAATCAAACTTGGTAAATCAATGATTTTTCCTCTTCATCTTTGATGGTGTTAATCATAAGAGCCACTTGGTTCATACTTGGCCTAGCCTCTAATGAACTATTAACACATCTTATAGCCACTTGAAGCATATTAACCATTCTCTCTTCACTTGCATACTCTGCCAACAAACACCTATCAAACACTTCACCTGTCCATTCTTCTCTCACAACTGATTGAACCCAATCAGTCAAGTCAATACCATTATTCTTCACCAGTTTTCCAGTTAGAAGTTCAAGAAGAATAACACCAAAACCATAAACATCTTCCTTGAATGCAAGAGTTGAACTTTGTTGATCATCCTTAGGCATAGTGCCATACTCACTAATACAAGGCTCCATGTTTTTGTTTATCAGAATGTTTGAGGATTTCATGTTTCCATGAATGATACCTTGTTGACTAAGCTCTTGATGCATGAAAGCTAATGCTTCTGCTATTGTTGATGCAATTCCAAGCCTGCTGCTCCAATCAAAGGTTTTTTTTGAAGTGCCTGAAAGCATATCTTGCACTTTAATAGCTAGCTCATATTAAACCAATAAAGAAAATGTAGCATGTATAAAAACAAAACAAAAAAATAAAGATTTAACCTTTGTTGGTGAAAATTTGAATTCTAAGAGTGTGCTCCTCTCAAAGTTTTAGGTTTGAATCTTATTAAATGTTTACAATTCTTATGTTGGGTGAGTCTATACAGTGTTTTGTTATGGTCTTTAATGGGTTCCCGCTAGTGGATGGTGGGATTGATCCCTCTGGAATGGCTTGTTGGTGAAGGTTTGAGTCCTGAGAGTGTGCTCCTCTCAAAGTTTCAGGTTTGAATTATGCTAGATGCTAACAATCCTTATGTTGAGAGTGTGCTCCTCTCAAAGTTTCAGGTTTGAATCATACTAGATGCTAACAATTCTTATGTTGAGTCCGTCCATATAGAGTTTTATTCTGATTTTAAATGGGTCCCGCTAGTTGACAGTGAGATTGGTCCCTTTAGATTGGCTTGGTGGTAAAGGTTTGAGTTCTAAGAGTGTGTTCCTCTCAAAATTTCAAGTTTAAATTCTGCTATGTGCTATGGATGGGTCTATATAATATAAAGTTTTGTTCAGGTTTTAAATGACCCCCTCCAGTCTCAAGGCCGGATAACAAATTTTCAAAAAATAAATAAATAAGAATTTAGTATTTAAAATTTACCATGTAAAAGCTTGAACAAACTTCCATTATGCTGATATTCATAGACCAAAAGCTTCTCTTGTTTGTTACAATAGAAAGCAAGAGGTGGCAGAACATGAGAATGCTTTGCTTGATTCAACAGTTGCATTCTTTTCTTGAATTCATCACTAGAAATACTCCAATCCTTAATCCTTTTTACAACCACTACTATTCCATTTGTTAGCATCACTTTATAAAGACTTCCATTGTTTCCTCTCCCAATCATTTCAGCAGGTGCTCTCAACAACTCCTCCAGTTTTAACTCATTCACCACTGGCTTTGAAAGAACAATAAGTGATTGTTGTGAGACCATTCCACATTCAGAGGACATTGAAAATCCTGATTTGCTTGCATCTTCTGCTTTGGATTCACTCGAAACATAGCTCGGTTTTTCGATATCATCATTCGGCGATGCTTTAACTTTTTTTCCACTCTTCTTGCTTCTGCATATCTTCAAGAATACAAAAAGGATTATGATAACACCTAATGCAGCATAGCCTGAATATATTAAAATCTGTTCTTTGGAAGGCGCTTTTGATTCTTCTTCTTCTGATGTTTTACTAACAGTACTATTCTGAATCTGACTAGTACAATTTTTCTGTAGTGGATATCCACATAGTTCTGGATTACCAAGAAAACTGTCTGCAAAGAAATGACCTTGCACATCTGGAATTTGGCCACTGAAATTGTTAAAAGAAACATTGAAACGGTCAAAGTTAGGGAAATAAAAAGCCGGGATGTTTCCGCCGAGATTATTGTTTTGTGCTAGGAACATATTGAGGCCTGAGATTCTAGCTAGGTTTGGCAACGGCCCCGAAAACTTGTTGTTAGAAAGGTCTAATCTTTTCAAATTGTTCAACATGGCGAGGGAAGCAGGAAGGTCTCCGGCGAGGTGGTTTCCACTAACGTGAAGACGAGTGAGTTGTTTGCAGTTTCCGATCTCGGATGATATTCCGCCGCTGATGTTGTTGTCGTCAAGACTAAGAAAGGTGAGAGATGCAGCTAGAGGCTGCGTGTTACAGAGAAAGGAAACATTAAGAGTTCCAGACAAATTGAACCTGTAAAGATCCAACCTCTTTATAGACATTTGAGCATCACAGGATACACCATTCCAGTGATCCTTGCAGGGATCAGTGTCTGGTTTCCAATTCAAAGTAGAATTGTTATTCTGCTGGCCCTTGAGTTGTGTCAGGAACTGTATTAATGTTGTCTTCACCACATCATTCTCACAACTAATCATGTTTAAGAGGAAAATGGGTAACACCAAGAAGACTAACAAGATATTGGAGGTTATTTTCATTTTAGCAGAACAAGGGTTTGATGCAATTTGTGTTTTTTTCTTTTTTGATAGAAACGGAACTGGTCCAATTGGCTGATATTACAATGACAAGTTGATTTATAATCATAAAGCCGTCCTGCTAAAACTAATATTTGACAAATATAGGCCGGCAGATGGAACTAGTAATGTCATCACATTCTCAGTTCCTTTCATTTGGCCAGCATATTAACATCATGATTTAGACAATAGTTGGAAGACTTTTTTGAAAGCACAATTTTTTATTGAAAATTAATCTGATTTTGTTTGTTTGATAACAACATCAGAAGGGTTGGATGAATCTACTTTCTTTTCATAGCAAAGGCTGCAAAAGTTCTGATTCATTTAGACAAACAAAAAATCCGTTCTCTAAATAAATTCTTCAACTCAACACGTTGGTTACAAATACCACAATATTATTATATTAATACAACATTCTTAGTAATATTCATACAAAATAACAAGTAGGTCTGTGAAAAGTTAAGCAATACATCTATGAACATTGAACAAAAGTATAATTATGTCAAACTTCGTCCTTTCACAAGGGCGTGATGCGTGAGGGTATCCTTTCATGAGATCTTTGCCATTTGGCTTCCAAAAGGTATAGAGTTTGCAACAATGCTGCACAGATTAAAACAGGAACAGTAACCCTGCATATCACATTAGTTTTCTTGCCAATCAAGTCCACCATCCTCTGTGCAACAAATTTTTCTACTTAATATATAAGGCACTCCCATAGCCGAAAGGATCTTCTGGCCTTCCGAAATGAAAACTGATCAGCTTTGTAAATTCACATAGTTGACACTTACAAAATCAAGTAAGGGATTTTCCAGCCCATTCCCGTTCCCGTCTCTTTTGTTTGGCTTGCATCTTATTGAACTTCTCTTTCCCCTTTTCCAAAAGAGGATCAAGCACAACATAATCATTTGGATCCTCAGTGCGAGCCATGCGGTCCTGCATATGCAGGAAACGTTAAGACGGCAGAAAAGCAATAATTGTGTTTGATCAGTAAAGACAACTCAATGCAAAAGGGACTCATGTAAAAAAGAACTAAACCGGTGGTTAGAGTTCAGAAATGAACTATTTCAAAATATGAAATTAACGTGTCTCAACATATGAGCCCACAGATTTCAACAATATTCTGCATTTAAAACTCAAAAGATAGGTAAGCCGCACGAATGTTTATGGAAAATTAAATGATTTCATATCATGGAATGGAAAGAGGAATCTAACCTTGCCAGTTGTGGGGGAAAATTTTAAGCCAACACTTCTCCAGTCAGATAATTCCTCACCACTAGCATGTTTAGATTCAACAGTTGTGGGTGTCTCCTTTGCTGATTTAGTGGTTTTAAATTTTTCAAGTTTTGCCAGAACCTGAGGATAGAGAAGAATAATGATTGAAAGTACCCATATATGCCCAAAATAAGCCCACATGTGATTATAAATTATAAACTTCAAACAAAGCATGAACATCATCATAAGAACGACTTCAAGTTTATACTCATTGCTACACTACTCCCACCCTACTGGTCTCCTTTGACAAAAGAAAATTTTAAAAGAACACCACTTCCAAATAGTGAGCTGATTGTAATAATAATTAGTAATTATTCTTTCTGTTGTTATTCTTTTTCCTTATATTTTGACCGACTTTCATAGTTACTAAATGATAGCCTGGGCTGATTGGTTAGAACCTAAATTATTGGGATCACAAAATGTTGTTCTCTTGTATATAATGCAAAAAATATTCAGATTCCATTCAAGTTGATATTTCCTACGAGTGCCTGCCGACATAACGAAGCCCCAAAGATTGCTCCTATTATTTATTTTCATGTTTCAGGTATCACGTAAATTCCTTCTTCCACTAATCCACCAGAAATTTAAGCTAACCTACCTATTTAACTATAATCTATAAAGGTTATCGTTGTAAATCCTAATCCCCATGCCATCCAGAATGATGAAGACAATGACTGATGAGATGATCGTCAAGGAATCCGATAATAAATGGACCATTGTTCCAACTCCTCTTTGGATAGAAGTAGATCAATCAAAGACTGGTTTCAATATTTTTCAAAGAATGGTTTCAATATTTTGGAAGAGACAAGGATCTTGTTGATATTCCTGAGGGCCCAAGTGTAAAGCTTCTACCTTATCATATGGAGTCTTATCATAATCCAAGCTGATATATAAGATTAGTTTGGAAGTTAAATTATCTCAACATAACTAGACTAAATTAGTTGGGCAGAAGATATAGAAGATTGGCCTAATAGATTAGTATTCATTCTTTCTTCCTGTTATTGTTTCCTCTTAGTTTTTGATAAACTATCAAATTTATTATAAATAGTCTATAGGCTGATTGATTTGATCCAAAAATCCAGAAATGTGAAAATCTTTTCTCTTGTATATTTATTTGTACCATTCTTTGTAAACAAGACAAGAAATGTTCAGATTCAATTCAAGTCAGTAAAAACACAAGTTATGTCGCTGACACAGTAATATTCCCTCTCAAAAATGGGAAATGCCATGGAACATTGATTTGGCATATCAACATAAGCTCAACCCACTCGGTCATTTCTTTTTTTCTTAATCAATAAATTTAAAGCCAGATGTTCTTCCATATCATTTCAGATCATCAGTCTAGTTACTATGCCCTGTTGATCATATGTCTGGATAGTCAAAAACATTCTAGCACTTCAGATGGCAGAAAGGAAACGATGGGAATAAAAAAACAGCAAAAAGTATAAATAAACAAATAAAAATCACAACATACTTCATCTTCACGCCCTTGAAGTCTGCGTTTCTTCTGCTTTTGCAAATGTCTTCCTCTCTCAGCTTCATTCAAAAGCTGCATATCTGTATCTGCATTAGCCATTCGTTCAGCTCTTGCTTCGGATCCTATTCCCTTTTTCTTCATGGACAGCTTTTCCACTCTTGGTTGATCCTCCTCGTCAGCACTTACAGAATTGGACCTGGCAAGAAGTTATTCAACCATTTACCAAATCGATCAGAAACCAGTAATAATGGTAAGACTCCTATAAAGTTCACATATGTAGGACATCCAATAGATATCATAAACTCCATATTTGGAAAATTATTATACAACTGTAGTATATATATTCTATAAGCAAACTTCACAGGTAGTAAGCCAAACTAGAAGCCATTTTTAAAAACTTCAATTGGCAGATAATGCTTCTCTAAATATATAATGCTAGATAGTGGCAGCTTCCAAGTGCCAGAGCAGAATAGGGACCACTAGACTGAAGTGGATTTCTAAGGTCATGTGCCAAGAATTTGAAATCTCCAACAATTTTTAAGAAAAATCAAGTGTCAGTGATTTTATAAGCAAATAACATCCTGACATTTATTAATTTTTTTTTACTTATTCTCTAAAATTTGGAGAATGAACTACAAAACCATTTTGATCTTTAGGAACTATTAATCTTGTATAAGACTAAGCACATGAAAAGTTCCCTGTTTGAACTTGATGTGACATCCATCCAACTAAAGACATCTAAAAGTTGCTTCAACCTTGAGTCCTACATGGCCACAAGTTCAACTAGTTAAGTTCCCCACCATGTGCATAGGGAAACAGAGATCTAACCATACAATTTAAAAGCCGTAAGTTTGTTTAATGCCATATGCCCATAAGTTAAACCATCACTGTTCAAATGTTAGTACATTGACACTTTTGTGGCAACAGCTAACAGATATTCATGTTCTAAATGTTGAAACTATTACCTAGCTCTTGACACAGTATGTTTCTCTGGACTGGACCTCGACCTTCCTGCATATGAAAATGATAAGATACCGAGCTTCACATTACAACAATGTTTTTGAATAAGAAAAATATAAAAAAGGAATGAGATATTATTATCTGTACAAAGAAATTATTTAGAATGCTGGAAGTTTGATGATTACAGCATTCACAATATTCACATTCCACATCAACTAGAGATAAGGCAAAAATAATCCTTCTAAGGTTTAGACAAGCTACTTATTGGGTTTGAATTAGACCAAGTCCAAATTTGCTGTCAAGCAACCGCTCAGTAAATCGGTTTCTAGCTCAAACTCCTCTGTAAATATTGTTAATTATGTTCCTATTTCTTGCTTTCCACATGTATAGAATTTACATTTACATATAAATAACAATGTTTCCCACACATAGTTCCACTTTATTGTCTATGTGGCGCAATAGACATGGAAACCCCAACACTACTGTACTTTTTGATGTACTGAAGTGAAGCAAAATAGTATCTCAAATCTCAATTTCTAATATGAAAGAAGTAGATTGTGTGAAATGTTGTATGGGAAAATCCCACTGACTCCCTTTTATACTGTTGAATCAAAACCAATTGAAATTAATGTTCTGTGAACTATGGGGATTAGTCTATAATAGTGGCCCAAAGGGCCTAAGCTGTGGCCTGTGGGGATACTCTAGGGCGCCTACTGGAGGCTAAAGGCCCTAACTACGGTTGGTTAGCAAAAAAATAGATAAACTGCTAGTGTTTAATATTATCGTATCAAATCATAATCATCAATCATATCAAAATAAATTGGAAGGAGAGGAAGCAAAGGAAGTAGTTAGAAGGGGGTATAACAGAAAGCCAAGTGGCAACTGACAAGTGGAGTGAGAGATGGAAAAGATTTATATATAATGGAGAGGTGGGGATTCATAGGTGTGGGAAGGAACTGGGCTGAGCAGAGAGACCTGTTCTCTATCAGTTAGAGATGGCATATTTCATTCTATTTGGATCATCTTGCAAGGAGTTTATCTCCATTCCATAGTTCCCGATTCACTTTCTTTTGTTGGATCATGCTTTTCCATATTGTAAGAAAGGCATTCATCCCTTGTTTACAGTGAATTGCAGTACAGTTACTTTTATATTCTTTTTGTGTACTTGGTTCTATCAGATTTATAAGTTAAAAGCTTACCTAATCTCATTGATAGTAAGCATTAATTCATTACCCCTATGATATTTATATTTAAAGCAATATAGTTTGTGACACTTTGATTTGCTTTTATAGTTTGTTGAGAAATGTGGTTGGGCCTAACTCAACCCTACAAAACCGGTTTGAAGGGTGAGGATTGCCCCTGCTTATAAGCACATGTACAGATCATATATCGTCCGACGTAGGACTCTTAACACACCCCCTCACCCCCAAGACTGGACATTTGGAGCGTGGAAATAAATGGTGGGTGGCCCAATAGCGGAAACTTGATTGCAAATAGCCCACCAGATCCTAAACCAGGCTTTTGATACCATGTTGAGAAATGTGGTTGGGCCTCTCAACCCTACAAAACCAACTTGTAAGATGAGGATTGTCCCCACTTATAAGCACATGTACATGCCATATATCCTCCGATGTAGGACTCTTAACATAGTTCATAGTAAACATAAAGATACAATATGCCATAAAAAATTATCAGTATTTCATTAAATTGTTCTTGTAGTATTAACATCTTCCAACTGTTTTCTCATTTGTTAAGACTACCGTTTTATGCCATTGAAATATAAATATTCCCATGCCAAATGTCATTTTTACAACTTGATTCTACCTAACATTGGGCTTTCACAATTTCCTAATTCTATTTTCAGAATGTTCACCATTACTATATGCTGGTGAGGCAAGCATTATCACAAGAGGGAGAAGTTTGATTCCATAAAGTTGACATTTTAAAAATAATGGGTTAAGTTAAGGAATAGAGATAAGATGAATTACTACTGAATGTTTGTATTGATGAAAATTGGTAATGGAAAAACAAAAGAAAATCGGGAAGAATATATCAACCAACCCTAGCCAAAATGACTCTCTTACCAGAAAACATTATCAATGATCCATCTCTCTCCTATAACAGAACTCACTCATAATAACTCTCTCATACAACCCCTTATTATCTCTCTCTTGTAACAGAATTCATCATACCTCCCCTTATTCCTAATATAACCAACTCTCCCACAACTGTCATTTCCCTGCCAGCTCAGCCTCCTCATTCTTCTTAAAACGCTTCCTATAGTAAACATGTCATATAGTGGTCCTAGCTACATTACTTGGCGGCAGCTGGCCCAACTCCCCATCACGGTTCCTATCACAAAGCACCTTAAGTTACCCAAACAATTGGCAATATATTAATCTTCGATTGGGATGTCAAGTAAAGAAACATGGCAATCTAAAAGTTACTCTAACAACACGGTGTAAAAGTCACATGCTCATGAAAATTCCACGGTAGAACCAAACCCTTTCTTAATCAGAGGTAGAGATTTTATAAGCTACAATGTACAATATGAAAGGTAAATTAAGTACCATTTTGCATCTTTGGTTTGGGAGGGAGATCATCCAGTTCCTTCCGCTTTTTGAGTATTTGCATGCGCATTCTTGAATCAAAATCTGCTTCATCGTCATCACTGGAATCAACATGAGACAATTTATCAGCTCCAGAATCTTTCCGAGGCTCTTCTTTTTTTGTATTAAGTGCACCCCTTACAGATAACTGCAGATCCCTTTTTAGTTTACTGTCAGATGAACTCTGCAAAATTAATAAAAGAAAGCTTATATGTGTGGTCATTTGATGTAACATTTATGCTATTTAGTTTACTGTTAGATGAACTCTGCAAAATTAATGCAAGAAAGCTTATATGTGTGGCCATTTGATGTAACATCTATGCTCTTAGGTTTTTATTAAATATGAACTTTCAGAGGGGAATTATAAAATAACTGCATAACAATCTAACTCTGGGAGCTGTAAGCCAAAAACAGCTTTACATAAATCCCTAAATTATAGATAGATGGAATTATAAAAAATTGTAATTATAAGCTACAAGGTGTCAAGCAAGAAAGTTGTACGAGAATCGGAAGGAAAAACTAGATGCAAAGGCTTTATTACCAATTCATTAGTAGCATTTTCATCCTTTAGAAGACGAGGATCGTTCAAGACATCATGACTGCTCACAATCTTTTTCTTCACCAAAGTCAATTCTTTTTCCTCTTCTTCAGTTTCTTCCCCAAATGAAAGCAAGTTCAAATTTCTGCAATTTAAATTTGCAACAAAAACATAATAAAAATAAGCAACCTATTGCATTCCATCAAGTTCTAAGAAGACACTTATCATAGGGAGAAAGGAGCTCTCACTTTACACCTTTCCTCTTTGCATCTTTATCATCTGTATCACGTGTAGCTTTAGTCTGAGGTTTCTGAAGTGTTCTTGGAACAATGTCTTCAAATGGGTTCCACAACACCTAAACAACCAAATGGTTTAAGAATACACTAAGAATGTTATATAATCTCCCTTCAAATGGATTCCTCAATACCTAGAACAACCTCTTCAATTAACTTTCATGCAATGATAATCAAAATCACAAATCCACAATATACCTCAACAGATAATATCTTTGGGGCTGGATCTAAAGGCCGGTCACTCTTATCAGTCTCAACTTCACCAAGTCTCAACAGATTATACATTGTATCTCCTGTCACCTAAAAACAAATAACAGCTACAACAATCAATTCATTGTGTGCGTAACAAACACAACATACTACTAGGGTTTTAAATAAAGGTCCACAACAGCCATCTGAGGCACAACATAGTAGCAGTTTTCTATTTCGTCAAAACCAAGATAAAACCAATGTAGTCAAGCACGAGATCATTAATAGGATCGGTCGGCTTGTGAAAAATTGTAAAACTAGGATAGTTAGCACAACACGTAAGATACTACCGAAGAGAAAAATGGTAATTTCATACATATATATATACACAAACATACACAAAAACATGAAAATTATAATACAAACACACAAAAAAAGCTCCAACACATTTTTTTACGATCTTGCTTCAAAAAGCTCGATCTTGACCATGCCGGCGACAAAAACGATCTTTCTCTGATCCCATCACTCTCAGGCATCCTTAGCACATAAGATCATAAGATCTTACGATCCAGCACTCGATCTTGACTACTCTAGATACAACTGCGATTGAGGCTGCATTGGCCACATTTGACCACAATATTGAGGACCGCAATCATGACCACTATTTAAACCCTGCATACTACCACTACTAACTCTCCTCCTCAATGGCTATAATAACAATGAGAATAATTTGGCTACATAAGCATTGCAATTGCATCATTTACCTTTCCGAAAATGGTATGCTTCCGATCAAGCCAATCACACCGGTCAAGAGTAATGAAAAACTGACTTCCATTAGAATTAGGGGTTCCAGAATTAGCCATTGCAACCAAACCTCTATGCTTGAATTTAATCCGCGAATGAAACTCATCAGCAAAAACATCTCCATAAATACTTTCACCTCCTACAATAATCAAACAATTCCTTTCCGTTTCATTCCCATATTAAATATAAAAAATAAAATAAAATAAAAACTAAAAAAAACTAAAACCCTAAACAATCAATCAGAAGAAAAATTGAGAAACAAAACAACGGTTACTGAATTTCAATTAAGTACCGGTGCCTGTTCCAGTGGGGTCGCCACACTGAACGAGGAACTCTTTGATAACGCGGTGGAAGATGGTGTTGTCGTAGTAACCTTCGAGGCAGAGCTGAACGAAGTTCCTCACGGCTTTGGGAGCTTCTTTAGGCCATAGCTCGATGTCGATAGGGCCGCGCGTTGTGTTCACGACCACTTTTCCCTTTGTCGGCGGTTCCAACACGTACACCGTCGACATCTTCTTCTTCTATTGCGATCGCTCCACCGGAGTAACCACTGGTTTTGATTCTGCGGGTTTGTATATTGTGGATTATTTCAATTTTACGGACCCAAGCAAAATCAAATTTACATTAAAAAAATATATTTATTCCCGAACTCTTTAAGTTAATTTAATATTGGGCTTTAGTCTTTTTAATTAAAAAATGTTACAAATTAATTGTTTAAATTCATTTCTCTTAGTTTATTTAGTCTTTTTGTCAAATTCTGAACAAAGAAATGTTAAGTTAGGATGACTTGTTCAAAGATTTGATGGAAATAATTTAACGAAGTAAATTTAAGGGACTAACTTATAACTATTTTTAATTAAAAGAGTAAAATGAAATATTAAATTAAATTAAAGAGCTAATACATATTATTATACAGTAAAATAGAAATGACCTAACAGTGATTTGCTGTAGTCAGAAAATCTTTGCGGTTGTACAGTAAAACGGAAATGAGCAACACGATTCTGATTTAAGATTAACATTTTTTAATTATTATATAAAAAGTAATGTTATTTTTTTAGACCATCTGATTAAGATTGATTTTTTTACCACAATAACTATGTTATGATCCAATTTATCGGAACAAACCATGTTTCCATCATAAATTTCATGATATCTAATTTTCAAAAAAAAAAAATTTACACGTATAAAGAGTATAAAAAGATGTTTTAACTTGTCAACCCCACACTTGTATCTGACACCTCTCATTTATAACACTTTTATCATTAAACATTTTTGTAAAAGCCGGAGTTTTTTTTTAATTTACCTGTTTTTGTTGAAAATTTGTTGTCACTATCGAAAATTTTTTAATTTTTCATTTTTTACCAAAATTTTATGAAATTTCCTTTAAAAATAAATATTTTTGAAGAATACCGGAATTTTTAAAAAAAAAATTCAAAATTTTCGAAATATTTTTTACACTACTGGAAATTTTGAAATTTCCGGTAAACTACAAGACTTTTTGAAATTTTCAGTAAATTACAGCACTTTTCGAAATTTCCAATATTGTTAAAAAAATTATTGAATATGAATTATCGAAAATTTCACTTTGGTTGAAACTTTTGGTATAAAATGAAACATTTAGAGTTTCTGGTAATATTTATCAGTTCACGTAAATTTTAGAAATTTCGGTATACCAGAAATTATAAATACACTATCAGAAATTTAGTGTGTACCTGAAATTATGACTTGCCTACAGGAAATTTCGTACAAAAATTCGTTTCAAATTTTTTTCAGGGGTAGTTTGGTTCAAGTGGGGGTGGTAAGTTACAATCTCATATAAGGGGACGTCAATCGAATTAAAATCCCCTTTAAAATTTGTGAGGGAGAGCCAATTGGAATAAAGTCCCCTTTAGAATTTGTGAGGAGGCACCAATTAAAATAAAGCCTCCTCTTAAATTTCTATGGGGGCGCCAATAGGAATAGAGTTTCCTCTTCTTGAATTATTTATTTAATTTTTAATATATATTATATTATATAAATTGTAGAGTTTATTATTAGTTTAACATAATAATATTTGGATTACATCTGCGAATAATATTGTACATTAATTTATACGACTCGGTCGAAATAAGTGGTAGTCGATTCCGCATCCTCGAGGTCGTATGTCTCTTACTGCTCTTTGTGGTTGTGGTTTCACATGAGGTATTTCATAAAAAAACGTCATGGATTGTGTTGCATTTGTTTTAAGAACCTCGCGTCATAGGTCCATATCGATGAACTCAAATCAGTGAAGTTCTTTAGATTGAGTTGGGTGTGCATGCCTTTGTAGTTTTGTTGTATTGGTTGTGTTGATGAGGTAATGGTCGGACGACAACATGGTTGGTTGAACGGTGACATTGGTGTGAACGATTAGGTGGGTAATAACTGATGTGATGTTTGGTAGTCCATGTTAATTTGTTTTATATTATGGTAAGAGTATGATGGGTTGGTTGGTTGAGTTCGTTGGTATTGGGACTGATAAAAAGTTTATGGTTATTGTTGGAATGAGGGTTGATATGGAATATGTTTTTGGTGTTATGGTTGTGTGAGTGGCACGTGTTGCTGGTAATTATTTTGAGATGGATTTTGAGTGTAAGTAGTGTGTTAGGTTGGAGGTTAGGTATTTGATGATGAAGTTTGTTGGCTCTAATCTATACTTATCCTTGTCAAACCCTAATTTTTTACCACAACATTCCACCTCCTTGTTGCTTACTTTTGTGTTTATGTTTATTACAGCTAACCAGTTTGTGTAGGTACATGAACGGCAAGATATAAACTCTTACAGCCGAGCATCAGAGGAACCTAACCAGTATATTCGAGTCCAAAGTTCACCAATCAAGAAGTCAAGCTGCCATGAAAGCGCTAAGTCTTAAGCTTTTTTGAAATGCAAGCTACGAGATTGAGTTCCTCCTAAGGCTTATATTGAAGTAGACAAGGTCTGAGTGCGAGTTCATATCATTTTGTTAAACAGTTACATCTCAAGGACTCGCATGATACATTTGAAAGAATTAGAAACGCATCTCAAGTTGGTTTTTTACATTGAATACAACTGGAATTATTTGACGACAACATACGATTAGATAATGCAGTCTCGCAACGCGTTAAGTCCATTCATCTAAACTAGCTTTGTATTAGAGTAATCATTATGCAAGGTTATTGGTAAAGCATTGGATTTCTACAGCTCTTGACACTGAAAATTATCATTGTTATTATTATCGTAATCTTCAACAAAGCTTAAAATGTCGGGCTTCTAGAGGACTAAACATGAGATTATTTGTCATAACAACACAAGAATACTATAACTAAGATGCCTACTAGAAAAGACAGGAAATCCTCCAAATTGATGCGTTCGAGTGACAACAATGAGCATCCCACTTTGTTTTGCCCTTCAGGACATTCACGAAGGGGGAAGTGTTAGAAGCCGAAGGAAATCTCAAGCCGTCAACAACTCCACCAAGATTCAAAGGCTCTTGAGCGTTTGAAATAGACAGTACGGAGATGGCTTGCACAAGCTTCCGTCATTTCTAGAGATACCAATTCATTGCCGGTGGGATTTCGTGATGTGCAACAGCAAGAAGACAATCTCGCGACAGCTCTCACAAGCCCCCTCATCAACCCTTGCAACAATAAAAGATTTGGTTAGAAAGGTACAAGAAGATAACAATTTAGTATCAATCAAGCTCTAATTACGAAAGTTAAGCGTCCATTAATACAAAACAGATTGATGCCCAAAGGAAGAGATGTCGGTTCTGTCACAAAAAGAGAAGGATTCTCCTCATAGGACATTGGAAATCAGGATGCAGCCCTTGGTCAAGAAATTACAACGAACAGACTGCGAGTAAATAACCAGATGTTAACTTCACTTCCACAAATTCTCCTACGAAGCTCTTCCTTTTTCTTCTGTAGCCTTCAAAGATGTTGTTTGGATGCTGGCAACCAGAACTAGCAGTGGACGTTTGGCTCTCCATGATGCCCGTGGAAAACCACAACCAGTTGGTGTTCTTCATGCATATTGGTGGCTCAGAGGTTGTTACAATCTTATGTTGGCAAAGATCAAAAAACCAGCTGCACTACTGAGACTGCTCTTGTGAGAGATTCTGTTGAAGACTCAGCCCTCATGCCTGATCCTTTACCTCCTGCAAATACAACAGCATTCTACATTGTTTACAACCATCAAACTTAGGATATTGTATTCTCAGCCTCATCCAAAGAGGAAGGTTATCATGCCAAGGAAAATTTGTGCCTTTAAGAGGCATGTACCTCTGCAGAACTCCTGCACGCAACTAGTCAAGGAAAAGCATTTTTGACGCTAGTAAACATGCTTCAATCAAAGCCTGTCCTGTTGTGGCCTGCACATAGGATCATATAGTTTTAACACATCAGAATCAGTTAATCTTGAAACAAGAATTTGAGCGTGATTTTCAGCATATGGATCAGTACCGGTCGTAAGAAGTGCACTCTTAGTAGCACAACGGCTTGTTTTCCAATCTTGACCAGTGGGAGATGAACTTCAACAACCTTGTCTCAAAATCATGATCTTACTCAAGAGATTTGTGAGACCAGCCTGTGTCCCCTGCAAAACCAGTTGCGCAATGAAAGTTTTCAAAGGAAATTGGAGAAGACGGTTACGATTAAATGAAGAAACAATAGCAGCAGCAGAATCCAGACCTTATGCAGATACCTAAAGAACGCCTCGCAGATGCTTTGATGGACTCCTCTTCTGCCAGTTGTCTAGAATTCACTCACCTGAAGTGCACTAAAGTTTCGATTACTACAGATGATATTATAAATGTTACCAAAGCTCAGTTTGGAGACTCACGCGGAAGAACTTGCTAAGGAGTTTCATCCTGCTCGCAGACAAGTTAATGTACTTTATGAAAAAATCTCGACATAGAATCGAAATTGAACGCCTGTTGCTGAAGAGAATTGAATTGCCTGGAAGAAGATATGACATTGTCCACAGGCCTTGACTACCTGAAGCCTGAATTAGTAGTGTACATGCATTTAAGCCACGACAATTGTTAAGTGTCATAAGTCACACGCATTACAGAAAGAATCATCAAGAATTACACCCACATAAGGAACATGACCAGACCTTTGAATAGATTGAAGCTCACACCAGTCACTTGAAACTTCGACAGCAATCTCGGTAAGCTGAAGCTCGCAGCAGGTGCAGAGCAATACCACACCCTGGTCAACTTGAGACACTTTACTCGACCCTGTCAAGAAAAATAGATAATTCTTTGAAGCAATTCAACAAGCAGGCCAAGAAAATAAATTAATTTGGTTGGAGGAAAACGCAGGCCAGAATCACTCACGTGCATCAGAACTTGTGAACTTTCTTAAGACATCCATCGAGTAACCAAAGCTATTGTCTCCTCCAAAAGACTTCTCACCAAGATCAGCACTAACTGCAACCGGTTTTCAGATGTCAAAACGAAGGCACAGCCTAGGTGGAAAACTCAACATGAAAGTCCCTGAAAGGATTCACGCATACGAAGTTAGCTCCATTAAGTCATGCCCAAGTTTGTTTCAGGAGTGGCCAATACCTCCCATCTGGTCCGCGTAATCCACCTGACTTCTCAACACCAGCTACTCGAAATTCACCTTGGGCTATCCAACTCCTAGCCCAACCCCTTTCACTTTCCGCACCTGCCAAGAATGCATATCCAAGTTAGCAAATTGAGCAGAGAATATTCCCAAAAAGATTCAAAATATCCAACACAAATCCTCAAACATTGAATCTGGACAGATAGGTATTTAACACAATATCAAAGATTTGAAATCCCCATTTTTAACACGCATTAAACGATTTGGACGAAAGAGGAAGATTTTCAAATTTGGTTGGTACCAATTTGGAAAAACCCAATCATCAACCAAAGCTCTTAATCATTCCTTACACAAAAATCTCATGTTGGAGTCTATATAAAGGGATCAAAGAGAAAAGGAAAGGGACCGATAACTACGATAAGAAAAACCCTAAGTTCGTAACCAGAAAAATCTTTAAGCGAAGAAAACTTATCTTTCCAGATCGTCTCCGACCACCGCAAGCCCTAACCAACAGGCGAAACATCATCCTCAGTGCCGCTACAACCAACCTTCGGTAAAATCCCTCTCTTCGTAAGATCATCAAACGTATTGATTCGTTCTTTTCGTTGTGTTTCAGGTGTTACAATGAACGAAGGCCAGGGGAAAACATCGAATGATGGATCTAAGAGAGATGAATGAGAGAAACCGAGCGATTTGGGGGGAAGGACGAAGAGATTTTAGGAGCTAGGATTTACCGCTTCCTTCGTTTTGCTTTTTTGTTCTTTCTTGTTTTTGTTTTCAATTATGATCAATTGTACTGCAGCACACACACCTCACGTGCACCCTCACGCGTACACCTCACGATCTCCAACAGATCAACCCTACACGTCTCAGATTGCAAGCTCACCGTAACCCTCTGCACACACACACACACACCTGATCCCACAGCTCCCCCCTAATTACCCCTTAACTTACCAATTAATCTTTAATCTATCAATTAATTAACCCTAATTAGCTATTAACTTTTATTATAACTATTTAATCCTTTAAAATAAAAAAAATAAATAATAACTTTAATAATCAGCTTTTATCATTTAATTTGACTATATAGTTTCTTAGTCTAATCATTTTATTTTACTTAATAATTTGTTTATTCCAATATTTTATTTAACTAATTCCAATTAACCTTTTATCTTAATAATTAGGACCCCTTTTAGAAAAGAATTCTCTTTTATTCACCTAAAAAATTTATTTTGCTAAGTAATTAATGAATCTTTTTAATAACACTTTTTATTAATCAATATGTTTATTCACAAAAAATAAAAATCTTCTATGATTTATATCCAATTGCCTTTTATCTAATTAACATTAAAATCTTTTAGAAGCTATAATAAAAACAACTTGTTATATTATTTTATAATTAACGAATTAATGTTACTTAAGTAATCATTTCACTTAAGTTTTTTTAGATAATAAAATTAAATCATTATAGCGTTTTAATCTAATTTAATTGAATCCCACTTAAAATCAACTCAGCTAAATTAACTTCTCGCTTAAAATCAAATCAGATGATTAAAATCAAGCAAACATCGTAAAACTCGATCTAATCGTGCACCCCACGGCATATTCGCTCTCACACACTTCAGCGCTTTCATGCGTATGTGTAAGCTTTATCAGTTCCGCAATTTATTTTACGAGTAATTTACATTATCGTATTTATATTTTCGCATCGCATTCCATCCAAAGGAAAATCCTACGCATGATTCAACAATCGTGTGTAGTGCACTCACATTTGCATCATTCTGCCCTCGATCCTTGATCCCATTCAAGTCGATCACGTAAGATAGATCCTACCCCATAGGAGGACCTTGTCTTTTATCTTGCAACGTAGAAACAAAAACAATCAACCCAATATCAATTCAATACAATTTACTCTGACACATTAGAGAAAGATGCAAATCATCTTAAGCGAGATAGAATCTCCACCCCACAACAATACAATCAATACCGTAGGAACTTTGCCTTAAGAGAGATAAGGGTGTACCTCGTCGATCCCTATCCGAGTACGTAATTCCTTCTCTTAAGACGATGCAAAGACTATTTTCCTACAACTTGTGGCGGTTAAATCTGTCTTAAAATGATAACTCGCCTTTTCTCCTAAAATCAATCAATCAACTACCCTAAACTCGTAGGAACTTTGACCACAGTCAAAGAACTCCTCCAACCCTTTAGGGAGAACTACAAAATACTCTGATTCCACTCCCGTAAGGATATGTAGGCATAAGATGCGATATCTTATCGAGTATACTTAGAAATAAACCCTTAGGTCTTTAATCTTTAAGCAGATAAACCTTAGCAATAAACAAACATTAAAACAAGAGGTTCCCGTAGAGTACTACAGAAACTTAGGATGCTAATACCTTCCCTAAGTTTAACCAACCCCCGAACCTAAAACTCTCTAAACCTTGCATTTGCATTGCATTGTGGGAATTTCGATCTTTATCCCTTCCTTTGGACAAATCAAAGTTCGGTTGCAAATTGAATTAAAGATTCAAACTAATTAATAGTTTGGTATCAAAATTTTACCGCGACAGAAATGACGACTTCACTGGGGAACACTCAATGGGTCTCCTTATCTTGTTTTATTTCTTTATTGCTTTATATATTCGTTTATTTGCTTACTTGTTTACTTGCTTATTTGTTTGTGTTCTTTATTTTTTTGGGTTGATACCTTTGAGTGGTGAGACAAAGTCCTACACCCGGACTTGAGTGAACTTAAGATAGGATAGTGATATGTTCAAAGAGGCTTATAGGGGGTGGAATCCCGACCAAGCTGACTTGAAAATCACGTTCAATTGAGGCCCTCTTGAAAGGTGTATTGTTGAACGAGTCTTTAATCGTGAAAACATGCACTATATTCGATGTTGGAGCCTATGATATTGAGGATCGTAGTTACCTTAACCCCACTTTGGCCTTTATTAGGACGTAGTGCGAGGCTATGAGGGGGTACCCCCAAAATAGTGCTACGCGATGCTACACTCGAAATAAGTTCTCTTGAGAATATTATTAACCCCCGAGTACTTGGGAAGTTGATAATATCCGAAAGATGGATTAATGACTTTGGGAACCTCATTAGAACCTTGTTCTACAGGTACAATCAACCTTTAGTCCAAATCCTTTGGGAATGGGTATACCTTCGCCCCATGCTCGTTGCAAACCTAGGGTCCCCTTTGTTTGTTTATCCTTATGTTTCTATGTGCCTACTTGTGTTTGTTGCATTCATAAAGCATCATACCGCATTGGACTTCATGGGATTTACCTTTGTTTATGAACATTGTAGGGTATTATGGATCCCAATAGAAGACACACTTTGAAATACACTTTTAAAAGTCCCAAGTTGGATGACCTAAAGAAGTTGGTGACCTTGATTGAAGACCCAAAGAAGTTCAAGAACAAGTATGGGAAGCTGATATCCTTATTGAGTCGCCAAGTAGACGAAGGACTCCTTTCCACTTTATTGCAGTTCTACGATCCACTATATCACTGTTTTACGTTTTCAGACTTCCAACTACTACCTACATTGGAAGAATACTCCTTTTTGGTTGGTCTAGCTATCTTAGAAGAGTCTCCCTTCCCTTTCTTGGAAAAGGACCCCAATGAAAGAGAAATTGCTAAGGCCCTTTATCTAAAGGTATCAAATGTCAAGGGAAATCTGATTAGTAAAGGCGGTGTTTTTTGTTTGACTACGAAGTTCTTAATTAGTAAAGCAATGTTTTATACCGATTATACGAACAAGACTTCATTCGAGGCAATCTTTGCCTTACTTATTTATGGGGTGTTTTTGTTCCCAAGTTTTGAAGGGTTCGTCGACCTCAACGCAATTAAGATCTTTTTGAAGAACAATCCAGTACCAACTTTATTGGGTAATGCTTACCATTCTATACATCTCCGAAACTTCTATGGTGGAGGAATGATCACCTGTTATATGCCCCTACTCTACAAGTGGTTTATTTCGCACTTGCCGAGGTCTACTTCCTTTTTAAGTCTCGATAGAGGGCTTTGGTCTCCAAGAGTTATGGCATTGACTCACTCAGACATTATTTGGTACAATCGAGCATATGATGGAACTTTAATTATTGATGGTTGTGGCGACTTTGCTAATGTACCATTACTCAGTTTTAATGGAGGGATCAGTTACAATCCGGTCTTAGCTCGTCGACAATTGGGATTTCCGTTGAAGGAGCCACCTAAGAGTGTCCAAGTGGAGAACATTTTCTTTAAGGAAGACAAGGAACTCCTCGACAAGGTCTTAGTTTCATGGGACCACTTGCACAAGAAAGGGAAAGAAAGCCTTGGGAAGTTTAATTGTGTGTCTTTGGAACCCTACCTTCGGTGGGCCAGGGAGAGGGCAATCAAGCTAAAGATGCCTTATTCCCGTCAAGATCCCATAGCTCCAAGGAGGGAGCCTACTTATGTCTTTATGTCTGAAGCAGAGAAGTTAGAGGTTGCCTTAAGAAAGTCGCAACATGAGTTGGAATCCTGGAAGAACAAGTACCATGTAGCGGTGGCTGAAAATGATGAATGTCAGAAGCAGAAGGCTGAACTTCAAAAGGAGAAGGATGAACTTCAGAAACAACTACAGTTGAAAGATGAAGAGCTACTCCCCTGCAAGAAGAGGAAAGTCATGGAGGATTTATTTTTCTCCGACCCACAATGCACTATTTGGAAGCTGATTGTGGACAACCTTATCCGTGAGAAGACGCAATTAGAAGAGCAACTCAAGCAGCAGAATTCGAAACTTCTTTAGTGTCTTTACTAGCTTTTATTTAGCTTTTATTTGGGACTTTTAAAAGCAATTATTTGTATTCCGTTTCGAAATTAATAAAAAAACGTTTTCTTTTACTACAATGCTTATAAATAGTTGGGATCCCATGAAGTCCTACTCATCTTGCATTACATTTTTTTTCTTTTCTCTTTATTCATTTCAAGAAACTCAATTTTATTTCCCAGGTATTGTAACCATGGACTTCAAAAGAGAAGCATTGGAATACACTTTTCAGAGCCCTAACATTGAAAGCTTAAGAGAGCTAGCAGGTCTAATCGAGAATCGTTTCGCCTTCACAACAGAATATGGGGAAGTCTTCCGTTTTCTCGAACTCAAGATGAAAGGAGGGCTGTTGGAGACCCTTGTTCAATTTTATGATCCGTTGTACCACTGTTTCACTTTTCCGGATTACCAGTTGATGCTGACACTGGAAGAGTATTCTGATTTCCTGAGGATGCCCGTAACGGCCCGTCCCATATTCACCGGCCAAGAAGACACACCCTGTCACCAAGAAATTGCTAACGCTACTCATCTCAGTTTGGAAGATGTTCAAGCGCACCTAACCACCAAGGAAGGAGTCCTTGGATTACCTGCTGACTTCTTGATTGAAAAAGTCCGCTACCATGCTAAAAGAAAAGAAGTCCTTATCGTGGAAGCCACCTTTGCTCTGTTGGTCTATGGGATTTTCTGGTTCCCAAAGATCAATGATTTCGTTGATATAGATGCGATTAAACTATTCATACTCAAGAATCCAGTCCCTACTTTATTAGCTGGCACATATTACTCAATTCATTCAAAGAATGTCGAGGGAGGGGGACATATCGTTTGTTGTACCGCTCTGCTGTATTCATGGTTCATTGCTCGCCTAACTCGACACCCGTCTATTTGGGAAGAGGAGGATTCACCTTATTGGTCCGAGATAGTTATGGCCCTTACTCACTCTGACACTGTGTGGTATGATCCTACCTATGGAGGTATAGGTATGATCCATAGCATCGGAGGATTTACTAACATAACACTCATTGGGAGAGAAGGATGCATAAGTTACAACCCTGCTCTGGCCCGCCTCCAATTTGGGCACCCCATGATTGGAGTACCTGACCAGACTCTGTTAGAAGGGATCTTTCTCAAGGAAGGAGAAGATCCAGACCTGAAGACTGTCATAATTTACGCATGGAGATACATCAACCAGGAAGGAAAAGCTGCTTTAGGATACCCCAATTGTGTTGTCTCTGAAGAATATCTACATTGGGTGCGCGAAAGAGCTCTCGACCTCAAGATGTCGTTCCCTTTCCATGAACCTATGGTATTGGCTTTTCATGATCCAGATTGGTTTGACGTGAGCGAAGTAGATCAGTTGAAGGCTGCTTTGGATGAAGCTCGAAAACTGAAAGCCGCTTGGAGGAACAAGTTTTTTGTACTCAAGGTAGAGAAAGAGAAGTCCCAGAGGCTGCCAGAAGTAGAGCTTGCAAGGAAAAGAAAGGCGCGAGAGGATTTATTTTCCTCTCACACCTCTTCAAGAGCTGTCACCAGTGAGAATCTTCCCCCAGATACTGTGGCTTGGAAGGAATGTGTCGATCGACTCATCAGTGAGAAGGCCGAATTACAAGAACGCATCAGTCAGCTAGAAGGACAACTTCGCACACAGAAGAAGCATAAGGAGTAGATCTCCGAGTTTATCTTTTGCTTTTGGTTCAATAACAAGCTGAATCACCGATACAACACTCGAGCTACTCAACGCCAGAAGATGGATCAACTAGAACAAGAGAACAGAGTGTTCCGCGATGAAGTTGCAGTTATGAAAGAAAGAGGTTGAATGGCCTAGTGGAAGCTTTGTCCAATCAGGCCTCGATCGACAACCAAGAAATTCCAAGGACTGTGATCTCTGAAGTGGCGCCAACACCGATCCTAGTGGTGTCTTCTATTGCTGAAGTAGCCTACAGCATGCCGCCAGGTTTCTCGTGGGGGATGCCTCCTTATTTCACTCTGGCTGGTTATCGTCCACTTGTTCCCGAAGTTCCTGTCGCAACCACTGTTCAAGCTGCTCCTGTAGTTTCTGCTGTGATGACTACCGTGTCTCCACATGTGAATGTTGTTCCGTATATTCTGGATGAACCAATTTTGCATGGGTCGCCAACCGAAACTGTGGGTTTGGAAGAGAGGATGGACGGATTTCAAGACCAATTTTCTGAATTGCATAAAGAGTTGAAAGCCCTGCGAGGGAAGGATTTGTTTGGTAAGAGTGCTTATGAGCTGTGTTTAGTTCCAAATGTTAAGGTCCCACCGAAGTTTAAGGTCCCTGATTTTGAAAAGTACAAGGGGAGTACTTGCCCTCAGAGTCATCTTATTATGTACGCCAGGAAGATGTCTGCCCAAACTGATAATGATCAACTACTTATTCACTACTTTCAAGACAGTCTGTCAGGCGCTGCACTCAAGTGGTATATGGGGTTGGATAATACGAAGATTCGAACTTTCAATGATCTAGGAGGAGCCTTTGTCAAGTAGTATAAGTACAACGTGGACATGGCGCCCGACCGAGATCAGTTGAGAGCAATGGCACAGAAAGATAAAGAGAGTTTCAAGGAATATGCTCAACGTTGGCGCGAATTGGCCGCGCAAGTCACACCACCATTAGAAGAAAAAGAGATGACTAAGATTTTTCTAAAGACTCTTGGTCCTTTCTTTTACAAGAAGATGGTAGCCAGTGCACCCAGTGACTTTACTGAAATGGTCAATATGGGAATGCGCTTGGAAGAAGGTGTTCGCGAAGGAGGATTGGCCAAAGAAGGAAGTGCTCATAAGAAGTATGGAAGTAGTTTTGTGAAGAAAAAAGAGCAAGGTGTAAATGCCATTCAAAAGGGACAATTCAGAAAGAGGTACATGCCACCACACCAAGTTGCAGCAGTATCACCAGTGTTTAATGCTCCGGCTTACCAACTACAGTCTCCACAACCGTATCCGCAACCTCAGTCCCCCGGTGCTCAACAACCCCAACTTCAGCAAAGTCCACAGTATCCTTAGCAGAATCAGCCATCCAACAATCAGGGTCGTGTGTATAGAAAAATAAATTTTGATCCGATCCCAATGACACATGCTGACTTGTTCCCCACTTTGATTAAAGAGGGTCACATTCAGACAAGAGCTCCACCTTTGGCTCCCGTGAACCTTCCTCCTTCTTATAGGGCTGACAAGTTTTGTCCTTACCATCAGGGTGCTCCAGGACATGATATTGAGAGTTGTTTCGGTTTGAAGATGGATGTCCAGAGGCTCATTAAAAATGGAATCTTGTCTTTTAGGGATTCCGACCCTAATGTCCAGAATAATCTGTTACCACCACATGGTTCGCCCTTCGTCAATATGATTGAAGATTGTTTGGGAAGTGATGATCAGGAAGTTTCAAATGAAGAGGTTGAAGAAGTTTGTGTCATAGTACCCCACTTTAAGGAAGTGGAACGTATAGAGATTGTTTACAATAGCAAGAAGCCAACTGTTACTCCTTTGGTAATCAATGTGCCTGGACCTGTCCCTTATACTTCGAGTAAAGCTATCCCCTACAGGTACAACGCTACGATGTTGGAGAATGGGAAAGAAGTGCCTTTGCCCACTGTACCCTCAGTAGTTAATATTGCAGATGTCAGCAGAGTAACAAGAAGTGGTCGAGTCTACCCGACTATGCCACCGAAAGAAAAAGAGGTCTCGTTAGAGCAGACAAGCTCGAAAGATCCAATTGTGGGGCAATCTGGTGGATCTGATTCATCCAGTTCGGATGAATGTTTAAAAGTGATCAAGAGGAGTGAGTATAAAGTTGCAGATCAGCTCCTGCAAACTCCATCTAAGATTTCCGTGTTGCAACTGCTAATGAGTTCTGAGGCTCATAGAGAGGCGCTCCAGAAAATTTTAGAACAAGTGTATGTTAAACAAGACGTGACTATGGAACAATTTGATAACATCATTGGCAGTATTACTTCGTGTGACAATCTGAGTTTTAATGAAGATGACCTCCCAAAAGAAGGAAGGAAACACAACATGGCTTTACATATCTCTGTGAACTGCGGAAATGACTCTTTGTCCAGTGTGTTGGTTGATACTGGATCTTCTCTGAATGTGATGCCTAGAACTACTCTATCCAAGTTGTCTTATCAGGGACCGCCGATGAGGCCAAGTCATATTATTGTCAAGGCTTTTGATGGGTCAAAGAAAACTGTGATTGGTGAGGTGGATTTGCCAATGACCATTGGGCTGCAAACCTTTGTGATTACGTTTCAAGTCATGGACATTCGTGCCGCTTATAGCTGCCTACTAGGGAGGCCATGGATACATGAAGCTGGGGCAGTTACATCCACCCTGCATCAGAAATTAAAGTATGCTTTTGAGGGGAAAACAATTACAGTTTATGGGGAAAGAGCTTTGGTAGTAAGTCACTTGTCATCATTCTCATATGTCGAAGCTGAGGAAGAAGTTGGCACGCAATTTCAAGCTTTGTCTATTATAGGCGAAGGCGTCCACAGATCTCAAGCATCCATGTCATCATTTAAAGATGCGCAGGGAGTAGTGAACAGTGGTCATCAGACAATATGGGGGAAGGTGTTGCCTTTGCCAGAGAACAAAAATAAGGAGGGTCTCGGTTTCACCAGCAGTTCTGCTCAACAAACCACCAAAGGTCAAGGTTTTCCACTGATCAATGAAGTGTTCCTTAGTGGAGGAGTCGTCCATCATTCTCAGATTAATGTTGTGTTAGAGGATGAACTTGAAGGCTACATATCAGATGGTTCCGTCAGGTCCTCCATTCCTTACGAGGACTACGAGCCCTATATGGAAGATCCAGGAAATGTTTCAGATGAATTCGACTACACCTTTGGAGTTTATGCCGTTACCGAGGAAGATCCAGATGAGGACATCCCAGACTTCGTGACCCCAGGCGTCGTGGTCAAGAATTGGAGTGCGGTTGAAACCCCTAATGCCATTCATATATCTAAGTAAAGAATTTGTTTAAAATTTTCGCTCTGCCCAAGGCGAAACTGCATTTATTAGGGCTTACTTTTAATAATTCCCTTTGCTCTGCCCAAGGCAAAGGCGACTTTGTGGGGCATGTCTTTTTGGTTTTGGCTATCATCAATAAACTACTTTCATTTTCATTTGTGTTTTATATTTATTCACGATGTTGGAAAATAATAAGTAGCATCTCGCATACACACACTTTCCACTTTACAAAAACTTATTAAAAATCACATCACTTGCGCAGATTGCTACATAAATTACAACCTGGGAATAATGATCCACTACCTTCTCCGAATTTTGAGTTTCCTATGTACGAAGCTGAGGATGAAGAAGATGATATCCCAGAAGAAATTTCCAGACTACTTGAGAAGGAAGAGAAAGCTATCCAACCTCATCAGGAGCCAGTGGAAGTAATCAGTTTGGGAACAGAAGAAATTCGCAAAGAAGTGAAAATTGGAGCTCTGCTCAAGCCCGATGTGAAGAAACAACTGATTGATTTGCTTGGAGAGTTTGTTGATGTGTTTGCTTGGTCATATCAGGATATACCTGGACTGGACACAGCTATGGTCGAACACCGTCTGCCGTTGAAGCCAGAATGCCCGCCAGTAAAACAGAAGCTTAGAAGAACTCGACCCGATATGGCTCTAAAGATTAAGGAAGAGGTACAGAAGCAAATTGATGCAGGTTTCCTTGTTATTGCCGAGTATCCACTATGGTTAGCTAATATTGTACCCGTTTCGAAGAAGGATGGTAAGGTTCGCATGTGTGTAGACTACAGGGATTTGAATAAAGCCAGCCCGAAAGATGATTTCCCATTGCCTCACATTGACATCCTGGTGAACAGTACTGCAAGATATGAGGTTTTCTCCTTTATGGATGGTTTTTCAGGTTACAACCAGATTAGAATGACTCCCGAGGACAGAGAAAAGACGTCATTCATCACGCCCTGGGGCACCTTTTGTTACAAAGTTATGCCGTTTGGATTAAAGAATACAGGGGCAACATATCAGAGAGCTATGACTACTTTGTTCCATGATATGATGCACAAAGAGATCGAGGTTTATATGGATGATATGATAACCAAGTCGAAGACCGAGGATGACCATGTTAAAGATTTGTCTAAATTGTTTGATCGTTTGAGGGAATACAAGCTCCGTCTAAACCCCAATAAATGTACATTTGAGATACGATCAGGGAAACTATTGGGTTTTATTGTCAGTAAAAGAGGGATTGAAGTGGACCCTGACAAAGTGAAAGCTATCCGGGAAATGCCAGCTCCCGCCACCGAGAAACAAGTCAGAGGATTCTTGGGACGTTTGAACTATATCTCCAGGTTTATATCTAACATGACTGCTACATGTAAACCTATTTTCAAGCTTCTGAGGAAAGAACAAGGGTATGTTTGGACTGAAGATTGTCAAAAGGCTTTTGATAGTATCAAAGAGTATTTGCTTGAACCACCTATCCTGATACCGCCAGTTGAAGGACGACCTTTGATTATGTATTTGACTGTTTTAGAAGATTCAATGGGTTGTGTACTCGGTCAACAAGATGAAACAGGAAAGCAAGATCATGTCACTTATTACTTAAGCAAGAAGTTTACTGATTGTGAAACAAGGTACACTATGTTAGAGAAGACTTGTTGCGCTTTGGCGTGGGCCGCCAAGCGTTTGTGCCAGTATATGTTAAATCACACTACTTGGTTAGTTTCAAAGATGGATCCTATCAAGTATATTTTCGAGAAGCCCGCTTTGACTGGGAGAATTGCTAGATGGCAGATGTTGTTGTCTGAATATGATATCGAGTACCATACTCAGAAAGCTGTTAGAGGAAGTGTTTTGGTTGATCATTTGGCTCACCAACCTATTTTGGATCATCAACCCTCAAACGATGATTTTCCAGACGAAGATGTTATGTTTTTAAAAATGAAAGATTGTGAAGAACCCGTACATGGTGAAGGGCCAGAGCCAGGTTCTCAATGGGGTTTAGTTTTCGATTGAGCTGTCAACGCTCATGGAAAAGGGATAGGTGTTGTTATTGTGACTCCTCAAGGGACCCACTTCCCATTTACCTCCAGATTAACATTCTGGTGTACTAATAATGAGGCCGAGTACGAGGTATGCATTATGGGTCTTGAAGAAGCAATCGATTTGAGAATTAAGAATTTAGATGTGTTTGGTGATTCTGCAGTGGTAATCAACCAAATCACTGGAGAATGGATAACTCGACATGATAATTTGGTCCCATACCGAGATTATGCTAGAAGACTGTTACCGTTCTTTGATAGGGTTGAGTTTCATCATATCCCTCGCGATGAGAACAGAATGGCAGACGCGTTGGCAACTTTGGCCTCGATGATTGTGATAAACTTTTGGAACGAGTGTCCTCGGATTGAAGTAAAACGTCTCGACAGACCTGCCTATATCTTTGCTGTTGAAGAAGTCGAAGATGGCAAACCCTGGTACTACGACATCGAAGTTTTTCTCAGAACTCAAGAATACCCTTTGGGAGCTTCCAACAAAGATAAGAAAACTTTGAGAAGGTTGGCTGGAAATTTTCTTTTGAGTAACAACGTGTTGTATAAACGGAACTTTGACATGATCTTGCTGAGGTGTGTTGACAAACAAGAAGCGGATATGTTAATGTCGGAAATTCACGAAGGACCTTTTGGCACTCATGCCAACGGTCACGCTATGGCTAAGAAGCTTTTAAAGGCTGGATATTATTGGATCACAATGGAATCAGATTGTTACAAGTTTGCTAGAAAGTGTCACAAGTGTCAGATTTACGCAGATAAAATTCACGTGCCTCCGACTTTGTTGAATGTTATCTCATCCCCGTGGCCGTTCTCTATGTGGGGAATTGATATGATTGGAATGATAGAGCCGAAAGCATCTAACGAACACCGATTCATCTTAGTAGCCATTGATTATTTTACCAAGTGGGTCGAGGCGGCTTCCTATGCTAATGTAACTCGACATGTGGTTGTCAAATTTATCAAGAATCAGCTTATTTGCCGATATGGTGTGCCAAGCAGAATTATTACAGACAACGGTTCCAATCTGAATAACAAGATGATGAAAGAGTTGTGTGAAGAATTCAAGATCGAGCATCACAATTCTTCTCCCTACAGACCAAAGATGAATGGGGCTGTTGAAGCCGCCAATAAAAACATTAAGAAGATCATTCAGAAAATGGTTGTTACTTACAAAGATTGGCACGAAATGCTCCCATTCGCCTTGCATGGATATCGTATGATGGTACGCACATCGACTGGGGTAACTCCATTTTCACTTGTCTACGGTATGGAAGCAGTACTCCCGATAGAAGTTGAGATTCCTTCTATGAGGATCTTGGTGGAGGCAAAGTTATCAGAAGCTGAATGGTGTCAGAACAGATATGATCAGTTAAACTTAATCGAAGAAAAAAGGATGGTTGCGCTATGCCATGGGCAGTTGTATCAGCAGAGGATGAAGAAGGCATTTGACAAGAAAGTTCGACCCCGTGCATTCAAAGAAGGTGACCTCGTGCTTAAGAAGATTCAGTCTTTCCTCACCGACGTCAGAGGAAAATGGGCCCCGAATTATGATGGACCATATGTACTAAAAAAGGTTTTGACAGGAGGCGCTTTGATGTTAGCAACAATGGACGGAGGAGAGATCACTCGCCCTGTTAACACGGATGCTGTTAAGAAATATTTTGTTTAAGAGAAGCCAATCATTATTCCCTTTATGTAATCGCTATTATTTTCCAACACTGTAACATCGGGGTCACACTTTTCTGCTGATCACCATTCAATAAAAAGTTTTCATTTATCATAAATCTGTATTCTTGATAGCAAAATCCAAACTGATTTAAACCTTTTCAAAAACCTTATGTTCTACTTGATATATGAATAACAAACGGATGACCGGGGACGTTTATTTCGTTAGAGGAAAAACAACAATATTATGTGCTTCTCCAGGGCAAGAGGATATTTATTTTATCCAGACACGAAGGTTACCTCTGTTCGAAGTACTCTCTTCGCAGGTGATAAGGGATCTGTGGAGATTTTGCTCGAATACCCTTTCGTTTGAGACGTTTATTTCGCTTCTCCCAGTCCGTCGGCATACGCATGGCATATAAGTAGACAGCATGGCATGTGCATTTTTCGCATCCTTTGTATTTGTTTTATTCTATCGCTTTGGCTATAGTTATCCCTAGATGTATGGGTGCGTCTTATCCCTCCACATAGATTCGTCTACCCTAGGCAAAAAGAGCACAATGTTTCATTTTCCCCATGAAGTTCAACCCTCATGGAAGATGGTTATTTTAGTACAATCCCATTTGAGTTTATAACTCAATGGTTGAGTCTTGCTTGACAGTTTCTCTTCAGTTATTTCCTGAATTGAACTTCGGTCTTTGGCAATCGCATCATGGACATCTCCAACTTTTAAGCGTAGATGCATTTATTTGGCACCCTTTTCCTCAGAAAGAATGTTCAGAAAGACAGACGTTTCTTCAACAATAGCATCACAGGATTTTCTCGAACATCCATATTCGGACTAAATAATCTCTTTATTTGAGCAACTCGTTTTGATCAGGACCTTATTCAAAACGACAAACGGCATTTTCTACAAGACAGTTCATTCACCTTCAGTGGGTCCTTCAACATCATCAAATCATCAAAAGGTATCGCTTCATAAATTCATCAAAGAAGCTTACCGAAGACATTACAAGACACCTCTCTTTATTTTGAGAGATTACAAAATATTTTGCAATTACAAAGACACTCAACAGGAACGCATTCCCCAGTGAGTTCATCGCACAAGTTTATTTCTATCAAGTGACATTTCCCCGAAGAAGTCGAGGAAGTGTATCACGGTAGTCTCCCTTTATTTGAGAAGGCATACATCACAATTCAAATGGCTCACATCTCTCCCGAAGATCCCCGGTGAAGCTTTACAACTACATCTACAATTACATTTACAAATTACATCTACAACAACAGAGCACATTACAGATTACATCAACAACATTTACAACCTACAGGTTCTACAACGAACTACATCTACAGTCTACGACGACATCTACAGTTTACAAAATTCACAACCCCCTGTGAAGATGCTCTCACGAGTTTTCATCATTTCAGGTAGAGACTGAGACCAGCTCATGGTTCCCATACCATGATGCTCGGGGAGGTTCTACATCAGAGACTGAGACCAGCTCATAGCATCCAGACTATGACGCTCGGGGAGGTTCTACATCGGAGACTGAGACCAGCTCATAGCATCCAGACTATGACGCTCGGGGAGGTTCTACGTCAGAGACTGAGACCAGCTCATGGTTCCCATACCAGGACGCTCGGGGAAGTTTTACATTTTACTATTTCCGGTTGGATAATAAAAGAACAGAAAAAGAAAATACGAAATGAAACTGAATTATTGACTCGATCAAGAAAATTCATTTGGATTATTACCGACCACCACATTATGGTATTAAGTCCATCCTCCAATTGCAAGTGTCTCTCCTACTGTCTAAACCACCATATCCTTGGTGTATGAGGTACTGTTATACTTCAGGAGATTTCCCATCGGTGATTGCTTCTTGTCCCCGTGAGGTCCCGTCTCGTTGGGTCTGTTACTCTTTTGTTTCGCGTGTCGCGCCTAGTCCTTCCCCTGTGACATCATTTCCTCACAAGCCCTGTTTGTCCTGCATTTTTCCATATCATTGCATTTCATTTGCATTCAGTGGATTCTTAGGGCCAAAAATCCGTGCAATGTTTGTATTTAAGTTCCTCCTATCTCGTCGAGAAGAAGATTCCCATCTCCATATCTCCGGATAGAAGTAACTTAAATAGGGGCATCTGTCACACCCTAATTTTTGACCACAAGATCCCACCTCCTTGTTGCTTACTTTTGTGTTTATGTTTATTACAGCTAACCAGTTTGTGTAGGTACATGAATGGCAAGATATAAACTCTTACAGCCGAGAATCAGAGGAACATAACCAGTATATTCGAGTCCAAAGTTCACCAATCAAGAAGTCAAGCTGCCATGAAAGTGCTAAGTCTTAAGCTTTTTTGAAATGCAAACTACGAGATTGAGTTCCTCCTAAGGCTTATGTTGAAGTAGACAAGGTCTGAGTACGAGTTCATATCATTTTGTTAAACAGTTACATCTCAAGGACTCGCATGATACATTTGAAAGAATTGGAAACGCATCTCAAGTTGGTTTTTTACATTGAATACAACTGGAATTATTTGACGACAACATACGATTAGATAATGTAGTCTCGCAACGCGTTAAGTCCATTCATCTAAACTAGCTTTGTATTAGAGTAATCATTATGCAAGGTTATTGGTAAAGCATTGGATTTCTACAGCTCTTGACACTGAAAATTATCATTGTTATTATTATCGTAATCTTCAACAAAGCTTAAAATGTCGGGCTTCTAGAGGACTAAACATGAGATTATTTGTCATAACAACACAAGAATACTATAACTAATATGCCTACTAGAAAAGACAGGAAATCCTCCAAATTGATGCGTTCGAGTGACAACAATGAGCATCCCACTTTGTTTTTCCCTTCAGGATATTCACGAAGGGGGAAGTGTTAGAAGCCGAAGGAAATCTCAAGCCGTCAACAACTCCACCAGGATTTAAAGGCTCTTGAGCGTTTGAAATAGACAGTACGGAGATGGCTTGCACAAGCTTCCGTCATTTCTAGAGATACCAATTCATTGCCGGTGGGATTTCGTCATGTGCAATAGCAAGAAGACAATCTCGCGACAGCTCTCACAAGCCCCCTCATCAACCCTTGCAACAATAAAATATTTGGTTAGAAAGGTACAAGAAGATAACAATTCAGTATCAATCAAGCTCTAATTATGAAAGTTAAGCGTCCATTAATACAAAACAGATTGATGCCCAAAGGAAGAGATGTCGGTTCTGTCACAAAAAGAGAAGGATTCTCCTCATAGGACATTGGAAATCAGGATGTAGCCCTTGGTCAAGAAATTACAACGAACAGACTGCGAGTAAATAACCAGATGTTAACTTCACTTCCGCAAATTCTCCTACGAAGCTCTTCCTTTTTCTTCTGTAGCCTTCAAAGATGTTGTTTGGATGCTGGCAACCAGAACTAGCAGTGGAAGTTTGGCTCTCCATGATGCCCGTGGAAAACCACAACCAGTTGGTGTTCTTCATGCATATTGGTGGCTCAAAGGTGGTTACAATCTTATGTTGGCAAAGATCAAAAAACCAGCCGCACTACTGAGACTGCTCTTGTGAGAGATTCTGTTGAAGACTCAACCCTCATGCCTGATCCTTTACCTCCTGCAAATACAACAACATTCTACATTGTTTACAACCATCAAACTTAGGACATTGTATTCTCAGCCTCATCCAAAGAGGAAGGTTATCATGCCAAGGAAAATTTGTGCCTTTAAGAGGCATGTACCTCTGCAGAACTCCTGCACGCAACTAGTCAAGGAAAAGCAGTTTTGACGCTAGTAAACATGCTTCAATCAAAGCATGTCCTGTTGTGGCCTGCACATAGGATCATATAGTTTTAACACATCAGAATCAGTTAATCTTGAAACAAGAATTTGAGCGTGATTTTCAGCATATGGATCACTACCGGTCGTAAGAAGTGCACTCTCAGCAGCACAGCGGCTTGTTTTCTAATCTTGACCAGTGGGAGATGAACTTCAACAACCTTGTCTCAAAATCATGATCTTACTCAAGAGATTTGTGAGACCAGCCTGTGTCCCCTGCAAAACTAGTTGCGCAATGAAAGTTTTCAAAGGAAATTGGAGAAGACGGTTACGATTAAATGAAGAAACAATAGCAGCAACAGGATCCAGACCTTCTGCAGATACCTAAAGAACGCCTCGCAGATGATTTGATGGACTCCTCTTCTGCCAGTTGTCTGGAATTCACTCACCTGAAGTGCACTAAAGTTTCGATTACTACAGATGATATTATAAATGTTACCAAAGCTCAGTTGGAGACTCACGCGGAAGAACTTGCTGAGGAGTTTCATCCTGCTCGCAGACAAGTTAATGTACTTTATGAAAAAATCTCGACATAGAATCGGAATTGAACGCCTGTTGTTGAAGAGAATTGAATTGCCTGGAAGAAGATATGACATTGTCCACAGGCCTTGACTACCTGAAGCCTGAATTAGTAGTGTACATGCATTTAAGCCACGACAATTGTTAAGTGTCACAAGTCACACGCATTACAGAAAGAATCATCAATAATTACACCCACATAAGGAACATGACCAGGCCTTTGAATAGATTGAAGCTCACACCAGTCACTTGAAACTTCGACAGCAATCTCGGTAAGCTGAAGCTCGCAACAGGTGCAGAGCAATACCACACCCTGGTCAACTTGAGACACTTTACTCGACCCTGTCAAGAAAAATAGATAATTCTTTGAAGCAATTCAACAAGCAGGACAAAAAAATAAATTAATTTGGTTGGAGGAAAACGCAGGCCAGAATCACTCACGTGCATCAGAACTTGTGAACTTTCCCAAGACATCCATCGAGTAACCAAAGCTATTGTCTCCTCCAAAAGACTTCTCACCAAGATCAGCACTAACTGCAACCGGTTTTCAGATGTCAAAACGAAGGCACAACCTAGGTGGAAAACTCAACATGGAAGTCCTGAAAGGATTCACGCATACGAAGTTAGCTCCATTAAGTCATGCCCAAGTTTGTTTCAGGAGTGGCCAATACCTCCCATCTGGTCCGCGCAATCCACCTGACTTCTCAACACAAGCTACTCGAAATTCACCTTGGGCTATCCAACTCCTAGCCCAACCCCTTTCACTTTCCGCACCTGCCAAGAATGCATATCCAAGTTAGCAAATTGAGCAAAGAATATTCCCAAAAAGATTCAAAATATCCAACACAAATCCTCAAACGTTGAATCAGGACAGATAGGTATTTAACACAATATCAAAGATTTGAAATCCCCATTTTTAATAAGCATTAAACGATTTGGACGAAAGAGGAAGATTTTCAAATTTGGTTGGTACCAATTTGGAAAAACCCAATCATCAATCAAAGCTCTTAATCATTCCTTACACAAAAATCTCATGTTGGAGTCTATATAAAGGGATCAAAGAGAGAAGGAAAGGGACCGATAACTACGATAAGAAAAACCCTAAGTTCGTAACCAGAAAAATCTTTAAGCGAAGAAAACTTATCTTTCCAGATCGTCTCCGACCACCGCAAGCCCTAACCAACAGGCGAAACATCATCCTCAGTGCCGCTACAACCAACCTTCGATAAAATCCCTCTCTTCGTAGGATCATCGAACGTATTGATTCGTTTTTTTCGTTGTGTTTCAGGTGTTACAATGAATGAAGGCCAGAGGGAAAACATCGAATGATGGATCTAAGAGAGATGATCGAGAGAAACCGAGCGAATTGGGGGGAAGGACGAAGAGATTTTAGGAGCTAGGGTTTACCGCTTCCTTCGTTTTGCTTCTGTGTTCTTTCTTGTTTTTGTTTTCAATTATGATCAACTGTACTGCAGCACACACACCTCACGTGCACCCTCACGCGTACACCTCACGATCTCTAACAGATCAACCCTACACGTCCTAGATTGCAAGCTCACCGTAACCCTCTGCACACACACACACACCTGATCCCACGACTCCCCCCTAATTACCCCTTAACTTACCAATTAATCTTTAATCTGTCAATTAATTAACCCTAATTAGCTATTAACTTTTATTATAACTATTTAATCTTTTAAAATAAAAAAATAAATAATAACTTTAATAATAAACTTTTATCATTTAATTTGACTATATAGTTTCTTAGTCTAATCATTTTATTTTACTTAATAATTTGTTTATTCCAATATTTTATTTAACTAATTTCAATCAATCTTTTATCTTAATAATTAGGATCCCTCTTAGAAAAGAATTCTCTTTTATTCACCTAAAAATATTATTTTGCTAAGTAATTAATGAATCTTTTTAATAACACTTTTTATTAATCAGTATGTTTATTCACAAAAAATAAAAATCTTCTATGATTTATATCCAATTGCCTTTTATCTAATTAACTTTAAAATCTTTTAGAAGCTATAATAAAAACAACTTGTTATATTATTTTATAATTAATGAATTAATGTTACTTAAGTAATCATTTCACTTAAGTTTTTTTAGATAATTAAACTAAATCATTATAGCGTTTTAATCTAATTTAATTGAATCCCACTTAAAATCAACCCAGCTAAATTAACTTCTCGCTTAAAATCAAATCAGATGATTAAAATCAAGCAAACATCGTAAAACTCGATCTAATCGTGCACCCCACGGCACATTCGCTCTCACACACTTCAGCGCTTTCATGCGTATGTGTATGCTTTATCAGTTCCGCAATTTATTTTACGAGCAATTTACATTATCGTATTTATATTTTCGCATCGCATTCCGTTCAAAGGAAAATCCTACACATGATTCAACAATCGTGTGTAGTGCACTTATATTTGCATCATTCTCCCCTCGATCCTTGATCCCATTCAAGTCGATCGCGTAAGATAGATCCTACCCCATAGGAGGACCTTGTCTTTTATCTTGCAACGTAGAAACAAAAACAATCAACCCAATATCAATTCAATACAATTTACTCCAACACATTAGAGAAAGATGCAAATCATCTTAAGCGAGATAGAATCTCCATCCCGCAACAATACAATCAATACCGTAGGGACTTTGCCTTAAGAGAGATAAGGGTGTACCTCGTCGATCCTTATCCGAGTACGTAAGTCCTTCTCTTAAGACGATGCAAAGACTATTTTCCTACAACTTGTGGTGGTTAAATCTCTCTTAAAATGATAACTCACCTTTTCTCCTAAAATCAATCAATCAACTACCCTAAACTCGTAGGAACTTTGACCACAGTCAAAGAACTCCTCCAACCCTTTAGGGAGAACTACAAAGTACTCTGATTTCACTCCCGTAAGGATATGTAGTCATAAGATGCAATATCTTATCGAGTATACTTAGAAATAAACCCTTAGGTCTTTAACCTTTAAGCAGATAAATCTTAGCAATAAACAAACATTAAAACAAGAGGTTCCTGTAGAGTGCTACAGAAACTTAGGATGCTAATACCTTCCCTAAGTTTAACCAACCCCCGAACCTAAAACTCTCTAAACCTTGCATTTGCATTGCATTGTGGGAATTTCGATCTTTATCCCTTCCTTTGGACAAATCAAAGTTCGGTTGCAAATTGAATTAAAGATTCAAACTAATTAATAGTTTGGTATCAAAATTTCACCGCGATAATCCCTAAGGTTATATATGTCCCTGAGGTCCTTGCAGACTTTCCTCCGATGCCCCTGTCATCACCGGATCCGATCCCATAATCTGAGTTTGATCTTTCAATTGTCCTTCAAAAAGGTATATGTCAAACACAAAATTCTTCTCCATATTATATTGATTTATGTTATCATCATTTTTCTCCTTTGCATTATATTTGCTTATCTTTGTTGACTTTTGTTTATATTCCTAAAACTCTAGGTGAAGTGTTATCTCACTCTAAGTAGAGGCAAGCAATGATTGATGAGATGTGTGCACTTCGAAGCAGTGGTACCTGGGAACTGGTTCATCTTCTCCCGGGGAAATATTTGGTAGGTTGTCGCTGGCTTTTTATAGTGAAGGTTGGTCCAGATGGTAGGATTAATTGATTTAAAGCTTGCTTGTAGCTAAAGGATACACTCAGATTTTTGGGTTGGAATTTAGTGATACTTTCTCGTGTGTAGCCAAGATGGCATCAGTTTGACATCTTCTCACCATTGCAGCCCTTCGACATTGGCCTCTCCATCAACTTGACGTCAAAAATGCATTTTTACGTGGTGATATTCAAAAGAAAGTATATATGGATCAACCACCTGGTTTGTTGCTCATGGGGAGTCATTAACTATGGTCTGTAGGCTACACATGTCTCTTTATGGTCTTAAACAATCTTCGAGAGCATATTTTGGTATATCCAACAATTTGGTAGGATCTGTAGTGAAGGTGACTATTCGATGTTTTATCGTCACTCAACCTAAGGGTGTATTTATCTTATTGTGTATGTATATAATATTCTCACAACTGGTACTGATCAACAGGGAATATTCCAGTTGAAACACCACCTCTCAAATAAATTTTAGACGAAAGGTCTTAGTAAACTCCATTACTTTTTTGGTATTGAGGTAGCTCAATCTAAAGATGGTTTGGTTATTTCTCAACAGAAATATGCTATGGATAATAAACATGCTTGTTGAATGTTAAACCATCGAATACTCTCATGGATCGAAGTGTCAAACTCATATCCAACCAGGTGGTCTCTATATGACTTAGGAAGGTATAGGAGATTGGTTGGAAAGTTGAATCATCTCACAATCACTCGTCCATATATTTCTTTTGTAGTTAGTATGGTAAGCCAATATTTAAATTCCCCTTGCCAGGAACACATGGATATTGTTGTCCGGATTCTGAGATACATCAAATGTGCTCCACGAAAAGGTCTTATGTATGACTATAAATGACATACTCAGATAGTTGGATACTCCTGTTGGGTGTGAATATGGGAGTAGAAAAAAGATTTAAAGGGCGGTGAATAGATCCAAATAAAAATAAACCTACTTTTCAAATTTTATCGAAGTGTTTTCAAAATTGCAAGTGGAAGGCTTGATGCAAAAATATGGAAATTATACGATTCAAAACTTCGATCATGTTAACACTAGATCACTTCATAAACACCAAAGATGAATATGATGAAACACTAGGTATTCAATTGATTTGATTGTATAATCCACAGGGCGTGTTTATGCAATGATTCAATATAGTGAATTCTAACTTCAATTGTTTCTCAGAATTTTAATCACCAATTCAGCTCAATAAGGTATCCAATTATAATAAAACCTAATGCTTACACAATAAATCACTGTCAATTGAATAAACGATAAACTATGCTAGAGTTGAAATACCTAAGCATGCAAATACTACAAAATTAAATGCAAGAGTAAGAGAGAGATGACACCGATATTTATAGTGTTTTGGCATTCATTCTTGCTTTGACTACATGCACTCTTCAATGGTTTCCCATTGGAACCTTAATTGTTCCTTATTTGAAAAATATTTGCAAGAGTTCATACAATCATTAATCCACAATAAAGTTGAGAAAATTAAAATCTCCTATATGAATCTTGACTTGTATATAGCACAATGTCAAACTCTTCTATGTAATCTTTACTCGATTAACGCTTCTTGAATATTCCAATAACGTCAATTTGCTCCAAGCCTTTGTGTGTAGAAATCAACCCTTTTATCTTACCGATTCCTTGATCGATGAATTGTTTGAATATTTGAGAAGAACACCACCATATCTAAGAGAAATTGATTGCTTTAGTCGGATGTGCAAAGCATCTCAGACAACACCCCTAAATTTTTTAGGTGCGTTCGGTGCTAAGGGGGATTAAATGCTTTGGTCAAACATGAAATATGTATTTGATAACACCCATGGAATCTTTACGCGTGCTCTCCATTGAGGGGAATTGATTGTTGTATTCGTGCATGCAGAGCGTCTCCAACAACACCCTTGTAATATTTACTTTGGGCATCAATTGTATTTGTTGTACCCTAGTTCTGTATTATTGAAATATGATCACAAAGGAACAAACATTTCAGACTTTGTGTATTTTCATTCATAGTGAACAATCATTCAGATATGCTACACAAAAGCTTACACGTTTATATATGCACACATATAGATATAAAAAATGAAACATAACTGAGCGATTTTCCCGCATCTTATTTTTGTTGTGGGTTTCTTCCCTCTTTAGTCATGTCGGGGTGTGGTGAGTTTTAGGTTTTGGAGTTGTCATATGAGGGAGGCCACATTCATTTCCATAGTTGTGCCTTCTCTTTGATCCCCCTGGAAGTATGGTGTATTTTCTTGTCCGCTTCAAGGTTGGAATGCAAAATAGTTGGCTCTCCGTAAGGGTTATGGTACTTGCGTTTCAAGTGCATTTGTGAGCCCATGGTGTCCAACACTGCAGTTAAGGGCCCTACACAAGGTGCAGTTGTAAAAGCTCTTGATTGGGTTGACTAGGAACTGAGTGTTGTTGAACCAGAGGTCTATGTTCTCTCCCACAAACACCATTAACTCCATGTATCCCCAAGGACGAGTCGTCGTCCCATTGAACACTTGTAAATCTAAACTACTGTATGGTATTAGGCTTCCTCTTCCTAGGTCATTTTTTTCCAAATAAAGACAAGTAGAGGATGTCACACGAGCTTCCTCCGTCAATCAAAATTCGTGAGACGTTAAAATGACCTACACTAGTAGTAATTACCAGGGGAACAATTCATTAGAAATGCCCATAACTTTTGCAGAGTCTCGAAACCTTATCATAAGTCGATCATCGACTCTAGATGACAAACTATATTCTTTTTTGTAGACGATCATCATTTAAGCAATTTTCCTTTTTATTGTACCTTTAGAGGGTAGGTTTGCACGGGGTGTATCGTCGATGATGACAACTGTATACTAGTGTACATCTTTATCAGTGTATCTTCTTTCACCATTGGAACCGGCTTTAGAGGTTTTCGTGGGGGACTTCTTCTTTTAAGACTCTTCTCGGTCTTGTTTTCGCCCTTAACATATTTGGACAGTCAGGCTTTTTCGATCAGTGTTTTAATCACATCTTTTAGTTGGATGCAGTCATTCGTGTTATGGTCGTGTCTTTTTGTGGAAGCAGTAATACTTTGATTTATCTGTTCGGGTAGACTCCCGCACATAGTAAGGAAGTGGGATCCCAACCTTCCGGCACTCAATATTGATGCATTCTTGGTGTTGCACCCCAAAATTTTCCCTCTCTTTTCTAACCTTAACTAGCTTGTGTGTCGCGTTCATATACATCTCCATTAGGTCATAATTTTGTAATCATACATTTCATGGAGCTCCTAAAAACATGGGATTACGACGGTTCTTTGAATCAGGGTTTCCTATTTTCTTTAAGGTTCTTCCGTTTAAGTTTGAAGCAAAGGTTGAATCCTCATTGTCGTAATTTCTCACCAAAGATCATCAAGTTTGTCTTCTTCAAGATTTCTCAAGAGTATCAAGTGTTTGGGGTTTCATATTTGATTTAATTGAGAAGGTTGTGGATTAGGGTTTTGATTCCTTTGAACAACTCAAGTCATCCCTACATCAGTGTATATATCAGGTGATTTGGATTTTTTTTTATTCATGGTTGAGTTTGTGGACATTTCATCAAATTGAGGTTCATTGGATTAAGGTTATCATGTCAAGGTTATCTTGGTCACACGTCTTTCCATATTTTGAGACTTATCTTCATCAAACGATTCATTATGATCAAGGCACTTGTTGTTATTAATGCAAGTTGATTTGGATCTATTTTCTTATAGAGCATTGATTCAGGATGATTCAAAGTTCATCATGATCAAATTGGCATTGGGTTAGACTGTGCAAGTTGTGGATTGATTCAGACAAAGATTCATTTGAAATATCAAGTTGCAAAATATTCAAATTCAACGTATCTGGTCTCTATCTCAAGAAATTTGTAAGTTATGATTATATGCCTCATATTCTTGTCATTAATTCAAGGAGAAGTCAAGCAGGACATTTATTTAAGATGATTGCAAGATCGATCCAATTTCATTTCTATCTCAAGAATTTGCTTAAGAATGGTTAAGATTCAGGAATTGATTCACTTTCGGTTAAATTCAATATTAATTCAAGTCCTAGTGAGAATTTCAAGATATTCAATTAGATTTAAATGTTGTGTTAATTTGGAAAATTCAAATTAAGGTCGTCATTCACATTCAAATATGACAAAACAATTCAAGCCAAAATTCAAGTCCAAGAAGGCACCAATAGCAAATTTCAACTCCAAGTTGCAAACTACAAAGCCCATTACAAGAAAGTCCATATTCATGAAAAAAAAAAGGGTTTACAAAAAATCATTCATAGAATAAGAGTCCATTACATGTTAATCCAAAAAATACAAAAAATAAAATAAAATATGTGTTCAATCACATACGGACCAACAACCTCACACGCAACAAACTTGCCTAACATTCAACAAACCTATACCAAACCTATGCATTCCAAGTCATAACCTGCAGCTTCATAAAAACGCACCTACAACAAACCTGCAGCAACACAAGCTTGCGAAAAACATCCATAAACCATACTACAAAATCATAATTCTCACAATGTTACACCATGTTCCAGCAATCGTTCATATAACAAAACCATGATTCACGCAAATATTCAACCACAATCCTGATTTCATTCTTTTATGCACAACAACATTCATAATTGTTACCAATTTGTATAACAAATCCATGTCACCACAATTTCCAGCTCACACAAATTCTTTCCCGTTTCTACCCTCAGTCCCCTTTATAAATCCAATTTCGTTCTTCTTCTGAGACAAGTTCGTTTGAACCAAAGAACCCCTGCTGAAATCTCACCTCAAATCATTCTTAAACCCTTCTTCTACAAACCACCTTCCTTCAAATCTTCAACCGAACCTTCATCAAAACCTCAAAACTTCTCTTCTGAAACTCACTACCCTTCTTCAACCAAACATCCCAAATCACCCACCAAGTCACTCCCATAACAGAACCTGACCCGCGAGAGGGATTGAAAAGAAGAAGATGGAAACAAATTGAGAGAGAATGAATCTAAACCGTGTGAACCTGAAACGAGGGTGAATCGATCGAGAAAAATAGAGACAGAGCAATTGAGAGAGAATCGAAGGAAGGTTGAGACGAAGAAGAGGAATTGAATCGAATCGGAGAAGGTTGGAAGCATAGCCTTATTTTTTTCTTGACCCGCCTTGTTCTTGATGTCGTCATATGGTTTTTTTTTCTTCGTTGAAATCATTTTGATGTTGTAACCTTTGTGTTGGTTTATGATTCAAGAGTAAAATTTGATGATGTTGTTTTACTATGTATGTGTTGTTGTTACAGGATGATGGAGAAGAACTTTTTCTTCTTCTGAGCAAAAGCTTTTGGAGGTTCATGTTTGGACTTAGTTTAACATTTAATGGCCTTTCACATTGCCAATCGTGTTTTGGTTTTATGCTAGCGTAATCTTGTTCCTTTTGTTTTTTAAATCAGGCTTTTTGAAATCTAATGGGTTGTGTCATGCTTTGGACCGAGCCATTACATCCTAATGTGTTCTTGTTTTTCCCTTTCATGTTGTGTCTAGTTGAATGGGTCGTGAGGCCCATGATGATCCATATAACACACACATGATTCCTTCATCACCACCTTTTTTATTATTTCATACTATTTTTATTTTCAATTATTTTCATCTCATTTCTTTTCATTTTCATTTCCATTTCAATTTTCGATTTTATTTTGGTCAATGAAGTCTTTAACATCACCAATATCGATTATTGAGGTTGTTTAACCTTCATTATTTCAAACATGTAGGGATTGATCCTTTGGATCATTTTCTATACTTTGAGATCATGATAGGTTACCTTTGATTAATTGACAAAAGTTTGTGATTAAGACGAGACTGTTCTCTTTTTCTTTTCGTGTGGCATAATTCATTGAGAATGATCTACATATCATTTCTCTATCGTGTTTTAGCACAAATATTATTATTGAGCGGCCTCCTATAGTATGATCTTCCTCGCAGATCGTGCTACGATGGCTTAGTGCTAAAGTAGACCCGATTCATCCGATTAATAACGATTAACGACTAACCACTAACTTTAATTTTTGTTCAATATTATCTTGCTTTATCTTTCTGTCAATATATCATTGTTCATATTATTATTGTTCATATTATATTGCTCATGCTATTGCTCATATTATTGTTCATATCTTGTCATCTTATTCATATCATGTTCATCTTATTTAAAAACACAAAAAAAAACACGATAAAACTATCGAAACCATAAAAAACTTTCAATTGATGGACTGTGGTTACTATCCCGAGCATTGAAGTTTGGACTTTGTATAGAAACCATTACAATAGAGATTTTGTTTGTACTCTTGCTTAGTTTAGGACACATCACACACACACGACTTCCTCTTGGGCTACCTTATATGATACCCTTTATTTCTTGCAATCCCATGTACTTTACATGTACCCCGCTCCCTTTTCGATGTATGCACTTTATTCACTTTTCTTTGATTGTGGTTTGTTTACTAGGAGAACCCCTAGGGACTAGTATGGACTTGTCGTACCTCGAAAAATATGATCCTCGCAATGGACGCGGAAAATATGTTCGAAACAGAGTCGCCACCGAACTTTATTTATTCCAAGGCAGGAATAGGAAAATATCGATAAAACCTTTAAGGAGATAAGAACATGATCATCGCAACCAATATTCTAGGTTCGGGAGTCGGTTACATGAGGGGAAGGTATTAGCACCCCTCATGTCCTTTGTACTCAACGGGAACCTCTTGATCGATTCGAGAGTAAAGTTATCTACGCTTGTTAGTTTTCTTCTAAGATTTCTCCTATATGGGGAATGAGTGGTTTTAAGATAGGGTGCTCGCCAAGGATTGGGGCCCTTGTGCCTACGTATCTTTACTTGTAAGAAGTGGAAAAATCAGAGCATTCATAGTTCGTGGGACTACGGGTAAAGGAGGGGATTGTGCTCGCCAAGATCATCGCAATCTTGTGCCTACGTATCTTACATTCAATAGGGAATGAAGAATCAGAGCTGCCGTAGTTCGGCTAACTATGGTAAAAAGGTTTGGTATGGGAATGAACGAGTGTTTAAGTCGCATTCTAACTGCTAAACATTGGCTTGTCTGCTCGCTAGGGGAGGCTGAAGCACGAGTTTGTTATGCACGGAAGAAGGGACTAAACAATGTTCTTGACAAAAGGTGTTTTGGTTAGAAATCGCACGAGGGCGAGGAATTTGTGTTTATCGCATTGGATGTTTTGGTTTGGGAAAGAGAATGGATTTGAATAGGTTTAAGGTTTCGATCGCACAGGGGCGAGAAAGAGGAGTTTAGTTAGGTTATTTGATGGAGAATGACGACTATTCGATAAACGAGACGTCAGCCTCGCAATCAATTAATCGGGGCATTATTGGAATGCTAGATCCCAATAACACCTTTTCATTCGAATAATTACGAAATATGTTTGAGAAAGTTTCAATCGCGCGAGGGCGAGAGAAGAGAGTTGGATTGAATATTTTAAGAGAGAATGACGACTACTCGATAAACAAGACGTCAGCCTCGCAATCAATTAATCGGGATATTATTGGAATGCTAGATCCCAACAACACCTTTTCCATTCGAATAATTATGAAATTGTGTTTGAATGGACAATGAAGATATTTGTTCAAATAGCTAGGGCATATATTTTATAGACGAAAGGTTGAGTAATCCGCAACCTAAAGTGTACGCCCCAAGAGTGTTTACTCAAGAATTCAAGGAGTGCGAGACTCCAAGAACTCAATTCTTTCGTAATTTAATTAAGAAAAATGATTTGAGTAGGTTAGCGTGTTCGAATTAGGTGCACTAGGTATTTTAGAAAATAAGATCGGAAGGATCACAACTCAAGGTGTGCACCTCGAGAGCGGTCGCCTAAAAAAATTCAAAGAAGGCGAGATCGCTTAAAAATTCAAGGAAGGCGAGATCCAAGAATTCAATCGTTTTGAAATTTGATTAAGAAGAATAGTTTAATTTAATTAAGGAAAAATAGTTTTAATTTTCATATATAAAATTAATTAATCAATTGCTTATAAAAAGATTTTGAGAAAAAAGCTAATTATATTTAATTGTTTTGAAAAAAGTTTAATATCTTAAAAAAGATTTTAACTTAATTAATGAAATATAATTTTCTAATATTCAAAATATTATTTGATAATAATTTTGAAATATATATCTTTTTAAAAGAATAATAATTGAAACTTATTATAAAAATATCTAATTAATAAAATTGATTTAAAAATATCTTTTAAAAATTTTAATTGAGTGAAAAAAACAATTTTGGAAACCGAAAGATGGAACAACCACAACTCAAGGGTGTGCGCCTCGAGAGCGGTTATCCAAGAATTCGAAGGATGCTAGACCCCAAGAATCCACTACTTTCAATAATTTAATTAGGAAAAATATTTTGATAAAAAAAAAAACAAATTGAACTAAAATGTTTTAAAATTTTAATTACGACTAGAAAATTTTGTCTTTAGTGAAAAGATGAAATTAATTATTTTAATAATCCAATTAATACAAAATAAGAGAAAATAAAAAAACTTAATATTATGTCCATCATTTAATTGAAACAAAATTGTCAAACTCATTCCAAACAAGCCAAACACATTTTTATAATTTGGAAAAAGAAAATTACGGTGTGATTTCGAATTAATTCAGCAGACGAATTTGGACACACAAAAAAACAACAACAACTCGCATAGTCTCATATACAAAACGAAGTTGTCCACAATGTGAATGAACCGAAACCAATAAGTAAGACAATATACATAATTGAAAGTAAGAGACACAAACGAAATAACAAATTACCAAAGAAGGTTCAAATAGAGTCGTTACAAGAGTCGTGTAACAGACACAAATCAAACGCAGCATCAGCAGCATAAGTTCAGAATCATCCGAAAACAATGCCAGCACAAACCTAAATGAAAACATGGGGCTACTGCCGCGTTAGTTATGATAGAACCGAGAATGTAAATTGTTTGGTGGGGGTTGAAGTCCTTTGAGCATTATATTAACATTATTTGGCGTAATAGCCAAGCTCCTGAAACAAGAAATATTATTGACGTTGCATTGTTGACATGGATCGCAACCAAGAATAATACCCATATTAGGTAACCCCATGAGCCTCAGAAAACTAAAATATCCTTAACATTATACAGAAAACAATCCAAATTTAAACAACATTGCATAATAAAAATTGTAAAAACCCACTTAACGTCATATGCCTTTGATAAACCTGAAACTGATGTCTGATGCTCCTGTTGTGCTCATTAATTTCACCAAAGGAAAATTCATATATGCCACATGAATGACAGCAACAACACCATGAATGATTCAGAGTTAATACTTAACATAACATTCAAGAAAAAAGAACAGCTTAATACAAACCCAATAGTAGAAGAAAAACAACACTATTAACACCAAACAAATCGAAACCGAGTTTGATTTAAGTTGTTACCGAAAACACAATGTTGCTGCTAGAACTGGTGGCTTCGCGACAGCTGCTTCGTAGCGTAGGATTGAAGGAGTATTCACCTAAACAGAAAAACTGAGTGTCTTTGGAGTGACGGTCGTTGGAGAAGATCGATTCACAAGGTGAGATTCGGCGGTATCGACGAGAAAAAAGACCGTTGTTGCCGTGATGTTTGAACTGTGATGGAGGGGACACAATGTTGTTTACTAATAGCTGAAAGTTCATAAAAATGCACTTGTGATGTCGCTATCGAGCTTTCATACTCTCTCATTGGTGGAAAACGGCAACGACGGGGTCGTCACGACACCATATCAACGGTTATGCTGCTGACGTTTCGATACGACTTTGAAGCTGATACCACTGCACACTAGTGGTTGTGTTGATGCACTGTTGTTGTACCGCAATATCAAGTAGTGTTGTTGCATCTATAGCTGGGACTTCCTTAGTTGCTGCGGCTAAGGAACTTTAATGTCAACACCGCCAAAACACAAGTCACTGCCGCCTTGAGCTGTTGTTGCTTGAGTAAGCTTTAAGATGCGACGATGTTGAGTTTGTGTTGAATTGTTGCTTCTGAGAAACGCATCTGCGATATTGTGAGTGTGAGCAGAGTGGTACACGTCATCTCTCGATCCAGAGCGGTTTACTTGATTTGCGAGCTGCGAAACGTTGTTACTTAGAGCGAGCTGAGAATCTGCTGAGTTTCTTGCTGTTCAAAATAGTGTCATCGAGTTGCGGCGATTATGGTGGAGTTGCCTACTTGAAGACGACACTAATTCTCACGGAAGTAACTTGACAATAACCCTGCATATAGAATTGAAATGCAAACCAACAGAAACAACAACTTCCAACAAGAATCAGCCGGAAATCACTCAATAAAACAATAAACCGCAACTCATTTAGAAGGCCACAAATACCAACTTTGGAACTAAGATAAAAAAAACGAGGCTGTTATGTGTTCTTGTATCCAACAACATATATAAGGTGATATCAATACCTCACTGAGATAAACACACTGCGGTTGCAGACAAGAAGAAAACAAAGGCATACACATCTCTCCACATCCAACGTCGAGTCCTTTGCCGGCATTAACATAAAGTCGCAAAAGATCTGAAGATGTTATGTCGTGGTCGTTCCTGCAGATGAAACGCAAGAGGCTATCGCAACTGAAGTTTGAGCTCTGTCAAAAGTCTCGCTGACTTTGAAGCTTTACGAACTCACTGCGAAATTTTTGCGAAAAGGTATACACATTGCACTGTAATCAGGAGAAGAACAGATCCAACAATGATGCCCTTTTTTTTGTGAATCAGGCTGAGACGGAAACCATTAATTTGGGTTTCACAAGCTCCTGTTATAATCGTACTTTCCGAGAACGCAGTTGGTTGCAAATCTTGAATCCACAAACTTCCAACCTGCAAAAATGGAACAACTACAAACAACAGCACAATATCATTGCAAACTCGAAATGGAATACAAGCTGGGTCATCATGAACTGCTTGTTTAGCTCTCACTACAATAGGTCACTGTGGTGAGTCGCGGATAAGCTTGAACTCCATCCGTTTTGAATCTTCAGATGAAGTAGCGTCTTGCTTGTTTATCGGATTCACGGACACAAACCTGATTTTCTAAATCACAAAATCGTTAAAACCAGAAACCAACAACATAATCAAACCATATTCGAAGTTACATAACCAAATATATGTAATCTAACAATTAACCAATGATGTACAAAGTGTGAAGGTAAAGTAAGCAAAAATGTAACTTCAGATTGAAAAGTGTAAACAGAATTATACCGACACGAATTTGTGACAACCGAGTTGTTTTCTTTTGACGTCATTACAAGTCGTGAGCGAAATGGCTATGGCTGTTCTTGAACTTCGATGTGTAACCGTTCAGAGATCATGTTCCACGATAATAAATACATCCCGCCCTCATTTAGCCACGCCGGTGAGTTGCTTTTTGAGAACCGCAAGCTGATATTATGATTCGCTCGGGGTCGCCGAAGATGTTGCAGCGGTTGGTTCGAAATCAAAGCGAAGAGCAAAATGAAAGTGAAATGGACTTGAACGAGGAGATTGATAGGTGTGAAACTGGTTCATAAATGATAATGATGGCGGTAAGATTGTTAGTCGAAAACGAACGGTGGCGATGAGGGTTTGATGCGAGTGGCGGTCTCGGTTGAGAGTGAAGGAGATGGTGTTTTATGCTGATGGTTGAGGATGATGAAGGTGAAGGAGAATGAGGAAAGGTTTGTGAGGATGATGATAATGGTCGAAGGAGGAAGAAGAGGAAGGAGGTGAGTGTGTCGGCGGCGGATTTAGGGTTTTTTGGAGGCGCCGTTTTGGGACTCGGTGAACAGTAACCGAAAATTAGGTTTAGAAAGGGGGGCCACCGATTTTTAGGGTTCAGTGAACAGTGATCTCCATTTTTAGGGTTTTTTGAACAGTAAAACCCCTCCCTCTTCTTATATGCATCTGAACGGGCCTCTCATCATTGGGCCTTCTGTCCTTTTCCACTTCTAATTGTCTTTTTTTAATTTTTCTTTTCTCTATCATAATTAATAATTATTCTAATGGCAAATATTAAATAAACAAAACCAAATCAATAATAACCCTATAACTATTATTAACTATAAACTAAAACAAAATAATATTATTTACTTATTATTAAATAATCAACAATTTTCTAAAATCCTAAATATTAATAATATTAACAATATAACAAAACTGATATTTACAAAACTTTAAAATAAACCAAAATTAATATTATGAGCCTATATATATTTAAACATCAGAATATAACACGGAAATAACCGAAATCGGATCGAAAACAGTTAAAGTTTAGTCGAATTATGCATCAAAATATATATACGATTTCGTGTTAGAAATCACCTGATACTCGTCTTGTTCTTACCAAGAATCCCGGTTTTTCCCAACTTTGCGAACGAAGAAGCTGCCTCGTGCTTGCCGACTTTTTCATGTTTTACTTGAGGACAAGCAAAGATTCAAGCTTAGGGGTGGTTGATAACACGAAATCGTATATATATTTTGATGCATAATTCGACTAAAATTTAACTGTTTTCGATCCGATTTCGGTTATTTCCGTGTTATTTGTCTGATGTTTTGCAGGTATTTGATGATCACGTCTAAACAAGGCATTATGAAGAAAAGAAGCAATCTCAGACGAAATATGGACGAAAAAAGGATGAAAACATCATGAAAAGCGCAAAATGCTGTTTTTGCTGCTGTGACGACCGTCACAGCTCCATGACGACCGTCACAAGGGTGACGACCGTCATGCAGGCAAAAACGCCCCACTTCAATTGCACGTTAATGAAGCAGTTCCAAGTCCCAAATAGTGGACCACTACTCCCTGATTTTTCTGCCTCAAAGTCCACCCTCTCCAATTATAACCGTTAGAATTCCATTTCTATAAAAAGGGAAGAAGGGGACCTCAGAAAGGGAGCCGCATTCATACGACGAAGTGCTGCCAAATTTATTTCCAGAGCAAACCTTTCCAGTTTAATATTCTTATTTATTTCTCTTTACTTTTTCTGCATTCCTTTCATTCTTCTGTAATTTCTACTTCTATTGTACGATCAAATTGGCATAAAGACCAGAATCCTGCCAACATCTGTGGAGGATCTGCCCAAAGGCCAATTGGAATATTTACAGGTTTCTCATTTCAATCGTAATTCCAGTTTTATTATGTTGCATATTATTATTTATTATTTTCATTTATGTTTTACCTTTCCCAAATCCATGTCTAGCTAAATTTAGGTAATCGATATGTAGTAATAATTCGAAAGGGATTTGATAATAACTGGTCGAAAATTATCTTTTCAAAAGTAATTTATGGTCTGAGTGTTTAAAATTAATTTACTGAATAAACTTCGTCGCGAAAGCGAGAACTGATTTAAAAGTAGTTTTGCCACGAAAGTGGGAAATTAATTAAGATACGAACCAACAAGCAAAAGCTGCGGTAAGATCAGATAGTAAAAACTAGTCATTCATTTTAATAACAGTGAAAGCACTTTAAAATGAATTAGAACTTAGAGATTTCCAAAAAATAATTTTAACCCCGAATGGGATACGAAAGTGTACGTTTGGCCCTTAGAATTATGATTAGCGTCAATAACCATCGTGAGGCGAGAGTCTTCAAATCACCATTTTCTGCTTAAATAAATTCTGAAAACTATTTCATACACCGGTAACTTGTCAAATCCCTGAAGAACACAATTACTGCATATCGATTCAATTAATTATAATCTAAGTAACAGTCTTAGTTTCCCTTTAGTGACAATCTTATTCCCTTAAACATATTCTACCTAGCTAAACATAGTAACTCCCAAGAACACTAGTTTGATTACGAGTCCCTGTGGGATCGATATCTATTATTACTACGAGATAGACTGTGCACTTGCAGTTAGGTTGTATTAGACATAGAAAGTCGCGATCAAGTTTTTGGCGCCGTTGCTGGGGACCCGTTTAGTCAATAGTGTAACCTTCTGTTACGCCGTATAGACTAGGTTAACAATTTTCAATTTTCCTTTACTAGTGTTGTCGATTGTATGCCAAGTAATCGCCCACAAGGCGATATCTTGAAACCTTCAGTCGCAGAACTAGAATGCTTCTTACATCTAAGAAGCCGAATCATTGAGTACCAACTCAAATATAACATTCCTGATCCTCTCACTCCCATTCCCAAATCCGAAGAAGAATCAAACATGGCTGAAGGACCTCCAAACAAACCGCTGAAGGCATACGCTACGCCCTCTCAGATGGAGCCTAGAAGTAGCATTATTGCCCCAGCTATTACCCGAAATGATTTTGAGCTGAAACCTTCATTGCTGTCAGCTGTACAACAAAACCAATTCTCAGGAAACGCAACTGAGGATCCGAACGAACATCTAACGAAGTTTGTACAATACGCAGACACAGTGAAAGCAAATGGAGTAACTCCAGACGCGATAAGACTTCGTCTTTCCCATTCTCTCTTAGAGACAGAGCATGGACATGGTTACAATCTTTACCATCCAACTCCGTTACGACGCGGGAACAATTGAAGAACGTCTTCTTAGCGAGATATTTTCCGCCAAGCAAAACTGCTATACTTAGAGCTCAAATCAACGGATTTCGACAAAAAGATACTGAATCTCTTTACGAAGCATGGGAACGATTCAAAGATATGATGAGAACATGTCCTCACCACGGTCTAGAAGACTGGGTGACAATCCATACTTTCTATAATGGGCTTTTATACAATACTAGATTGACAATAGACGCCGCCGCGGGCGGTGCACTTATGGATAAGCCATACGACGAAGCCTATCAATTAATCGAAAACATGTCACAAAACCATTGCCAATGGGGAGGTGAACGCACTCCAACAGAGAAAACCACAACGAAAGGTGGGATGTACGAGATCAGCAGCCTTGAAAAGTTCAACGCTAAAGTAGATGCTCTAGCACAGAAGATTGATAGTCTGACTGTCAACCCCACTGCAACCGTCGCTGCTGTAACTCCAAATTGCGAGTTATGCGGAAGCACCACTCATAATGCGCCCCAATGCCCATTGCTAGCCGGAATCCCACCAGACCAGGTAAATTATGCTCAAGGAAATCCTTACGCAAATACCTATAACCCAGGTTAGCGAAATCATCCAAACTTTTCTTACAAAAGCGAAAATGCATTGCAAGTGCCTACTGCTCCACCAGGATATCAGAAACCAGCTGCTGCTCAGACTGCACCTAGGAAATCAAACCTCGAGTTGATGATGGAAAAATTCATAGCTACTCAAGCACAAACAAACAAAGAATTCCTGAATCAAAACATACACACTAGCGAGCAAATTAAACAGTTGACAGGAAAAGTAGACGCTTTAGCCACCCACAACAAAATGCTAGAAACACAGATATCACAAGTGGCTCAACAACAAGCCTCTGCTGCCGCACCCGCTGGCACATTTCCTGGACAACCCAAACAGAATCCAAAAGGCCAAGCAAATGCTGTAATACTAAGAAGCGGAAAAGAATTGGACGAACCGATCGATCCGAGGACCGAAAACTCAGCCATGCAACAAAAACCAACTGAACAAGCAGAAAAGGAATCCGAGTTAGAGAAGAAGGAAGACAACGAGAAGGAGGATACCGCAAGTGAAAAAACTCAAGCACCTCCAGCGCCATATAAACCACCTATTCCTTATCCTCAAGACTAATAAACTCCAAAACTTCAGGACAATTCTACATCCCAACCGACTTCATAATCATGGACATCAAGGAGGACACTGTTACCCCAATTATTCTAGGAAGACCATTCCTAGCTACAGCCGGAGCGATTATAGACGTGAAGAAAGGAAGGCTAACATTCGAAGTAGGAGAAGAAAAGATAGAGTTCATTCTCACCAAGTTCTTACAAGCACCAGCCATAGACGATACCTGCTATTTAGTAGACGAAATTGACGAATGCATAAGAGAACTTGAAAATGAAGAGACCACGTATTCAGAAATAATAAAGATTCAAATACCTGATATTTCTGAAGACGATGATTGGCGTAAACCGTATAAAGACGACAACCTAAGCGAAAGCTTAGCACTGACTCCAAACCATATGCCAGGTCCGAAGAACCCATCTCTAGAACTTAAAACACTACCCAAAAACCTTAGATATGAATTTCTAGACGATGAACTAAAAAGACCAGTGATAGTCAACGCCGACTTAGGACAACCAGAAACCGAAAAGCTATTAGAAGTCCTAAAGAAGTACCCCACCGCGTTAGGCTATAACATAAGCGATCTAAAAGGTATAAGCCCTTCAATCTGTATGCATCGAATTACAATAGAGGAAGACTCTAAAACCTCTAGAGAGCATCAGAGAAGACTGAACCCCATCCTAAGCACTGTAGTCAGAGATGAAGTAAAAAAATTGCTAGATGCAGGAATCATCTATCCAATTTCCGATAGTGAGTGGGTTAGCCCAGTTCACGTCGTACCAAAGAAAGGAGGAGTCACAGTAGTTAAAAACGAAAAAGGCGAACCAATAACAAAAAGAGTCGTGACTGGAAGCAGGATGTGTATTGATTATAGGAAGCTTAACAAGGCCACACGCAAAGATCATTTCCCGTTACCCTTCATAGACCAAATGTTGGAAAGATTAGCCAAACATTCATATTTCTGCTATCTAGATGGTTATTCAGAATTTTTCCAAATTCCCATTCATCCTGATGACCAAGAAAAGACTACATTCACATGTCCTTATGGTACTTTTGCTTACCGCCGAATGCCGTTCGGACTCTGTAATGCTCCAGCAACCTTCCAAAGATGCATGATGACAATCTTCGCAGATTTCATAGACGACATCATGGAAGTATTTATGGACGATTTCTCAGTATGTGGACAAAGTTTCGAAGGATGCCTACAAAATTTAGAAATGGTATTAGAACGCTGTGTAAAAGTGAACCTCGTCCTAAATTGGGAAAAATGCCATTTTATGGTCCGACAAGGAATAGTTCTAGGACATGTCATATCAGATAAATGAATTGAGGTCGACAAAGCTAAAATAGAGATTATAAAAGATCTCCAACCTCCAAAATGCGTACGAGAAATACGGAGTTTTTTGGGACATGCCGGTTTCTACCGAAGATTTATAAAAGATTTTTCGAAAATCACAAAACCTCTGACCGGCCTGTTGATGAAAGATGTTGAGTTCGTCTTCGACGACGACTGTCTAAAAGCATTCGAAACATTAAAATCAGCCCTTATCACCGCTCCAATTATGCAACCACTCGATTGGCGACTACCGTTCGAAATCATGTGCGATGCGAGTGATTATGCCGTAGGCGCAGTTCTAGGACAAAGGAAGGACAAGAAACTCCATGCCATCTACTATGCCAGTAGAACCTTAGATCCTACCCAAATGAACTACGCTACCACAGAAAAGGAACTTCTAGCAGTTATATTGGTGCTTGACAAATTCCGTTCTTACTTAGTAGGAGCAAAAATTATCATATACACAGACCACGCTGCCATAAGGTACCTAATAAGCAAAAAGGATGCCAAACCAAGACTATTGAGATGGATCCTATTATTACAAGAGTTTGACTTAGAAATCAAAGATAAGAAAGGAACCGAGAACGTTGTTGCAGATCACTTATCCCGAATAGAAGGCATCAAACAGGAACCAGTACTGATAAACGATGATTTCCCGTACGAACGTCTGATAGCCAAATTAGAAAGTGACATGCCCAACTCAATCTCGGAAGATCCAGAATTCGAAAAAGCCGTAGAAGCCGTCTACGCCCAAGTCACATTACCTTGGTATGCTGACATCGTTAATTACCTCGCTGCAGGCGTACTTCCACCGGATCTTACTTATCAGCAAAAGAAGAAATTCTTCCACGATCTGAAACACTATTATTGGGACGAACCTCTACTCTTCAAGAGAGGGCCCGACAACATATATCGTCGCTGTGTCCCAGAGGAAGAAGTAGAAAATATCATTTCCCAATGCCATTCAGCACCATATGGTGGTCATGCTAGTACATCCAAGACGTGCGCTAAGATTCTCCAAGCCGGCTTATTCTGGCCTAATCTCTGGAAAGACGTTCACATCGCTGTGCTAAAATGTGATCGATGCCAACGAACCGGCAACATCTCACGACGCGATGAAATGCCTCAGAAACGAATCTTAGAGGTAGAAATATTTGACGTATGGGGAATAGATTTCATGGGACCATTCCCCCTTCTTTTGGTAATAACTACATACTCGTCGCTGTAGACTACGTGTCTAAATGGATAGAAGCCGTTGCTGCTCCAACAAACGACGCACGAGTAGTAATCAAACTCTTCAAAAACACAATCTTTCCTAGATTCGGTGTACCCAGACTTGTCATTAGTGACGGCGTATCTCACTTCATATCGCGAATATTTGATAAACTTCTATCTAAATATGGAGTCCGACACCGAGTAGCTACACCTTATCATCCGCAAACTAGCGGACAAGTAGAGGTCTCGAACAGAGAAATAAAACAGATATTGGAAAAGACTGTCGCTACCTCAAGGAAAGATTGGTCATCAAAGCTACAAGAAGCTTTATGGGCTTATAGGACCGCTTTTAAGACACCAATAGGTACCACACCCTACAAATTAGTTTACGGTAAATCTTGCCATCTCCCTGTAGAATTAGAGCATAAGGCCTTCTGGGCCATTAAGACACTCAATTTCAACTACACCGAGGTAGGAGAAAAGCGAATCTTGAACTTACATGAATTGGAAGAACTTCGATTAGACGCTTACGAAAATGCCCGTATCTACAAAGAACGAACTAAAAAGTGGCATGATAAACGTTCAGTCAAGAAACAATTCAGTGTGGGAGACATCGTATTGCTATTTAATTCAAGATTAAAACTCTTCCCAGGTAAACTAAAATCTAGGTGGTCTGGACCTTATGAAGTGACTAAAGTACTTCAGAGCGGAGCTGTTGAAATTACTGATAAGACGAATGCACCGTTTATCGTAAACGGGCAACGTCTCAAACATTATAATAAGAACGAAACCAGCCCTCAAGTCTGCAGTATAACACTGCTTGAGCTTCCAGCTCAAACACCCGAATAGCTTCTCACCAAGCTATCGTCAGGCTTTAGACGTTAAAAACAGCGCTTACTAGGAGGCAACCCAATTTCCCTCGTTATTGTATTTCATTTTTCTTTAAAATTTTACTTTGAAAATCCAACAAAAATTCTAAACTTATAATTACTACTACTTTCTACTTTCGTTTATTTTCATATTTTTATTTTTATTTTATTTTTCTCTTTTGTCTTTTGTTTCTACCGCTTTTTGTTTTTAAAAATCCTGACTTCAAACTTCTGTTTTAAACTTTTCAGGATTTTTAAAGTCTTCAAAACATTCCTTCTGTTTTCTCCGAATTACCTGCGAGTATGGCCGAGTACGACTTAACAAAGGTTCATTTTCGAGGACTAGCTCAAAAGGCAAGATTTGCAGCACTAACTGAAAGAGAAATCGCCTTAACGCTGTATTATGATAAGTCTACCATGGATAAACTAGGAATCACGGATAGCATTCAATACCTGTTCAATCAACTGGGTTGGAAGAACACTGCTTTGAAAACACGTTTTGCTACCTATAAGGATCTTACCTATGAATTCCTTAGTTCTTTCAGATACATACCCAACTATGGTTTTGGATCCAACACAGAGCTGATTACCTTTCGAATGTTTGGAATGGACCAAACCCACAGTTGGATGTCGCTAGCTAACCTCCTAGGATTTCCTAATGGACCGCATGTGTTCATCAGTGCAGAAGATGACGATCTTGATTTTGAACTCGACCAATTATGGGGTAGAATCACAGGCGACTATCACCCTGAACCGGACAGAATGTATAATGATGATATTCATAACCCAGCCTTCAGATACTTCCACAAGATACTAGCTCACACCCTATTTGGGAAAGAAGAAAATATTACTACAGTATCTAAAGAGGAGTTATTCATCATGTTCTGTGCTTCTCAGGGACGTACAGTAAATGCAGTGCCTTTCATGATGAGATCTTTCAAACGCCTCACGCAGGAACCACAAACACCTATTCTTATAGGAGGCCTCGTGACAATGATTGCCCACGAGCTCGGCCTTAGATTCCACTTAAATGCAAGCACTCGTTTTGGCACCATCCGACCCATGAACATACAATTCTTCTTCAACAGACGCATTTTAGGAACTATGGGACCTGGACCTTATGAGTACCTCATTAACGAAAAACCAATACAGCTATTCACACTGCCTGATCATCAGATGACAAGTATCTACAACAAGGACAACTGGCTTTATGAATTGGATGAGCCTATGGGACCTCCTTCACCTCAGTCAACACCACAGAACTATATGTATGACAGTGACCACATCTCTGAGGCACACGACTATATGTACTATGAGGATGTTGTATCCGAAGCTGAAGTAGACCCTATGACTCCTCCGCACTACAACACCTATCCCGAGCCTATCCTTGAGGAGACTACCGACAAAATGGATATTGTTCTACTCCGATTGGACAATGTTGATGCAGCTCTAACTACTGTAAAAGATGACATCGCAGGCATACACAGCGAACTGGTAGTCTTCATGGACTTAGTCTGTGACCAGCTCGACTACTATGCACGGAAATTCGATGAGTTGAAGGCACGAAAAGACTAGATACTAGTTTTAGCAGTAGATTCACTTTAGTTTGGTTTAGTTTAGTTCCGTTTAATCATTTGGATTTTTCGCATTGTTAGTTTTTTTTTATGTACTACATACACTTATTTCAATTTCATGTTATTTCAATTTTAGTCTTTATTCAATTATTCTGTTTTTACGTTACTCTTTGTTTATTGGCTGCTATATTACATTGTCGTATCTATACTAGGCCTAAAAGTCACTGCAAGAACGCCCTTAGAGCAAAATTCTGCGTTCTGCAGATTTTGCTGCTGTGACGACCGTCACAGGACCCTGACGAGCGTCACGCGGGTGACGACCGTCACACATACGTGACGACCGTCACGAACCCAAAACTGCTATCTGATATAACAGGGGTTGCATTTTCTCTCCCACTACCCTCATTTCAACTTCCAATCATCAGCACTCTCACCCCACTCAAATTTTTCGTCTTCCCCACATTGCACCATATATTTCAACTCCAATCTCAACTTCCTACCACACTTCTGTCAATTTTTCCCACTTTGCAGAACAACCCCAATCTTCAGAACCCTCTCAAACTTCCAACAATGGCAAGAAATACCGAAACCCCGGATATCAGTAACATTATCTTCAGTGAAGGTGACTTAGGCGAAAGACAGCGGGCAAACTACATCGCATTCCAGCAAAGGTCGCTCCAGCCGACTCATTATCCACACATTCCGTCGCTTATGGAGCTCGGACTCCTTGAAGGCGTAACTTGGATGCTTCAAAGAGCAGGCATCTGGAATCTCTGCACCAATCCACTGCCAACATACGAACAACTCACTCTCGAGTTCTTGAGTTCGTTTACCTACGTCACATCCAACGGCGACCTCAGCCAACACTCCGGTGCCGCATGTTTCCGGATGTTCGGCACAAACTACCAGGTGAACCAGAACCAGATTGCCGCCATCTTGCAGCTACCTCGAGGCGACAATGCTCACCGTCGCCTCACCGATCAGTTCCAGCACGAAGCTTTCGCGCTGTGGTACCAGTTGACCAGCATCAATGCCGATGGTTGGGATTCTCTGCACGCCACGCATATCCATAACCCGACCATCCGGTACTTTCACCGAGCATTGAGCAACACAATATTCGCCAGAGACAGCAACCATAAGGTGAACTCGAAAGAGCTCTTCTTCCTCCATTGCGTCTTCAACAACGAGCCTGTCAACGCCGCTCCGTTCCTGCTGGCTCACATTCAGGCCAACTGCAACCGTGGCTCCAAGCCATTCTACTTTGGCGGGATTGTCACTGCCATTGAACTTGGGTTGAACTTAGGCGACCGCCTCCAGCACCTCCATTCCATCCCCTCGGTGTTCCTTGACACCGACCACTGCAGAGCCTCTCACCTTATCCGCTCCAGAGCCGACGACAAGTACCATCCGGTAGTGCGTGGCAAAACCATCCGAAGCATCATCCTTCCATCACGCACCCACACACACCCAGAGGATCGTACCAACTGGTTATTTGACCTCACTGCCCCTCCTGCTGCCGCTGTTCCTACTCAAGACCACACCCAAGGTTCTGACGATGAAATCCAAGCTGAGTTGGACAGGTCCGAGCAACCAGAGGCATCGCAGCCTCATCCTTCCAAAGGTACATCCTCTCGCCGCCGCCGCCATCATCCAGTGCCCGACTACACAGAAGAGGACCTCCGCCGCTCTCTCGACCAGCAGGCCCAGATACTCGCTATGCTGCAACAGCAGAATCAGCGAGCAGACCAGTTCGAAGCTTGGCACCGGACCCAAATGCAACACCTTCAAACCGGCCAAGCTACCATTACTGAGAACCTGGAGAATCTGACTTTGCAGGTCGAAGGACTCCGTGACACCGTCTACCACATCAGAGCTATGAGTTATGAGGATCGAGTAGCCCTAGCCAGAGCCAGAGGACGCCAGCGCGGACGTGACCGAGGCAGCGGACGTGATTAGTTGTCAATTTTTCCTTATTTGTTTACTATATTTCCAGCTTATTTGTACTTTCATTTCAGTTGTATCTCCCTCTCGCATGCTTCAAAATCAGTGGGGACACTGATTGAGATAGTGTGGGAGCGGAGCCTTTATTTCCATTCCACTGTACTTTGAATTTCGTAATTTCTATTTAAACATTTTCTATTTTTAGCAAATAAAGCTCGTTTATATATCCTTTTTCCGTTACGCAAACATCCCCATATTATTCAACGTAAACAAAAATTTTCGTTCGTTCCTCAAAAGCAAAAGCATCACGAGAATGCACCCGAGTTCAAACCAAGTTTTGAAACTCCGAGGAAACGACAGTTCTAACAAAACCAGTACTGTCCTGACACCTTAGATCTCCGGTTTATGCGAGTCGGTTTCACTACCTACGCGTACCAAAGTCTCAAGTGTCTACACAAACTCAGCCCCAAGTAGTTTATACTAGCAGTCATCACCATCCTAAAACACTTCTAAGCAAGCGACAGATGCAAATAAGTGTATGATCTCCAAAAAGATGAAAAATCATGAAAAGAAGGCTAGATAGCCCAAAATTATAAAGACACGTTTCCTTCTAAGTTAGGTGCTCCTCACCCGAGCATTTAGCCCAACGACACGTAAACTCATTGAAAAATAAATGACATAAGCTTATGATCGATGAAGAAGCTCAAAAACAGAAATGAGATCATATTCACTAACAGGTCGACTTGCCATGAAAGAGTATGGACAACGGGCTTAATGTGATTGCGCTAGAACAAACAGGGTGAACTTGCCACGAGAACCTTGACACCAAGCTACAGTAGCATGACTGGGACCGATTTGCATAAGAAGGAGACCTCCGAAGACTTGTAGTCCAGTGTCGTCATGATACTCGTCTTGTTCTTACCAAGAATCCCGGTTTTTCCCAACTTTGCGAACGAAGAAGCTGCCTCGTGCTTGCCGACTTTTTCATGTTTTACTTGAGGATAAGCAAAGATTCAAGCTTAGGGGAGTTTGATAACATGAAATCGTATATATATTTTGATGCATAATTCGACTAAAGTTTAACTGTTTTCGATCCGATTTCGGTTATTTCCGTGTTATTTGTCTGATGTTTTGCAGGTATTTGATGATCACGTCTAAACAAGGCATTATGAAGAAAAGAAGCAATCTCAGACGAAATATGGACGAAAAAAGGATGAAAACATCATGAAAAGCGCAAAATGCTGTTTTTGCTGCTGTGACGACCGTCACAGCTCCATGACGACCGTCACACGGGTGACGACCGTCACACCTTGTGACGACCGTCATGCAGGCAAAAACGCCCCACTTCAATTGCACGTTAATGAAGCAGTTCCAAGTCCCAAATAGTGGACCACTACTCCCTGATTTTTCTGCCTCAAAGTCCACCCTCTCCAATTATAACCGTTAGAATTCCATTTCTATAAAAAGGGAAGAAGGGGACCTCAGAAAGAGAGTCGCATTCATACAACGAAGTGCTGCCAAATTTATTTCCAGAGCAAACCTTTCCAGTTTAATATTCTTATTTATTTCTCTTTACTTTTTCTGCATTCCTTTCATTCTTCTGTAATTTCTACTTCTATTGTACGATCAAATTGGCATAAAGACCAGAATCCTACCAACATCTTTGGAGGATCTGCCCAAAGGCCAATTGGAATATTTACAGGTTTCTCATTTCAATCGTAATTCTAGTTTTATTATGTTGCATATTATTATTTATTATTTTCATTTATGTTTTACCTTTCCCAAATCCATGTCTAGCTAAATTTAGGTAATCAATATGTAGTAATAATTCGAAAGGGATTTGATAATAACTGGTCGAAAATTATCTTTTCAAAAGTAATTTATGGTCTGAGTGTTTAAAATTAATTTACTGAATAAACTTCGTCGCGAAAGCGAGAACTTATTTAAAAGTAGTTTTGCCACGAAAGTGGGAAATTAATTAAGATACGAACCAACAAGCGAAAGCTGCGGTAAGATCAGATAGTAAACACTAGTCATTCATTTTAATAACAGCGAAAGCACTTTAAAATGAATTAGAACTTAGAGATTTCCAAAAAATAATTTTAACCCCGAATGGGATACGAAAGTGTACGTTTGGCCCTTAGAATTATGATTAGCGTCAATAACCATCGTAAGGCGAGAGTCTTCAAATCACCATTTTCTGCTTAAATAAATTCTGAAAACTATTTCATACACCGGTAACTTGTCAAATCCCTGAAGAACACAATTACTGCATATCGATTCAATTAATTATAATCTAAGTAACAGTCTTAGTTTCCCTTTAGTGACAATCTTATTCCCTTAAACATATTCTACCTAGCTAAACATAGTAACTCCCAAGAACACTAGTTTGATTAAAAGTCCCTGTGGGATCGATATCTATTATTACTACGCGATAGACTATTCATCGTCTGGAAATTCATATCTAAGGTTTTTGGGTAGAGTTTTAAGTTCTAAAGATGGGTTCTTCGGACCTGGCATATGGTTTGGAGTCAGTGCTAAGCTTTCACTTAGGCTGTCGTCTTTATACGGTTTACGCCAATCATCGTCTTCAGAAATATCAGGTATTTGAATCTTTATTATTTCTGAATACGTGGTCTCTTCATTTTCAAGTCCTCTTATGCATTCGTCAATTTCATCTACTAAATAGCAAGTATCGTCTATGGTTGGTGCTTGTAAGAACTTGGTGAGAATGAACTCTATCTTTTCTTCTCCTACTTCGAATGTTAGCCTTCCTTTCTTCACATCTATAATCGCTCCGGCTGTAGCTAGGAATGGTCTTCCTAGAATAATTGGGGTAACAGTGTCCTCCTTGATGTCTATGATTATGAAGTCGGTTGGAATGTAGAATTGTCCTATGCGTACTGGAACGTTTTCCAGTATTTCGACGGGGTATTTTACTGATCGGTCAGCTAATTGTACGGACATTTTGGTTGGTCTGAGGTCTCCCATATTCAGCATTTTGCATATAGATAAAGGCATAACACTGATACTGGCTCCTAAATCACATAGAGCTTTGTCTATTACGAACTTTCCTATGACGCAAGGTATGGAGAAACTACATGGGTCTTTTAATTTAGGAGGCATGCGGTTTTGAATAATAGCGCTACACTCTGCAGTAAGTGTAACTGTTTCGTTATCCTCGATCTTTCTCTTATTCGACAGGATTTCTTTGAGAAATTTAGCGTAAGACGGCATTTGAGTTATCGCTTCTGTAAAAGGAATAGTAATATTCAGCTGTTTAAGGAGCTTTACAAATTTCTTAAACTGTCCTGAAGTTTTGGAGTTTATTAGTCTTTGAGGATAAGGAATAGGTGGTTTATATGGCGCTGGAGGTGCTTGAGTTTTTTCACTTGCGGTATCCTCCTTCTCGTTGTCTTCCTTCTTCTCTAACTCGGATTCCTTTTCTGCTTGTTCAGTTGGTTTTTGTTGCATGGCTGAGTTTTCGGTCCTCGGATCGATCGGTTCGTCCAATTCTTTTCCGCTTCTTAGTATTACAGCATTTGCTTGGCCTTTTGGATTCTGTTCGGGTTGTCCGGGAAATGTGCCAGCGGGTGCGGCAGCAGAGGCTTGTTGTTGAGCCACTTGTGATATCTGTGTTTCTAGCATTTTGTTGTGGGTGGCTAAAGCGTCTACTTTTCCTGTCAACTGTTTAATTTGCTCGCTAGTGTGTATGTTTTGATTCAGGAATTCTTTGTTTGTTTGTGCTTGAGTAGCTATGAATTTTTCCATCATCAACTCGAGGTTTGATTTCCTAGGTGCAGTATGAGCAGCAGCTGGTTTCCGATATCCTGGTGGAGCAGTAGGCATTTGCAATGCATTTTCGCTTTTGTAAGAAAAGTTTGGATGATTTCGCCAACCTGGGTTATAGGTATTTACGTAAGGATTTCCTTGAGCATAATTTACCTGGTCTGGTGGGATTCCGGCTAGCAATGGGCATTCGGGCGCATTATGAGTGGTGCTTCCGCATAACTCGCAATTTGGAGTTACGGCAGCGACGGTTGCAGTGGGGTTGACGGTCAGACTATCAATCTTCTGTGCTAGAGCATCTACTTTAGCGTTGAACTTTTCAAGGCTGCTGATCTCGTACATCCCACCTTTTGTTGTGGTTTTCTCTGTTGGAGTGCGTTCACCTCCCCATTGGCAATGGTTTTGTGACATGTTTTCGATTAATTGATAGGCTTCGTCGTATGGCTTATCCATAAGTGCACCGCCCGCGGCGGCGTCTATTGTCAATCTAGTATTGTATAAAAACCCATTATACAAAGTATGGATTGTCACCCAGTCTTCTAGACCGTGGTAAGGACATGTTCTCATCATATCTTTGAATCGTTCCCATGCTTCGTAAAGAGATTCAGTATCTTTTTGTTGAAATCCGTTGATTTGAGCTTTAAGCATAGCAGTTTTGCTTGGCGGAAAATATCTCGCTAAGAAGACGTTCTTCAATTGTTCCCACGTCGTAACGGAGTTGGATGGTAAAGATTGAGGCAGAAAAATCAGGGAGTAGTGGTCCACTATTTGGGACTTGGAACTGCTTCATTAACGTGCAATTGAAGTGGGGCATTTTGGCCTGCATGACGGTCGTCACAAGGTGTGACGGTCGTCACCCGTGTGACGGTCGTCATGGAGCTGTGACGGTCGTCACAGCAGCAAAAACAGCATTCTGCGCTTTTCATGATGTTTTCATCCTTTTTTCGTCCATATTTCGTCTGAGATTGCTTCTTTTCTTCATAATGCCTTGTTTAGACGTGATCATCAAATACCTGCAAAACATCAGACAAATAACACGGAAATAACCGAAATCGGATCGAAAACAGTTAAACTTTAGTCGAATTATGCATCAAAATATATATACGATTTCGTGTTAGAAATCACCTGATACTCGTCTTGTTCTTACCAAGAATCCCGGTTTTTCCCAACTTTGCGAACAAAGAAGCTGCCTCGTGCTTGCCGACTTTTTCATGTTTTACTTGAGGACAAGCAAAGATTCAAGCTTAGGGGAGTTTGATAACACGAAATCGTATATATATTTTGATGCATAATTCGACTAAAGTTTAACTGTTTTCGATCCGATTTCGGTTATTTCCGTGTTATTTGTCTGATGTTTTGCAGGTATTTGATGATCACGTCTAAACAAGGCATTATGAAGAAAAGAAGCAATCTTAGACGAAATATGGACGAAAAAAGGATGAAAACATCATGAAAAGCGCAAAATGCTGTTTTTGCTGCTGTGACGACCGTCACAGCTCCATGACGACCGTCACACGGGTGACGACCGTCACACCTTGTGACGACCGTCATGCAGGCAAAAACGCCCCACTTCAATTGCACGTTAATGAAGCAGTTCCAAGTCCCAAATAGTGGACCACTACTCCCTGATTTTTCTGCCTCAATGTCCACCCTCTCCAATTATAACCGTTAGAATTCCATTTCTATAAAAAGGGAAGAAGGGGACCTCAGAAAGGGAGCCGCATTCATACAGCGAAGTGCTGCCAAATTTATTTCCAGAGCAAACCTTTCCAGTTTAATATTCTTATTTATTTCTCTTTACTTTTTCTGCATTCCTTTCATTCTTCTGTAATTTCTACTTCTATTGTACGATTAAATTGGCATAAAGACCAGAATCCTGCCAACATCTGTGGAGGATCTGCCCAAAGGCCAATTGGAATATTTACAGGTTTCTCATTTCAATCGTAATTCCAGTTTTATTATGTTGCATATTATTATTTATTATTTTCATTTATGTTTTACCTTTCCCAAATCCATGTCTAGCTAAATTTAGGTAATCTATATGTAGTAATAATTCGAAAGGGATTTGATAATAACTGGTCGAAAATTATCTTTTCAAAAGTAATTTATGGTCTGAGTGTTTAAAATTAATTTACTGAATAAACTTCGTCGCGAAAGCGAGAACTTATTTAAAAGTAGTTTTGCCACGAAAGTGGGAAATTAATTAAGATACGAACCAACAAGCGAAAGCTGCGGTAAGATTAGATAGTAAACACTAGTCATTCATTTTAATAACAGCGAAAGCACTTTAAAATGAATTAGAACTTAGAGATTTCCAAAAAATAATTTAAACCCCGAATGGGATACGAAAGTGTACGTTTGGCCCTTAGAATTATGATTAGCGTCAATAACCATCGTGAGGCGAGAGTCTTCAAATCACCATTTTCTGCTTAAATAAATTCTGAAAACTATTTCATACACCGGTAACTTGTTAAATCCCTGAAGAACACAATTACTGCATATCGATTCAATTAATTATAATCTAAGTAACAGTCTTAGTTTCCCTTTAGTGATAATCTTATTCCCTTAAACATATTCTACCTAGCTAAACATAGTAACTCCCAAGAACACTAGTTTGATTACGAGTCCCTGTGGGATCGATATCTATTATTACTACGCGATAGACTGTGCACTTGCAGTTAGGTTGTATTAGACATAGAAAGTCGCGATCAGTGGTCGAAGCAGTACCTTATCCATTAAGGCTCTTCGATGATACCAAAGCAGTATCTCGAACAAAACTTGAGATTCTTTGGGTGGTCGAAGCAGTCTCTTATCCAATGAGGTTCTTCGATGATACCAAAGCAGTATCTCGAACAAAACTTGAGATTCTTTAGGTGGTCGAAGCAGTACCTTATCCATTAAGGCTCTTCGATGATACCAAAGCAGTATCTCTGAAAACTTGAAATTCTTCGGGTGGTCGAAGCAGTCCCTTATCCATTAAGGCTCTTCGATGATACCAAAGCGGTATCTCGAACAAAACTTGAGATTCTTCGGGTGGTCGAAGTAGTACGCTATCCATTAAGGCTCTTCGATGATACCAAAGCAGTATCTCGAACAAAACTTGAGATTCTTCGGGTGGTCGAAGCAGTACCTTATCCATTAAGGCTCTTCGATGATACCAAAGCAGTATCTCGAACAAAACTTGAGATTCTTCGGGTGGTCGAAGCAGTACCTTATCCATTTAAGGCTCTTCGATGATACCAAAGCAGTATCTCGAACAAAACTTGAGATTCTTTGGGTGGTCGAAGCAGTACCTTATCCATTAAGGCTCTTCGATGATACCAAAGCAGTATCTCGAACAAAAACTTGAGATTCTTCGGGTGGTCGAAACAGTACCTTATCCATTAAGGCTCTTCGATGATACCAAAGCAGTATCTCGAACAAAACTTGAGATTCTTTGGGTGGTCGAAGCAGTACCTTATCCATTAAGGCTCTTCGATGATACCAAAGCAGTATCTCGAACAAAACTTGAGATTCTTCGGGTGGTCGAACCAGTACCTTATCCATTTAAGGCTCTTCGATGATACTAAAGCAATATCTCGAACAAAACTTGAGATTCTTCGGGTGGTCGAAGCAGTACCTTATCCATTAAGGCTCTTCGATGATACCAAAGCAGTATCTCGAATGATAATTTTGCTGAGGAATAGTTGAGCTAAAATTCCTATTAGAGGAACAACGTTGTCCAAACTCTGCAGGGGAGAAATCTTCCATAAATTCTCTAAGATAACCTCTGCTTGGGGAGCCACCAGAGCAATAGTTACTGGGGATTATCATCATCAACTGCATGGTTGAAGAATGACTTGCTGGGGAGTAGAATTCCCTGAACTCGTGGGGTATTAACTCTTTTCAGAGTCATACTGCCAACTTCACGGGAGGATTGACCAAGATGCTTGCAAACTGATCCTGGATCCTGCTACATTGTTATGTAATGCAATGTTTTATGATGCCTAAACATGCAACTAAGATGCAACTGCTAGGGAGTGCACGATGCGAATGCAAATGATATGTTAATGTTTGATATGATTATGATATGAGGCTGTATGTCGTGCTTATGATAATGCAGCGACCAGGTATGCAGGGGATAAACTTCTGCCGGGGATATCACCAGGGACTGGATTTGGTAGTTGCCAAATGGATTTGGACTTTGGTTTTATGAGGATGCCATCGAGGGTGGACTTTTAGTGGTTGCCAATGAAGACTGGACTTTTTAGGGTAAAATGAAGGTGCCAATTGGAGTGGCTTTTTGTGGTTGCCAATAAAAGGTTGGACTTTATGTGGGGTGTGCCAAGCGAGATCGGACTTTCATTGGTAAATATGTTCGAAATAGAGTCGCCACCGAACTTTATTTATTCCAAGGCAGGAATAGGAAAATATCGATAAAACCTTTAAGGAGATAAGAACATGATCATCGCAACCAATATTCTAGGTTCGGGAGTCGGTTACATGAGGGGAAGGTATTAGCACCCCTCATGTCCGTTGTACTTAACGGGAACCTCTTGATCGATTCGAGAGTAAAGTTATCTACGCTTATTAGTTTTCTTCTAAGATTTCTCCTATAGGGGGAATGAGTAGTTTTAAGATAGGGTGCTCTCCAAGGATTGGGGCCCTTGTGCCTACGTATCTTTACTTGTAAGAAGTGGAAAAATCAGAGCATTCGTGGTTCATGGGACTACGGGTAAAGAAGGGGATTGTGCTCGCCAAGATCATCGCAATCTTGTGCCTACGTATCTTACATTCAAGAGGGAATGAAGAATCAGAGCAGCCGTAGTTCGGCTAACTACGGTAAAAAGGTTTGGTATGGGAACGAACGAGTGTTTAGGTCGCATTCTAACTGCTAAACATTGGCTTGTCTGCTCGCTAGGGGAGGCTGAAGCACGAGTTTGTTATGCGCGGAAGAAGGGACTAAACAATGTTCTTGACAAAAGGTGTTTTTGTTGGAAATCGCACGAGGGCGAGGAATTTGTGTTTATCGCATTGGATGTTTTGGTTTGGGAAAGAGAATGGATTTGAATAGGTTTAAGGTTTCGATCGCACAGGGGCGAGAAAGAGGAGTTTGGTTAGGTTATTTGATGGAGAGTGACGACTATTCGATAAACGAGACGTCAGCCTCGCAATCAATTAATCGGGGCATTATTGGAATGCTAGATCCCAATAACACCTTTTCATTCGAATAATTACGAAATATGTTTGAGAAAGTTTCAATCGCGCGAGGGCGAGAGAAAAGAGTTGGATTGAATATTTTAAGGGAGAATGACGACTACTCGATAAACGAGACGTCGGCCTCGCAATCAATTAATCGGGATATTATTAGAATGCTAGATTCCAACAACACCTTTTCCGTTCGAATAATTATGAAATTGTGTTTGAATGGACAATGACGATATTTGTCCAAATAGCCAGGGCATATATTTTATAGACGAAAGGTTGAGTAATCCACAACCTAAAGCGTACGCCCCAAGAGTGTTTACTCAAGAATTCAAGGAGTGCGAGACTCCAAGAACTCAATTCTTTCGTAATTTAATTAAGAAAAATGATTTGAGTAGGTTAGCGTGTTCAAATTAGGCGCACTAGGTATTTTAGAAAATAAGATCGGAAGGATCACAACTCAAGGTGTGCACCTCGAGAGCAGTCGCCTAAAAAAATTCAAAGAAGGCGAGATCGCTTAAAAATTCAAGGAAGGCGAGATCCAAGAATTCAATCGTTTTGAAATTTGATTAAGAAGAATAGTTTAATTTAATTAAGGAAAAATAGTTTTAATTTTCATATATAAAATTAATTAATCAATTGCTTATAAAAATATTTTGAAAAAAAAGCTAATTATAATTAACTGTCTTGAAAAAAGTTTAATATCTTAAAAAAGATTTTAACTTAATTAATGAAATATAATTTTCTAATATTCAAAATATTATTTGATAATAATTTTGAAATATATATATTTTTAAAAGAATAATAATTGGAACTTATTATAAAAATATCTAATTAATAAAATTGATTTAAAAATATCTTTTAAAAATTTTAATTGAGTGAAAAAAGTGATTTTGGAAACCGAAAGACGGAACAACCACAACTCAAGGGTGTGCGCCTCGAGAGCGGTTATCCAAGAATTCAAAGGATGCTAGACCCCGAGAACCCACTACTTTCAATAATTTAATTAGGAAAAATATTCTGATAAAAAAAAAACAAATTGAATTAAAATGTTTTAAAATTTTAATTACGACTAGAAAAATTTGTCTTTAGTGAAAAGATGAAATTAATTATTTTAATAATCCAATTAATACAAAATAAGAGAAAATAAAAAACTTAATATTATGTCCATCATTTAATTGAAACAAAATTGTCAAACTCATGCCAAACAAGCCAAACACATTTTTATAATTTGGAAAAAGAAAATTACGGTGTGATTTCGAATTAATTCAGCAGACGAATTTGGACACAAAAAAAAACAACAACAACTCGCATAGTCTCATATACAAAATGAAGTTGTCCGCAATGTGAATGAACCGAAACCAATAAGCAAGACAATATACGTAATTGAAAGTAAGAGACACAAACGAAATAACAAATTACCAAAGAAGGTTCAAATAGAGTCGTTACAAGAGTTGTGTAACGGACACAAATCAAACGCAACATCGGCAGCATAGGATCAGAATCATCCGAAAACAATGCCAGCACAAACCTAAATGAAAACATGGGGCTACTGCCGCGTCAATTATGATAGAACCGAGAATGTAAATTGTTTGGTGGGGGTTGAAGTCCCTTGAGCATTATATTAACATTATTTGGCGTAATAGCCAAGCTCCTGAAACAAGAAATATTATCGACGTTGCATTGTTGACATGGATCGCAACCAAGAATAATCCCCATATTAGGTAACCCCATGAGCCTCAAAAAACTAAAATATCCTTAACATTATATAGAAAACAATCCAAATTTAAACAACGTTGCATGATAAAAATTGTAAAAACCCATTTAACGTCATATGCCTTTGATAAACCTGACACTGATGTCTGATGCTCCTGTTGTGCTCATTAATTTCACCAAAGGAAAATTCATATATGCCACATGAATGACAGCAACAACACCATGAATGATTCAGAGTTAAAACTTAACATAACATTCAAGAAAAAAGAACAGCTTAATACAAACCCAATAGTAGAAGAAAAACAACACTATTAACACCAAACAAATCGAAACCGAGTTTGATTTAAGTTGTTATCGAAAACACAATGTTGCTGCTAGAACTGGTGGCTTCGCGACAGCTGCTTCGTAGCGTAGGATTGAAGGAGTATTCACCAAAACAGAAAAACTGAGTGTCTTTGGAGTGACGGTCATTGGAGAAGATCGATTCAAAAGGTGAGATTCGGCGGTATCGACGAGAAAAAAAACCGTTGTTGCCGTGATGTTTGAACTGCGACGGAGGGGACGCAATGTTGTTTACCAATAGCTGAAAGTTCATAAAAATGCACCTGTGATGTCGCTATCGAGCTTTCGTACTCTCTCATTGGTGGAAAACGGCAATGACGGGGTCGTCACGACACCATATCAACGGTTATGCTGCTGACATTTCGATACGACTTTGAAGCTGATACCACTGCACACTAGTGGTTGTGTTGATGCACTGTTGTTGTACCGCAATATCAAGTAGTGTTGTTGCATCCATAGCTGGGACTTCCTTGGTTGCTGCGGCTAAGGAACTTTAATATCAACACTGCCAAAACACAAGTCACTGCCGCCTTGAGCTGTTGTTGCTTGGGTAAGCTTTAAGATGCGACGATGTTGAGTTTGTGTTGAATTGTTGCTTCTGAGAAACGCATCTGCGATACTGTGAGTATGAGCAGAGTGGTACACGTCATCTCTCGATCCAGAGCGGTTTACTTGATTTACGAGCTGCGAAACTTTGTTACTTAGAGCGAGCTGAGAATCTGCTGAGTTTCTTGCTGTTCAAAATAGTGTCATCGAGTCGCGGCGATTATGGTGGAGTTGCCTACTTGAAGATGGCACTAATTCTCACGGAAGTAACTTGATAATAACCTGCATATAGAATTGAAATGCAAACCAACAGAAACAACAACTTCCAACAAGAATCAGCCGAAAATCACTCAATAAAACAATAAACCGCAACTCATTTAGAAGGACACAAATACCAGCTTTGGAACTAAGATAAAAAAAACGAGGCTGTTATGTGTTCTTGTATCCAACAACATATATAAGGTGATATCAATACCTCACTGAGATAAACACACTGCGGTTGCAGACAAGAAGAAAACAAAGGCATACACATCTCTCCACATCCAACGTCGAGTCCTTTGCCGACATTAATATAAAGTCGCAGAAGATCTGAAGATGTTATGTTGTGGTCGTTCCTGCAGATGAAACGCAAGAGGCTATCGCAGCTGAAGTTTGAGCTCTGTCAAAAGTGTCGCTGACTTTGAAGCTTTACGAACTCACTGTGAAATTGTTGCGAAAAGGTATACACATTGCGCTGTAATCAGGAGAAGAACAAATCCAACAATGATGCCCTTTTTTTGTGAATCAGGCTGAGACGGAAACCATTAATTTGGGTTTCACAAGCTCCTGTTATAATCGTACTTTCCGAGAACGCAATTGGTTGCAAATCTTGAATCCACAAACTTCCAACCTGCAAAAATGGAACAGCTACAGACAACAACAAAATATCATTGCAAACTCGAAATGGAATACAAGCTGGGTCATCATGAACTGCTTGTTTAGCTCTCACTACAATAGGTCACGGTGGTGAATCGCAGATAAGCTTGAACTCCATCCGTTTTGAATCTTCAGATGAAGTAGCGTCTTGCTTGTTTATCGGATTCACGGACACAAACCTGACTTTCTAAATCACAAAATCGTTAAAACCAGAAACCAGCAACATAATCAAACCATATTCGAAGTTACATAACCAAATATATGTAATCTAACAATTACCCAATGATGTACAAAGTGTGAAGGTAAAGTAAGCAAAAAGGTAACTTCAGATTGAAAAGTGTAAACAGAATGATACCGACACGAATTTGTGACAACCGAGTTGTTTTCTTTTGACGTCATTACAAGTCGTGAGCGAAATGGCTATGGATGTTCTTGAACTTCGATGCGTAACCGTTCAGAGATCATGTTCCACGATAACAAATACATCCCGCCCTCATTTAGCCACGCCGGTGAGTTGCTTTTTGAGAACCGCAAGCTGGTATTATGATTCGCTCAGGGTCGCCGAAGATGTTGCAGCGGTTGGTTCGAAATCAAAGCGAAGAGCAAAATGAAAGTGAAATGGACTTGAACGAGGAGATTGATAGGTGTGAAACTGGTTCAGAAATGATAGTGATGGCGGTAAGATTGTTAGTCGAAAACGAACGGCGGCGATGAGGGTTTGATGCGAGTGGCGGTCTCGGTTGAGAGTGAAGGAGATGGTGTTTTATGGTGATGGTTGAGGATGATGAAGGTGAAGGAGAATGAGGAAAGGTTTGTGAGGATGATGATAATGGTCGAAGGAGGAAGAAGAGGAAGGAGGTGAGTGTGTCGGCGGCGGATTTAGGGTTTTTTGGAGGCGCCGTTTTGGGACTCGGTGAACAGTAACCGAAAATTAAGTTTAGAAAGGGGGCCGCCAATTTTTAGGGTTCAGTGAACAGTGATCTCCATTTTTAGGGTTTTTTGAACAGTAAAACCCCTCCCTCTTCTTATATGCATCTGAACGGGCCTCTCATCATTGGGCCTTCTGTCCTTTTCCACTTCTAATTGTCTTTTTTTAATTTTTCTTTTCTCTATCATAATTAATAATTATTCTAATGGCAAATATTAAATAAACAAAACCAAATCAATAATAACCCTATAACTATTATTAACTATAAACTAAAACAAAATAATATTATTTACTTATTATTAAATAATCAACAATTTTCTAAAATCCTAAATATTAATAATATTAACAATATAACAAAACTAATATTTACAAAACTTTAAAATAAACCAAAGTTAATATTATGAACCTATATATATATATATATATATATATATATATATATATATATATATATATATATATATATATATATATATATATATATATATATATATATATATATATATATATATATATATATTTAAACATAAACTAAAATATCGCTGATTGTAAATAAATAAAATTTAAAGAAGAAGAAAATACGAAAACACAAATAGAATAATAAAAAAAACTCAAGGACAACTCTAAGCCACGTGTCACACTTTTATTGGGACAAAAAAGTGAAAAAGTTATTTTTGCTGAAAAATACGCTACGCTGTATAAGCGAGGTAAATTATAAACAAAATCGGGCAAATGAGAATTTTGAAAAATGTAGGACAAATTTGGGGTATAACAGGACTATACCATTTTCAAACTAATTCTCGATTCAAAGTCAAACCACTTTTCAAAACACCTTGTAAGTCAATTGCTTTCTAGCATCACTATCAACCTAATGCATACACTTGCACCTATTCATTGTGGTTTCGTTACTAGGAGCACCCTTAGGGACTATGATCGATCCAAACCCTTGATCCAACATCAAGTGGATTTTCGACTAACAAACATTTTCTCTCACCCCTGTGCGATCGAGACTAACTAGTCGTAATCGTGTAAACTACAAATGCTCTGATTCCTCATTCCCTAATGAGGATACGTAGGCACAAAGATCCATATCCTTGGGGAGCTCACTAATAACTAAATCCTCTTTTCTCTCACCCGCGTGCGATCGAGACCAACCAATCGTAGGCTGAACTATGAATGCTCTGATTTCTTCATTTTCGTTCGAATGAGGATACGTAGGCACAAGACAAAAAAGTCTTGGCAAGCACCATTCCCCATCTTTCACCCATAGTCCTCCGAACTAAGTTGACTCTGACTTTCCCATTGCACAAGGGAATACATAGGCATAGAATGACAAAGTCTTATCGAGTCTCCTTTTTGTTTTTCCCTTTCTTCCCTTTTCGTTTCTGTTTGCAAGTAGGCTTTAGATAAATATACCATTTGATTAAAACAACAAGAGTGGATCCCATTGAGTACAACGTGTAACACCCCCTTCTACACCCCCAAGTAATCAAATAAATCATCTAAGCACATATTAAAATTTCATCAGAGTATAATTAAAACATGGTATAAAAGAGGAATGTCACATCATACACAAAATTGAAAACATACAACACCTGCTATATAAAAGATATGCAACAGTGGGGTAGCTTCAACAGAGGAACTTAGTCCTTACACCCACATCTCAATATTTAGAATTAAAAGCGAAAAATCTAAACATTGAATCATTTTAAACATGTAATCATATAAATACATATCATCCAGTTTGATTCACCACATCATTCATGTTTACATAAACATTTGCCAGCAGATACATATACAAAATGTATTCCAAAAGAATATTATATCATCCGAACTACCTGGTGCTACATATCAGAGCTAACCGACCAAAAGAACGAAGCTATACTTCACAAAAGACCTCTAGTAACCTAATCTTCAATGCCTCATAGAGCATTATAAAACAGCAGAAGGGTGAGAAATATTATCATAATAATCAATGCATATAATTTTATATATATATATATATATATATATATATATATATATATATATATATATATATATATATATATATATATATATATATATATATATATATATATATATATATATATATATATATATATATATATATATATATATATATATATATATATATATACACACACACACACAAGCATAGAATACACATATTCTACATTTCTCACCACAATTCATTATCATCATCATATACATCACGGTATATGTATAAACAAATATGGATAATCACCAAACATGTTTCATCATGCACACATCCATAATCCTCAATTCAACATTTCATACACAAGCATACTTCATATAACAATGATATCTATGCCATGTGACTCGATGCAACTCAATGCAACTCAGCCATGTGGTACCAACACTTGTTATCATTTTTTCGGTTTTTACATTTAAACCGGGTCCATTCCTAGACGGCTAGACCGATAACAACAAAAGCCCATTCCCTAAGCTTTCAAACCCCGCTCTAGGTTTGGGACAAGTCACTAGCCTCCACGAGACTAGCAAGCATTGCCTCTTGATACAAATGATGCGTATGCAATCAACAATCATATGCACTTAAGGCGGTTCTCGCATCTTAATCTCATACATACTCAATAATTCATCACACAAGAATTATAACATGATTGCACACTCACACATCATATCAAAGTATTCATGCTTTCAACATCATCACATTTATCAAGCAATGCACACATATTCACAATATATTCTTATGCATTATTCACAATTTTGCATACAATCAATATGTATTCACATCATCGTGCCAAACGGCAACAAACTTCATCACAATTCATCATGCATTTTTAATCAATTTAAACAATGCATCACATATGCCAAAAGGCCACATTTCACAATCGATTCCACAATCGAGGATTCACGCCATACGGCTACCTATAGCATAACATATCACAACAGTACATAAATATTCATTTTCGATAAGGATTGAACACAATTGAACCAAACAATCAACATTGGATGGAAAACACAAAGAAATAAGAATGTTGTCACGCTCGCTGGCTTGCTCGCCTAGTGAGTTCCTAGCGAACACTCGCTACCTGTTCGCCTAGCGAACAAGCTCGTGAAGGCAAACAGAAGCTACTGTAAGGCTTCGCTACCTACTCGCTGGGGCTTCGTCTAGTGAACCCCTTGCTACCTCGCTCGCTACCAGCGAAGAGGGTCAATTACATTCTGTCCAAGTATGGGACCATTCGCTCCTAGCTCGCTATAGCGAACACTCGCGACCTGCTCGCCTAGCGAAGGTGCTAGCGAACGTCCGCGATGTTCAAAATCCCAACTGTCCAAAATTCATCAGGAACTCCTAAATCACCTGATTTCCACCAAACCAGTTCCAATAGTCTTGGTCTAACATTTCTCGACTAATCTACACCATTTATTCTCGGTTGTAACCGTTGAAACATCGATTCTACCAATTAAACTCGTTTCTGCCCTAAATGGAAAATGGATAAAAACATCCAAACAATCCATACATAATCATACACATTGACAAGATAGTGATATTTCACACCCTTACCTTGATTAAATCGAAGCTAGAAGTTGTTCTTGAGCTTTCCAAGCTTTTTCCCCTTTTCCTTCTCTTTTCTCCTCTTCCTCTTTCTTTCTCTTCTCTTTCTCTTATGTTTCTTATTCTTTCCTCTTCTTTCCACTTTCCTTATATGTTTTTCTATTCTATTTCCTTCCATTATATTTCTTCACTCAAATATCTACCAATAATTCCAATAATTAAAATCATCCAAATAAATCAATTAATTAATGTAAATCATTAATTATTGAAAATTGGGTTGTTACACAGCGGGCGGGAGGGGGTGCTAACACCTTCCTCTCGTGTAATCGACTACTGAACCCATGATTTGGTTGCGAGACCATGTTCCTTTCCCTTTTTGAGGTGTCTTTGATTGTTTCCTTTCCCCCTTCGGGATAAATAACATTCAGTGGCGACTCTATTTTTTTTCCGCCGGTTGTTTTTTGCAGTTGCGACAGCTAGTAACTCTGTTGGGGAATCTGGTTCCCTATGTGAGTCAATCCTAGCGCTTATTTGTTTCTTTTTCATTAGGTGTTTGTCTTTATGCTTTTATTTGCTTTATTTGTTATATTTTATTGCATTTGATTATTGCTGGCATATTATTCTAGTCTATTGTTATGCTGTTGGATGAGATTGTTCTATGAGAGATAAGCCCACTACCCAAGCTTACGTATACATACTTAGGATTATAGTGGATAGTCATGTGGCTTCCGTAGCGTCTTGTTATGTTTAACTGACATGAGACCCACATTTAAATGAGGTTCTCTTGAGAGATATTTTGTCCTGGGCGTTTGGTGCAGATGATAGGGTGTTCCCATAGAGAGCTTATGACTCTGGAGACCGTTCATGGGAAATCAATTGAGGCCTCCTTGAGGAATGATAATACCAAACCAGAAATGGTAAACATATTATCAATTCTCGACCTGAGATCTCGCGAGACTAAGGACCTGCTAGGGTGCCTTGTCCAAGACTACAACCCGCATGCGAGAGGGGGTGGGTTTTTGTAGGAAACCGTGACCTTCAACCTACCCGATTTTCTGGTATTCTTGTCACTGTGAAACTTTGGACTTGGGTTTCTGGTATTCTCGTCAGAGCATACTTTTAAACTTATGTCGTCAGCAGTACATCAATTATATAGAGTATATGGAAGCTTTGATCCCATGTCTATTGCATTCATAACATTGCATAACATAAGCATCTATGCATCATTTTAGGTATCATTCCTCAACTAAAACAACAGAGTTTGTCCATCTTTTGTCCATGACCTACAGTTGATTTCCCGAATCTCATATTGGATTTGAGGTAGGTTTTGAAGGATCATGAACTCAGGAGAGCAAAGCCAGTTTGTGACCAGAGCAGATGTTGAATTGATGAAAGATCAACTGGACCAATTTATGGAAGTTTTGACAACCTTGGATAAGAAAGATGATAATATTTAGAGGACTTCAGTCACCAGGAATGTCATTTCACCTCAAGTGAACAATGTTGCTCAAGCTCAGCATGTACGGATTTCTGTTGAGGACCAGGTTAATCAAGAATGACCCATTTTTTGAGATGGACATTCCTCTTCTCTTGATTCTACGAACTATCAGAGTTTTGCATTCTCTGTGCAAGATTTACAAGGGGAGGTCCCAAGTGTTATACCCTAATTTTTGACCCTAATATCCCACATCATTTGCATTTCATTAGCATCATATATGTTTGTGTTTCTACGCATCACTAACCCATAACAAGTACAAGATCTGTGTGTGCTTGTTTACTTTACAGATTAGGTGGTGCCTCAAATGCTCAAGTAGATGATTGGTCAAAGACGAGCATCATATTCAACATCTCAAGTCCCCTACTCATTCATGAGAATTAAGATCTTTCGTTCATCCATCAACAAGTGTAAAATTGCATCATGACAAGCTCATCAAACATCAAGATCCTCAGTGCACCAAAATTAGGGTTTTGACCTAATTTAGTCCCTGGGTTGACTTTTTGAGCAAGGCATGATCCAATACCTTAATATATATTTCAAGGACCTCAAATGCCTCATATTAGTCCATTAATATGATTGTATTGATCCAAAGAACTTGATTTATAAGCAATGCAAGGATTCAAATTCATCTAGACCACAAACTAGGGTTTCTGATGAAAAGTCAATCGTACCCTTGATATTTGACCAAGACATGATCTCAAACCTTGGGACATGATTCAAGACATTCAAAAACACCAGATCAGTAAAGTAGCAAGTGTATTATTTTGCAAATGTAGTAATACGAGGAAAATTCTTTGAATATCGATCTCGAGGACTGCGTAGGAAATACAAGCTCTATAATAATTCAGTTGAACAAAAGCACTTGAGGTTTTAAAATTGTTTGGTTTAATTTTAAAAATATTTTCAAGTAAAAGAGGTAAATTGACTAAGTGGTTTAAACAAATATGAGTAACATGCTAGGGGAAGTGTGTGATCTGACTCAATAACAACTCTGAATTAACACTGTAATAACTTATTGTAACTAACTAATTACCCATTCTTTAGAGTGTTCACTCCTAAGTCCTTAGTGAGAAAACCTTTAATCATCCACCCTAATTCCTATGTCCATAGATAATTATAAATAAAATTAAGCAATCAATCATCAAGAATATTCTGGTTCCTATAGGGTATCCCTAGTCCTAGGTGATATCTACTATAGAATGATCAAAAGCAAAGCATTAACAACGGTTGTCTAGCCTGATCATTAATCGAAAATTAAACCCTGTTCGTCCGATAGGGCAAGCATTAAGAATAGCTAGAGATCAAATCAGTTATGAAAAACAAGGAATTGTTATTGCAATACTAATATCAGAGTCATTACATATTCAAATCAGGGACACCCCTTAGCATTTGGAGGTTTATCTACTCATATTATTCGAAGAAAATACAAAGTAAAAACTAGACATTACAAGATAATAGGATTATTTGATCTTCAATTGCTTCTGCTCGTGAAAATCTTCAGTTCCCCAATCACCTTGATCTCTCCAATCTTGATCGTGCAATTCTTCTCTCGCAAAAAAGTCTCTTTTTCCTTCTCAAAATACGTCTTAAATACTCCCAGGTCCAACACGGTAATAGGAAAATACCCAAAATACCCTTAGGGATCACACAGATCACAAAAATAAGATAATTGGAAGATGAAGCGCTTCAGCCAACACAGGTCGTGTCAGTTGACACGGGTGGTTGTGCTGGCCCCCTAGTTACATGATAAAAACAATGCCTGCTCCAGACTTGAGGACACAGGCACCCGTGTCAGCCCACTGCTTTTCTACACAATTTCATCTCTTGGCATCCTCCTGACACGGGCCATGTTAGGTGACACGGGTGGCCGTGTCAGGCCACTATTTCCCTTCAAAAACTCTTCTGAATTCCTGTTGTTTTTCCTGGTTTTTGCTCTGGTTCTTCTTGATTTCTTACCTAAACCTAAAAACAATGGAAATGCCAAACCAATGCATAAAATGTGATAAAAGTAAATAAAATGTAACTAAACATATAAGATGATTAACTAAAACTAATGGTAAAATAACGTATAAAAACCACTAATCAAACTCCCCCAAACTTAAACTCTTGTTTGACCTCAAGCAACAAGATTGGATAAACACTTTTCAAATCAAATGGTATATATCAAATAAAGACTTGTGAAGATAAGGTGTGTCGATACTCATACGTGAGCCTTTGTTCTGATCGGCCAAAACTAGTTATATTGGTAATTGTTCGTTACCGAAGGTATTATACAAACACATACCGCGATAAAAACATAGACCTAAATCCCTCTTTCGGTCACCTCTCTAACTATGCTTTGGGCTTAAGTCTTTTCTTCAATTTTCCACCCTTTTCATTCGGATAATCAGATTAAGGCACTTTTGATCGCTTTCTCTTACATGTACAAAATTTGATCGAGACTTTTTTGAGGCACCTTTATTTTTTCTCGTGCATTGGTGTTTATTAGTCCACTTTGGGACGACTATAGAGATTTAACCGCCATTAGGCTATGTAGCCGAGTGAGGGTTACCCAACTTAGAAGGATCAATTGTCTTTACCATAATTATTCATCATTTTTTTGTGTGTCCCATAAGTCAATCTCTCAATTAACTTTATACATGCAATTCTTTTTAACCATGCCAGATTATCACTATGAACTAATTGGGAAATACTTCTCAGATCCAAGTACTATGGCACAAATCTACACGTTGGACTCGTTTCCTTACTCCGAGGAATCTAGGGTGTTCAGGTTATACCTCAATCTCCAAACTTTCCCAAATTCCCTAGTTTCAGCTTTTCTTTCCTCAAACTCTATATACTTTCCTGACTACCTCACACATCATAATATCACAAGAAAATTTTTTATGATCCTCATTCGGGGAGAGTTCAAAGCGATTTTTAAACAAAAGCACATAAACATAATTAAAAAGTACTTAAAATGAAAACTCAAAATAGTAAATCCTCCCCCAAACTTAAATTAAACATTGGCCTCAATGTTTTAGAACATGAGAGGAAGAGACGTAACTCACAGAGATCCTTATTGAGGAGTTGGAGGATAATACAACACCTTAGCTTGAACTTGTAAGGTGTCATTTATTACCTGCAAATGAAACAAAATAACAACAAAAATAAAATACTCAATCATTAAAAACGTGGGTTGCCTCCCACGCAGTGCTTTGTTTAATGTCGCACGGCTCAACGGTTCACTCCTCATTGTTATGGGGGGTATTTCAGCTTCCACACTTTGTTGCTTAACCTTTCTACAACAAAAGACCGGTCATGATCAGAGCTAAGAGCAACTTTGTGTATCAAATCATCTCCAACTTTTTTATTCTTGACTTCTCGAATGAATTTTGGAGTCTGCCTATGTGCCCTAGACAACTGAGATGTTTCAACCTGATAGATTACACCAGATACTTTTTCAGGACATGGTTTTGAACTTTTTCCTTTTTCCACTATTTTGATCATTCCAACTAAAGGTTGAATATCTTCCTCTTTACCTTACTTCTTGATGTCCAACACTTTTAAAGTTATTTCTTCATCAAAAGATTTCAAGGTTAGAGTACCTATTTTAATATCAACATTGCACCGACTAGTAAGCAAGAATGGTCAGCCAAGTATGATGGGCGTCTCTTCATCTCCTGGAATATCCATAATCTCAAAATCAACTGGAAGGGTAAAGTTATCAATCGTCACCATTACATCCTCTGCTAGCCCATATGACCTCTTAGTCATGTGGTCAGAAAACTTCAAGTTTGTTCCTATATCACTCACTTTTCCAATGCCCATCTTTCTGAAAATAGATAAAGGCATGAGACTCACACTAGTACCTGAATTAATAAGGACCTTCTTGAAAATTCTATCTTTTATAGTACAAGGGATTGCTACAGGTCCATGGTCTTTTCTCTTGATGGGGTTCTCCTTCCTTGTGATATTTCACTACACTGCTCAGTTGAAATTTTCTGCTCCTCACCCATTGGTCTTTTTTTCCCCATTACCTCTTTCATGAATTTCTTGTGCAAAGGCATTTACTTGAGTGCTTCAAAGAAAGACATATTAATTTCTAACTTTTTGAACATTGTGCTGAATTTTTCAAAGTCTTTCTCCTTCTGATCCTTCTTTGTAACTCTCTGAGGGTAAGGTAGCTTGATTTTTGGTTTAACCTCCTATTTCTTTTTCTCTTCAGTGGGCTTTGTAGGTGGTACATTTTTTCCGGTTCTTTCCCAATTTCAGTAATCATTTGTTTCTTTTTCTTCCTCTTCTTTTATGACTCTCTGACTTCTTGTTGTGATAGCATTAACATTCTCGTGATTTTTTGGATTCGGTACTGTCGTGCTCGGGAGGGTTCCTTGAGTATGCATGGAGAGTTTTTGGGTTATTTGTCCCATCTGAACCTCAAATTTTTTTATAGCAGTTGTGGTGTTCCTCTGATTATTCTGTGTCTCTTCTTGGAATTAAATATTGTGAGTTGCCATCTTTTCAATAACTATTTCCCATTATGCTTTATGAGGAGCCTGTTGTTGCTGTTGATATTGAGGTTGATTCTGATCTTTCCAGGAGAAGTTAGTATGATTCTTCCACCCTGGATTATAAGTCTGAGAATAGGGATTATTTTGCTTTAGAAACTTTATCTCTTCAATTTGTTTAGCAGTCGCAATGCAATGTGCAGTAAAATGGGGTCTACTACAAATCTCACAACTCACAGCTTGGATAGATTGAACTTGAGCCATAGGCTGAGTACTTACATTCATTGCTTTAAGCCTTCTTTTTTACTTCAGCTTTGATTTAATCTTCCATTTTCATAACTTGATTAGTCATCTTCAAGTCAATTGTTCCTTCCGGTTTACTCACACTACGGTCATATAGTTCCAAATGCCCATTTGCAGCAATGGCTTTAATGATCTTCTTAATACTAGTGGTTATTATAAAGTTTGATGAGCCACCAACTGGTGCATCAATTTGTTGCTTAGTCTTCGTCTTGAGACCATTCACAAACATCTGCATCTGTTCAGTTTGATCCATGTTATGAGTATGACATGCAACCAATAACCGTTTGAACCTTTTATATGCATCTCCCAGTGATTCTCCCTCCTTCTGTTTAAAATTCATGATATCATATCTTTTACCAATATACACATAGACAGGAAAATAGTCGTTAAGAAAGGCATTCTCCATCTCTTCCCAAGTAGCAATACTTCTTACGGGTAACGAGTAAAACCATTCTTTAGCATCTTCAGAGAGAGTGAATGAAAACATTCTTAATTTCTTTGCTTCATCAGTATGCCCATATATCTTGAGAGTAATGCTCATATTCATAAATCTTTGCAGATATTTGTTGGCATCTTCATTAACCTTTTCGGTGAAAGGTTTCCTCTAAAGTTGGGTGATAATGCTCGGACGCAATTGGAAATTTGCCACATTCACCGATTGGTTTACAATTGTTAACCTACCAGTCGATGCATTAGCCCCACCATAATTACCAAGTAGTCTATCTGTTGGTGGAACTCCAGCCATATTCACAATATCACTATCTGAGTCTGAACTTGAGTCGGAACCCTCTAAATAAACAGAGACTCTTTCTTCTTCTGGTGCTGACGCTGAAGGTTCTGCTTTTGAACCTGCTAGTCTTGTTTGTATACGCCTCGTGTGTAGAGTTCTTTCGATCTTTGCGTCAAAAGAAAATTAGCTAAGGATTCTCCTCGCATAAAAATGTTAGACGCAAATTAGTAGTAACAGAATGCAAACAATAAAAATAATAAAACTGAAAATAAAATTTTGGTCGTAGAGCAACAAAATTTCAATTGAATTACAATTAACTTATATTTCGGCAGTCCCTGGCAACAGCGCCAAAAACTTGATCAGTAAAATAACAAGTGTACTATTTTGCCAATGTAGTAATACGAGAGAAATTCCCCAAATATCGATCTTGAGGACTGCATAGGAAATACAAGCTCTATAATAATTCAGTTGAACAAAAGCACTTGAGGTTTTAAAATTGTTTGGTTTAATTCTAAAAATATTTGCAAGTAAAAGAGGGAAATTAACTAAGTGGTTTAAACAGATATGAGTAACATGCTAGGGGAAGTGTGTGATCTGACTCAATAACAACTCTAAATTAACACTACAACAACTTATTGTAACTAACTAATTACTGATTCTTTAGAGTGTTCACTCTTAAGTCCTTAATGAGAAAATCTTTAATCATCCACCCTAATTCCTATGTCCATAGAAAATTATAAATGAAATTAAGCAATCAATCATCAATAATATTTTGGTTCCTATAGGGTATCCCTAGTCTTAGGTGATATCTACTACAGAATGATCAAATGCAAAGCATTAACAACGGCGGTCCATCCCAATCGTTAATCGAAAATCAAACCCTGTTGACCCGATAGGGCAAGCATTAAGAATAACTAGAGATCAAATCAGTTATGAAAAGCAAGAAATTGTTATTGCAATACTAATATCATAGTCATTACATATTCAAATAAGGGATACCCCCTAGCATTGGGGGGTTTAGCTACTCATATTATTAGAAGAAAATATAAAGTAAAAACTAGACATTACAAGATAATAGGATTCTTTGATCTTCAATTGCTTTCGCTCATGAAAACCTTCAGTTCCCCAATCACCTTGATCTCTCCAATCTTGATCATGTAATTATTTTCTCACAAAAAGTCCCTTTTTCCTTCTTAAAATACGTCTTAAATACTCTCAGATCCAACACAGTAATAGGAAAATACCCAGAATACCCTTAAGGATCACACAGGTCACAAAAACAAGAAAATTAGAAGATGAAGCGCTTCAGCTAACACGGGCCTTGTCAGCTGACACGGACGACTGTGTTGGCCACCTGGTTGCCTGATAAAAACAAAGCCTGTTGCAGACCTGCTGACACGGGCACCCGTGTCAGCCCACTGCTTTTCTACACAATTTCATCTCTCGGCATCCTCCTGACACGGACCGTGTCAGATGACACGGACTGTGTCAGGTGACACGGGTGGCCGTCTCAGGACACTATTTCCCTTCAAAAACTCTTCTGAAATCCTGCTATTTTTCCTGGTTTTTGCTATGGTTTTTCTTGATTGCTTACCTGAACCTAAAAACAATGGAAATACCAAAGCAACGCATCTTGCAGCCTCGATATCTCCATGCAGGGTGGCGACATGGCCCTTATCTGCATAGTACTTCATCTTTAGATGAACCGTGGACGACACAACGATCAACTCAGCAAGGGTCGGTCTCCCCATAATGCACTGGTACAGGGAAAAACAGTCAATAACAAGGAATTGCGTCTTTATTGTCTTCGAGGCCTCTCCCTCCCTGAAAGTAACCAAGAGCTCGACATACCCCCATGGTCTTACTGTAGCCCCTTTGAACCCTTGGAGGTCAGAACCTACATATGGTGACAAATTCTTTTGGTCAAGCTTGAGGGTGCGAAATAAACTGCTGTACATAATATCCACAGAGCTTCCTTGGTCGATAAGGATACGATGAGCATCAGTATGCACGAACTTTTCCCTAATGAGCAGAGAGATATACGAGTTGAGAGATCCTCCGGGGAGCTCTTCACGATAAAACGCGATGGGTTGTGAACGTCCCTGGAATTTCTCGAGCATAGACAGTTGGTCAGAATTGGCATCTATCAGCTACTCAAATTTCCTTTTCACCGAACCCACCGTGAGCTCATTGTATCCCCCGTCAGAGATGACCATGACAGAAGGCAAGGACTCCTAGGTGCTGTGAGTGGCTAAATAAGAGGGGTCTTCGAGGTATTCAGGAATGAAGAAGTCTTATGGCCGTGAGACGCATATGGCCACCTATAGTGGAAGGCTGTGAGAGCGCGACGTTTCGGTTCTTATTTTCTTTGGCTCAAATGTATCTCGTTGAGGAGCTTTACCTCTTTTGGTGTATTGCTTTAGAAGACCCTCTTTGATGATGATCTCGATAGTGTCCTTCAAGTGGACACAATCTTCAGTAACATGCCCGTGACTATGGTGAAATCGACAGTACTTGCTACGGTCGGCGTTACCTTTCGATGTTGTTGGTTTGGGGAATTGGACTTCTTCTTGTCTGAACTCAGTGTTGATGCACTCATAAAGGATGCGTTCGTGGGGAGCTGTCAGAAAGGTAGACTCAGTAAAGCGACCAACATGTCCTTTATGAACACGGGTGTTGCACCCCAAAATTTGCCCAACCTCTCTTTGCCTAGCTTGTGTTTCATTTCATTCACATTAGCATTATCATTTGCATTTCATTGACATGTGTGCAAGAGATCAAGAGGTATGACTACCAATTGTTGCACCCTAAAATTTGCCCAACCTTATTCCTTGGGTTTATGTTTTAATATCATTAGCATTTGCATATAGAGTCATGTACATAGTCTAATCATCCGCATAGCATAAGCATAGTAAGTCATTCAACAGGGGACCAATCATTATTCTCATCTCTAGAAGCCTATCAAGAGGTTATTATCCCAATTCAATCTCATTCAAGTCATCAGGAAAGAATTTGAAAGCAAAGAGCTCAGCAGATCAAGCCTTGAGTCCATCTCCTAGCTGAGGGTATCTGAGGGTCAACAAGAGGGTTGTGAGCTGTGAGTTGAAGGCATGGAGAGTATATAGACATTATGAGAGACTTAGAAAGTCATTTGGAGAAGGAGACAAGTCATTGATGAGAGCACAAGAGCTATAGCTGAAGGCAGTCAACTAGGGTTTCATCTGGGTCAACCCTAGGTCAATTGACTGATTTAAGGGGCATTCAAGTCTAGTGGAGAGATGTGGGGTTCATCATTGGACATATTAAGAAGGATAGGGAGGTATGCCAAGAAGAATTCAAGAGAAATCAAGGAGAAGAGGAGTTTCTAAATTAGGGTTTCTGTGTAAAATCCCCTAGTTTAGGTCAAATTTCCAAGCAAGATAAGTCAAAATACAAGCTTCAAATGGCTTCTTGGCCAACATGAAACTTGTAGAGGATCTCAAGACCTTTAATTTGATTGGTGGAAGACATCAAGGAGATTTATAGAACTCAAGTTATGGTCCTTGCAAGTTACAGGTCATCTGAGGTATCTGAAATTTTGTCTGTGAAAGTGACTTGACTTCTAAGCAATTTTTACCCCTCAAGGAGATTTCAAATGAATTCTTGGTCAACATAAGAATTGTTCCTCATTGTCTTAGATTTCTAGAATGGTATAGTATGCCTTCATATGATGTGTGGAACTCAACTTATGGCCTTGGCAAGCAAAGGGTATTTTGGGCATTTGTGAATTACAGGTCATTTTAACCTATGTCCAAAACTCATACAAGGAGGTCTCAGATGGAAAAACTTACAACATCAAACTTGCTCCAAATGGGATTTTAAGTCTAGAAAGAAGGTCACAAATTGTTGGAAAAGCTCATAACATGAAGTTGCATGATTGGTCCAAATTTGAACTAAAATGGCTTATAATTTGAACAAAGTCAAAATGAAAAATGGTTTGGGAGATTTATGAGTCCAAATGGAGACTTCCAATATATGATTTTGAATGGAAAAGACATTCTAAAGACAATGGTTCAAGCACTTTTTTGAGTTTAGTGGAAAATTTCAAAGTTATCCTTGGTTACTTGCATTTTAAGAAACATAGCCAAAATGAATCAAAGTTGGAAGGCAAGGGAATGTGTAAGAGGGATCTAGAAGTTACCATTGAACACTATATATTCATGAAATGAGAATTTAGCAAGGGTTGGGTTCATTTTTCACCAAGAATTTCCCAAATTCTCTCATTCTTTCTCATTGCATTTTCACTTCAATTCCTCAAATCCTTCACCAATCATCATCAAAATCAACTTCATTATACTGATTCATTATCATAGATCAGAATTCAACCAAGAACCAGGTGTGATCAATCCATTTTCGAGCACTATAATCATCAACATCAAAATTGCAATTTCCATTGGACAGCAAGATCCAAGCCAAGTTTCATCCAAATACTGCAAACAGAATCAAGTATATCAAGAATGGATCAAGATTGAAGCATACAAGAGCCTGGATCCACGTGATTACTCAGCCTCCATTAAAGCTTGCTCAAGGTGCAAATCTTTCTAACTTATTCAATCTAGGGAGATTTAGGTAGTTTTACTAGTATATTCATGGTCTATGATGTTAGGAGGTTAGTTTAGATGAATTTGAGGCTGAATAGAGACAATTCATAGCAGGTGCACCAAACTGTTAAGACCTAGAACTCGTGGATTAGTGCATTAGAATCTTAGGTTGTTAGCGCAGGATAATCACCATTAGTCATAGATTAGATTAGGATAAGCTTGATTGAGAATTATTGTGATGCATCTCAGTGTATTTTCATGGGGCCAGAGATTGTTGCGCGCGGGTTTATTGATTGGTTGAGTTTTAATGCAAACAAAGGCCATAGACGTGTAGAGGGAGAGATTCTGAATATTTCTCATGTTTATATCGTGGTGTTTCATGGATTGTGGAAGGAGAACCGATTGAGGGAAGTTTGCTCGTGCATGTGCTTTCATGGTGTAAACCCTAGCTCATATGATCCATTGGAGAAGACGAAATCTGGAGCGTCCGTTTGGTGCAAGACCTTTGACTCAGAAGCCCATTGTGTGGCTGAGATTTGATTCAGAATTTGGAGGGAATTAGCGTGGTGCCCTAAACGCACCGTTTCATTAATTGAAACGGGCGGGCCTGAGTGCTTAATGATATCCCCACCCCCCAGTTGTAAGCCCAATTGCATTTTGAACGTGAATCCTATGCTTTTCTCACCCCCTGATTCCTCTTCTTTTATTATTGTTGCTGACTCGTTTTGGGCTTAAGCCAAATTTGCTACGCGCACCCCCTGTCTGCCTGGCCCAATGAAATATCAACTGAGCGTACTTGCTTAACAAACCCCCTCCCTTTATTTCATTATTTTCTTTTCTATTCTTTAATTTTTTTTATGCATTTTCATTAATTCATAATAAATACATAAAAAAATCATTTTCAATTCATTCTTTTTACACTATTTTCTTTAGGATGTGTAGAAAATTGTCATTAAATAAAATTGCATTTTTATTTTTATTTCATATTTTTTCCATATTTTCTAAATAAATGTCATTTTAAATAGCTTCATTTCATGCATGATTTTGCTAATTTTTGTTCTACTAAATGCTTTCATATTTTTTGTTCATTCTTTTTAGGGTGTTTAGATGAGATATTGAACTTGTAGATTCAATTTAGTTCCCATTTTTAGAAATTAAATTTAGGGGATTAATGTAGGCTTGAACAACATGAACAAATTAGGGTTTTTAGGTGATTACTTAGGAGAATCAATTCATTTCCCTTAGGACTTAGGATTTAACTAGATTAGTTATGGGACTATAGGGGCTATGGGTAGTTATTAGATCCCCTTAGAAAAAGTTAGGATTCCCCTACTGCTATTAATGTTCTGTATATATCTGATTGACTGGTGTGGTGTGCCCTCTGGGGATTATTGCTTGTTTGCTTGGGTATTGGGATTGTCTGGGGACTTGGGAGAGCTGAAGACTTGAGGAGATGAAGACCATTGGAGATCCAAGGATTGAGGATTAACTGCCAGAGTTGGAGAGGAGGTTATTGCTAGCAGCTGCTGAGGAGACTAGGGTTTAGGAGCTAGGCAGAGCTCTAGATTAGAAAGCTTGTTTCTCAAACATGGAATGCCTTGTCTGCATCCATCCTTTCCCTATGATTCAAAGTCTCTTTCAAATATCCACCTCCTTCCTTTGGAAGGATCAGTGAATATATTTGAAAGATAGAACTTTTGAGAGGAAACTTTCTGTTTAATGTTAACAGTTGATGAACCACCCTTGGTAGGTAATTAACTGTCTAACATTTATTCACTTCATTCTTGTGACTGTTTCCTCATCTGGGAGGTTTGAGCATGAAGAAAAGCCATTGCAGATGGAAGACTGATGATCAAAGCCCTTGCCTGAAGGTCATGAAGATGGAGATTGATGCTTGTTGAAGCTTGTAGCTGATTGGAGATTGCTTGAAGCCAGATGTTGATTCAGAGCTGCTGATGCTGTTTATTTTGCTGTTGTGTTTCATTTGCTGATGTATTGATTGGTTTTCTGGACTGTATTGTTTGCTGTTTACCCTGTTGGGTTGAAAGTGAATCCTGTTCACTTTTGCCTATTGTTTTCTAGGTTCGAGGTTGAGTGGGACTCCCTTGCCTCGCTTGTATTGTTGCATCCATGCATTTTACTGCTTTACTGTATATATCTGATATTGTTTCTGTTTCTGCCTATCCCTTAGGATCTCTGTTTCTCTCTGTGCAAGAGAGGAGCATGATAGACACTAGGTCTTAACCCATGCATGATAACATCAGGTTAGTTTGTTTCCCTTCGCAACCGTAGGTTAGAGTTCTGTCTCTTCTTTCCCAAAACAAACAGAAAAACACATAAAAATTTCAAACACAATAAAAGACACTTCTTTCGTAAAAGAATGTGAACTCATCAAAGCGTTGTTTTTGTCCTCTTGGACTGTTAATCAGAAAAACCTTTTTCAGAAGGAATAAAATCAATCAAGGACAGACTTGTGTCGTACGTGGCCCGAACTACGTTTGCTCTGATCTTCCATGCTGTGTGGAAGTACGTAGGCATAGGATGCGATATCCTAGCGAGCAACCTTCCCCTCCTTTCCCGTAGGTAGGCGAACTACGTTGACTCTGATTTCTCGTTCCAGGCGGGAATACGTAGGCATAAAGTGCGATACTTTGCCGAGTCATTTTTATTTTTTATTTTTCATTTTATTTTAACCCCTGACCTGTAGAGTAGATAGAATAACAATCCATACCCGAAGACAAGCGTGGATCCCGTCGAGTACGACGGACGTGAGGGGTGCTAATACCTTCCCCTTGCGTAACCGACTCCCGAACCCCGGTTTTGGTTGCGATGACCATACCTTTCCCGTGTTGTGCGAGGTTTACTCTGAGCGTTTCCTTTCCCTCCCGTGGGATAAATAACGCACGGTGGCGACTCTTCTGTTCAGCCGACGCCGATTTTCGCAGTAGCGACAGCTGGAGACTCTGCTGGGGATCCAACGTCCCCTGGCTGCTAAGGACTGCGATGGTTCTTATGCATTTGGGATCCAACGTCCCTTTGAGAGAGTCAATCCTAGCGCTTGTTTTCCCGTCGAGGATTTTGTATGGAGTTATTGTATATTTCTAACCTTGTATTTTCAGCTTTGTATATTGATTATTATTGCTGTATTTAGGGTGTGACGGGTGTTCTGATATTGAGAGATAAGCCGGACCTGGGCTTGAGTGCACCTAGAATTAGCGTAGAAAGTAGTGGGCGCGTGCCGGCTTTGCTTGCATTAGTGTCTCATGAAATCTACACTCGGACGAGGTTCTTCTGGTTGGCTTCTTTTTCTACCCTTTGGGTCGAAGGGGTTGTTGGTCAGCTGAATTGTCGACTCCGGGGACCGATCATTTGGAAGTTGGCTGAGTGAGGTCTCTTCAGGATTTGATGGTGCCACTCCTTCTGGGAATCGTATCATCAACCCTGAAAGTCTGTGACGCCGACGACCGCATAGGATGCCGTACCTTGTGCCAGTTATAGGGCCGCCCACCTGTGAGGGGATTTGGGGTTATGCAGGTAACTAGACCTCCAGATACCGGTTATTCCTTGATCAGAGATCCTGGGTATTTATGGAGAGTTATGAGGTCTGTCAGAGACCATTTGGAGATGTGTTCTGAGGTCTGTCAGAGACCATTTGGAGATGTGTTCTGAGGTCTGTCAGAGACCATTTGGAGATGTGTTCTGAGGTCTGTCAGAGACCATTTGGAGATGTGTTCTGAGGTCTGTCAGAGACCAATTGGAGATATGATCTGAGGTCTACCAGAGACCAGTTGGAGTTATGGTTTGAGGTCTGTCAGAGACCAGTATTGGAGCTTTGTTTTAGGTCTATCTGAGACCAGGGTTTGATGACTTCTGGATGGTCTATCTGAGACCTTTCTTGATTGGGTTCAGGCTATTCAGCTGCAGCTTTGGTCCCTGTTGCATGTTACTTGCATTGCATTGCCTGCATATCCATTACCATTTGCATTTCACTAACGTGTGTCTGTGCTGCAGGTGCATTTGCATTTCCCTAGTTCTAGTGCCCGGACTTCTGAGTATTGATTATGGCTAGTTTGAGGAAAACAGTTGCGTATAAGCTGCCTTCACCTGATATTACTTCTTTGCTTGGTCTGATATCTCTTGCCGATGAAGAGGTTAGAAGAAGCTTCCGAAGGAGTCATGGGAGATTACTGAGATTAGTCTGTAAGCCCACTGCTGATGAGATGAACGGGCTATACACCTTGATGCAGTTCTATGACCCCGCATTGAGATGTTTTACGTTTGCTGACTTCATTCTAGGACCTACCATTGAGGAGTATGTGGAGTTTACTGAGCTTCCCGTGCAGAACAAGGTTCCTTTTATTCACTCTGCTGCTGAGCCCAAGTTGGAGGACTTAGCCAAAGCCTTGCATATGAACGCTGCAGATCTGTTATTGACTTCTTGGCTTGGGGTGTCAGGTTTCTCTCTGGATTTCTTAGTTGTCAAAGCTCGAGAATACGCCAAGAGCGGTTGTTGGGTGGTTTTCAATGCTATTCTGGCTCTATGCATTTATGGAATCGTGCTGTTTCCTAACTTGCCCAACTTTGTAGATCTGGACGCTTTCTATCTGTTTGCTGCAGGCAACCCCGTGCCAACTTTGATCGGAGACTTCTATCATTCATTGCACTACAAGAACGAAAACCGAAGGGGAAAAGTTGTCTACTACTGTACTCCTCTGTTGAATATGTGGTTCAAGAGTCACCTTCCCATAAAGGGACCATTTGTAGACAGTGCAACCTCAGCCAGTTGGTCAGAGCGCCTGATGAGGCTATCGTCGGAAGATATGGAGTGGTTTGATCGAGACCTGTTGGGATCTGAGCTTATTTTCAGTTGTTCTGGGTATCCTAATGTTCCTTTGATGGGAAGAAAAGGGTGTATCAATTACAACCCATCTCTGTTCGTCCGCCAGTTTGGATACGCGTTGAAGAACCCACCTCAGGAGGAAGAAGTACAGGAATCTCTGTACTTCACAGGGGATTTGAAGGGGGAGTTATTAGCCAAGCTGCAACATGCCTGGACGCGTATTAACCGCAGAGGGAAGCCGTTGTTAGGAAAGAATGACTGTCAAGCCTATGCACCATACAGAGTTTGGGTCCAGGAGAGAGCAAGCCAGTTGCGGATGCCATTCCCAGATGTACCAATCCTTGTTCCTATTCCGGTAGCAGAGCCAACCACTGTTTCTAGGGAAGTCTATGAACAAGTTGTGAGAGAAAAAGAAGCCTTGATGAAGATTAATGAAGGGTTAGAGCAAGAGTTAGCCCAAGTACGCAGTGAGAAAAACAAGGCCGTATATGCTTTCCAATAACAGATCGAGCTAGTAAACAGACTAGGAGCTGAGTTGACTGAGGAAAGGAAAAAGCGTGAACGTCTGGGGCAAGAGTTCAGAAGTTCCCATGACATGCTGGAAGCCAAAAAGAAGGCGCTCGACGCAGCACACCGAGAGATATCCTCTTGCAACAAGACTTGGAATGCTACACTCACCAACAACAAGAAGAGGGAAGATAAGCTGAAGCAGCAAATTTCCGACCTCGAAGAGAAGTTGAAGTCTAGTATCAAGAAGTGTGAGGAGGAAGTGATGACCCGGTATAGTGTCCAGCATGCACTGAACAAGGCAATCAAATCCAGAGATGAAGCAGTGTCTCAGAAGCGAAAGTTGGAAGATTGTTTCGGAGAAGCAACATGGGAAGAAGCTGCTGAAGACGTACGCCGTGTCCTTAAGAGGAGAAACCAGCTTGTTGAAGGGCTGCTTGATCGACCAAGCCATCCGGAGACCAGGAAGTTGATAGAGGAGTACCAGACTTTTGGGAGGATTTGATCATTTCATGTAGTAACTTGTATGCTTTATTTGCATAGTGCTGACCATCACCAGGATTGTTGGTTGAGGTCATGCCTTCTTTGTACTCTCAGCGATATTGTACCCTGGGCTTATTGATTCTCTCTGCAATATATGAGGCTTTCTATGATTCAACTCCGATATTCCTATTGTCAGCACTGTCACTGCACCGGCACCTTCGCACTAGAACTGGGGGAATGAACTTCCCTAATGCACAGACACATTGCATTGCATTCATATTCATATTGCATTACAGGTAATCTTTGGATGGTGTCTTACCTCCTGCTCTGTATCAGGTACCTTTCAGGATTGCAGATCAGCATTCGCACCGCTATTCTACACGCTCCAACTGTCGGAAAATCATGGACCAAATGCAGAACGAGATGCAGGATGTGCGCGAGAAGCTCGCCCTCTTCATGCAGACCATGGAAGCTATAGCAAAAGGGCAGGAGAATTTGCAGGCCATGGTCCAGCCCCTGTTGGCTCGAAACGCTGGTCATGGTAATGAAGATCATCAGTCTGTCCGGGTTGATACTGCTCATGGAGACGGCACTCCCACGCCAGTGGCTCCGCCTGTAGTCAATATACCCGCTGCTAACGTCAACAACGCTACCGCTGCTGTGAATGGTAACGTTGGAGTGGGGAATGAAACTGCTGTCCATAATGCTGGGCTGGGTGATGTCAATTTGGGAGATAATCTAAGAGGCAATGGCTTTGTCAATACTGGGTTCGGATTCAATGATCAAGGATTCGATAACACTGGCAAGTATGGCTTTAATGCTCAAGGCTTTGGGCAAGATGGTTATGGTATGGTCAATCAGGGTTACAGAGGCTTTGGAAACGGAAATGGTACTGGATTTATGGCTTTTGGTCCTGCTGGAGGTGTTCAAGGGTACGGCAACAGAGGCCGAGGTCCGGGGATGAATCAGATCAGAGCTGGACGTAATAATGCATATGATGGGTACGGAGCTGGAAACGGTCTGTGGCAAGAAGATCAGCAGGAGGACGCCTTCTCCGGAGGAGGTTTTGAAGGGCCGATGGATGATTCCCAAAAGATTAGAATGCTGGAAGAGCAGATGAAGGGAGTCTTAAATCAAAGTGCTGTGGGATTGGACATGGCAACCATGGGCTTGGTACCTGGCTTGAGGGTGCCAATTAAATTCAAAGCTCCGGCGTTTGACAAGTACAAAGGAGACACATGTCCGAAAGTGCATGTACGAGCTTATTACAGAAAGATGTCTGCATACTCAACTGATGAAAGAATGCTAATGCATTTCTTTCAGGATAGTCTATCGGGCCCTTCCTTAGAGTGGTACATGGGGTTGGAGCCAACTGATATCAAGACTTGGAAGCAATTGGCGGAGGCATTTGTAGCCCATTACAAGTATAACAGCGACCTGGCACCCAATCGGGTCCAGTTGGCCGGGCTTTCGCAGAAGAAGGGGGAGAGTTTTAAAGAGTACGCGCAAAGGTGGCGCGATATGGCTGCCAGGGTCCATCCTCCTGTGGAAGATAAGGAAATGAATGATATGTTTGTCGGCATATTCACAGGGCTGTTTCATGATATGCTGTTTCATACGTCTCTGGCCAGTTTTTCAGACCTGATTCTGATGGGGGAAAAGATTGAACGTAACATTAAGCAAGGAAAGTTCCAAGTCGAGGAATCAACTGCATCTGGCAGTAATAGGAAAGCTTATGGTGGGCGCCGTCAGGGCGAGGCAAGCGCGGTATTTGGAGGCCGAGGCCGAGGCCGAGGCAGGGGACGAGGTCAATATCGTCAGCCGCAGCAGGTGTCGAGTGTTACTATTCCCTATCAACAACAACCATTCCAGCAACAACAACCGGTTCAGCAGCAACCAATGCCACAGCAGCAGCAGCCTCAGCAGGGGGCACAACAAGCTCAGCGAAGATTCCAGGGTAGTAAGCCGAGAAGAGTGTTTGAGAAGCCTCCCTCTACCTATGCCGACTTATTGCAGACATTGTTGGGACTGAATCTGGTAGAGAAAAGAACTCTGGCGCCGATAACGGGAGCTCCTCCGTTCGGCTACGATGCAAGCAGGCACTGCGAGTTTCATTCTGGAGCCCCGGGCCACGATATAGAAGGTTGCCATGCTTTCAAGCATGTTGTGCAGGATCTCTTAGACAACAAGACTATCAACTTCGGAACGACAGGTCCGAATATAGTCCAGAAACCCATGCCCAATCATGGGGCCAACGCCGTTCTGACCGAGGAAGGCCTAAATCTTATTATGAATGTTGAAGATTTAAAGACGCCGCTGAGCGAGATAAAGAGCCGACTGTTACAAGGAGGTGTTTACCCAGGATGTAACGAGTATTGCTTAGATTGTTGGACCCTAGCTGGGGGGTGTGAGGATTTGAAGAAGGGAATTCAGGCTTTAATTGATGAGGGCATATTGCAGTTTGATCGAGCGGCAACTGACGAGCCTGCAGGGGCAGTAGTGGATAATCGGAGTGATGTGGCCACAGTAACGATTCCTCGGAAGACGATCACTATTGCAGCACCGGCTCAGCGACCACCGATCACCATAACTAAGGCCGGGCCAATCCCGTATGAGAACACGAAAGCAGTCCCATGGTCATATGGGTTAGAGGTGTATTGTGATGGGATAAAGATCGATGTTAACAAGCAGCCAGCGGAGATTGTGGATAATGTTGTTGGTTCAGGCGGCATGACGAGGAGTGGTAGGATCTTTATATCTCCTGAAGTGGAGGCTGAAAGGCTAGCGAAAGGAAAAGGGAAAGCGGTTGAGAATGTTCCGGTACAAGCAAGTGAAAAAGAAGCAGCATCGAAGGATGTGGAAGAATTCATGCGCTTAATTCGGAAAAGTGATTATAAGATTGTGGAGCATCTGCAGCAGACACCGTCCAAAATATCCATCTTGTCATTGCTGCTGTGTTCGGAAGCTCACAGAAACGCTTTGCTGAAAGTCCTGGACACTTCTTTTGTACCCCAGGACGTCTCCGTAAATCAGCTAGAAGGAGTATTGGCACATGTGAATGCAGGCCACAGTCTGGGTTTTACCGATTTTGACTTGACCCCGAAAGGGAGAGATCATAATATGGCATTACACGTATCTGTTGAGTGTAGAGGATCAGTAATGTCGCACGTATTGGTTGACACCGGATCGTCTTTGAATGTGCTGCCTAAGAAGGCAATGATGAAGCTGGATGTTCGAGGGATTTTGTGTACACCCAGTGATTTGGTAGTCAGAGCGTTTGACGGCACGCGGAGAACAGTCTTCGGATCGATTACCTTGCCTCTGCAAGTGGGGCCGGAAGTGTTTGCAACGGAGTTTTATATCATGGATATACAGCCTGCGTATAGCTGCTTGCTTGGGAGACCCTGGATTCATGGGGCAGGGGCAGTCACGTCCACCCTGCATCAGAAGTTAAAGTATATGGTCGGAGACAGCGTAGTCACCGTGTGCGGAGAAGAAGACATCCTGGTCAGCCATCTATCATCATTTAAATATGTGGAAGTCGACGGAGAGATCCACGAGACACCATGCCAGGCATTCGAAGGTTTGCGCATCAAGGACAAGAGTCCCGGGCCGAGCAAAGTGCCAGAGATAGCTGTCTCATCGTATAAGGAGGCTCAAGCTCTAGTGGAAGCAGGAGAAGCCAAGGGCTGGGGCAAAGTGTTGGACATTCCGGTGAAGATGGACCGTTTCGGACTGGGGTACCGACCGTCGTCATCAACTCCTTCCGTGGGGGCCCCCCATTTCAGAAAGTCAATCACCATCTCTGCCAGTGGGGTATGTCATGAGACTGTCAATGCTGCTTCAGAGTCTGATGAAGGAGACAGCGACTGTGATATGGATGCCTGGATTCAGCCAAGCACGCCAGGACAAGGACTGTGCAACTGGTCTATTCAGGAGCTTGTTCCTGTGACTTTTAAACAGTAATGCTTTGCTTTATTAATTGTTGAATAATCTGATGTCTTGCCCGGGGCATCAGGATTTGCTTAGGGCTGTGTTGTTATAAACATTGCGCGTTAATCATTAAATAAATGGCGTTTTTTTCATGTGCAAATACCGTAATCTCTGTCTTTCTTATTTTGTATTTTTCAATAAAATGGCAATGGGGTTATTCGCTTTATACGCATTTTGAAGCACTTAACCATTCCTTTTGCAGGATAACATTTTCAGATGACATCCTTGAACCACCTATGACTCGTCCCGACTTTGAGCACCCGGTGTTTCAGGCTGAAGAAGAGGTTGTCGAAGATAGCGACGTTCCTGAAGAACTGTCTTGGTTAGTGAAGCAAGAGGAAAGAGCCATTCTGCCTCACGACGAGGTTATCGAAATTATCAATTTGGGGTCGGAAGGGGTTGAGAAGAACATTCGTATCGGTGCAGCGCTGCAGAGTGATATCAAGCGAAGACTGGTTGAAATGCTCCGAGAGTATAATGATGTATTCGCTTGGTCATATGAAGATATGCCGGGGCTCGATACAGACATGGTTGTGCATCGCCTGCCACTGAAAGAAGATTGCCCGCTGGTCAAACAAAAGCTTCGCAGAACTCGACCAGATATGGCAATGAAGATCAAAGAGGAGGTGCAGAAACAATGGGACGCTGGTTTCCTGGCTGTGACGAAGTATCCCTCATGGGTTGCCAACATCGTACCAGTGCCAAAGAAAGATGGCAAGGTTCGGATGTGCGTGGATTATAGAGATTTGAATAAAGCAAGCCCAAAAGACGATTTTCCACTTCCTCACATTGACGTGTTAGTTGATAATACCGCTCAATACTCTGTATTCTCCTTCATGGATGGTTTTTCAGGCTACAATCAAATTAAAATGGCGCCAGAGGATATGGAGAAGACTACTTTCATAACGCCTTGGGGAACATTTTGTTACAAAGTGATGCCCTTTGGTTTGAAAAATGCTGGGGCAACATATCAGCGTGCGATGACGACTCTTTTTCATGACATGATGCATAAAGAGATCGAAGTTTATGTTGACGATATGATTGCCAAATCCCAGACGGAGGAAGAGCATCTGGTGAATCTGTTGAAGTTGTTTAAAAGGCTTAGGAAGTTCAGGCTGAGGCTGAACCCTAATAAGTGCACCTTCGGGGTGAGATCGGGTAAACTGCTGGGGTTTATCGTAAGCGAAAGAGGAATAGAGGTCGATCCTGCTAAAATAAAAGCGATTCAAGAAATGCCGACGCCTAAAACAGAGAAAGAGGTGCGCGGGTTTTTAGGGAGATTGAACTACATTGCCCGGTTCATATCTCACCTAACGGCCACGTGTGAACCATTATTCAAGTTGCTAAAGAAAGATCAAGCTGTAACGTGGAACGAAAATTGTCAAAAGGCGTTCGATAAAATAAAGAAGTATCTGCAGGAGCCTCCTATTCTGATACCCCCAGTGGCAGGTAGACCCTTGATAATGTATTTGACGGTTCTTGAGGGAAGCATGGGTTGTGTTCTCGGTCAGCACGACGAGACAGGGAGAAAAGAGCATGCGATCTATTACCTGAGTAAGAAATTTACAGACTGTGAATCTCGATACTCAATGCTGGAGAAAACTTGTTGCGCGCTAGCCTGGGCCGCCAAGCGTTTGAGGCAGTACATGCTGAATCATACAACCATGCTCATCTCGAAGATGGATCCTATCAAATATGTATTCGAAAAGCAGGCGTTGTCAGGTAGAATTGCCCGGTGGCAGATGGTCTTGACTGAATATGATATCCAATACGTCTCGCAAAAGGCTATAAAGGGGAGTGTGTTGTCTGAGTATCTGGCGGAGCAGCCTATTGAAGAGTATCAATCGATGAGGTTTGATTTTCCTGACGAGGATATCATGTACCTTAAGATGAAAGATTGTGAAGAGCCGTTGCCAGACGAAGGACCAGAGTTAGGGTCCCAATGGAAGATGATTTTTGACGGAGCTGTGAATGCTTACGGTAGCGGAATAGGGGCAATCATCACCACGCCACACGGGTCGCACATCCCGTTTACTGCCCGATTGACCTTTGCCGTTACCAACAATGAGGCCGAATACGAAGCTTGTATAATGGGGCTTGAAGAAGCCATTGATTTGCGAATCAAGAATTTAGACGTATACGGAGACTCAGCTCTGGTAGTGAATCAGATCAAAGGGGAATGGGAGACACGGCAGCCTAATTTGATACATTACATGAATTATGCAAGGAGATTGTTGCCTTTCTTTGACAAGGTTGAGTTGCATCACGTACCGCGGGCCGAAAATCAAATGGCTGACGCCCTTGCCACTTTGTCTTCCATGTACAAAGTCAACTTCTGGAACGAAGCTCCCCAAATCACTATCTCTCGGTTGGACAGGCCGGCTTATGTATTTGCTATCGATGAAGCATCTGATGACAAACCGTGGTATTTTGATATCCTTAATTTCCTGAAGAATAAAGAGTATCCGGCTGGGGCATCCAGTCAAGATCAGAAGACTCTCAGGAAATTAGCGGGTAATTTCTACTTGAACCCGGATGGCGTCTTATATAGAAGAAACCACGATTTGGTGTTGTTGCGTTGTGTAGACGAGAAAGAGGCAAAGCTTCTCATGGAGGAAATTCACGAAGGTACCTTTGGTACGCATGCTGGTGGGCATGCTATGACGAGAAAGCTGCTGAGGGCAGGTTACTTTTGGTTGACGATGGAAACTGATTGTTTCAAGTTCGCGAGGAAGTGCCACAAGTGCCAAATCTATGCTGACAAGATACACGTGCCTCCGAGTCCTCTAAATGTGATGTCATCTCCATGGCCATTCTCGATGTGGGGAATCGATATGATTGGAAAGATTGAGCCGACGGCTTCTAACGGGCATCGGTTCATCCTAGTAGCAATCGATTATTTCACCAAGTGGGTGGAAGCAGCGTCTTACGCAAATGTAACGAAGCAAGTGGTGGCCAGATTCATCAAGAGAGATATCATTTGCCGATATGGGATTCCCGAGCGGATAATCACGGATAATGGTTCAAATCTGAACAACAAAATGATGAAGGAGCTCTGTCAGAATTTCAAGATCGAACATCACAACTCCTCCCCTTACCGACCCAAGATGAATGGCGCTGTTGAGGCGGCCAACAAGAATATCAAGAAAATTGTTCAGAAAATGGTGGTGACCTATAAGGATTGGCACGAGATGCTACCTTTTGCTTTGCACGGTTATCGTACGACGGTACGCACATCAACCGGGGCAACTCCGTTCTCGTTGGTATACGGAATGGAAGCGGTATTACCATTGGAAGTTGAGATCCCTTCTCTGAGGGTATTGCGAGACGTTCAGCTGGACGAGGCAGAATGGGTAACGAATAGATTGAACCAACTGAGCTTGATGGATGAGAAGAGGCTAGCTTCTCTAGCATACGGTCGTTTGTACCAAAGACGAATGAAGAAAGCGTACGACAAGAAGATACTTCCGCGAAGCTTTCAGACGGGCGACCTTGTGCTGAAAAGGATTCTCCCGCCGCAAGCAGATCACAGGGGCAAGTGGACCCCCAACTACGAAGGGCCATACGTTGTCAGTAAGGTCTTTTCAGGAGGAGCGTTGTTGTTGTCCACCATGGACGGAGAAGACTTTGCGTCACCTGTGAATTCGGACGCAGTTAAAAAATACTTTGCTTAAAATAGACCCGCTGGACAGAAAAAGAGAGTCCAGGCAAAAATGGGGCATCCTGGCGAACCAAAAACAGAATGAAAGGTTCGGGCAAAAGTTAGGGATAAAATTGAAAAAAATGTACACCCGCGAAGTTGAAAACCTACACTGGGCGGCTTCGGCAAAAAAGGGTATCCCGGTGAACTGAAAACCCGTAAAGGGCGGTTCACGCAAAAGTTAGGGATTTGAAAAGCAAATGACTGCGGTCCGAATTCAATGAGCATCAATGCGGGAGAATATATTTGAGGAGCCAGTTATCGGATACAATCTCTTCAGAAGTGGGGATACCGGGAAAGCATTAGAGTCGGGCGAGTCATGGGAGGATCAGTTCGTGGTGTTCATCTGCATCCCGTTGCCGACATGTGTACAAAATTTAATTTGTCAAAATATTCATGCTTCTTGTGCATACTTATGTATTTGCTTTGCGTAGCTTCCTCTTTTCAGGAGTTACATCCCATGTACAAAAACTCCGCCCATTCAGGGGCCCAATCAATGAAAATATGTTATTCAGTATTTGATGCTGGTTCTTTACTGTTTTGTGCATGATAAAACGCCTAAGCTTAGTGAAGCTAGCATGAGTATAACATCACTGGCCCTTGCCAACAATTGTTAAAGCTTTGAATTAACTGAAAATAACGTCACTAACCTGAATTGATTTGATTGCATAGGCTTGTCGTGTCTTGTTTGTGTTGTTACAGGTTTCAGAACCATACGAGGAGGATGATCAAAAGATCGCGATAACGAAAGACTTGATCCCCACGCAGGTCATGCATGTTCTTCCTGAAGAAGGATAGAATTTCCCAGCTAGCCGTAGCTTACTAAAAGGGGGCAGAAAAGCTATTCGTCTTCAACGGAGTTTGGTAATTCCAAGATCGTGAGGCTGTATTCAGACAGGTTCATCTTTCCCCGCAGGGTCATGCACTCTCCCCCAACGGAGTCAGTTAATTTTCCCCAAGAGAATCATCCCATCCCCAGCGGAATTCTCTTTGCAGGTATTTTCATTCCTTCCAGCGGAATTCGAAGATCAAGACTCTCCCAAGCAGAGTTGATGGTGGTTCCTGTCATTTATTTTGTCAGAGATACTGTGTAATATCAGTTCACTCTCCAGCAGAAAGTCCGATCATACTATGCACATCTGATATTCCCCAGCAAAGTTATATTCCCCAGCAGGGGGTTACCTCAACAAGTTGCTCGGCTTGAGTTCCCAATTTCCCAGCAAGGTTGACTTCACCCTTCCAGCATTTATTTTGCTGGAATAATTCTGTAGCATCTGGCTATCCCCGGCGGAGTCGGCATTATCTTTAGCATTTATTTTGCTGAAGCAGTTTCTGTACTTTAGCAGTTCAGGTGGAGAGAACTCTTGCTCAAATGAACAACCAACATTCAAGATCTCGGCATGAGATATTCAATGATAATGTCAGTTTCGGCAGTATTCCCCACAGAGTTACCAGGATAAGTTTCTCTTTATTCCCAGGCAGAATTAGTTGTCATCAGGGGTTCCATGAATCAGAATTTCAGAGGCCACCGCCGGTTATCAGAGCAGGCGTCCGATAGTTGGTTTCCAGACATCCCAGTAGAGTCCGTCTCAAAGTCGCTGTCACGTCAGTGCTAAGAAGTTTGCGGGTGAGGATCATTGGAGAATTAAGTCCTGACGCGGACAATTTATTCCTATATTGACGGGTTTTCTTCAGAAGTGGGCGTCCTAGCGTGGACAGGTTTATTTCCCCGGATTGGTGAAGTGTGTTAGTCCTAACGTGGACAGATTCGGTTTCTCGAAATTAGTGGAATGGGAGGTCATGACGTTGACAAAAGTAATTACCCTTTGTGTTGGTGCCCTGACGTGGACAGATCAGACCAGGGTGTGAGTCCTTACGTGGACAAGTCCTATTTCCTCAGCGGGTCGAAGACGCCTGGGTCCTAACGTGGACAAATCAAGACAAGATCAGTGTCCTGACGTGGACAAATCAAAGAAATTATTATTCCTAACGTGGAGAGGTGGGTCCTAACGTGGACGATGTAGTCCTTACGCGGACATATCAAAAGAGGTGATTCCTAACGCGGAAAGAGTGGAGTCCTTACGTGGACAGATTAAGATGGCATTCCTTACGTGGAAAATGTAGTCCTGACGCGGACAAATCGGAAATAAGTTGGTATTCCTTACGTGGAAAGATCAGAGTCCTTATGTGGACATATCAAGAGCATCCCTTACGTGGAAAAAGATAGCTTCCTTACGTGGAAATGACAGCATTCCTTACGTGGAAAAATTGGGGTCCTTACGTGGACAGATTCAAGAAAAGTTGATTCCTGACGTGGAAGAATGATGTACTCCTTACGTGGAAAGTTGAGTCCTGACATGGACAGGTTCAGAACTAAGGTTGGATTCCTTACGTGGAAAGATTGGAGTCCTGACGCGGACATGGCAAGTGGTATTGGAGTCCTTACGTGGACAGATTGATATAATTCTCCTTATGTGGAAAGAAGATTGCTTCCTGACGTGGAAAGATGAAAGGGTTAGTCCTGACGTGGACAGATACAGAAGAGATGATTCCTAACGTGGACAGGTGTTACTCCCAACATGGAAGAGTTTTATTCCTAACGTGGACGATTCAGTTTATGGAAATGCAGACGAATTATCCCCAGCGGAGTTGCCGAGATTTTTCTGGGTTAACAGCAAGTGGAGTCCTAACGTGGACAGGTTCTAGTTGAGAGTTCTTCGTATTGATGACAGACAGAGTCCTAACGTGGACAAGCAAGCAATCTGTTATGACAGAATCCTCTTCAGAACGATGAAGAATCCCCAGAACGGTCGCACGAGATCAATGGGTTGCCGTAACAGTGAGATTCAGCTGATGAATGTCGTTCCTCAAGCAGGAGCGCAATTTAGTTTTGCGGTTGGCAAATTTCTGGTTTCACTAGTATTCAACCGTCTCGTACCGCGAATGTCTGAAGGCTCCGGGCTCTTCACCCAATCGGGTCCAAGTCGCTTGAATAGGGGCAGCTGTTGCACCCTAAAATTTGCCCAACCTTATTCCTTGGGTTTATGTTTTAATATCATTAGCATTTGCATATAGAGTCATGTACATAGTCTAATCATCTGCATAGCATAAGCATAGTAAGTCATTCAACAGGGGACCAATCATTATTCTCATCTCTAGAAGCCTATCAAGAGGTTATTATCCCAATTCAATCTCATTCAAGTCATCAGGAAAGAATTTGAAAGCAAAGAGCTCAGCAGATCAAGCCTTGAGTCCATCTCCTAGCTGAGGGTATCTGAGGGTCAACAAGAGGGTTGTGAGCTGTGAGTTGAAGGCATGGAGAGTATCTAGACATTATGAGAGACTTAGAAAGTCATTTGTAGAAGGAGACAAGTCATTGATGAGAGCACAAGAGCTATAGCTGAAGGCAGTCAACTAGGGTTTCATCTGGGTCAACCCTAGGTCAACCCTAGGTCAATTGACTGATTTAAGGGGCATTCAAGTCTAGTGGAGAGATGTGGGGTTCATCATTGGACATATTAAGAAGGATAGGGAGGTATGCCAAGAAGAATTCAAGAGAAATCAAGGAGAAGAGGAGTTTCTAAATTAGGGTTTCTGTGTAAAATCCCCTAGTTTAGGTTAAATTTCCAAGCAAGATAAGTCAAAATACAAGCTTCAAATGGCTTCTTGGCCAACATGAAACTTGTAGAGGATCTCAAGACCTTTAATTTGAGTGGTGGAAGACATCAAGGAGATTTATAGAACTCAAGTTATGGTCCTTGCAAGTTACAGGTCATCTGAGGTATCTGAAATTTTGTCTGTGAAAGTGACTTGACTTCTAAGCAATTTTTACCCCTCAAGGAGATTTCAAATGAATTATTGGTCAACATAATAATTGTTCCTCATTGTCTTATCTTTCTAGAATGGTATAGTATGCCTTCATATGATGTGTGGAACTCAACTTATGGCCTTGGCAAGCAAAGGGTATTTTGGGCATTTGTGAATTACAGGTCATTTTAACCTATGTCCAAAACTCATACAAGGAGGCCTCAGATGGAAAAACTTACAACATCAAACTTGCTCCAAATGGGATTTTAAGTCTAGAAAGAAGGTCACAAATTGTTGGAAAAGCTCATAACATGAAGTTGCATGATTGGTCCAAATTTGAACTAAAATGGCTTATAATTTGAACAAAGTCAAAATGAAAAATGGTTTGGGAGATTTATGAGTCCAAATGGAGACTTCCAATATATGATTTTGAATGGAAAAGACATTCTAAAGACAATGGTTCAAGCACTTTTTTGAGTTTAGTGGAAAATTTCAAAGTTATCCTTGGTTACTTGCATTTTAAGAAACATAGCCAAAATGAATCAAAGTTGGAAGGCAAGGGAATGTGTAAGAGGGATCTAGAAGTTACCATTGAACACTATATATTCATGAAATGAGAATTGAGCAAGGGTTGGGTTCATTTTTCACCAAGAATTTCCCAAATTCTCTCATTCTTTCTCATTGCATTTTCACTTCAATTCCTCAAATCCTTCACCAATCATCATCAAAATCAACTTCATTATACTGATTCATCATCATAGATCAGAATTCAACCAAGAACCAGGTGTGATCAATCCATTTTCGAGCACTATAATCATCAACATCAAAATTGCAATTTCCATTGGACAGCAAGATCCAAGCCAAGTTTCATCCAAATACTGCAAACAGAATCAAGTATATCAAGAATGGATCAAGATTGAAGCATACAAGAGCCTGGATCCACGTGATTACTCAGCCTCCATTAAAGCTTGCTCAAGGTGCAAATCTTTCTAACTTATTCAATCTAGGGAGATTTAGGTAGTTTTACTAGTATATTCATGGTCTATGATGTTAGGAGGTTAGTTTAGATGAATTTGAGGCTGAATAGAGACAATTCATAGCAGGTGCACCAAACTGTTAAGACCTAGAACTCGTGGATTAGTGCATTAGAATCTTAGGTTGTTAGCGCAGGATAATCACCATTAGTCATAGATTAGATTAGGATAAGCTTGATTGAGAATTATTGTGATGCATCTCAGTGTATTTTCATGGGGCCAGAGATTGTTGCGCGCGGGTTTATTGATTGGTTGAGTTTTAATGCAAACAAAGGCCATAGACGTGTAGAGGGAGAGATTCTGAATATTTCTCATGTTTATATCGTGGTGTTTCATGGATTGTGGAAGGAGAACCGATTGAGGGAAGTTTGCTCGTGCATGTGCTTTCATGGTGTAAACCCTAGCTCATATGATCCATTGGAGAAGACGAAATTTGGAGCGTCCGTTTGGTGCAAGACCTTTGACTCAGAAGCCCATCGTGTGGCTGAGATTTGATTCAGAATTTGGAGGGAATTAGCGTGGTGCCCTAAACACACCGTTTCATTAATTGAAACGGGCGGGCCTGAGTGCTTAATGATATCCCCACCCCCCAGTTGTAAGCCCAATTGCATTTTGAACGTGAATCCTATGCTTTTCTCACCCCCTGATTCCTCTTCTTTTATTATTGTTGCTGACTCGTTTTGGGCTTAAGCCAAATTTGCTACGCGCACCCCCTGTCTGCCTGGCCCAATGAAATATCAACTGAGCGTACTTGCTTAACAAACCCCCCTCCCTTTATTTCATTATTTTCTTTTCTATTCTTTAATTTTTTTTATGCATTTTCATTAATTCATAATAAATACATAAAAAAATCATTTTCAATTCATTCTTTTTACACTATTTTCTTTAGGATGTGTAGAAAATTGTCATTAAATAAAATTGCATTTTTATTTTTATTTCATATTTTTTCCATATTTTCTAAATAAATGTCATTTTAAATAGCTTCATTTCATGCATGATTTTGCTAATTTTTGTTCTACTAAATGCTTTCATATTTTTTGTTCATTCTTTTTAGGGTGTTTAGATGAGATATTGAACTTGTAGATTCAATTTAGTTCCCATTTTTAGAAATTAAATTTAGGGGATTAATGTAGGCTTGAACAACATGAACAAATTAGGGTTTTTAGGTGATTACTTAGGAGAATCAATTCATTTCCCTTAGGACTTAGGATTTAACTAGATTAGTTATGGGACTATAGGGGCTATGGGTAGTTATTAGATCCCCTTAGAAAAAGTTAGGATTCCCCTACTGCTATTAATGTTCTGTATATATCTGATTGACTGGTGTGGTGTGCCCTCTGGGGATTATTGCTTGTTTGCTTGGGTATTGGGATTGTCTGGGGACTTGGGAGAGCTGAAGACTTGAGGAGATGAAGACCATTGGAGATCCAAGGATTGAGGATTAACTGCCAGAGTTGGAGAGGAGGTTATTGCTAGCAGCTGCTGAGGAGACTAGGGTTTAGGAGCTAGGCAGAGCTCTAGATTAGAAAGCTTGTTTCTCAAACATGGAATGCCTTGTCTGCATCCATCCTTTCCCTATGATTCAAAGTCTCTTTCAAATATCCACCTCCTTCCTTTGGAAGGATCAGTGAATATATTTGAAAGATAGAACTTTTGAGAGGAAACTTTCTGTTTAATGTTAACAGTTGATGAACCACCCTTGGTAGGTAATTAACTGTCTAACATTTATTCACTTCATTCTTGTGACTGTTTCCTCATCTGGGAGGTTTGAGCATGAAGAAAAGCCATTGCAGATGGAAGACTGATGATCAAAGCCCTTGCCTGAAGGTCATGAAGATGGAGATTGATGCTTGTTGAAGCTTGTAGCTGATTGGAGATTGCTTGAAGCCAGATGTTGATTCAGAGCTGCTGATGCTGTTTATTTTGCTGTTGTGTTTCATTTGCTGATGTATTGATTGGTTTTCTGGACTGTATTGTTTGCTGTTTACCCTGTTGGGTTGAAAGTGAATCCTGTTCACTTTTGCCTATTGTTTTCTAGGTTCGAGGTTGAGTGGGACTCCCTTGCCTCGCTTGTATTGTTGCATCCATGCATTTTACTGCTTTACTGTATATATCTGATATTGTTTCTGTTTCTGCCTATCCCTTAGGATCTCTGTTTCTCTCTGTGCAAGAGAGGAGCATGATAGACACTAGGTCTTAACCCATGCATGATAACATCAGGTTAGTTTGTTTCCCTTCGCAACCGTAGGTTAGAGTTCTGTCTCTTCTTTCCCAAAACAAACAGAAAAACACATAAAAATTTCAAACACAATAAAAGACACTTCTTTCGTAAAAGAATGTGAACTCATCAAAGCGTTGTTTTTGTCCTCTTGGACTGTTAATCAGAAAAACCTTTTTCAGAAGGAATAAAATCAATCAAGGACAGACTTGTGTCGTACGTGGCCCGAACTACGTTTGCTCTGATCTTCCATGCTGTGTGGAAGTACGTAGGCATAGGATGCGATATCCTAGCGAGCAACCTTCCCCTCCTTTCCCGTAGGTAGGCGAACTACGTTGACTCTGATTTCTCGTTCCAGGCGGGAATACGTAGGCATAAAGTGCGATACTTTGCCGAGTCATTTTTATTTTTTATTTTTCATTTTATTTTAACCCCTGACCTGTAGAGTAGATAGAATAACAATCCATACCCGAAGACAAGCGTGGATCCCGTCGAGTACGACGGACGTGAGGGGTGCTAATACCTTCCCCTTGCGTAACCGACTCCCGAACCCCGGTTTTGGTTGCGATGACCATACCTTTCCCGTGTTGTGCGAGGTTTACTCTGAGCGTTTCCTTTCCCTCCCGTGGGATAAATAACGCACGGTGGCGACTCTTCTGTTCAGCCGGCGCCGATTTTCGCAGTAGCGACACCAATCAAGATCTATATAAGGCTATGAATCTAGCTAAGAGGGTTATTCAAGTGTTTAAGGGTTGATATCCTCGCCAGAGAAGTCTAAGATCCTCAGAGAAAGGGTTGAAGCCAAATGTGTAGGTCTCCTAACTTGAGAGTTGTGGGAAGATCATCTGATGATTCTGAAGCCATGAAGTTGGACTTGAGGTCTTGAGAGAGCTCATGAGAAATGTTGAAGTTCATTTGGGAGCTCAGGCAAGTCCTTATGCAAGATTAAGAAGCCTCAGCCATGATTGGTGCAGCTAGGGTTTGACTGGGTCAACCTCTCTTTGTCTGTACCACGTTGCCGACATTTTTGTATATTTTCCTTGTGATTGTCTCTTTGCGCGACTTTCTCTTTTAAGGAGTCGCATCCAATGTAAAGTTGCCTATTTTCAGGCCTTTTATCAATAAAATATACTATTCAGAAAAAGCTTTTGTTTTGGTTTTAAATTTTTACCATTTTGTTTGCAAAAGACGCTTGATTTTTATTGATGGAAAAACTTTGCATACATGAACTTGTGGGCTTTGCTAACTGTTAATCAGGACATTTGTTTTAAATAAAGTCATAATTGATAACTTGGTGCCAGCTGTACAACACACTTGTCTAGTTGTTGTTACTTTCCCCAAGCAGAGATTGATGTTGATTCCCTCCGTATCTAATCCCCAGCCAAGTCAGTGGGATTAATCCTCCTCCCCACAGAGTAGGACTGACTCAGAGATCGTTCATCTCCATCCCCAGCAGAGAAAGTGTGGGATAAATTCCCGGTAAGTCTTATTCAACATCCCTAGCAGATAGTGGATTCAATCTCCGACAGAAGAGAGTTATTCCTCAGCAATCTGCTATGTTTCCCCAGTAGAGTTATTCTGGCTAATCATTCATAGCTGATTTCCCCGGTAGAGTGGAGTTGTTGCCTCCGGCCAAGTTGCTCGATCCCCAAGAGTTGTAGACTGATAGGCCATCCAGGACGTTTTCCGCAGCAGAGTTTGATTTGGATCCCCAGCGGAATGGATTTATTCTTAGCAAAGCAGTTTTACCCAGAAGTTTTTCCCGGAGGCCATCCAAGGCTTGTATTCCCCAGCATAAGTTTGTTTGCGCTAGGCGTATCTAGCCTTTCCCCAACGGAGTTGGCTCTTTCTCTTTAGCATTTATTTTGCTAAAGTGGTTCATTTGCATTTACATACATGCATAGCATCCACCCAAACGCGAAGCATTCCCATTTCGTATGGAGCATTTCGTCATATCCAAACATATGCATGTGAAACATAAGCTGAGTCGTTACCCTTCTATTTCAAGTGGAGTCCCGCAGATGACTGGTATCCTCGCCCGTGTGTTGGCTAGACCCCAGCTCGTGCTGTTTCCCCGACAGAATCCCTTTGTGGTCGTCACCAATGGATGGTCCTAGATTCGTTTGGATCTTGTTACTCATATATGCAGCGAAGCCTTGGCGGCGATGTCAAATGATTTGATTCGTCAACGGCGATGATGAAAAATTTGTTCTGACGGCGATGTTAGATGATTTAGTGTTTCAACGGCGATGTTGAGAAGTTTGTTTTGACGGCGATGTCAAGTATTTATATTCTTCAACGGCGATGTTGAGAAGTTTGTTTTGACGGCGAGGTCAACTGATTTGGTTCTTCAACGGCGATGTTGAGAAGTTTGTTTTGACGGCGAGGTCAACTGATTTATATTCTTCAACGGCGATGTTGAGAAGTTTGTTTTGACGGCGAGGTCAACTGATTTTAATTCTTCAACGGCGATGTTGAGAAATTTGTGTTGACGGCGATGTCAGATGATTTTAATTCTTCAACGGCGATGTTGAGAAATTTGTGTTGACGGCGATGTCAGATGATTTAATTCTTCAACGGCAATGTTGAGAAATTTGTGTTGACGGCGATGTCAGATGATTTTAATTCTTCAACGGCGATGTTGAGAAATTTGTGTTGACGGCGATGTCAGATGATTTTAATTCTTCAACGGCGATGTTGAGAAATTTGTGTTGACGGCGATGTCAGATGATTTAATTCTTCAATGGCGATGTCGGGAGTAATTTGTTTATTCAGCGGCGAGGTTGGATGTTTGTTTCTGGCGGCGATGTCGGAGTAATTTGTTTATTCAGCGGCGAGGTTGGATGTTTGTTTCTGGCGGCGATGTCAGAGTAATTTGTTTATTCAGCGGCGAGGTTGGATGTTTGTTTCTGGCGGCGATGTCGGAGTAATTTGTTTATTCAGCGGCGAGGTTGGATGTTTGTTTCTGGCGGCGATGTCGGAGTAATTTGTTTATTCAGCGGCGAGGTTGGATGTTTGTTTCTGGCGGCGATGTCGGAGTAATTTGTTTATTCAGCGGCGAGGTTGGATGTTTGTTTCTCGCGGCGATGTCGGAGTAATTTGTTTATGCAGCGGCGAGGTTGGGTGTTTATTTTCGGCGGCGAAGTCGAGCGGTTTGATTCTTTAGCAGCGATGCTAGATGTTTGTTCTTGGCGGCGACGTCAGGTAACTTGGTTCTGCCAACGACGATGTTGGATTTTGTCTTGACAGCAATGTCGGAGGATCGTATCTTTGGATTCAATATCTGTGTGTATTTAACAGAGGACTGACGGCGAGGTTAGATCTTTTTACCAACTTAATGTCGAGGCTTGACCGTGAGGTCAGATGCTTTTACCGATTATTTTAAGAGTTGACGGCGAAGTCAAAACTGTTGGAAATGACGGCGAAGTCAGAAGATTGTTTTGAGAATTGACGGCGAAGTCAGAAAATATTGAAGACCGACGATAAAGTCAGTTGATTTATAATTTTGACGTTGAGATTTGACGGCGAGGTTAGATGCTATTAAAAGAGCTGGCGGCGAGGTCAGACGTTCTACTTAATATGGGTTCCTGGCGGCGATGTCAGAGGTTCGTTTCGCGGTTGTCAAATTTCCGGGTTCTTGGGTATTCAACCGTCTTTTACCTTGATTGTATGAAAGTTGTTCACCTTTCATCCCTTCAGGTCCAAGCCGTTTGAATAGGGGCAACTGTTGTACCCCAAAATTTGACCAACCTCTTTGGCTTATGTTTTATTGCATCATTAGCATTAGCATTGCATAACATTTTGCATTCTAGAGGGGGTCGAGGTATTTGTGTCTGACAAGAAGAATTATCAAGGTTTTTCTTAAACCTGATCAAGGTGGTTATGTTCAAGTCGTCAAGCAAAGTGATCAGGTCAAGATGAAAATATGAATCAATTCAGTGCTCTATTTAAGCGAAAATCCAAGAATGATGTTTGTGAGAATCATGGATTATGTTTTGGAATTCTAAATCATGAATTAAGGTTATCTATGATCATGTTTGAATATAGCTCAAGAGTACAAGCGGAGGATGGATTCATTTTTCTGGTTTTTATCCGCAATGCTTATGTCTGATTCAGTTTGGATTGAATATAGATAACAGAGAAACAAAGATCTCTTTCAAGTGTCTCAATTTGTTTTATGGTGCAAACGGCAAGTTATGGTGCAAAAGGCCCAACGAGGTTCATTCACCCCAAAATAAATTGATATACTACAAGTATCATCCACATTCATTATCAAGTCCATCCAGAATTTCCAAAAAAAAACTCACTGTTAATAGCAGAGTATAATTTGTTTACAATTTACAACAAACAGAAAATTAAAAAAAGGGAGGAACAAATCATACTTAAAAGTAAAAGGAGGAGGAAGGCACAGAAAGAGTATATTGGGATGTTAACAACAAGTCATTAAAAGTAAAAGGAGGAACAGTGTTTTGGTTTGTGAAACTACTCAAATTAAACTCCCGGAATAGGATATTTCGTGGCAAGAGCAGCAGCTTTCCTTCGTAAATTTGAAACATTATCTTTAAAAGGAAATTCATGAGATATCACAAAGTTCAAAGATCTTGAACCTTGGTTCCCGATGGCCTCAGGTCAACAAGAACCAGGTGATTATCACTACCACCAGAAACAAGTTTATATCCATGCTCAACTAATCGGTTAGCAAGAGCTCTGCAGTTAGCAACCACCTGGTTTGGTAATTTTTAAAATCTTGTGACTGGGCATATTTCAAGCAAACGGCTAGTCCTCCAATTGTGTGGTTATGTGGACCACCCTGTAGGCCCGGAAAAACAGCATTGTTGGTGGCAGTCTCAAGATCAACGTCATGCACAGGATCTTTCTTAAAGAAAATCATACCCCCTCTAGGACCTCTCAAAGACTTGTGGGTTGTGGTGGTAACAATATCACAAAACTCAAAGGAGTCGGCAAGCACAGATGCAGCAACAAGTCCACTTATGTGTGCCATATCCATCATAAGGAAGGCCCCTATGCTATCCGCAATTTTTCTAAAGCGGGGATAATCAATGTCTCGGGGATAAGCACTAGCACCAGCAATAATTAGCTTCGGTCGGAAGATACTAGCAGTTTTCTCCAGCATATCATAATCAATAAGACCTGTTGATTCATCAAGTCGATAAGCCATAGATTCAAAACAAACAGATGTGGCTGATACACGTCTTTTAGGTGTCATGAATCCATGGGATAAATGTCCACCATGAGACGAATCCAAACCCATTATTCGATCATGTGGTTTAAGAATTGCAGTGTATACTGCAAAATTAGCCGGGGAACCAGATAATGGTTGAACATTTACACCCCACTTGTTACCATCTAAATGAAACGCAGCAAGTGCCTTTTCTTGACAAAGGATTTTAAGCTCATCAATATGCTCATTGCCACCATAATGCCTTCTACCCGGCAAACCTTCTGAGTACTTGTTTGTGAAGCATGAACCAACTGCTTCCATCACTGCTCTGGATGTAAAATTTTCAGAAGCAGTAAGTTCAAGACTGTTAAATTGACGGTCTTTTCCCTTGCCAATTATCCTATGAACCTCAGGGTCAGCTTCACTTAAACCATAATCTAGGAAACTAGACCCATCACCTCCAATTTGAGGGGCAGTGACTATAGCTCCTCCAACATGAGAAATCTTCTGATAGACCTGCAATAGAAACCCTGCAGAGTTCTGACAAGCCAGTTACTTCTGACTCAGGAACTGCTAAGTCTGCTAAGATTAGTAAGATTATTATTCCAAACAAAGTGAAAACAGATGATACACAGACTGAATCTCTTAAGCAAACTCTACATAACCGTACCGCCAGCCATCACCTGCAAAACAAGAGATAGATGCGTAAAATTAATTCAGCAAAAAAAATCAAAAGAAATGCTGAAGCCAAGAAAGAAGAGATTATGAGGTTGGTGCAAGATACTGCCATGGCTAAAATGGAACCTTCTACTACTGCTGCTGCTTTTGCTTCAGCTTCAGTTTCTTTTGATTTGGATTCACTTCATGTTTCAGTTTCTCAAGGGTATCAATGTGTTGTTTGTTATTCTCCTACCACTATGAGATGTTCTCGCTGCAAAGCCGTTAGATACTGTTACATGTCTCCAGACTTCTCTAGTTGTTATTCATTTACACAAGCATGCTTTCTTGTAGTTCGGGTAAGTGTCAAATTAGTCACTGGAGGCAAGGTCACAAGGACGAATGTTGTCCTTCGGTTACCACCACCAGGGAGGTTGACGGCGGAAATATTACTTGCAGAGCGGCGTCGCACTTCAACACAATCCAACAAACAACATTGTTGACACAAACCTAAGTACACATCTCCAACACCATCAACATGAACACCAAGAAGGGTTCAGCTGCAATACTTTATCACTACCCTTGTCCTGACGGCATTTTTGCCGCTCTCGCCGCACATCTTTACTACAAAGCCACTTCCTTATTCTCTCCGCTCTTCTTTCCCAACACTGTCTATTCTCCTCTCAGACTTGAAGACCTTCCATTGAATGATATTACTGATCTTTACCTTCTAGATTTTGTTGGCCCACCTGGATTTGTTCACCAAGTCTCCACCAAAGTTCCAAGAGTGATTGTTTTGGACCATCACAAAACTGCACTTGAGAGCCTTTGTAGTGATGATACTTCACTTGGTGAGAACGTGACTAAGGTTGTTGACATGGAAAGAAGTGGGGCTACTATTGCTTTTGATTACTTCAAAGAAAAACTTGTGAATCCTGATGCTGGTGTTGTGGTGAACCAACCTTCGGTGATTGGTGAATTCGACCGTGCGAGGCGACTTTTTAATTACATTGAAGATGTGGATCTTTGGAGGTGGAGACTTCAGAATAGCAAAGCTTTTAGCAGTGGTTTGAAGGATTTAAAGATTGAGTTTGATGCCCGGATAAACCCTTCCTTGTTCGACCAGTTGCTTTCATTGGACTTAGATGCTGTTATTAGTCAAGGCACGGCGAGCTTGTCACATAAGCAAAAATTAATTGGTGATTGTCTCAGCAACTCATATGAAATCGCCCTTGGAAACGGTGCATATGGTCACTGCCTGGCTGTTAATGCAGATGCTGCACTTTTGGAGTTAAGGAGTGAACTAGGACATCAGTTAGCTACTAAAAGCCAGAAATTGAAATTGAGGAAGATGATTGTTCTCAAAGACATTGTGCCTGCTGCTCAAAACAACATAGACACTAAATTTATATTCTTGGAGAAAGGGAAGACAACACTTGAAGGGCAAAATAAAGTGTGTTTGGCGCTTGTAGCTGATGAGACTGCAGCAGTTCATGTTCAGCTTTGAGATGAGTGCGATGCTTTTGATTCAAGTGATATAATTTATCTAACCAATGGCATATTTTCCTACCAGCACGGCAACCTTATCTTAAGGGCGAGGGTATTGGAGCTGTTGTATATAATGTTCCAGAGCTTGAAAATAACCAGAAGCTAAAGATAAGTTTGAGAAGTTTGGACACTGAGGATACAACTCCCATCTCTCAGGATTTCGGAGGCGGTGGACATCGAAATGCTAGCTCTTTCATGTTGAAGTCTGAAGAATTTAAGCAGTGGAAGGCAGAGATTGAAACTCACGTGAGCCCTGGGTCCCTGTCTCTATATGTTCATTATGGGCAAAGTAGACCCAAAGATGCAAAAAGTCTAGCTCAATGTGACGTTGTAATTACTACATATGGAGTTTTGGCTTCTGATTTTTCCAGTGAGAATGCAGAGAATAATGGTGGACTCTTCTCAATTCGTTGGTTCAGAGTGGTTCTTGACGAGGCACATACTATAAAATCCTCTAAAAGTCAAGTTTCTATGGCTGCTTCTGCTCTAATTGCTGACAACCGCTGGTGTCTTACTGGGACTCCAATCCAGAACAACCTTGAAGATGTTTACAGTCTTCTTCGCTTTCTGAGAATAGAGCCTTGGGGTCATTGGGCCTGGTGGAACAAGCTTATTCAGAAACCATTTGAGGGCGGCGATGAGAGAGGATTGAAATTAGTTCAGTCCATTTTGAAGCCTATCATGTTGAGGAGAACCAAACATAGCACAGATCGAGAGGGCAAGCCTATACTAGTTCTCCCTCCTGCTGATATGCAGATAATTTATTGTGAACCCACAGAAGCTGAAAAAGACTTTTACGAGGCCCTATTCAAAAGATCTAAGGTAAAGTTTGATCAGTTTGTTGAGCAAGGACGTGTTCTTCATAATTATGCTTCAATTCTAGAGCTACTTTTACGTCTTCGGCAATGCTGTGATCATCCATTTCTTGTAATGAGTCGAGGTGATACACAAGAATTTGCCGATCTGAAGAAACTAGCTAAGCGCTTCCTTAAAGGAACCTGTAATGCTTCTGAAGGTGAAGAAAAAGATGCACTTTCACGAGTTTATGTTCAAGAAGTTGTGGAAGAGCTACGTAAAGGGGAGCAGGGAGAGTGTCCAATATGTCTTGAAGCATTTGAAGATGCAGTGTTGACACCATGTGCTCATCGCCTTTGCCGGGAATGCCTCTTGGCAAGTTGGCGAAATTCTACCTCTGGTTTATGTCCTGTTTGTAGGAAAATAGTCAGCAAGCAGGATCTTATCACCGCCCCTACTGAGAGTCGATTTCAGGTTGATATCAAGAAGAACTGGGTAGAGTCATGCAAGGTAACCGGTCTTTTGAATGAACTTGAAAATCTCCGCTCCTCAGGATCTAAGAGCATTGTCTTCAGCCAGTGGACTGCTTTTCTAGACCTCTTGCAGATTCCCTTTACTCGGAATAAAATATCATTTCTTCGTCTTGATGGGACATTGAATATGCAGCAGCGGGAAAAAGTAATTAAACAATTCTCAGAAGACAGTGACACACAGGTGTTGTTGATGTCGCTAAAAGCTGGTGGACAATGGAGGGAGTCTTAAGCGAATTAATTAGAATATATTTGGCCAACCACAACAGACTTGATGTCTTGAAAGTTACTGTCAACTAATTCATGTAGTATTCCTGAAAACGACAAGGAAGAAGAGGATGAGTATGATCAACTTCCACCCATACGAATATTGACAAAATTCCAGTTTGAAAAGTTGCCCCATCAGCATAAGTCAAAGCAGTAAAAAATCACAAATGAAGCAGTGAAAAATGCAGGTTAAAAAATATCAGATATTTTCAATTTAAATGAATAAATTCAGGGACATGAAAAATAAGACAGCAGGAACACATTCACAAAAATGGCAAATACAGAGCAGTTGTAGGCAATTACAGCACCACAGTCTTAGCACAAAAATGGTAATAGGACAGGTTAGTAGCAGACCAAACCTAAAGCCTAAGGTGCAGAGGGTTTCAGAGCCTCAAGAGTTGGTCTGCTAAACCTAATTGACCTCACTATAAAGGCTTAATGTTTGGAGAAAAAAGGGGACTACAAAAAAAAAACAGCTGCTTTCACTCAAAAAGAACTGAAAAAAAAGGGAGATTGAAGAAGAAACTCACCTGTGTTCTGCATCAACAATCTGGTGGTATTATTCTGTAAGTATTCTGTCACTCTCTCTACCTTCATAGTCTTAATCTGTTGTTGTTTCTGTTTATCTCATTTCCTAGCATTGGGTCTAAACGAACACCAACATCTCGCCCACAGACCCAAGCTTTGAACTCACTCTCCAACCATCAGCACACACCAACCATTTTAACAACATCCACAACAACCACTTTCGAATCTCAACTCAAAACACAAAACCACTGAATATCCAAATCCCAGCAATCACACATCTTCTGAAACTCATACCCTTTTTCACAAACCGCTCAAACTCGTCACCCTCCTTACTCCATTAATCATCCAACAAGCTCAACAAAGCCCAGACAACCGCAAATACCTCTCAAACTACAAACTTCTGCAAAACCTGTTAAATATCCATAAACCATCACCCTTGTAATCTTCAGCCATTCCCTAAAACAGAATATCTTCAACCATCTTCCGTTAAAACCCTACTCGCAAATTCATTTCAAACCCTTCAGCGACCCATTTCTGAGAATCCCTTTTCCATCTCCAATTTTCACTTAATCGTCAACCACCTAAACATCCCCAATCTGTAACCCTCTTCTTCAAATCACCTTCACTCGAGCAACCCATAGCCCTCTTTTACCCTCAAAACAACAACAAAGCTCACCTTCGTCATTCTCGAACCAAACCGAAAACCTCCACTAAATCCTCACCAGAAACCTTCGAAAACAACCACTCATCATCCCTTCAAACAAAACCCTTTCCAGAAGCCTTCACAAACCGTAACAAAACCAACAACTCTCCATCGATCCCAACCGTACCGACCTTCACCCTTCGTTTCTACCGCTTCGTGTATAAATCCTCAAGCTTTTCTCCTTTTACTGAAAACAACAACAAAGCCAGAATAAATCCACAGAACACAAACAGAAACAAGTGAGGAACAGAGAATCTGAGAGTGAGAGACGCTAAAATCGACAATGAAACGGATATTGAAACACGATAGCAGTGAGGAACGGCGATGCAAACGCGCTGTTGTCGTTTTGTTTGTTTTGACCTTTATTTCTGGAGTCGTTTTGAAGCTTTGATGATTCTAACCATTTAAACCTTTTTCGTTCTTTTTAATAAAATGTTTTGCTATATCCTTTATACTGACCATGAAATAATGGGCTTTAGGCGTATGTAAATGTTTTTTTATTATTTAAATATATTATTATAGTTATTATGTAAAAACATATTTATTATATTTTTAATATCCCATCTTATAAATAGGTTATTATGTTATGGTTTTATTTTCTTTAAGAACTTTGTATATATTATATTTTTTGGAATTCATATTTTAATTTCTAGTTTATAATATTATAGTTTTATTAATATCTCTTTTAAAAGGTTATAAATATTTATAGTTTCAATTATTTTTATCTTTTAGAAGTTAAATTCTATTTCTCTTTTGTTATTGGACATTTTTGCCTTTTTGGTCGATGACGAGACCTCCGTAATTCATTACCAGTCAAATTATTGATAAGTAATGTTGGATCTGAGACCACCTCTTTTCCCTCTTCATCACCTGTCCCGACCCGATTCAAAAACATTGTCAAACCATCTTTTAAATCATTTTCTTTGTATTGAACTAAACGAGGGGATTAAGTGTAGACTTTCTTCCTCTCCGAGTGTCGAGATGCCCACTGTAGTGAGGGTGGTTTTGACACTCGTCTTTCAATACGAAGACGACATTCTCTCTCTTCCTAAAAACCTCGGCTCCGCACCGAGTGTATTTTCAAAAAAAAAACCTCGGTCTCGTACCGAGTCCATTTTCAAACCATAATAAATTGATTTCTCTTTGTATCGAATTAAAGAGAGAAGATTGGGTGTAGACCTCTTCTTCTCCGAGTGTTGGGATGCCCACTGTAGTGAGGGTGGTCTCGACACTCGTATTTCGATACAAAGACACGCCTTTATCCACCCTCTCACTTTCACAACTTCCTCCCGTAACCCTTGTCACCTAAAACCTCGGTCTCGCACCGAGTGCATTTCAAAATTATTTTCACAACAAAAACTTGAATGGTCGTGGAGTGGTTAGGCGTAGGCTTTCTCCTATCCCGAGTGCTGACGTTTACCATAGGGTTCTCTGTCACAAAGCACTTACCATTCGAAACCAAAAACACCTTTAATAAGAGAATGAAGTTCTCTTTGCATTGAATTAAAGAGAGAGGATTGGGTGTAGACCTCTTCTTCTCCGAGCATAGGGATGCCCACTGTAGTGAGGGTGGTTTCGACGCTCGTCTTTCAGTACAAAGACGCCTCGTTCGCCACACCTTTATAACAAAAACTTTGAGATAACGAATTGGGTACTACCCGTAGGGGTTACTATCCGAGGATCTATCTCGCCCGAAAACAATCCAATCAATCAAATGTGACTTCTAGCCCCGCATGGCGAAAACTAATCAATCTTTCAAAAAGGATATGTTACGTCCGTTCTACCGCAAACAGGTAATGCCTAAGTCTCCAACGAGCGAGCAGCAAAACACCTAACTGCTAGAATGTGCACGATAGCATCATCCATAATAAAAACATCAACACACCGTAGGCCGAACTACGGCTGCTCTGATTCTTTACTTTCTCAAGTAAAGATACGTAGGCACAAGGGCCACAATCCTTGCCGAGCACTTTCCCCCTATATCTGTAGTTCCCCGAACTACGTCGACTCTGACTTTCTCACACCTGTTGAGAATACGTAGGCCTAGGACCGCGAAGTCCTATCGAGTCCTTTCTTTCCCTCGTCACCCTTTGTTTCCCGTTTCTAAACCTTTCCCTTAACCCTTTTGAAACACACTTCTTATAGCATAATGTTTAAGCAAATAAATTCACATCGACGAACAAAAGGTTCCCATCGAGTACGATGGATGCAAGGGGTGCTAATACCTTCCCCTCGCATAACCGGCTTCCGAACCCGTTCTTGGTCGCGAGACCATCTTATCCATTTCTTTCTTAAGGTTTTCTCGATATTTTCCTTTCCCCTCATGGGATAAATAAAGTTCGGTGGCGACTCTTCTGTCTATCTTTTTCGCCTCCCCGTCGTTGCACGATGCATTTTTCGAGTAGCGCCAGATGGCGACTCTGCTGGGGAGTATGATCTAGCAAGCCACGCCTATTTTGTTTGTCGCATTTGTGCTTTATTTTGTTCTGCTATCTGTTTTATGTTTTTGTTTCTTCCTAACTTGTGGGGTTCATTTGGTTTGGGTTGTGAGGATAAAGCTTTCTACCCGAGCTTTCAAGTATGCACTAAGTTAGGAGGTGGTTTCTTTCTGATTTGCGAGACTTAGGACTCGTTGAGTTGGGTCGAATTCCACCGCTCAGATGAGACCCCGTTGGAATAATTATGTCTTACGTGTAGTCGTAATGACGTTCTTACCTTCAACTTGGGAGTCCGCGATTCTGAGGACCTTTGTAGAACCTTATTCCAAAGGTTACTAAAACATGACGCTGTGTTCATCCTTTTTGAAAGGAGTACCGTCTTACGAGTAGTCGTTATGATGGGAAACTTTTGAGGGTTAGTGCATAGGACTTTGTTTGAAAAGCCTTTTGGAACGCCCTCTCGAACCAGTAGATTGCTCACCCGATGGAAAGATACCTTGTGTTCTTGTCTTGCAGGATTTGTGACGTTGATCTTGTTATTGTTCCATTGTCATATGCATTCATAAAACATTGCATTACATATCATTTTGCATATCAAGAGACTTAAGAAGCTATGATTATCTCAGGTATTGGTGAACTCAATGGCTGATATAAGAAAGAGAAGCACAAATTCCATAAAGTTTAGGGAACCAAAATTGGAATCAATTCAAGACCTTCTGATTGACGTGCCGAAAGTTATCAAGATCAACTTTCAAGGGGAATATGGGAAATTGCTTGATCTTCTCCACTCCAGAGTTGATACCTGGGCCCTGTATGCTATGGCTCAATTTTATGATGCGCCTCTCCGGTGCTTCACTTTTCAAGACTACCAGCTGGCTCCCACCTTGGAAGAATATTCTCACATTTTGAACATTAAAATTAAGGATCAACCTGTCTATACTGGTTTGGAAGAAGAACCAAAACCTGCTGTCATTGCTCTTGCTCTTCATATGACCAAAGAAGAAGTCAAGAAGGGTCTAACCAGTAAAGGGGGTGTTCAGGGTTTTCCATTGAAGTTTTTGCTAGAAAAGGCCGCTCAGTACAAGGTTGATGAAGATTGGGAAAAGTTTGGTATAAGTGTTGCTCTGATGATCTATGGGATTGTCCTCTTTCCAAATGTGGACAATTTCATAGACATCACTGCCATTGTTCTCTTTATGCAGAAGAATCCCATCCCTACACTCCTCGCCGATGTTTATCACTCTATTCATTGGAGGAGTGAAAAGAAGGCGGGAACGATCCAATGCTGCTCTCACCTACTATACAAATGGTATGCTTCTCATTTGCCCAAGAAAGGACCGTTCGTGGAAAACAAGAAGGAATTGAAATGGTCTCAGCGCATCATGTCTCTGGAAGCTAGTGATATTGCTTGGTACTCTCATGAGTACTATGATGTGGAAATCATCTTCAGTTGTGGAGAATTCAGTAATGTACCTTTGATCGGTAGGGCCGGTTGTATTAACTATAACCCAGTCATGGCATTACGTCAGTTGGGCTATGCTATGGAGGGCGAGCCCGAAGCAGAGAAGGTTCAGAGTTTCTTTTTGCTAGCCACATCAGAGGACCCTGCGTTTGTCAGGAAGATTGCTAAGGCTTGGGGCAAGATTCATACAAAGGGAAGGAAGGAGTTAAAAGCGAAGAATTGTGTGGCAAAGGAGCCATACAACCGGTGGTTACTAGCCAGAGTAGCTGAAAGGTCGTTGCCATTTCCCTTAGAGCCCTCTATGCGAGAAGCACCTCCCGCTCCCACTCATGTACCCATAGAAGAATATGAAAAACTGAAGCTAATAGTGGAGAGATTGACTAAGGAGAATCAGGACCTTCAGAATGAAGTCCACCAAGCAAATGTGGAGAACGGTCAGTACAAAAGAAAGGTGGAGTTTGAACAGGATCAAGCGGCTGAGAGTAGCAAGAAGCTAAAATTAGAAACGGATCTGAGAGTCAGGTACCAACAGGGTTACGAAGGGGCTGACGCATCATTAACAACTCTCCGGCAGCGCCTGAAGGACACCAAGGCTTCTTGTGATAGGGCATGGCACTTCTTTGAGATTGCCTCTGCCGAGAAAAAGGAAATACGAGAGAATCTTGAAGCTGATATTGGGAATCTTGAGGAACAACTAAGAAGTGCCTTGACCCTAGCGGAAAATGAACGAAGACTCAAAGAGGAGGCCTTGAGAGGTTCATATGTCACATCTGACATGTGGAGTAACAAGTGTCAAGAATTGGAGACCGCCCAAGAGACAGCCCTTCTGTGGAGAAATCGTTTTGAGGCTTTGCAAAGAGATGGTGCGCAGTGGCTCGAGAAAGAGGCTCAGCTCAATGAGTTGCTGGACACCCATGTGGATTCTATTTGTTATTACCAGTCGACTCTAGATACGTGTCGTGCTAGGTACAACAATTTGGTGGAGCACTGCAACCTCATGATCCGAGATATCCCATGGAGGTTGGAGAGCGCCATTCAGGATTTGGAAGGAAATGATATCCCCCCTTCTGTTCACCGCTTTATCCAGCTCTGTGACCAAATGGTTAAGAGGTTCATGTTCGAGACGAGGAAGCTTGAAGAGCGTCTCCAAAAGGAGAAATTCTAGTTTTTAGTACTCTTGATTTTCGGTCATTTAGTGTTTTCCTTGTAATGAGAATTGTTATTCGACATAGTCAGCAAATGTTTGTATTGAATCTTCCCAAATTAATGAGAATTTGCTTTTGGTCTAATTGTGTTTTCTTTATTATTTGTTCATTCGTAATTCTATAATACCGGTTATAGTCATAGGTTTCGAAAGTCTCTTGAGCATTCGCATGAACTGGCGCATCATTTTGCATTCCCTGAAACTCGACCTCACACCGCTTGCCATTTCAGAGAGAAAGAGAGGGAAAGAGGAAGAGCAAGCTGACTTCTCAACACTCCTACAACACGCGGGGAAATCAGCAGAGAATTATGGATCAGGTTCAAGCCGAGCTTTTGGAGTTCCGTGAGAAGATGGCACAATTCATGGAGATGATGCAGGGGGTGGCCAATGGACAGGACCAGTTAAGGACATTGGTTCAACCCTTAATAGCTCAAGTGGATGGAAGTGGCGTCTTGCACGGCGGGGCTGCTGCTGTTCCCCCTCCTGCTAATGGTGGAACCTCGCAAGTCAACGATGGCCCAACCGTAGTCAACCTTCCGGGCGGAAGAGAACAAACTGGAATCCCCATCCCGGTTGTGGCAGGCGCCATACCTACTAGCGTGAATCCTCAATGGGACCAAGATGAACAAGATGACATCTTCTCCATGAGAGACCTTGGGGGAGGGTTACGATCCGACACTAATAGAAGGTTTGATGAAATAGAAGAAAAGATGAAGAGCATTCTGGAAAGCCAGAACACTATGGGACTTGACATGTCCAATCTGGGACTAATTCCGGGACTTAGGATTCCTCCAAAGTTCAAGGTGCCAGATTTCGATAAATACAAAGGAACGACATGTCCAAAGGTGCATATCCGCTCCTATTTTCGAAGGATGTCGGCATACTCTGATGACGAGAAGTTGCTTATGCACTTCTTCCAAGATAGTCTGTCAGGGCCTTCTCTGGAGTGGTACATGGGTTTGGAACCTGCCAATATTCGGAGTTGGAAGAATTTAGCAGAGGCCTTTGTCCAGCATTACCAGTATAATAGTGACCTGGCACCAAATCGCGTGCAGTTGCAGAATCTATCCCAAAGAAGCAATGAGTGTTTTAAAGAATACGCCCAAAGGTGGCGAGAGCTTGCCGCTAGGGTTCAACCTCCCATGGTGGAAAGAGAACTGATCGACCTATTCGTGGCCACGTTGCCCGGAATCTACTACGAGAAGTTGGTGAGTAACATGTCAGGAAGCTTCTCGGACTTAATTATCACAGGCGAAAGAGTTGAAAACGGTATAAAATTGGGGAAAATTCAAGCAGCGGAAGGGACCTCATCTGGAGGTGGGAGAAAGTTTTTTGGTGCGAAGAAAAAGGATAATGAAACAAATGCAGTGTACGGCTTTAACAACCGAAAAAGATACCTGGATCAGCGTCAGCAGCGACCGTATTACCAGCAACTGTCACAAGTAGCGAGTATTGCCATCCCGGCGACACAACCTCCACAGCAGCAACCGCGTCAACAGCAGGAGCAACGACCTCAACAACATAATTATGCACCGAGACAATTCCAGGATAGGAGAAGGGTGGCGGATAGACGCTTTGACACACCGCCAATGCCATACGCTCAGTTGCTACAACACTTAATTCAACTGCAGTTGGTCCAGAAAAGGACAATGGCACCTCTAACTGGCCAACCACCTCCTGGATATGACGCCAACGCTAGGTGTGAATTCCACTCTGGCGCCCCCGGCCACAGTATTGACAACTGTAAAGCCTTCAAACATAAGGTACAAGACCTTATCGATAGTAAAGCTATCAATTTCAATCAGGATGCGCCAAGCGTGGATCGAAATCCCATGCCTAACCATGGTAAGGGTGGCGGTGTGAATGCTATTGACAGTGAGGAAGGCCTGAACTTGGTGTCCAGAGTAGAGGATTTGAAGACGCCGTTAAGTTTCGTGAAGAGCAAGTTGTTAGAAGGAGGGGTATTCCCAGGCTGCGGAGAGGATTGCGAAGACTGTATGATCTGTCCGGTAGGATGTCAGAACCTAAGGAACCATATACAGCACATGATGGATGACGGTTTGTTACAATTTGATAGAATCTGTGAGAAAAATGCTGAAGAGGTAGTCATCGAAGATAAGGATGAGGTGGCCACCATATCCATCCCATACAAAACAATTACAATTTCTGCGCCTCCGGCGAGGCCCACTATTATATTCACAAAGGCAGGGCCCGTACCTTATGAAAGTTCTAAAGCAATTCCTTGGAACTATGGGGCCGAGGTCTACTGCAATGGTCAAAAGCAGGAACTGAGAGGTTCACCGTTGGATTCTGTTGATAATTTGATAGGAACTGGAGGAATGACTCGGAGCGGGAGAGTATTTGCACCTCCCGAAGCAAGTACAGAAAGGGCTGATAAAGGTAAGGGGAAGGTTGTAGCGGAAGAGAATTCTCAGGCTAGAGAAAAGGGAACTTTGCTGAAGGATGCGGAAGAATTCATGCGCTTGATAAGGAGGAGTGACTACAAAATTGTGGATCATTTACAGCAAACTCCTTCAAAGATTTCTATCTTGTCATTGCTGTTATGTTCGGAGGCTCACAGGAATGCTTTGCTCAGAGTTTTGAATAATGCTTATGTACCTCAAGAGATATCCGTTAATCAGTTGGAAGGCGTGGTGGCCCATGTCAATGCAGGTAACGGGTTGGGGTTCACAGACCGCGACTTGACACCAAAAGGGAGGAACCACAACTTGGCTCTGCACATTTCACTTGAATGCCGAGGAACAATGATGTCACATGTACTTGTTGATACAGGGTCGTCTTTGAATGTGTTGCCAAAGAAGGCATTGATGAAGATCGATCATCAAGGTCTATATTGTACGCCCAGTGATTTGGTGGTGCGGGCTTTCGATGGAACCCGAAGATCTGTCTTTGGGGAGATAACTCTGCCTATCCAAGTAGGCCCAGAGGTGTTTGAAACAGTTTTCTACATCATGGATATCCAGCCTGCTTATAGCTGTCTTTTGGGTCGGCCTTGGATACACTTAGCAGGCGCTGTAACATCGACTTTGCACCAGAAATTGAAATATATGGTGGATGGGAATATTGTGACCGTTTGCGGGGAAGAAGACATCATGGTGAGCCATCTGTCTTCATTAAAATATGTGGAAGTCGACGGCGAAATTCAAGAAACGCTGTGCCAGGCTTTTGAGACTGTCCAAATCAAGGAGAAGGCACTGGTCGAGGTCAAAGCTCCAGAAGTTGCCATGTCGTCATACAAGGAAGCACGAGCCGTGGTGGAATCCGGATCAACACAAGGATGGGGACAGGTGGTAAGCGTCCCAAACAAGCAAGATAAGTTCGGATTGGGATATAGCCCACATGTATCATCTTCACAAAGTACTCCACGTTACAAAGGTCCTGTCCAATTTACTAGCAGCGGAGTCATTTTCGGTCAAATTAATGTCATATCAGACGAAGAAGGAGACAGCGACTGTGATATGGATGCGTGGGTCCAGCCATGCATCCCCGGCCAGGGCTTGAAGAATTGGAGCATGGAGGAAGTTATCACAGTAACTTATGAAGAGTAATTGATTTGTCTTGATTAATGTATTTCCATATGCTCTGCCCAAGGCATAATGGACTTTATTTGTAGGGCCCTATCTTTATGCGTGTGAACAATCTTTTATCATCAATTAAAAAGGCGTCTTTTCATTCAGAATTTTGTGGTCCTTGTTGTTCTTGTTTTTATCTTTAACAATAAAATGGCAATGAGGTTTGTGTTTTTGTTTGCATATCATTTAAAAGCATAAAATCATCATCATCGCAGGTTACACATTTCGGATGCCACCGACTCAGACTCGTCTATGACTCAGTATGACTTTGACAATCCGATCTTTCAAGCCGAAGAAGAGATCGAAGAAGACGAAGACCTGCCTGAGGAGCTTGCCAGATTGTTAAGGCAAGAGGAGAAGGTCATCCTGCCTCATCAGGAGGAAGTTGAAGTTGTCAACCTGGGAACAGAAGAAGACAAGAGGGAGGTCAGAATAGGGGCTATGTTGCAGGATGAGGTCAAGCAACGATTGATTGAGTTACTCCAGGAGTACAAAGACGTGTTTGCCTGGTCGTATGAGGATATGCCAGGACTTGACACAAATATCGTGGTTCATCGTCTGCCTCTTCGTGAGGAATGTCCTCCTGTCAAACAGAAACTGAGAAGAACAAGGCCAGATATGGCAGTGAAGATCAAGGAAGAAGTTCAGAAACAGTTAGATGCCGGATTTCTTGCTGTGGCCAACTACCCTCCTTGGGTCGCTAACATCGTGCCCGTACCTAAAAAGGACGGCAAAGTTAGGATGTGTGTTGATTATAGGGACTTGAATAGAGCAAGCCCAAAGGATGATTTCCCGCTTCCCCATATTGACGTGCTTGTTGATAACACCGCGCAATTCTCGGTGTTTTCCTTCATGGACGGTTTTTCCGGATACAATCAAATTAAGATGGCGCCGGAGGATATGGAGAAAACGACTTTTATCACACCTTGGGGGACCTTTTGCTATAAAGTGATGCCTTTCGGGTTAAAGAACGCAGGGGCAACTTACCAACGAGCAATGGTCACACTCTTTCACGACATGATGCATCACGAAATCGAAGTTTACGTCGACGATATGATTGCAAAGTCCCAAACGGAAGAGGGGCACTTGACAAACCTTCTAAAGTTGTTTGAGAGGTTGAGGAAGTTCAAATTAAGGTTGAATCCAAGTAAATGTACCTTCGGCGTACGGTCAGGAAAGTTGTTGGGGTTCGTCGTTAGTGAGAAAGGTATTGAGGTTGATCCCGCGAAGATCAAAGCAATTCAAGAAATGCCAGCACCAAAGACTGAGAAGCAGGTTCGTGGCTTCTTAGGTAGGTTGAACTATATTGCAAGGTTCATATCTCACCTCACCGCCACTTGTGAGCCATTGTTTAAACTTCTAAAGAAGGATCAGGCGGTCGTTTGGAACGAGAATTGTCAGAAGGCATTTGAGAAAATAAAGGAATACCTACAAGAACCCCCAATACTGATGCCCCCGGTGGCTGGAAGACCATTGATAATGTACTTAACAGTTCTTGAAAATTCTATGGGTTGTGTTCTCGGTCAGCACGACGAGACTGGAAGAAAGGAGCACGCAATTTACTACTTGAGTAAAAAGTTCACAGACTGTGAATCCAGATATTCAATGTTAGAAAAGACTTGTTGCGCACTTGCTTGGGCCGCCAAACGCCTAAGACAGTATATGCTAAACCACACAACCATGTTAATTTCAAAGATGGACCCAATTAAGTACGTATTCGAAAAGCAGGCGCTATCAGGAAGGATCGCTAGGTGGCAGATGATTCTAACAGAATATGATATTCAATATGTATCTCAAAAAGCTATTAAAGGTAGTGTTCTGTCAGAATACCTTGCAGAGCAGCCAGTCGATGATTATCAGCCAATGAAGTTTGACTTCCCTGACGAAGACATTATGTACTTGAAAATGAAAGATTGCGATGAACCATTGCCGGGCGAGGGACCGGAATTGGGTTCCCAGTGGAAGTTAATCTTTGACGGCGCTGTTAACTCATACGGTAGTGGGATTGGGGCAATCATTACAACTCCCCATGGGTCCCATATACCATTCACCGCGAGGTTAATATTCCCATGTACCAACAACGAGGCCGAGTACGAAGCATGTATCATGGGTATTGAAGAAGCAATCGACTTAAGAATCAAGAACCTTGATATCTATGGAGATTCAGCCTTAGTGGTCAACCAAATCAAGGGAGAGTGGGAAACGCGCCAGCCAAATCTGATCCCATACATGAACTACGCAAGGAGGTTGCTACCTTTTTTCGATCGAGTAGAGCTTCACCATGTGCCGAGGGCAGAGAATCAGATGGTCGATGCTTTGGCTACTCTATCCTCGATGTACAAAGTTAACTTCTGGAACGATGCTCCAATAATTGTCATTTCGCGGCTCGATAGACCAGCATTTGTGTTCGCAATAGATGAAGCTCCTGACGGTAAACCATGGTTTTATGACATCCGGAACTTTCTTAAAAACCAAGAGTACCCGCCTGGGGCATCTACCCAAGATAAGAAGACTTTGAGGAGATTGTCCGGCAATTTCTATCTGAATCCAGACGGTGCGCTCTATCGGAGAAACCATGACTTAGTGCTACTAAGATGCATGGACGAAAAAGAGGCAAATTTGCTTATGGAAGAAGTCCACGAAGGTGCTTTCGGAACACATGCAGGCGGTCATGCCATGTCCCGGAAATTATTGAGGGCAGGATATTATTGGTTAACTATGGAGTCAGATTACTTCAAGTACGCCAAGAAATGCCACAAATGTCAAATTTATGCCGACAAGATTCATGTACCGCCGTGTCCTTTGAACGTCATGTCGTCGCCGTGGCCTTTTTCCATGTGGGGCATTGATATGATTGGAAAAATCGAGCCGACCGCGTCCAATGGACACCGTTTTATCTTAGTAGCTATTGATTATTTCACCAAATGGGTCGAAGCGGCCTCTTATGCCAATGTCACAAAGCAGGTAGTGGCCCGATTCATCAAAAGAGATATCATCTGTCGATATGGGATACCCGAAAGGATCATTACTGACAATGGTTCTAATTTGAATAACAAGATGATGAAGGAACTGTGCCAGAGTTTCAAAATTGAGCATCACAATTCTTCTCCCTATCGCCCGAAAATGAATGGCACCGTGGAAGCAGCCAACAAGAACATTAAGAAGATAGTACAGAAGATGGTGATAACTTATAAGGATTGGCACGAGATGTTGCCCTTTGCCTTACATGGATATCGCACTTCGGTGCGTACTTCAACTGGGGCAACTCCCTTCTCGTTGGTGTATGGCATGGAAGCTGTTCTGCCATTAGAGGTCGAGATCCCTTCTCTAAGAGTACTGGCAGATGTCAAACTAGATGAAGCAGAATGGGTAAAGAACAGGTTGAATCAACTCAGTTTGATGGATGAGAAAAGATTGGCGTCTCTCGCGTACGGTCGTTTGTATCAGAAGAGGATGAAGAGCGCCTATGATAAAAAGATACGTCCTCGGAACTTTCAGGCAGGCGACTTGGTGTTGAAGCGAATTCTCCCACCGCAGAACGATCACAGAGGCAAATGGACTCCCAACTACGAGGGTCCTTATGTTGTAAGAAAGGTTTTCTCAGGAGGAGCCTTGCTGCTTTCAACTATGGATGGTGAAGATTTTACATCCCCGGTGAACGCAGACGCGGTCAAAAAATATTTTGCTTAAGAAAGCTCGCTGGAAAGAAAAAGAGTATCCAGGCAAGAATGAGGCATCCCGGCGAACCATAAAAAGATAGGTTCGGGCAAAAATTAGGGATATAAGAAAAATGTGAGCCCGCAAAGTTGAAAACCTGAAAGGGCAACTTTGGCAAAAATGGGTATCCTGGTGAATCAAAAACCCGCAAGGGCGATTCAGGCAAAAATTAGGGATTTTAAAGCAAATGACTGCGGCCTGCGCATTGATTATCACAAGCATAGTGGATCCTAGGGAGAACTCGAAGATCGACCATTCAAATCAATCTCTTCGGAAGTTAAAGCATCGGAAAGTGTCAAAGCCGCGCGAGTCATGGATGAGTCGTCACATGGTGTTTGTCTGTACCACGTTGCCGACATTTTTGTATATTTTCCTTGTGATTGTCTCTTTGCGCGACTTTCTCTTTTAAGGAGTCGCATCCAATGTAAAGTTGCCTATTTTCAGGCCTTTTATCAATAAAATATACTATTCAGAAAAAGCTTTTGTTTTGGTTTTAAATTTTTACCATTTTGTTTGCAAAAGACGCTTGATTTTTATTGATGGAAAAACTTTGCATACATGAACTTGTGGGCTTTGCTAACTGTTAATCAGGACATTTGTTTTAAATAAAGTCATAATTGATAACTTGGTGCCAGCTGTACAACACACTTGTCTAGTTGTTGTTACTTTCCCCAAGCAGAGATTGATGTTGATTCCCTCCGTATCTAATCCCCAGCCAAGTCAGTGGGATTAATCCTCCTCCCCACAGAGTAGGACTGACTCAGAGATCGTTCATCTCCATCCCCAGCAGAGAAAGTGTGGGATAAATTCCCGGTAAGTCTTATTCAACATCCCTAGCAGATAGTGGATTCAATCTCCGACAAAAGAGAGTTATTCCTCAGCAATCTGCTATGTTTCCCCAGTAGAGTTATTCTGGCTAATCATTCATAGCTGATTTCCCCGGTAGAGTGGAGTTGTTGCCTCCGGCCAAGTTGCTCGATCCCCAAGAGTTGTAGACTGATAGGCCATCCAGGACGTTTTCCGCAGCAGAGTTTGATTTGGATCCCCAGCGGAATGGATTTATTCTTAGCAAAGCAGTTTTACCCAGAAGTTTTTCCCGGAGGCCATCCAAGGCTTGTATTCCCCAGCATAAGTTTGTTTGCGCTAGGCGTATCTAGCCTTTCCCCAACGGAGTTGGCTCTTTCTCTTTATCATTTATTTTGCTAAAGTGGTTCATTTGCATTTACATACATGCATAGCATCCACCCAAACGCGAAGCATTCCCATTTCGTATGGAGCATTTCGTCATATCCAAACATATGCATGTGAAACATAAGCTGAGTCGTTACCCTTCTGTTTCAAGTGGAGTCCCGCAGATGACTGGTATCCTCGCCCGTGTGTTGGCTAGACCCCAGCTCGTGCTGTTTCCCCGACAGAATCCCTTTGTGGTCGTCACCAATGGATGGTCCTAGATTCGTTTGGATCTTGTTACTCATATATGCAGCGAAGCCTTGGCGGCGATGTCAAGTGATTTGATTCGTCAACGGCGATGTTGAGAAATTTGTTCTGACGGCGATGTTAGATGATTTAGTGTTTCAACGACGATGTTGAGAAGTTTGTTTTGACGGCGATGTCAAGTATTTATATTCTTCAACGACGATGTTGAGAAGTTTGTTTTGACGGCGAGGTCAACTGATTTGGTTCTTCAACGGCGATGTTGAGAAGTTTGTTTTGACGGCGAGGTCAACTGATTTATATTCTTCAACGGCGATGTTGAGAAGTTTGTTTTGACGGCGAGGTCAACTGATTTTAATTCTTCAACGGCGATGTTGAGAAATTTGTGTTGACGGCGATGTCAGATGATTTTAATTCTTCAACGGCGATGTTGAGAAATTTGTGTTGACGGCGATGTCAGATGATTTAATTCTTCAACGGCAATGTTGAGAAATTTGTGTTGACGGCGATGTCAGATGATTTTAATTCTTCAACGGCGATGTTGAGAAATTTGTGTTGACGGCGATGTCAGATGATTTTAATTCTTCAACGGCGATGTTGAGAAATTTGTGTTGACGGCGATGTCAGATGATTTAATTCTTCAATGGCGATGTCGGGAGTAATTTGTTTATTCAGCGGCGAGGTTGGATGTTTGTTTCTGGCGGCGATGTCGGAGTAATTTGTTTATTCAGCGGCGAGGTTGGATGTTTGTTTCTGGCGGCGATGTCGGAGTAATTTGTTTATTCAGCGGCGAGGTTGGATGTTTGTTTCTGGCGGCGATGTCGGAGTAATTTGTTTATTCAGCGGCGAGGTTGGATGTTTGTTTCTGGCGGCGATGTCGGAGTAATTTGTTTATTCAGCGGCGAGGTTGGATGTTTGTTTCTGGCGGCGATGTCGGAGTAATTTGTTTATGCAGCGGCGAGGTTGGGTGTTTATTTTCGGCGGCGAAGTCGAGCGGTTTGATTCTTTAGCAGCGATGCTAGATGTTTGTTCTTGGCGGCGACGTCAGGTAACTTGGTTCTGCCAACGGCGATGTTGGATTTTGTCTTGACAGCAATGTCGGAGGATCGTATCTTTGGATTCAATATCTGTGTGTATTTAACAGAGGACTGACGGCGAGGTTAGATCTTTTTACCAACTTAATGTCGAGGCTTGACCGTGAGGTCAGATGCTTTTACCGATTATTTTAAGAGTTGACGGCGAAGTCAAAACTGTTGGAAATGACGGCGAAGTCAGAAGATTGTTTTGAGAATTGACGGCGAAGTCAGAAAATATTGAAGACCGACGATAAAGTCAGTTGATTTATAATTTTGACGTTGAGATTTGACGGCGAGGTTAGATGCTATTAAAAGAGCTGGCGGCGAGGTCAGACGTTCTACTTAATATGGGTTCCTGGCGGCGATGTCAGAGGTTCGTTTCGCGGTTGTCAAATTTCCGGGTTCTTGGGTATTCAACCGTCTTTTACCTTGATTGTATGAAAGTTGTTCACCTTTCATCCCTTCAGGTCCAAGCCGTTTGAATAGGGGCAACTGTTGTACCCCAAAATTTGACCAACCTCTTTGGCTTATGTTTTATTGCATCATTAGCATTAGCATTGCATAACATTTTGCATTCTAGAGGGGGTCGAGGTATTTGTGTCTGACAAGAAGAATTATCAAGGTTTTTCTTAAACCTGATCAAGGTGGTTATGTTCAAGTCGTCAAGCAAAGTGATCAGGTCAAGATGAAAATATGAATCAATTCAGTGCTCTATTTAAGCGAAAATCCAAGAATGATGTTTGTGAGAATCATGGATTATGTTTTGGAATTCTAAATCATGAATTAAGGTTATCTATGATCATGTTTGAATATAGCTCAAGAGTACAAGCGGAGGATGGATTCATTTTTCTGGTTTTTATCCGCAATGCTTATGTCTGATTCAGTTTGGATTGAATATAGATAACAGAGAAACAAAGATCTCTTTCAAGTGTCTCAATTTGTTTTATGGTGCAAACGGCAAGTTATGGTGCAAAAGGCCCAACGAGGTTCATTCACCCCAAAATAAATTGATATACTACAAGTATCATCCACATTCATTATCAAGTCCATCCAGAATTTCCAAAAAAAAACTCACTGTTAATAGCAGAGTATAATTTGTTTACAATTTACAACAAACAGAAAATTAAAAAAAGGGAGGAACAAATCATACTTAAAAGTAAAAGGAGGAGGAAGGCACAGAAAGAGTATATTGGGATGTTAACAACAAGTCATTAAAAGTAAAAGGAGGAACAGTGTTCTGGTTTGTGAAACTACTCAAATTAAACTCCCGGAATAGGATATTTCGTGGCAAGAGCAGCAGCTTTCCTTCGTAAATTTGAAACATTATCTTTAAAAGGAAATTCATGAGATATCACAAAGTTCAAAGATCTTGAACCTTGGTTCCCGATGGCCTCAGGTCAACAAGAACCAGGTGATTATCACTACCACCAGAAACAAGTTTATATCCATGCTCAACTAATCGGTTAGCAAGAGCTCTGCAGTTAGCAACCACCTGGTTTGGTAATTTTTAAAATCTTGTGACTGGGCATATTTCAAGCAAACGGCTAGTCATCCAATTGTGTGGTTATGTGGACCACCCTGTAGGCCCGGAAAAACAGCATTGTTGGTGGCAGTCTCAAGATCAACGTCATGCACAGGATCTTTCTTAAAGAAAATCATACCCCCTCTAGGACCTCTCAAAGACTTGTGGGTTGTGGTGGTAACAATATCACAAAACTCAAAGGAGTCGGCAAGCACAGATGCAGCAACAAGTCCACTTATGTGTGCCATATCCATCATAAGGAAGGCCCCTATGCTATCCGCAATTTTTCTAAAGCGGGGATAATCAATGTCTCGGGGATAAGCACTAGCACCAGCAATAATTAGCTTCGGTCGGAAGATACTAGCAGTTTTCTCCAGCATATCATAATCAATAAGACCTGTTGATTCATCAAGTCGATAAGCCATAGATTCAAAACAAACAGATGTGGCTGATACACGTCTTTTAGGTGTCATGAATCCATGGGATAAATGTCCACCATGAGACGAATCCAAACCCATTATTCGATCATGTGGTTTAAGAATTGCAGTGTATACTGCAAAATTAGCCGGGGAACCAGATAATGGTTGAACATTTACACCCCACTTGTTACCATCTAAATGAAACGCAGCAAGTGCCTTTTCTTGACACAGGATTTTAAGCTCATCAATATGCTCATTGCCACCATAATGCCTTCTACCCGGCAAACCTTCTGAGTACTTGTTTGTGAAGCATGAACCAACTGCTTCCATCACTGCTCTGGATGTAAAATTTTCAGAAGCAGTAAGTTCAAGACTGTTAAATTGACGGTCTTTTCCCTTGCCAATTATCCTATGAACCTCAGGGTCAGCTTCACTTAAACCATAATCTAGGAAACTAGACCCATCACCTCCAATTTGAGGGGCAGTGACTATAGCTCCTCCAACATGAGAAATCTTCTGATAGACCTGCAATAGAAACCATGCAGAGTTCTGACAAGCCAGTTACTTCTGACTCAGGAACTGCTAAGTCTGCTAAGATTAGTAAGATTATTATTCCAAACAAAGTGAAAACAGATGATACACAGGCTGAATCTCTTAAGCAAACTCTACATAACCGTACCGCCAGCCATCACCTGCAAAACAAGAGATAGATGCGTAAAATTAATTCAGCAAAAAAAATCAAAAGAAATGCTGAAGCCAAGAAAGAAGAGATTATGAGGTTGGTGCAAGATACTGCCATGGCTGAAATGGAACCTTCTACTACTGCTGCTGCTTTTGCTTCAGCTTCAGTTTCTTTTGATTTGGATTCACTTCATGTTTCAGTTTCTCAAGGGTATCAATGTGTTGTTTGTTATTCTCCTACCACTATGAGATGTTCTCGCTGCAAAGCCGTTAGATACTGTTACATGTCTCCAGACTTCTCTAGTTGTTATTCATTTACACAAGCATGCTTTCTTGTAGTTCGGGTAAGTGTCAAATTAGTCACTGGAGGCAAGGTCACAAGGACGAATGTTGTCCTTCGGTTACCACCACCAGGGAGGTTGACGGCGGAAATATTACTTGCAGAGCGGCGTCGCACTTCAACACAATCCAACAAACAACATTGTTGACACAAACCTAAGTACACATCTCCAACACCATCAACATGAACACCAAGAAGGGTTCAGCTGCAATACTTATCACTACCCTTGTCCTGACGGCGTTTTTGCCGCTCTCGCCGCACATCTTTACTACAAAGCCACTTCCTTATTCTCTCCGCTCTTCTTTCCCAACACTGTCTATTCTCCTCTCAGACTTGAAGACCTTCCATTGAATGATATTACTGATCTTTACCTTCTAGATTTTGTTGGCCCACCTGGATTTGTTCACCAAGTCTCCACCAAAGTTCCAAGAGTGATTGTTTTGGACCATCACAAAACTGCACTTGAGAGCCTTTGTAGTGATGATACTTCACTTGGTGAGAACGTGACTAAGGTTGTTGACATGGAAAGAAGTGGGGCTACTATTGCTTTTGATTACTTCAAAGAAAAACTTGTGAATCCTGATGCTGGTGTTGTGGTGAACCAACCTTCGGTGATTGGTGAATTCGACCATGCGAGGCGACTTTTTAATTACATTGAAGATGTGGATCTTTGGAGGTGGAGACTTCAGAATAGCAAAGCTTTTAGCAGTGGTTTGAAGGATTTGAAGATTGAGTTTGATGCCCGGATAAACCCTTCCTTGTTCGACCAGTTGCTTTCATTGGACTTAGATGCTGTTATTAGTCAAGGCACGGCGAGCTTGTCACATAAGCAAAAATTAATTGGTGATTGTCTCAGCAACTCATATGAAATCGCCCTTGGAAACGGTGCATATGGTCACTGCCTGGCTGTTAATGCAGATGCTGCACTTTTGGAGTTAAGGAGTGAACTAGGACATCAGTTAGCTACTAAAAGCCAGAAATTGAAATTGAGGAAGATGATTGTTCTCAAAGACATTGTGCCTGCTGCTCAAAACAACATAGACACTAAATTTATATTCTTGGAGAAAGGGAAGACAACACTTGAAGGGCAAAATAAAGTGTGTTTGGCGCTTGTAGCTGATGAGACTGCAGCAGTTCATGTTCAGCTTTGAGATGAGTGCGATGCTTTTGATTCAAGTGATATAATTTATCTAACCAATGGCATATTTTCCTACCAGCACGGCAACCTTATCTTAAGGGCGAGGGTATTGGAGCTGTTGTATATAATGTTCCAGAGCTTGAAAATAACCAGAAGCTAAAGATAAGTTTGAGAAGTTTGGACACTGAGGATACAACTCCCATCTCTCAGGATTTCGGAGGCGGTGGACATCGAAATGCTAGCTCTTTCATGTTGAAGTCTGAAGAATTTAAGCAGTGGAAGGCAGAGATTGAAACTCACGTGAGCCCTGGGTCCCTGTCTCTATATGTTCATTATGGGCAAAGTAGACCCAAAGATGCAAAAAGTCTAGCTCAATGTGACGTTGTAATTACTACATATGGAGTTTTGGCTTCTGATTTTTCCAGTGAGAATGCAGAGAATAATGGTGGACTCTTCTCAATTCGTTGGTTCAGAGTGGTTCTTGACGAGGCACATACTATAAAATCCTCTAAAAGTCAAGTTTCTATGGCTGCTTCTGCTCTAATTGCTGACAACCGCTGGTGTCTTACTGGGACTCCAATCCAGAACAACCTTGAAGATGTTTACAGTCTTCTTCGCTTTCTGAGAATAGAGCCTTGGGGTCATTGGGCCTGGTGGAACAAGCTTATTCAGAAACCATTTGAGGGCGGCGATGAGAGAGGATTGAAATTAGTTCAGTCCATTTTGAAGCCTATCATGTTGAGGAGAACCAAACATAGCACAGATCGAGAGGGCAAGCCTATACTAGTTCTCCCTCCTGCTGATATGCAGATAATTTATTGTGAACCCACAGAAGCTGAAAAAGACTTTTACGAGGCCCTATTCAAAAGATCTAAGGTAAAGTTTGATCAGTTTGTTGAGCAAGGACGTGTTCTTCATAATTATGCTTCAATTCTAGAGCTACTTTTACGTCTTCGGCAATGCTGTGATCATCCATTTCTTGTAATGAGTCGAGGTGATACACAAGAATTTGCCGATCTGAAGAAACTAGCTAAGCGCTTCCTTAAAGGAACCTGTAATGCTTCTGAAGGTGAAGAAAAAGATGCACTTTCACGAGTTTATGTTCAAGAAGTTGTGGAAGAGCTACGTAAAGGGGAGCAGGGAGAGTGTCCAATATGTCTTGAAGCATTTGAAGATGCAGTGTTGACACCATGTGCTCATCGCCTTTGCCGGGAATGCCTCTTGGCAAGTTGGCGAAATTCTACCTCTAGTTTATGTCCTGTTTGTAGGAAAATAGTCAGCAAGCAGGATCTTATCACCGCCCCTACTGAGAGTCGATTTCAGGTTGATATCAAGAAGAACTGGGTAGAGTCATGCAAGGTAACCAGTCTTTTGAATGAACTTGAAAATCTCCGCTCCTCAGGATCTAAGAGCATTGTCTTCAGCCAGTGGACTGCTTTTCTAGACCTCTTGCAGATTCCCTTTACTCGGAATAAAATATCATTTCTTCGTCTTGATGGGACATTGAATATGCAGCAGCAGGAAAAAGTAATTAAACAATTCTCAGAAGACAGTGACACACAGGTGTTGTTGATGCCGCTAAAAGCTGGTGGACAGTGGAGGGAGTCTTAAGCGAATTAATTAGAATATATTTGGCCAACCACAACAGACTTGATGTCTTGAAAGTTACTGTCAACTAATTCATGTAGTATTCCTGAAAACGACAAGGAAGAAGAGGATGAGTATGATCAACTTCCACCCATACGAATATTGACAAAATTCCAGTTTGAAAAGTTGCCCCATCAGCATAAGTCAAAGCAGTAAAAAATCACAAATGAAGCAGTGAAAAATGCAGGTTAAAAAATATCAGATATTTTCAATTTAAATGAATAAATTCAGGGACATGAAAAATAAGACAGCAGGAACACACTCACAAAAATGGCAAATACAGAGCAGTTGTAGGCAATTACAGCACCACAGTCTTAGCACAAAAATGGTAATAGGACAGGTTAGTAGCAGACCAAACCTAAAGCCTAAGGTGCAGAGGGTTTCAGAGCCTCAAGAGTTGGTCTGCTAAACCTAATTGACCTCACTATAAAGGCTTAATGTTTGGAGAAAAAAGGGGACTACAAAAAAAAAACAGCTGCTTTCACTCAAAAAGAACTGAAAAAAAAGGGAGATTGAAGAAGAAACTCACCTGTGTTCTGCATCAACAATCTGGTGGTATTATTCTGTAAGTATTCTGTCACTCTCTCTACCTTCATAGTCTTAATCTGTTGTTGTTTCTGTTTATCTCATTTCCTAGCATTGGGTCTAAACGAACACCAACATCTCGCCCACAGACCCAAGCTTTGAACTCACTCTCCAACCATCAGCACACACCAACCATTTTAACAACATCCACAACAACCACTTTCGAATCTCAACTCAAAACACAAAACCACTGAATATCCAAATCCCAGCAATCACACATCTTCTGAAACTCATACCCTTTTTCACAAACCGCTCAAACTCGTCACCCTCCTTACTCCATTAATCATCCAACAAGCTCAACAAAGCCCAGACAACCGCAAATACCTCTCAAACTACAAACTTCTGCAAAACCTGTTAAATATCCATAAACCATCACCCTTGTAATCTTCAGCCATTCCCTAAAACAGAATATCTTCAACCATCTTCCGTTAAAACCCTACTCGCAAATTCATTTCAAATCCTTCAGCGACCCATTTCTGAGAATCCCTTTTCCATCTCCAATTTTCACTTAATCGTCAACCACCTAAACATCCCCAATCTGTAACCCTCTTCTTCAAATCACCTTCACTCGAGCAACCCATAGCCCTCTTTTACCCTCAAAACAACAACAAAGCTCACCTTCGTCATTCTCGAACCAAACCGAAAACCTCCACTAAATCCTCACCAGAAACCTTCGAAAACAACCACTCATCATCCCTTCAAACAAAACCCTTTCCAGAAGCCTTCACAAACCGTAACAAAACCAACAACTCTCCATCGATCCCAACCGTACCGACCTTCACCCTTCGTTTCTACCGCTTCGTGTATAAATCCTCAAGCTTTTCTCCTTTTACTGAAAACAACAACAAAGCCAGAATAAATCCACAGAACACAAACAGAAACAAGTGAGGAACAGAGAATCTGAGAGTGAGAGACGCTAAAATCGACAATGAAACGGATATTGAAACACGATAGCAGTGAGGAACGGCGATGCAAACGCGCTGTTGTCGTTTTGTTTGTTTTGACCTTTATTTCTGGAGTCGTTTTGAAGCTTTGATGATTCTAACCATTTAAACCTTTTTCGTTCTTTTTAATAAAATGTTTTGCTATATCCTTTATACTGACCATGAAATAATGGGCTTTAGGCGTATGTAAATGTTTTTTTTATTATTTAAATATATTATTATAGTTATTATGTAAAAACATATTTATTATATTTTTAATATCCCATCTTATAAATAGGTTATTATGTTATGGTTTTATTTTCTTTAAGAACTTTGTATATATTATATTTTTTGGAATTCATATTTTAATTTCTAGTTTATAATATTATAGTTTTATTAATATCTCTTTTAAAAGGTTATAAATATTTATAGTTTCAATTATTTTTATCTTTTAGAAGTTAAATTCCATTTCTCTTTTGTTATTGGACATTTTTGCCTTTTTGGTCGATGACGAGACCTCCGTAATTCATTACCAGTCAAATTATTGATAAGTAATGTTGGATCTGAGACCACCTCTTTTCCCTCTTCATCACCTGTCCCGACCCGATTCAAAAACATTGTCAAACCATCTTTTAAATCATTTTCTTTGTATTGAACTAAACGAGGGGATTAAGTGTAGACTTTCTTCCTCTCCGAGTGTCGAGATGCCCACTGTAGTGAGGGTGGTTTTGACACTCGTCTTTCAATACGAAGACGACATCCTCTCTCTTCCTAAAAACCTCGGCTCCGCACCGAGTGTATTTTCAAAAAAAAAACCTCGGTCTCGTACCGAGTCCATTTTCAAACCATAATAAATTGATTTCTCTTTGTATCGAATTAAAGAGAGAAGATTGGGTGTAGACCTCTTCTTCTCTGAGTGTTGGGATGCCCACTGTAGTGAGGGTGGTCTCGACACTCGTATTTCGATACAAAGACACGCCTTTATCCACCCTCTCACTTTCACAACTTCCTCCCGTAACCCTTGTCACCTAAAACCTCGGTCTCGCACCGAGTGCATTTCCAAATTATTTTCACAACAAAAACTTGAATGGTCGTGGAGTGGTTAGGCGTAGGCTTTCTCCTATCCCGAGTGCTGACGTTTACCGTAGGGTTCTCTGTCACAAAGCACTTACCATTCGAAACCAAAAACACCTTTAATAAGAGAATGAAGTTCTCTTTGCATTGAATTAAAGAGAGAGGATTGGGTGTAGACCTCTTCTTCTCCGAGCATAGGGATGCCCACTGTAGTGAGGGTGGTTTCGACGCTCGTCTTTCAGTACAAAGACGCCTCGTTCGCCACACCTTTATAACAAAAACTTTGAGATAACGAATTGGGTACTACCCGTAGGGGTTACTATCCGAGGATCTATCTCGCCCGAAAACAATCCAATCAATCAAATGTGACTTCTAGCCCCGCATGGCGAAAACTAATCAATCTTTCAAAAAGGATATGTTACATCCGTTCTACCGCAAACAGGTAATGCCTAAGTCTCCAACGAGCGAGCAGCAAAACACCTAACTGCTAGAATGCGCACGATAGCATCATCCATAAAAAAAACATCAACACACCGTAGGCCGAACTACGGCTGCTCTGATTCTTTACTTTCTCAAGTAAAGATACGTAGGCACAAGGGCCACAATCCTTGCCGAGCACTTTCCCCCTATATCTGTAGTTCCCCGAACTACGTCGACTCTGACTTTCTCACACCTGTTGAGAATACGTAGGCCTAGGACCGCGAAGTCCTATCGAGTCCTTTCTTTCCCTCGTCACCCTTTGTTTCCCGTTTCTAAACCTTTCCCTTAACCCTTTTGAAACACACTTCTTATAGCATAATGTTTAAGCAAATAAATTCACATCGACGAACAAAAGGTTCCCATCGAGTACGATGGATGCGAGGGGTGCTAATACCTTCCCCTCGCATAACCGGCTTCCGAACCCGTTCTTGGTCGCGAGACCATCTTATCCATTTCTTTCTTAAGGTTTTCTCGATATTTTCCTTTCCCCTCATGGGATAAATAAAGTTCGGTGGCGACTCTTCTGTCTATCTTTTTCGCCTCCCCGTCGTTGCACGATGCATTTTTCGAGTAGCGACACTTGACCCCAACATTATTGTTGTAGAGCATGATCTTAGCTTTAATTTGAGTACTAGAAGTCCTTGATAGGGTTTATAGAACTCAAGTTATGAGCCAGACAAGTAACAAGTCATCTGAGGCATGTGAATTTGGAGCTTGAAAGTTACCCAACTTGCATGACACTTTTACCCTAGAAGGATAATTCCTATAGACTTTTGGTTAACATGAATGTTGTTCCTTATTCTCTTAGCTTTCTAAATAGTACTAGAAGTCCATGATTGGATCTATAGAACTCAAGTTATGGCTTTGACAAGTCAAGGGTATTTTGGGTATTTGGACATTATAGGTCATTTTGAGTTATGGATCCATTTCACTATCTTGCAAGCCTCAAATGGAGTTTTGTGCAACTTGAAAGTTGATCAAAATGATGTTTTTAGCTCAACCAAGTATCAAGAGTCCATTGATATGGATTAGGGCAAGCATTGGTTGAAGAAATTTCTCAAAAAGGCCATTTTAATGAATTAAAAAGGAAAAATTCAAAACAATTGGTAATTGAATGATTTCAAACCAAATTGGTACTCATTTTGATTGGAAATGATATTCTAAACACTTTTTCATTATTACATTTTTGAGTTGATACTCATTTCATGGCATTTTGGTGGATTACTTCATGATGAAGTAACACTTCAAACATCCATCTTTGGTTGAAGTCAAAGGAGGGAACTCATTCATTTACACTCCATAACTCTCAAGTGAGTGAACTGAAGGGGATTGAAAGCAAGAACAAATCCAATTCGTGCATACCATAAGTGGATTTTTGAGAAAAAAGTTGAAACTTGGAATTGAGAAATTGGGCCATGAATGGGCCTCAAATGGATCAAAACAGAATATAAATAGATTTTGGATCATTTTCAGAAGCTTCTAGTGCCATTTTCACTGAAGAATCAGTTAGAGCAGTTTGTGGAAGAAGCTTGAAAGTGGGTTTTCGAGTTTCAAGATAGGGGCTGAATCAAGATCAACCAAGCATCTAGACTTGTTCATCATCAACCAGTGAAGAAATCTGCACCTTTTGGAGGAAGAATTCACCCTCAAGAACACCAAATTCGAAGCTTCCGATAAGGTTCTTGATTATCAAAATTCCTCTTAAGTTAAGCATAATTAAGTTAGTTTGAACATGCGGTTAAGTTAGTATTCAACCTTAGGTGGATTTAGAATTGGTTTGGTGAAGTTTTATGACAATTTTTACCATGGCATCCCAAGTTGTAGTTCGAATATCTCTTTAGATAATGGATAAAAATGAGAAAGAACATGATATTTGGAACCTAGGGAGTGAGAGGAATAGATTAGTGGCTTCGTTTTAAGTTTTCGTGAGAGTTGAAATTTCTTGATGATTCTTGATGTCCATGGCTTCTTGAGTTTTAATGGAGGAAAGTTAAAATAAGTGGTAGATTCGGATTCCTTGCGAAAAATCCCATGAAATTGGTTAAAGAAACGTAAGAAATGGTGGAAAAATGAGAGAGCCACGTTGTTGGGGCATCCGCGTGGCGGCCGGAAAATTCGCCGGCGAGTTGGAGAAGATGACTCCGTAGCGGTCTGATGCGATTACCATTACCATTTGCGGTCACGATTAAAAGCTTCCATGGTCCATCTTTGACTAATTGCATGAGATTACTTGGACTTCATTAATGTGTTGGCAAGCTCCCATCCCTTGGATCGTTTGACTAGTCCACTGATCTCGTGGCTGTAGATTTATCTGCATTTCTTTATTTCCTTTAATTGATCTTATTACTTCTTTAATTGTTTCATTCATTTTAATTCATAAAAATATTAAAAATACTTAGAAAATTATGAAAAAAATTCGTGGATGATCCTTATCATGTCTATGATTTTTGTGTGCAATTAGATTTTATTTTTGTTCAGTTGTCAATTTAATTTCGTTTTTCTCCTTTAATTGGATTATAAAAATGCCAAAAACTGCATAGTTTCTTGCTAATTTTTGTTCTGGAGTTTGGTATAGAATTAAGACTTGAAATTTTGTAGGCTGGTTGTAGACATGTTGATGATGCTATGTGATTTTTATTATGATTTTTAGATGGGTCTAAATAGGATTTTAAGCTAGTTGTTTAGGAGTATTCATTGTTGAATCCCTTTAGTGTACCCTTGAGGTTTTAGATTTAGTTTGAGCCTTTTGATTTAGGTTTAGCCCCTGATTTTTGGACCATAGCTTGTTGATACATGTAGGATAGTGTAGTATTTTCCTTAGAACTTTTAGGAATGATTTTCTATTAAGTTCCTTATTTTACAAAGTGGCCTTAGTTTAGGTGATCCTAACTAGGTTAAGTGCATGGATTAGTCTTGTAAATGACCATTAGATGATTCTAGGTCCCATTTCCTTTCTTAATAGATTGGTAACTAGATAGACTCCTCTTTTAGAGCCCTTGAACCCTTAGTATAAGTGACCATTAGAAGGTAACATTTGAGGTTCTTTAGAAGATCAAGTAGGTGGATGATTCTTCCTATAGGGGTAATTTCCTCTTCAATTTTCCTTGCTTGATTGGAATCATCCCTGTGAGCATGTTTCCTCCTGTGGAGGAATACATTGCACTATCATAAAGGGGTTGAGTCCATGAAATCTCCCTTTCTCTCTCTAAGGAAGTGGAGTTGGTTGAGTGTCTGTGGTAAGTTCCTATGGAACTTACCTTTCTTCCCATCTCCATTCTCCTAATATTCTCTTATTCAATTCTTTTTAGGAACCTTCTTGAGGTAGCATAGTCCCTCCTGTGGGGGGAATGTTACACATCTCTTGAAGGAGCCAAACCCCTAGAATCCCCACAAATCTCTGTTAGTTGGTTGAGTTCCTGGGATAAGTTCCTGTGGACCTTACCCTTGCCTCCCAACACCCAATTTCTTTCCTTAGGATAGAAGCCTTGTATGATTACTTGTGGAATGAATCCATTATTTGTCATAAGTCCTTTTCCTCATTCATGATTGAGTGGTGTGTTGCATTAAGATAGTGCATGATTAGAATAGTTTAAGCATAGATGCATGACTGCATTTAGAGGTTGAGTGAGTCTCCCTCTGCTTGTTTGCCTTAAGGGTTGAGGTGATCCTCCCTTTGCTTGTGTGTTGTTTTTCTTTTTCTACTTGACGTATTTGCATAATAGAGGTTGAGTGAGCTCCCTCTGCTTGTCTGTTTTGACTGTTTTTTCTTTGCTTGATTGCTAAGAGGTTGAGTGAGTCTCCCTCTGCTTGTATTGCTGCATTGCATGTGCATCTTTACTGTTTACTGTTTACTGTTTATCTGTTTAAGCTGATGCTTTACTTGTTTCTGTATACCATTGACATGTTCCCCTAGGAATCTCACTTCCTTTGATAAGGAAGTGATGATTAGAACTTTAGGTTGAAACTTATGCATGATAACTTCTAGGAGATCCCTGTTTCAAACCTCAACCATAGGATGAATCCTTGGCATGACAACATTAGGACTTGACAGTCTCCCCATAGAGTTCGTTCTCTTCTCATCTCAAAACAACAGTAAAAAACATAATAAAAGCAAGTTAGTACAAGCGCGTTACGAGCCTTAAGCTACTTGGGTAATGATAATTGAGCGGTATCCTCTCAATCGTCTAGGGTGTTTAGTATATGTCCTTTGGATGCTATACGATGCATTCGCTCCTAAGTCATAGTCTCTAGTGTTGTACAAACTACAGACAACCCTAAAAAACAATTCTTCCGTAAAAGACAGAAAACAAACTTCAAACCTTTTTGCCCCGTGGGCCCATAATCCAAAGGAGGAAGCTTTTCTGAAGAAAAGAGTGTCGTTAACTCCCAATTCTACCGCAAACGGTAACGCCTAAGTCTTCCAGGGTCGAGCTGCGTACACCAAACTGCTGGAACTGTTTGTTAACCCTACTCGGAAAAACAGACGAATCTGAACCCCCGTAATCCGTCGTAGCCCGAACTATGTAAGCTCTGATCTCTCATATCTGTTGAGAGTACGTAGGCACAATACTGACGTATTGGCGAGCTACCTTCCTCCGTTACCCGTAGTTAGGAGAACTACGTTGACTCTGATTTCTCATTCTTTGATGAGAATACGTAGGCATAAAGCGTGATGCTTTGCCGAGTCATTTTCTTTTCTTTTCAGACCAGCCTTGATAGGTAGATAGTTAAATCAACCCGTCAGATAAACACAACAAGTGTGGATCCCATCGAGTACGATGGACGTGAGGGGTGCTAATACCTTCCTCTTGCGTAACTGACTCCCGAATCCAAACATTGGTTGCGATGACCTTGTCTTATACCTTTTCGTCAGTTTTTTCTGATTGTTTCCTTTCCCGTTCTGAGGGATAAATAACGAAAGGTGGCGACTCTTCTGTTTTGCCGACACCTTATTTTCGCGGTAGCGACAGCGGGGACGGTCATCTCGCCGTTTTTCTTTGTCTCCCCGGGGAGCTTCTGCCTCATCCTTTTTTGACGCCCTGGAATTCTCTTGGTCCTTTGAATCCCGGGCTTTGTAAGCGGTTTATTTTTCCTCATATTGGATGTAAGATTTGGCCTTGCGGAGGAGTTCGGCCAGAGAAATAGGCGCTTCAATCCCCACTAAGTTGCGGAAATCACTCTTTGGCCTTAGCCTCTTTTCGAGGAGGTACTTCTTCATATGGTCGGTCGTGGGATCCCGACCGCTTCCTTGTGAAACCTCTCAATTTAGGCACGGAGGAGCTTATCCTTGCCCTGAATTATGCCTTCAAGCGTGGCTTCCGACTTGGGATGACGCATAGAGGCAGTGAAATGTCAGGCAAACTGATTTTTTAGGTTCCACGATGTGATCGAGCCCCGAGATATATTTTTGTACCAGGCCATAGCTCCCTTTCTAAGGGAGATGGGGAACAGACTGTACTTGGTTGCTCCGCTTACGTTGTGATAATGAAGCATGGCGTCAATGTTCTCTATATGGTCGTCGGAATCCGTAGTGCCATCATAGAGAGCCAGAGGAGGAGGCTTCTCCAGCCCACGAGGGATACGGGTGTCCATGATTTCCTGGGATAGAAGCCCATGCACATCGTCTTCATCACTGGTGCTCGACGATCTGTATGGGGAGTGGCTACGAAGAGGGCTTCTGCTGTGTAGAGGAGAATGTTTATGCTGACTTGGACGTTCACGAGGTTTCTCCGAAGCTTTAGTCTTGGGAGCTAGAGAATGTCTTGTCCTTCGGGGAGAGGTACGATGTCGTTTCTTCGTGATTTCTCGCCCTGGTTCCTTGACTGGAGAAACGCTTCGAGACTCATTTCGCCGAAGTTTATGATGGGGAGAACGAGAACGGGGAGAAGGACTGTGAGGTCTCTGCGGGGGAGGTCGTTCTTAAAGGGCGTTTTCTAGCATGTGGATCTTTTCGCCCTGTTGGAAAATCATGTAGTTGGATTTGTTGAGGACGACGATGAGAGCCGCAGTGTTGGGATCAACATCTTGAGGAACGAGGATGGGCTCGTATATGTGATCGGAATTCTGGATGCGGGGTTTCACGTTGTGGGAGGATGGAAATGCAGTCTTTTCATCTCTGCGATCGGTCTCGTAGACCACAGCTCCAGGATTGGGGTTATCGTTGTTATCCAAGGCGACGACGATGACAGAATCTTAAGGGACATCATCGTTATGGTGAGAGGCCATGACGATAGAGGAAGGTTTAGAAAGAAAAGCTTTGGTCTTTGGATTGAAAAGATTGGGGATCTTGGTTCAAAAAAAGACAGGGGAACAGGTTTTCCATAGACGGCGCCACTGATCTGGTATGATAAAAAATGAATCGTCGTGGCCTTTAATGTAGGGCAACAATAATGGTTGTAGGAGAGGAGGAGGTGTACCTGTAAGGTACTCCGATGCTAAAGTAAGTAACAGGAAGAGGAAGCAAGTACAAAGTGTTTAGGTTTGTGTTAGAATGAGTTGAATACTTGACCCTCTCAAGTGAGAGGGTATTTATAAGAAACCCCCAGCGCGGGGCCAAGGTCCTCATTGTGGGGCAGGATATCTGGTCCACCAATGAGAGACTGTCAGGTTTGCAAGAAGCAAGAAAGATCTAGTGCGTGATCTTCGACCTGATCCAACTGTCCCCGTGAATTCCAGAGGGACAGTTGGTCGCGTGAACTGTGGAACGTGTGATTAGGATGTCCTCAACGACTATATTCTTCCCAACGGCTATATTCTTTCCAACAGTTATATGTGTCCAACGGCTAGATTGTGCTAATCTTCTTGTCGGACCTTATCTAAAGTTAGACTGAATTAGGTCTTGCCCAACTGCAGACTACCTGTCAATTCAGTCCAAAATAAAAAAAAATTATATATATATATATATATATATATATATATATATATATATATATATATATATATATATATATATATATATATATATATATATATATATATATATATATATATATATATATATATATATATATATATATATATATATATATATATATATATATATATATATATATATATATATATATATATATATATATTTCCCCTTAGACTCGGTTACTATTTTTTTACCGGAATATATTTAGTTACCATATATAACGTAAAGCTTTAAAATTTAGTAATAAAAAATCAATTCATAATATTTCTTTAGAAAAAGGACAAAATTAAATACACTATCAATAATATAGATAAAATGATAACTTGGAGCAATATTAGAATATACCATAAAAAAACAAACACATTTATATCATTCTTATTCAATCATTCGTCTTAGTTCTGTGAGTGGATACCGTGATTGAGAGTGTGTTGTTGTGATGCGAAGTAATCTTAGAGAGAGCGTGAATGTGTTAATGGAGCATGTGATAGGGAGTGTGTGACCACGTGAAGTGGGGTGCACTCATTGAGGGAGAAATGACACTGACACAAACATTATTAACTATTTTTGAAAGATACAAATAGTGATATACATAGTACAGAAACAACTTTTGAAATTTTTTGTATGTTAGTTTATTAAGTTAAAAAGAATTATTTTTTAAAAAAAAGTAATCATCTTTTCCAAAATAAATTATAAAATAATCATATTTTAAAAAAATATTAAATTAACCATGTTTAAAAAAAAATGTTGACAAGTGGTGTAAACAACTTTATCCACGCATGTATATAATTTTTGTACACAGACGCTAGCATGTATGACACATGCGTATATGTCGTACTACTGCATGTGGCGCATGCATACATCCTCTAAGAATATGTGTCAGAAATAATATCTATTGTATACAAAAATTGGTATAACAAGACAGTATCCACAGCTAATGACTATGACTACTCTGGCTAATATGTAAAAAAATTGTATACATGTGCCATAAAGAATGGTTACGGTGTATAAAAGTTGTAGCCATACAAATTTGATTAAATCTCTTGTCAACGATTTTTTTTAAACATGATTAGTTGTTTTTTTTAAATATGTTTATTTTGAAATTTATTATGAAAAATATGATTATTTAAAAAAATTAAAAAGAATTATTTATGATACGTAATCTAAAATATTTAATCAAATATATTTTTTAAAAACTTTTTTATATTAAAAAGGTTAATTTTTTTTTCATTTTTACAAACAATTTATAATTTAATTTTTAAATTGAATAATAATTTTCTTAAAGTTTTTCATCCATATTTTTTGTTGTTGTCTATATTATTTGTTTCTTTTAACGGAAGTTGATGGAAACGTAGAAATGATAATTTTTTAAAATAAAATAAAGGTGAATAATCAATTATCACCTTTGAAATATATATTGTTAGATGGAGGAAGCACACCCATAAACATAAATCTAAATTTAAATAACTAACTAAATAAAGACATTGTTTTTTAAAGAAAAAGATAAAAGTTGGGATAAGACGGAATGGAAGAAGATATTATTTTAACTTATTCAAGACTCAAATTAAATTTTATCCAAAGAAAGCATATATATGTGTGTAACAATGTAGCTCCAAAACAAGTTGTTTTGATCTTGTTCACTTAAAATATAAAGCAATTATAATTAATGTGGTTGTAAAAAAACTGAAATAAATGTGTAACACATGGAAGATACAAACAGAAACTTTTTTCATCTTATTGAGTGGATAGTTTTTTCTTAGCAATGTTATAGATAACTTTTGACTGTTGTTCAAGGCTCATTGTATTCTCAGATAATAATGCAAGTTCTCTTTTCAATCGATTATTTTCCAAATACAAGAGTGATATTTAGAATATAAAAATAATTGTTCATTTGATTTAAGTTTATTATAGATTTTTTAGTTTATTAATGTCTTCCATGCTTTATATATTGAATATTTCGTGTAACCATATTGTATCCTTTCAATAATGTAATATTACGTCGGTTTGATAGTTTCGATTTTTATTAAAAATGATTTTTAGTGTTTAAATTTTTTTTACAAAGAATTAAAAAAAAAACTTCAGATAATTAATTTAAATAATGTTTTTAAAATATTATTTTATGTATATTATCTTTCAAAAATTTTTTGAATATCAAAATTTCAAAAATCAGTTAAATATGAAGCTAGTTTAAATAATTTTTAATAGAAATCATTTATGAGATAAATTTTAAAAAAAAAACTAATTTTAATTTCAACTATATTTTAGTCATGAATAATGTGTATTCATGTTAGTGGAAGGCAAATAAATCTTTTAATTTAAAAAAAACAAAAGAAAAACTTTTTATATTTTAAAGAATATATTTATAAAAATCAATTTTAGAAATAAAAATTAAAATATTTTTAGCAATTTTAAAATTACTTTTCTAGCTATTATCCATATAGAAAATGAATATTTTAGAAAAATTCTTTCTTTTATTTTTATCGGCTTTTTCTCCTTTTAGATGATATTTTTCAAAAAATTTACCAAAATAATCCAGTTTTTAAAAAAAATTCCAAAACACTCCATATTTCAAATTATTTCTTAAAGTATTCCACTTTGGAGTACTGATTGCATGGTGACGCCATGTGGATTGGCGATCCCTCACAAGGGCATGAGTGGTATCGCCAATTGGATTGGAGATACCTCATGGTATTTATAATCTAATTGACGACTAGGTCTTAAAATTAAAGGGGAGTCGCCAATTGAGATTGAGACAGGGTGTATACTATAAATTTTGTTAACAAAAATAAATAACATTATCATTAATTAAAAATACTATTACATAACTTAATATTGACGACTGTGTTGATCATACGGTTCCACATCCCCTAGGCACCCTCACTCGTTGCACTCGTTGCACTCGTTTCCCTCGTTGCATTCGTTCCCCTCGTTGTTGATTCACGTCAGGTGTTTGAAGAGTTGAAGTCTCAGGAATATTCCTAGATGGTTCCCTAAGAATTTATTACATTTCCATGAGGTCTTGTGTGTTGAAATTGAGCGTGCGACCCATGCCAGAGTAGTTCGGATGTGATGAAGGGGTCATTGGTGTGCGGCCTGGACGATTGAAGGGGGACATTGGTGTGAAGGATTTGTTGGTGAAAGGTTGAAATGGTAGTGGTGTTTGAAAGTCATAAGGTTGTTGGGATGTTTGTGTGTGTAGGCTAGGGTATAATGTCTGAGCATTTTGGCTATGGAAAGATGTTTGGGCGTTATGGCTATGGTATGATGTACTCTCATTTTGGCTATATCTTGATGTTGTGTTGGGGGCATAGCCATATTGGGTTTCTTAATAATATTCATTTTGTTGGAGATGGTATGGGGGACGCTCTTGGTATTGTGGTTGGGTGTTTGACATGTTTGGATGGTGGGTTTGTGTGTTAGTGGATTGGTAATTCTGTTGGGTAGGGGTTGTGAGTAACATGGCCGATAATTTTACAGTGGGTTATAAGCTGAAGCTTCTTGTGTGCAGGTGGTTTGTCGTGGGTCGTATAGATACCTCTCTTCGGAGACAAACCCAGTTGCAAACAATTTGTTCCAAGCCATATAATTATTAGTTGGTATAGACGAGGTTGTTATCACTGGGTCACATAAGACATGAGCGTTGCAGTTCCTCCATTTACGACACTCAAATTTTGCAAAATCCTTCCAATCGGCATAGTCCCATTGATCATTAACTCTTTTTAGATGCCATTTACCGAGGTTAACAGGGGGATCTGGGATGTTTTGACGCATTCCAAGTTGTAGTTTGACACGATAACTGTTGTGCATCTCCACAATGGTGAATCTGATGATCGGCGCACAAGCAGACCAAACGACAACATCTTCCTCTTTGACTTCATGTAGGTGTTCCATGTTTAGGTATGGACGCCAAATGAACTGAAGAAGAAAAAAAATATTAGATAATAAAAATTATCGATATAAAAAATAAATTGATTTATTTATAGGCCTTACATCTCTAGGTGTTAGGTGATCCAACAGATTATGGTATTAAATGATATAATGTCTAGGGCTTCTATTGTAACTTATACCCTTAGCCGACCATCTAAACAACAAAAAGTTCAAATTTAATTAGTTAGACACAATAATTAGTAAGGTGAAATAAACTAAGATTAAGTTAGTAACTTACTTTTGTGCATACGGGAAGGAAAAACTGTTGTGGTTGACGGGCGCTAGGGATGACAATCTAGACCAACCCCATGCTTGGAGCAAAACGACACATCTAGAAAAAGTATATGTGTTTTTGGGCGCACTTACAGAAAGAGTTATACAAATAAGATAGACAAGTAGAACCCCAACTATACTTTCTTATTTTATATAGGTTTCTCAATAAGGGTAAATACATAACGTGCATAGAAGAACCAGTGCCTTCGGGAAATAAAAATAAACCAATTAAAAGCATAAGATAACACCTAGTTTTTATTATTTTCATTTCTTCTTTAGAATCTTGACCTAATTTAAAACCGGCGTACCATGATTTGAGGCATGAAAGTAAGATACCTTGGCCTCTTGAGTTCTCATCTAGCAAGTCGGCACCCAAAAGTTCTTCACAAATTGAACCATCAAGGTTTGTTGGTCCATTGACCGCCTTACCATCAATACGTAAATCGAGTAACATATACACATTCTCTAACGTCACGATACATTCACCAGTTGGAAAAAAGAAGGTGTGTGTCTCTAGGCGCCATCTCTCTTGAAAAGCTAGTATAAAGTTTGCATCAACCGAGTAAGACATGATTTTGCTTACATGTCCAAAACCGGCGAGCTCAATATATGGTTGAATTAATTCGTCGGGGGAAATATATTCATGGGCACGAAGACGAAACTTAGAGACATCCTACATAATCATCAATTTAGAAAAAAATATTAACAGAGACATTAAAAATTAACACTTACATAGAAGAAAATAACAGAGACATTAAAGAAAATAACACATTGTCAATTTAGAAAAAAAACTTAACAAAGACATTAAAGAAAATAACACATTGTCAATAAAGAAAATAACACTTGCATAATTCTCAATATTTGTGACTGTGCCTCTATGAGTTTCACCCATTGTCAACAGAGACATTATAACTGATTAAATGTTTCTGATACTAGTGACAATCTAGACTTGATAAAATGTATATGCTATTATTTCTCTGCAACAATATTTCAGATGATGTATCATTCCATACCTCTAGCTTCCTTATATAACATTATAGGAGTTACATGTGAACAATACATGTTGCATGCTGTCGCCACATGAATTGACGACTATGTTCACTTCTTCCAAAAGGTTGCCAGTCTATTTGGAGACTTTTGGGAATCTAAAACTAGCTATGCATGTAGCCTGATGATGTCTCATGCATGCATAACAGGATGTCAATCACATGGCGACATTGTGTTCTTAGACTACACCTTCTCTTCATGTGAATTGGCGTCCCCCATTCTATTTTTATACCCTGAATTGGCGACCTCATTAAATGCCCCCATGCATATTTAACCAGCCCATGCATTTTCATCTGAAGCAACCAAAAATAGTAAGTCTCTAACAAAAATTTTCTAATGTCATCTGCACCGAGATACATTGTTAACGCCCACTACAACGGAGAGACATATGTCTCCGATGACACTAGGTTTGGTTTTCAAAACACCGATGTTGCCCGATTCACAATCAATAGAAACAAAAGTTTCTTGCATTTCAAAGATAGATTGGAATCCAAATTAGGGTTTGGTCCTATATCACAAATAATATATCAAAACCCAGATTTTTTTGAAACCAACCACATTAAATTTTATCCACTTAAAGTGTTAGATGATGAAGATGTTGAAAATATGTTAGTTAGTCACAAACATTCTAGTTTCAACTATATCGAGTTGTATACGTTCCTCCAACAAAATATTTCATTTCAATAGTCTCAGATCATCGATCAATCAACAGGTGTAGACTCAGATGAAACCGAATTGGAGGTCAATGTCATTGATAAAGAAGAATAAGGAAGCAAGACGTTGGTTGATCAACTGTTAAACAACAACGTTGAAGATGACGAACAAATGCCAATACCTCCAGGTCATGTATACTATTCGCCTCAACATATGATAGACTTGGACTTGCAAGATGATGAGAGATCTGCAGATATGTTTCACAACTCGTATATGGGGTCAGAAAATGATTTAAAAGTGGGAGACAAGTTTCGTACCAAGGAAGATTGTGTACGAGCCATTAAAAATATCACATGGATAACTCTGTTGATTTTAATGTACATCGAACTGAAACGAGAAGGTATGTCATTATTTGTTATAATCCACTTTGCAAGTTCCGGCTTGCTGCGCCTTACAGAAAGAGAATAGATTCTTGGAAGATACTTCCATAGAGCCACATCACAGTTGCACTCCATAAATATAGTTCAGGATCACCGAAAGCTAAACGCATAATTGATATGTCAAGACATTTTGCTGCCTGTTAACAAGGATCCATCAGTGAAGGTGAGTATAATGATCTCTCATATCGTTACGCGATATAATTATACTCCATCGTACAAAAAGGTGTGGATTGCAAGAACAAAGGCTATTAAACAGGTATTTGGCAACTGGGAGGATTCGTACAAAGAATTACCGCGATTTTTGGGTAACATTCCACTAGAAAAGTGGACAAGGGCTTTTAATGGTGGATGTCGTTAGGGCCACATGACGACAAACCTTGTCGAATCCATGAATGGGGTCTTCAAAGGAAATATAAACCTTCAAGTCACCACTTTGGCGAGATCAACCTATTATAGGTTGACATCGCTTTTTGCAACAAGAGGCAAAAGATGGAGTTCAATGTTAATGTCGGGTCAAGTATTTAGTGAAAGCATAATGAAAGTAATGAAACAGGATACTATCAAAGACAACACACATGTAGTTACAATTTTTGACCATCATAGGCAAATTTTCAGTGTACAAGAAACAATGGACCATAATAAGGGGAGGCCCAATTTATCCCATGTTGTTAAACTAAAAAGATGTTGGTGTGACTGTGGCGAGTACTAGGCTTTCCATGTACCTTACTCACATTTCATTGTGGCATACGCACATGCTCATTAGGATGCTTATAGCCATCTATCTGATGTTTACAAGGCGATTGATGTTATGAATGTCTATAACGAAGGCTTCACAGTGCTACCAATGGAGGAATATTGGCCTCCATACCAAGGGGACATGATTTGGCACAATAATGAGATGCGAAGAAAGAAAAAAGGACGCCCAAACAACAAGGTATAAGAAACAAAATGGATACGACTGATAAAATGATAAGATTATATAGTATATGTCGCCAGCCCGGACACAATCAAAATTTTTTTCCCAATGCCTGAGCAACATCTACATCATGATGTAGCTTATCCTTTCAATTGTCGTAACCTAATATTTTAATATATTAATGAGTCTTTGTTATAACAATTTTAACAACAAATAACACATATCACGAACTAACAACAGACAACGCATACGATACATAAAACATATAACGAAAAAGAAACATAAAACATTTCTAATTGATTACAATAATCAAACTAATGTCATTCAGTCCAAACATGTCTTTCCTCACATCCTTGTCAGTCTTAATGCAAACCCATCCACTCAGGCGATCAAGTATCTTGATACTTCAAAATTTTTCCCCTTCACCAATGTCTCCTTCTAACCCCTAATTCAGCTACCTCTTAAGTTTATTGAAACTTTTAATGTTTCAAAACAACATCTCCATCGAAGACTTCTCTCTCGAATAGATGAATTTACCCCACCGGTGATGATACATGTTATCAGTGGATCAAAGATATGAGATGAGCTGTGAAACTAAATGATCAGAACATCTCTATTTATAGAAAATAAATTCACTTTCAAGGTTGTCTCCATCTGGCGACACTCTTATAAGAATTAGACCCAGTCTCCAATTGGATTGGAGAGATCACTTATTCCCTTGTGAAGGGTCGCCAATCCACATGGTGCCCCCATGCAATCATACCCCAAAGTGGGGTACTTTGGAAAATAACTTAAAATGTGGAGTATTTTAGGACTTTTTATTTTAAAAATTGGGTTATTTTGGTAAAAATTTCATATTTTTCTTGCAATTATTCTTTTAGCGTAATTATTAGAGTTTGTTATAAGTTGATTACTTTAGATTTCTACTCCAAACTTATATTAAGTTTTCTCTTACTATGAGTTTGTGGGATGTTAATAAAATAAAAAAGTTATTTGACTAGTTAGTTAGTTAGAGTTTGTTATAAGTTTGTTAATTTGTTAATGACTTACATACTTTATATATAGAACATATTATGTAACCATCCTTTCAATAATATAAAATATTTCAATATAATTCAATATGACAAATTAAATTCTCATTTTCATTTTATATTCTTTAAGTTTTTTTTCATTCATGAAAGTGACGTGATATTTTTTTTATAAGCGATAATATATTCAGTAAAGTATTATGGGTACTTCAAACCGTTTACAAGCAGTCAACATCCTATAATTCCCAAAAAACGAGGGAAATCCACCAAACTAGCCAAAAAAATCAATTGGATTTTTAAACCAATCATAAAAAGTACACTTTACATTACTAGGAGACAAAACATCTAGCCAACACCATGTTATATGGGTGATCCTATGGAACATTTCCTCTTCGTCTGATACATATATCATTATGCAAAATTTGGTTTCTAGTCCACCAAATAACCCAACAAGTCGATATCCAGATAAAACACACAGAAGATTTGTCGCAACGCCTAAATAACACCAGAAACCAAGATAACAGGGAATCACAAATATTAGATTTAACATCCCAATCAATACCCACCCAACCAGCCACCCTCCCCCACACTTTTCGAATTCGCGAGTCAGAGCAAAATAAGTTATCAATATCTTTAACTACCCTAAAACAAAACACACACAAAACTTTGTGAACATTTGAGATTACTCCCCTGGCTGCCAAGTTTTTTCTTGTAGGTAGCCTATAGAGAAGCATCCTCCATGAAAACAGTTTCGCCTTTAGCAGAATTCTAGAGGCCCAAATGATATTCAAAGCTGTCTTAGAAGAAATCTCAAGATCACGAGAAGCGGCAACATCAATGAGGCAAGAATAAGAAGAACTAACCAAAAATGATTGAAAAATACCAATGTCCCAAAGAAATGTGTCAGCAGCACCATAAACGTTATGATAGCCATAATTATTCTACTACGTTTTTCATTTTTTCTTTTGATTCTTAAATAAATTTGTTCATCATTTTCGCCATATTTTTTATAAAGATGCTCATAGCATATTCATAAATGTTATTTATCTATCTCCATTTATTTAGTTCAAGTGTTTTTTTTTTGTTGAGAAAAAGGAGTTATTGGGAACATATGGAAAGGAAAGTGATCTGACCTGATCAGGAGGGATCACGGACTGGCCACGCTTCGCCGGACGGTTATCTGTTCGCCGAGGTAAGAACGAGGAGGGGGTGTACCTGCAAAGCACTCCGACGCCCAAGTAAGAAGTTGGACAGAGAGGAAGCAATAGTACAGAAAAGGGGGCAAGAAGAGTTACCTGACCCTCTTGAAGAAGAGGGTATTTATAGAGAGACCCCAGCGCTGGGCCAACGGTCATTCGAGGTGGGCCAGACGACCAGGCCCAACCCTAATGACTGCTAGGGCTTACGTGGCGTAGTGAAGACCAGGACGTGGTCTTCGCCCTAGTTCAACCGCTCCTAGGTCTCCGGAAAGTGGATTTGACCTGCTCTTTCGGAGGTGGGCGGTTGGCCGATGACGTGTCCCCGCGGAGGGGAGCACGCGGAGAACGTGCGCCGAGCACGTTATTCTCCCGCGGAGGGAGCCCGGGTAGTCTCGCTCGTCTGGTGTGACGGACGACGAAGGGGATGCGGCGTGATGGCTTGTGCCCGGCGGACGGTCCTGCTCGTCCGAAGGGGCGTGTGCCAGGTGTGCTCAGTTCGCCTGTTGGGCCGTATTTGGTATTGGGCCTGCCGAGGTGAGGCCCACACCGGAACAGGAGCCCCCCAAGTCGAAGCTCTGGGGAAGAGCGAGGACTTAAGGTCGTCATGTCCGGAGCGGGGGACTCGTGCGAAGGGCTCCGGTCGTCGGTAGAACGGGGATGAGGCAGATGGAGAGACGCGACTGTCAGGCTGCTTCCACGTGTCTTGCGTTGAGCGGTCGTAGGGGCGGCTAACCTATGTCATTAATGAGCCTAGGGTCGCTTCGAGCCTCGCGCCGGGTTATAAATATGGCGGTCCCCGCTCATTCTGCTACTTTTCTCCCTGTTGATCTTTCATCGTCTCTGCCCGTCTGCCGTTCGCCGCCGATCAACGCCGTGCCATTCGCTTTTTCTTCCGTCCGCCGCCGTTACAAGTGAGTTCCTCTTCTCCCTCTCTTTTATTTTCGTCGTCTAACTGGGACGTGTGGTCGGGGCGCGATGAACGCCCCGAGGAGGGATGCGAGTTCCGCCGCGTCTGGCGAGTTTTCCGATGAATGTCCCGGGGACGGTAGGCTAGTTCCGATGAATGCCCCGGGGACAGGAGCTTTTTCTGATGAATGCCCCGAGGACGGGGGCTTTTCTCCGATGAATGCCCCGAGGACGGGGGCTTTTTCTGATGAATGCCCCGGGGAGAAGTATCTTCTCCGATGGCCGCCCCGAAGGGCTGAGGGGTCGTTCTTCGATCCCCGAGGAGGGTAGGCGGGGAGCGAATGTCTGCTCGCCGCCCCTCGGCCTTTGTCGCCCTTTCACTTGACTTGCGGTGGAAGGGTGGATTTGATCCTGGCTATCGAATTCACCGAGGTCCTCTGCTTTCAGGTGTAGATGTCGGCTCTGGTGCCGGGGATAATGGTTGAAGATGATGAACCCGAGGTCCCGGAGTATGACGACGGGCGCGTCTCCTCGCCCGAGGAGTGGGCGGCCGAGGAGCCACTTACCATCCCTTCTTGTTTTGTGGTCGACCCGTCCGACGTGTATGCCACGGTCGAGGACACGCCGCTAGGAGAAACGCAACACTGGCAGGTGTATCGCCCGAAAGCGCATCACCGGATCTGTTCGCGCTATGGGCGGAAGATGTTTCCGATGTACGAGTTTTATTTCAAGGAGGCTCGGCTCCGGTTGCCGTTTTCCGCCTTCCATCTGGGGATTTTCGACTGGCTGCGTCTTGCCCCGTCTCAGCTGCACCCAAACGCTTTGGCTTTCATCCGGGCTTTTGAAGTGGTGTGTTTCTACCTCTCGGTGGAGCCGACGGTGCCGTTATTCTTTCGCATCTTTCATTTGCAGCGTCAGACGGTGCGAGGTCGTCACGGATGGGTCTCTTTCAAACAATCGACCAAAATTTTCAAAGCGTATAGTGATTCTGTCAAAGACTTCAAGGGTCGGTTCTACCTCGTCAAACCGATCACGCAGTACGGATCGGACACTCTCTTTGACGAGGGCGAGCGCACGGTAGATGGCCAGCGGTTCCGCGCGTGGCTTCCTAAGATACATCTGCTGTGGACCTCGGAGCATTTCAGTCGAGGGACGGATAGGTATATCGTCCGGGCGGGAACCCTCGAGGAGAAGGACATGGCCGCTTATTTAAAAATAATTGCCTTTGTGCGGTCACTTCCCCCGTCGAAGTTGGTGACGCCCGACGGTCGGTACATCCTCGATGCCCAGGGGAACATACGCACTAAAAAGCGTTTGATAAATACTAAGACTTTGCTCGGCTGCGCGACCGGGGCGGCCGCTCTGGATTATCTAGGTAGGGATGTTTCGTTTTCCCTCGTGGTCGGGGTTTTTGATCGTCGCTAACCTATTTCTTTGTTTTTGCAGCGAACATGTCTACTGTCGACGAGCGGGTGAAGCAGTTGCGTGCTGCCAGGAGTGCCGGGGTCCCGAGGACGAGGGTGAGTCAGCTGGTCAGTCAGGAGGTCGCGACGCAGGGGGGTCAAACTTCGTCCTCGTCGCCTCAAGAGAGCCAATCCCCTGTGTCCCAAGGAGTGTCGAAGAGGCAGAGGTCCGAGGAGCCTCGGGTGGTGGATCTGACGGTCGGCGCCGCCGAGGAAGGTTATGTCGTCCCTCCCTGTCACCAGCACCCGGGATATTTTCATGGTGCCCGTTCCCCCACCGTTTCCGCCGGGGAGGTGAAGGCTGTTCGTCAGGCTGATCGGGAGGCCCGTCGACGTGTCCTGGCTGAGGACCTGGCCGCGATGATGCGGACGTTTACGACGGCTCTTGTGCTGAACGAGGAAGGCTGCTCCGCTGCTGAGCTGTCCAAACTGCAAGGGGATCTCACCTTCACGCAGTCGCGGTTGGCCAAGCTCACTGAGGAGTTGGAGAAGAGCCAGAAGGACGTTGCCGAGGAACGGAAACGGGCAGAGGGTGCTGAGGGGAAGGTGAGTTCGCTGGAGGAGAAGCTGGGGATAGCGACGGCCGAGGTGCAGGCGCTGAAGGTTCGTACGGAGGTTCTGGATAGCGCTGTTCGTCCGGCCGAGGACGAGACTGAGGGGGATCGGCGTTTAATCACCCGTGCTGACTTGATCGCCCGTATCCGGGTGTTGGAGAGCGATTGTCTGGAAGCCGTTGAGGTCGGGTTCAAGAATGCGGTCGAGCAGATTCAGGTCGCCAACCCTGGTGTCGAGCTGGTTGTGGACGGGATAGGGCCGTACCACGAGATCGTCGATGGGAGGGTGATCGATCCTTATTTCGTTATCCCCGAGGAGGAAACCGTGGCTGCTGACCGAGCTGATGAGGAAGTGTAGGTTGCCGGGCCTGCGTGCTCGTTGTTTTGTGGCCTGTGTGCCGGTGTTTATCTTTTGCTTTGGGCCTGCGTGCTCGTTTTTGTACTATTGACTACTGGGCTGGTGCCCGCTTTTGTTAAATATATTTATCATGGATTTTCTAAGTGTGCGCTCGTTGTTTGCATGTTGTTTTATGCTCGTTTTTCGTATTTGTTCGAATGCCTTTGATGTGTATGACATTTCTTGTAGATTTTCTAAGTGTTCGCTCGGTGTGTTTAGCTCGACAATTTGTTACCGGTAGTGTAGGGGACTGGCCGGTTTGGCCGGGGATGTAGCCGGGCCTTTTCGGGGGTAGTTTTCCCCGGGGCGTGGACGGCCCATCGCGAGCTGGGTGTCCTGCCTGTTTTGGTACGGCGACGAGGAGCCTCGGTCGAGGTATTCCCTGCCGAGCAAGGCCTTCTGCCCGCGCACACGAGAGGCAGGGCTTGCTTTCTTTGCTTTCTTTGGTCGTTGGTGGACGCGGGGGTGTGCGGTGGTACCATGTCGCCCCCCCAGTGGCCGGGACGATTGGTCGTCGCGGGCAATGTGTTAACTGTAGTACCGCTTAAGCTTCGCGGCGTTCCATGGTCGAGCTAATTGTTCACCGTGCAGGTTTTCGAGGTAATAGGCCCCGTGTGCCGTTTTGTCCCGGACTCGGTATGGGCCTTCCCAGTTCGCCGCCAGTTTGCCCTCGTGGGAGTCCTTCTGGTTTCTGCGTAGAACTAAGTCTCTAGTTTGAAAATCGCGTCTTATGACTTTGTGGTTATGGCGAAGTGCTACTTGTTGCTTCAGCCGGGCTTCCCGGAGGGCTGCTCCTGCGCGGATTTCTTCAACGAGGTCGAGCTCTTCTCGGAGGGAGCCGTCGTTGTCGTCGGTGTCTAGGGGAGCTTCCGTTCGTCTGGACGGTTCGCGGATTTCGACCGGTATCACGGCCTCGGTTCCGTATGTGAGGCGAAATGGGGTCTCCCCTGTAGTTGAGTGAGGAGTAGTACGGTATGCCCAGAGGACGCTGTGGAGCTCCTCGACCCATGCTCGTTTGGCGTCTCCGAGGCGTCGTCTGAGTCCTCTGAGTATAACTCTGTTCGCCGACTCCGCCTGGCCGTTCGTCTGAGGGTGTTCGACCGAGGCGAAGTGATGTTTGGTCCCGAGGTTGGTGACGAAGTCGCGGAAGTTTTTGTCTGTAAATTGTGTGCCGTTGTCGGTGACGATGGCGAGTGGTACCCCGAACCTGGCGAGGATGTTGCGTTTGTAGAATCGGAGTATGTTGTGGGCGGTGATTTTGGCCAGAGCTTCAGCCTCGATCCACTTGGTGAAGTAGTCGACTCCCACGATGAGGTACTTGTTCTGGTATGAACCGAGGGGGAAGGGTCCGAGGATGTCCAGCCCCCACCAGGCGAACGGCCACGGAGATGAGAGGGACGTGAGGTCGGTTGGGGGGGCGAGGTGCATGTCTCCGTGTCGTTGACACTTATCGCACCGTTTGACATGTTCTTTCGCGTCGGACTGCATTGACGGCCAGTAGTAGCCCGCGCGTAGGGCCTTGCGCGCTAGGGATCTGCCACCGAGGTGCTGCGCGTTGATACCTTCGTGGATTTCTTCTAGAACGGCCGTACTCTGGGATTTATCTATGCATTTGAGGAGTGGGATTGCGAAGCCTCGGCGGTACAGTCGTCCCTCGAGGAGGACGTACGAGCAGGCCCGTCGTTTCGTTGCGTTGGCCTCGCTAGAGCTGGTCGGCAGACGGCCGGTGCTGAGATAGGTGTGGAGGGGGGTCATCCAGCAGTCCGCGTCTCCAATGGCGTTGATGTCGAGGGGTGTGGTGGTCGGGCTGGTACTTGGTTTGGACAAGATTTCTTGAATGACCGATTTGTGACCACCTCGTTTCTTGGTGCTTGCTAGTTTGGAGAGGATGTCGGCGCGGGTGTTCTGCTCCCGAGGAACGTGTTGAATTTCTGCTGAGTCGAACCCTCTTAGTTTTTCACTGATGAGCGCGAGGTATTCGGCGAGTGTGTCGTTTTTTGCTTGGTATTCACCTCGGACTTGTGAAGCGACCAGCTGGGAATCCGTGTAGATTCGGATGTTCCTGGCGCCCAGGTCGGATGCTAGGCGAAGGCCGGCGAGAAACGCTTCGTATTCGGCCTGGTTGTTGGTCGTTGGGAAAGCTAGCGTGAGGGAGACTTCGATGACCGTACCCTCGTCGTTATCGAGGACGATGCCGGCGCCGCTCCCCGTAGAGTTGGAGGAGCCGTCCACAAAGATGGTCCAGAGGTGGTTCCTGGCGGTAGGGTCGGGGGGTGTGGTCATCTCGGCGACGAAGTCAGCCAAAGCTTGAGCCTTGATGGCGTGCCGGCTCTCGTATGTGATGTCGAACTCGGAGAGCTCTAGTGACCATTTCAGCATGCGCCCAGCCATGTCGGGGCGGCCGAGTAGCTGGCGGATGGGCTGGTCGGTGCGGAGCACGATGGTGTGTGCTAGGAAATAATGTCGGAGTCGGCGTGCCGCTGTTACGAGGGCCAGGGCGACTTTCTCGATCAGCTGGTATCGGGCCTCCGGGCCGTGGAGGGCTTTACTAGTAAAGTAAATGGGCTTTTGTCCTTCCCCGGCTTCGCTCACGAGGACGGCGCTGACGGCTTCGTTAGAGACGGCCAGATATAAATACAGGGTTTCGCCCGTCGAGGGGCGCGTCAGTACTGGCGGTTCGGAGAGGACGCGTTTGAGGTGGCGAAGGGCTTTTTCACATTCGCCCGTCCATTCGAACTTGGTCTCTTTCCTGAGCAGCTTGAAGAACGGGAGGGCGTGTTGGGCCGATTTCGCGATGAATCGCGAGAGGGAGGCTAGCACGCCGTTGAGGGACTGGATGGCACGCTTCGTGGTCGGCGTGGTTATATTGGAGAAGGCGTGGCATTTGTCCGGATTGGCTTCGATCCCCCGTTCGGTCAAGTAGTAGCCGAGGAATTTACCGGCGCAGACGCCGAAAGTGCATTTCTCCGGGTTGAAACGCATGCGACATGATCTCGCGGTCTTGAAGACCTTCTGGAGGTGTGCTGCGTGGTCGTCTTCCGCGGCGGATTTGACGATCATGTCGTCCATATATACTTCGAGCATGTCCCCGATCTCGTCGCGGAAGACGTGGTTCATCATCCGTTGGTACGTGGCCCCGGCGTTTTTGAGGCCGAAGGGCATCACGTTGTAATAGTAATTGCCCGATGCTGTCATGAAGGCCGTGGCCTGTTTGTCGTGTTCGGCCATCGGGATCTGGTTGTATCCCGAGTATGCGTCCATGAAGGACAAGAGTTTGAAGCCCGCCGAGTTGTCGACGAGCTTGTCGATATTGGGGAGGGGGTAGGCGTCCTTAGGACACGCCCGGTTGAGGTCAGTGTAGTCAACGCACATGCGCCATTTTCCATTATTCTTTTTAACAAGTACAACGTTGGACAGCCAGGTGGAATACCGGGCTTCCGAAATAAAATTTGCCTCTAAGAGGTCTTTTACAGCTTGTTCGGCTGCTGCCGATTTTTCCGGGGACTGGCGGCGACGGCGTTGCACCACGGCCTTTGCGGTTGGGCTGATGGACAGCTGGTGGCAGGCGACCTCAGGGTCGAGTCCCGGCATTTCCGCGGCGCTCCAGGCGAAGAGGTCGGCATTCTCGCGGAGGCAGGCTTGGAGCTGTCGTTTCGCGAGGTCGGGGAGTCCTGCGCCTACCCTCACGGTTCTGGTCGTGTCGTCCCCGAGGGGAATGAGCTCGAAATCGCCATCCGGGATGGGGCGCGCTGGATGCTCGTTGGCTGCGTCCGTCTTTTTGTTGTCGAGCTCGTCGGTGAAGCGACTGTCGAGCTCCACTGATCCGACCAGCTCTGTTGGTTTGTCCTTTGGCGTAGCGCTCGGTGCTTTCTTTTTGGTCGGTGGAGCGATGGAGTCGAAGCCTTTCAGCGCGGCTTCAAAACACCTTCGGGCAGCTTCGATGTCGCCGTTGAGGGTGACCACGGCTCCCCTTCTCGTGTAATATTTCATCTTCAGGTGGGCGGTGGAGGGTACCGCGGTGAGTTCTGCTATCGTTGTCCTGCCCAGGATGCAGTTATACAGGGACGGGCATTCGATGACTAAGAAGCGGACGCTGATGTCTCTGGCCGTTTCCTCTTCCCCAAAGGTGACTTTCAGTTCCACGTATCCCCAGGGTCTTGTCGTCGTCCCGTTGAACCCCTGGAGGTCGGAGCCTACGTAGGGGGAGAGGTTGGACTCGTTGAGCTGGAGAGTTGTGAACAAATGTGAGTACATTATGTCGACCGAGCTCCCTCCGTCGACGAGGAGGCGCCTGACGTCGAAGTTTGCCATACGTGCACGTATGAGCAAGGGTATGTTGGAATTGGGAGATCCCCCGGGTAGTTCCTCGAGGTAGAACGTGATCGGGTTGGAGCGGCCTCGGAATCTGTCGAGCGTGCTCATCTTGCCGGAGTTGCCCGCGATGAGTTCGTCGAATTTCCTTTTCACAGATCCTATGGACAGACTCCTCGTAGCGCCATCAGAGATGACCATGGCTCTGGGGAAGTATTCCCATCGGCTGGTTGGTCGGATTGGCTCGCCGACTAAGCTGGGTGCTTCGGGGATGCCGAGTCCTCTGCTTGCGAACCAATCCTCGGGGCGGCTGACGCACAGCGCGACCTGGAGTCTCTCACCGTCTTCTAGGGAGGGGAGCTCCTCGATTTTCTTTGCCTCCGGAGCCTCCGATCTGGGTGGTTCACCTCCCCGGGTGTATCGCTTTAAGTGCCCATCTTTGATTAGGATTTCGATCGCATCTTTGAGATGGATGCAGTCTTCCGTTACATGCCCGTGGGTCCTGTGGAACCGGCAGTACTTTGACTTGTCCACGTTGGGTTTGGGCGGCGTTGGTCGTGGAAAACGGACACCTCCCTGCACAAACTCGGTTTTAGCGCATTCGGCCAGTATGCGTTCGCGGGAAGCGACCAAGGCGGTGTACTCGGTGAACCTTCCTGCCGGGCCGCGTGACTCGCGCTGTTCGCGGGGTTCGCGGTGGCGGTCATCCCGACGGCGGTCCCCTCCTCGCCGGTGGCTCGAAGCTCCGTCGTCTCGGTGCCCGCGGGGGGCTTCTCTGTCTCGGGTGTCGCGAGCGGAGTTGGCCGCTTGTGTTTCCTCGAACCGGATGTAGTGGGCGGCCCTGTCGAGGAAGTCTTGGAGGGACGTGGGCCGGTGTATGCCCACGGCCTCGTAGAATTTGGAGTCATGGCGCAGGCCTTGCTCCATTAAGTAGCGTTTCATTTCGTCGGAAGTCGTCACCTGTACGGCTTCCCGAGTAAATCTTTCGATGTATTTCCGGAGGGGTTCGTCGGGGCCTTGGATGATCGCCCCGAGGACTGCTTCCGTCTTCGGGTGACGCCGGGACGCTGTGAAGTGTTTGGAGAATAGGTCCTTCAAGACCCTCCACGATGTAACTGATTCGGGCTCCAGGCTTTTGTACCAGGTCATAGCGCCTTTCCTCAGAGTCGTCGGGAAGAGTCTGCATTTGATAGCTCCCCGGACATTGCGGTAGTCGAGCATGGCCTCGATGTCTTCCAGATGATCGTCCGGGTCGGAGGTGCCGTCGTACGTTGACAGCGTCGGTGGCTTCTCCATTCCTTGGGGTATGGGGGCCGCCATGATCTCCCGGGATAGTGGGGTGCGGTAGTCATCCTCGTCGCTGTGCGCCGGGGATCTCAGGGGGGATGAGCCGATCGCGGTGTGTCCCGGGTTTCGGGCTCTCGATCTCCGGCCTGAGTTCCCGCCTCGGGTTTCCTCTGTTGGGGTCGTCGTGGCGCTATGGTTCCTCCCGCGACCGTGTCTTGCCGGGGATCTGGTGCGCTCCCGTGTCGCTTGCGGGCGGCGTCTCTCTAACCGCGGTCGGCGGTTCCTGGGTCGAGGTGAGGGGCTCCTCGAACCTCCGTTCTGGTCTTCCCGCTGGGGGTACCTCGGGGAGCCGCCGCGTTCCAACGCTCCAATTCTAGCGTTCTGTTGGGACAGCAGCTGGTTCGTCTGGTTGATGGCTGCAAAGAGAGCGGCTACCGTTGGGTCTGCTCCCGCTGGGATGGGAACGGGGTGGAATGCCGGCGGGCTCGGGGGGCGATGGTCGGCATGCAGGGGCCGTTCCTCGGACGATGGTGAGGCAGTTTGCCCGTCTCTTTCGTCGGCTTCATTCAGGCGCGCCGTTCCTACCTGCTTCCCGTTGGTGGCAGTGTTGAGCGCGAGATCGTGCGGAGTGTCATCGCGGCGTGGGCTGGCCATGACCGTGGAGGTTTGGTGAAACTTTTGGTTTTTCTGCTCGGAGTAACGGGGAAGTTTCACTTCCCACAGACGGCGCCACTGATCTGACCTGATCAGGAGGGATCACGGACTGGCCACGCTTCGCCGGACGGTTATCTGTTCGCCGAGGTAAGAACGAGGAGGGGGTGTACCTGCAAAGCACTCCGACGCCCAAGTAAGAAGTTGGACAGAGAGGAAGCAATAGTACAGAAAAGGGGGCAAGAAGAGTTACCTGATCCTCTTGAAGAAGAGGGTATTTATAGAGAGACCCCAGCGCTGGGCCAACGGTCATTCGAGGTGGGCCAGACGACCAGGCCCAACCCTAATGACTGCTAGGGCTTACGTGGCGTAGTGAAGACCAGGACGTGGTCTTCGCCCTAGTTCAACCGCTCCTAGGTCTCCGGAAAGTGGATTTGACCTGCTCTTTCGGAGGTGGGCGGTTGGCCGATGACGTGTCCCCGCGGAGGGGAGCACGCGGAGAACGTGCGCCGAGCACGTTATTCTCCCGCGGAGGGAGCCCGGGTAGTCTCGCTCGTCTGGTGTGACGGACGACGAAGGGGATGCGGCGTGATGGCTTGTGCCCGGCGGACGGTCCTGCTCGTCCGAAGGGGCGTGTGCCAGGTGTGCTCAGTTCGCCTGTTGGGCCGTATTTGGTATTGGGCCTGCCGAGGTGAGGCCCACACCGGAACAGAAAGGATTCACATGATCATTCAAATCTTCATTTAAATAGTATTTATTTATAAAATTTGGAGGATTTCAAAACATCTTTTTCTGCATCATTGATTCTTGAAGATTTATATGTTATAGTTGATTACAATATAATTTACATTTTAGTAGAGTATGAAGAAATCAAGCAAGAAAAATAATTTAGAAGACATTAATTTATTCTTTTGATTGAATGAGCATCAATTATTTAAAGTTTTTTTTAAAAACATCAATAAATTTAAATATGGTACTTTTTCTGTACCAAAATAAATATCATATTTTAAAAAATTATTTCTCATAAAATAAGTATCATTTTTAGTTTCTAATGCAATTTTAATTTTTACTTTTTAATTGTATTTTCTAACTAATACTCTTAATTTACAATTTCCCTTACCTTACATTAATGATAATAAAAATACATCAATAACAAATGAGAATAATTTAGTAAAATTGTTATCTATTTCTTTCATTTATTACATTTTTTTTAATCTACGTGAGAATATAAACTATAATACTTATTTTAGGACAAAGAGAATAATATTTTTCTTTTTCTAATTTTAGCTTAATCGACAATGTAGCTACTATCTATATAGAAAAAAAGGATAAGTAAGCAAAGTTAGCAAAATTCTTTATTTTTGCTTAAATGACATTCAATAAATATTTATAATGAAAATAGATAATTAGAAAATTATTTATGTTATCCTTATTGACATGTAGCTTCAATCTATAAAATAATATAGTTAAGGCAAAGTCTCTCCTTTTAGTTGAAGTTTTTCAAACAATTATTGTTTTGAATTTCATGTTTTTAAAATATGTTATATGTTTGTTAGTTATCTTGGTACACCAAACACATATTAAGTTTTTTTCTTTTTCTTATTAAGAGTTTATGGAAGGCTAATAGAATATACAATTTTAGTTGATTCATTAGTTATATTTTGTTAAATGTTTGTTAATGTCTTACATGCACTATATATAAAGCATCACATATATGGATTGTTTTGTTTTCTCAATATTAACTCATTAGACTTCATATCTTTCACATCAAATATGGTTTCTAATGAATCACACTCTTTTACTTCTAGCTTTTCCAATTCATGTAGTACTTGAACAACATTTGATGGAAAAATTACATGTGATAAGAAATCACATCTTTGCAATCTGAAACATATATGTTCCAACATCTTAGATAAAACAAAATGTATATAACTTCAGTTGTTGACAAAAACTCCTGCAATCATTCGGATCGCAGAACCTAGTAGGTGGTTTAAAATCTTAGTCTTAAGACTATGGATCATTCTGTTAGATTCTTGGTTCACTTCTGCATGAATATAGACTAGGTAAAGGTGCGCAGAAGAAATCAAAGGAGCGCCATGAATCGTGCTTCAATTTGATCAAAAAGAGGAGGCAAAAAATCGGTAGACTATGAATATATTTCTTCCTTCTTCTTTACCGAATTCCCTGAGACATATGGGGCGAAGGAAATGACAGATATTTTCAAGGAATTTGGCATTGTCTTGGAGGTCTATATCCCTGCAAGGAGGGATAAGAGAGGAAAACGGTATGACTTAGTTAGGTTTAGAAAGGTACAGGATGAAAGGATAATGGAGACTAAGCTTGATAGTATATAGATTGATGGAAGAAAGATCTGTGCAAATGTTCCTAGATTTATAAGAGGAAGGGAGATAAAGAGCAACCCCTCTAAAGGAATTGATAGAAAAGAACAGGGTGGTGCAGATAAACCGGTGGTCTCTAACATGAAAACTATTGTTCATGAGATCCTTTGCGCAAGGGGTCAAAAACGACAGCAGAGGAAAGATAGATGGGTTTGAAGGCAACAGGAATATGCCTAGATGGAGGAAAAAATGGAATACAAACCATGTTTTTCACATTTGCAGTTCAATGTAGACAAATCCAAGATGGAGAGATTTGGGAGAGCTTTTGTTGGTGAGGTGATGAAATCAGGAGCTACATATAATATTCAGGAAGCTCTAAATGTAGAAGGATTTTTTTCCCACATTAAAGCTACTCCACTTGGTGTAAACCTATGTCTACTTGAAGAGAGCTTAGAGGGCTCATTGAGGTCTTTGATTCAGGAGGAGGAAGAATGGATTTCTCGTTGGTTTTATAACATACACCCTTGGTCACCTAATGACACTGATAATGAAAGACTAACTTGGATCAGACGCTTCAGGCTACCTTGCCATATGTGGTGCCCTGAATTCTTTAAATTTATATCCGGTCATGTGGGCGAATTTATCCAATGTGACGAGTAAACAGAAATGCATAAGCACTTGATCGTTCCAAGATTCTTAATAAAGACCAAGTTCTCCATGAATCTTAATGAAATTTTCAATGTGGAAATAAATGGAAAGATATACAAAATTAAGTTGTTGGAAGATTTCCATGTTCCAAAAATAAAATGATGAATAAGGTGGCTAGATCGGAAAGTGTGTCGGAAATAGGAGAAACAGAAGATGAAGATGATGAGTCGAAGGATACAGACAATGGTGATGGTGAGGAGGATGAAGTGAACACAAACCACAGACGGTCAGGTGATAATGGCGATGATGGGAAATCCAATGTTTTGGAGAAACAAAAACTGGTGTATAATGTCAAATCAGTTGGGAGTGGAGAGATTCAGGTCAAAGCCAAAGAGCCGTATATTCATGAGACAAGTGGCAAAAAGGAATTTCTTGGAGTAATTGTGGTTGACAAAAAAAAAATAAAGAAGTGGGAATACAAGCTACAACTAATGTTGATGAAACATACAACACGATGATGAGGCTCAAGCCTGACACACATACCACACATGTTTTGGAATTGGATAAAGTTGTTCCCCAAGTTAAGGACTATAGAAATGAGTGTACTGTGGGCCTGTAGAGAATTTTATCGGATCTTATCTCATGCTCAACAGTGAGACTTGGTGGGCCTCGTATTGGGCATATTCCTAGAAAGAAAAAATTATTCATTAATCTTTATGAAAATATTAAGATCCCATTTCCCCCCTTCTACTACTCAACTCTCTTACACTTAGCACATAAAACAATCATAAATCGTGAAGATGTCATGGCTTCTATGGATATTATTCCTAATTCAAATTCAGTGGAGGAGGCATCTTCTAGGTATTCTGGTGGCTCAATCCTCTGTTGCGAGTCCATATCCGACACAAATGTCAATCATGGAAATGCTAGGATAGTAAAATCATTTGATGATGTCCCGGGGAAAATCTGGAAATCGATCAAAGAACTGGGGATCGAAGGGGGAGAAGACGACAAGGCTTTTGAAGGTATTATTAGAGAAATTGAGTTAAGGGATCAAATGATTTTTGAAGGTAAGAAGGTGTCTCAAATTAGGGTACCATGATTATTTTTTCTTATAACACTCATGGGTGTGGTTCCTCTATTAAGAAGCCTAGACTGCACCAAATAGTGTCAAGCAAAAAAGTGGAATTTTGTATGATTCAGGAAATCAAGGCTCAGGTGGTTGATGACAAGATTGTGAAGAAATTACGAGGTAAAGAGGACTTTGGCTAGTCATCTATCACGTTAGTTTTTTTTTTGTTGGGATTGCTGTCAATTTGGAATAAGAAGGTGTTTAATCCTTTGTTCAACTTCAAATGTAGTGGTTTCTTAGGAATCTGTGGGGAGTGGAAGGGATCAAACTGTTATATAGTCAATGTGTATTCTTCTTGTGCTCTTAGGGAGTAAAGAAAACTATGGTTAGATCTTATTAGGTGGAAAAGTAATCTTCCTAGGTGTGATTGGGTAATTAGAGGAAATTTTAATGCTATTAAATCTGAATTAGAGAGGAAGGGGAAAGGTAGGCCGAACTTAGTGGAGATGGATGATTTTTATTCATTTATAGATGTAATGAATCTTATAGACATGCCTGTTGCGGGGAATAGGTTTACCTGGTCCAATTCAAGTGGGACGTGCAAAAGTAAGCTCGACAAAATTCTTTTGTCTGAAGACTTAGTGAGAAAATGTAAATTAATGGCTCAAAAGGTAGGGGATAGAGATGTGCCCGATCATAGGCCGGTGTGGCTCATTTCAAATTCAATGGATTGAGGGCCACAATTGTTCAAGAACTTTCATGCTTGGTTCGAACACCCAGACTTCATCAAGTTTGTTAAGGAATCTTGGGACTCCATTGAGGCGTATGACAATGCTAGTAACATTTTGGTCATCAAATTGAAGGGACCTAGGGACAAACTTTGGTGGTGAAATAAGCACGTGTTTGGTTGGCTTGATTTGAAGATTGTTGATGGTGTGGAGAATTTGAATAACATTGAGAGGGACATGGAATATTGCAATGAAGACACTCCAGAGGAAATCCTTAAGAGGAGATGTGAAGTTCAAGAGGATGTTTGGAATAAGTTCTGCTTGAAAGAAAGCCTTCTGAATCAAAAGTCTAGATAAAAGTGGATGGCTAAAGGTGACTCTTACACAAGGTTTTTTCATGCGCTGATTAACTCTAGATCAAGGTTGAATGCTATCTCAATAAATAATATAGGTTCTGATGTTATGGAGGATGTCACTGTCATTAAGCAAACCATTAGAGATCACTTTGCAGCAAAATTATAATATTCTGAAAGGTGTACACCTGATATGGATCTATCGGATTTATTAAGGCTATCCCAATCTGATAATGTCAAATTCATGAGCCTTTCACTAGTGAGGAAATTCTTGAGACTATCAATAGTTGTAATGGAAATAAAAGTCTGGGCCCGACGGTTTTAACATGGCTTTCCTTAAGAAATGTTGGGGCGTGATTTGGGAGAATGTTGTTAGTTGTATTCAAGAGTTCCATAGTACAACTACCTTACCAAAAGCAATGTGTTCCTCCTTTATTACACTCATTCCTAAAAGATATAACCCACAAAACTTATATGAATTAAGACTTATATCCTTAATTGGCAGCATTTATTAGGTGGTCGCTAAGATGTTGGATAAAAGATTGAGTTTAATAATTAGAAAGCTTGTCTCCTCCTTGCAAACAACTTTCATTCCTGGGCGTCAAATACTTGATGGTGTTGTGGTAGCGAATGAAGTGATTGATCATTTGATTAGAAAGAAGAAGTCTTTCCTATTACTCAAGGTGGATTTCACTCAAGCCTATGATTGTGTTGATTGGGGATTTTTGATGAAGGTGTTATAGGCTATGAACTTTGGTGAAAAGTGGATCAATTGGATGAAAGGTACAATTCTTAACTCTTACCTCTCTGTTCTGATTAATGGAAGTACAACCAGTGATTTTAAGGCGTGACGTGGTCTTTGACAATGAGACCCCTTGTCTCCTTTTATGTTTACTTTAGTTGTGGAATGTTATGCGTTTTTGGTTAAGAGGGATGTCAGTAGAAATCTGCCCAGTGGTGTGACTTTGATTGGAGATGCTTCGATAAATATATTACAATTTACTGATGATATGATAATTATGTGTGATAAATCCTGGTTAAATATGTGGGGAATCAAATCCATTCTCAAAGAATTTGAACTAATATGAGGCATGAAGATAAATTTTTAGAAAAGAAACTTGATTGGAGTTGGCATGGACGAAACATTCTTGGAGGCTGCCTCTCCATTCTTGGCTTGCAAAATTGAAAAACTACCTTTCAAATTTCTTGGTTTGATTATTGGAGGGAATGACAAAAGGGCCTCATTTTAGAAACCAACCATCGGTTGTATAAAGGCTCGATTATCTTCTTGGAAAGGAAGGCTTATTTCAATAGGAGGAAGGGTTACATTAATAAAATCGGTACTCACCAATATGCCTATACATCATTTATCGTTCTTTAAGGTGTCGGGTAAGGCTTTAAAGGAGATTTGGGCTATTCAAAGGAAATTCTTGTGGGTTGGAGTGTTGGAGAAAGAAGCGATGTCGCGGGTGAATGGTCGTTGGTGTGAAAACACAAGGAGCTAGATGGATTAGGAATCAAGGATGTAGCTACATTTAATAGAGCTTTGTTGATGAAATGGCTATGGAGATTCTTACACGAGCCAAACGTGTTATGAAGTGGAATACTTGAAGCTAAATATGGTAATTTAAGGCGTAGAATTCTCACGAAAAATGTCGACGTAAATGCTAGGATGGAATGTAATTGGTGGAAAGATTTAATTGGGTTGGGAGACTCATGTCAAGAAGATGGCTTTTTTAACCAACTGTCATGGAATTTTGGAGATGAGAGATATACTTCATTTTGGCTTTCTAAGTGGTTAGCCACTCTTTCCCTTAGGGGCTTATTCCCAAATCTGTATGAAGCTTCAGCCCTCAAACTAGCTATAGTGAAACATTGTGGAGTGTGGGAGTGTGAATGTTGGAAGTGGATTTTGAGTGAACAGAATCTGGAGCAGGCTGCTCCTTTAGTGTAGGAATTGGACAACCTGTTATTGCTGCTCAACGATGTGTTGCCAATCCATGATAGAGTTGATTCTATTAGTTGGGCTGTGGGAAACTTCAATTACTTTACTGTCAATTCTTGTTACTCGTCTTTGGTAGGTGTTGGAGAATCCTTGCCATTGCAGCATAATGTGATCATGGATTTGAACCTTTTGTGGAGAGCTAATATTCCATTAAAGATTAAAATATTTGGTTGGAGGTTTCTCTTAAATTGGTTACCGGCGCATTCAAACTTAGCGTTTAGAGGTGTCATATCTAATGAGCACGATAAAGTATGTGTTCTTTGTTTTCACGCAGCTGAAGATTTCAACCATTTATTTCTTTTGTGCCCAAAATCTAAGTTGGTTTGGCAAGAAATGGAGAATTGGTTGAGGTGTGAGGTATCGGTGGCTTCAAATTGTGTAGAGCATTTTTTGGAACGTTTAAACATTATCTATCAAAACATTCTACACTTTTAGTATAGTTGGCTACTTGTTGGAATCTTTGGTGGTATGCGAATCAAGTAATTTACAATGATGGTTTTGCAGTCCCTAAAGAAATTTTCTATAGAATCACTCAAGCGTCATGGTGGTGGTTGAGTGTATCATATAGGAACAAGATTAAATGCAAATATTATGAATGGTGCAAAAGAGCTTTTGATTTTTAATAAGGGTGGTCATTTTTTTTGTTGCTGTTGTATTTTGTTCCTTGGCATCCTTTGTGATGCTTTTGTATAGATTGTATCTTTTTTAGGTGGTGGATCCCCTTGGTCCATTTTGAAATATATTGTTGATTATAAAAAAAAGCATCACATCTAACTCAATACCATATATTTATTTCTCATTTTCTTTTCTATTTTTATATTCTTCAATCTTATTTTCATTCATGAAATTAGTAATATCAAATTTATGATCAATTGTTTAAGAGTTCAAAATCTCTTTATCACTTTAGTTTTATGAACTGTTCTAATTGATAATAATAAAACAAAATTATTATTATTATTATTATTATTATTATTATTATTATTATTATTATATATCATGTTTGGAATTTTATTGTTTGGGGAGCAAGTTTTCTATGCTAACTCCCACTGACAAATAAAGCATTTGAATCTTTTTAATCTTAACTGCTAATACAAGTTATCTTTAAGTGTCTCTTATATCTATGTATTTATAGGTATAACCGTCACTTGATTTTGATGATGAAACCTAATAATATCTGTTACGTAGCCTTTAAAGAAGATAACTCCATAAGTCAACTGACTTTTGGATTTTGAGAACAATCAAAAGAGGAGTTGATATAAAATTTCAAGTAAGCCCCCGATGATGTCATTTGATAAAAAAGATACCTCAAGCCTTATCAATCAAATAATTCAAATATCCATATGAAGTTCTAATTAATTATTAAATCAAGAAGAGAACCTTGATGACTGAAAGAGAGAAAGCTAGTCTGATCCTGACTTAGTGTCTTAAAGTGAACAATTTAAATTGTAAAAGGTCAAGAGTTAGTATTAAAGTCTAAGACAATCACACACACACACACACACACACACACACACACCCCACACACACATAATAGTTTTTCAAACATTCACAATTTTTATTAAATCTTCTAAACACTTATCAAGGCATGTATGGAGATGATTAAGAAGTTTTTCTGATCAATTATGGAAGTTAAATCACTGCGTAATAAATCAAGGACATGTTCCAATCGATTAAAATAAGGAGAAAGACCTTCTAACCGATTAAAAATTCTATTAATCGATTAACTCATATAGCCATTTAAGGTTTCCTTTTCTGAATTAGGGTTGTCGACTTTTGAAGCTTTTAATCGATTAAAATACGTGTTAATAGATTAATTCATTTAATTTGGTAAGTTGATCATTTACCTTTTGAGCCGATTTTTTTCTATATAAAATAGGGTTCTCCTTATTTTATTTTACACTAGATTTTTGAATAGAAGCCTTTATATATATTTTTTACTTTCTTTGTTTTTGAAATTTATTTTTCACAAGAATGATTGTAATACTGAAAGACTAAAAATCCCTTATGAGAGTTGTGGTATAACTGGTGTTGTGCTTGATATGATTTATTCAAGAGTGTGCTTGATATGATTTTTTTGGTGAAGTTTCTTGAGTTAAGCCTATGTAAAATCTATGTCTGTTTGTTGTTTAAGGTTCATGGCTGATCCTGCATAAGCTCAAGCCTAATTTTAGTAAAATTCTCTAGAGAATATTTTTGGAGACATGAGTAGGTCAAGTGGTTAGGCCAAAACTATATAAATCTCGAGCGCATTCTCTTTATCTCATCTCTCTTCATTTTATTTTCATTATGCATCTCTCTTCATCCCCCTCTTGTTTCTGCCTTATTTATATCTTTTAACATAATTTTTTCAAAGAATAAAATATTTTATAAATCAATCACAGATTTTGATTATCACAATTCACATTTATCTTGTGTTTTGAGTCACTTTTCCAACAAGTGGCATCAAAGCCTAACTCCCATTATACAACTAATCGTCTCAAGAGACAGGAATACCTTCAAATTATTCACTAAATAGATCTTCATTCTGAATCAGTGAGTTTTTTTTGCATGATTCTCATTGTGACATTGCTAAATAAACGTTGAACGCTCTTCAACTTACCCATGAAGGTACAACTGAGGTAAAAAGGGCTAGAACGAACACATTGACCCATGAGTACAGATTATTTAAAATGAAACATGAGGAAAACATTCAGGACATGAAAATTTGTTTTATTCATATTGTGAATCATATGAGAACTCCGGGTCAAGCTTTTCAAAATGAGGATTTGGTTATCAAAGTTCTTAGATGCTTAAATTACAATTGGAAACCTAAAGTCGCTATGATTAATGAATCTAAAAACTTGTCTTCTATAGATTTGGCTACCTTGTTTGGAAAATTGTAGGATATTATAGCTCAAAATCATATAAATTATCGTATTTGTAAATACTGGTTATGTTTTAAAGACCGTTCAACAATTTTTATGATTCTAAGAGAAGGGTTGTTTAGAATGTTTGTTTATGAAATTGAAATGACAAAAGATAAATTGTATATTGGTGTTAACAGTGAGAAAATTTGTTGGGGTTAGATTTCATCATCCTTATCCTCAGGTATAACTATTGGTCAGTAAAATGCCCTTCTACTAAGCTATTAATACTCCCAATTGTTTCTCTCATCGCAGCTCATCTCAGATTCACCGACAAGAGATCTGTTGTATTACCTAATAGACAATCTCTCACCATATTAACCAATACCACAAAATTAAGTTTCAACAGAGAATGCATATATCAATGTGTCCTTTCACCAATGTTGCTATTCATGTGAATATTAAACCTAGTCCCCTTTATAGGCATTATCATCCAATAGATGGAGATTTGGATCTAGTAATGACCAAAAACTCTTGAATGTCAAGTCATACCATGAAAACATGTTTTAGGTGGATAATCCAAGACAAGCTTTAAGAATGAAGAATCCTCTATATTAAGTCTTAAGTGGAACTACATAAAATACCATGATCGTAATTAGTACATGAGTATAATGATGACTACACCTAACCCTAACAAAGAGAATTAGATATCCTTACTCATTGTATCCTTAAAATTAAATCCTATAAGAAATATGTTGAATAACAACTATAACGATTCGTCGAGCAATGCTTTTGCCTTCAATGTTCATATCCTTATTCTCGCCTGTTAAGATTTAAGATGAACCTACATTCTTTCTATACTACCTTAAATCCACCGAAACTCTCTTTGAAATAAAAATGACGCTCTTATTTATAGGCTAGGAAAAGGTAGGCTCGTTTGGCGCACTATACTCATCTTCGCCTAGTGTACCTATTACTTCCATGTTAAGCAATGCTAACTATCCTACAACTTTCCCTAACTTCCATATCTCGATAGGCGCACCTCCCATCTTCAACTAACACAAAAACCCTTAATTCACCTTGAAATAAATTAGCCTTGAAGTCTTCTTAGCTGTATATACTTGCTTAGCGTACCTATGATCCTAGCTTAGTGAGCCATGCTTGTAGGAAAACATCTTGACAATGTCTTTTGTGTTGCTTGGTGTTATTTTAGTTCTTTTCACTTGCTTTTAGTTAATGTGTGTTTAAAAAGTACAAACAGGTGTTTTACAAATTTTCAATGATAAATTAAGGGTTTTTCTATTTATTACTTGTAAAATAGGTTAATAAGTGCCTATATATTTTACGTAATTTTGGTACTTATCATAGGAACACGAAATAAAGCTAAAAAGACAATTTGAGGATGAAGAGTACAATAAAAAGAAGAAAACTATTGCTCTAAAAGTTACAAATTTCAAATACATGGAGTTAAAATATAAAGACTACAAAAGCGATGAACAAATGAATATCATATTTAAGGAATTCCTAAGGCAATTAATACAAACTTCAAAATTTCAGAAGTAAAGTAATGAAAGATCAATAATCATTCCAACTTGTTTCTTGTGCGAAAAGAAAGGTCAGATAAAGCCAGAATGTTCACAGAATTAAATGAATTCTAGAAGATACAAAATACAACAAAAGACTCAGAAAAGAGCTTACATCGCATGAGATGACAATGACACGAACTCATACAATAAATTTGAAAAATATGAAGACACTAACCACAAAGAACACGAGGTAAATAATCTAACTTCTGAATTTAATTATGATGAATTATTTCAAATATGTAAAAAAGTTATATAGAGATTCAAGTAAATCAAAACATCTTATCTCGACTTCTAAGACTACTATATATTCCCTTGAAAATGAAAATAAAAATTTATTTGAAGAAATATATAGACATAGAAAGAAACAAAGTATTTTAATTCAAAATTACTCTTCCCTTTCTTATCCTTTTCATGAGGATAAAGTTAAACACACCAAGTTTGAATAATATAGTGTTCTGAAGAATAACATTTATAACCTGCATAACACACTCGATAAATTTACTAAAGAAAGAGAAAACTTGAATCTTCTTCTAGGTAATCACATAACCTCTTATAACAAGGTCAATTTAGGTTATGAACCTAAAATTAAATCTAAAAGTTTTTGTAACATATGCCATGCTAAAAACACCTCCAAATGCAAAACTCTTAAATGTAATTATTTTAATAAAAATGGCCACGTTGCTTATTTTTCTTTGTTAAAAAAAGTCACGAGAGTAAGAATGTTTATCATCATTCTCGTTTCTATAAAGAATACCTTGAACGTAAAATGAGAAACATGCTTGCTTCATCTTATTTTTATTAATTATGACCCTAATGAGAAATCTAGAGAAAATGTTCATCACATTAACAATAATGGACCCAAAAAGATTTGGATACCAAAGGTCATAAAGTCAAGTTGTAATGCATATATGTTTGATAGTTAAAAATCAAAATGTCATGTTGATAGTGATTGCTCAAATCATATGGCTAAACAAATAAACACTGAAATTAGGTTCTCCTTCTATAAATATGTCATACCCAATGTGTCGAACAATGAGGTTGACAAGATTATGGCAATAACAATTAGAATGTAAATAAAGTAAAATGAGGCAAATATTTGGTAGCTGGGTTCAGTGCAATGTCACATACGTCCGGAGGGCATTAATCCAAGAAAGTAAATCCACTCTTAATAGTAAGAGTAAAAGAAATTAAGATGGAACCATCCTAGGAGGGTTATTGGAGCTATTATCCTGCCTAGAGGGCTATTTAGAAAAACTTTCAAATGAACACTCATACATGGTTAAGGATTCATTAGAATACAAGATTATTAATCCAAAAAAACATCAATCTTTGGAGTCTTCAAGCTTACCAGGTTCAGAACTATCTTTACTATCACCTTTAGTGATCTTAATCTCATCGTCATCCTTCTCCCCAACAGTATTCATAATGTTATCTTCAGTAGCCTGAGATGTTGATGCTCTAACACATTTGAGGCTCATCATCTTGACCAGGTCATCCACTTTGTTCTTTCGAACCGTGGAGGTCATAATAACTTCTTGCAAGGACTTGGATACATGCATCAATTCAAATAGAAATTTTCCTCTGGAAGTGCTAGGCATTGGGGGAACCTCAAAAATGTCGGGAACATGAGTCTTTGTTGTTCCTTTTGGATTTCCTGCATTTTGCAAATTAACAATATGGAGAAGTGTTTAAAGTGTTCAAGATTAATCTAGCTTGCTTAAGCTGTATGGAGATGGAGAAGGGACACATGATGGACGCATGTCACATCATGTTGGTACGACATTAGGCCTTATGCAACAGGTCATTGCTGCCTTGTTTTGAAATATTTTTGGTCAAAGATTTGATCAGATTTTAGTGCTAATTTTAAGTGATTTTTTTTTGACATCTAGACGAAGATTGATTAAGATTTAAATGAAGATTTAAATTTGAATTTAAATTGAAACAAATCATATATTGTTGGAGAAATTTATGGAATATATAATATCCAACAGATTCTGCATTAATTCTGGACAAAATTAAAGCTAATATTCAAGGAGAAAAGCCCGTAGTTATTATGCTATATAAGGAACTCAAGACTATATTGGAAAAAAAAAAGCATCTACATTAAATATTTTATAGTGCTAGGGTTTACAAGAGCCTTTGTTATCTTTATGTACACCTCTATATTTCAGTAACTTGGCATATAAGATTTCTCTAGTTGAGTTGTATATTCAACATCTTTATGTACACCTCTATGTTTCATTAACTTGACACATAAGGTTTGTCTAGTTGAGTTGTAATATTCAACTTTGATAATTGGTGAATCACCAAATACTAGGGTTTAGTGATTGAGACAAAGTGAAATGGTTTCTCATATTTAGGGGGGTCCTAAATAAAATGTCATAGGTAGTGTTAGGAAGAGGCATTGAACACCATATGTTTTATTCTTGCTTATAAGAATAATTGTACTAAGCTACTAATAGTGAATTTTCTTTCTTTGGTTGGAAGCCAACCCTCCAGACATAGGAGTTGTTTGCATCGAACTAGGTTACCAATTTTTGTGTTCTTTATTTCTTTTTAGCTCCATCATATTTTACAACTTAATATATATTATTTATGGTGATTTTGGTTCAACTCGTCGAACCAGCTCTCTAGGACATCGTGTTTGACACTTGTTCTCCGATAAATAGAATTTCAATTAGCATCATAGCAGACTCCCTAGCCTGTTGAGTATGCTCTAGTGAAGATAAATTCTTCTCAAATGGACACAATTAAAGATGGAGGATCAGTCAACAAACCACCTGTTTTAGGTGGCACAAATTATGATTATTGGAAGGCTATGATGGTGGTCTTTCTAAAATCCATTGGTAACAAAGCATGGAAAGATATGGTAAGAGGATGGAAACATCCAGTGATTACTTCTGAAGATGAATCTACTAGCTTAAAACCAAAAGTTGAGTGGAGTGATGCTGAAGATGAGGAAACCCTTGGAAACTCCAAGGTTTTAAATGCTTTTCTTAATATCGTGGACAAGAAAATGTTCAAGTTGATCAACACATGTTCAAAAGCTAAAGAAGCATGAGAGATTCTCAAAAAATGCACTTGAAGGCACCTTAAAAGTTCATATGTCAAGGTTGCGATAATCTTGTGTCAATTGGAGATGTATTTTCCTCTATTATTTTTTGACATTATGGTTCACTTAATTGTTCATCTAGTAATAGAAATCAGATTTTGTGGTCAAATTTATTTAAGGTGGATGTATTCAATAGAGCCTTACATGAAGATCTTTAAAGGATATATGAAGAATCATCTTCGAACAAAATCTTCGATCGTTAAAAGGTACATCATAGAAGAAGCCATTGAGTTATGTTCAAACTATTTGTTGGAAGCTGAGTCTATAGGAATTGAAAAGTCTTATCATGTTGAAAAGTATTGAGGCAGAGGTACTCAAGGTTTAAATGTTATTTCAATGCCTCGAGATATAAATTTTCAAGAACATTTGTATATTTTGAATAATGTTGACGAATTTGAACCTTACTTATCTACTCACAAAAGAGTTATCAAGGAAAAATATCCTTAAATGAGTGACAAGTGGTTGTTGAAAGAGCATAACAATAATTTCATAAGTTGGTTTAATGAAATATTTCTAATGATGATAGTGCATTCGAGACAACTATGTGGTTGACTTACTTGCCAAAATTTAATGTAGTAACTTGGACTGCATACGGCATTAGTAATTTTTATTTTTATAAAAAATCAAAAGATGAACGTAGTTCAATGCAAAATAGTGGAGTTATGATTGAGGTCAAATTCATGTATTTCTCTAGTTCGAAAGATAAGAATCATGTATTGACATCTAGAGCTTACTTTGGGGTCATTGAGGAGAGTTGAAAGATGTCTATATTTTATCCAAAGTGCCTTTATATAAATACAAGTGGATTGGAAATAACATTTGTGTAGAAACTGATGAGTTAGGATTCACACAGGTTGACCTTGGCTTGACAACTTATAAGACCAAACCATTTGTCATGGCTACCCAAACAAAACAAGTGTTTTATGTGACTGACCCTTTTGAAAAAAGATGGCCACTTGTTCTTCAAGAAAAACACATTCCTCATAGTGATGAAAATATGATTTAAGCTTTTATATTACTTCAACTTCTTCTTACGCAAAACAAGTGCCTACTTCATATGAAGGAGTTGGTAGAAATTATGTGCATACTACGGTAGAAACTCTTTAAATTAATATTCGATAAATTAATAAACTCTCTAAAATAATAAATTTGTCCGGTCCCGATTTGGGCCAATGTAAAAAATTAAAAAACGGGATAAAATAATAAGATAATAATTTTTTGGAAGATCCCTTTATAATTTTCGGTCCCAAGAAAATCATAAATTAATAATTCATAGAAACTGAAAAAAATATATTACACTCTATTGAAATATGATTCAATAGTTGTCTGCTTTCCTTTAAAGTTCAAGTCTATTTGAAACTCATATCTAAATTTTCTTATTGCATCCAATAGCTCAGGTGTTGTATTTTTGTATTGTATCATAGAGTTGTGAAGAATGTTTGACGCCATAAGTGCTTCCTTTCGCGTAACTGGCTCCAAAGACACCGTATCATCTTTGTTGTCATCCTCTGCATTGTTCTTAGTGATAGTACCCACAATATCTTCTAAACTCTGAACCTATGAACATGCTTCATTTTCACTTGGGTAGTTCATTAGATTGTCGATATCCATCTTATTAAGATAGCCACATTGATTGATCATAGTCTCGAGGTCTTAAGTTTCTTCATGAAAAGTGGAACACATTTTACAATGTCGGAAGTAATTCGCTATTGTTTCTTTTCAAACATCTATCGTCCAAGTTGGGATTGTCAATTTGATAGCATCAAGGACATTTATCTTCCCTGTATCAGATTGTCCCACCTCATAACCTTCCAATATTTTGCGGTAAAACCTTCTACGGTAATGCATCTTAAAAGCTCTTATTATCCCAGCATCGCAAGGTTGAATCTTTGATGTTATGTTGGGTGGCAAGAAGAACAACTCAACGTTTCTTAGCCCTTCAATATTTCTTGGATGTGCTGGACAATTATCCACCATAAGTAGAACTCTTCTACCATGCATCATTTGGTCAAATGAATGAACATATTCATCAAAAAGCACACTAGTCATCCATACTTTTTTGTTAGCTCGATACTAACAATCCAAGCTATTCATGTTGACATTCTTGAAGCAATGAGGCTTTGCATATTTCCCAATAATCCATAGAGGGATTTTTTCAGAGCCATCTTCATTGCAACAAATAACTACCGTCAACCTTTCTTTATCTTGTTTTCTTTCTTCAAGTTGTTTTGTTGCCAGTGAATGATCAACTTGTAGCCTATAAAACAACCTAGTTTTATCCATATTAAAAATATCTTTCATAGGGAACTGATCAATTTTCTCCCGAATCGATACCAATTTCTGCTCCATGTCTTGTACATCAACATACCCACTCTCGCCAAAACGACGAAATGACTTTATGCCATGTCGGTTATTGAATTTCCCAAGCCATCCTATAGAAAAGTTAAAATTTGAATCATCATGAGGGTACACGAGTTTCATTGTATCTCTTGCCTTCTGCAAAATTAATTCTCCTGTGATATTCACACGTTATTGATGCTGGAGAAACCACTCATAAACAACCTTCTCCATGTCAGGATATTTTGTTGGTTTGTGTCTTTTGATATCTGCTCTTCCCTTTTCTATTTCAGCAGAAAGATAGTCATCTGACCGTTTAAGTGTGTTTGATATTGTTCCTTGATTAACTTTCAACTGAAATTTTCCCTCAAGCCATCTCTGCAAGTCTTTTTGTGTGCTTGCAGGATTATCTCTCTTGTACTCACACAACTCCTTACGGATTTGATCTGACATAGTTGATTTTGCAACACCTTTTAGATGAGAAGCCATTTTATGAGATATGGTTTGAATATTCATGTAATTTATATATAACACTTTCAACTGAAATTTTTCCTCAAGCCATCTCTGCAAGTCTTTTTGTGTCCTTGCAGGATTATCTCTCTTGTACTCACACAACTCCTTACGTATTTGATCTGACATAGTTGATTTTGCAACACCTTTTAGATGAGAAGCCATTTTGTGAGATATGGTTTGAATACTCTAACACATTCATGTAATTTATATATGACAAACTTGCTTAAGAATACATTGAATACATTTGTTCCTCTTGTTTACATTTACTGTACTTCAAAAGTCATTATTGATTTCCAATGCATATGAACACAATAGTTACTAATTTACGTTGAGTCCCAAGATTCGCTGCAACGTAATTCTAAGAGGTATAGGTTAATTTGCCTTTTTGTTTGGTATGTACAGTATAATTACTTAAATACTCTTTAAATTAATAATTATTAATTTATCGATAAATTAATAACTCTCTAAATTAATAAATTTCTCCGGTCTTGACATTATTAATTTAAAGAGTTTCTACTGTATTCGTAATGTTTATGAAGAAGACATATGAGAAAATTAACAAATAAATATTTTTTTATTGTTTATTTATAATTTATTATATGTTATAATTTCTAAGGTTACTTAATAATAAGTATTATTATTTGAAATTATAGGTGTTTAAAGTAAAAACACCAAAAGATAAGGCATGTACCTCATATTGAAGATAGTATTTGATGTAATGATAGGTGAATTGTATGTTGTTTTCTACCATTTTGATTTTGATGTAATATACAATTTTTACTTTTTATTACAAATTTTAATTTTAATGTAATACAATTTTTGAGTCGTTTTAATTATCAATTATATGTGTGGTACACAAATAGTTTATGTTTTTGTTTCGGCTCTATTCACGATTCAAATAAATACAAGTTACAAATTTGGCAATAATGTAAAATTAAAAAGTTATATTAAAAAAGTTTAAATCATATAACCACGGTCGGTATTCATATGATTGTGAATGTATTTTGCTTGAGTTCTCATCTGTGATGAATTTATTAGGACACACCTTTCCCCTATCATATATCCATCAAGTTTGCAACATGTGGTTATAGGCAAGACCAAAGATATCCACAAAAGGTAATTGTCTATGTCTAGCTTGACACAAACATTGATCCAAGATCACCTTTCTTTGTTTTTGTAGTGGATGTCATGATCAAGATATTGGATCGAAACCTTCAAGCAATAGCAATGTTGCTCTAATGCCAAGTTAGATATTATATAATTTGTATAAACTGATTGTGTATTTTATAAGATGACAATGTACACATATATACAATGATGTTTTGGCCACCAAGATACAAAAATCATTATAATATAGAAACTAATAATACTATACTAATAAATGAATTGTTAATAAGAAATAATACAATCTATGTAGTGTATAAATAATTCTTCTGTCAAACGAAAAACATTTTTTACCTTCTTTCAACTTTTATAAATACAAATTTTAATTTGAAAAAATACTCAAAAATAATATAAAAAAATTTAATTTTCTTTAGTATTCAAATAGAATCCATATATGACTAATTTAGATACACATGCACAGTGATAGTTAACAGGTACGTTTTTGTCCCTTTATATGTTTTATGCATATCAAGGCTATGTCCTCCCTAGTGTATATATATATGGTTATCTCAATACGAGTTCCAGCACACATAAACTGAGTTAAAGTTATCCTTTTAGAACCGAAAATATGAGTGACTCAAAGTATGCAACCACTGCAAACAATGGCCAGTATGGCTATACAGGTACCACTTCAAGTTGAACAACCTTCATATATATAACTATTATATGTTTTTTTCTATGTTGCAAACAATTGTTCAGCCTTCCTAAATGATATGAATCTATATTTTGTTTCTGCTTCTTGTCTCAGATCAAATGAAACACGAGACTCGGCCGGAACTCTCCCCGGAAGAAGAAGATATAGTTGCAAAAATGTTTAGATTGGTTGGAAAAAGGTTAACTTTGTTATAGCATATATGTCAAGTTTTTGTTTATATATGTATGTGGTTGCGGTGGTGTTGACAATTATATTGTGTGTTTTGTAGATGGCATCTGATTGCTGGAAGAATACCTGGAAGAAGTGCAGAAGATATTGAAAAGTATTGGAATGCAAAGTTCTCTTCATCAACTGCAAGTTAAATTACCCTTCTATGTTATGCATGCTTTGAGATTAAGAAACTTGTTATAAAGATCCCTACAACTGTATCCACAAATATGCATAATGCATGATTTAATAAACATATGTTAAGTGATTTTATTTTTTTTGTCTGTGAGCCTTTTGGGAAAAATGGCTTTGATAAGGATAAAAATTATTTCAAATTAAATTTTAGCTAAGGTTAGATGAGAAAATTATTCTCTTATATTCTGAAAATTGGTAACTCAGATCCACATTTATCATTTTATCTTTCCTCATAAATAATACACTTTTTTTAGTGGCTCACAAACTCAAGTTGCATAGAAAAAACAGAAAAATCCAAAAAAGACAATTCCAAAACACAAAAACCCCATCAAAAAAGGAGATGCTTTCAAAATAGAAAAGTCCAAAAGAAAACTGATAGAATTTTGGGTTAGGGTTTGCTTCATGCCTATTATAGTTGCAGCCATATGTGATTGGTTGTCTTAAATTGTGTTGATTTATTGTCGGATAAAGCTCCAATTGTTCCTTCCGTGTAGTAACACAAATCTGATATGGTTTCGTTATGTAATCACAAACTCTGGTTGATCCATCTGTTCTAGCGATGGATTATGATATATTAATCTATCCCATTAATTATGTTACGCAAAGCCTGGTTTGCATAATATCGGTTTTTTCACTATTGTACCCCAATTTGAAATTAAAAATTTCATAATACTCCACCCTAAAAAATATTTACGAATCTATCCCACCTTCAGTGTGGATTCGTCATTCAGTTGATGAACTTATGAAGGGAATTTGATTCAAGAGGGAATGTGAAAGACCAATTTTTTTTTGTTTTATTTAAATTAATGATTTACTAATTAATAATTTACTATAAATAATAATTCATATTTTATAAGTTACTATAAATACTATAAACAAAATACATTTCATTTATCTCAAGTTATTTATAGTATTTAAAAATATCATAAAGAATAATTAGTATTTTTAAATACTATAAATAACTTGAGATAAGTGAAATGTATTTTGTTTATAGTATTTACAGTAACTTATAAAATATGAATTATTATTTATAGTAAATTATTAATTAGTAAATTATTAATTTAAATAAAACAGAAAAAAAAATTGGTCTTTCACATGCTCGTCCATTGGATGGACGAGCTCACTCTTGAACCAAATTTCCTTCATAAGTTCGTCAACTGAATGGACGAACCCACACTAAAAGTGGGATAGATTCGTAAATATTTTTCAGAGTGGGGTATTATGAGATTTTTAATTTCAAATTGGGGTAGATGAGTGAAAAAACCCATAATATCAGCGCTATAAGAAAGCATGTGGCTCTGATGCGACAGTCATATGGAATAATTCCAGGTAAAGAATTTAATTATGTTGCAAATGATGATGTTGAAATACGTGCAGTGAATGGTAATTCAAGAGTTGGTGCGGTTTAGTATGATGTGTGCTAAACTATTAACAATTAAATGGGTGCGGTTTAATAATGCAACATTTGATAAAATTGTTGTAGACAAAACAGTGCAACATTTGATTAAATTGAGCATTTTAGAAAAATATAACACAAAACCTATCCTCTTCGCACAAATTTTAGATTTCATCTTCCCTACATTCGAGTTTTCATCGGTCTTATACAAACTTATACATAAGTTGAATTATCCTGAGTATTCGTATGTTTCAACTTTAAGACATTTGAGAGTGCTTGAAATACTTATAAGAAAAGTGGTTTTGTTCACGATTCTAACATCAATCTATTAGATTTAAATAAATTTTCTAATAATTTTACAAGTAGTTCATATAATGGCAACCGAGACTTATGTTTCAAGTATCAAAGTAATGAACCAAGACAAGATCTTCTTCCTCCTAATTGCCATGAAGATCTTTTATTTGTGATTAATATTAAAGGTTACTATTTTAAAATTTTGATGGCAATTCTCTGTGATGCTGAAAGATACACAATTAATTCATATAATATATTAAAATTTATAAAATTTTAATTTATGATTTTTTGTGATTAATTTGTGGATGCAATTTTTTATGGAAAAATAAATATCCATGTTTGTTTTTTCATAATCATAATACATATTTAACATGTGATATTAGATTACTTTTTTATGCAAATAACTTTTGTTGGTTATTAATTATTTTCTATACAAATTGATATTGATATTAAATATATTGAGATGTTGTTAATTAATATGTTTAATGCATTAAAAAATGAATAAAAACAAGTGGACGATAAACATATCATATATTCATGAGAAAACAATTTGCATGTACTATTAACATAAATTAATTCTTTGACTTCAATTGTTATTTTGATATTTGTTTGTGTCTCCTTCTATAAGAAAATTATATTAACTTATAATTAATAGTTAAAATGTCATAAGATGGATAATGCATTTATTTGTGGATAAAATAATTTTTTAAAAATAAAGTAATAATATAATAATAATAATAATAATTTCAAGGACATGTTTCAATTGTATTGTTGTTTGTGCAATAATTTATTAAATTTAAAATTACTTATCTCATATTATATGTGCATGCTGATATGAAAAAGTTGTTTATTGATCATCTTGATATTAAAGTAATTTGTACATTTTCTTTATTATTGAAAGTTGACAAATGTTTATGAAAAAAGTTATAGAAAATATTAATGATTTTGGTTCATTGTTTATTTTCTAATGTGATTCTTATATAGATATAATATAGTACATTGTTAGACATGAAGTTAAGAAATATAATTCATTATACATATGTTAGTTATACAATAAAATACTTATTTTAAGATAATATAAATAAACGAGTGTTAGTTAATATGATGTATATGACTTTTTATATTTTAAACCTCTTTATAAAATAAAAGTTATGATCATGGTTGTTGATTGCTATAAATATTTAATACATTGAATATATTTTAGATATATTCAAATAGAAGTGTAACTTCAAAGTAAAATGATTATTGTTAAATATTTTATTAACAATGGAAGAATGACATGTTATGTCACAAAGCCCTCATGTCATATAATGAGTAAAAAAAATTGAAGAAAAAAAATAATATTTCTCCATATGTGGTATGGAAAGGCAGAGCGCAAAATATAATTTATTTTAGAGTGTGGGGGTTGTTAAAACACAAATTGGTTCTTAGTTATATCTCTATGTTTTGATGATAACACTTATGAAATTTTGTATTAAGAAATTATATACTCTAAATTTGTTCAAGTATTTTTGCTGCAGATATTAAATTTAATATTCTTCTGAAAGCAAAAATGGATCTGAACGTTGAACTACGCAAGGCTCTGAAGTTTCAGAAGCATCTAATTAGAAGACTCTGACCGCTGCCTACAGAAGACTCTGAGCGCTGCCTACAGAAGGATATGAAGCAGAAGCTACAGAAGCATCTGAAGCATAGACTGAAGACTTTGTATGAAGAGTTTCAAGCACTGTTTTTCAGAAGACTCTGATAGTACTGTTCGCTGCAAGTACTGAGGATTTGATCTCCAAACTCTACTCTGATTAATTACACACCAAAGCACAATTGCTGCAATACTCTGATACAGCAAACTCTGAAGACATCCAGACTCTGATCCCTCAAGGCTCTGATGTTAATTGCTGTGAATTAGAAACTTGTTGAAGAAGATTATTCAAAGTTATATCCGTTGGTTATGTCAAACGACTCTTTCCTCTTTTATGCTAGACACAAGAACTCAGGCAAAAAGGATTTCTCTGAACGTTCTACTTCTAGGAATGGTCAAGTGATGTGAAGACAAAAGGCTACAACTACTTTGCAGTACACGGTCTTCAAGCTTGCAACGTCTTAGATTTCTAAGTCTATAAAAGCAAGCCTTCAACAATTTTCTTTAGTTGACGAAAATTGAACAATTCATTGAAAACTCTCTCTAAGCTCTCATACAAATTATTATTCTTTGCTAAATAGTTTTCATTTGTTCTTAAACTTAAGTGTAAATCACAGTTGTGATATAGCTTACTTAGAAGCATTCATACACTTGTTTTAGTTTACATTTGATTGTAAAAGTTCCTTGAGAAGACCAAGTTGTGATCAGTAGTTCTTGAGAAGACTAAGACAATTTTTCTTAGTGGTTGATATTGTAATCAGTTTGATTATAGTAGATTAAGTCCTTGTGGAGAAAGGCAAATCACTCTTGATAGGGTGGACTGGATTAGTTGAGTTCAACGAACCAGTATAAAAATCATTGTGTTTTTAATGCCATTAATATTTTCTAAATCCTTATTCAACCCCCCTTCTAAGTATTTTCTCACCTTCATTACCCTCCAATAAATCAGTGAGATACAAAGATTCCTGTATCTCCTCTTCCCTAGGAGGCTCCCTCAGCGCATACCCAAACTGCCTGACCAATAAAGAAGGGTTATAGTTGATGCAACCTTTCCTTCCGACCAAAGGGACGTTAGAAAATCCACCGCAACTATAAATAATATCCGTACCAAGCATATCTCGGTCAAATCAAATAATGTTCTCTGCAGATAGACCCATCAACCTCTCTGACCATTCTGAAGTACTAGCAGTGACAACAAACGAACTTGTCTTGGGCATATGACTGACAAACCAAGCATTCAACAGAGGAACACACCAAACTACATTCTTTCCTCTTTGTTTCTCATTCTTGTAGTGAACAGAATGATAAACATCGCCAAGAAGAGTAGGCACTGGATTTTATGAAGCCAGAATATGGAACGCATCCACATCTACGAAGTCCGGAAGGTTAGGAAACAAGACAATGCCATATATACAAAGAGCTAGGATGGTGCTAAACACAATCCAACAACCATCCTTAGCGTACTGCCGAGCTTTCTCAATCAAGAAAGGCAAAGGAAAACCATATATCCCCAGTCTTTAGATTATATTCCCATTTAACTCTGAATCCTCAAGATGCAAAATAGCGGCGAGCTCGGCCAGATCAGGCTCAGTATCAACATGGATAAACAACATCTGATTCTGAATGGGCACCCCTAACAACTCAGAATATTCCTCTAGGGTAGGAGCCAGGACATAGTCAGGAAAGACGAAGCATCTCAACTGGGCATCATAGAACTGTAGGAGAGCATAGACACGACTGATCTCATATGCGGAGGGCTTACGGACATATCTCAATAACCTCCCATAAGACTTCTTGAAATCTTCCATCATTGCTTTTTCACCCAAGGCAATCAGACTCAACAAAGTACTAACGTCTAGAGCTGGAAACTTGTAGGCCACTGTGCTCTTCAAGGGCTCCATAGCAAGGTCACTAGAATCGGGAAGGAAATATGCACCTGCGACACAAATACATGTTAATGAAATGCAGATGAAAATGCAAATGCAAATGCAAACAATGAATCAAGATTGTTGTGCTGTTGGTCGAGAAAAACCAGAGCTTCGCCTTAACAAGAACAAAGTACCGACAGTAGGACCCACTGATATCAGGAACTCAAATTCACACTTGCAAACCGGGTATTATGGAAGCCAAGGTTTCCTGCACAACCCAACCCCTCTCACAGGTATGGACCTATCCACTGACAAGGTTCGGCATCCTATGCGTTCATCATCGTCACAGACTTTCTAGAAATGATAATACGCTCACCATTTCTGGTTTGGCATCATCATCTCCTGAAGAGGCCTCACTTAGCTGACTCACAAATGATCGGTTCCCAGAGTCGCCAATTCTCAAATCCAAAATCCCAACCGATTCTAAGGATCTGAAAGAAAATCATCAAAGAGAATCTCGTCCGAGTGTGAATTTCATGGGGAACTGTATCTGCTAAGCAAACAAGCCCTCCACTAATCTCCACTACTAAAGCTAGGTTCATACTCAAGTCTGGGTCCGGCTTATCACTCATCGGAACTTCCCTCCCCACAACACAGCAATAATGATATATGATGCGGAAAATAAAACGCAGAAAGCAAATAAAGATAAATCACTTATGTACACACCCCAAAAATAAACAAACAAGCACTAGGATTGACTCGCATAGGGGATATTACTGTCCCCAGCAGAGTCACCAGCTGTCGCTACTGCGAAAATCGAGGCCAACAATGACAGAAGAGTCGCCACCGTGCGTTATTTATCCCAGGAGAGGGAAAGGAAACACTTAGAGAAAACCTAACGAAAAGAGGGATAAGATCGGCCATCGCAACCAAATCTCGGGTTCGGGAGTCGGTTACGCAAGGGGAAGGTATTAGCACCCCTCACGTTCGTCGTACTCGACGGGATTCACGCTTGTTGTCTATCTAAAATGGTGATTGAAACTATCTAATTACAGGTTTGAGGAAAAAATAAAAAGAAAGTGACTCGGCAAAGCAACGGCGCTTTGTGCCTACGTATCTCATCTGGAATGAGAAGTCAGAGTCAACGTAGTTCGGCTAACTACGGGTGAAAAGGGGGAAAGGTTGCTCACCAAGACATCGCGTCTTGTGCCTACGTACTTTCATATGGTATGAAAGATCAGAGAAAACATAGTTCGGGCTAAAGGGGAACACATGTTTGTTCAACTTGTTTTTTAGACCCGAGTAGGGTTAACAAGTAGTTCTAGCAATTTGGTGTATGCAACTCGACCATTGGAGACTTAGGCGTTACCGTTTGCGGTAGAACTAAAAGTTAACGACACTCTTTTTATCTGAAAAGGTTTTCCTGATTAAGATCCCGAAGGATGAAAATGGTTTGAAGTGTTTTTGTGTTTTTTAGAGAAGAAGTGTTTTGAATTGGAATATTTATAATGCATGTTGTACCAAAGTCTAGAACCTAGGATCGAATGCGTCACATATCGCCCTAAGGACGTATACTAAACACTCTAAGAAATTGAGAGGTGGCCCCTCAATCACCATTTCCCAAGTATAAGGCTCATGGCACAACATCCATTATATTTATTAAGTGTTTTATGATTGTTTTGAGATGAGAAGAGAAAGGACACTAAATGGGGACTAAATCCAAACCTAAAGTTGTCATGCAATGGTGACCCTAATATTGAGATAAAGGAAATGCTACCTAATGTTATCATACATGGTTAAGATCCTAATGTCTAACATAATCTCCCCTGAGAGATTAGAGGTCCTAAGGGAAAGGAGGCAAAGAAACAACAAGAGACAACATAAATATGCAAGGATACAAACATGGAATGTAAATGAGGGAGAAAATTGTGTGGGGTAAAGATCACCACAAGCTCATCTCAACCTCAAACAACAATATGAAAAATGCAAGAGATAAAAGGAACAAGAAATGCATCAATAGAAACACACAAGAGCATCAAAAGTGGGATGAAATGGCCTAAACCAAACAATATCAACCACAATGCCACAAAGCAAAACAACATGAAAATAGAAAGGAAAAGAACCCTAACTCAAAGAGGGGATAGAACAAGAGTAGAAAACAGCAAGGCATTCCCGAAATATCATTCAACCAAGGCACCATCATGATTTTTGCAAAAGATACAACAAAAGTGTCCTCATGGTTCACCATTCAATCCATGTTTCAAATACCTCCAAAGGAGGGAACTTAGACAAACCTAAATGGTGTTCCAAAGTCCTTGGACAGCAAAGGTAATAAAATAAAATTTCTTAAGAGAAAAAAAAAGTAAGCCACAAGGAAATGCAAACGAATTCCCAAAGGAAAGCAAACATGTTTCACAATGAAACCCAAATTGGCAACTCAAAAGTTGTCAAGCAAATGAATAAGCAAAACCAAATGTTATGACCTAAAAATGAGCAAGCACCATACTTAACATGTTAACAACATGAATCAATAGGAATTGAGAGCTCAAAGGATCCAAAAGTTTTATATCCAAGTCAAACTAGGTCAAGATGTATGTATGAACCTTCCTTTAGGGTAACTTGACTTGAAAGTTACTCTAAAAATAGGAAAATGATTCAAAAATTATCAAATAAAATGCAAGAAGCTCATAAATGTGTTGGCAACCAGAGGCCAAGAGATTGCAATCAAAATCACTTCACAACATCACCATAGAAATTGATTCACAAGGGTTCTCCATTGTGAAGGAGGATTGCTTAGGGTCAAATGAAAGGCATCAAAAGTCAATTCAAAAGTCAACCAATCAGGGGCAAAATGGTCCTAAAAAATTCTTCAACTCATAATTGATATGAGGATTGAATCTTATTCATTGGATCAAAAGAAAATGAGAGAAATAAAATCAAGAACAAAACATGTCAAGATTTAAGTTATATAAAACACTTCCAAAGTTAAATCCCATTTTTAATTGAAAAATAAATCATAAAATAAAATAAAAATTTCTAAAAATAAGAGGACATCTCAAAGATTCTAAAACATATTTTTTTGGGATTTTATTATACTTGGAAGTATTTAAAATAAATTAAAGCTAAACAGAAATAAAATAAAAGCAAAAGAAAAAGAAATAAATAAAACAAAGGGCTGGGGGTGCCAATAGCAACCCAGAAACGTTGCAATCCAAAGGGCCCACAAAAGGGGGGGGGGGTCCAATAGCAACCCAGCCCAACATAAATAAAAAAAAGAAAATAGAAACGTGCTAGTTCAGTGTGGCAAGTCAAACCAAGGTCCATGGTGTGAAGCAACCAGGTGCGTCTGATCAAACGGTAATCAGATCAAGAGGTTCAAAATGTGCCAGCTCATTTAATGAATTTTCAACATGATTTAGTGTGTTATCTCAAAGCAAGAACATGGTGGGTCTTAATCTGGGACGTTGAACTGAAAAGTAAGCACATCATGAGGCCAACAATGAGACACGCGGGGTTGGCTGGGTTTGAAAAAGAGAGGGAGAACCAGACGGCCGGAATCACTGTTCCGGTCGTCTTCTTCGGCGAGCCATCATCAACCCTTCACGACCAAAAACCCAGAACCCTTAAATCTTCATCAAAATGAACAAAACAAAATCCAGAAATGATCTCCAAGTTACGTGGATCATGAATCCACTAGCCATTTTCATTGATCATGTCTTAAAAGGCCAAAATGAAAAGAAATAGAAAAATGCTCAAATGAAAAAAGTTTGCGAACAACTACCAAACCAATCCAGAATCCATCTATGATGTTCAAAGATTAAAATGACATGAAAATGGCGTGTTAAAACAACTTGAACAGAGATATATTTTGAAAGAAAGAAACCTAGAAAATAAGCTTCCTCGGAGCTCAATGTGGTATCAAAGCTTGCAATAAGTTATCCAGAAACGTTCAGTGAAGCTTGAGGAATGTTTTAGGATTTTTTGTTTTGATGGAAACTCAGTAAAACTTGGAAACCAATTTTCAATTTTTTCTCTCTCTTTTTCTCAATCTGTTCTCTCTCTAACTCACACCCAATCCAGTTCTGAAGGCATGGGAAGAATCCTGGGATTAAATATGTTGATTCAGATTGAAACAAGGCTCAATTCTGTCTCCTTTAAGCCCAATTGCATTTTCACTTTTTCACTTGTGGTCATTTGAATAGTGCATGAATTTCCCCTTGATTAGTTGTAAAAATGGCTGCTTTGGCTTGCATCTGAAGTTGGTGGATCAAAGGGCTGAGAATGACTCCTTGGTTTGGTCTTATGACATGTCTTTGATGTGTAACTTAATCTTGAAGAAACCATGAAAATGGCCACCAAAATGCACTCAAATTCCAAATCCAAAGATGGCATTGTGTTTCAAATGTGTATGGCACTCAAAATATGCACAAGGTTGGTACAAAATGTTTTCAAATGAATTAAATTTGATTTTTCCCTCTTAAGCCCTTTTTCATGAAAATTTCATTAGGGATTCTTCAATCTAGGCCAAACCCTTGATGCCTTGATGTTTGGTTGAGCAAATGAACCCATTTGGAGCAAGTTTTATGTTGGAAAGATTTCCATTTGAAGTGTGCAAAGTGGTGAAAATGACCTATAACGAAAATGACCTGTAATCCTACTTTTCCAAAATACCCCTTCCTTACAAGCCTCATAATTTGAGTTCTACAAATCAGATGAAGAACTTCTAGTACTCTTTGGAAAGCTAAGATCATGAGGAACAACTTTCATGTTCATCAAAAGTTGAGGAGAAACATACTTCTAGGTCAAAAAAGGCTTGGAAGTTGGTTGACTTTTGTTGACCAAAATCACATTCATCTGAGGACCTATAACTTGTCTGCATCATAACTTGAGTTCTATAGATCTAATCAAGGACTTCTAGTACTCAAAAGAAAGCTAAGAACATGATATACAAGTTTCATGTTGGTCAAAAGTTAAGATGAGACTTGCATCTTGAGATAGGCGGTCTTGAAGTTAGGCACTGAACAGGGGATTTTACACTAAGAACCCTAATTCAGTCACTCTTCACACTCTTTATTCTTGATGAATTGATCTTGAAATGACATCCCATGTATCTTAACACAACATTCCATTACCCTAAATAATTGGAATTGAGTCTTAATCTCCTTCAATCTCATAGTTGACTCAGGGTTGACTAGATGAAAACCCTAATTGCACCATCTTCAACTGTAGCTCTTCACACTTGGTATAAACACTTGAATGAACTCCACAATGACCCTCAAGGCCTCCAATGAGCTTAAATGATCATCTATCTTTATAACCATGGGCTTGTGATCCTCAGATGGTTTTCAAATAGCCTCCAAGACAGGAGGTGAACCACATGCACTTATCTGCCTATCCAAAGGGCTTTGACTTGTCTCTGATGATGATAACCCCCCTGTTGACTTGAATACAACCTCTTGATTAGGCTTAGAACCCTTGGAACATTCCTCTTGTTGCACACACATCTCTTGATCCCCTGTAAAAATGCAAAATGCTATGCAATGCAATATGCTAGAACAATGAAATGAAACATTAACCAAGTAAAGAAAAAGGTTGGGCAAATTTTGGGGTACAACAATAGACACCCGATGAAGAGGAGCATTCCTTATTTCCAGGTTGCGAGGCCCATTCTAATTCTGACGCTGATTGTTTTGCTGTCGAGGAGCATGAGATTGTTGGTACCGGGCTGACTGTTGAACAACTATTGTAGCAGATACAACATTGGTTTCTTTCTCCTTCCCGACATGAGGCTTCTTTGCAACCTTAGAAGAACCAAAAGTACCTTGGATCTTTCCCATTTTGATACCTCTTTCGCCTGCTGCTACCAGATCTGAAAAATTTGTGGACACGTAACCTACCAGCTTCTCATAGTACAATCCGGGTAGTGTAACCATGAACACGTCAGTCATTTCTCTCTCCGCCATGGGAGGTTGCACTATCGCTGCTAATTCTCGCCACCTCTGGGAGTACTCCTTGAAGCTCTCAGTATTCTTCTGTGACAGGCTTTGCAATTGTAACCTATCAGGTGCCAGATCACTGTTGTACTGATTAAGGCATTCCTTATGTTCAGGCGTTTTCATTCTTAGGTTGGGCCTAAGAACAGGAAACAGTTGTGGACCGAGGGATTCCGAAATCAAAGATTGCAATATGTAGTCCTGACCTGATGCAGCTTTAGGGGAACAAACATGAGTCTCTACCTCTTGTGGAACAACACCCCCTGGTATGCTTACGCCGCCTGACGTGAATTCGATCGTCTTCGAGTCAATTAAATTCTGGACCTGGTGCTTAAAAGCTATATAGTCATCAATGTTATGCCCCAGGGTGGAAATCACAATGGGCGTTTGCATTATAGCCTGGTGGTAGGTCCCCAGTAAGCGGAGACAGGGTCCGAAGCTCAACCAAACGAAGCTGAAGCAATAGTTGCAATAATTGGGCATAGGTCATGGGTATTTGATCAAAGATTCTGACAGACTGCCTCGGTCTCTGAGCATACCTTTTAACCTTAGGACCATCCTGGGAGACAGGATGTAGCTGCTGACGGGAAAAGTCTTGAGCTCTAAGTTGCGCAGAAGATCTCTTGGGCCTTTCATGCCTTGGTGTAGGTTCCACAGACAAAAGCGGAACAAGCAACTTTGCTGCAGCTTCAGGCGCATGATCACCTTCTTTTCTGAGCACTTTCCTTACCACTTCCATAATCAAGCCTACCTGAGTCTTCAACTGCGGTTTTCCTCTCTGAGCATCTTCTGATCCAGGTGCAACGCTTGCATTTCCCCCATAACCTGTCTCATCTGGCTCTGCATTTCCCTCAGCTCTGCTTGAACTTATTCCATGACCCACTTCTTGATGTCTAAAATTCTGAAGAGAAAACCGGACCAGGATAACGCAATCTAGCCTCGAACACCTGTGATACAAATGAAATGCAAATGTCATGTTCGAGTATTTCCAAGGAACCTGTCTGCTTCGATTCATGTTTTACACAGATGAACCACATGGAAAAGATTTAATGCTCAACAGCGAGTCTTGAAGTTAAGATCCTTGGAAATACCAGAACGTGTATGTCAAAATGCAAACATGATGATGCAAATGCAAGTGCAAAGATGCAACAAGGGATCAAGATTGTTGTGTTGTCGACTAAAGGACCAAAGTTATGCTTCGGCAAGAACATAACACATCTCTGATGATAAGAACCAACTGATACCAATAGCACTGATTCATACTGTAACAAAAACCAGGTTGTTTGAAAGCCAAGGTTTCCTGCATAACCCAGTCCTACTCACAGGTATGGACCTATCCACTGATAAGGTTCGACATCCTATGTGTTCATCAACGTCACAGCCTTTCAAGAAATAACGATACGTTCACCATTTCTGGTTTGGCATCATCATCTCCTGAAGAGGCCTCACTTAGCTGAATCACAAATGATCAGTTCCCAGAGTCGACAACCCTCAGATCTGAAATCCTTTCAACGGCTTACAGGGCTGGAAAGAAAGTCATCAAAGAGAATCTCGTCTGAGCGTAAATTTCGTGGGAACTAGTGCATGCCTAACATACAGGTTCACCACTACTTTCCGCTTCTAGCTATGTTTATACTCAAGTCTGGGTCTGGCTTATCTCTCAGTATCAACCCCCCCCCCCCCCCCCCACAACAGCACAATAATAATGATATAATGCTGAAAAAGTAAATGCGGGAAAATAAAGATAAAGTAAAGTACAACATGTATGTATAAAACCCAAAAAGATAAACAAAAAAGCGCTAGGATTGACTCGCATAGGGGATTGGAAACGGTCCCAACATAGGGGATGGGAAAATTCCCAGCAGCTATATTGTCCCCAGCAGAGTCGCCAGCTATCGCTACTGCAAAAAAAGGGGCAGGCAATGACAAAAGAGTCACCACCGTTCGTTATTTATCCCAACAAGGGAAAGGAAATGATCAGAGAAAACCTGCGAAATAGGATAAGATTGGTCATCGCAACCAAATCTCGGGTTCGGGAGTCAGTTACGCAAGGGGAAGGTATTAGCACCCCTCACGTCCGTTGTACTCAATGGGATCCACGCTTGTGTTGTTTATCTAAAGGGTGTTTACTATCTATCTAAAGGTCTGGGACAAAAGAAAAGAAAAAGGAAAAATGGGACTCGACAGAGCGTCGTTGCTTTGGGCCTACGTATTCCCCCGTGCAATGGGAAAGTCAGAGTCAATGTAGTTCGACTAACTACGGATAAAAGATGGGGGAAGGTTGCTCGCCAAGATATCGCATCTTGTGCCTACGTACTCTCAACAGGTATGAGAGATCAGAGCTTACGTAGTTCGGGATAAAAAGAACATAGGTTTGTTCAACTGTTTTTTACCCGAGTAGGGTTAACAGGTAGTTCTAGCAGTTGGTGTATGCAGCTCGACCATTGGAGACTTAGGCGTTACCGTTTGCGATAGAACTAAGAGTTAACAACACTCTTTTATCTGAAAAGATTTTCCTGATTAAGAACCCCAAAGGGTAAAAGGAAGTTTGATGTTTGTGTTGAAGTCTTTTATTAGAGAAGTGTTTTGAGTGAATGTTTGTAATTCATACTGCACTAGAGACTATAACCTAGGAACGAATGCATCGCATATCGTCCGAAGGACATATGCTAACACTCTAGATAATTGAGAGGCAACCACCCAATCATCATTTCCCAAGTAGCTTAAGGCTCATAACATACAATACTCATTAGCCTTTATTAGGTGTTTTATTATTGTTTGAAGATGAGAAGAGAGAGAGGACTCTAAGGGGAACTATCCAAAACCCTATTGTTATCATGCAAGATGGTCCTAAGGTTGATTTTAGAAAGGGAATCTATCCTACTGTTATCATGCAAAGGGTCAACCCTAATGTTCTATCATCACTATCCTTAAACAAGGAAGTGAGAGTCCTAGGGGGACATGGCAATTGAAAGGAAAACAACAGGAAATCATCATGATTATTCAACTGAAATGTAAAATGCACATGCAATGCAACAATACAAGCAAAGGGAGGACACCTCAGCCTTTAATGCACACAACCAAACACAAAGGGAAGAGAAACAATCAAGCAAAGGGAGGAAACCTCAACCTTTAATGCAAACATGGACTTAAGAGAAAGAATGCCTACATATACACTTCTATCCCAATGCACCAAATCACACAACATGCAGGGGAGGGGATAACCAAGATGATGGGAAAGTAAAAGGAGAAATAAACTCATCAAGTTCAATGTGTATCAACACAGGAGTCCACAAAAGTTCAAACTTCTTATGGAATGCACTTGGTTCCTCCACAGGAGGAACTTGGCTCTCACAAGAAGGATCCTAAGATTGTAGGACTGAGAAGGAGAATATGTGTACAAACACAAGAGTCCATCAAAGGCTCAACTTCTTATGGAATGCACTTGGTTCCTCCACGGGAGGAACTAGGCTCTCACAAGAAGGATCCTAAGATTATAGGAAAATAAGGAATAAGAAGAGAAGCACAGTGAGAACCAAAGGAACCCACTGTGTTCAATGTGTATCAACACAAGAGTCCATCAAAGGCTCAACTTCTTTATGGAATGCCCTTAGTTCGACCAAAGGAAGAACTGGGCTCTCACAATAAGAATCCTAAGATCATAGGACTTGGAGGAATTAGAAGAGGAAAATGTGGAGGAAGAATAAGCAAAAGAATCATGTAAAGATGGAAGTTATTCAAGGATATTCACAAGGAAAGACTAAAGGAAGCCTAAACTTAGACAAGCTAGGAACATGATTAAGACTTGAAATTCATCACACAAGTGGCTTAATATGCCTAAAATATGGATATGCAAGAGTTGGATGCACAAACAATGCACAAAATGCAAACAAAATGCAAACTAGGCAAGATGTAGAGTTGGAAACACACAAGGATAGGCCAGAATGCAAAATGCCTTAAAAATAGTAAAATTCACCTAAAAATTCTAAGAAAATTTCTAGGGGACCCCTATGGTATTAAGAACTAGGGGTCAAAATTTGAGAGAAAAAAATCTAAGCCTAACTATGCCAACAGAAGGCAAAGTCTTAAGCATGCTCTAAGAACTAGGCAAGGGAGGGGGTCCTAAAGATTTAATCCAAAAACTAATCAAAAGGCCTCAAAAACAGAGAGAAAAATACTCAAAAATCAATCAAAGTATCCACAATATGCACAAGAAATTTCATGAATTTATTTGATGTTTTGATCAAGAAATAAAATCAAGAAGTGGTGATATGAAATTTTTCTTATTTACAACATATTAAAAAGAAAATGCAAAATTAAATTGGAAAATGAATTAAAAATTCAATTAAAAATTGGTAAAATTAGATCACATGTTAAAGTATGCAAAAATATTTTTCATATATTTTTTGATGCATTAAAAGTGTTTTTCATGAATTAAAATGCAAACAGAATCAAAATAAAAAAAAAGAATGAAAAGAAATTAAATGAATAAAAGACTAGGTGCAGAAAGTAAGTTAGTCACGTTGAATCTATGGGCTGGTTATTGAGGGAGGTGCAATTAGTCACTAAGCCCAAATCCACATCAGAATTTCATTTATTTAAACACATCGTTTTGCTACTTATTTTGTCAACAAGACTGAAACTGAATCGTGGCCCTTCGTTTTGCATACCGTCCACAGATCCAATGGCTTATCATGATGCCACACAAGCATTTGACTCTTAAACACCAATTGACTGAAATCATAGCCATTCGCTCTGAATGTAGTCACACGATCTTAGGGTTATAGAGCAGCCACATATGCTTCTGGCTTTTAAACATGAAATAGAGGGAGAAACCAGACGCCAGAGCACGGCGGCTCCGGTCGTCTTCTCCGGCAGCGTGCAACTGTAGCAGTCTCGAAAATCAACCAAATTTCACAAACTCTTAGTCTATTCTACCCGCCTTGATGTGTAGATCACGAATCCACTATTTATTTCTAATAATATCCTATAACAAGCCCTAACCGCAAACTACAAGTTTCTATGCTCAATCAAGAATCATCACCATCAGGCATCAAATTAATCCTAAATCCGTCTACTAAGTGCAAGGATCATAAATACATGAAAATGGCATGCCAATTCTTCCTAAACAAAGAGGAAAGTTGAAAGATAGATTACCTAGTGGAGAGCTTCCACTGAGCCTTCAAATGCTGTGAATTCTTGATGAATTTGATCCAGAAATAATCCTTGATCCTTCCTAGAGCTGTTAGAATGAGCAATTTGGATTGAAACTTCAAGGAACTGAAAAATCGATTCTCACTCTTCTCTAACTTTCTCCAACTGTTCTCTAACTGAAAATGGCTCCAAATTCGGTTATCATTGATTGTACATGATCCCAGCAATTTATACTTTGGATATGGATGATGAAAAAGCCCAATGGCAGCCTGTATAAGCCCAATTGAAAATCCAATTTCATTGATGTGGAAAGCTTGCAAATCATGAAAACAGAGTTGGAAATGCTTCAATTTTGACTCAAATAGGTTGCTGGTGATGTGAGGAAGATCAATGGATCAAATTCATCCCTTGTTTTGATCCTATGGTATGATTTGTATATGTTACTTAAGCTTGAAGTTTCATGGAAAAAGCTTATGAAAAAAACCTCAACTTTCAATTCCAAAAGTGTCATTGTGTTGAAATGTCCTTTGCACTCAAAATATGCACAAACTTGAATGAAATTGGTTCCATATGAATTAATTTGATTTTTATGCCTTTAATGCCTTTTCCATGGATTTTCCTTCACCAATTCTTCAATCCAAGTCAATTCAATGGTACCTTGAGGTTTGATAGTGCAAATGACCCCATTTGGAGCAAGTTTGAAGTTGGAAAGATTTCCATTTGAGTTGTGCAAAGTGGTGAAATTGACCTATAATGAAGAGTGGCCCATAATCTTAGTTTCCCAAAATACCCCTGCCTTGAAAGCTTCATATCTTGAGCTTCACAAATCATCTTGAGGAATTCTAGTACTTTTTAGAAATCTAAGATCACAAGGAAGAACTTTCATGTCTAGGTCAAAGTGAGCTTCACAAAATCACATTCATCTGATGACCTGTAACTTGTCTGCTTCATAACTTGAGTTCTAGAAATTAGATGAATGATTTCTAGTACTCAAAAGAAATCTAATAACATGCTCTATAAGTTTCATGTTGGTGTCAAGATGAGATGAAACTTCTATCTTGAGATATGCGGTCTTGAAGTTAGGCACTAAATAGGGGATTTTACACTGACAAAGCTTAGAAACCCTAGCTCAGTAACTTCTCACACTCTTGAATCTTGATGAATTGACCTTGAAATGATATATGACATGTCTCAACACAACATTCCATGATCATAAAGACTTGGAGTCGAGTCTTAATCTCCTTCAAATTCGCTGTTGACTTAGGGTTGACCAGATGAAAACCCTAACTGCACCACCCTTGCCCGTGGCTTCTTGTACTTGATATAATGACTTGCACAAACTCCTCAATGACCCTCAAGATACTCAATGAGCTCTCATAATATTCTCCATCCAAAATCATGGACTTACAATCCTCTGATGCCTTTCAATTAACCCCCAAGATAGGAGATGCACCAATCTTAACCATTCACTCCTTCAATGAGCTTTGACTTGATTATGATGATGATAAGCCCTTGATAGCTTGAATAAGACATCTTGATTTGGCTTAGAAGCTTGCTAACCTCCTCTTGATGAGCACACCTTCCTTAATCCCCTGTAAATCGACAATGGTATGCAAGATGCTAATGCTATGAATGCAATGCTGATGCAATGAAACAAAAGCCAGGTAAAGAAAAGGTTGGGTAAATTTTGGGGTGCAACAGTACCCTGTCGGTGATAGCGATAATATATAGGCATTTTCCCTTACTAGTATCTCCTTTTTCAAAGCTGGGACCATATTTGGAAACTTTTGCAGGGGGATTTAGTCTTTAGGGAATCTTCTTGGTCCCTCTTATCGCCTTATACATATTCGGTCAGTTAAACTTTCTTGATCAAAGATTCAATTGCATCATTAAGTTGAATGCAATCATTAGTGTTGTAGTCATGTTCCTTATGGAAGCGACATTACTTTGACCTATCCGTCCGGGAAGATTGTCGTACGATATTAGAGGGTTAGATTTCTTCTTTTCCAAACTTGATATTAGCACACTCTTGGTAGATTCTTCCCTAGGAAGTGTTCAGAGGAGTATACATGACGTATCAACCATATATTCCTTTATCATCATCCTTTTTTCACCTGCGAGAATCCTTTCCCAACACGCATTCAGAGCGAGCATTGATTGATGAGGCTGGATTATTGAAGTGGTGTTCACCTTCTCCTCCAATGTGATGAAGGGTTGATATAGGTTTAATATCTCTTGAGTTATTCTCACCATTTTCTTCCCTAGCTTGGTACAGAAAGGATGATCATGAAGGAGGCCATTCTCAAAGATCCATCATTGGAGAGATTATTTGGCTCCTTCTACTTCTAGCACAACTTGGATGAATCGATCGGTGTACGATAGCAGGCTTTCTTTCTCTCATTGCGTGATGAAGCTAAGGATGACCATAGTAACTGTTTGCCTTTTTTGTGCGGTGAAATATACAGTGAGTCAATTGTAGAAATCTATCCATGATTCGGTGCACCCGTCATGAAGGCTAATGAACCATAGCTTCGCTAGTCTAACTAGAGTCAACGCCAATAATTGAATTTGGAGGCATCGTCGGTGCAATATTAGTTGAGTTGGTCATTGACAAGTTGCACATGTTTGTCAGGATATCCTTTTCCTTTGTATTCCTCTAGTTTGAGGGGGATGGGTGCATGGATTTGAGAATTTTACTTTCTGAAATTCGAGCACACAGAGGATGTTTAGGTTGCGTTTTACTCAGTTGACATTCATTACAGTCTAGGGAGGGAGAGTAACATCCTCGATCTCCACTAGACTTGATCGGGAAAATAGCAAGTGTACTATTTTTACCAATCGTAGTAATAAGGGAAACGTCCCAAGTATCGATCTCGAGGACTGCGTAGTAATTAACAGAATTTTTAGAATTCAATTGAACAAAAGGTCTAGTGGTTTGTTTGGTAGCAGAGTAATCTCACAGTAAAGACGGACTGAATTAATTAATCTAAGAACAGTGTTAGGGGAGTGGAGACAATACGAGTGCAGACTCTGTATGATTATTCTACTTTACTCGTTATTAAGCTTAATCTATCAGTTGGCCACTTTAGTTGCCTTAATTCCTTAATGGCAACCCTTTGATGATTTTCCTGTTCACTAATTCCTCAGTGTCCCTGAAAAACATCAAGCAATAACTCCGACCATAAAATACGTGATACGAGATATCCTCATTCCTAAGCAATATCGACCGTGATACTATTTTGCAAAAGTGTTAGGTTGACTTTCCAGACTAAGCCTAAGCACTATTCGAATTCTACTTTCCAATAGGAATACGAATAAGGTTAATTCAAAATCAAATATATTAAGGTAAAAACATAAGTCTCGTAGAATAATTAAATACATGTCATTACATCGCATTAAGGACCACCCCCTAACAACTTGGGGGTTTAGCTACTCATGTTCTTGGTCAACATAAAAGTAATTAGAATTAAAAAGGAGAAGATCATTACAATTGAAATTGGGGGACTTGGATCATCAATTGCTTCCGCTCTTGATCGATCCTTTGTTCTTCCGAATTCTCCAGCTTCAGTTCTCTCCTCTCAATCCTAATCAAAAACGTGCCTCCTTTCTTTCCAAAATAAGGCTTAATATAACTCAATTCAAATTACATGATAAAATGTCTAAAATGCCCTTCAAAATGGCTTCAATAGTGAAAAATAATAAAAACAACATTTTCCTCATCAGTGGCCCTGACACGGGCCGTGTTGTGTGACACGGGTGGCCGTGTCAGGCTGCTGTAACTCGAAACTGAGAAAAAAGCATCAGGGGCTGCAACACGGGCCGTGTTGTGTGACACGGGCACCCGTGTTGCTCTTTTGTTTCCAACTCTTCTTTTCTCCTTTTCACCCGTGTCCTCCTGGCCGTATCCCTCATGACACGGGCCGTGTTGTGCAACACGGGCACCCGTGTCATGCCTCTGACTTGTGTTTTTTCGGCTTTTCTTTGTCTTCGAAACAGTGCGGATGTCCGGCCACCGATTCCTGCCAAAAATACACTAAAAGAAACCAAATCAAACGCATCAGCGACAAAATCAATAAAGTTATTAAACTAAGACTCATGCGAAAACACTGCAAATAACTATGACAAAACAAACCAAAGACTAGAAAAAGAGATAAAACAATGCGAAACCAACGACAAACATAGTTTGGAAAACACAACTAAAATCCCCCGATCAAACTCCCCCGAACTTGAACTTTTGCTTGACCTCGAGCAAAAAGCTCATCAAATCGAACCTTCTAAATCTTTTCACATAAACGCCCATAGAACTGTGAGTTACAGTAATGATACTCATACTTGAAATTCTCATTCCAAGTCCCATTAGGAGTAGTTTCAGCTTACTCTGTCAAAATAGGTAACACATAAACACTAAACCGTGGCAAAACCACCGCCCTCAATCTCCCAATTGGTAACCTCTCCGACTATGCTTTGTACTTAAGTCTTCTTTTTCGATTTTCCTCCCTTTCATTCGAACAGTACTATAAGGGCAGTTATGATTTTTCCTCGCATGTACAAGATGATCAAGTATTATATTTTCTTCTTCTTCTTTTTTTTTGGCACAATTATTACTATTTTTTTTTGTTTTGGATGGCTCTCAGGTTCGACCGCCGTTAGGCTGAATAACCGGGTGAGGGTTACCCAACTTAGAAGGACCGGTCGTCCAATTTGCCCCTTTTTCTCTGTGCTTTTTTTTCATATACTTTTCGATCAACCTCACACATACGATTCTTATTGATTAAGCCCGCCTGTCAAGGAAAACTACTCGGGGTACTTCTCAGATTAAAGCACTATGGCACAAATCTACACGTCGAACTCGTTCCTATTCGGGAGACTAAGGTGTTTGTGTTTTACTTACTTCTCAAGATTATTCCGATTTCCTCCTCACAAAACTTTTTCTGAGCATTCTCTATACTTTCTCATCACCTACCTCACGCGAAAACAGTTCAACCAAACAGTTCTTATTTTAATAGTTCAACATCGGGGGTTTTCACTGCGGGTATTCCGATCATGCTTTCCAAACTAACACAGAAATATAAATAACAGGGAAATAATTCAAACTAACACAGAAATATAAATAACAGAGAAAGAAAACAACAAAAACACACAATAAAATACCCCCACACTTGAATTCAATAGTGTCCCCACTGTTGAAACACAAGTAGCAGGGGACTCACAGAGTTCATCATGATGGAGGAGGTTGGTCCCGCAGCATCATCTGCCGCATCCATTCGTGCATTTCACTGATCAACCTGCCCTGTCGGATTTGCTCGTTCCCTTGTCTTGTCTGCTCCTCGCCTTGCCTCGTTTTCTCACTTCGGAGATGGCACATCTCATTCTCCATCCAGTCCCATTCCTTTTTCGATAAGCTCCACGAGCCTGGGCCTGATTCCTGATGGGGTGAAAATCGAGTAGGCGGTATAGGCGCTTCTTCCACCTGATCGCCTTCATCCTCAACGAATTCTGCACCTGTACCATCATAAAATTGGTCTTCTTCATCCTGCAGAGGGCTCTCATATAGCCAGTTATTCACATTTTGAATACTAATAAAGTCAGGGGCAGGTAAAGCAAGGAGATGACTGTTTCGGCTTACCAAGGAATAGTAATTATCAAAGACACGAATCATACCTTGGGCCGTCAGTGTGGCAAGATCTATTTTTGTCTTACCGGTAACAGTGGGTTCCTCTCTCAAGAGAGCAACATGGCCAAAGTGATTTGCGATTTGAGTAATCATACCGCCTACACTTATTTCGCCTGAAGGCGCATTCGCAACCCTCTTCAGATGATCAGCTGCAAAGGCAGCTACATTAATGAGCTCGTGATTGGCCATGCCGTACATGAAGTACAACTCCCTCTGAGTCGCTACCCCTGTGCTATCACCCCTACCGAACAGTGTGTATGCCAATCCCTTTTGAGCGTACCTGAAACAAGGGTTATGGATACAAGAAGCTTTTGCCGCTTTCGCGACATAGTCAGTTCTGCCTGTAATAGCCTTCCAAAAGTCCCCTGCACTAAAACTTCCCGGAGGGGCTCCGAGACCAAAATTGGGGAGCTTCAGTATGTCTCCCAACTCGGCTATGGTCAGGCTATGGTCAGTATCAAATAACCTGAACCTCAGTGTACCATAATATTCTTCCTCTACCCCCGTCCACCTATGCTTCAACTGAAACTCTAACGTGCTCAAAAATTCAACAGTTATGCGCTCATAAGTTGGCGCTTCTAATTGCATAAATTCTAACATCCCCAGAGTGTGAAACATCTTATGGACCTCTATTTTGAGCCCTAGACTATCAAGCGTAGTGTTGCAGATATACCTTGTGGGCGTGAGCTTACGCTTGATGATGTTAGAGTACTTTCGCTGATGATCCGGGTCTTCAAAGAGTATGTCGTGAGGGTTCGCCATACGGTGTGCTCTCTTTCTGGGGCGTGAAGTTTCCGCCACTGCTTTTCCGGTATCTCTACGAGGAGGCATTGTGTAACCTGCAAAACAGAAGCAACACAGAAAATTCGAAATCACCGTTAGAGAAAAACGTCACCGTAGGAATGACCACAATGATGAGGGGATCGTTTTTCGTGAAGAGGGAAAGTGGTTTTGATGAGTGGGTATTGGTGAAATTGGAGCTTTTGTGGGGAGGAGGCTATGGAGTGTTAGGGTTTTATGAAGAAGGTGAAAGAGAAAAGAAGAAGATGATGAAGTAAAGAGGGTAAATGAAAGGGTTAAAGGGAGTAAGTGGGGAATAAGATAGGAGGGCCCCACACGGTAAAAAAATTTAAAATTGCACGCTCTGCAACACGGGCCGTGTTACACAACACGGGCACCCGTGTTGCTCCTCCTGGGATCCCCCTTTTTTTTCATTAACACGCGCTTGCAACACGGGCCGTGTTGTACAACACGGGCACCCGTGTTGCACCCCTGACTTGTTCAGATTCTCTGATTCTTCTTCTTCTCTTCTTTTTTTTTCTGGTGTATGTGACACGGGCCGTGTCATGGGACACGAGCACCCGTGTCACCCTGCTGTTTGGCCCAAAATCCACAACCTGCAACCTCTTCCTGACACGGCCCGTGTTGTGCAACACGGCCACCCGTGTCAGGGCTCTGATTCTCCTCTTCTCAACATTATTCACTCCCGTTATCCGGTGTCCTCTTTTCATGATGACATGCGAGCTGAAATAAAACAGAAACAACAAAAAAAAAGAAAACATCAGCAAAAATGTGTGGGTTGCCTCCCACAAAGCGCTTCGTTTTACGTCGCATGGCTCGACGGGCGTTCATCCTACGAGGTAAGATGAACGACATCCACCTGGCCGGTTAAATCACCTTGATAATATGGTTTTAACCTCTGCCCATTCACTTTGAAAGTGTCTCCGTTGGCTTGATTCTGCAACTCGATTGCGCCGTGTGGAAAAACTTTGTGAACCAGAAATGGTCCCGACCATTTAGATCGTAACTTTCCTGGGAATAACCTCATCCGGGAATTGTATAGGAGGACCAGCTGTCCTTCCCAAAATTCCTTTCTCCGTATTCTCTGATCATGCCATTTTTTTGTTTTTTCTTTGTACAGTTTGGCATTTTCATAGGCTTGGTTACGAAACTCTTCCAGCTCATGCAACTGAAGAATCCTCGAGCTTCTGGCTATCGATAGATCCATGTTCAAGAACTTTGTCGCCCATAAAGCTTTATGTTCTAACTCTAATGGTAAATGGCAAGCCTTTCCATAGACCAGTTGATATGGTGACATGCCTATGGGTGTTTTAAACGCTGTACGATATGCCCATAATGCATCATCCACCTTGGTTGACCAATCCTTCCGCGACGAACTAACCGTTTTTTCTAGAATTTGTTTTAATTGCCGATTAGATACCTCCACTTGACCACTTGTTTGGGGATGATACGTGGTGGCTACCCGGTGCTTCACATTGTATTTCTGAAGGAGTCTCTCCATAAGGTGATTTAGGAAATGAGTTCCTCCATCACTTATCAACGCTCTTGGAACTCCAAACCTGGCAAAAATATTTTCTTTTAAGAATTTGACTACCACCTTTGCATCATTAGTAGGCAGAGCCACGGCTTCAACCCATTTTGACACATAGTCCACTGCGACCAAAATGTAGTGCTTTCCAGAGGATGGTGGAAATGGCCCCATGAAGTCTATCCCCCACACATCAAACAATTCCACTTCCAGCATGAAATTTTGGGGCATTTGATTCTGTTTCGAAATGTTTCCCGTTCTCTGACATTTGTCACATTCTTTCACCAGCTCTTGAGCATCTTTAAAAATTGAGGGCCAGTATAACCCCGATTGGAGGACTTTGGCAGCGGTTCGGTCACCACTGAAATGTCCTCCATATTCCGAATTATGACAAGCTGTAAGCACTTTCCTCTGTTCCTCTTCAGGTACACATCTTCTGATCAAACCATCCACTCCTCTTTTATAGAGATAAAGGTCGTCCCATAAATAAAACCTGCAATCATGAACAAACTTTTTTTTCTGTTAGAGTCAAAATCGTCGGGTATGATACCTCCGACCACGTAATTCGCATAATCAGCGAACCATGGAACACCGGAAATAGCTAAAATGCGTTCATCAGCGAACTCATCCCTTATAGGGCGGTTATCTTCATTTTCTTCAATTGGTGACATTCGCGACAAGTGATCAGCCACGGTGTTCTCACATCCTTTCTTATCGCGGATCTCCACATCAAATTCTTGAAGAAGCAAAATCCATCTCAGGAGCCTAGGCTTCGATTCCTGTTTAGCAAAAAGATATTTCAATGCAGCATGGTCAGTATAAACAATCACTTTTGAACCCAACAAATATTGCCTAAATTTATCGAAGGCGTACACCACCGCTAACAACTCTTTCTCGGTGGTCGCGTAATTCATCTGTGCAGGGTTCAAAACATGACTAGCATAATAAATAACATGTAACAACTTCTCTCTCCGCTGCCCCAACACAGCCCCCACAGCGATATCGCTAGCATCACACATGATCTCAAACGGAAGAGACCAATCAGGGGCACTTACAATCGGTGCTGAAACTAATTTGTTTTTCAGATTTTCGAAAGCATCAGCACACTCCTTACTGAAAACAAATGCTTTTTCCTTGACTAACAAGGACGTCAATGGTTTTGCTATCTTGGAAAAATCTCTTATAAAACGACGGTAGAAACCCGCATGGCCTAAGAAACTTCGAATGCCTTTCTCATTCACCGGCGGTGGTAACTTGTAAATCACTTCCACTTTGGCTTTATCCACTTCGATCCCCTTATGAGAGATCTTGTGACCGAGCACAATGCCCTCTCGAACCATAAAATGACATTTTTCCCAGTTTAGGATCAAATTACTTTCCTGACATCGCTGCAAAACAAGTGAAAGATTCGTTAAACAATTATCAAAAGATGAGCCAAACACAGAAAAATCGTCCATAAAGACTTCCATATGTTTCTCGAGCATATCCGCAAAAATGGAAGTCATGCATCTTTGAAACGTGGCCGGGGCATTACATAACCCGAATGGCATCCTCCTATAAGCAAAAACTCCGTACGGGCATGTGAAAGCTGTCTTCTCTTGATCCTCCGGCGCAACCGCGATTTGGTTGTATCCGGAGTATCCATCTAGAAAACAGTAGTAATCGTGCCCAGCCAATCTTTCTAACATCTGATCAATAAAAGGCAACAGGAAGTGATCCTTTCTGGTGGCTAAATTAAGTCTCCTATAATCAATGCATACCCTCCACCCAGTGACGGTACGCGTAGGAATCAACTCATTCTTGTCATTCGTCACCACAGTTGTACCTCCTTTCTTAGGCACCACGTGAACAGGGCTCACCCGTGAACTGTCGGATATAGGATAGATAAGCCCAGCATCCAATAATTTCACCACTTCCTTTCTTACGACTTCCTTCATAACGGGGTTCAGTCTCCGTTGGGGCTGCACAACCGGTTTATGGTCCTTTTCCATAAGAATTTTGTGCATGCAAACTGTAGGACTTATACCCTTTAAGTCTTCTATTTTCCAACCAATAGCACTCTTAAATTTTTTTAGAACCCCAATTAGTTGTTTCTCTTGGACACTTTTCAAACTAGAGCTGATAATGGCGGGACACTTTTCCTCGGTGTCTAGAAACACATATTTGAGGTTTTCCGGCAATTGTTTCAATTCCGAACCTTTAGGCTTTTCGTCATTACCCTCAAGCTCTATAGGTTGCCGTAAGTCCTCCCATCGGTGTGGTCGGGATCCCCTTTGGAATGGTCGAGTGTCCAACATTTCGACTACCTCTCTGTCATTCTCATCTACTTCTTTGTCTTCCTTAAAGATTGACATGCTTAGCACTCTCTCCAGAGGCAGTTGGGTCACACTCTCCACATGTTCGCTCTCTACGACCTGTTCTAGCACTTGTATGTTACTTTTGGTGCCCCGATCCTGTTTATGCTTCATGGTATTACTAACATCAATTTTTAACTCCTCGTCATATACTTTCAAGGTCAGGGTGCCGCCTTCCATATCTATCATGACTCTCCCGGTTTCCAAGAATGGTCGGCCCAAAATTAACGGCATTTCTTCATCTTCCGGCATCTCTAGGATCACAAAATCAACCGGGAACACAAATTTATCTACCTTAACTAGTACATCTTGAACCACTCCATATGGCCGCTTAACTGAATGATCAGCAAACTGGAGGGTCATCCGAGTGTCTTGAACCGCACCGATATCTAATTTTTTGTAGATAGACAAGGGCATGAGGCTAATACTTGCTCCCAGATCAATTAAAGCTCTATTGAATGACCTATCGCCAATAGTGCATGGGATAGTAACAGCTCCACTGTCTTTCTTCTTGACCGGAATCTTCAGACCCTGCAAAATAGCACTACACGTTTCCGTTAGAATAACAGGTTCGGACTCACTCGTCCGCTTCTTAGCAATGATGTCCTTCATGAATTTTGCATAGGTGGGCATTTGTTCTAGTGCCTCCAACAATGGGATGTTCAGCTCCAACTTCTTAAACAGCTCCAGGAACTTCTCGAAATTCTTCTCTTGCTGTCCTTTCTTCTTATTTCTTGAGGGGTATGGTAACTTGATCACTGGTTTCGGTTCTACCACTTTTTCTTTAGTTACCGGTACCGGTGTCACCACTTCTTCCTCGACTGTTTCATTCTCTTTAATTTCCAACTCCACTTCAATCATCGGATCACTTAGTTCCGTTTCCTCTTCTCCTACTTCCTTGGCCTTTCCACTTCTTGTTACTACCGCCTTAATTTGGTGGTGATCCTTCGGATTTGGTACTGTGGCACTTGGAAGTGTACCCGACGCTTGTGAACTTGCTAGCTGTTGGGCAATTTGACTCATTTGTACTTCAAGGTTCTTTATGGATGCTCCAGCATTCCTGAAGTTACTCCTTGTCTCTTCTTGAAATTGAGAACTTTGGGCGGCCATTTTCTCAATGGCCACTTCCCAATCAGCTTTTCGAGGCGCTTGTGGTTGATATTGAGGTTGGTACGGTGTCTGCTGGTATTGCTGTGGCTGAGGTTGATACGGTTGTTGGCCTTGAATAGGTTTTTGCACATTACCTTGTTGATCTTTCCATGAAAAGTTTGGGTGATTCTTCCAACTAGGATTATATGTGTTGGCGTAAGGATTGTTCTGCCTCAACATATTAATCTGTTCCACTTGCTCTTGGGTTGCTACACAATGCATTGTAAAGTGTGGCCCACCGCATATTTCACAAGGTGCTGCTTGAACTGGCTCAACCTGTGCCACTGCCTGAGTTTCAACATTCATTTTCTTTAACCTTCTCTCTACCTCAGCGGTGATCTGATCCTCCATTTTAACAACCTGGTCTGCCAGCTTCAGATCAATCTTACCTTCCGGTTGGTTTACCGTGCGATCATACAACTCAAGGTGCTCGTTCGCGGCGATTGCTTCTATGATCCTTCTGATACCTGTGGCTGTTGAAAAGTTGGTTGAGCCACCGGCAGCAGTATCTATGAGCTGTTTCGTTTTGAGTCGTAATCCATTAACAAAGTTTTGCATCTGCTCCGTGGCGTCCAGGTTATGAGTAGGACATGCTGTAAGACACCTCTTAAACCGCTTATATGCATCCCCTAAAGATTCTCCTTCTTTTTGCTTGAAGTTGACAATGTCGTATCTTTTTCGGATGAACACTGATGCAGGGAAATACTCATTCAGGAACGTAGTTTCCATCTCTTGCCATGTTGTGATACTCCCAGCGGGAAGCGAGTAAAACCATTCTTCCGCATCATCAGTGAGTGTGAACGGGAACATAACTAATCTCTTAGCCTCTTCGGAATGGACTTCTATTTTCAGCGAGGTGGTGGTTGTGAGGAATCTCTGAAGATGTTTATTTGCATCTTCGTTGATTCTTCCGGCGAACGGCTTGCTCTCCAACTGACGAATGGTGGAAGGGTGTAGCTGAAAATGTGCAGCATTCACCGGTTGATTCACAATGGTCATCCGGTTCGGTTGAGCATTGGCCCCTCCATAGTCTCCTAGCAGTCTTTCAGGCTGAGGTGGATTTTCAGCCATTTGAACAGTCTCAGGTGGTGTCTCTCTCTCCTCGGAGTCGCTCTGCACGGATATAATTTCCTCTATTTCTTCCAGTCTTTTAACTTTAGCTAATCTCCGTCTTTCGTGTAATGCTTGTTCTGGTTCTGTATCAAAAGAATATTTAGCTGAGGCCTGACCTCGCATACACAATTAGACAAGCGTTAGATAATAAACGGATAAACGTAATGCAGTAAACACTAAAATTTTAGTCGCAGAGCAACAAAATTTCTTTTGGATTCTAAACACAATGTTAATTTGGCAGTCCCCGACAACGGCGCCAAAAACTTGATCGGGAAAATAGCAAGTGTACTATTTTTACCAATCGTAGTAATAAGGGAAACGTCCCAAGTATCGATCTCGAGGACTGCGTAGTAATTAACAGAATTTTTAGAATTCAATTGAACAAAAGGTCTAGTGGTTTGTTTGGTAGCAGAGTAATCTCACAGTAAAGACGGACTGAATTAATTAATCTAAGAACAGTGTTAGGGGAGTGGAGACAATACGAGTGCAGACTCTGTATGATTATTCTACTTTACTCGTTATTAAGCTTAATCTATCAGTTGGCCACTTTAGTTGCCTTAATTCCTTAATGGCAACCCTTTGATGATTTTCCTGTTCACTAATTCCTCAGTGTCCCTGAAAAACATCAAGCAATAACTCCGACCATAAAATACGTGATACGGGATATCCTCATTCCTAAGCAATATCGACCGTGATACTATTTTGCAAAAGTGTTAGGTTGACTTTCCAGACTAAGCCTAAGCACTATTCGAATTCTACTTTCCAATAGGAATACGAATAAGGTTAATGCAAAATCAAATATATTAAGGTAAAAACATAAGTCTCGTAGAATAATTAAATACATGTCATTACATCGCATTAAGGACCACCCCCTAACAACTTGGGGGTTTAGCTACTCATGTTCTTGGTCAACATAAAAGTAATTAGAATTAAAAAGGAGAAGATCATTACAATTGAAATTGGGGGACTTGGATCATCAATTGCTTCCGCTCTTGATCGATCCTTTGTTCTTCCAAATTCTCCGGCTTCAGTTCTCTCCTCTCAATCCTAATCAAAAACGTGCCTCCTTTCTTTCCAAAATAAGGCTTAATATAACTCAATTCAAATTACATGATAAAATGTCTAAAATGCCCTTCAAAATGGCTTCAATAGTGAAAAATAATAAAAACAACATTTTCCTCATCAGTGGCCCTGACACGGGCCGTGTTGTGTGACACGGGTGGCCGTGTCAGGCTGCTGTAACTCGAAACTGAGAAAAAAGCATCAGGGGCTGCAACACGGGCCGTGTTGTGTGACACGGGCACCCGTGTTGCTCTTCTGTTTCCAACTCTTCTTTTCTCCTTTTCACCCGTGTCCTCCTGGCCGTATCCCTCATGACACGGGCCGTGTTGTGCAACACTGGCACCCGTGTCATGCCTCTGACTTGTGCTTTTTCGGCTTTTCTTTGTCTTCGAAACAGTGCGGATGTCCGGCCACCGATTCCTGCCAAAAATACACTAAAAGAAACCAAATCAAACGCATCAGCGGCAAAAGCAATAAAGTTATTAAACTAAGACTCATGCGAAAACACTGCAAATAACTATGACAAAACAAACCAAAGACTAGAAAAAGAGATAAAACAATGCGAAACCAACGACAAACATAGTTTGGAAAACACAACTAAAATCCCCCGATCAAGACTCTAAGGAGAAGAATTACATTTCCCATGTTTAGAACGTTCTTTTTGTTTATGGATTTTCCTCAGTTCTTTCGATGTTGACAACTCTGGCTATTCGAAATTGTTTTCTCTCGAGTCGGCTTCTTGTACCGTATTCACCAGGGGTTGGATGTCCTATGGACTTTCTTCTAGACAATGAAACCTTTCTTCAACTGCTTGGGAATTTTGTTGTTGAGCGGCATTCTAAATGTCGTTTTTCAACTCATTTGCACCTTGATATCCAAGATCCGCCTATAGAATTCCAAAACTGCGGGAGATCTTAGTTCGTTCCATAAGAATCAGAGATTAAATATGAAGCGTCGATGTTTAGATATTCCTCACCTGCGGTGGAGGGAGAACTAGGTCCAGTTATTGAAGAGCGTTGGAATCAAGGTTCGTATTTCCAATAGATGGAGTTGTGTTCAGTTAAGTGTTGGTTGATGGTAATACTCCAACAACGGCTAGAGTAGATTCACGTGCGATATAGGAACGAGTAGTTTTTTATTCCCTCAATTCTATGGGTCAACGGAGTTAAGAAGCATCGTAGGCCGTAGGTCTATCGGTGTAGAATTTGATTTAGTTGAGCGCAACTGAACTTATTTGATTCGTCGAATCATTCGTTTTGAAGTTGAAGAGGACTATACATTAGAAGATCGAACATAGATATGGAAAATTGTAGAGTATGCAGAAATCAAGAATAGTTTCCCATAGACGATGCCACTGTTCTATTCTAGAACTAGAAATGGTTAGAGTTGCAGAAGCTAAGATGGAGGAGAGCTTCCTATACAACAAAGCTGGGGGTGTACATGTAAGGTTATCACTCCAACACTCAAGTCAGTATGTGAATCATGAGAGAGTATTTAAATTATGTTTGAAACTTGTTATCTGAAATGACATTATCCCATTTATAAAGGGAAGAGAAATAAGTGTCTTTCTACTTTTTCGTTGTGGAATGCAATGGAATGTTGGATGCATTAGAGGTATGGGTCTCCTATTTCCATATCATTGAAGTTTTGGTGTTCAGGAGAATATCCAAGAAGTTTGGTAGATACATGGTTTGAATCTAAGACGCCATGTCTCGTGGTGGTCAGGTTAATGGGGAATATGGTCGGTTGAGGCAATCTGAAGAGTGCTTTTCTTATGGTGGTTGGATCTATAAAAGTGTCTCTGGATCGAGATGGATATGGCTGACCCAAAACAAAAGTCTTGTATAAAATTTTGATTGTAGTTTTGAAAAATGTTCTTCAATGAGAATAATTTTTCTCCGACAGTATTTAATTCAAAAAGACAATCATAAATATTGTATTGTTGTTGTTTAAAATATAATAATACACTTCCGTTGTTAAAAATTGAGAGTGTTACTTGATACATCTAGATGGAAAGATCATAATCGAGAATATTTAAGAGCCTATGATGACTCTTTTGGCAAGTAACCTGAATTTATTGTCGAATATTTTTAAAAATAAATCAAATTCACAATGAGTGTTCTAATTCCTAAATGAAAGGACTAATCTGTTTAGTCTAATTAAAGATAAATAAAAGGTTAATCATAACTATTAGGATACACAAAACATTTGGTTGATAAGTGAGACACTAGGCCTCCATTTGAATCCTATGTCTATCTTTGTGTGATAATTCCGTTTGACACATGATTGTCTCCAAAAAATTCCCCACTATTTTAACAAAATAATTATGCACAATATCTTGCTATGCAACCCTCTTTGTTAGATTATAATCTCCTAATATTCTTGGGCAAAGTTGCAATTGATGAAAGTCTAAACCCACGTTAAAATACTTTTTAAGAACTAATAATACCTTATGTCTCACAATATATGGTTAGTTCTCAAATACAATTTAAAATTAAACTGTTCGTCAACTGTTCATAAATATTGAGCACAAATATTATTAAATAATAAAAAGTCTACAATTACCACGATCAATACTCAACAAATTATATGTGTCATACAAATTTAGGACAATATCATATAATGGGCATAGCCTAAGGAAAATAGTGACTCATTATGTCAACATTCACAGCAATGTACCAGAAAGAAAGATGGAATAGCATTACAATCAACAATTGTCAATATGATGATTCTTATCATTAAACCTTCGGTTCCTTGCCTCCAAAAGTACTTTTTCTTCTCTTAAAAAAGTAACCCTTATTTTAAACTAAAATGTGGAACAAAATTAGAACCCTTAATCTCTTGTCTTGCTTCTCATTAAATAGGCGTTGATAGTGAACTTTTAGGATTCATAAAATATTTATAAAAAAGTTTTAGAACTCAACATGTAACAATGTTAAAATGTTTTTTTTTTTTTTGTTATTTTAAAATTTGAATTAAAACTTTTACTTCTTCTTAAAAGTTATAGTCTTGAATATTTTTTTCTTGTTTCACCTCAATGCATCACCCTAAACCCTAAACCAATGCATCACATTCCTTTTAAGTTTCCTATAACGCAGTGCACTCATACACACCCCATTTTTTTAAATAGCAAGGCAATGTGGCATATGCTCATTAAAAAAGTCACCAAATTTTTGTATACACGACAGATTCAAACCTGAGTCCACTTGGTTGCTAGACACAATATTTTACCACTAGTTCACTTTTCCTTTTTTGATTGAATTTACACAATAAATATAATTGAAATTTTTATAATTTATAAAATGTTAAGACAATGCTCAAACAGGTAGCATGCTCCTAGTGAAGTTTAATCTCCTAAACACTTCCATCCTTCTCAAATTCCAATTCCTTCAAGAACAATGTTCATCAAGAATTTCTAGAAACCCTAAATCCAATCTCATTTCAGTTTCTATATTAATATTAAATTTTCTTTGGAAACCTAAATTCTCTTCTTAAACCCATTCTCCCTCAATTTCCCGACACTGTTTTTTAGGGTTTGTGATTAGAAAAATGTATGTGTCGTAACAGAGGATTGTGTTTGCGAATGGAATAGTGGCAACTCTTGACTCAAGGTCTCTCAACCTATTCCAATGCTTGGCAGTTCAAGTAGGTTTAGAGGAAGAAGAAGAAGTTGGTTCATCTTCTTAGAAATTCCCCGTTCCTATTTATTATCTTTACCATCCACTTTCGTGTTCTGTTGATGACTTTCTTCATCTTCATTGACGAATCGAGTCATAGTCAACATAACGTTAACCACCATCAACATCGTCTTCCTTACGCTCTGATTTTTACTCTTGTTGATTCTAATTTTATAACCCTTTTTTTAATACTTGTGTGATTGGATATGTTTGTTTTATTTAGGGATTTGATGATATCATACCAATTTGTAGTTTTGACTATGAGAGAGAAAGTTGATAAAAAAACTCTGTTTGGAGAAAAAACTTCTTAAGCAGAGATAACGTATGTGCCTTATGTTGTAATTGTGCGTTTTAGTTTTGAATTTAACTATAAGAATATAACGTAGAAAATATCAAATTTTGTCTTTGATGATTATTCTTTTGGCGTGATTTTGACAATGAAGGAGTTTGATGTTATATCTTTGAACTCTTTGATATGGGCATGTCATGAAGCAGTTTAGGAATGGGAAGAAGAAAAGTGTGTTTAAGAAAAACATGTGTGTGCGCGCGCGCGTGCGTGCGTGTGTGGGCGTGCGTGCATGTGTGTGTGGGTGCGTGTGCGTGTGTGAAGGGTGAAATGGTCTAGTGGTAAACGATGTTGCACCTCAACTAAGATGTCATTGGTTCAAATCCTACCTCAAGTTAAAATATTGGATTTTTGTATATTTATTTTAATGATCTTGATGTCACCCAGATGTCACATGCATGAACCGTTGTTAATTCGGATGTCATGCGTGTAAAAATAGATATCGTTTATGAAAAATAGATGAAAACATCTTAAATGACATTGTTTGAAGACACCAGAGATTAAACTTAAGGGAATAAAATGAATCCAAAATAAAATTAAAGGTCTTAAAAAAAATTGTATTGTACCTGTATTTTATTATGTTTTTACTCTTTTTCAAATTAAATGTTAGAAAAAATAGAATGCGGTAGTGTTTTCAACCTAGTGCATTTGCAAGCAATAGTTTGAATGTTGGTGCAACATATTGAGCAAGTGCTTCAAATAGATTGGGAAGATCTAGTTTGCCATGCCTTATGTGAAACTAATGGATGCACATACGGTGTTTTCTCTAAGTTTCATCCCCCTTATTTCATATTTAACAAAAAATGAGAAAAGTCAAATACTCCTTCCACCTTAAAAAAAAATCATATTTAAGTGGTGCATAATTCTTACGAAAATAATTAATTTTTTTATTTTAATAATAAAAAAATATCTTTATTAAACTTTTTTTATTAATTATAATTATTAGAATGATTAAATAAAATAAGAATATATAAATAAGAATATATAAATAAAAAGGTAAATAAATTTTATATTGATAATATAAAATAACAATTATAAAAACTAACAATTATTTTGGGATTAAAAAAAAGACAATTTTTATAACAATATGAATTCTATTTTGTAATAAGAAAAAGTATATTTTTATTCAAAATTTTGCTTTGGATTCTTTATAACTTCAACTACTAAATGTATTTTTTTTAATTACTCATATCTAAAAAAGTAGAGCACCCACGTATTAAATAAAACAACTTGCAATTTTTTTCCCTTTGACAAAATGGGTCTTTATTTATAAAAAGGAAAGAACAACAATTTGTGTGATTCTCATTATTTGTATAAAGAACCAACCAACCAAACTGTCCTCTCAAACAAGAGGTGTCGCCTGTCTTATTATTGTCAAAGTCGTTTTCACAAACCTATTACTAATAATAAATCTCTTCAAAAAATTATTAATGAATAATTAATATTAGTAAATTGCCTCTTGTCTTTTGCGGCTAACATATGATTTTGTGGTTTCGTCAACCATCTTAGTTAGTAACTGTGTAGGAATATCAAATATAGAAACACGAGTTTAAATCCGTAACATCCTATTTGTTCATATTTAAATGGTGAATTTCAGCCACTAAACTACTTGACAAAAAACACTTATTATTTCATAAGGAAAAAAAAGTTAAAATTAATATATCTTATAAAGGGTGTTTTTGTCCTTTTGTCTTTCAATAAACTTTTTTCATCATGTTTATTAATGTGTATTGATTGTATTGTGCAACTTGTGTCTCATATTTACATGTTTTAAGTAAGCGAAAAGTCTAATAATATAAAGTCACACATTTGGTTAAGTATATGGACACCTCAATCAACTTTATGTGAAGAAAAATGCATGATTCAAAATTCATTTTTACTCTTATTTTACTTTTCATTCTTTTATTGATTTGGACATTAGAACAGTAGACCTACTACTTTCGTTTTGAAAGGGGAAAACAAGAGGATTGTAAATGTACATTTTCTCATAATTCCATGTGAGAGCATCTACAAAGATATTCTTGAAATATAATTCATGACGATGTTAGACCATGTGGCTTCTGCGGTCCATCTGAAAACAAAACACCATAACAATTCAGGTAACCAGTCATTGTTAAAGTTGACCTACATGGAGCTCATGTTATACACGAGACCATACTAAAGAACCCATATCAACCGCTATCACCTTTGAGAAAAGAAAGAAGAAATCCTATAAAGAAATCAACGTACAGGAGGATGACATTTTGCAAGATGGAGAGATTAACACATCGACCGAGAGCAAGAAGAAAATCTTAAGGCCCATTCTGGATGACGAGTTTGAATTCATCTAACTTGATGACAATCTGAAGCGTCCAGTTTGGTTAGGGGCTAATCTACCAATCGAGGTGAAGAAATAACTTGTTGAATGTCTAATAGCTAATGTCGCCCTCTTTGCAATCTCTTAGTGTGATATTTCAGGCTTAGAACCGAGTGTGGCATGCCATCAACTAAACATCGACCCTTGTGTCCGATATGTATCCCACTGAAGGAGTCGACTATCCCCCGAAAAATCCAAAGCAACCATGAACACGGTCCAGGGCTTGTCAATGTTAACTTTATCTCTAAAGTGATATATGTCAAATGGCTCTCCAATGTTTTATTAATTACACAAACCTCAATTGTGTTTTCCATAAAGATCTGTATCGCTTTCCGAATATAGACAAGCTAGTAGACGATTTGACGACTACAAGCTTTTGTCATTAATGAACGCATATTTTGACTACAACCAAATACCCATATATGAGCCCGATAGGGAGAAAACATCTTTCATAACCGAATAAGCCAATTACTAGTACAAAATGATGCATTTTTGCCTGAAAAATGTAGGAGCGACGTGCCAAAGAATGTGAACAAGGTCTTCAAGGAAGAAATATGTGAAACACAATAAGTATACATGGATGACATGATCGTTTAATTCGGCGAAGAATAGTTGTATGAAAAACATCTTGTATATGTGTTATAAAAGACTCTGTCAATATAATATGAGGCTCAATCAAAATAAGTATACCTTTGGGGTCCATGCCGACAAATTTATGGATTTTTATTGGACGGAGAAAGGCATATAAGTAAATTCAGATAAGTGTGAAGCGGCCATCTAGATGGCAACACCAAACACAAAGAAGGAAGTGAGGATATTAAATGGAATGTTTATAACCCTAAATAGATTCATCTTGAAATCGACTCAACTTGCTCTATCTTTTTACAAGCTGTTGAGAAAAGAAGGATAGTTAAAGTGAACCCTAGAATGTGAGCAACCATTCATATCCTTGAAAGCTGACCTGTCAACTCTGCCAGTATTATCACGACCTTTCACTATGGAGGTTTTGTTCCTTTATTTAGTTTTCTTAGATGAATCAATTAATGTCGTCCACATACGAAAGTCGAATTCTACTCAAAGCCCAATTTACGTTATCTCCAAGGCTTTAGCTAGGCCATATAATACTATAAAAAGATATATAAGGCAACATTGACATTAGTGACCGCATCCAGGAAGCTATGATAGTATTTTCTTGCATATGCCATCATATCCCAGATAGATCTGCCCTTGAAGCAAGTACTCCACCGCCCAGATTTAGCAAGACGATTAATAAAGTGGCCTATCAAATTATTTGAGTTTGAAGTCTCCTTTGATTTAAGGTTAGCCTTGAAAGTCTAACTATTTGCATGCTTCATTTTATAAATGACTAAAATAATATTAAGATTGGCTGACACCTCGGTCATGTTCATGGATGGATCATTTAATAATCGAGGAAACGAGGATGGTCTCATTTTGTAAAATAAAGTCATACTAGTTAATATGGTCTCCTTACATTTTGAATTCCCTATCACTAATAATCCAGGTCAAATACTAGGTTGCTATTGCCGGTCTCACGTTGACCGCCAAGATGGAGGCGGAAAATGTAAGATTACGAACAAATCCATAAATCATGGTTGTAACAATGAGATGTAACCTAAGAGGGGGTGAATTAAGGTTGCCTTCTTTTTCTCGATTTAGAGCTATCGTTTTAATTTTCTTTAGATATGACAATGATATTTTCTTTGCAATATAAAGTGCTGAAAAATAAAGGAGCACAAGGAATTATCCAAGTTCCCCTTATCAACCAAGGGTACATCTAGCTCCTTCACACCTTGAAATATTTTCTACTATGTTATATCTTTCTACAAGCCTCAAAATAAGATCTCTCTTATAATCTTCTAACATAAACATCAAACACTATAGTGGGCTTTGAATCTCCCCAAATCAAAGTTCCTCCGCAAATAAAATAACCTTTTACAATAAATCACTTATCACCATAAACTTGATATTAAGTTACAACACATTTTTAACATATTTTAAATATATAAAATGTTCTTGAATTAATTTTGTATTGTATCGGCCAAAGACCCGGGACCCACTGTTCTGTACTGGCCAAAGACCTCGGACCCACTGCTATATGTCGTCCAAAGACCCGATAACACGAGGCCCTTATTCCAACCTACCACATAAAGCTTAAGGTATAAATACCTTTGTAAAAGGTTTTCAAGTACACAATCTCTAATCTCCACTTTCACTACTATTATTTTGAATCCTAAACTGACTTGGACGTTGAAGTGCTAACCATGCAGGTACCCCCATAGGTCAATCGTATCGAAGATAACAAACATCGATTAACGAAATTGCATCAAGATTGATACATATGGTTCAAGAAGCATCGTGATTGCAAGCTTTGATCCACAATGTCACATTGTTGTAGTGCTTTGGAAGCTTCGCTCCAACGTGCAAGTTTTCACATAGTACGCGTCGACGCATGACCCTTCTGGTCGACGCAACGCGCGTAATTTCTGAAAAATGTCTGCTAAACTGTTCATTTTCCACCATTTTCAGTGCAATTTAATTCATATTGTCTATTCAAAGTCATCATCATTAAACATTTGCATTGAGCATTGTAACCTACATCAAGGCTATTTATCTTCCTCTTCTCTTCCCAAAACCACATTCAAAACCTAGCATCTACATAAAAGGGTAAAGTCATTATCTTCTCTCCATCTTCAAGAGTACCTTTCTACATCACAAATTCTTCATCTCCACGCTAGAAATCAATAATGTCTACCAGAAGGATCACCGACAAGAGAACTACCAGAACATCATCCTCTCAAGCAGGTCCATCAACAGGAAACTTACCGGTAACTGTTGTATCCCTTTTACCCCCTGAGTTTTCAAAAATCTATGAAAAGAATTTCAGCAAACGATCTGTGGTTAAGCAACATGCTTACTACCAAAAGGTTGATGAACATATGCACATTCTGCAAGTGATTGATCTTCTTGATGCTCAAGGTTTTAACAAATTTTTAGAATGTGATATTAAGCACAATGAAGATCTTGTGAGGATCTTCTATACTGGTATTCAAGGGAAATTTCAAGGGTTTGAGTTCAATACAAAACTAGGAAATACTAAGGTATGTGTGAATGACTTGGTCTAGAAAACTCTGTTTGACATGTCCCCGGTATCCGCTGAGCCCATTATTAAGGCCACGAATGCTCGTACTGTCATAGGCTACGAGTTCAAAGAAGCTTTGAACTCCATGTTAAAGAAACCATACGCTGATGATATTGTGGCAAGCGACCTCTTCCAAAAGACGGTCACAATGGGAAAATTAAAACCGGTGGATAGAATATTACAATGGATTGTTACGCACATTCTGTGGCCAAAGAAAGATGGCTATTCTCGCGTCAATTAAGATGAGGTACACTTGATCTATATTCATAAGAAAAAGATCAAAATTAGTTGGCCTCACTACATCGCAAGTAGGATTTATTCGCTGAGGGATTCCGGTTGAGAGACTGCTCTATCATATAGGTCCTTTATCCAAGAAATTCTCAATAACACCAACATTACAATTCAAGGCATCCCTTACAAATCACTGACCTCAGATCAAGATTTTTGGAAAAAGACTCTTACCATGATAGGATATATTTGGGATCAAACAGAAAGTCGTTACCGATTCATTGTCAAGGCCACTACCTCCCGGTTAGAAGAATTAGATGACAGTGATGACCCGAGCGACGCAAAAGAAGAAGACAAAGAAGAACAGGTAGGTGGACATCCTATGGATACTGATGACCAATATGATAGTGGATGGCTAAACCAATCACCTCACTTGGATCATGAGGATGACCAAGGGTGGGGTGTCTGGCAACATACAGGCTGGACATTGTTAGGTGCCAACTACATGCCACAAAAGAATTGGGATTATTAAGACACTCCAAATCGGAGCTATGAGCCTCAACCATCCCCGCATTTTCAACAACATTCCGATGAACTCCTCGACATGATGAGGACTATGCAGCTTGAGCAACGTTCATTCATGACTGTCCATGATGAGCGGTTCTCTCAACTACAGAGCCAATTTCAAGCTCACACCGAAAACTTTAATGCTTTTTCATCCGGTGTCATGCGAAGGATATATGGGATTGTTGAAACAACAACAGGTCAACATAGGGCTCTAACCACCAGCTTCGACACACTTAATAGAGCAGTTCTGGAGTACACAGAATAGCTGATGCACAACTGCCTTCGGAGTATCCCTCTCGCAGACGTGGCCATCATTTCAAGGGGAGGAGACCCTGAAGATGTCTTGCATACTGCATTTTGCATCTTATCTCATTATTTGTTCATTAATGTTTTGTTTGTTGTTGAATGGTTTATGTACTTATGTGTGTTTAAACACATGTTTATTGTTCATGACTGAAATAACAAATCTTATTGTTGTTCTATTATGTGTGGCTCTATTTATCTAATTTATGTGATTTCATTAACTACATTGTATGTGAATGTTTGTTAATGTATAACCTGTTGCGAGTGTCTGGATATTGCTTCTCTCCTTACTTTTATACAATTCATTGACAGGTCATTTCTTTATTTTTGATGTTGTCAAAAGGGGAGAAGAGTATCAAGCGGTAGAAATAGAAGCATCGCAGGAGAAGACTTAGTATGCATGCAGAAGAATGTATATGGACGAAGGCATCAAGCAGGGGGGGATAATATGACATATCATACATCAAGGTTATATTGTTTTGCTATCATAAAAAAGGGGGAGTATGTGAGGGAAAATCCTCATAGGTAGATGAGCTCGTTTCGATGATGTCAAAACTTAGCTCTATAGAAAAATGTATGTTGGACGTTGTCACCGTGTCATACTTGCATGTCTTGTCTCTCATAAGTCAAACACTCATCAAAAACATGATTGTTGCATATAGATATGGCCAAATCTATGTTTCATGTAGGGTTGGGCTAGTTAGTCTTGCTTGCCATACTATAGGTTTCATCAAAAGTGTCTTAATGCATGAAAATAGGCATTTTTACCTATATCAGGGCTTTGAGTCTACTCAAAGCTAGCTCCGGTCGACTCATGCAACTAGTCATTTCAATGAACTACTCTCAGGATGGCTCGCGTCAACCCTCTGGTCGACTCATACTGTGACCATTTGTATTTGCCTAAATTTTCATGTTGTGCGTCAACGCAGACATGCTCCAATCAACGCATGGTCCTATTTTTTGCACAATCATGTATATGGGTAAGCTCAGGTCAACCCTCTTACTACATAGGTCGACCGCTCGCTGTGTTAAGTCAAATTCTGTTATGTAAAACAGTTTTGGGAGTCTGTTATGTTTTTTAAGTATGTTATGTCTTGTATATAATTTGAGTTGTGCTATTCCTTTCACATCAACTAAGAAAACAAGAAAAGTGAAATTTACGTGTCGATTTATTCTCATCATGTTCATTCTCTTCATATCATTTCACAATAACTACACATAATCATTTTTGTTGTGCATTGCGCATGTTCAAGGTGATAACGTCTCAAGCCTAGGATTGGTGTAATTTGGTTTGGGTTGAGTAATCGGCAGGTTTTTCTTGAATAAAACCGTTAGGGTTTTGTCCTCCAAGAATCTCGAACTTTGGGGTTTTTGCACGAATCGGTCCATCACAGATTCAGTCGAGCGAAGGTAATCGAAGAGCGAGAGGTTCTGTCGATTTAGTAGCAAAAAACGGAGGATTGTGAGTGAAAGATTCGGGTTCAACACGTGGGTGACTGAAACCAACCGCGCCAGATCTGAAGACCGCGGGTTGATCAAAAAGAGTGTCGTAATCGAAGGTTTACTCACCACGTTCAAAGGACTTGATTCAACTTGAATCAAGGGGCAAGAAGAAATAGGCTCTACATCAACAAATTGTGTTCGATTGTTTGATCTCTATTTGTTTCCTGTATAAACATTTACCAACAGGTTATATCTATCTATATACAGGTCTCAATTCTATTTTTAGAATTAAGGGCAAACGTACCCCGAACGAGGATGACGGGGGAACTGCCTCAACAAATCGTTGTGTTTTTTTCTTTACGTTTATATTGCTAAAATTTTGAGTTTTTAGTGCAAACAATTGTGTCAATCAAATTCTGATTTGAGTTGTGTTGAACTATTTTTAAAGATAATTAGAATCCTTGATTGTAATATAAAACTTGAGCACTCTACTCTCAAAATAGAATTCACTTGTAGTGCCTTGCACTCCAAGTGTTTGATCAATTGTCTGAACTAAAAAAATTGTGCTGTCTTTTCAAATTGTCTATATTTTAAAGGCATTGGAACTAGTCACACCTTATAGTAAACAAAATCTGATTGAAGTGTGATTAAAGTTGTGATTCTCAAACCTCGTTTATCGAATTCCATAGGCTTTACGCATATTCGGTTTTCTAGTAACCGTTCTGTTGCACCCCAAAATTTGACCAACCTCTTTTCTTAACTTTTGGCTTATGTTTCATTGCATTTTAGCATCTTGCATTTGCATAGCATAGTTTCTTACAGGGGATCAAGTGTTTGTATGTGTCCTATCTAAGAGGAGAGCCTTATTGACCACAAGCTCAAGCAGAGGCATTGGTAGAGGTTGTTATGTGGTTGTCATCATCATGAAGATATCTGAGCTCCTAGAGAGGAGGGGTGTGCCACAACATTATCAAAGAACCATCAGAAGGTTGTCAAGGAGTCCATGAAGATTTATCATTGGTGTAATCATGAGGTAGAGGCTTTTTGAGTACCTCAGAGGTCATTGTGGAGTGGGAATGATCACTCAGTTCATCTGCACAATGCTTAGGCAAAAAGGGTGAAATTAGGGTTTCACTTTTAATCAAGATAAACTTGTTTTTTGAAGCAAGACTTGTTTCTATTGTCTTCCATATGTCCTAAGGTGTTTAGGGATGGAATATTGATCATCAATTCTAATTAGAAGAGCTTAAATTGATCAGTTAATTGAAAATTAGGAGATTTGGGGGGAAAAAGTCAATTGTGCAGTGAAAAAGTCAACTCCTGACTTTTTGAGGTCAAAATCATGTTTCTCAAGTCCAATATGGACAATGGATGGAATTTGATCAAGAAAAGTCAAGGGAATCGTGAAAAATCAAGAATTGTTGAAAGTTGCCATTTTGGGGAAATTAGGGTTTTAGAACTTTCTATTTATGAAAAGTTTTATGATTGAAGTAGCCATCTTTAAGGCCATTTTTCTTCATGATCAAGGTTTCAAATTGACTTGGCTCAAACATCAAAGTTGTTCCTTGTATTTCAAGCTTTCTTTTGAGTACCAATTCATAATCATATGATACTTGGAGCTCAAAATATGATTAATCAAAGGTGGAGATTTTTAATGACTTCAAAGTTGGCAAGTTGGACAGATTTTTGCACTCACTTTGCAAGCCAATTTTAATCACTTTCTTGATGTCAAATGAAACTTTGTCCCAAATGAAAGTTGTATAGAATGTTACAAGCTTTCCAAAACGTCCAAGAAGTACTCAATATGATTTGTGAAGCTCAAGTTATGGATGTACAAAGTTGAGGAAAAATAAGGCAAAATCCATACTTAGAATTTTTTTCTAAGTTATTTGTAGGCAGCTTGCTTGGCATGCTTTTCAACCTCAAATTTTATGATCTTCCAATGATCAAGTGGAACTTCCACCAACATGAAATTTGTTCTACTTCATGCCCTCTTTCATTTGAGCACAAGATCTAAGCAAATGGAGTTGTGTGCATAAAGTTATCATTGCTCAAAGTTGGTGTGTTGAACACTTTTTCAAAGGATAAAATATGTGACATTTTGATTTGTTTTTGTTTATCAGCCATGTAGTCATGTCCCATGCGCATGATTTGAGATTTGGAAGCCCACTAGACATTGCCTAAAAGAGCCAAACCAAGGCATGTACCTCTTTGCCCCATTTTTGAATCTTTTGCCAAAACAAGGAAAAGACAAGCAGCTGCCCTTGTTCTGGTTCCTGCAGCCTATCCATTATGTTTCTCTCCATTCACAAGAAACCAACAAGAAGACAAGGATGCAAGCTGGTTGGTGTACCTTCTCCATCACACACCATTGATTCAAAACTTCATGAAAAAAATGCAAATCTGCCCCTTCATTTTTCACCATGGTAAAACCCTCCAAAACCTGATTTCACTCCATATTTAAGCTAAAGAGAAGCTTGAGAAAACCCTAGCCACCATTCAGTATAGAAAAACCAGAAGTTGAGCTTTCTTTCAACTCTCTCATTTTGTGAACCTTTCATCAAAAACCACAAAAACTGTTTTGTGCAAGTTTCATACCAGCCTCCTTTCTAACCATAAAACCACCTCTAAAACCATCCACACAACCTGAAAATCATGTTTAGAAGGTGTTGCAACCATTAAACCAGCCAAAAACCTCATTTCCTCAAAAGTCAACCCTCAACCAAGGAAACTTTGACTTTTCACACAAAATCAGACAAATCCTTGCTTAGGCCTACTTCACCCATCTCAACTCTTCCAACACCTTTGGTTTGAGGTGTATCAACTGTCCAAAACATTCAAAAACCTTTGCATCACTTGTTTTTAGATCTGTCACAAAGTTCTTTCCATTTTTCTTCAAGTGTAAGAAAGCTGCTAAGTTCTGCTTGATATTGGCTGGAGCTCTTCAAGGTATTCTCCTGCTGCTAGCTTGCTTTTGAAGATCTACAAGAGGTATGTAGCTCTAAACCTCTTCATCATGCATCATGTTTATGTTCATTGCTGTCAAAATGTCTTGAATGTTGCAAGCTCATGACTATGGTTGTTTTAAACTTGTGTGTGGTACTGTTATTCTGAATTGGTGATTGTTATGGAGAGCATTGGTTTAAGACATATTTCTTTACTATTGCTCAGCCATTTTACTCATTGTTTTCTCTTTTTATAAGTACTGTCATAAGGCTGCTATCAATCACTAGGTTGAGAGGATTCACATTGGATTAGTGATGATCACATAGTCATGCTTATACCCTTGTTTTGTGCTTGGTTTATGCTTGCTGTCATAAGAAGGTAGTCATGTTATTTTACATTAGTTGCTGCTAGGATGTGGTTTGTACACTAGAATCTTGCATTATGGCTGTTGGTTTAGTTGTTGATGGATTTGAACTCTGTCATGTTGGTGGTCACAGCTGTGTTGTCAAGTTTGGTTGTTGATTTGGATTTTGTTAAGGTTGCTGCTAGATGTTTGTGTGTGAACTGTTAAGTTCATCTTGGCATGTCCAGAGTCTGTTGACTCTTTTAGTTGGGGTGCTCCACTCCTGATTTGGTTTTTGCTTAGTTTTAGGAAGGTCCCTTCAAGCTTTGAGTTAGGCTGTGAGCTATGGTTTGCTTAAATTGAAGTTGAGGTTTGCTTTGATGATTCATGATCAACATAGCTATGAGTGTGTCTATTTGCTGACAGCAACTATGCTTGTATTGAGTTTGTTCAACCTATACATGTTCATTGATGCATATATGTTTGCATTGTGGTGCAATTTTTGCTTTGTTCAAATTGTTTTAATATGTTTAATAGTGGCTTGGCATTCTAGTTGTGATCTAGTCCAGCCAGAGACTTGGTCTACATGTTAGTAACTATAAGAATTTGATGTGTTTGTTGTCCTTTTCATTTTGAGGATTGATCAACCTCTGTCCTTAACAGGATACCAGTTGCTTGGTTCATGTCCTAATTGCTGCCAGGTTGATTTAGTTTGAACTCTGATTTGTAGCTATTTGCTTTGGCAATGGATGATAAAATCCTTGGCCATAGTATTAGGGCATGATGCGTGATGCTTCTCAGGCCAGATTTCACATTGTTGACCATTTGATGTTGAGATTTGATCCATTGCTGCCAAACTTTGCTATGTATGTCTGTTTGCTGCTATAACTTGTTTGGTAGAAGTTGTTATCATATGTGATTAAAATAGTTTGTAAGTGCATAATGTGGCCAAATCGTGAGATCCTGCTTTGGAGTTAAGTGATGAGTTTGCAACCTTATCTTTTTTAAAAACCTGTCTCAAGATTGGCTTGTCCAAATACTTGTCATTTGCATTGAGTGAATGTTAGCCTTTAGAGTAAGGCTGATGAGTAGTTGCCATTTCTTTCATTATTAATTTAACAATTGCACTAATGCTGGCATAAACAAGTTATTGATCAATATTTGCTTGATGTGTTTGTGGCCTACGACAACATAATCTGCTGCCAAGTTTCTGCCTTGAGATTTGTGAATCTCCAATACTATTTTGTATGTCTGCCAAGTGCATGACATGTTGCAGTTGGGACTAATAAGCACGTGCTGCCTTAGAATCATGTTTGGATACTTTGTTTAAGACTAGGTTGTTCACTCAAAACAAATTTCATCATTGGCAATTCAAATCCCATTTCTTGCTCTGTTGCATTTTGGGTGATAACAGTTTTGCCATAGATCATTACTTTAGCTTTGTCAAGGTGCCAAGTTCATTTCAACACAATTTCACCAAATGGTAACTTGACAACCATATTCTGATTCATGGCAAAACTGACACTTTTCTTTGAATCTAATCCATGAATAGCATATTTCAAGCATGAGCAGACCCTTGTTTGATCTTGAACCCACCTGTTTTGTTCATCTTGTTTTAGTTGTGTCCAACTCATGTTCATTGATGCAACTCACATGCCAATATTTTGTTCTAATGTCTTTTGAATAATGTTTCTGTTGAAACTCATTCTATATTGTAGTTAAAACATGAATAGAACCTCACCTATGTGCAGTGGCATTGAGTTTTGTCCATAGACTCCAAAATGCATCTCAAAACTTCACTTGGCACTTTCCTTCGAATTTTAAATTGGAGACATTATTTGAAAAAATGGTTGATACCATCATGTTCCTTATGAAAAAACAAGTGAGTTAGGCTAAAATTTCACTAATTTTGGTGGAGATCTGAATGGGTTGTGATGGAATCGGTTTTGTGAGTTTTACTTGGTTTTGCCTTGAGCTTGCCCAGCCTTTGTGCTTGTTTGGTATATGTAGAAATGGGGTGGCTTGATATAACGGATGTATCGCCACCCCAATAGTTATTCGCCTTGCCATAAGAACTTGCCATGCCATTGATCCTCTGTTCGACCCCCAGCGGGGGCGTTTTTGCTTCTTTTTATGATTTTTCATGTTTTTAATATTTCACTTTCCATTTCCAATTGATTGTCACACGCGTGAGTGGCTGAGCTGGCCATATTTTGTGTCTGCAACCCCAAGGTCTTGAGTTCAAGCCTTGGGTGGTGCATTTCCTTCTTTTTTTAGCACTTGTTTATTCTATTTCTTTTTCTTTTTTTATTTATTTTATTTTTATTTTAATTGTTTTCTTGTTTTGTTTTTATTTATTTAGAAATAGTTCTAAACATCATAAAATCCCAAAAATCTTATTCTCATATTTCTAATGTGTTAAATTATTTTTCATCATTTTTATTTTATTTTCCATTTATTTTTATTATTTTAATTAAATTCACAAATTAATGTATTTTGTAGCTTATCACTTGTTCATTGCATGTTTTCCTCCCCCTATTCCCTGTTTGTTGCATCCTTTCTTTGTATCATTTGTTTGCATTGCATGTTCACTTATTCCAGTCAATTTCTTTTCTTTCTCATTTCATTTGTGAGTGAATTATTTAGTGTTTACTTGGCCTTGTGCCATGATCCCCCTAGGATTCCTAGTCCCTCCGTTCAGGATGGGAGTAAGAGAGACATTAGGTGTTCAATCCTATGCATGACAACATTAGGGTAGTTCTTCCCTTTCATCCTAACTTTAGGAGCATTGTGTATGACAACTTTAAGTCCAGTTTCCCTTTAGTTTGAGTCTTTCTCTTCTCATCTCCTAAACAATTCAAAACACTTAATAAAGGATAATTTGTGTCATACGCTACGAGCCTTAAGTATTTGAGAAATGATGGTTGGGGGGCCTCCTCTCAACTGTCTAGAGTATTTAGCATATGCCATTTAGGTGATATGCAACGCATTCGCTCTCAAGTCATAGTCTTTAGTGCAACATGAGTTCCAAACCATAACTCAATTCACTTCTTGTCTTAAAAAATACAAAACAAAAACATCAAATCTTTTTATCCTTCGGGATCTTAATTGGAAAATCATTTTCATAAAGAGAGTTTCGTTAACTTTTGGTTCTACGACAAACAGGTAACGCGTAAGTCTCCAATGGTCGAGCAGCATACACCTAACAGCTAGAACGAAGGTTTAACCCTACTCGGTCTAAAACACTTGAACCAACCTGTGGTCGTATCTAGCCCAAACTATATTTGCTCTGATTTCTCATATCAGATGAGGATACGTAGGCACAAGACGACGATGTCTTGGCGAGCAACCTTCCCCACCTTCACCCGTAGTTTTCCGAACTACGTTGACTCTGACTTTCCCATTGCACGAGGGAATACGTAGGCATAGAGCAGCGATGCTCTATCGAATCTATTTTCTTTTCTTTTGTCCTTGCAAGCCTGTCGCTTAGATAGTTTTACACCCTTTTAGATAGACAACAAGCATGGATCCCGTCGAGTACGACGAACGTGAGGGGTGCTAATACCTTCCCCTTGCGTAACCGACTCCCGAACCCGAGATATGGTTGCGATGACTTGTCTTTTCCCTTTTTCATTAGGTTTTCTCTGATCGTTTCCTTTCCCACTTTTGGGATAAATAATGAACGGTGGAGAATCTTCTGTCTTCCGCCGGCCCCTCTTCGCAGCGATGCTACACGTTCATTTTAGACGAGTATAGTTCCTCGACCGCTTCAGCCTTAACATTTTCAAAAACCAGTTTTTGGTAGCGCCGACTCTATTTTAAACAAGCAATCTATTCAACCCCCCCCCCTCTAGATCAGCGCCATCGTCTAACAATGCATGGCTCTGATGAGATTTTTTTAGAGTGAACGAAAGGTTTTTTTATTGAGGGAAATAAGGGTAAAAATGGGAGGATTGAGAAGAATTGGAGCGGTGACGTTTTATCACGTTGTTGTTGTTGCAAATGAATTTATGTTGTGCGAAAAATTGGTTATTTTGCAAGTTGTGGGATCATTTGGAATTGTGGTATAGAATTGGATGAGGTCATGGGTAATGGTCGTATAGGTGAACTTGGCTTTGTAGTTTCCTCATTTCGTTTTTGTGCATAAATAATGGAAAGGTTGGTATGTGTTGCAGGTGTGTCGTGGACGATTTGCTTTCAATAATTGGGTGCGTTGGATGTTGGCATGAAGCTCCTCATGGTGTGATGTATTGTATTGTGGTCCATCATATTTGGCTGCGTGCATAAATCAGGTACAAGTTTGAAAAACATTATGTTGGCCTGGCAAGGTTAATGAATGGATTATGTGTGTTTTTGGTTTGACCATGTAGAATGTTTGGCAAGGAGATGTATGAAACAGTATGCGCAGGGCATTGAGGTATGATGGATTATATGGCAGCTTAGGTATTTTGGTAGTGGGTTGTGGTATCGCTTGGGGCATAGAAGGTTTGGCAAGGTTTGTGAATTGGCCTTGTGTGGTTGTTGCGTATGGTTTGATGGATTGTAGAAATAGTTGATGCATTGCGTTGTGAATGTTACGCTATTGTGGTCGATGGTTGTAGAATTTTGTTGTTGCTCATGGCTTGTGTATGTTGACAGCTCATGGTTACATTGTGTGTTATGGCATGTTGTAGTGGCTGGGTATTTGTTAGTTTTGAAGATATGATGGCTTGCGTAGGTCGTGGTGTATTTGGATTATTATTTCTTCCTCTCTTTTTTTTTTGCAGCTCATGTGGATTTCCTTGCCTCATGTTTGTACCACTTTTGGGCTTCAAGGATGTAGCTTTCTTTTATTTTTTTTCTTTTGGCATTTTTTGGAAAATTGTATTGGGCTTAAGATTATTGTAAATGGGCTCATTGACTCTATTTGTTGTGCAATTTTGTTGTAAGATTTTTGTATGAAGCTTAGTAATGGACTTTAAAAATTTGTAATGGAGCTACCACTTTGAATTGATCCTATTATTTGCACCTCCATTTAATTATTGAACCAAAACTTAGCATATTCTTATGAACCATGATAAAATGCTTAAGTCTTTATTGAATTTTCCATATGGATACCACTCTTGAGAATGAATACCTTGGAATCCTCACTAGAATCTTGAGTAAATTCCACCCGGAAATTATCCTTGGGAAATTAGGCTAATCATAGATCAATATTAAACTTTTTGAATGAACCAGAGCTTTGAATTAAAATAAATATAACATTGAATCAATCTTTAGACCTTGTCATTTGAATTGACACAACAAGCCTTTCACCATGGATCCAATGAGCAACAAGTGCATTGAAATCAGAAGATAATGACTTGTCACATGGATCTCAGTACATTGCCTAAAACCCTGATTCAAATGCACTGATCTCTTGAAGATCCTCAACCATGAAGCACTGATAACTTGATGCAGTCTGAAAACCTGAAATGTCACATAAACCATACCATAAAAAGCATGCATGTCCCAACCTTGATGCCCTCAAGTTAATAATATAATCGATCTTGCAAGACTCTGAGCTTATACCACCAGCAGAAGCAACATATATATTTTTTTGGATTTTCTAAATAATGGTTAGTGGATGGAAGTATAGATTAAAGTTATACACAGATAGGAAAATGTTAGGGTATGACAGATGCCCCTATCTAATTGGCTTAAACCAAGTAAGATGAACTACTACAACATTTATTCTTTCAAGGTAGAGGTTAGTTAGATATGAAGAAGATTCCGAATTTATCCGAAAAGAATGAAAATGCTTGGGGAAGTGGAATAGCAGATCAATGTCGACCCTCGAGTGGATCTTGAATAACTTGCAAAGTTCATTATCACCAATAGGATGAGAACAAAAAATTATGACACTAAAAGGATGATAGGCATGTCACCAAAAGGATGATAGTAAACACACGCATAAAGATATCTGACACCAAAAGGATGGCAGACATATCACCAAAAGAATGATAGTAAACTCACACGATTCCGACATCAAAAGGATGACGGATCTATCACTAAAAGGATGATAGAGAACACACAATTCCGACACCAAAAGGATGACGGACCTATCACCAAAAGGATGATAGTCAAACACAGACAATGACCCTTCACCAAAATGATGAAAGTGAGGTCAAAACTCTCTATTACTGAAAGGACAATAGTAAGTAAACACATAGATTCCTGACACCAAAAGGATGATGAGTCTATCACCAAAAGGATGATAGTAAACTCACACAGCTCCGACACAAAAAGGATGACGAATCTATCACCAAAAGGATGATAGAGAACACACAACTCCGACACTAAAAAGATGACAGACCTATCACCAAAAGGATGATAGTGAAACATACGTAATGACCCTTCACAAAAAGGATGAAAGTGAGGTCGAAACTTGCTATTACCAAAAGAATAATAGTAAGTACACATTGGGTTCCCAACACCAAAAAGATGACGAGTCTATCACCAAAAGGATGATAGTAAACACGCGCACACGAAGATATCTGACACCAAAAGGATGGAAGACCTATCACCAAAAGGATGATAGTAAACACACGTTCGACACCAAATGGATGACAGATCTATCACTAAAAGGATGATAGAGAACACTCACAGATATCTGACACCAAAAGGATGACAGACCTATCACCAAAAGGACGATAGTAAACACACACCACTCTGACACCAAAAGGATGACGGACCTATCACCAAAAGAATGATAGTGAACTCACACAATGACCCTTCACCAAAAGGGTAAAAGTAAGGTCGAAACTCGCTATTACCAAAAGGATAATAGTAAGTACACACAGATTTCTGACAACAAAAAGATGACTGACCTATCACCAAAAGGACGATAGAGAACACACACAACTCTGACACTAAAAGGATGACGAACCTATCACCAAAAGGATGATAGCGGACACACATAACGACCCTTCACCAAAAGGATGAAAGTAAGGTCAAAACTCGATATTACCAAAAGGATAATAGTAAGTACACACAGATTTCCAATGCCAAAATAATGACGAACCTATCACCAAAAGGATGATAGAGAACACACACAACTCCGACACCAAAAGGATAAAGGATCTATCACCAAAAGAATGATAGAGAACACACACAACGACCCTTCACCAAAAGGATGAAAGTGAGGTCACAACTTACTACTACCAAAAGGATAATAGTAAGCAAAGTGATATCAAAGGTTGTCATTCACCAAAAGGATGATACATAGGCCAATGGTTCACGGATTGCCGACACCAAAAGGATGAGGATAAGATCAAACAATACAATTTGCTACCACCAAAAGGATGATAGAAACTTCCCAATTTGAAAATGACCAACACAAAAAGGATGAAGGTTAGGTTGAATTGACAGGATTGGGCTACCACCAAAAGGATGATAGTAAGGTGATTGACAAAAGGTCAAGTTTGTTGAGGATATGATAAGTGAGGCTTATTTGGAGACATCAACAAAAGGTTGAAGCAAAGAAGTCACTGAGGACCATCACTCTTGTCAACAAAAGGTTGAAAGGAACCAACTCACTAGGGAACGCCCAAGAGGAAAGTTGAATTTTGTCTGAGAATAACAACTCCATCAACAAAAGGTTGAAGAGAACCAATTCGATGAGGAACATCCACTGACTCGGAGAAATTATTATGGGTTGAGCTAGGGATGACAACTTCATCAATAAAAGGTTGAGGAACACAACTCAATGAGGAACACCCATTGACTTGATTGGAGATCACAACTTCACTAACAAAATGTTAAAGTAATTCATGCGGAACACCCATGAATTTAAAGGAGATGCCCATGGATGGGATGAGGGTCACTTGAGCTTGATCAAAAAAAGGTTGAAGCAACTTCATGAGGAATGCCCACGAATTTGAAGAAAATGCCCCTGACTGGGCTAAAGATTGTCTTGGAATCTCGAGATTGATTCTGGATCTTGACTCGCGCATGTATGGACGCCTGATTTTGTAATGATATTCCATATCGAATGGAAGTGCAATGCAAATGCTGATGCATGGAGATGCAAGTGCTGAGGAAGTATAATTTTGGTTTTTGTATGCATATGATGCACATGATGCTGAATGCGATGTATATGATATGTATGATTGCAGACGTGTGATTAGATATGAAGGTGCCAACACGATGGACTTTTGGTAGTTTCCAATGCAAATTGGACTTTGGGTGGTGGAAGGGTTTGATTTCCTCGACACTCGGTCTTTGAAGATGTCATGAAGTAGACCACGATTCTATCGATGTCCCAAGTTTGATCACTTGTTTATTTGTCGTGGTGTTTATTTCGGAGAGAACCATAACTATGTGCTTGATGGTCTAGATGACTTGAAAATGAGCATAGTGTCGCGGTGAAATTTGGATGCCAAACTATCAATTAGTTTGAATCTTTAATTCAATTTGCAACCGATCTTTGATTTATCCAAAGGAAGGGATAAATATCGAAATTCCCACAATGCAATGCAAATGCAAGGTTTAGAGAGTTTTAGGTTCGGGGGTTGGTTAAACTTAGGGAAGGTGCTAGCATCCTAAGTTTCTGTAGTACTCTACAGGAACCTCTTGTTTTATGTTTGTTTATTGCTAAGTGTTTATCTGCTTAAGGGTAATGCTAAAGGTTAAAGGTAAGGAAATACCTAAGGGGTTAGTCCTAAGTATACTCGCCAAGACGTCGCATCTTGTGCCTACATATCCTGACGGGAATGGAATCAGAGTATTTGTAGTTCCCCTAAAGGGTTTGAGGAATTATTGACTGTGATTCAAAGTTCTAAAGGGAAATAAGCGTTCATATGGAAACGCTTACTTGGAGTGTGAAGACTCCTATCTATGTTAAAAGTTAAATTGAAAAGGATGAAGGTATGTCCACGACGGGACGCCTAAAAAGGTGAGTATGGGGACTCAAGTCCTAAGGCTAGGGTGAGAGTAAAGGTATTGACACGGGGGTCAAGTGGTGAACCTTCACCTTCAGAGGGTTTAATCGATAAAAAATAAATAGCAATGATAATTTAAAAATGTAAGATGGTATACGAGCTGTTGAAATGGAAATGTGAGTATGTGAACATGATTGGTGGACGTGGTGAGACAAGGATAAGTTGTTTTGATTTAATTGACTTAGGAGTTAGAAGTTAAATATTTTTGAGAATTTGGTGGCTAAGTTGAAAATATGCTTTAGAAGTTAATTTGCAAAATTTTTAAGATTTTATTTATTTTATGATTTTTGTGAGTTATTAAAGGAATTTTGATTATGATTAAGAAAAAGTGCTATACTAATTTATTTTAACATTATTTGTTTTTGTGATTTTTATTAAGATTTGAAAATAGACTCGGACTACTAACAAGTTATTTTGTTGAATTAAATTGAAAAGAGAGCTTAGGCTAAATAAAAATTATTTATTTTTTTAAAAAAAAAAACTTTAAAGAGGTTGAAATAGCTAAGTCAAATTGTTAAACTAATTTTAAACTTTAAACGAAATTTTGTTATTATTATCATTTTTTTATTTTTTATAAACAAAACAAGAAAATGAGATAAAACCTAAGCCTCCCTATTTTTATTTTTAATAATTGTAAGAAGAACTTGAGTTGAAATAGGATTAATTATTTTTTTTTAATTATTTTTATTAACTTTATTTTATTTTAAAATTTAAATTAATCTAAATTTAAATTGATATGTGATATTTTTGAGAAAGATTAAATCAAAACCTAGACTAATGTTTTCATTTTTAATATTTTAAATTCAACATTTGTTTTTATTTTATTTAACATAACACTTTTATTTTTTAAAATTTAAATTGAGTTAGTTATTAGTGGTTATGTTAGTGTTAGTATTTTATTATTATATAAATAATTATTACAATACAAATATAACAGAAAAATAAAAAACAAATAAATAAAGTAAAAAATGTAATAAAAATAAAAGATGGGTCGGGCTGGGTGATGAAGCCCCAAACCCGACCCGTTGAAGGCCCAGAAGTGAAAGGGGAACGAATTAGGGGTTGGGAACCCTAATTCCGAACGGCAGCACCCAAATCCTTTTCCTCTCTCCGCGATTCCTCTTCCGTAAGTTTCTTCAAATCCCTCGCTTGGAACCCTCAAATTTCCTACACAATCAAACGTTCATCAGTATATTCCTATTATAAACAGAAACGAAAAGGTACCGATTGTGGCTTAGAAGTGCGAATCGGCGGCGGGTTTGAAGATGTATAATGGATCCGGCGTCACACGGTATTGAACTGGGGATGTCGTGGTTCGTGGCGGCGGTGAGACACGCACGAGGTAAGCTTTCAATCCCTCTTCATGATTTCAGGGTTTCTATTCCTGCGAATCTATTCTATTTTTCTGTGTTTGTAATTTCTCTATGGATTTTTCTGTGTGTGTAATTTCTCTATGGATTTTTCTGTGTGTGTAATTTCTCTATGGATTTTTCTGTGTGTGCTAATCTGTGTGCTTTCCTCGTCTTTTATAGATAAAATTATGGGCCTCCATGAAGGATTCATTCAAAGACCTTCCTATTTGGGCGACCGTTGTCTGATTTCAGTTGATGGTCTTGCTCCAATCTTGCCTTTTCTGTCTGATTTTGGTCGAAAGGTGTTGGCTCTTGATTAGGGAATTTCGGAACTTCCTTTTCCATGTTGATTTACTACGTTTACCATTGATTTGGTGATTTGTCCCTTTTTGCCTTGTGGCTCAAAATAGGAACTGGCTATTAATGCTTCTTTTCTCTTCTTTGCAGGGGAAACCTCGTACAAGTTCAAATGCTTGCTTGCTCTTATGTTGTGGTTGAGATAGGGTTGAGTCGGCGATGACGACATTGTGTCTGAGCTGAGGATTATGGTTGCCACTATTGTCTCCGAATGTCAGTCGATGCTCTTGAGTCAGTAAGGAGTCGGTGGCGAATTTCTTCGTTATCCTCCTGGCTACTCGAGTTGTGCCCGATGATGAACCAAACCCGAGGGCTAAGAATTTTTTCTTATCTTTACATCAGACTTCAAACTCTTCCCGCCTTGATTGTCGGCTCCTAAACCTCGAATTAACTTGGTAATATTGAAATTTGTGTTGTTGTTGCCACAGATAGTGAACTAATATCTCTGCTGCTGTTGTGACGCCATTCGTAGCTGACATTGTTGATGTTATGCTATCGTTGATGTTTGCGCTTGGCATACTTGATGCTCATAGTGGGTGCACTTGATACTTGCGACGGGTGTTTGTCGTGCTGCTGTGGTGTGCGCAAGATGGCTCCGGAAGTAAGCAACAGGAAAGCCGGTAATGAAACACTTGCTTGTGTTTCGTATCTTTTCCAAATTTGGAAGCTTCAATAGAATACGTTTGGCAAAAGATATGTTGGTTATTTGCAGGGAGATAATGTGGCGAAACAAAGTGACATGGAGAAAAGCCGCGATAATCTCTACAGGAAGTCCTTCATGTGGAAGCTCCAAACCTTCTACTAAGTGAGTTGTTGGCCTCTAGTATTCAGTTCAAAACGACCCGTATTTAGTTCTGATTCGACCGCAAGACTAACATCATCCTTACAAGTAGCGATGCAGAAAGATGTTGATCAAGTGTACATTTGGGCACCTAAGTTAGGTTTAAATATAATCCCTCTTGGTGGCGCTACTGTTGCTGGTAAGAGCTTTGTTGCGTGTTGGTTTATAGCTACTGGTGCATGAGGGCTAGTGTCGTCAAGACACTCTTTTGCTTAGGAAACGGGATTAATCTTTTAATCAAACAAACAATGGAGAATCACAAGAATTACATTTACAGTCAATTTCCCTCTATTAAACTCTTCAATCTATTACGAGACTCTTCAGAAATACTGCAAGCTTTGAATCTTCGCCTTTGTGGGGGACATGATTCAGCAATGCTTTCAACTGGTGACAGACATATAACAACCACAGTGAGATTATCTGAGGTATTTAGGCGCAACGCTTCCTTCACTAGATCTCTGGCACTTTGCTGTGGGTCATTGTGCCTTCTTAATCCACGGCGAACAAGACTAATTGCAACTTGGCTAGATATTACATCCCAAACTCCATCACATGCAATGATCGAGAACTCATCCTCTTCTGTCAATGTAACCAGTTGAACATCAAGTTCCGCAATAAGAGGAGATGCAACACCAAGTGGAAATTTTAAGTCCCAATCCCCAAGGGCACGAGTTACCGAGAGATAACCACTGAGATATTCGTCATCAATGAAGCCGCCTAACTCCTCCACTCTCTTTTGTTCAGGTAAATAACTCGGTCTGTGATTTTGAGACATCTCAGTAGCTGCACCTCTCCTGCAAAGTACTGCTATACAGTCGCTCGCATTCGCAACAAGCAAATGCCTTCCAAGTACAAGGGCAGTCAGTGCAGTAGTCCCACATGAACTACTAACACTCTATTCATCAGCCAATGCAAGATCAGCCCGTATAAAAGCTCTCCGATGAGAAACCTCCAACTTCTCTAGAAAAAACGCATCAGTATCATACGATTGTAGCATATCAGCATCTTCAAAAAAATAATTTCATAGCATTCCTCTTAACAAATGCCGCAGCCTCAGGCCCTCCATGCCCATCAAAAACTGCATAAAATGCACTTGGTAATGGACACTTGAACACAAACCCAAGGTGGCAAGCTAGATCATCTATCAGAATGTGTTCATCATCCATCGATCCCCGTGGTCCAATATTAGCATAGCTACCAGAACGCACATTTGGGATAAACATCTTTGTGTTTTCATGTGCCCATAATGACGGCGATTCTAGGCCAACAGTGAGGGTAATACTCTGCTACTCTTCCATTTATAGCTTGCTTTGTGGAACTGGATGTCATGATGGTATGGTGACATCGATTCTGTTTTGGTTGTAGGGAACTTTTGAGCGTTAGAGCGAGTAAACGTGCCATTGAGCACTGGTGTTCCTTTCCACTTTGTTCACCAGGTCATGAATCGAATATCTCTGAATATTGTTATAGACCATATCCTGATTGTTTGTTACTTGTGTTCAGTCATTGGAGATGTTAGCAGTGTTGACCTTGTCCACTTTATGCAGGAGAGTGGCCTCTACTCTGGCATGTCTTCTTCAATCCCTTGGTTTCGTACCCGCTCGAGATTGGCGGTAAGCCGACGTGCTTGTTTTTTGAGGAAAGTTGGTATTTCACACAACTATAACCAACAAATCTCTTTGCTCGTGTAGACTGTAACTTGTTGGTAATTGATGTCTTGGCCGTTCATAAATTCTTCTTTTTCTTATTTTCTTTTGACAGTGCACATCACATGGTGCATAAAGCTCTTTGAGAAGTCTTTTAGCCTCCCGTTGAGGTAGCTGAAAGTGATGCTGCATCAGGATTTGAAAAGGGAAGTCCTCGTGGTTTCATTGACAGAGCATGAGAGTTTCTCACCATAAAAGCCAAGAGGATGGAATTTGCAATATATTACTTAGCTGTAATAGAATAACACGATTTGGTCATGATAAAAACTTGTAGTGAAATTCAAAATGCTTATGTATTGGATATTTATTTATGCCTCAAGTCGTTGGATTCTCATTTGTATTGGTCTTTCAGAGTGCTTTAATCATAGTGTGCACGATATCCAACATCTCTAAAATATGGATAGAACAAGCCCGTGACAAAATAATGGCGGAGAGCCAAGATTCTAAAGCACGTCCAAATGTGATGCCAGACAACATCTTCTCCATGCAAAAATAATGAAGCCTAGTGGAATTCTCATCTTTAAAAATCTCTCTGTAGCTTCTTAAAAAACTAATCGGTATCGATAAATTCAACCAAAGTAATAGCTCGCGAACTTTTGATATCATTTGGCATTCTCAAAATCTGCACTTCGTCCTATCTTGTCTGATCAAGAAGAAATCTTTTGGACCTCTACAAGAGATCACCAACTCTTAAAAAATAATGGACCGTGCCTCCCATATGCTTGTAATCACAATAATATCCAAGTCGGATCCACGAAGAAATAAGAACCAAAATGCCGGAAAACCGAAGTCTCGACACCATACCCCATAACACTACTTGATTAAATTGCAGGTGCCGAATTTAAAACCCAAATGAACGGTCTTCATATTTTGAATCCAAATCCTCTTGTTCCGGCAAGCTAAAAGGTCTTAAATACCACAGGCCCGTGACCTTATTTCCCAATACAAACTTTGTCTTGACAGTCCCTTTTGATTTACAGAGGATAAACCCCCTAAGAATCTGCCAGAGATGTCTTTAAGGCAGAATGATCCTGCACATACTCGTTAGTCACACATAAAAGTGAAAGATAAAATGTAAGAAAACACACAAGGAGGTGGAATCTTAAGGTCAAAAATTAGGGTGCGACAGATGTCCCTATTTAAGTTACTTCTATCCGGAGATATGGAGATTGCAATCTTCGCATCGACGAGATAGGAGGGACTTAAATACAAATATCGCACGAATTTTTGGCTCTAAGAAGCCACCAAATGCATATGATACAAGATGATATGATAATGCAATACAAAGCAGTCCTGTGGAGACACGGCGCACGAGAAATAACGGTTAACAATGAACCGGCCCAACCGAGCGAGACTCCTCGGGGACAGGATACAACTACCAATGGGAAATCTCCAAAGTATAACAGCAACACATACACCAAGAATATGGTGTTTTAACAGCAGGTAAGAAACTTGTAATCGAAGGATAACTTATTATCACCACGGAGCAATCCAGATGACGGTAATATCCCAAGTGAGTTCTCTGATCGAATCAATAATTCAGTTCTGTTTTGTTTTGTTTCTTTTTCTTTTTTTTATTATCTATCTTTTTCTTTTGAAATCCAACTGGATATAGTAAAATGTATAACCTCCCCGAGCGTCATGGTCTGGGTGCCATGAGTTGGTCTCAGTCTCTTGATGTAGAACCTCCTCGAGCGTCATGGTATGGGTACCATGAGCTGGTCTCAGTCTCTTATGTAGAACTTCCCCGAGCGTCATAGTCTGGATGCTATGAGCTGGTCTCAGTCTCTGATGTAGAACTTCCCCGAGTGTCATAGTCTGGATGCTATGAGCTGGTCTCAGTCTCTTCCCGAAATGATGAAAACTCGTGAGAGCATCTTCACAGGGAGTTGTAAATTTTGTAGATTGTAGATGTAGTTGTAGACCGTAGATGTCGTTATAGACTGTAGATGTCGTTGTAGACTGTAGATGTAATTGTAGACTGTAGATGTCGTTGTGGACTGTAGAACTTTGTAAATGTAACTTGTAGATGTGAATTGTAGATTGCAAAACTTCACCGGGGATCTTCAGGAGAGATATAAGCCGATTAATTTGCAAAATATGTCTTCTCAAATAAAGAGAGATGTCTTATAGTGTCTTCGGCAAAACTTCTCTGATGGATTTATGAAGCGATGCCATTTGACTAATTGATAATCTCAGTAAACCCACCGGGGATGGACAAGCTCTTGAGGAGACTGCCATTTGTCATCTTTGATAGAAAACCTGATCGAACAAGTTGCTCAAATAAAGAGGTCTCTTGTAGTCTAAGTATAAATTGTCGGGAAGATCTCGTGATACTACTGGAAAAAGTATCTTATCTTTGACGATGATCTCCATAAAATTCTTCTTTGGGAGCAAAAATGCAAAATAAATGCACGCTTAATCCATATTTGAAAGTTGGAGGTGTCCACAGTGTGATTGTCAAGGACCGAAATTCAATTCGGGAAGTAGCCGAAGAGAAACTATCAAGCAAGACTCGACCATTGAGGTATGAACTCAAATGGGTTTTAACTAAAGCAACCGTCTTCCACGAGGATGGAACTCTGTGGGGAAATATGAATATTGTGCGCTTTTTTCCTAGGGATGACAACTCTACTCGGAGGGAGAAGACATGCCCTAGTCACTTGGGGATAAACACGACCAAAGTGACAGAAAGACAAACACACACAAAGATGCAAAAAAATGAAAATGTTATGCCATCTATCTATATGCTATGCGTACGTTCATGCTGACAAAAACAAATGAGCAGAGGTGGACAAAGATGAAATAAACGTCTCAAAGTAAACATCCGGCCAATCTTCAAAGTTAGAAACAACACTAGGGATAGATGGAGAACCAAGTATGGGATCACAATCTTGCTCCAAGGTTTCGAAACTCCTTCTAGGGATAGGAAACATTCCTCTTGGGGATACAACATCTTGATCTTGAAGGATTTGTCAAGATGAATCTCAATTTAGAAGAAACTTCACGGACGGATATCCTACTTTACTGGAGGGATTACTTACTGAAGTTGTAGACGGAGGTGTCCAGACTGAAGCTTCACAGGGGATAAAATAAATATCCGCTTCAACGGGGAAATATGGGCCATCAAAGCTGTTGAATATATCAGAGTCAAAACTTCATGGGGATACAACAAACATCCATCTTGCTGGGGAAAACTGGCGTTGTGAAAGATCCACTGAGGAGGGAAATAACGTTCACTTCATTCGGGAAGGTGAAGTTGAGCAAATCGCTGGAGAAATAAACAGGTCACCCACTGGGGTTTTCTTGCATTGATCATCATTGCTTAAAATAGAGATCCATCGGAGGGATCATGACCACTAGAAGTAAGATTCATTGGAGACATGAAGAATGTTGTGAAAAACAAGTAGCTTGGTAATAGTCGCCATTTTGGATAATAGGTGTTGTGAGTGGATGACGTGCTCCTCATTTCTCTAATGCCCCAGAGTACATGTATCATGAGGAAAAAAAATCGTTCCAAGAGGATTTTACAGAGAACAGGGAGTTCAATTGCCCCACTATTTTCAAACTCTTGGAGAGATTTTCGAATCTCGACGTAACTGGCCCGGATTGACGGTGTTATGTATAACTGAGTCTTCAAAACTTACTTCTGAGAAATTTAGACTTGCATTAGTAGACAACTTGGAAACTACTTGCCCCTGTTCAACATGGTCTTCAAGTTTCATCATTGATGTCTTATATGTAAGCTTTCTGATATATATCAGGCAAAATCAACACGCATGAAATGTTAATCCTGAAACTGTTAACGCAACGTATATGTTTGTCTTTGAAGTTTTTTCTTCTTCTTGTTGTTTTTTTTTTAAAAAGGTATCACAATAACTTGTGACCGAATCACTAGTTAGGATACAAATTTAATTTATAAAGCCAACATCAAATTGAGCATAGCTCATAGGAGTCAGGAAACGTTATCTCATCGAGTATGCTTTCAAAATAAACCCTACTTCAATTAGGTCTTTTAAAGGTTGTATTGTGGCTTGGTTCACGGTTTAAGAAACAAAGGATAAAGGCTCAAAGTTTATTTGTACCCACCCCTTCTTCGCGATGTTCTCCAGTCCTACATTCAGTTAAACTTGATACGAGCACTCATCTCTCAAGAGGATTTTGATATGTTGAGAATCTATCGAGGCTTTGGTCATGGCAGTCACTCACCTATTTTCTTTTGATGTTTGATCACACGACTTTGTTCTTTATCAAGGATATTTCTTTGTGATCCTTTGTTTTTTCTTCACATTTTTCTTTATTCCCTAACTTTTGCCTGGACGAAGTCTTTTGAATTTTGACTTTGAAGTCCAGCGGGATGTCTTAATTTTACCTAGGTCTCTTTCATAGGTTTTGACTTTGTGGACTTTTCTTCTTCATTATATTTTTTATTTTTGAACAGGTCGTGTGATCCTAAGTCATTTTGATCTTTTTGAAAGGATTGTGACTACCGCACTCTTTGGATAGTTGAGGGATATTCGTTCGTGTTTTTTGACTTCTAGCCTCCTAATATGTTAGGGTAGATAAAATGGATTCTCGAATGTTCATTTCTCCTTTTTTTAGAGTCTGATTGCTCGATCAGCTTAACTGAAAAACTACCCTGCCCCAGGTTAAAATTGAGGGTTTTTGTGGGGGAAAAAACTCCTACTTCAAGGCTCAAAAGGGATTAAAGAGGGATTATCTTCCTTATATCTCCAGTGTTTAGGATTTGAAACAATGTCTTACATCATCAACAAGGTTTTACTCAAAAGCATACAACAGGAAATTTTTATGTTTTTATTCGTCATTCTCCTCCTAATTCTCTGTCAAAGCAAGAGATTGGATAAAGTTAGCATTATAAATTATGAAAGATAATTTTATGAGTGAAACGAATGGATTTCTTCAAGACAAACATGTTTAATGCATTATCGTTCAAGGAAAACAAGTTCCTCCATGCCAATTATGCTTTTATAATCAGAGAAGTAAATACATATAAGCAAACAAGACGAAACCGCCTGACCGACCTTTCTAAAGAATTTTATCAACACAACAATGTTTCATTCAAGACTGAGCTTTCTCAAATTATCGTTGATCATCTCTTGAACTTTTCTTGGAGAACTTTTCATTCTTCAATCGAATGCCCCACTATTCCATCATGAAATTCATAGCTGGTGTTCGAGTCAATCCTTTTAATATGGATAATATGAGAGTGTGGTATACACCAACGAAACTGGGATTTCTTTCATCAACTTGAACACACAGGTTATCTGGCACAGGCCGACATCATATAGGAATATCCACTTGTTGAATTTTGTCATCAAAGGTAAGATCAAATATCAGATTAATCATTATCTTCAAGCCGATCATGGGATCCATATCTTTTGTTCTTTTTATCATCCTTCAATGGTCGTTTCGAGTTTGGTCAGATGGTCAAGATGTCAAATGACAAGACAAAGACAGAAGACTAGATGAGCCACAACAAAGAAGAAACACATGCACATGCAAATGCTAAATGAAGGATGCTAATGCCAAAATGCAAAATGTAGGATGAAAGGTTTCATGGAATTGATAACACGAAATCATATAGATATTTTTATGCATAATTCAACTAAAGTCTAACCGTTTTCGATTCGATTTCGGGTTATTTCCGTGTATTTGTCTGATGTTTTGCAGGTATTCAATGATCACGTCTAAACAAGGCAACATGAAGAAAAGAAGCAATCTCAGATGAAATATGGACGAAAAAGGAGTGAAAACACAATGAAAAGCGCAGGAAGCTGTTTTTGCTGATGTGACGACCGTCACAACTTCATGACGACCGTCACACGGGTGACGACCGTCACACCTTGTGACGACTGTCATGCAGGCAAAAACGCCCCACTCAAATTACACGTCAAAGAATCAGTTCCAATTCCCACAGAGTGGACCACTACTCCCTAAATTATCTGCCTCAAAGTCCATCATCTGCAGTGATAACCGTTGGGATTCCACTTCTATAAAAAGGGAAGCAGGGGACTTCAGAAAAGGTGTGCTGCATTCATACCACGAAGTGCTGCCGAATTTATTTCCAGAGCTTATTTTCCAGCAATATTCTTATTTGTTTCTCTTTACCTTTCCTGTATTCCATTTTCCATTCTTCTATAATTTCTACTTGTATTGTACGATCAAATCGGCATTAGAGATCAGAATCCTGCCAACATTTGTGGAGGATCTGCCCAAAGGCCAATTGGCATATTTACAGGTTTCTCATTTCAATCGATTTCAGTTTTATTATAATGCAAATCATTATTTATTATTTTTATTTATGTTTTATCTTTCCCAAATCCATGTCTAGCTAAACTTAGGTAATCGATATGTAGTAATAATTCGAATGGGATTTGATAACAACTGGTTGAAAAACTTTCTTTTCAAAAAAGTAATTTATGGTCTGAGTGTTTAAAATTGATTCACTGAATAAACTTTGTCGCGAAAGCGAGAACTTATTTAAAAGTAGTTTTGCCGCGAAAGTGGGAAATTAATTAAGATACGAACCAACAAGCGAAAGCTGCGGTAAGGTCAGATAGTAAACACCAGTCATTTATTTTAATAACAGCGAAAGCACTTTAAAATGAATTAGAACTTAGAGATTTCCAAAAAATAATTTTAACCCCGAACGGGACACGAAAGTGTAAGTTTGGCCCTTAGGATTATGATTAGCGTCAATAACCATTGTGAGGCGAGAGTCTTCAAATCACTATTTTCTGCTTAAATAAACTTTGAAAATTATTTCATACACCAGTAACTTATCAAATCCCTGAAGAACACAATTACTACGTATCCATTCAATCAATTATAATCTAAATAGTATTCTTAGTTCCCTTTTAGTGACAATCTTGGTCCCTTAAACATATTCTACCTAGCTAAACATAGTAACTCCCGAGAACACTAGTTTGATTACGAGTCCCTGTGGGATCGATATCTATTATTACTACGCGATAGACTGTGCACTTGCAGTTAGGTTGTATTAGACATAGAAAGTCGCGATCAAGTTTTTGGCGCCGTTGCCGGGGACCCGTTTAGTCAATAGTGTAACCTTCTGTTACACTGTATAGACTAGGTTAACAATTTTCATTTTTCCTTTACTAGTGTTGTCGATTGTATGCCAAGAAATCGCCCGCAAAGCGATATCGTAAAACCTTCAGTCGCAGAACTAGAACGCTTCTTACATTTAAGAAGTAGAATTATTGAGTACCAACTCAAACAACTCAAACATAACACTCCCGAACCTCTCACTCCCATTCCCAAATCAGAAGAAGAAGAACCAGAGATGGCTGAAGGACCTCCAAACAAACCGCTGAAGGCATACGCTACACCCTCTCAGATGGAGCCTAGAAGTAGCATTGCTGCCCTAGCTATTACCCGAAATGATTTTGAGCTGAAACCATCATTGTTGTCGACTGTACAACAAAACCAATTCTCAGGAAACGCAACTGAGGATCCGAACGAACATCTAACGAAGTTTGTACAATACGCAGACACAGTGAAAGCAAATGGAGTAACTCCAGACGCGATAAGACTTCGTCTTTTCCCATTCTCTCTTAGAGACAGAGTGTGGACATGGTTACAATCGTTACCATCCAACTCCATTACGACGTGGGAGCAATTGAAGAACGTCTTCTTAGCGAGATATTTTCTGCCAAGCAAAACTGCTATGCTTAGAGTTCAAATCAACGAATTTCGACAGAAAGATACTGAATCTCTTTACGAAGCATGGGAACGATTCAAAGACATGATGAGAACATGTCCTCACCACGGTCTAGAAGACTGGGTGACAATCCATACTTTCTATAATGGGCTTCTATACAATACTAGATTGCCAATAGACGCTGCCGCGGGCGGTGCACTTATGGATAAGCCATACGATGAAGCCTATCAACTAATAGAAAACATGTCACAAAACCATTGCCAATGGGGAGGTGAACGCACTCCAACTGAGAAAACCACAGCGAAAGGTGGGATGTACGAGATCAGCAGCCTTGAAAAGTTCAACGCTAAAGTAGATGCTCTAGCACAGAAGATCGATAGTCTGACCGTTAACCCCACTGCAACTGTCGCTGCAGTAACTCCAAATTGCGAGTTATGCGGAAGCACCACTCATAATGCACCCGAATGCCCATTGTTAGCCGGGATCCCACCAGACCAGGTAAATTATGCTCAAGGAAATCCCTACGCAAATACTTATAACCTAGGTTGGCGAAATCATCCAAACTTTTCTTACAAAAGCGAAAATGCATTGCAAATGCCTACTGCTCCGCCAGGATATCAGAAACCAGCTGCTCAGAATGCACCTAGGAAATCAAACCTCGAATTGATGATGGAAAAGTTCATAGCTACTCAAGCTCAAACAAACAAAGAATTCCTGAATCAAAACATGCACACTAGCGAGCAAATTAAACAGTTGACAGGAAAAGTAGACGCTTTAGCCACCCACAACAAAATGTTAGAAACACAGATATCACAAGTGGCTCAACAGCAAGCCTCTGTTGCCGCACCTGCTGGCACATTTCCTGGACAACCCGAACAGAATCCAAAAGGCCAAGCAAATGCTGTGATACTAAGAAGTGGAAAAGAATTGGACAAACCGATCGATTCGAGGATCGAAAACTCAGCCATGCAACAAAAACCAACTGAACAAGCAGAAAAGGAATCCGAGTTAGAGAAGAAGGAGGACAACGAGAAGGAGGATACCGCAAGTGAAAAAACTCAAGCACCTCCAGCGCCATATAAACCACCTATCCCTTATCCGCAAAGACTAATAAACTCCAAAACTTCAGGACAGTTTAAGAAATTTGTAGAGCTCCTTAAACAGTTGAATATTACTATTCCTTTTACAGAAGCAATAACTCAAATGCCGTCATACGCTAAATTTCTCAAAGAAATCCTGTCGAATAAGAGAAAGATCGAGGATAATGAAACAATTACACTTACTGCAGAGTGTAGCGCTATTATTCAAAACCGCATGCCTCCTAAATTAAAAGACCCAGGTAGTTTCTCCATACCCTGCGTCATAGGAAAGTTCGTAATAGACAAAGCTCTATGCGATTTAGGAGCCAATATCAGTGTTATGCCCTTATCTATATGCAAAAAGCTGAATATGGGAGACCTCAGACCAACCAAAATGTCCGTTCAATTAGCTGACAGATCAGTGAAATACCCAGTCGGAATACTGGAAAACGTTCCAGTACGCATAGGACAATTCTACATTCCAACCGACTTCATAATCATGGACATCAAGGAGGACACTGTAACCCCAATTATCCTAGGAAGACCGTTCCTAGCTACAGCCGGAGCCATTATAGACGTGAAGAAAGGAAGGCTAACATTCAAAGTAGGAGAAGAAAAGATAGAGTTCATTCTCACCAAGTTCTTACAAGCACCAGCAATAGACGATACCTACTATTTAGTGGAAGAAATCGACGAATGCATAAGAGAACTTGAAAATGAAGAGACCACGTATTCGTAAATAATAAAGATTCAAATACCAGATATTTCTGAAGACGATAATTGGCGTAAACCGTATAAAGACGACAGCCTAAGCGAAAGATCACTTCCCGTTACCATTCATAGATCAAATGTTGGAAAGATTAGCCAAACATTCGTATTTCTGCTATCTAGATGGTTACTCAGGATTCTTCCAAATTCCCGTCCATCTTGATGACCAAGAAAAGACTACATTCACCTGTCCTTATGGTACTTTTGCTTACCGCCGAATGCCATTCAGACTCTGTAATGCTCCAGTAACCTTCCAAAGATGCATGATGGCAATCTTCGCAGATTTCATAGACGACATCATGGAAGTATTTATGGACGATTTCTCGGTATGTGGACAAAGTTTCGAAGGATGCCTACAAAACTTAGAAATGGTACTAGAACGTTGTGTAAAAGTAAACCTCGTCCTAAATTGGGAGAAATGCCATTTTATGGTCCGACAAGGAATAGTTCTAGGACACGTCATATCAGATAGAGGGATTGAGGTAGACAAAGCTAAAATAGAGATTATAAAAGATCTCCAACCTCCAAAATCCGTACGAGAAATACGGAGTTTTCTAGGACATGCCGGTTTCTACAGAAGATTTATAAAAGATTTTTCGAAAATCACAAAACCTCTGACCGGCCTGTTGATGAAAGATGTTGAGTTCGTCTTCGACGATGACTGTCTAAAAGCATTCGAAACATTGAAATCAGCCCTTATCACCGCACCAATCATGCAACCACCCGATTGGCGACTACCGTTCGAAATCATGTGCGATGCGAGTGATTACGCTGTAGGCACAGTTCTAGGACAAAGGAAGGACAAGAAACTCCATGCTATCTACTATGCCAGTAGAACCTTAGATCCTGCCCAAATGAACTACGGTACCACAGAAAAGGAACTTCTAGTAGTTATATTTGCGCTTGACAAATTCCGTTCTTACTTAGTAGGAGCAAAAATTATCATATACACAGACCACGCTGCCATAAGGTACCTAATAAGAAAAAAGGATGCCAAACCAAGACTATTGAGATGGATCCTGTTACTACAAAAGTTTGACTTAGAAATCAAAGATAAGAAAGGAACCGAGAACGTTGTTGCGGATCACTTATCCCGAATAGAAGGCATCAAACATGAACCAATACCGATAAATGACGATTTCCCGTACGAACGTCTGATAGCCAAATTAGAAAGTGACACACCCAATTCAATCTCGGAAGATCCAGAATTCGAAAAAGCCGTAGAAGCCGTCTATGCCCAAGTCACATTACCTTGGTATGCTGACATCGTTAATTACCTCGCTGCGGGCGTGCTTCCACCGGATCTTACTTATCAGCAAAAGAAGAAATTCTTCCACGATCTGAAACACTATTATTGGGACGAACATCTACTCTTCAAGAGAGGGGCCGACAACATATATCGTCGCTGTGTCCCAGAGGAAGAAATAGAAAATATTATTTCCCAATGCCACTCAGCACCATACGGTGGTCATGCTAGTACATCCAAGACGTGCGCTAAGATTCTCCAAGCCGGCTTATTCTGGCCTAATCTCTGGAAAGACATTCACATCGTTGTGCAAAAGTGCGATCGATGCCAACGAACTGGCAACATCTCACGACGCGATGAAATGCCTCAGAAAGGAATCTTAGAGGTAGAAATCTTCGACGTCTGGGGAATAGATTTCATGGGACCCTTTCCACCTTCTTTTGGTAATAACTACATACTCGTCACTATCGATTACGTGTCTAAATGGATAGAAGCCATAGCTGCCCCAACAAACGATGCACGAGTAATAATCAAACTCTTCAAAAACACAATCTTTCCTAGATTCGGTGTACCGAGACTCGTCATTAGTGACGGCAGATCTCACTTCATATCGTGAATAGTCGATAAACTTCTTTCTAAATATGGAGTCCGACACCGAGTAGCTACGCCTTATCATCCGCAAACTAGCGGACAAGTAGAGGTCTCGAACAGAGAAATAAAACAGATCTTGGAAAAGACTGTCGCTACCTCAAGGAAAGATTGGTCGTCGAAGCTACAAGAAGCTTTATGGGCCTATAGGACCGCATTTAAGACACCAATAGGTACCACCCCCTACAAATTAGTTTACGGTAAATCCTGCCATCTCCCTGTAGAGTTAGAGCGTAAGGCCTTTTGGGCCATTAAGACACTCAACTTCAACTACACCGAGGCAGGAGAAAAGCGAATCTTGAACTTACACGAGTTGGAAGAACTTCGGTCAAACGCTTACGAAAATGCCCGTATCTACAAAGAACGAACTAAAAAGTGGCATGATAAACGTTCAATCAGGAAACAATTCAGTGTGGGAGACATCGTATTGCTCTTTAACTCACGATTAAAACTCTTCCCAGGTAAACTAAAATCTAGGTGGTCTGGACCCTATGAAGTGACTAAAGTACTTCAGAGTGGAGCTGTTGAAATTACCGATAAGACAAATGCACCATTTATCGTAAACGGGCAACGTCTAAAACATTACAATAAGAACGACAACAGTCCTTAAGTCAGCAATATGACATTGCTTGAGCTTCCAGCTCAGACACCCGAATAGCTTCTCACCAAGCTATCGTCAGGCTTTAGACGTTAAAAACAGCGCTTACTGGGAGGCAACCCAAATTTCCCTCGTTATTGCATTTCATTTTTATTTAAAAGTCCACTTTGAAAATCCAACAAAAATTCTAAACTTATAATTACTACTACTTTCTACTTTCGTTTGTTTTCATTTTATTTTTCCTCTTTTGTCTTTTGTTTCTACCGCTTTTCGTTTCTAAAAATCCTGACTTCAATTTCCTGTCTTAAACTTTTCAGGATTTTTAAAAGCCTTCAAAACATTCCTTCTGTTTTCTCCAAATTACCTGCGAGTATGGCCGAATACGACTTCACAAAGGTTTACTTCCGAGGACTAGCTCAAAAGGCAAGATTTGCAGCACTGACCGAAAGAGAATTCGCCTTAACGCTGTATTATGATAAGGCTACTATGGATAAACTAGGGATCACATATAGCATTCAATACCTGTTCAATCAACCGGGTTGGGAGAACACTGCTCTGAAAACACGTTTCGCTACCTACAAGGATCTTACCTATGAATTCCTTAGTTCTTTCAGATACATACCCAATTATGGTTTTGGATCCAGCACAGAGTTGATTACCTTCCGATTGTTTGGAATGGACCAAACCCATAGCCGGATGTCACTAGCCAACCTCCTAGGATTCCCTAGCGGACCGCATGTGTTCATCAGTGCAGAAGATGACGATATTGATTTTCAACTCGATCAATTCTGGGGTAGAATCACAGGCGACTATCACCCTGAACCAGACAGAATGTACAATGATGACATACACAACCCAGCCTTCAGATACTTCCATATGATACTAGCCCACACCTTGTTTGGAAAAGAAGAAAATATTATTGCGGTATCTAAAGAGGAGTTATTCATCATGTTCTGTGCTTCTCAGGGACGGACAGTAAATGCAGTGCCTTTCATGATGAAATCTTTCAAACGCCTAACGCTGGAACCTCAGACACCTATCCTTATAGGAGGCCTAGTAACAATGATTGCCCACGAGCTTGGCCTTAGATTCCACTTAAATGCCAGCACTCGTTTTGGCACCATCCGACCCATGAACATACAATTCTGCTTTAACAGGCGCATCTTAGGAACTATGGGACCTGGACCGTATGAGTACCTTATTAACGAAAAACCAGTACAGCTATTCACACTGCCTGATCATCTGATGACAAGTATCCACAACAAGGACAACTGGCTCTATGAATTGGATGAGCCTATGGGACCTCCTTCACCACAGTCAACACCCCAGAACTATATGTATGACAGTGACCACATCTCTGAGGCACACGACTATATGTACTATGAGGATGTTGTATCCGAAGCTGAAGTAGACCCTACAACTCCTCCACACTACAACACTTATCCTGAGCCTATCCCTGAGGAGACCACCGACAAAATGGATACCGTTTTACTCAGATTGGACGACGTTGATACAACTCTGACTAATGTAAAAGCTGACATCGCAGGCATGCACAGCGAACTGGTAGGCTTCATGGATTTAGTCTGCGACCAACTCGACTACTATTCACGGAAATTCGATGAGTTGAAGGCACGAAAAGATTAGTTACTAGCTCTTAGCAGTAGTTTCAGTTTAGTCTAGTCTAGTTAGTTTCATTTAATCATTTGGATTTTTCGCATTGTTAGTTTTCTTTATGTACTACATACAATTGTTTCAATTTTATGTTATTTCAATTCTAGTTTTTATGCAATTATTCTATTTTCGCATTATCCGTTGTTTGTTGGCTATTCGATTATATTGTAGTATCATTACTAAGCCTTAAATTCACTACGAGGACGCCCTCAAAGCAAAATTCTGCGTTCTGCAGATTTTGCTGATGTGACGACCGTCACAGGACCTTGACGAGCGTCACGCGGGTGACGACCGTCACACCTACGTGACGACCGTCACGTAGTCAAAAACTGATATCTGATAAAACAGGGTTCGTGTTCTCTTCCACTTCCCCCCATTATCACTTCCAATCATCCTAACTCCTACCCCACTACGAATTTTCGTCCTCCCCACATTGAACTATAAATTTCAACTCCAAATTCAACCTCCAAACCACACTTCTGTCAGTTCTTCCCTCTCTGCAGAAAAACCCCAAACCTCAGAAACCTCTCCATCTTCCAACAATGGCAAGGAATGCAGAAACCCCAGATGTCAGCAACATTACCTTCAGTGAAGGAGACTTAGGCGAAAGACAACGAGAAAACTACATCGCATTTCATCAGAGGTCGCTCCAGCCGACTCACTACCCGCACCTTCCATCGCTTACGGAGCTCGGACTCCTTGAAGGCGTAACCTGGATGCTTCAAAGGGCAGGCATCTGGAACCTCTGCACCAACCCACAACCAACATATGAACAACTCACTCTTGAGTTCTTGAGTTTGTTCACTTACGCCACATCCAGCGGCGAACTTAACCAGCACATAGGTGTCGCATGCTTCCGGATGTTTGGCACCAACTATCAGGTGAATCAAAATCAGATTGCCAGCATCCTACAGCTACCTCGCGGCGACAATGCTCATCGCCGCATCACCGATCAGTTCCAGCATGAAGCTTTCGCGCTGTGGTATCAGTTGACCGGCCTCAATGCCGATGGTTGGGACTCCCTGCACGCCACTCATATCCATAACCCAACCATCCGGTACTTTCACAGAGCGTTGAGCAACACTATTTTCGCCAGAGACAACAACCACAAAGTGAACTCGAAAGAGCTCTTCTTTCTCCATTGCGTCTTCAACAATGAACCTGTCAACGCTGCCCCGTTTCTGCTGGCTCATATTCAGGCCAACTGCAACCGTGGCTCGAAGCCATTCTACTTTGGTGGGATTGTCACGGCTATTGCACTTGGGCTGAACCTTGGCGACCGCCTCCAGCACCTCCAGTCTATCCCCTCGGTGTTCCTTGACACCGACCACTGCAGAGCCTCCCATCTCATCCGCTCCCGAGCTGACGGCAAATACCATCCGGTTGTGCGTGGCAAGACCGTCCGAAGCATCATCCTTCCGTCCCGCACCCGCATCCATCCATAGGACCGTACCAACTGGTTGTTCGACCTCACTGCCCCTCCTGCTGCCGCTGCTCCCACTCAGGACCACACTCACGGTTCCGACGATGAAATCCAAGCTGAGTTGGACAGGTCCGAGCAGCCAGAGGCATCGCAACCTCCTCCTCCCGTAGGTACATCCTCTCGCCGCCGCCGACATTATCCCGTGCCAGACTACACAGAAGAGGACCTTTGCCGCTCCCTAGACCAGCAGGCACAGATACTCGCGATGCTGCAGCAGCAGAATCAGCGAGCTGACCAGTTCGAAGCTTGGCACTGGACTCAAATGCAACAACTTCACACCGGCCAAGCTACGATCATTGAGAGCCTGGCGAATCTGACCATGCAGGTCGAAGGACTCCGAGACACCGTCTACCACACCGGAGCTATGAGCTATGAGGACAGAGTAGCCCTTGCCAGAGCCAGAGGACGTCAGCGCGGACGTGACAGAGGCCGTGACTAGATTTCCATTTTTTTCCTTCATTGTTTACTATATTTCAGTTATTTGTATTTTCACTTTCAGTTGTATCTCCCTCTCGCATGCTTCAAGAATCAGTGAGGACACTGATCGAGAAAGTGTGGGAGCGGAGCCTTTATTTCCATTCCACTGTACTCTGAATTTCCTTTATTTCCATTTCACTGCACTTTGAATTTTCGTAATTTCTATTTTAACACTTTCTATTTCTAGCAAATAAAGCTCGTCTATATATTTTTCCCGTTACGCAAACAATCCCCACATTATTCAACGTAAACAAAAATTTTAGTTCGTTCCTCGAAAGCAAAAGCATCACGAGAATGCACCTGAGTTCAAAACAAGTTTTGAAACTCCGAGGAAACGACAGTTCTAACAAAACCAGTATCGTCCAGACACCTTAGATCTCTAGTTTATGCGAGTCGGTTTCACTACCTACGTGTACCAAAGTCTCAAGTGTCTACGCAAACTCAACCCCAAGTAGTTTATACTAGCAGTCAGCACCATCCTAAAACTCTTCTAAGCGAGCGACCGATGCAAATAAGTGTATGATCTCCAAAAAGATGAAAAATCATGAAAAGAGAGCTAAATAGCCCAAAAATATAAGACACGTTTCCTTCTAAGTTAGGTGCTCCTCACCCGAGCATTTAGCCCAACGGCACGAAAAACTCATTGAAAAATTAATGACATAAGTTTACGATCAATGAAGAAGATCAAAAACAGAAATGAGATCATATTCACTAACAGGTCGACTTGCCATGAAAGAGTGCGGACAACGGGCTTAATGTGATTGCGCTAGAACAAACAGGGTGAACTTGCTGCGAGAACCTTGACACCAAGCTACAGTAGCATGACTGGGGCCGATTTGCATAAAAAGGAGACCTCTGAAGACTTGTAGTCCAGTGTCGTCATGATACTCGTCTTGTTCCTACTAAGAATCCCGGTTTTTCCAAACTCTGCGAACGAAGAAGCTGCCTCGCGCTTGCCGACTTTTTCACGTTTTACTTGAGGACAAGCAAAGATTCAAGCTTAGGGGAGTTTGATAACACGAAATCATATAGATATTTTTATGCATAATTCAACTAAAGTCTAACCGTTTTCGATCCGATTTCGGGTTATTTCCGTGTATTTGTCTGATGTTTTGCAGGTATTCAACGATCACGTCTAAATAAGGCAACATGAAGAAAAGAAGCAATCTCAGATGAAATATGGACGAAAAACGAGTGAAAACACAATGAAAAGCGCAGGAAGCTGTTTTTGCTGATGTGACGACCGTCACAGCTTCATGACGACCGTCACACGGGTGACGACCGTCACACCTTGTGACGACCGTCATGCAGGAAAAAACGCCCCACTCAAATTACACGTCAAAGAATCAGTTCCAATTCCCACAGAGTGGACCACTACTCCCTAAATTATCTGCCTCAAAGTCCATCATCTGCAGTGATAACCGTTGGGATTCCACTTCTATAAAAAGGGAAGCAAGGGACTTCAGAAAAGGTGTGCTGCATTCATACCACGAAGTGCTGCCGAATTTATTTCCAGAGCTTATTTTCCAGCAATATTCTTATTTGTTTCTCTTTACCTTTCCTGTATTCCATTTTCCATTCTTCTATAATTTCTACTTGTACTGTACGATCAAATTGGCATTAGAGATCAGAATCCTGCCAACATTTGTGGAGGATCTGCCCAAAGGCCAATTGGCATATTTACAGGTTTCTCATTTCAATCGATTTCAGTTTTATTATAATGCAAATCATTATTTATTATTTTTATTTATGTTTTATCTTTCCCAAATCCATGTCTAGCTAAACTTAGGTAATCGATATGTAGTAATAATTTGAATGGGATTTGATAACAACTGGTTGAAAAACTTTCTTTTCAAAAAAGTAATTTATGGTCTGAGTGTTTAAAATTGATTCACTGAATAAACTTCGTCGCGAAAGCGAGAACTTATTTAAAAGTAGTTTTGCCACGAAAGTGGGAAATTAATTATGATACGAACCAACAAGCGAAAGCTGCGGTAAGGTCAGATAGTAAACACCAGTCATTTATTTTAATAACAGCGAAAGCACTTTAAAATGAATTAGAACTTAGAGATTTCCAAAAAATAATTTTAACCCCGAACGGGATACGAAAGTGTACGTTTGGCCCTTAGGATTATGATTAGCGTCAATAACCATTGTGAGGCGAGAGTCTTCAAATCACCATTTTCTGCTTAAATAAACTTTGGAAATTATTTCATACACCAGTAACTTATCAAATCCCTGAAGAACACAATTACTACGTATCGATTCAATCAATTATAATCTAAATAGTATTCTTAGTTCCCTTTTAGTGACAATCTTATTCTCTTAAACATATTCTACCTAGCTAAACATAGTAACTCCCGAGAACACTAGTTTGATTACGAGTCCCTGTGGGATCGATATCTATTATTACTACGCGATAGACTGTGCACTTGTAGTTAGGTTGTATTAGACATAGAAAGTCGCGATCAGGAATTCAAGTATCTATAAATGTTTACAGAATACCGAAAAAATTCATTTACTATTTTTGATATCGGATTACAGATGAATATCTTAAAAGAGCTAAATAAAGGCTGATAAAGTTCTAAGGAAGTCTTGTATTGCTTCTTGATTTGCTTTTCTAGCTGGATCTTCTCAAATATAAGCTTGTCCATGATCAAATTCCAAAGAGTTGTTTGATAGAGGAAAATAAATCCTTCATCTCTTGCTTGTCTTGTCGGAAATTTTGTTGTTCACTTGGATCTTGAGGAATAATGAAAGTTCCTTGTTCTCGTATTTGAAATTTTTTTCGATCTTCAAACAGAGCTTCCACCTTCCCTAGGACAACCAAATTAGGGCTCTTAAAAGAATGTCTCAAAGTATCCTCTTTTGTGACCCATACTGGCCCTACAATGTTTTATAAATAAAGTTTGGACTTCATGAAACCAATGCAGTATGATGCTACATAATGCAAGGATGCCCAAACACACAGATGCACATAAGGGCACAAAGATAAACAAACAAGGGGGACCCTAGGTTGCAACGAGCATGGAGCCAAAGGGTATACCCATTCCCAAAGGACGTGGAGTAGAGGTGGATTGTACCTGCAAAACAAGGTTCTAAAGAGGTTCCCAAAGTCATTAGTCCATCTTTCGGATATTACCAATTTTCCAATTACTCGAGGATTAATAATATTCTCAAGAGAACTTCTTTTGAGCGTAGCTTCGCGTAGCACTATTTTAGGAGTACTCCCTCATAGTCCCGCACTACATCCTAATAAAGGTCAAAGTGGGGTTTAGGTAACTACAGTCCTCAATATCATAGGCTCCAAGGTCAAAAATAGTGAGTGTCTTCACGATTACTCGTTCAACAGTACTATTTCGAGAGGGCCTCAATTGAGCGGGATTCTCAATTTAACTTAGTCGGGATTCAACTCCCTATAAGCCTCCTCGAATATATCACCATCCTATCTTAATTTCTCTCAAGTCCGGGTGTAGGATTTTGTCTCACCACTCAAGGATAACAACCCAAAAGAATAAATAAGCAAATATATAAATAGACAAACAAGTAAGTAAGTAAATATATAAAGAAATAAGCAAACAAAATAAAACAAGATAGGGGAAACCCACTAGAGGGTCCCCAGTGAAGTCGCCATTTCTGTCGCGGTGAAATTTGGATGCCAAACTATCAATTAGTTTGAATCTTTAATTAAATTTGCAACCGATCTTTGATTTATCCAAAGGAAGGGATAAATATCGAAATTCCCACAATGCAATGCAAATGCAAGGTTAGAGAGTTTTAGGTTCGGGGGTTGGTTAAACTTAGGGAAGGTGCTAGCATCCTAAGTTTCTGTAGTACTCTACAGGAACCTCTTGTTTTATGTTTGTTTATTGCTAAGTGTTTATCTGCTTAAGGGTAATGCTAAAGGTTAAAGGTAAGGAAAGACCTAAGGGGTTAGTCCTAAGTATACTCGCCAAGACGTGGCATCTTGTGCCTACATATCCTGACGGGAATGGAATCAGAGTATTTGTAGTTCCCCTAAAGGGTTTGAGGAATTATTGACTGTGAGTCAAAGTTCTAAAGGGAAATAAGCGTTCATATGGAAACGCTTACTTGGAGTGTGGAGACTCCTATCTATGTTAAAAGTTAAATTGAAAAGGATGAAGGTATGTCCACGACGGGACGCCTAAAAAGGTGAGTATGGGGACTCAAGTCCTAAGGCTAGGGTGAGGGTAAAGGTATTGACACGGGGGTCAAGTGGTGAACCTTCACCTTCGGAGGGTTTAATCGATAAAAAATAAATAGCAATGATAATTTAAAAATGTAAGATGGTATACGAGCTGTTGAAATGGAAATGTGAGTATGTGAACATGATTGGTGGACGTGGTGAGACAAGGATAAGTTGTTTTGATTTAATTGACTTAGGAGTTAGAAGTTAAATATTTTTGAGAATTTGGTGTCTAAGTTGAAAATATGCTTTAGAAGTTAATTTGCAAAATTTTTAAGATTTTATTTATTTTATGATTTTTGTGAGTTATTAAAGGAATTTTGATTATGATTAAGAAAAAGTGCTATACTAATTTATTTTAACATTATTTGTTTTTGTGATTTTTATTAAGATTTGAAAATAGACTCGGACTACTAACAAGTTATTTTGTTGAATTAAATTGAAAAGAGAGCTTAGACTAAATAAAAGTTATTTATTTTAAAAAAAAAACTTAATTAACTAAGAAAAAACTTTAAAGAGGTTGAAATAGCTAAGTCAAATTGTTAAACTAATTTTAAACTTTAAACGAAATTTTGTTATTATTATCATTTTTTTATTTTTTATAAACAAAACAAGAAAATGAGATAAAATCTAAGCCTCCCTATTTTTATTTTTAATAATTGTAAGAAGAACTTGAGTTGAAATAGGATTAATTATTTTTTTTTAATTATTTTTATTAACTTTATTTTATTCTAAAATTTAAATTAATCTAAATTTAAATTGATATATGATATTTTTGAGAAAGATTAAATCAAAACCTAGACTAATGTTTTCATTTTTTATATTTTAAATTCAACATTTGTATGTATTTTATTTAACATAACACTTTTATTTTTTAAATTTTAAATTGAGTTAGTTATTAGTGGTTATGTTAGTGTTACTATTTTATTATTATATAAATAATTATTACAATACAAATATAACAGAAAAATAGAAAACAAATAAATAAAGTAAAAAATGTAATAAAAATAAAAGATGGGTCGGGCTGGGTGATGAAGCCCCAGACCCGACCCGTTGAAGGCCCAGAAGTGAAAGGGGAACGAATTAGGGGTTGGGAACCCTAATTCCGAACGGCAGCCCCCAAATCCTTTTCCTCTCTCCGCGATTCCTCTTCCGTAAGTTTCTTCAAATCCCTCGCTTGGAACCCTCAAATTTCCTACACAATCAAACGTTCATCAGTATATTCGTATTATAAACAGAAACGAAAAGGTATTGATTGTGGTTTAGAAGTGCAAATCGGCGGCGGGTTTGAAGATGTATAATGGATCCGGCGTCACACGGTATTGAACTGGGGATGTCGTGGTTCGTGGCGGCGGTGAGACACACACGAGGTAAGCTTTCAATCCCTCTTCATGATTTCAGGGTTTCTATTCCTGCGAATCTATTCTATTTTTCTGTGTTTGTAATTTCTCTATGGATTTTTCTGTGTGTGTAATTTCTCTATGGATTTTTCTGTGTGTGTAATTTCTCTATGGATTTTTCTGTGTGTGCTAATCTGTATGCTTTCCTCGTCTTTTATAGATAAAATTATGGGCCTCCATGAAGGATTCATTCAAAGACCTTCCTATTTGGGCGACCGTTGTCTGATTTCAGTTGATGATTTTGCTCCAATCTTGCCTTTTCTGTCTGATTTTGGTCGAAAGGTGTTGGCTCTTGATTAGGGAATTTCGGAACTTCCTTTTCCATGTTGATTTACTACGTTTACCATTGATTTGGTGATTTGTCCCTTTTTGCCTTGTGGCTCAAAATAGGAACTGGCTATTAATGCTTCTTTTCTCTTCTTTGCAGGGGAAACCTCGTACAAGTTCAAATGCTTGCTTGCTCTTATGTTGTGGTTGAGATAAGGTTGAGTCGGCGATGACGACATTGTGTCTGAGCTGAGGATTACGGTTGCCACTATTGTCTCTGAATGTCAGTCGATGCTCTTGAGTCAGTAAGGAGTCGGTGGCAAATTTCTTCGTTATCCTCCTGGCTACTCAAGCTGTGCCCGATGATGAACCAAACCCGAGGGCTAAGAATCTTTTCTTATCTTTACATAAGACTTCAAACTCTTCCCGCCTTGATTTTCGGCTCCTAAACCTCGAATTAACTTGGTAATATTGAAATTTGTGTTGTTGTTGCCACATATAGTGAACTAATATCTCTGCTGCTGTTGTGACGCCATTCGTAGCTGACATTGTTGATGTTATGCTGTCGTTGATGTTTGCGCTTGGCATACTTGATGCTCATAGTGGGTGCACTTGATACTTGCGACGGGTGTTTGTCGTGCTGCTGTGGTGTGCGCAAGATGGCTCCGGAAGTAAGCAACAGGCAAGCCGGTAATGAAACACTTGCTTGTGTTTCGTATCTTTTCCAAATTTGGAAGCTTCAATAGAATACGTTTGGCTAAAGATATGTTGGTTATTTGCAGGGAGATAATGTGGCGAAACAAAGTGACATGGAGAAAAGCCGCGATAATCTCTACAGGAAGTCCTTCATGTGGAAGCTCCAAACCTTCTATTAAGTGAGTTATTGGCCTCTAGTATTCAGTTCAAAACGACCTGTATTCAGTTCTGATTCGACCGCAAGACTAACATCATCCTTACAGGTAGCGATGCAGAAAGATGTTGATCAAATGTACATTTGGGCACCTAAGTTAGGTTTAAATATAATCCCTCTTGGTGGCGCTACTGCTGCTGGTAAGAGCTTTGTTGCGTGTTGGTTTATAGCTACTGGTGCATGAGGGCTAGTGTCGTCAAGACACTCTTTTGCTTAGGAAACGGGATTAATCTTTTAATCAAACAAACAATGGAGAATCACATGAATTACATTTACAGCCAATTTCCCTCTATTAAACTCTTCAATCTATTACGAGACTCTTCAGAAATACTGCAAGCTTTGAATCTTCGCCTTTGTGGGGGACATGATTCAGCAATGCTTTCAACTGGTGACAGACATATAACAATCACAGTGAGATTATCTGAGGTATTTAGGCGCAACGCTTCCTTCACTAGATCTCTGGCACTTTGCTGTGGGTCATTGTGCCTTCTTAATCCACGACGAACAAGACTAATTGCAACTTGGCTAGATATTACATCCCAAACTCCATCACATGCAATGATCGGGAACTCATCCTCTTCTGTCAATGTAACCAGTTGAACATCAGGTTCCGCAATAAGAGGAGATGCAGCACCAAGTGGAAATTTTAAGTCCCAATCCCCAAGGGCACGAGTTACCGAGAGATAACCACTGAGATATTCGTCATCAATGAAGCCGCCTAACTCCTCCACTCTCTTTTGTTCAGGTAAATAACTCGGTCTGTGATTTTGAGACATCTCAGCAGCTGCACCTTGTCGCTACTGCGAAAATCGGTGCCGGCTGAACAGAAGAGTCGCCACCGTGCGTTATTTATCCCAACGGAGGGAAAGGAAACACTCAGAGTAAACCTACCGCAAAGACGGGAAAGGAATGGTCATCGCAACCAAAACCTGGATTCGGGAGTCGGTTACGTAAGGGGAAGGTATTAGCACCCCTCACGTCCGTCGTACTCGACGGGATCCACGCTTATTCTAGGGTATGGATTGTTATTCTATCTATTCTACAGGTCAGGGGTTAAAAGAAAAGAAAATGACTCGGCAAAGTATCGCACTTTATGCCTACGTATTCCCGTCTGGGACGAGAAATCAGAGTCAACGTAGTTCGCCTACCTACGGGAAAGGAGGGGAAGGTTGCTCGCTAGGATATCGCATCCTATGCCTACGTACTTTCATACAACATGAAATATCAGAGCAAACTTAGTTCGGGCCACGAAAGACACAAGTCTGTTTTGATTGTTTTTATTCCTTCTGAAAAAGGTTTTTCTGATTAACAGTCCAAGCGGACAAAAATGACGTTTTGATGAGCTCACATTCTTTTACGGAAGAAGTGTCTTTTATTGTGTTTGAAATATTTATTGTGTTTTTCTGTTCGTTTTGAGAAAGAAGAGACAGAACTCTAACCTATGGTTGCAAAGGGAATCAAGCTAACCTAATGTTATCATGCATGGGTTAAGACCTAGTGTCTATCATGCTCCTCTCTTGCACAGAGAGAAACAGAGATCCTAAGGGAATAGACGGAAACAGGAACAATAGCAGATATATACAGTAAAGCAGTAAAATGCATGGATGCAGCAATACAAGCGAGGCAAGGGAGTCCCACTCAACCTCGAACCTAGAAAACAATAGGCAAAAGTGAACAGGATTCACTTTCAACCCAACAAGTTAAACAGCAAACAATACAGTCAAGAAAACCAATCAATACATCAGACATTAAACAGCTCAAATAAACAGCCACAGCAGCTCTGCATCACATCTGACTTCAAGTCCTCATCAATCAGCTATAAGCTTCAGCAAGCATCAATCTCCATCTCCACAGTCTTCAAGCAAGGTCTTTGTCATCAATCTTCAGTCTACAATGGCTTTTCTTCAAGTCTCAATCTCCAAGCTGAGGAATCAATCACAAGAGTGAATTGGGTGTTAGGCAATTAGTTGACCACCAAGGGTGGCAAACAGACTGCTAACAACACATAGGATATTTTCTCTCAAGAGTTCTATCCCTTAGACAGTAGCACCAAGCCTTCCAAAGGAAGGGGTGAGTGTCTTAGAGAGACTCTGCATCACAGAGAGGAATGGAGGCAATCAAGACCTTCCATGTTTGAGAATCAAGTTGTCTACTCTAGGGGCTCTGCCTAACTCCTAGATCCTATAAACTTCAACAGCTGCCAGCAAGAGATAATCCTCATCAACTCTGGAAGTTGATCTTCAGTCTCTGATCTCCAAAGGGGCTTCACCATCTCAGGTCTTCAGCTCTCCCCAAAGTCCCAAACAATCCCAATACCCCACACACAGACAAAACAATAACCCTAAAGAGGGCACACCACACAGATCAATCCAATATAAGCAATATACTAATAGCAGTAGGGGAATCCTAACAATTTCTAAGGGATCTATCCTATACCCATAACCCCTATAATCCCATACCCCAAAAATCAGATGAAAATTCCTAAAAGAATCTAATCTATTTCACCTATGCTCACTTAAAACCCTAATTTTGATCACTATAATATCACCTATTCAAATCACCTAAAATTTAATCCTAAAAATATGAATTAAATCTTATATACAAGTTGAAGTCCTAAACTAATCAACCTAAAAAGAATGAACTCTAAAGCTAAAGGGAACTATTAGAACAAAAATCAACAAATTTAAGTATCAAACTAAACTTAATAAAATGCTATTTACAAGAAAAATGCATGAAAAATATTAAAACAAAATAAAATTCCAATTTTATTGTTTAATATTTTTCTTGACAGAATTATTGACCTACCATAAAAAGAAGAAATTAAAACTAAGCTATTTTCAATTTTTTATGATTTTTTAAAGATGAGAAAAATATTAAAGAAAATAAAAATTGAAAATAGAAATTAAAAGGGGAGGGGGTCTGAATAGCATCTTCGCCCAGTTATTATTCACCATTGGGCCATGAAAGTGGGGTGCAGATATCAATTGCACTAAGGCCCAGCACGCTTCAGAAAACAATTGAAAAATAAAAGAAAAACATTAAATTCACGGTGCAAATAGCAGCGAAATCAAGTTCATTTTATTGGGCTTCTCAAAATGGGGGTGGGGATAGAACAAACTGGACCAGGCCCATGGGTACGTTTAGTGAAACGCTGCGTTTCACGCTGGTCAGCTCCCTCCATTTTCTAGCTTCAAATATCAGCCACACGATGAGTCTAAAAGGTCAAATAAGAGAAACAATCCAACGGTGCATGGCCATCGTCCCCAATGACATTAGGGTTTTGCAGAAATCCTTCCCCCATGCAACCATCTTCAAGCTCTTCGTTCTTCTTCCTCAGGCCATGAAATCAAGACTTGTAAAGACCAAAATTAACCTACTAACTCCAAGGAATCCAGCCATACCAATATCACTCCCTGAAACCCCCTAGAATTCCAAACCCGATAGGTGGAAACCCCTGATTCACCAACTACACACTGCAATGGAAGCTCACCAAACTTGCAAATTCTTGTAATAATGTACTCACCACATTGCACTGATTATCCTGAACTAATACATCATGATTAACATCCCCTAAACAAGGACTTCTTGATCATCAAAGTTTCAACACTCTGCCATTAACCTTCGTAGAACCTCCTCTAATTCTCAGGAATCACTCACCTAATGTCTCTAAACATGATTACCCTAACCATTTCATCTAATAAGGCATAAATAGAGGGATTCGAATGCTTTTGCAAACCTGAAAAATGGTGATGGCAGATGTATCTACACTCCAATCCAATGCTTGAAACTGGTCACAAATAATCTCCAATGGCTGAGAATCTTTCTGTTTGCAAGATCTTGGATGAACAATGCTTGGATTGTGAGATTGGATTCAACTTGCTTCACTTGCACCTTGGAAGCTACACCTTCAAACACTCATCAATGGCCACTCTAATCCGTGTGTATGTGTTCAATATGATCCAAGGAATTGATTTGGTGAGAAAAATTCAATGGAAAGGAAGAAGAAAATGGAGTTTGAGATTGATTTGCAAAAATGGAGAAAATGGTATATCATTCTTTCTTCACACTCTTTTCACCAACCCCTTGCATCAATGATTCACTCTCAATATATAGATGATGATGGACAGATTTAGAAGGTTTTAGAATGATCTTAGAGGATTCTAGAAAGTGGTGGAAAGTTATGGAAGTTCTCATGCCATGATACTTTGAATCATCTCATATCTCATGCATACACCCTTTGTATATTTGTGTCAAAATCTCCTCTCATGAGTTATTGAAATGGTGTGTGTGAAAAAACCAAGTTCCTTGCCTTGAAAAGTCACTTATGCCAAGTTTTCCATACTTGCCTTATGATGCAAGTAACAAAAATACAAAGTAAGTCCAAAAATTAACCCATAACTCAAAAAAGTGGCTGAACCAATGTCTCTAAAATGATTTTTGGAATCAATTTGGTATATTGGATGACCCATTTTGGATTTGTAGATCTCTCAAACCAATTTTTCATTTCAACTTTTTCAACTTATATGCCTTTTTTAGGTCATTTTCCACCAACTTTGGTCAAGTCTCATTCCATGCATTTCCAAACTTCCATAACTTCTTTTCTAGACTTAAAATGGCATTTTGAGCAACTTTGATGTTGTGAAGTTTTCCATTCGAAGCTTCCTTGTATGAGTTTTAGGCATAGGCTAAGAATGACCTGTAATCCTCAGATGACCAAAATACCCTTTGCTTGCCAAGACCATAAGTAGAGTTCCACAAATCATATGAAGGAATACCACACCATTCTAGAAAGATAAGACAATGAGGAACAATTCTTATGTTGACCAGAAATTCATTTGAAATCTCCTTGAGGGGTAAAAATTGCTTGGAAGTCAAGTCACTTTCACAGACAAATTTTCAGATACCTCAGATGACCTGTAACTTGCAAGGACCATAACTTGAGTTCTATAAATCTCCTTGATGTCTTCCACCACTCAAATTAAAGGTCTTGAGATCCTCTACAAGTTTAATGTTGGCCAAGGATCCATTTGAAGCTTGCATTTTGATTTATCGTGCTTGGAAATTTGACCTAAATTAGGGGATTTTACACAGAAACCCTAATTTAGAAACTCCTCTTCTCCTTGATTTCTCTTGATTTCTTCTTGACATATCACCATATCCTTGACTTCTTTAGCTTCCCCATTCTTTCTGATGACTTGAATGAGATTGAATTAGAATAATAACCTCTTGATAGGCTCATAGAGATGAGAATAATGATTGGTCCCTGCTGGATGATTTGCTATGCTATGCTATGCAGATGATTTGGCTATGTACATGACTCTATATGCAAATGCTAATGATATTGAAACATAAACCAAGTGAATAAGGTTGAGCAAATTTTAGGGTGCAACAGCTGCCCCTATTCAAGCGACTTGGACCCGATTGGGTGAAGAGCCCGGAGCCTTCAGACATTCGAGGTACGAGACGGTTGAATACTAAGAACCCGGAAATTTGCCAACCGCAGAAATAAACTGCACCACTGCTTGGGGATTATTTTCATCATCCTGAAAAGCTTCTATCATTGCAAGAATAAAACTTTGTCCACGTTAGGACGCCTGTGTCGTCAACACAAAGAACTCTCAACTAAACTCGTCCACGTTAGGAAAAATCTCGACAACTTCACTGGGGATGGCTCGTCTGCCTCTCATCAGAAATAAATCGTCCATGTTAGGAATAAACTCTTCCACGTTAGGAACAACACCGTCCACGTTAGGACTAAGACTTCGTCTGGATCTGTCCACGTCAGGACTAAACTCTCCCCCGTAAGGAACACATCTTTTTTCATCTTGTGAATACATTTTTCCACGTAAGGAAACCAACTTCTTTTATGAATCTGTCCACGTCAGGACTAAACTCTCCACGTAAGGAATACATCGTTCTTCCATGTAAGGAATCAATCTTTCCACGTAAGGAACGCGTTTTCTTTCCACGTAAGGAACGCGTTTTCTTTCCACGTAAGGAATACTATCTCAATCTGTCCACGTAAGGACTCCAATCTTTCCACATAAGGAATACGATTTTATTCGATCTGTCCACGTAAGGACTCCAATCTTTCCACGTAAGGAAGCAATCTTTCCACGTCAGGAATGCCATCTCTTTCCACGTAAGGAAACACCTCTGATTCGTCCACGTAAGGACTCACATTTTTTCCACGTAAGGAAACCGTACCTTTCCATGTAAGGAATACTATATCAACCTGTCCACGTAAGGACTCCACTCTTTCCACGTAAGGAATGCAATCTTTCCGCGTCAGGAATACATCGTCCACGTCAGGACCCACCTTTCCACGTTAGGAACAACTCTCTTCTTGCTTTGTCCACGTAAGGACTTCCTCTTTCCACGTAAGGAATACCTCTTTATCCGTCCACGTAAGGACTCCAGTCTTTCCATGTAAGGAATGCTTTTCGTCTTGATTTGTCCACGTTAGGACTCACCTCTTGACTTGCTGAGGATAAAAACTTGTCCACGTCAGGACTTGCGTATCTTCGACTTGCTGGGGAAATAAAATTCGTCCACGTCAGGACACCCACGCTTCGCCAACAACGTGAAGAAGGATACATTTGTCCACGTCAGGACTCTCGTATCTTGTCATCACGAAGAATTATAAACCTTGTCCACGTCAGGACGCCCATCTCACCATTACGAATAACGATATCTGCTGGAAATAAATTGTCCACGTCAGGACACCAACACGAAGAGTAATCAACTTTGTCCACGTCAGGACTTCACATTCCATCAATTCCAAGAACTCAAATCTGTCCACGTTAGGACTAGCACACATCGTCAACTTGAGGAAATGAAACTGTCCACGTCAGGACTTCGCTTCTCTAACAATTCTGAAAAATCGAACCTGTCCACGTTAGGACTAGCACCTCTCATCAACCATGAGGAAATAAATCTGTCCACGTTAGGACCCCCACTTTTCTAGCACAAAGAAAACCTGTCAATAAAATTATCCACGTCAGGACTCATCCTTCCATTGGTCCACAAACTTCTTATCACTGACGTGACAGCGACTTTGAAGCGGACTCTCCTGGGGATATTTGGAAATCAAGCTACCGGACGCCTGTCCTGATAACCGGCGGCAACTTCTGAAATTCCGATTCCGGGGTACCCTTTGATGACAAATAGCTCTGCTTGGGAACAAGGAGAGATTTTGCCTACTAACTCTGGCGGGGAATACAAAAGAAATTCACAAATAACTCTGTTTGGAGCCAAAGAAAACCTCATCATGATAACTCTGTGGGGAATAATGCCGAAGCTGACATTTCATTGAATGTCTCACGCCGAGACCTCGAATGTTTATTGATTTATTGGAGCAAGAACTCCTTTCACCTGCAAGAGAGACAATACTTGAAACAAACGGTTAGCCAACCTGGTTCATGTTTCAAAATGCACGTGCTGACAATGACGCAATGCTCCATTCGACATGGAAATGCTATGCTTTTTTATTTGGGGGATGCACATATGACACTATATGCCGATGCCTATGCAGACTCGAACTGCTGAGATACAGGAACTGCTTCAGCAAAATAAATGCTGAAAACAATGCCAAATCCGCTGGGGATAGCCAGGTGCTACAGAATTATTCTAGCAAAATAAATGCTGGAAGAGTGAAGTCGACCCAGCTGAGAAATTGGGAACTTAAACCAAGCACCTCATCGAAGTAACACCCTGCTGGGGAATATACCTCTGCTGGAGAATAGCAGATCTGGTATGATCGAACCTCTGCTGGAGGGTGAACAGATATCACATGGTATTCTGACAAAATAAATGCCAAGGCACACAACCAACTCTGCCGGGGAGAGTCTTAATCTTCGAGTTCCACTAGGAGGAATGAAAACACTTGCTGAAAAGAGAACTCCACTGGGGATGGGGTGATTCTCTTGGGGAAAATCAACTGCCTCCGCTGGGAGAGAGTAAACGACCCTGCGGGGAAAGGGGAACTGTCTGGATACAGCTTACAAACATTAATCTTCTGCGGCTAAACCACTCTGCTTGAGATGCACTGTCTGAATACAGCCTTATAATCTTGGAATCGCCAAACTCTGCTGAGGATAAACGACTTGGCTGGAGAATGCCCTTTTGGATGAGCTACGACTAGCTGGGGGATTTGATCCTTCTTCAGTGAGGAACATTGCTGTCTTAGAATCGCGACCTGCGTGGGGATTAAGCCTTTCGTTACTGCAATCTTTTGATCGTCCTCTTCATATGGCTATGAATCCTGCAACAACACAAACAAGACAAGACAAGCCTTTGCAACCAAATCTATTTAGGTTAGCGTTAGTGACATTATTTCCAGTTAATCCAAAGTTTTAGCAATTATTGGCAAGGGCCGGTGACGTTATACACATGCTAGTTTCGTTAAACTCAGGCGTTTATCATGCACAAAACAGTAAAGAGCCAGCATCGAATACTGAATAACATATTTTATTGATTGGCCCCCTGAATGGGCAGAGTTTTGTACACGGGATGTAACTCCTGAAAAGAGGAAGCTACGCAAAGCAAATATACAAGTATGCACAGGAAGCATAAATATATTGACAAATTAAATTTGTACACATGTCGGCAACGGGATGCAGACGAACATCACGAACTGATCCTCCTATGACTCGTCCGACTCTAATGCTTTCCCGGTATCCACACTTCCGAAGAGATTGTATCTGATAATCGACCCCTCAGGCATATTCTCCCGCACCAATGCTCACTGCAGTATCAAATTCGAACCGCAGTCATTTGCTTTTCAAATCCCTAACTTTTGCGTGAACCGCCCTTTACGGGTTTTCAGTTCACCGGGATACCCTTTTTTGCCGAAGCCGCCCAGTGTAGGTTTTCAACTTCGCGGGTGTACATTTTTTCATTTTATCCCTAACTTTTTCCCGAACCTTTCATTCTGTTTTTGGTTCACCAGGATGCCCCATTTTTGCCTGGACTCTCCTTTTTTTTTTGTCCAGCGGGTCAATTTTAAGCAAAGTATTTTTTAACTGCGTCCGAATTCACAGGCGACGTAAAGTCTTCACCGTCCATGGTGGACAACAACAACGCTCCTCCTGAAAAGACTTTTCTGACAACGTATGGCCCTTCGTAGTTGGGGGTCCACTTGCCCCTGTGATCTGCCTGTGGCGGGAGAATCCTTTTCAGCACAAGGTCGCCCGTCTGAAAGCTCCGCGGATGTATCTTCTTATCATATGCTTTCTTCATTCGGCTCTGGTACAAACGACCGTATGCTAGAGAAGCTAGTCTCTTCTCATCCATTAAACTCAGTTGGTTCAGCCTGTCTTTCACCCATTCTGCCTCATCTAGTTGAACATCTCGCAATACCCTCAGAGAAGGGATCTCAACTTCCAATGGTAGCACAGCTTCCATTCCGTATACCAACGAGAACGGGGTTGCCCCGGTTGATGTGCGTACCGTCGTACGATAACCGTGCAAAGCAAAAGGTAGCATCTCGTGCCAATCCTTATAGGTCACCACCATCTTCTGAACAATTTTCTTTATATTCTTGTTGGCTGCTTCAACAACGCCATTCATCTTGGGTCGGTAAGGGGAGGAGTTGTGATGTTCGATCTTGAAATTCTGACAGAGCTCCTTCATCATTTTGTTATTCAGGTTTGAACCGTTGTCAGTAATTATCCGCTCGGGGATTCCATATCTGCAAATGATATATCTCTTGATGAATCTGGCCACCACTTGCTTCGTTACATTTGCATAAGACGCCGCTTCCACCCACTTGGTGAAATAATCGATTGCTACTAGAATGAACCGGTGCCCGTTAGAAGTTGTCGGCTCGATCTTTCCAATCATATCGATTCCCCACATCGAGAATGGCCATGGCGATGACATCACATTCAGAGGACTCGGAGGCACATGGATCTTATCAGCATAGATTTGGCACTTGTGGCACTTCCTCGCGAACTTGAAACAATCAGTTTCCATAGTCAGCCAAAAATAACCTGCCCGCAGCAGCTTCCTCGTCATAGCATGACCACCCGCATGCGTACCAAAGGTACCTTCATGTATTTCCTCCATGAGCAACTTTGCCTCTTTTTCATCTACGCAACGCAGCAGCACCAAATCGTGGTTTCTCCTGTATAAGACACCATCTGGATTCAAGTAGAAATTACCCGCCAATCTCCTGAGAGTCTTCTGATCTTGACTGGATGCCCCAACCGGATACTCTTTGTTCTTCAGGAAATTAAGGATATCGAAATACCACGGTTTGTCGTCGGATGCTTCGTCAATAGCAAACACGAAGGCTGGTCTGTCAAGCCGAGAGATAATGATTCTGGGAGCCTCGTTCCAGAAGTTGACTTTGTACATGGAAGACAAAGTGGCCAGGGCGTCAGCCATCTGATTTTCCGCTCGCGGTACATGATGCAATTCAACTTTGTCAAAGAAAGGCAACATTCTCCTTGCATAATTCATGTAATGTATTAGATTGGGCTGACGTGTCTCCCACTCCCCTTTTATCTGATTCACCACCAGAGCTGAGTCTCCGTATACGTCTAGATTTTTGATTCGCAAATCAATGGCTTCTTCAAGCCCCATTATACAAGCTTCGTATTCGGCTTCATTATTGGTAACTGCAAAGGTCAATCGAGCAGTAAACGGGATGTGCGACACGTGTGGCGTAGTGATGATTGCCCCTATTCCGCTACCGTAAGCGTTCACAACTCCGTCAAAAATCATCTTCCATTTGGAACCCAATTCTGGTCCTTCGTCTGGCAACGGATCTTCGCAATCTTTCATCTTTAGGTACATGATATCCTCGTCAGGAAAATCAAACCGCATCGATTGGTAATCTTCAATAGGCTGCTTCGCCAAGTACTCAGACAGCACACTCCCCTTTATAGCCTTTTGCGAGACATATTGGATGTCATATTCAATCAAGACCATCTGCCAACGGGCAATTCTCCCTGACAACGCCTGCTTTTCGAAGACATATTTGATAGGGTCCATCTTCGAGATGAGCATGGTTGTATGATTCAGCATGTATTGCCTCAAACGCTTGGCGGCCCAGGCTAGCGCGCAACAAGTTTTCTCCAGCATTGAATATCGAGATTCACAATCTGTAAATTTCTTACTCAAGTAATAAATTGCATGCTCTTTACGTCCAGTCTCGTCGTGTTGACCGAGAACACAACCCATGCTTCCCTCAAGAACTGTCAAATACATAATCAAGGGTCTCCCTGCCACTGGAGGTATCAAAATAGGAGGCTCCTGCAAATACTGCTTTATTTTATCGAACGCCTTTTGACAATTTTCGTTCCACGTTACAGCTTGATCTTTCTTCAACAGCTTGAATAATGGTTCACACGTGGCCGTTAGGTGAGAGATGAACCGAGCTATATAGTTCAACCTCCCTAAAAACCCGCGCACCTCTTTTTCTGTTTTAGGCGTCGGCATTTCTTGGATCGCTTTTATTTTAGCAGGATCGACCTCTATTCCTCTTTCACTTACGATAAACCCCAGCAGCTTACCCGATCTCACCCCGAAGGTGCATTTGTTAGGGTTCAGTCTCAGCCTGAACTTCCTAAGCCTTTTGAATAACTTCAGCAGATTCACCAGATGCTCTCCTCCATCTGGGATTTGGCAATCATATCGTCAACATAAACTTCGATCTCTTTATGCATCATATCATGAAAAAGAGTCGTCATCGCACGCTGATACGTTGCCCCAGCATTCTTCAAACCGAAGGGCATCACTTTATAACAAAATGTTCCCCAAGGCGTTATGAAAGTAGTCTTCTCCATATCCTCTGGCGCCATTTTAATCTGATTATAGCCTGAGAAGCCATCCATGAAGGAGAATATGGAGTATTGAGCAGTATTATCAGCTAGCACATCGATATGAGGAAGTGGAAAATCATCCTTTGGGATCGCCTTATTCAAATCCCTATAATCCACACACATTCGAACCTTGCCATCTTTCTTTGGCACTGGTACGATGTTAGCAACCCATGAGGGATATTTTGTCACAGCTAGGAAACCAGCGTCCCACTGTTTTTGAACTTCCTCTTTGATCTTCACTGCCATATCTGGTCTAGTTCTGTGAAGCTTTTGTTTGACCGGCGGACATTCTTCTTTCAGTGGCAGACGGTGCACAACCATATCTGTATCGAGCCCTGGCATATCTTCATACGACCAAGCGAACACATCATTATACTCTCTGAGCATTTCAACCAGTCTTCGCTTGATATCGCTCTGCAGCGCGGCTCCGATACGAATATTCTTTTCAACCCCTTCCGACCCCAAGTTGATAATTTCGATGACCTCTTCGTGAGGCAGAATGACTCTTTCCTCTTGTTTCACCAACCAAGACAGTTCTTCAGGAACGTCACTATCTTCGACAACCTCTTCTTCGGCCTGAAATACCGGGTGTTCAAAGTCGGGACGAGTCATAGGTGGTTCAAGGATGTCATCTGAAAATGTTATCCTGCAAAAAGAATGGTTAAATGCTTCAAAACGCGTATAAAGCGAATAACCACGTTGCCATTTTATTGTAAAATACAAAACAAGAAAAACAGAGATCGCAATATTTGCACATGAAAAACGCCTTTTAATGATTAACACGCAATGTTCATAACAGCACAGCCCTAAGCAAATCCTGATGCCCCGGGCAAGACACCAGATTGTTCAACAATTAATAAAACAAAGCATTACTGTTTAAGAGTCACAGGAACAAGCTCCTGAATAGACCAGTTGCACAATCCCTGTCCTGGCGTGCTTGGCTGAATCCAGGCATCCATATCGCAATCGCTGTCTCCTTCGTCAGACTCCGAAGCAGCATTGATGGTTTCATGACATACTCTACTGGCAGAGATGGTTATTGGCCCTCTGAAACGGGGTGCCCCCACAGCAGGAGTTGATGACGACGGTTGGTACCCCAGTCCAAACCGGTCCATCTTCACAGGAATGTCCAGCACTTTGCCCCAGCCCTTTGTCTCACCGGCTTCTACCAGAGCTTGAGCTTCTTTATACGACGAGACGGCTACCTCCGACGCTTTGCTCGGCCCGAGACCTTTGTCCTTGATGCGCAACCCTTCAAATGCCTGGCAGGGTGTTTCGTGAATCTCTCCATTGACCTCCACATATTTAAATGACGACAAATGGCTGACCAGGATGTCTTCTTCTCCACATACAGTGACCACGCTGTCTCCTACCATATATTTCAACTTCTGATGCAGGGTAGACGTGACTGCCCCAGCCCCATGAATCTAGGGTCTTCCGAGCAGGCAGCTATACGCAGGCTGGATGTCCATGATATAAAATTCAGTTGCAAACACCTCCGGCCCCACCTGTAGAGGCAATGTTATCGATCCAAAAACTGTCCTCCGCGTACCATCGAATGCTCTGACCACCAAGTCACTGGGCGTGCACAAGATTCCTCTGACATCAAGCTTCATCATCGCTTTCTTGGGCAACACATTCAAAGACGATTCGGTGTCTACCAATACATGCGACATGACTGATCCTCTACACTCGACAGATACGTGCAACGCCATATTATGATCTCTCCCCTTCGGGGTCAAATCGAAGTCGGTAAAGCCCAAGCTGTGGCCTGCATTTACATGTGCCAACACTCCTTCCAGCTGATTCACAGAGACGTCTTGGGGTACGAAGGAAGTATCCAGGACTTTCAACAAAGCATTTCTGTGAGCTTCAGAACATAATAGCAACGACAGGATAGATATCTTGGACGGCGTCTGTTGCAAATGCTCCACAATCTTATAATCACTTTTACGGATCAAGCGCATGAACTCTTCCACATCTTTCGATGCCGATGCTTTTTCGCTTGCCTGCACTGGGACATTCTCAACCATCTTTCCTTTTCCCTTCTCCAGTCTTTCGGCTTCCACCTCAGGCGATATGAAGATCCTACCACTCCTTGTCATACCTCCTGTACCAACAACGTTGTCCACAGCCTCGGCTGGCTGCTTATCAACATCAATCTTTATTCCGTCACAATACACTTCCAACCCATATGACCATGGGACTGCCTTTGTGCTCTCGTACGGGATCGGTCCGGCCTTAGTGATAGTGATTGGTGGTCGCTGGGTCGGTGCCGTTATGGTGATTGTCTTTCGAGGAATCGTTACAGTGGCCACATCACTCTGATTGTTTGCCAATGCCCCTGCAGGCTCTTCAATTGTTGCTCGGTCAAACTGCAACGTGCCGCCAACTATTAAAGCCTGAATACCCCTCTTTAAATCATCACACCCCCCAGCTAGGGTCCAGCATTCTAAGCAATACTCGTCACATCCTGGATAAACACCCCCTTGCAACAATCTGCTTTTTATCTCGCTCAGCGGCGTCTTTAAATCGTCGACATTCATAATCAGATTCAACCCTTCCTCAGTCAGAATGGCGTTTGCCCCATGATTAGGCATGGGCTTCTGCACTATATTCGGACCTGCCGTTCCGAAATTGATAGCCTTATTGTCCAAAAGATCCTGCACAACATGCTTAAAAGCATGGCAACCCTCTACATCGTGGCCCGGAGCCCCAGAGTGGAACTCACAGTGCCTGCTTGCATCATAGCCATATGGAGGAGTTCCCGTTATTGGTGCCAGAGTTCTCTTCTCTACCAAGTTCAGCCCTAACAATGTCTGTAACAAATCTGCATAAGTTGAAGGTGGCTTCTCAAACACTCTCCTTGGTTTACCACCCTGGAATCTTCGCTGAGCAGGTTGTGCCCCCTGTTGTGGCTGCTGTTGCTGTTGTTGTTGTTGCATTGGTTGTTGCTGTTGAAACGGAATAGTAACACTCGCCACCTGCTGCGGCTGATGATACTGATTCCGACCTCTGCCTCTGCCTCTGCCTCGGCCTCCAAACACTGCGCTTGCATCGCCCTGACGGTGCCCACCAAAAGCCTTCCTGTTACTGCCAGATGCAGTTGACTCCTCAGCCTGGAATCTTCCTTGTTTAATGTTGTTTTCAATCTTTTCTCCCATCAGAATTAAGTCTGAGAAACTGGCCAAAGATGTGTGAAACAACTTGTCATAAAACATGCATGTGAATGTTCCGATGAACATGTCATTCATTTCCTTGTCTTCTAGAGGAGGACGGACCCTGGAGGCCATGTCGCGCCATCTTTGCTCATACTCTTTAAAGCTCTCACCTTTTTTCTGGGATAGCCCTGTCAATTGGACCCGATTGAGCGCCAAGTCGCTGTTATACTTGTAGTGAGCTACAAATGCCTCTGCCAGTTGCTTCCATGTATTTATATTAGTTGGCTCCAACCCCATGTACCACTCTAGGGAAGGGCCCGACAAACTATCTTTAAAGAAATGCATTAGCATTCTCTCATCAGTTGAGTACGCAGACATCTTTCTGTAGTAAGTCCGCACGTGCACTTTCGGACAGGTGTCCCCTTTATACTTATCAAACGTAGGAGCTTTGAATTTGATTGGCACCCTCAAGCCAGGTACCAGACCCATTGTTGACATGTCTAAGCCTACAGCACTTTGGTTCAGGACCCCCCTCATCTGCTCTTCTAGCATCCTGATCTTCTGGGAGTCATCCATCGGTCCCTCGAAACCTCCACCGGAGAAAGCGTCCTCCTGCTGATCTTCCGGCCACATACCATTCCCAGCTTCATACCCATCATATCCATTATTACGGCCAGCTCTGATCTGATTCATCACCGGGCCTCGCCCTCTGTTACCGTATCCCGGAACAACTCCAGCGGGTCCAAAAGCCATTAACCCAGCGCCGTTTCCATTTCCGAAACCTCCGTAACCCTGATTGGTCACACCAAAACCGTCCTGCCCAAAGCCTTGAGCATTGAAACCATATTTCCCAGCATTATCGAGTCCCTGATCATTGAACCCGAATCCAGCATTACCGAAGCCGTTGCCTCCCATATTATCACCCAAGTTGATATCACCAAGCCCAACGTTATGGACAGCAGTCTCGTTCCCAACTCCGACGTTACCGTTCCCAGCAGCGGTAGCGTTGTTGACATTAACAGCAGGTATGTTGACTACAGGTGGAGCCACTGGCGTGGGAGTGCCATCCCCATGAACAGTGTCGACTCACACAGACTGATGATCCTCATTCCCATGACCAGCATTTCTGACCAACAGAGGCTGTACCATAGCTTGCAAATTCTCTTGACCTTTTGCAATAGTCTCCATGGTCTGCATAAAGAGAGCTAGCTTCTCGCGCATATCTTGCATCTCGTTCTGCATTTGATCCATGATTCTTCGACAGTTGGTGCGAGTGGAATATCTGTGCGGGCGTTGATCTGCAATCCTGAAAATACCTGAAAAAGGGCAGGAAATAAGATACCACCCAATGATTACCTGTAATGCAATATGAATATGAATGCAATGCAATGTGTGTCTGTGCATTAGGGAAGATCATTCCCTGATTCTAGTGTGAAGGTGCCAGTGCAGTGACAGTGCTAGCAATATAAAGATCGGAGCTGAATCACAGAAAGCCTCATATATTGCAGAGAAAACCAATAAGCCAAGAATACAATGTCACTGAGTACAAAGATAAGGCATGACCTCAACCAACAATCCTGGTGATGGTCAGCACTATGCAAATAAAGCATACAAGTTAATACATGACATGATTAAGTACTCCCATAAGCCCGGTACTCTTCTATTAACTTCTTGGTCTCTGGATGACCTGGTCGGGTAAGCAGCCCTTCAACAAGTTGGTTTCTTCGTTTGAGAACACGTTGCACGTCTCCGGCAGTTTCCTCCCATGCCCCTTCTCCGAAGCGATCTTCTAACTTCCGCTTCTGAGACACGGCTTCGTTCCTGCCTTCAATAGCCTTGTTCAATGCCTTCTGGAGACTATACCTGGACATCACCTCTTCTTCATACTTATTGATGCTAGCCTTCAACTGCTCTTCGAGGTTAGAAATTTGCTGCTTCAACTTATCTTCCCTCTTCTTATTGTTGGTGAGCGTAGCATTCCAAGTCTTATTGCAAGAAGAGATCTCTCGGTGTGCTGCGTCGAGTGCTTTCTTTTTGGATTCCAGCATGTCATGGGAGCTTCTGAACTCTTTCCCCAGACGTTCGCGCTTCTTCTTCTCTTCAGTTAACTCAGCCCCTAGTCTGTTTACTAGCTCGATCTGCTGTTGGAAAGCATGCACGGCCTTGTTTTTCTCACTGCGTATCTGGGCTAGCTCTTGCTCTAACCCTTCATTGATCTTCATCAAGGCTTCTTTTTCTTTCACAACTTGCTCGTAGGCTTCCCTAGTAACAGTAGTTGGCTCTTCTACCAGAATAGGAACAGGGACCGGTGCAGCCGGAAATGGCATCAGCAACTGACTTGCTCTCTCCTGGATCCAAACTCTATATGGTGCATAAGCCTGACAGTCATTTTTTCCTAACAACGGCTTCCCTCTTCGGTTAATACGCGTCCAGGCATGCTGCAGCTTGGCTAATAACTCTCCCTTCAAATCACCGGTGAAGTACAGAGATTCCTGTACTTCTTCCTCCTTTGGTGGGTTCTTCAGCGCATATCCGAACTGACGGACAAACAGAGATGGGTTGTAGTTGATACACCCCTTTCTTCCTATCAACGGAACATTAGGGTACCCAGAACAACTGAATGTAAGCTCAGATCCTAGCAGGTCTCGATCAAACCACTCAATGTCTTCAGAAGATAGCCTCATCATGCGCTCTGGCCAGTCAGATGTGGTTGCACTATCCATGAAAGGTCCCTTCAGGGGAAGATGGCTCTTAAACCACATGTACAACAAAGGTACGCAACAAGAGACATTCTTGCCCCTCCTGTTCTCATTCCTGTAGTGCATCGAATGGTAAAAGTCCCCGATCAGCGTTGGCACCGGGTTACCGGCAACAAATAGGTGAAATGCATCCATGTCCACGAAGTTTGGGAAGTTAGGAAACAGTACTATCCCATAAATGCATAGGGCCAAAATAGCGTTAAAGACCACCCAACACCCATTCTTGGCGTACTCTTGAGCCTTACCAACCAGAAACTGGAGAGAGAAACCTGGAACCCCTTGCCACGAAGTCATCAACAGCTCAGAAGCATTCATATGCAAGGCCTTAGCCAAATCCTCCAACTTGGGCTCAGCGGCAGAGTGAATAAAAGGAACTGCATTCTGTACCGGCAGCTCAGTAAACTCTACATACTCCTCCATGGTAGGTCCCAAGATAAAATCCGCAAACGTGAAACATCTCAAAGCCGGATCATAGAATTGCATCAGCGTATACAGCCCGTTCAACTCATCATCAGTGGATTTGCGAACCAAACTCAACAGTCGTCCGTAGCTCTGCCTGAAGCTTCTACGGACATCTTCATCAGCGAGAGAAATCAGACCCAGAAGGGGAGCAATATCAGGGATAGGTAGCTTATAAGCAACTGTCATCCTCAAACCGGCCATGATCAATACTCAGAAATCCAGACACTAAGACCGGGGAATATGCAAATGTACCTGCAGCACAGACACACGTTAATGGGATGCAATGATAATGGGTATGCAAACAATGCAATGCAAGCAACATGCAACAGGGACCAAATGTCGTAGCTGAATGGCCTGAACCATATCAAGAAGTCTCAGATAGACCCTTCAATACTCATCAGCCCTGGTCTCAGATAGACCCATTACAAAGCTCCAACACTGGTCTCTGATAGACCTCATAACATAACCCCGACTGGTCTCTGATAGACCTCACACCATAACTCCAGCTGGTCTCTGATAGACCTCAAATCAAAACTCTGAGTGGTCTCTGATAGACCTCATAACTGTCCATAAATACCCAGGATCTCTGATTAAGAAATAACCGGTATCTGAAGGTCTAGTTACCTGCATAACCCCAAACCCTCTCACAGGTGGATGTCCTAGTAACTGACAAAGGTATGGCATCCTATGCGGTCGTCGGCGTCACAGACTTTCAGGGTTGATGATACGATTCCCAGAAGGAGTGGCATCATCAAATCCTGAAGAGGCCTCACTTAGCCAACTTCCAAATGATCGGTCCCCAGAGTCGACAATCCAACTAACCAGCAACCCGAGCCACCCAAAGGGCAGGACAGGAGGCCAACCAGAAGAACCTCGTCTGAGTGTAGATTTCGCGGGACACTAGGACATGCAAAGCACGTGCGCGCCCACTAATCTCTACTCTAAGTCTAGGTGCACTCAAGCCCAGGTCCGGCTTATCTCTCGATCAAAGAACACCCGTCACACCCCACAATACAGCAATAATAACCAATATATATAATGCTGAAAATAAAGGTCAGAAATATAAATCCATACAAAATCCTCGACGGGAAAACAAGCGTTAGGATTGACTCTCTTAAGGGACGTTGGATCCCAAATGCATAAGAACTATCGCAGTCCTTAGCAGCCAGGGGAAGTTGGGTCCCCAGCAGAGTCGCCAGTTGTCGCTACTGCGAAAATCGGCGCCGGCTGAACAGAAGAGTCGCCACCGTGCGTTATTTATCCCAACGGAGGGAAAGGAAACGCTCAGAGTAAACCTACCGCAAAGACGGGAAAGGAATGGTCATCGCAACCAAAACCTGAATTCGGGAGTCGGTTACGTAAGGGGAAGGTATTAGCACCCCTCACGTCCGTCGTACTCGACGGGATCCACGCTTGTTCTAGGGTATGGATTGTTATTCTATCTATTCTACAGGTCAGGGGTTAAAAGAAAAGAAAATGACTCGGCAAAGTATCGCACTTTATGCCTACGTATTCCCGTCTGGGACGAGAAATCAGAGTCAACGTAGTTCGCCTACCTACGGGAAAGGAGGGGAAGGTTGCTCGCTAGGATATCGCATCCTATGCCTACGTACTTTCATACAACATGAAAGATCAGAGCAAACGTAGTTCGGGCCACGGAAGACACAAGTCTGTTTTGATTGTTTTTATTCCTTCTGAAAAAGGTTTTTCTGATTAACAGTCCAAGCGGACAAAAATGACGTTTTGATGAGCTCACATTCTTTTACGGAAGAAGTGTCTTTTATTGTGTTTGAAATATTTATTGTGTTTTTCTGTTCGTTTTGAGAAAGAAGAGACAGAACTCTAACCTATGGTTGCAAAGGGAATCAAGCTAACCTAATGTTATCATGCATGGGTTAAGACCTAGTGTCTATCATGCTCCTCTCTTGCACAGAGAGAAACAGAGATCCTAAGGGAATAGACGGAAACAGGAACAATAGCAGATATATACAGTAAAGCAGTAAAATGCATGGATGCAGCAATACAAGCGAGGCAAGGGAGTCCCACTCAACCTCGAACCTAGAAAACAATAGGCAAAAGTGAACAGGATTCACTTTCAACCCAACAAGTTAAACAGCAAACAATACAGTCAAGAAAACCAATCAATACATCAGACATTAAACAGCTCAAATAAACAGCCACAGCAGCTCTGCATCACATCTGACTTCAAGTCCTCATCAATCAGCTATAAGCTTCAGCAAGCATCAATCTCCATCTCCACAGTCTTCAAGCAAGGTCTTTGTCATCAATCTTCAGTCTACAATGGCTTTTCTTCAAGTCTCAATCTCCAAGTTGAGGAATCAATCACAAGAGTGAATTGGGTGTTAGGCAATTAGTTGACCACCAAGGGTGGCAAACAGACTGCTAACAACACATAGGATATTTTCTCTCAAGAGTTCTATCCCTTAGACAGTAGCACCAAGCCTTCCAAAGGAAGGGGTGAGTGTCTTAGAGAGACTCTGCATCACAGAGAGGAATGGAGGCAATCAAGACCTTCCATGTTTGAGAATCAAGTTGTCTACTCTAGGGGCTCTGCCTAACTCCTAGATCCTATAAACTTCAACAGCTGCCAGCAAGAGATAATCCTCATCAACTCTGGAAGTTGATCTTCAGTCTCTGATCTCCAAAGGGGCTTCACCATCTCAGGTCTTCAGCTCTCCCCAAAGTCCCAAACAATCCCAATACCCCACACACAGACAAAACAATAACCCTAAAGAGGGCACACCACACAAATCAATCCAATATAAGCAATATACTAATAGCAGTAGGGGAATCCTAACAATTTCTAAGGTATCTATCCTATACCCATAACCCCTATAATCCCATACCCCAAAAATCAGATGAAAATTCCTAAAAGAATCTAATCTATTTCACCTATGCTCACTTAAAACCCTAATTTTGATCACTATAATATCACCTATTCAAATCACCTAAAATTTAATCCTAAAAATATGAATTAAATCTTATATACAAGTTGAAGTCCTAAACTAATCAACCTAAAAAGAATGAACTCTAAAGCTAAAGGGAACTATTAGAACAAAAATCAACAAATTTAAGTATCAAACTAAACTTAATAAAATGCTATTTACAAGAAAAATGCATGAAAAATATTAAAACAAAATAAAATGCCAATTTTATTGTTTAATATTTTTCTTGACAGAATTATTGACCTACCATAAAAAGAAGAAATTAAAACTAAGCTATTTTCAATTTTTTATGATTTTTTAAAGATGAGAAAAATATTAAAGAAAATAAAAATTGAAAATAGAAATTAAAAGGGGAGGGGGTCTGAATAGCATCTTCGCCCAGTTATTATTCACCATTGGGCCATGAAAGTGGGGTGCAGATATCAATTGCACTAAGGCCCAGCACGCTTCAGAAAACAATTGAAAAATAAAAGAAAAACATTAAATTCACGGTGCAAATAGCAGCGAAATCAAGTTCATTTTATTGGGCTTCTCAAAATGGGGGTGGGGATAGAACAAACTGGACCAGGCCCATGGGTACGTTTAGTGAAACGCTGCGTTTCACGCTGATCAGCTCCCTCCATTTTCTAGTTTCAAATATCAGCCACACGATGAGTCTAAAAGGTCAAATAAGAGAAACAATCCAACGGTGCATGGCCATCGTCCCCAATGACATTAGGGTTTTGCAGAAATCCTTCCCCCATGCAACCATCTTCAAGCTCTTCGTTCTCCTTCCTCAGGCCATGAAATCAAGACTTGTAAAGACCAAAATTAACCTACTAACTCCAAGGAATCCAGCCATACCAATATCACTCCCTGAAACCCCCTAGAATTCCAAACCCGATAGGTGGAAACCCCTGATTCACCAACTACACACTGCAATGGAAGCTCACCAAACTTGCAAATTCTTGTACTAATGTACTCACCACATTGCACTGATTATCCTGAACTAATACATCATGATTAACATCCCCTAAACTAGGACTTCTTGATCATCAAAGTTTCAACACTCTGCCATTAACCTTCATAGAACCTCCTCTAATTCTCAGGAATCACTCACCTAATGTCTCTAAACATGATTACCCTAACCATTTCATCTAATAAGGCATAAATAGAGGGATTCGAATGCTTTTGCAAACCTGAAAAATGGTGATGGCAGGTGTATCTACACTCCAATCCAATGCTTGAAACTGGTCACAAATAATCTCCAATGGCTGAGAATCTTTCTGTTTGCAAGATCTTGGATGAACAATGCTTGGATTGTGAGATTGGATTCAACTTGCTTCACTTGCACCTTGGAAGCTACACCTTCAAACACTCATCAATGGCCACTCTAATCCGTGTGTATGTGTTCAATATGATCCAAGGAATTGATTTGGTGAGAAAAATTCAATGGAAAGGAAGAAGAAAATGGAGTTTGAGATTGATTTGCAAAAATGGAGAAAATGGTATATCACTCTTTCTTCACACTCTTTTCACCAACCCCTTGCATCAATGATTCACTCTCAATATATAGATGATGATGGACAGATTTAGAAGGTTTTAGAATGATCTTAGAGGATTCTAGAAAGTGGTGGAAAGTTATGGAAGTTCTCATGCCATGATACTTTGAATCATCTCATATCTCATGCATACACCCTTTGTATATTTGTGTCAAAATCTCCTCTCATGAGTTATTGAAATGGTGTGTGTGAAAAAACCAAGTTCCTTGCCTTGAAAAGTCACTTATGCCAAGTTTTCCATACTTGCCTTATGATGCAAGTAACAAAAATACAAAGTAAGTCCAAAAATTAACCCCTAACTCAAAAACGTGGCTGAACCAATGTCTCTAAAATGATGTTTGGAATCAATTTGGTATATTGGATGACCCATTTTGGATTTGTAGATCTCTCAAACCAATTTTTCATTTCAACTTTTTCAACTTATATGCCTTTTTTAGGTCATTTTCCACCAACTTTGGTCAAGTCTCATTCCATGCATTTCCAAACTTCCATGACTTCTTTTCTAGACTTAAAATGACATTTTGAGCAACTTTGATGATGTGAAGTTTTCCATTTGAAGCTTCCTTGTATGAGTTTTAGGCATAGGCTAAGAATGACCTGTAATCCTCAAATGACCAAAATACCCTTTGCTTGCCAAGACCATAAGTAGAGTTACACAAATCATATGAAGGCATACCACACCATTATAGAAAGCTAAGACAATGAGGAACAATTCTTATGTTTACCAGAAATTCATTTGAAATCTCCTTGAGGGGTAAAAATTGCTTGGAAGTCAAGTCACTTTCACAGACAAATTTTCAGATACCTCAGATGACCTGTAACTTGCAAGGACCATAACTTGAGTTCTACAAATCTCCTTGATGTCTTCCACCACTCAAATTAAAGGTCTTGCGATCCTCTACAAGTTTCATGTTGGCCAAGGATCCATTTGAAGCTTGCATTTTGACTTATCTTGCTTGGAAATTTGACCTAAATTAGGGGATTTTACACAGAAACCCTAATTTAGAAACTCCTCTTCTCCTTGATTTCTCTTGATTTCTTCTTGACATATCACCATATCCTTGACTTATTTAGCTTCCCCATTCTTTCTGATGACTTGAATGAGATTGAATTAGAATAATAACCTCTTGATAGACTCATAGAGATGAGAATAATGATTGGTCCCTGCTAGATGATTTGCTATGCTATGCTATGCAGATGATTTGGCTATGTACATGACTCTATATGAAAATGCTAATGATATTGAAACATAAACCAAGTGAATAAGGTTGAGCAAATTTTAGGGTGCAACACACCTCTCCTGCAAAGTACTGCTCTACAGTCGCCCGCATTCGCAACAAGCAAATGCCTTCCAAGTACAAGGGCAGTCAGTGCAGTAGTCCCACATGAACTACTAACACTCTATTCATCAGCCAATGCAAGATCAGCCTGTATAAAAGCTCTCCGATGAGAAACCTCCAACTTCTCTAGAAAAAACGCATCAGTATCATACGATTGTAGCATATCAGCATCTTCAAAAAAATAATTTCATAGCATTCCTCTTAACAAATGCCGCAGCCTCAGGCCCTCCATGCCCATCAAAAACTGCATAAAATGCACTTGGTAATGGACACTTGAACACAAACCCAAGGTGGCAAGCTAGATCATCTATCAGAATGTGTTCATCATCCATCGATCCCCGTGGTCCAATATCAGCATAGCTACCAGAACTCACATTTGGGATAAACATCTTTGTGTTTTCATGTGCCCATAATGACGGTGATTCTAGGCCAACAGTGAGGGTAATACTCTGCTACTCTCCCATTTATAGCTTGCTTTGTGGAACTGGATGTCATGATGGTATGGTGACATCGATTCTGTTTTAGTTGTAGGGAACTTTTGAGCGTTAGAGCGAGTAAACGTGCCATTGAGCACTGGTGTTCCTTTCCACTTTGTTCACCAGGTCATGAATCGAATATCTCTGAATATTGTTATAGACCATATCCTGATTGTTTGTTACTTGTGTTCAATCATTGGAGATGTTGGCAGTGTTGACCTTGTCCGTTTTATGCAGGAGAGTGGCCTCTACTCTGGCATGTCTTCTTCAATCCCTTGGTTTTGTACCCGCTCGAGATTCGCGGTAAGCCGGCGTGCTTGTTTTTTGAGGAAAGTTGGTATTTCACACAACTATAACCAACAAATCTCTTTGCTCGTGTAGACTGTAACTTGTTGGTAATTGATGTCTTGGTCGTTCATAAATTCTTCTTTTTCTTATTTTCTTTTGACAGTGCGCGTCACATGGTGCATAAAGCTCTTTGAGAAGTCTTTCAGCCTCCCGTTGAGGTAGCTAAAAGAGATGTTGCATCAGGATTTGAAAAGGGAAGTCCTCGTGGTTTCATTGACAGAGCAGGAGAGTTTCTCACCATAAAATCCAAGAGGATGGAATTTGCAATATATTACTTAGTTGTAATAGAATAACACGATTTGGTCATGATAAAAACTTGTAGTGAAATTCAAAATGCTTATGTATTGGATATTTATTTATGCCTCAAGTCGTTGGATTCTCATTTGTATTGGTCTTTCAGAGTGCTTTAATCATAGTGTGCACGATATCCAACATCTCTAAAATATGGATAGAACAAACCCGTGACAAAATAATGGCGGAGAGCCAAGATTCTAAAGCACGTCCAAATGTGATGCCAGACAGCATCTTCTCCATGCAAAAATAATGAAGCCTAGTGGAATTCTCATCTTTGAAAATCTCTCTGTAGCTTCTTAAAAAACTAATCGGTATCGATAAATTCAACCAAAGTAATAGCTCGCGAACTTTTGATATCATTTGGCATTCTCAAAATCTGCACTTCGTCCTGTCTTGTCTGATCAAGAAGAAATCTTTTGGACCTCTACAAGAGATCACCAACTCTTAAAAAATAATGGATCGTGCCTCCCATATGCTTGTAATCACAATAATATCCAAGTCGGATCCACGAAGAAATAAGAACCAAAATGCCGGAAAACCGAAGTCTCGACACCATACCCCATAACACTACTTGATTAAATTGCAGGTGCCGAATTTAAAACCCAAATGAACGGTCTTCATATTTTGAATCCAAATCCTCTTGTTCCGGCAAGCTAAAAGGTCTTAAATACCACAGGCCTGTGACCTTATTTCCCAATACAAACTTTGTCTTGACAGTCCCTTTTGATTTACAGAGGATAAACCCCCTAAGAATCTGCCAGAGATGTCTTTAAGGCAGAATGATCCTGCACATACTCGTTAGTCACACATAAAAGTGAAAGATAAAATGTAAGAAAACACACAAGGAGGTGGAATCTTAAGGTCAAAAATTAGGGTGCGACACATAGCAACGTGATCAACTCATGAAAATCGTGCTTTTTCTCTGAACTTGATGATTGCAAACGTCTTGCAAGGTTTGCTTGACCAACTTGAAGGTACAGAGAAGATCTGTCTTCTACAACTAGTTTTGCCCCAGTGTCTGAATGTGGTAATAATCTGCCCTTTGTTAACTAGTTCTGACATAGTCTGATCTTTGGAAGTTGAGCTTTGGTATGCCTTGAGATGACTTGCCCCTGATTAAGGGTTTTGAGGTAGTCTTGATCCGGGTCGACACCACTGAGATTTCAAGTTCTTCCTTGATTTCCCCTTGTTGGAGTGGCTTTGATGTCAAACACTGATTTACAGTTAAAATTATACATCTACAAATGGTAATCTTAATGCAATGTTCATGGAAGTTTTGAAAAAGAGGCGTTTTGGAGTGTTGTGATATTGTGTGACGAATGGACCGTTAGTCTAGACGTTGTGCTGATTGTGCTAGTGTGTGTAATATAGCAAGGAGAATGACACCAATGTTGAAGATTAGAAAATATGTGGGGAGTCAATTTATGCAACCTTGCAATAGTATGCTTTCAGAGTAAACCTTGCCTCAATTAGGTCTTTCAAGGGTTGTAATGTGGTATGCTTCACGGTTATGAAACAAAGAATATTAGGCTTAAAACTTGATTTGTACCCACCCCTTCTTCGTGATGACCTCTAGTCCTATGTTCAGTTAATTCTACACATGTTTGTCTTCCAAAAGGGTTGACGGTGTAAAGTGATGATTCAAGGTTTGCTAGAAATGGTAGTTACCTTATTTTGTTTTTGACGATGCTAGTGACCCTTCTATTTTGATATGGTGGTCACTAGATATTATTTTGTTTTAGTTGAGGACTTGAGGACCTCTTTTGATCTTGTTTTTGATCCCTAACTTTTGCATGGACTGATTTCGCTTTTCAAGTCCAGTGGGATTGCCTTGATTTTTGCCTAAGACTCCTTTGAGGTGTTCGACTTAGCAGACTTCTGATTTTTGTTTATTTTATCATTTTGTTGGAGGATTGTGACTGCCAAGTCATGGGTTATTAAAGAACAAGTGTCATGTCTTTTAGATTTTGCTTTGTGATTTGAGTCTGTAACCAAGTTAATTGAACACTACCCTGCCCCAGGTTGAGTGTAAAGGTTTATTAATCTGAAGGAAACTGCTACTTCTTGGCTTGAAGTGGTTTACTAGGGATTAACTCCTTGTCTCTCCAGTGTTTTGGGGGATTGAAATAATGCATGCACGCCATCGATAGGATTTTATCCAAAAGCATATAGTTTGCAGTTATGGGTATTTCATTTTCACCATCCTCCCTCCAATCTTTGCTACACAACAGTTGATAAAGAGAGTGAAGTGGAAAAATATGTGTTTGTGCTTTGTAGTAAATGGAAGAAATGAGTGAATGTGACATAACTGACTCAAAACATGTATAATCACTACATTAATAAAACCAAATACAAACAACAATATTTAAAGCAAACAATACTTAAATAAAGAAAGAAAAAAAATACAATAACGCAAATGATGGGATGACAACATGACTGTCGTCTTTGTGGAAAATGAAATTAACTTGACTTGATTTGATTTGACTTGATGTTGGCCTTAGTTTGGAGGCAGCATAGGGTTGGTTATGACATTCAGAGTCTTCCCTTTGAATGTGAGAAACTTCGTGTTGACCAGGTCTTGAACTTTGTGTTTGAAGGCTCGGCAATCTCAATTGTATGCCCTAGAGCGCCCTTATGAAACTCGCAGTGAGCAGTAGCATCATAATCTAGAGGAATAACAGTTGGATGAGCCAAGTCTTTTAGAGTAATCACCATTTCCTCCATCAATCTAGCGAATATCTAAGCATACATCATTGGCAGACGATAAAGTTTATATCTGGTCTCCTCGTCCTTTGCTAATTTGGTTGACATTGTTGTTGAGCAGCTCATTGTTGTTAATTCTGAGGAGGATACTGATACCCTTGCTGATTATATGACTATTGTTGTGGCATTGGAGCTTGAACAGCTGGTTGATAAGGCATTGAAGCGTATTGCACAGCAACAACGTACAGATACTGGAAGTAGGAGATTTAAACAAGCATTGGGGTAGGAGCTTGTTGAGGAACTTGCCGTTTTTGAGCAGAGGCGAAATTTGTTTCGCCCTCCTTTTTCTTGTATCCATTAAAAATCTTCTTAGCTCTAGTCTAACTGCTAGAACCTCCTTGAATCTTTCCGCTCTTTAGACCTTCTTCAATTCTCTCATCGACAATAACCAAGTTAGGTAATCCAGCAAAAACACTACCAATCAGCTTCTCGTAGTATTGGCCTTGCAAGGTATCCATGAAGATCTCAATCAATTCCGAATCAACAAGAGGTGGATGCACTCTTGCAGTTAACTCTCTCCAGTGCTGAATGTATTCCTTAAAGGATTCGTTGTCCTTTTAAGCCATAATCTGAATTTGAGTACGGTTAGGAGCAAGGTCAACATTGTATTTGTATTGCTTAACAAAAGCTTCAGCTAACTCAGCCTAAGTACGCACATTGCTACACTCCAGTTGCATATACCACTCGATGATACTCCAGATGAGCTGTCTTGGAAGCAAGGATCATCAGCTTTTCGTCTCTAGCATAGGCAGCCATCATGCGGTAGTACATCTTCAGATAGATGTTGGAACAACTGCGACCCTTGTACTTTGAGAACTCTGGCACTTTGAACTTAAGAGGAATGACGATATCTGGCACCAAGCATATTTCTAGAGCATTTAGAGAAGTTGAGTTGTGCCCCTCCATGACTCTGAGTTTTTCATCTAGATAGCTGATAAGTGCTAAAATATACTGATTTTGAGTGTGAATAATTGACACTTATTGGTTTAATTAGTTGGTTTTCCGTTAATAATCCCCCACTTTTATGTATATTTTATACACATGCATTTTTGTGTACATATCATTGACTTTGATAGCTTTTCATCTATTTTTATAGGTAATAATGCATGGTTGAAGTATGGACCCGTTTGAGCCAAGAGGGATGCTTCAAAATGCAGTTTTGACCAACTTTTTGACGGCAACTCGTGCTTAGCGCATTTTTCAGCACGGGTTCAACGCGTTTTTGATGAAGAGGAAGTAGCTAGTGACCCTTGACCGTGCTTAGTGCAGGCAGGATCACACTTAATACGCTTTAAGGCGGTTTATGTATATTTTAAGTGAGATCGCGCATAGCGCGATCTGAGCGCGCTTAGCGTGGTTGTAAATAAATTTCATTCTTCCTAATTTTAGTTTATCTCATTTTTTTAGGTGTTCAAGCAAGGATGTTTTTTCATTATCATATAGAGCATTGAATAAGCTTTCCAACGCTTCCGGCTGTGCGTCAATCAGAGTTACGGTTCGAAAGTTATGAAGAAAATAAGAATTGTGATTTTGCTGATGGCATTAAGCGCCCTCATAGCACGCTTAGCGCGGTTTGCGTCATTTCAGCCTCTACTTAAGTCACTTTTTAAGCATTTTTTAGGTTATGTTGTTGGGAACTTTTTACCCCAACTTCATCAAACACATTCTTAAGTAGATTTAGCTTAGAAACAATACATGGAATGTATATCTTGATGACCCGGAGTCGAATCCACTTCAATCAAAGTTGATAAACCGTGAGATTTGTGTTCTTCTTCCTTCTTCTCTATGTATTTTTCATTTGTTGGGGTTTTGTATGTAAGTTTATTTTGATTGTATGTATATTTATGGATCTTTGTATAAAATCTCTCTTACAACTCTTTAGAGATGTCATCTTTGATTTTTTACTTAATGGGTTTGGATTGTTATAGATATATACGGTTCAAACTCGATCTAAGATGAACATCTGTTAGATTCTAAACTCTAGACATAGATTTAGATCTAACATTCAAGTGGGTATCGATTCTTAATGTTATGTGTTGTCGAGTTGTGTGAAACATCACCGATGAAACGATACGGTTGATCTTTCGACTTTGCGTTAGACATAACCTCTGTTGTGAGCGATACATGATGATATTGACGAGTGATTTAGGTTGCGTGCATTTGATCCATATATTTTTTAGTACATGATGGGTAGAACGAAATACAACTCCTGACGAGTTTTCTCATTTCTTAAGAATGTATTTATTTTCTTGTTTTATGTTTTTCCTTTTGCATTTTTATCCCAAACCATTTAAACTCAAGCTTAGAGACGTAGAGATTGTCGAACGACATTATTTCCATCATACTGATCGTTGTGGAGACGACAAAACTGGGTACTAAATTAGTTTTTGTTTGTCACTATACCGCTCCAACAAAATGACGCCGTTTCCGAAGATTGGTTTTGATATTAAATTGTATTGTGAAATTTTTTATGTTTTTAAACTTTGTATATACTTGTTTATAGTTGTTTTTCATAAGTGATTGTATATATGTATTTTATATCTTGTTTATGTGTTTGTGCATTTTTTTTTGTTTACGTTTGCTCAAGTGTTGTGCAGATTTATTTGGTAGTAGCCGGTGAATCAAGCAACATGGAGGAGTATGTGCATAAATAAAGGCGTTGAGCTTATGACGTGAAACAAGTGCTTGTTGGGAGGCAGCCCAATGGTTTTTAAGTTTGTACAGTTTTGTATTTAGTAGTATAATTAATATAAAGTGAGAATGTATGGACCACATGTTAGAAAGAACTTGAAATGTAAGCATGCATGTTCGCGCTTAGCGCGCGCAAAGGACGCTTAGCACACCTTGTTTTGTGTGAAAAAACCTCTTATTTTCCATCCACTTTCACCAATTTTGGTCTTTGTGTTTTGTTAGTTTTAGTTCAATTTTGTTAGGTTGTTAGAATAATTTTTGTGTTTGCTCTCAAGTTTGTTTTTGATTAGCTTGAGGATGCATTTTGTAATTTTTCAAGTTTGATCGTTTCAACTTGTGAATGTATGGTTTTGATATTGTTTGAAGTTGGTACTTTACAAGGTACTCGTTTATTGCTTTCTAGAACATAACATGATTAGGAGACTTTTCATTTGTACAATTTTCATGTCATTCATTCTTTTGTCATACTTGTTCAGTTTTGAATCACTTTAGAATAAAACGTTTTATGAGGAGCTTTCCGTTGTTTACTATATGCAGGAGACCAACATTCTTGTTTAACTCGGTTTTATTATGTTTAATCTTGTATTTGTGTTGATTTGTATGATAGCACTAAAATGATCAAGGAAATTTGTTTAATTTTGAGCATAACCACTTGACCAAATAGTCAATCTATCTTGTGAGTGAGTGAGAATTTGCTTACCCTCTTTGAGCCTTTGTTAGAATCCATGTTGGTGTTAAGTTCATTTTTGTATGGATTCTAATACTTTTTCTTGAACTATAACCATGACTTATTATTTAAGTTTTTTTACCCTTGCCTAATAAGTTTGGGAGCATTCATGTCACTATGTGTGGTTGTATTCAAGTTGGGGAGAAGAGGTTGGTTGCTAAGAGGTTGAGAAAAAGAAAAAGTTTTAAAAAGAAAGAAAAGAAAAAAGTGAAAAAGAAAAATAAAAAAAAGGAAAATTATTGAAAAAAAATTATAAAAAAAAAGAATAATGGTGTGCTAATAGGTTGCGTGGAATGGTGTAACAATTTGGAAAAGAGAAACAGGTGACTGAAATTGGTGATTCCTTGAGATCGTGAGAAATGATCACTCTCATTTGATTAGGCAAGTTTTTGTTTCTTTTACCTTGAGAGAAACAATTGTTTGCTACTCAAGCCATATTACAACCCTTAAATCCCTTGTGATTTTTGCTTTTACACTGTTCAATATGAGCTTTTTCTTGATGAATGCATAATTTAACTTGTTGTTAGCTTGATTGCTGGGTAAGAGTTAAGCCCCTCATTTTTTTTTATTCATCTATCGATGAAGTGTGTGCTAGGTGTGATTCTTTTTTGAACATTGTATTGTCTTAGAATTTTGGACATGTGTTTTGTATTTAGGAGTTGTTTCGTTTTCATGTTATCATTTTAGTTAAGTGGTAAGTTTTGCCTTGCATGTACGTTTTTGTGTTGAACCATACATTTGTTTTTGTGTTTCGAAACTTGTTGAGTCGTGATTGCTTGGTTGTTACTTTTGTTTCTTTGAGTTGTTCGATTCTTGTTTGAGGAAAAACAAGTTTAAGTTGGGAAGAGTTGATAAGTTCTAAAATGTACTAATTTTGAGTGTGAATAATTGGCAGTTATTGGCTTGATTCGTTGGTTTTCCGTTAATAATCCCTTATTTTTGTGTATATTTTGTACAGTTTACATTATAGTGTGTAATATGAATTTTTGTGTACATATTGTTGAGTTCGACAGTTTTTCATCTGTTTTTATAGGTTATAATGCATGGTTGAAGTATGGACCCGTTTGAGCCAAGAGGGATGCTTCAAAATGCAGTTTTGACCAACTTTTTGACGGCAACTCGTGCTTAGCGCACTTTTTAGCACGGCTTCGGCGCATTTTTGATGAAGAGGCAGTAGCTAATGACCCTTGATCGCGCTTAGCGCGGGCAGGATCACGCTTAGTGTGCTTTAAAGCAGTTTATGTGGATTTTAAGTGAGATCACGCTTAGCGCGATCTGAGTGCACTTAGCGTGGTTGTAACTAAATTTATTCTCCTAATTTTAGTTTACCTTATTTTTGTAGGTGTTCAAGCAAGGATACTTTTTTATTATCATATAGACAATTGAATAAGCTTTCCAACGTTTCTGACCGTGCGTCAATCAGAGTTACTGTTCGAAAGTTATGAAGAAAACAAGAATTGTGATTTTGTTAATGGCGCTAAGCATCCTCATAGCGCGCTTAGAGAGGTTCGCGTCATCTCAGCCACTATTTAAGTCACTTTTTAAACATTTTTTAGGTTATGTTGTTGGGAAATTTTTACCCCAACTTCATCAAGCACACTCTTAAGTAGGTTTAGCTTAGAAACAACACATGGAGTGTATATCTTGACGATTTGGAGTCGAATCCACTTCAATCGGAGTTGACAAACCGTGAGATTTGTGTTCTTCATCCTTCTTCTCTATATATTTTTTATTTGTTGGGGTTTTGTATATAAGTTTATCTTGATTGTTTGTATATTTATGGATCTTTGTATAAAATCTCTTTTACAACTCTTTAGAGATGTCATCTTTGATTTTTTAGTTAATGGGTTTGTATTGCTATAAACATATACGGTTCGAACTCGATCTAAGATGAACATCTGTTAGATTCTAAACTCTAGACATATATTTAGGTCTAATATTCACATGGGTATCGATTCTTAATTCTCTGTGTTGTCAAGTTGCGTGAGACATCACCAATGAGATAATACGGTTGATCTTTCGACTTTGCGTTAGACATAACCTCTGTTGTGAGCAATATGTGATGATGTTGAAGAGGGATTTAGGTTGTGTGCATTTGATTCATATATTTTTTAGTACATGATGGGTAGAACAAAATACAACTTCTGACGAGCTTTCTCATTTCCTAAGAATGTATTTATTTTCTTATTTTATGTTTTTCCTTTTGCATTTTTATCCCAAACCATTTAAACTCAAGCTTAGAGACGTATAGATTGTCGAATGACATTCTTTCCTTCACACTGATCCATGTGGAGACGACTAAACTGGGTACTAAATTAATTTTTGCTTGTCGCTATACCACTTCAATAATCATAGCGCATTTTGATAGCTTCAGAATCTTGAGCAGCAGCAGGATTGACAATTGGGATGGCAGCATGATAGTTTTTCACATCAACATACTAATCTTGCAAATTCTCTTCAGCATGAAGAATGGGGATCTGAACAACAGCAGGTTGAGCTTGTGGGATGGCTCCAACAGTAACTCCAAGTGTTGGGAGTGGTTGAGAAGTAGATCCTTCAGCTGTGGTAGTGAAGTTCATCAATATCCCATGGGTAATAAGATTAAGAACAGGAACTGAGAGCCTAGAGGTAGACCCTAGCACAGGAACATTGTTATTATCGGTAGCAACTTCACGAATTTCTTCCTCCTTTCTAGCCGTAGTGATGGGTTCGAGAATCTGGTCAATCTTTCCTTTGATGGAGTCCAACTCCTCCCTGAAAGCGACTTGCTCATATTCAATCCGCTCCATCAGTCATCTTGTGTTGGCTCGAGTTGCGTACTGGTGTCGAGGAATCAACTTGATTTACTAGAGAAGGAAGGCGAAGTGAGATTCTGATGTTGAAATGAAATGTAAGATGCAGACCTGGTGCAATGCAATGACATGTATGCAAGATACAAGATCCAAAATCGTAGGACCAGCAGATTCTAAGGTTGGCCGGAGGAACGGGTCAAGAACCTAAGTCTCTAATCAAAGAAACTCCACGGGTAGGTTCTAAAGACGGGTAGGTGCCTAGAGTCATGGATATCTTTCAAAGACATTATAGCCATGACGAAGCATCATCATGACAATAATACCTTTGAAAGGATCACTTCTAGGTGATGTTTTCGTATCTTCTCCACGAGAAAGACTCCTCGGACGCGTGCACTACACATTCATCGACACACGAGTTCTAAGAAAGGTTCTCAGAGTCATAGATCGAGGTTGAAAATATTACTGTCAGGAAGTAATACGTTCAAGGGATCTCATTTGATTGGGGCGTTTGTATTAACCCAAAAGGAGTTAACACTACCAACCACAGTGGACAAAATGGGTTAATGGTCATTGGGATCAACGATTTAGGCTCGAAATAATTATTGCCATGGCAAAGACTCGCCACAATAATAACATCTCCAAGGGAATCTACTCTAAGCAGGGTTTTCGCTTTGGCCTCACGTGGAAGAAACCACGCAAGTCTCCATTACACAACTACCATCCTAATCCTAGGGTTTTACTCAGACTCGGATGTAGAGCCATCTCACAAAGCACCCATAAGCAGAGCAGCCCAACAATGTCACAAAAGGTAACACAGATAAGGAAAAAGAAAGCAAGTAAATAAATAATGAGAAGAAAACAAATAAGTAAAGCTAAAGAGCTCACAATTCGAACTATGATAGGTTTGATTGTCTCTTGCATGGAGCAATATATATCCCCAGCAGAGTCACCAGCTGTCGCACCTCGAAAAATACACACAATCGAAAAATACAGCCCTCGTGCAAAAGGCGCGGAAAACGGTTTGACAAAGTTGCCACAGAACTTTATTTATCCCAAAAGAGGGAAAGGAAAATATCGAGAAAAACTTTAAAGATATAAGAACATGGTCGTCATAACCATATTCTGGGTTCGGGAGTCGGTTACGTAAGAGAAAGGTATTAGCACCCCTCACGTTCGTTGTACTCAACAGAAATCTCTAAATTTGAATTGTGATGAATGTTAGCTAATATTGTTTGTTTTATTCTCAATGATAAATGCGAAACATTAAGATAAAAGGGATCGATGCTAAGGGGAGAATGAGTGGTTTTAGGATAGGGCGCTCGCCAAGGATTGGGGCCCTTGTGCCTATGTATGCTTATTTAGACGAGAATGAGAAATCATAGCGCTTGTAGTTCAACTAAGGGAAAGGATAGAGGAAAAACGGAAGATTGAGGGAAGGTAGGAAAAGGTTGACGAGAAATGTTGGAAAAAGAAAAAGGTAGAAGTGAGGGTAGACGCAAACAGGGGGGAAAAGCAAAAGGTAGCCCGCCAAGATCATCACAATCTTGTGCCTACATATCTTTATTCGGACGAGAATAAAGAATTAGACCATTCGTAGTTCGTGGATATGACCATAAAAAGAAGGATTTAAATTGAAGTTTTCCTTGAATGATGATTACTCGAAGCTTAAGAAATGCTCCTCGGGCCCAAGTAATCGGGAGAGTGAGTCAAAGACTTGACTCTCTCTCTCTCTCTCTCTCTCTCTCTCTCTCTCTCTCTCTCTCTCTCTCTCTCTCTCTCTCTCTCTCTCTCTCTCTCTCTCTCTCTTCCATCTTGAAAAGAGGTTGACTGAAAAGTGTTTTGAATAATGAGTGGTTGGAAGATAGTTTGAATGTTGTCGAGTTAGACGTGTTTTAGAGGCGTCAATTGCTTAAACACGAGTAAGAGAACTCGCACCCAAACAACTGAAGAGAAATCAAAGGCTCAATCCTCCTCTTTTTCACCTTGAAAAGAGTTTCAATAGTTATTAATTATTTTGAAGTTTGATTGTGAAAACCCGCTTGACGTTGGATCAAGGGTTTGATTGTATTTGCGTGTGAAGAGGTTGATTGCGAGGCAAAAGGCACTCAGCTTAAAAGTTTTAAAATGTCTCGACGATGAATCGAGAGTTCGGTTGAAAGAGGTGAGAATCGATCCTAGTCCCTAGGGGGACTCCTAGTAACGAAACCACAATGGAATATGCAAGTGTGTGCATTAGGTTGATGGCGATGCTAACGAGTAATTGACTTACAAAGGGTGTTTGAAAATGGCTTGATGATGAATCAAGAATTAGTTTGAAAGTGGTTTAGTTTATGCTAGTCCCTAGGGGTGCTCCTAGTAAACAAACCACAATCAAAGCAAAATGAATGCGTACATCAGAATGGGAGCGGAGTACATGTAAGTTACACAGGACTGCACGAAATAAATGGTCTCATTGTCAGGTATCCCAATAGGAGGTTGTGTGTGTGCAAGGTCTCCTAAACTAAGCCACGAGCAAGAGTCGGACAAAAGCTCCAAGCTAGGGTTTCTGTACATAGTCCAAGTTCCGTTGTTCGGAGAAGTAACCACAGTCCACCAATTGATTGTTTTCTGGTTTCGATATATTTAGTGTTTTTTGAAAAGTATGAACAAAATATGAACAAAATATGATAATGAATAATATGAATAGATGAATAATATGAATAGATGAATAATATGAACAATGATAATATGAGCAAGATATATCGACGGAAAAATAAATCAAGAATATATTGACAAAAATTAAAGTTAGTGGTTAGTGATTAATCCTTAATTGTTATTGTACTGGATGAATCAGGTTGACTATAACACTAAACCATCGTGGCACAATCTATGATGGAGATCATGCTATAGGAGGTCAAACAATCAATGATATTTGTGCTAAAACACGAAAGAGAAATGATATTATGAATCATTCTCTAAAAAAACTGTGCCACACAAAAAGAAAAGCGGATGATCTCGTCTTAATCACACACTTTCCTTAATTAATCGAAGGTAACCTATCACGATCCCAAAGTATAGAAAATGATCTAAATGATCATTTACTACAGATTTGAAATCATGAAGGTTAAACAATTTCGACTAACCAACATCTATGAATAAAAAGACTTCATGGACCAATATGAAAGGAAAATAAAATCGAAGTGAGACATTAAGATAGGTGGATTAATGGAGAAAACACAAATATTGTTAAAAAACTAAAAAAATACTAAAAAAAACTATTATTTAAGAAAATTTATGAAATAAAATAGTGAAACAATACAAAAAAAATCATCAAAAGAGGGAGTGGGTGAGGCACTGGGTTTATGGTGTGTTTAGAAAGGAAGGAATCATGTGGGCTAAGCCCATCATCTATCAAAAATACAATAAAAATCATCTCACAAGAAGATAAGGGTGGTGCAGAAGTCTATCATGGGCTATAAGCCCAAATACCACAACAAAGAGGATAAAATGGTTAAAACTAACAACAAAAAACATGACACAATCCAAACCCAAAATTAGACCTAAAAATAGAACTAGAGTAACATGCCCATCAGTATAGTCATAACGTAATATTCATCAGCTCTTTTTAAAGTTTCAAAGTGAAAACAAAGAAAAGAACAGCATGGTCAACACAAAACCAACAACATCATCCACGAGATGGTCTCAAACAACATCAGATTCAAAAATGAAAATGAATCAACATGCATCCAACCTCCTTGTGCATGTAGATCGCTCCGTCTCAAACTCTGTTTCTCTCATTCGCTTCAAGTTTGATTTGTTTCTGTGCAGGTTCAGGTTTGTGGTTTAGATTCAGTTCATCTCAGGTTTGTTTCGGTTCGAATCGAGTTTTGGTTTTGTTTGGATCTGTTTCGCGTTTTGTTCTCAAACTCTCTTCTCCATCTTGTTCTGTTTATGTTGATTTTGGAAGATGGTTGAAGGTGGGTTGGGTTGAAGAGCGATTTGAAGGAAGTGGTTCGAAGAAGGGTTGTGAGTTGTGATTGAAAGATAAAGGTTTCGTTGAGAAAAATAATTTTGGGGAGTGATTTCTGCAGGGTATGCCTGGCTATGATGAGCTTTTTTTTAGAGTGAATGAAAGGTTTTTTTATAGAGGGAAATGAGGGTAAAAATGGGAGGATTAAGAAGAATTGGAGTGGTGTCGTTTTATCACATTGTTACTGTTGCTGCATATAAATTTGTGTTGTACGAAAAATTGGTTGTTTCACAGGTTATAGGATCGTTTGGAATTATGGAATAAAATTGGGTGAGGTTATGCATAATGGTCATACATGTGAATTTGGTTTTGTCGTTTCCTCATTTTGTTTTTGCGCATAAATATTAGAAAGGTTGGTATATGCTGCAGGTTTGTCGTGGACGGTTTTCTTTCAAGAATTGGGTGGGTTGGATGTTGGCATGAAGCTCCTCACGGTGTGATGTACTGTATCGTGGTCCATCATATTTGGTTGTATGCGTGAATCGTGGTCCATTATGTTGGTTTGGCAATGTTAATGGATAGATTATGTGTTTTTGGGTTGACCGTGTAGAATGTTTGGCCAGGAGATGTATGAAACAGTATCCGCAGGGCATTGAGGTGCGATGGATTGTATGGCAGCTTAGGTATTTTGGTAGTGGGTTGTGGTATCGCGTGGGGAATAGAAGGTTTGGCAAGGTTTGTGAATTGGCCTTGTGTGGTTGTTGCGTATGGTTTGGTGGATTGTAGAAAGAGCTGATGCGTTGCGCTGCGGATGTTACGCTATTGTGGTTGATGGTTGTAGAATTTTTTTGTTGCTCATGGCTTGTATATGTTGACAGCTCATGGTTACATTGCGTGTTATGGCATGCTGTAGTGGCTAGGAATTTGTTAGTTTTGAAGATATGATGGCTTGCGTAGGTCGTGGTGTATTTGGCTTATTATTTCTTTTTTTTTTTTTTTTTGCAGCTCATGTGAATTTCCTTGCCTCATGTTTGTACAGCTTTTGGGCTTCAAGGATGTAGCTTTCTTTTATTTTTTTTCTTTTGGCATTTTTTTGAAAAATTGTATTGGGCTTAAGATTGTTGTAAATGGGCTCATTGACTCTATTTTTTTGTGCAATTTTGTTGTAAGATTTTTGTATGAAGCTTAGTAATGGACTTTAAAAATTTGTAATGCACCTTCCACTTTGAATTGATCCCATTATTTGCACCTCCATTTAATTCTTGAACCAAAACTTAGCATTGTCTTATGAACCATGATAAAATGCTTAAGTCTTGATTGGATTTTTCATATGGATACCACTCTTGAGAATGAATACCTCGGAATCCTCACTAGAATCTTGAGTAAAGTCCACCCAGAATTGATCCTTGGAAAATAAGGCTAATCATAGATCAATCTTAAACTTTTTGAATGTATTAGAGCTTTGAATTGAAATAAATATAACACTGAATCAATCTTTGGACCTTGTCATTTGCATTGACACAACAAGCCATTCACCATGGGTCGAATGAGTAACAAATGCATTGAAATCAGAAGATAATGACTTGTCATATGGATCTCAACACATTTCCTAAAACCTTGATTCAAATGCACTGACCTCTTGAAGATCCTCAACCATGAAGCACTGATTACCTTAAATGTCACATAAACCACACCATAAAAAGCATGCATGTGACAGCCTTGATGCCCTCAAATGAGCAACATAATCCATCTTGTAAGACTCTGAGCTTATACCACCAGTAGAAGCAACATATTTTTTTTTTTTGGATTTTCTGAATAATAGTTAGTGGATGGAAGTACAAATGAAATTTATACACATATCTGACAAGTTTGGGGTATGACACCAGTCGACGCCTAGATAAAAATCCTCAAAGGTCGACCATGACTACTTGAAGACTCCTCTAGCATCAAACATGTCCGGCAATTCTTGGGCGAAATTGTTTTGTGTCAGGCAAAAACCAAAAACCCATTGTTTCAGGCCGAACAAACACTCGAGACCCATTTATTCGCACTAGCCAAAGGTCCAATAACTCGAGGCCTATTATCCAACCTACCCCGTCAGGCCTAAGGTATAAATACCTTTGTAACGGATTTTCAGATACGCAATCTATAATATCCACTTTCAATACCACTATCTTGAATAATTTGACTTAGACGTTGGAGTTCTAACTATGAAGGTACCCCTCATAGGTCAGTTGTATCAGAGACACTAAACAACGATTAATGGCATCACATCAAGCCTTAAGTGTTCATAACATATTATGGATCTTTTTGAATGTTTTGAAAGTTATGCACAAAGTGTCAATATTTTAAAAATGAGTGAACACTTAGAAAACTAATTTGAGTTGTATTAATATTTTTTTGAAACAGTTAATTTTAAAATCTGATGTACCTAACCTTAAATACCTCCTAAGAAACCTCTATGAATATATTCATAAGTTTGAGACATTTCCATAAAGGCTTGCAATGGTTTAGGATGACAATGGTTCATGAAAAGACACAATTTTCTATTTTGTACCTGCTTTCTTAAATTAGGTAAACGATTACCTAATTTAAAAAATTCAAAATGATTTTTAGATTTCAAACCATGTAACTGTTTTCTTAAATCAAGTAACTGGTTACCTGAATTAAAAAGTGCAAAACATTTTACATTTTTTTAAACATGACTTAACCTGTAACAGGTTACGTGATTTATGTAATCGGTTACTGCCCTATAAATTTTTAAAAACACGCTTTAAAAATGCTTGAATTGAGCGGTTTTAATTCATGAATGCTTATAAACTTTAAAAATGTATAAATTAGATTTTTTCTGAGCATATAAAGTTTATACATAATGAATTGCAATTAAGTAGCTTAGCACCAAGATCAATTTCCTTAAATCCAAAACATCCAATAGCTCATGCACTCTTTATTTTGATTGAGTTAGACTTCAAACTTTTTCTTCTATGATAAGCTTTTGTCTTCATCAAAACTAAACTAAGATAGATGATGAATATCTTCTTCACATTAGTGTCACAAGTTAAGAGGGAGGATAAGAACAAAGACCCATTATTGCAATGGTATGTCACCTTGGCCAAGGCAAGACTATAAAAATTCAAATGATATGAAATATTGCACGTCCCAAGGGAGTAAAACGCTATACCATATTTCCTTTCCAAACTTGCTAGCAGCAGGTCCTCTATAGTGAATAATTCCTTCATCTATGAGACATTTGAGAGACCCAAGCATAAAAACTCTAGGAGTGACGAAAAATGGTCATATAAGATATCTCATAACCTTCTTGGATATCACCAATGTAGAGTATATTAAGGAACACTCCCCTCTGATCTGACCGGAGTCACCTTGGTGAAAGAAAAAAAAAAGCCATATCATATTTTGTAATAGAAGGAACCTTGTATATAAGAGGCTTATTGACCCCTATGCTAAAACTTATGGAAGGGGAAGAAATCACCTACACACTCATCGAAATTCACGAAGTGGTAGCCAAACAACATTTGGGTGTTCGGGATTTGGATAAAAAAAGTTCCTCAGAACCAAATATTTTAGGCCATCTATTGTCTAGGATTTCAAGGGCTATATGAAGAAGTGATACCAATTCCATGAGACACGAGGGCATCCACAATGCCCTCCATCTGAATTGCACTTGTTGACACCACCTTGGAATTTCTTGCAGTGGGGCATGAATATTCTTGGCCATTTGCCTTAGTACCATACTAGCTTAAATTTCTCATAGTGACAATTAATTACTTCACCAAATGGATTAAAGCAGATGCCTTAGGAAGATTACTTTCTCCAACATACTCAAATTCTTCAAGAGGAACATTTTAGCTAGATATGGAATCTCATTGTCCATGGTAACTGATTACGAAGCACAATTCGTAGAAAATAATTGATAGAAACTATTGGAATATTTGAAGGTCAATCAACATTCACTTTAGTGGAACATCCTCAAATGAACAGGAAACCTGAAGCGGAAAACTGGATTCTATTGAGATGACTAAAGATAATATTAGAGGCAGTCAGAGGAAATTAGGTGGATGAGATTCCATATGTTTTTTGGGGGATATCGCACTACACCCACTCTACGATAATTAAAAATATCTTCCGACTTACTTATGGAACCAAATTTTCCATCCTTATTGAAAAAGAGGAGTTTAGCTAGTGAACAGAACATCCCTTATTAAAGGAAGATAACACCTAGGCCATCAGGGAAACAATATTCTTTTTAGAATAAATAAGAGCTACCCTTATGAGTGTCATGGTGAAGCAATCAACCAAATCTAGATACAATAAGCGAGTTCGACCTTGAGAGTTTCAACCTGAAGACCTCGCACTAAGGCAACCCAACATCAAAAAAAAAATTCGGGGATGAAAATCTCGTAGCTAATTGGGATAGAGTGTACATGATTAAGGCTATCATCGGGAACAAACCCTACACTCTGAAAATCCTGACCAGGGAGCCAATCCCCTAAGACGTGGAACGCAGCCAAACAAAAATGGTACTTTAACTTAGTACTCTATAGTTTTCCCAAACATGGCAAACCAATTATTGTTTGATGTAATTCTTTTGATATATACAATGATATTTGTTGAAATTTCCAGTATTTTATCCCCTAAGAAAGTAGGACCAAAGTCAAATTAGGCACATGAAGCCACAACTAACATACCTCCCTCTTGGTAGTTAGCCACACCATAGCACATGCCTTGAAGCCCAACATATGTCAACCTTAAATCAGGTCTTCACATGGGGGAAGGTAAGAGCATGTCCGCCATAGAGGTCGAAGTGCACTCTAGCCCACTTATCATGGATGACTAAATTATGAAATAAAATCATGAAAGATTACACAATGAAACAAAATATTTGACAAGTAAATGATGAAATAAAATCATGAAGATGATACTATGAAACAAAATCCTAGATGACTAATCGATGATATAAAATCATGAAGGATGACACGATAAAATAAAATTTTAGAAAACTAAATGATGAAATAAAATCACACAAGACAAAATAAAGAAGTATGTTAAAGCACTTAAGAAAAGGAAAGTGATGACTTCTCGACAAGTGTATTGATAATGTTGAAGTAATAATTAAGATTGAATCCACATAGACTGCGTTCGAACAGGACAAATTTGTGCAATATATAAAAAAACAGTAAATGGGGTCGGGCTCAATTTGTAATGCAAAAAATAAAATAAAATAAAATATTTATACATAATTACGAAAGCGGTCAGGTTGTGTATTGAATCCCCTATTTCTCTATTGTTGATGTTTGATGCCTTATATGAATGATCTAATCACTATAACCCCACGAAGAATTAACAAGGCCACTATAACCAATCCCTTGTGAAATAGTTCACTAATCAATACTCAGAGTTTCATATCCCTAGTCCGCCAGCGTAAGCATGATTAGGCGATGCACAAAACCTTAGTTCCTTATGCCACTACTAGGAGTCTCCTATTCCAATTCAACTAGCATAAGTAGAACAATTTCCCTAGGTCCAACACATAGACTAATGGTCAGTATTCCATGTGTCCGAAATCAATTTAAAAGAGTATCTCACATAAAAATCATTAAGAACAATAAGCAATTGCTCAGAATTATAGATCAAGGGATACATACAAAGTCAAATCAACATATTACCCAACAATATTGAAACAGGTTCATCACACACAACCTAACCTTTAGAAGTTTAACTAATCATAATTCATATTACAATACCAATTGAATAAGAAGAATATCATATGATTTTCCTTGAAGGATTGGATTCCAATGGCTCCAAATGCTCTCTAAATCACCCTTGATGTTGTAAAATTGTACTTGCAGTGCCAATTTTTGTCACCCTTGAAAAAGTGCAGAAATTCCTCTTAAAAGATCTTAGAATGGATCTGAAGCGTCTGAAAAAACCCAGAAAAGGGGCCATCGCGTGCATGATAACATGTATCGTGCGTGTGATATAGCTAGTATAAATTTATCGTGCGCATAATGTTGCACGTGATTATTCTAGTAGTTGCACGCTTTTACTCCTTTTTCACCTGATTTTTCACTAAGTCTAATTTCTTCATACTTAGTTATTTTTTCCTCATTCTTTGGTCTTTTTTCTTCTTTTTAGTTCCTCTTTAAGTTTTTTTTCTCCGATTCTTCACTTAATTTCATGCATTGATGGACTGTCATTACAACCCCAAACTTGAATTATTGCTTGTCCTCAAGCAACTCGCTTACAACTACACATTTCAATAGAAAAATAGCCACACAATAACAATTGAGCATCACCATATATTTTTTCGTTACCTGACCATCATTCTTGCTTCAAATTTCCGTCCAGAAAGTTCAGAACACATCTTCAAACATTGACGAGTACTCAACTTGTCTCTCATCTCACTTTGAATTACTCAATGTATAAGGTTATCTCTCAATAAAAATGCAAAATAATTTATACTTAGCTTGATCATGCTCTAATATAATTTATCATAAAAATCACAACACACATATTTGAGGTCTTTTTAGATTCTATCTTGGCTTATATTTGGGTAGGATATTTTTAGAAAAGTAGGTTTAAACCTTTGGAGTTAGGTGTCTAGTTCTCCTTCTATTCTCATACCTCTTTGTTTCTTCTTGACGGTACTAGAGATTTGGTCTTTATTTTTACTATATTTTTCTAAGAAGTGTCTTTTTCCACTTCTTATTTTCTAAAAAGTTTTGAAATTTTGACCAATTTTCTCTAGTACCCCAGCCCTAAACTTAGAGATTTTCTCACTTCCAAGAGTAACCCTAAACATAATCTTTTTCACATAACTTTAGACTATACTTTTACCTAACTCCAAAGAGAGGGTGGAAAGAAAAGATCTTTCAAGTCATATGGCTAAGAATTTTAAGCTACTTCACCGAAAGAAAGGCTAAACTCAAAGTGGTTAGCAAATGGATATTCCTATTACTATAGGGTGGTTACAAAGGCTCAAAGTTATAAACAAAGAATTTCCTGAAAGTGTGCCAATTAAACCAGATAAATTTAATCGGAAATAGATCAAAACAGATAAAATAATAATGCATGGATACACTAAAAAGAAAGAAAAGTGAACACTGGAATTTATTTGTCTCAAACCTTACTAGATGATGTATGTGAAGGTTGAGTACAAGTCCTTTGATTATTTTCTCATCCATTGCCTACAAGTTGTCAGTTACTTTCTTGATGATCAAGTCCCCCTTTTTTTCTTTGATCATTTGTTCAATGCTAAAGTGATAAACTTGTAAATCTGAAGAAACAAAAAGAAACAACTACAAACATGTTTATTAAAGATAATTAACTAAAGAATACAATGAGAGGGGAAATGCACTTATAGTAACTACTGCTCTTCTTTAGGTAAATATTTGAAAATAAAAAATAAAAATAAAGTCTTCTTAAAAATTAAAAACAAACTACATGTCTTTTCACATGTTATCATTGCGGGAAAGGTCATGCATATAATTCATTGTGTTATTGAATTCGTTGTTCTTCCTAGTCCATTATGCCCGCATATGGTCTCTCCTTCTTGCTTGCTCTTGATTTTTGTTGGTGAAGTAATTATCCATCTCCTCAACTGATGCAAATTGGGCTCTTACGCTTTGAGTTTGCATATTATCTTCTTGGTGATTATAGAAGTCTCTGAACATTAGAGCAAATCTGGGATGGTCAGCATACAAAGTGGGTGAAACTTCTATAATCCATATTGTAACCCCACGTTGTGAGCTTCCATTCTTCTTTGAAATTCTTAAGTTTATGGACCTTGCATTTTTGTGTGGTTTATTTTGAATTTGTGGTTGGTAGAATTCTTCATTGTTGGCTACTTGATTTTCCTCTTGATCATGTTAAGGAGCTTCTTCATGATGCATATGTTTCAGCCTCCTTGCAGTCGAAGTGTTGAGAGGTTCCTTTAGACTAATTATCTTATCATCGGGGTACTCAGGTACACATTCTCTCCTGCAAAAATCAATTTTAACAAAAAAAAATTCCACAAGCTTATTGTGCAGCATCATCCATATATTTTATATTTTTCAGCAATTAAGCGCCCCAAGTCAATAAGTTCCCCCCTCAAAAGAGCTAAAAGACCTAGACACCGCTTCACAATGAATTGTGATTGATTAGATATGACTTCTAAAGTTGCAAAAAAATATGATGCGCAGGCCCTAGGAAATTGGCGGAATTCAGCGGTTTTGAGACACAATATTAAGCGACACTCCACCGCTCACTCTTCCCCAAGCCTACAAAAAGTTTCAACTATTTCTCGGCATAATTCCTCATTTATCACTTTATTCATGTCTATAATTCCTACAGGTACATTTAGGGGGAGGTTGCAAATTAAAAAGAGAATTTATAGCAGAAGGAGAGTAATCTGTATAATTACCTCGCACGTAGGAGGTGTAGGTGCCTACCTTTCCAAATGCCACATTAGCGTAAAACTCTAGGCCTATGGTTTTATTTGTTTCACGAATTAAATTATTAAAGCTTAACCATTGCCTTTGTTGATACATCTTGACCACCTCATCAAAACCTTGTAAGTCCTCACAAGCAAAGGCTTTTTCCCTCAAAATGTGGTAATCCACCATCTTAAGGTATTTTTTAGCATGAGCCTCGGAAAGGAACTTGAGGTTGTGGAAGGTAGGAGCATTTGGAGTCGCGGTAACCCTTGAAGATGATCCTCTTGCCATTCGTGCTCTCTTTGAAGCCATTATACCTATAACAACACAACACAAAAACAATACCGCACAGAAAAAAAAGAAGAAAAATGCACAAAGATTACTCAGATGAATGAATAGAAAGTAGAAGCAATAGAGAAAGAATGATGAGAAAAATATTTGAACCGCAACCCTATTTATAGACCAAGTGATTGTTGCTCATCACACGCATTATACATCCATCGCGCGTGATAGCAATGGTCTCCTCCAACGTTCATATTGCACGCGTTATGTATTTATCATGCGTGTGATGCTAACGGTCCACAGATTCTCCCCAATGTCTCTATCATGAGAATTATGCATGTATCACGCACACAATGGAGTATATCACGCACGTGATAGCCTGTGTGATTATTCCAAGAGCTTTACTTTTTTCCTTCTCTTTTCTTCTTTTGTTCTTCTCCCTTGCTTTTTATTTGTTCTCTTTTTTACCTATTTTCTCTTCTAACATAATAACACACCATTTGACATGTTACTAAATAAAATTCAAATTAAAATAAAAATAATTCTTACCGATGGATTTCCTTCCATCAAGCGCTTCTTTTCTGTCACTAGCTTGACGGTACATGCCTAAGGCACGTCAGGCGCAAGGGATACCCTCACGCTGGTCAATCCACTGGTTGTCATTCCTTTGTCAACCTTGCTACAATTTTCTTATAGATGGTAGCCTGTATCAAAGCCCTCCACATACGGTGTCCATTTACACCTTAAAACCACTTTTTCTTTGTTGAACTTCAAGATAAGTTTACCCGTCTCCATATCTATTTTTGCTTTCTTAGTTACCAAGAATGGGAGTCCGAGAATAACTTACTCTTCAAGGTCTCCTTTCATGTCAAGTACCACAAAATCTTCAGGAAACACTAAAACATATTCATGCACTAACACGTCTTGTAACATATCAAGTGGACGGGTAACAGATGAATCAACTAAAGTAAGAGTCATATTACTCGGTATGATCTCTCTCAAGATAAACTCTTTAACCTTATCTAGTAGCATAACATTTATACTATACCCTAAATCACATAAAGCATGTGGGATCTCTACTCCACTAATAATACAAGATATAGAGAACTTACTTAGACCCTTTAGCTTTGGTGGCAATGATTTAGGCACAGAATTATCATCCTTTTCAGTCATGTTGACTTGTTCCTTGGCCACTTTTTTCTTCGTACCCTTTAGTAATTCCTTCATAAATTTAGCAAACTTAGACATTAGTTCTAAAACCTCATGAAATGAGATACTTACCTGAAGTGTGTTCATCATCTCCTTAAACTTTGCAAACATCCGTGCCTCATCTTCATGAATGGGTTTCCTCTTTATTATTGGATATGGTGGTTTGATGTAATCAGGTAATCATGGATTGGGGCCATTGAAGATTTTTTTCTTGGTTTTTCTCTAAGGGAAGCTTTTGTCTATTAATTGGTTAACGATGACTCCTCTCTTTTCTTGGTCACCCTGAATTTCACTTTCCCCCTTTTCAGTCCTTATTTATGCTTTTTCCATCATCACTTCAAAACATGTTTCCACAGCCTTGCAAGACTCGTTCTTAGGATTATCTACTATATTACCTGTGAATCCTCCACCTGAGCTTAATAAAGCAGCTATTTATCTAGACAACTGACAAATCTGCATCTCGAAATTTTGTATGGATGCATCATGGTTTCTACTCATGGTTTCATGATTGTTATTTACCTTATCAAAGTTACTTTTAGTGACCTTGGTCTAGTTTTGCAGGGTTTCTTCCAACCGTGAAGGTTTTCTTTGAATGGGAGCATGTTGGTTTTGTTCCATACCTTTATTTTCACTTGGGTTTTGGTTATTGCTCCACCAGAAATTCGGGTGATCCTTCTATCCCGGATTATAAGTGTTGGAGTAAGGATTATTCTTCTGGAAATTGGCAAACTTAGCTTCCTCACTTGGTTCTTCCAACAAACATATTTCGTTAACATGTCCTCCTCCACTAAAATCACACCTAAGTTCTTGTACCTGGATCACATTAGCCTTATTTAATTTTCCTTCAGCTGACTGCTTATTTAATAAGTCCATTTGAGCTAAAAGTGCAGTTTCAGTATCAACAGCTAACATACCTTTAAGGGTGCCTATCATTTCAATTTTTAATGACCTTTCTCTCTTGGAATAGTACTCATTCAAGCATATCTTCTCAATTAGATCTTTGACTTGAGGTTCGGTCATTGATTTGATTGTGCCTCCTGTAAAAGCATCTAACAACATGTGTGTAGGACTCTTGAGGCCTTTAATGAAATTTTGCATTTGCTCCATATTATTCATATTATTATTTGGACACTTGAGTGATGATAATTTAAACACCCATGAGTCATACAGTGATTCAAGGTCTTGCTGCTCAAAATTCACAATTTCTGCTCTTTTCATAATAAACTGCGTGGCGGCATAAAATCTTTCTAGGAACTTATCCACCAATTCCTCCCATATTTGAATGGTTCCATTTGGAAGGCATAGAAACTAGTCCTTCTCCCTTCCAATGAATGAGAAACCAAACAATTGTAGCTTAACTTGGTCTTCCGTGACATCATCTGGTTTACACATCAAAGTAGTTTCATAGAAGCATGTAAGATGAGCCCACGAATCCTCATAGCCTTCCCGTCAAACGGATTTCCTCTTAAACTTGAAAGCACAAAATTATTAGTATCAAAGTTACTGGGTTCTACCGGTACAAACCCTCTAGAAAAATGTCCATCATTGGTTCTTTTATGAAATTTTCTATCACATGCAACACATGATGGTGATTCTGATGTCTCAACATCAGAGTACAAAGTCATGACAGATGTTTTGACATTTGCAGACTGACAAAACAATTTATCCAACTGTAAATATGCAAAATTTTAAATGAAGAAAGATAAATAACACAATCAAATGGTAACCCAATTCGGTGCAACACCACCTACATCTGGGGGCATCCAAGCCAGGAAAGAAATCCACTATGATAGCATTAGTTCAAAGCTAAACTCACTCGTTTACAACTTCTCGCCTAATCACTACCTTGTGCTACTTCTACATAGAAATTACCATCTAGATATGAGATTCCCCTCTCACTTCCTAACAAGCAGTCATAATCCCAATGCCCATACCACGAGAAACCAAAAAGAAAGATGTACCCTATTTCTACTACAATACTAGGTTAAGACTCTTGACCAAGAACAATACTCAGTTTTGCTTCAAAGCTTCAACCAAGAACAATACTCAACTCCATTGCTTAAAAGCTTTAGAGTAAGAACAAATTAAAACAAACAATATATCTACCACAATGCATCAAACGATACAAAGGGTGACTTACAAAGTCACACACAAGAGACTCTCAAAACCTAAGTTTCTAAAACTTCTGCTAGTTTCTACGAAAGTGAAAGCTATCAAATACATTATGTTTAGGTCTTCTTTAAATACTCTTCAGCAGTCCATGGGCTTCGAAATCTTCACCCAATTCTAGCTTGATCCACATGTTGAGAGCTACGTCAATTATGCAGAAAAATATCCTTAAATCTTGGAACAAACACAATGTTTCCTAAATTGTCTCATTATCCAAATTTGGCAACTTGTGTACAGCTGGAGATACAAAACTTGTTCCAGATAAATTTTTTTTGACCTGCATAAATTACTAAGATATATCCAAAAGAAATATCACAGAATCAAATAAAATTTGTTAAGAATAAAAACATCCAGAACTAATGTTCTGGTGCAACATGTTACGACATCTATCAAGACATCAGTCGTGAACCATGTTTTAGCAAAAATGTTGCCAATCCTAAAACCATGGAACCTTTAATCTCCCCCTTTGGAAAATTTTGGCTAAAACACCTTTTGCATAATAAACCTGGAGAGAGGAATAAGACCCCAAACACACAACACAAGTTACGTGTAAGAATGTGTGAATTGTATACATGAGGAAGAAGATAACCTGCATCTTCAAGAATATCCAAGTTACTCCCCCTAAACCACATAACTGATCCTTGTTACAGAGGAATAAATCTTCCTCTCAAAGAGGAAGAAGAAACTTTTCTGAAGCGTAAGAAAACCAACCTGCCACAAACTTGAACTAATAGAGTTTAAGATATTAGAAACACATATGGAAGAAGCCACACACATTAGAAACACATACAGTAGAAGCATCACACATAACTCAGAGCACAAGAGTCCTAGACTCACATAAACCCAACTACAAGTCACAACAGACATGATGTTAGAACATCAGACAAGGCATCCTGCACATACTACATCAGAAGTAACAGAGAGACACCTGATCCATATGACAAACATTCATGCTCCCCCAAAAAGAGGATATAGGAAGAAACAACACTAGGCTACACACACATACCATTTTCTCCCCCTTTTCAGCCAAAAGTTGACAAAAGTAAAGAAAACTGACACAGAGAAAAATAAGAGAAGACACACAACTGAATCAAGGACACACGAGCCAAGACTGACTATACTGAAGAGACAAAAAAAAACTTACCCAAGGGGACAAAAAATTAAAATGCAACATAGAAACACATAAGCCAAAGTAGAAAAGAAACTCCCTAAATGATCTTTCTAGCATCAATGTATAGGAAGCGTTACTCATGTTGAGACGCGACTAGAGAGGATGGTGAGGAAGTAAGGACATTAAATACATGGAGAGTTACCTTGTTTGTAACAACCCTTGCTAGTAATAACACTCTAGTAAATGAGAGTGTTCTTGGAAGAAAATAAAATCAGCCTTAGTAACCGTGCACATATGAGAGTCATTCTATGTTTATCTTTCTCTATTCCCAAGTTTTGACCATGACAATTCCCATGTTATTGAAACACACTATCCTTGAACATGCATGCACCAAAAACACGTCTTACAGACCTACTTAAAACCAATAATGCCTAGTCAACCTACCCTTATCATGTTGACCATAGAGAATCTCTTGACAACCTTGACTGAAGCAGCTTGGTACAAAGTTCTGACATCCTAATTGACATTGTATACTCCTACCACTTTACTCAAGTTGGAGCACCAACTTCCTCAATATCATACTCAGTCCATAAACCACCATTTAACCTTTTTGACCTAGGACGTAAGATTGTTTCAAAGGAAGAACCATACTATGAGCCAATTAAAAGCATGCAAAATAAGCGAAGCAAAAATACCATACTTCAAAAACAAAATACTTCCCACTGAATTACATGCCTAATATATTCAACAAAGCCCAGCTGAAACAAAAAAACTAAACACAATGTCAAAACGTTATGTCTGACATCTTACATCTAACACTAGAACCCCCTTAAAGGCCCACAACCTTCTGTAGAGAAGAATAAATTCTCCCAGACACCAGCCAACACTGCTTTCTAGGACATTCTCAAGAATCATGAACAGTCACAGTTCCTATATCAGAGACACGTGCATAATAGAGCAACATAATGTCAAGTCACCTTATTTGACATCACAACCTCACTAGAGGTACAGGAACACATGATGCATGAGATCATGCATGCTTTGTATAGGCTGCAGCAATACAGCTACACATCAGACATGTATATAGCTCCCCCCGTCACACATAACCAGAACTCCCCCCATAAAAACCTCAGATCAGACAAATGAACATCTTCATGCTTACCCACATGTATCGCAGCATCTTCATACCAACTCAAGAGATGCCAGAGTTCTCTTAACTCTTCTGATAGGCAAGATGTCATGCACATTTTGGTTGACATCATGCACCTAGGTCACAACAGTAGAAGAGCACTTACTCAAGTTCCCTTCTTCACAACCTCCCTTAGAGGTACATGTAGCAGAAGAAGCCATAACCTTACAGATAGTCAGAGCACCACAGAGATCAAAACATTTGGTCTGACATCCTTCTTCTACACACCACAACATGAACTAGCACAAAGGATTCTTTACCCTGACAGGCAGTCATGTACACACCACAATCCTCACCAGATTTGGCCAGTAGTTGTACATCATACTCAACCGTAAACTCTCGTGGACCAACAACTTTCCTTTTCTGGAGAGATAATTAGCTGAGATAATGTTTTAATATCAGTTCAGACATCAATCTCACTAACAAGGAGTAACCCATTTACTTTACTTCTAGAGATAACAAATATATGAGTTACTATTTTCATAGTAATCCATATACATCCCTTTGCAAGGGACACATCAGAACCAAAATAGGCCACAACAGCAGCTGATCAACCTCAAAGAACAGACTAAATGACAACCACCATAACACAGAGAGAAACAAACTCTCACACACACCTCAAGAAGCTTCTATTCAGAGGCACAATGTCCAGACACCCTATCTGACATTACAAAGTTAGCAACTCTCCTTATGCACCCGAAGAGGAGATTCCCTCTAACAGGTACCACTTGAGCTTACTACAAACATCAGGGTACTGACTGAGCATCATACCATAAACAGATTCCACCTTTCACAGTCCATATTAACACATAAGATGAAATTCATTAGCATTTCTAAAGGTTAATGTTCCAACATATAGTGACTACAAAAACCTTGGACAATAAGCTTGAGCAAGAGTTCCTTGGGGCAGACACAAATAGCAATTGTTATTTGACACACTTTTCTCCATAAGAGACCAAGCAGAACCCCTTACACAAAGACCTTGATTATATGGAATCAACATCAAGACTGGAACTTCCAGTTCTAGAACTCCCTTACCCTAGATAGGAGTCTGAAACATTCATACCAAACATATTAGATGAGACTCCAAAAAGAGGATATAAAAGAAAACAAGAAATCAACAACTCCCTTAAACTTTAGCCATTGAATGGTTGACAAAGGTTGAGAAAGACCTTGAAGACAATTATACAGATTGAGATTACATAAGCCTAAAGAGACCACCCTTTAACAAGAAGAGACAACTTCAATGCATACATTCCCTTTAGTCATGAACACACTGATGTTCAGCATGATGTCAGGACATTTGAACAATATCAACTGATGATGCCTCATAGAGTTCTACCTTGCCTAATACAGCCTTGAAGATCCATCCCTTTTAGGTTTTCTGGCATCACCTCACCTTGCAAAGATCCTTCATCACAATGGAACCAAAGTTCCATACTTTCATCGACTTGATTAAGATATCAAGTTTGAGAAATAACAAGAACTACTTCCATCTTGTAGGATATAGATGAAAAAATAGCTAGTCCTTTCTTTGGAGAATAAGAACAGTTATCTTGATGGAAACCTACTTCAAGAAAAATTCCTCAATAGAAGCATCCAGCTCATCCATATCAAAAACAGAGTCCACACCAGAAAATAACCTTTTAGATAAGGTAGTCACAAGATAGACACAAACATCTACAAGATCAATCAGATACATCTTTCCTTGAGCAGAAGAGACTTCGAGATGTCAAGGTGAATGTCCTAGACATTTACCCTTGACTATCAATCCATATTTATAGAACCTGTTTGAGATGCCTCCACAGTCCTTTAGCAGAAATTGCACCACAAGCTTCTTCAGAGGAGAGTCAGAATCCAAGCTCTTGAACTCTTATTTAAACAGATCAGAAATAAACTGACCTAGTGAATATTCACCTAAGATGATGGTGTCTTGATCTTCATCTTCAACAACAGACATGAACAAGGGAGATTTCTTGGATAAAAACCACAAGATCATGTTGACCAGATGTCCCTTCAAGAAACTTCTTGAGAGAGTCCCAAACATAACACGTGTGTTTAAAAATCTGACCACATTCCACACTACTCCCTTTGCTAGAAATTTCACATCTTAAAATAAAAAGGGTCAAAGAAAACTCTGTCTTTCAAGAATAAGACCACACACTCTTTGGTGAAAAATATCCAAGGGTTGTCATCCTTCCAAAGATCAAAGCAGTACCAGAAACAAAATCTCCTTAAAGCTCACCCAAAACAAACTAGGGTGCCAGCTCTGATGCCAATGAAATTTTCTGGCACGTGCACAACATGATGGTGATTCTGATGTCTCAACATCAGAGTACATAGTCATGACAGATGTTCTGACATATGCAGACCGACAGAACAATTTATCAAAATGTAAATATGCAGAATTCTAAATGCAGAAAGATAAATAACACAATTAAATGGTAACCTAGTTCGGCGCAACATCACCTACATCTGGGGGCATCCAAGCCAGGAAGGAAATCTACTATGATAGAATTAGTTCAATGCTAAACTCTCTCATTTACAACTTCTCGCATAACCACTACCTTGTGATACTTCTACATAGAAATCTCCATCTAGATATGAGATCCCCCTCTCACATTCTAATAAGAAGTCATAATCCCAATGACCATGCCACAAGAAACCAAAAAGAAAGATGTACCCTTTTCTACTACAATACTAGGTCAAGACTCTTGACCAAGAACAATACTCAGGTTTGCTTCAAAGCTTCAACCAAGAACAATACTCAACTCAATTTCTTAAAAGCTTTAGAGTGAGAACAACTTACTACAAATAATATGTCTACCACAGTGCATCAAATGATACAAAGGGTGAATTACAAAGTCACACACAAGAGACTCTCAAAAGCTAAGTTTCTAAATCTTCCTCTAATTTTTACAAAATTTAAAGTCGTCAAATACATTACGTTAAGGTCGTCTTTAAATACTCTTTAGCAGTCCATGGGCTTCGAAATCTTCACCCAATTCTAGCTTGATCCACATACTGAGAGCTGCATCAACTATGTAGAAAAAATCTCCTTAAATCTTGGAAAAAACACAACATTTCCTAAATTGTCTCATTATTCAAATTTGACAACTTATGTACAACTGAAGATACAAAAATTTTCCAGATAAAATCTTGACCTGCGTAAATTACTAAGATATATCAAATAGAAATATCACATAATCAAATCAAATCTGTCAAGAATAAAAACATCTAGAACTAATGTTCTGGTACAACATGTTATGACATTTGTCAGAACATCAGTTGTGAACCATGTTTTAGCAAAACTGTTGCCAATCCTAAAACCATGGAACCTTCATTTTACAGTAATCCCCCATAGTTTGGGGTACTGATGCTGCCATGGTATTGTCCTCTTCAGTGTCTGAAGAAAACAGTTTTGGATATTTTACTGGGATCCCTTCGGTCAGAGTTGCTTATCTAACTTATTTTCTGAGAGCACGTGCAGTCTTTTCGATTTTTGGATCAAATGGTATTAATGTCAATCATGAGTGGCACATGCACAAACAGAAAAAACCTTAGTAGCACTATGATAAACAAGAAAATAAAACAAAAAGCAATAAAACTAGAAAATTAAATGTTGTACAAACGCTGCCCTGTTGCAAATCAATAGTCCCCGACAACAACGCCAAAATCTTGATGACTTGTTGGCAAGTGTACCGATAATTTCGAAGTAATAATTTAGATCCAATCCATAGGGTTTGTGTTTGAACAAAACAAATTTGTGCAATGTATAAAAAAACAGTAAATAGGGGTCAGTTTGCAATGCAAAAAATAAAATAAAGTGTTTAAACAGAATTACGAAAGCGGTCAGGTTGTGTATTGAATCCCTTATTTCTCTATTGTTGATGTTTGTTGCCTTATATGAATGATTTCATCACTATAATCCCATGGCGAATTAACAAAGCCACTATAACCAATCCCTTGTAAAATAGTTCACTAACCACTACTTGGAGTTTTCTATCTGTAGTCCACCAGTGTAAGCAGGATTAGGCAATGGACAAAATGTTAATTCCCTATGCCACTACTCGGGGTCTCCTATTCCTATTCAACTAGCATAAGTAAAATAATTTCCCTAGGTCCAACACATACACTATTGGTCAATATTTCCTAGGTGTTCAAAATCAATTTAAAAGAGTATCTCACATTAAAAGTAATAAGAAGAATAAGCAATTGTATAGATTATAGATCAAAGAACTCATACAAATTCAAATCGAACATATTACCCAACAATATTGAAATAGGTTCATCACACACAATCTAACCTAGAGGAGTATAGCTACTCATAATTCAAATTACAATACTGTCGCAACTGCAAAAAACACCCGGCAAAAAAAACAGAAGAGTCGCCACCGAACGTTATTTATCCCGATGGGGGAAAGGAAACAATCGAAGAAAATCTCAAAAAAGGGAGAATACATGGTCTCGCAATAAAATCCTGGGTTCGGGAGTCGATTACGCGAGAGAAAGGTATTAGCACCCCCTCGCGTCAGTTGTATTCAACGGGATCCACGCTTGTTGTTCTAATCAAAGGGTGTATTATCTAATGCTCTACTACTAAACGAAAATGAGAAAGGAAAAACAAAAAGGAAACTCAATAGGACTTCACCGTCCTAGGCCTATGTATTCCCTCGTGCAATGGGAAAGTCAGAGTCAACATAGTTCGGAAAACTACGGAAGAAAAGAGGAAAGGTTGTTTGCCAAGACATCGCCGTCTTGTTCCTATGTATCCTCATATGGACGAGAAGGAGGAAATTAGAGCGATAGTACTTCGACTTACCACGGGTTGCTTAGTGTTTTTTATGAGCGATGTTAAGTTCCCATTCCAGTAGTTACGATGCCTGTTTGCGGTAGAACAAAAATAACGTGCTCTTTCTCAAAGTAAGTTTGAAAACCGACCCCAAAGGATAAAAAGGTTTTTCAATTTTTTTGTGAGTTTTAACAAAAGTGGATTGATTTTTTTTGAGACGTGCATCACACTAAAGTCTATGACATAGGATCGAATACTTTGTGCTAACGATCCAAGCGTCTCAGGCACAAAGTATCCTAAGATGAGGTTAAAAATTCATCCGCTCATCTTTTCCCATGTGCTTAAGGCTCGTGGCGCACAATGCACTTCATATTTGTTGCACCCTAAAATTTTCTCAACCTACTTCACTTGGTTTATGTTTCAATTGCATTGTCATTTGCATAAAAAGTCATGTACATAGTCCATTCATTTGCATAGCATAGCATAACAAGTCATCTGACAAGGGATCAAGTGCTATTTTTCATCTCAAGGAATGTATTCAAGAGGCTCTTATCAAGATTCAAGCCTATTCAAATCACCAAGAAAGAAATTGAAGCTTTGGGAAGTTTAAAGGCCAAGCAGTGGGTTTCTCTCCTATCTTGAGGGTATGTGAAGATCATCAGAGAAGTTATGGGTTATGAATTGAGGGCATGGAAGACCTAGAGGGTCCTTTTGAAAGTAAGACAAGTCATTAGCATGGTTATAAGAGCTACAGTTGAAGACAGTCAACTAGGGTGTCATCTGGGTCAACCCTGGGTCAACCCTAGGTCAAATGCTTGATTGAAGGGCATCAAGGCCTATTTGGAGGATGTGGGATTCATCATTTGATATGTGGATATGGATGTGGTGTTGTTCCAAGGAGAAATAAAAAGAAATCAAGAAGAAGAGAAGTTTCTGAATTAGGGTTTCTGTGTAAAATCCCCTGGTTTAGGTCAAATTTCCAAGCAAAGTAATTCAAAATGCAAGTCTCAAATGGATCCTTGGCCAACATGAAACTTGTAGAGTATCTGAAGACATTTAATTTGAGTGGTGGAAGGCATCAAGGAGATTTATATAACTCAAGTTATGGTTCTTGCAAGTTACAGGTCCTTAGAGGCATCTGGAATTTTGTCTGTGAAAGCTACTTGACTTCCAAGCAACTTTTGCTCCTCAAGGAATTTTCAATTGGATTTTTGGCCAACATTAGAGTTGTTCCCCGTGATCTTAGCTTTCTAGAAAGGTATGGTATACCTCAATATTATTTGTGGAGCTCTACTTATGATCTTGACAAGCCAAGGGCATTTTGGTCATTTGGAGGTTATAAGTCATTTCAAGCATAAGGCCATATCTCCTACTTCCAAGCTTCAAATGGAAAAATCTTCAACATAAAAGTTGCTTAGAATGATGTTTTAAGGCTATTAGGGAGGTCATGAGATGTTGAAAAGGCTCATATCAAAAAGTGATAAAAATGGCCTAAAAAAGGGGAATAAGTCAAATAAAGTGGTGGAAAAAAAATCAAATTTTGGGTTAGAGGTCACAAACAAGCCATATGACATACCAATTTGATTGTAAAATTCATTCTAAATACAATGGCATTGGCACATTTTTGAATTGAGCAATAATTTCATGACTTGCTTTGTAAATGTGGTTACTTGAAATGTAAGTCACTAATCCAAACCACTTAACAAGGCATTTGGAAGGCTATTTCTAGAAATTTCCAAGGGAAGATACATGAACAATCTAGAAATTTTCAAGGGAAGATACATGAAAAATCTAGAAATTTCCAAGGGAAGATACATGAATAATCTAGAAAGTTCCAAGGGAAATGGATTTTATTATTTTGGGCTTGGGCTTCATTTCTAGAATATTCCAATCATCTCTATAAATGTTTAGAAACTCATTTGAAGCAAGGTTGGTGATTGATTGGAGTTGGATTGGAAGAGAGCATATCAATTTTCAAGAGAGCAAATCAAGTGGTGATTCTTCATTCAAGGTGATTTCGGTTTGATTCGAAGATTGTAGCACTTTCCTTGCATATTGTTGAACGCATTTGAAGCTTTCGGAAGTACAAAAAAAGCCGAAGATACTCCGTTTCGAAGCTCCGATCAAGGGTTATTGTTTGATTGTGTGGGTTATTGGGCTTGCATGGGGCTTGGGCTTGGATTGAAGAGCTTTGTTGATGAAGCAAATTGAAGACAAAAGGAGTGAAGATCAAGTTCAAGAGTTGATGAAGATTGATTGAAGATCATAGGACCTAGGAGTTAGGTAGAGCTTTAGAATAGAAAATTTATTCATAAACATGGATGGTTTCTGTTGCCTCCATTCTTCTCTATGATTTAAAGTCTCTCTTTGATACTCACCTCCTTCCTTTGGAAGGATTAGTGACAGTATCTAGGAGATAGAACATTTGAGAGAAACAGTCTGTATTTTGTTAACAGTCTGTATGCCACCTTTGGTGGTTAACTGACTGTTTAACATTCCAAATCATCTTGTGAACTATTACTCATCTAGGAGAGCTTGCTTTGAAGAATCCCTTGAAGATTGAAGATGAAGTTCATTGCCTTGAAGAACTGATAGAAGAAGGAGCTTATGTTGTCAAGTTTTGCTGTTTAGAGTTGCTGGTGATGTTTAGAGCTGGTGATGTATTGTTTGAGTTTCTTGACTGTATTGTTTGTTAATTGTCCCCTTGAGATTGAGGTGAAGTTGTTTCACTTCGCTCATTGTTTTCTAGGTTCGAGGTTGAGTGGGACTCCCTTGCCTCGCTTGTATTGCTGCATTCATGCATTTTACCGCTTTACTGTATATATGCTGTTGTTTTTCCGTTTATCCCCTTAGGATCTCTGTTTCTCTCTGTGCAAGAGAGAAATATGACAGACATTAGGTCTTAACCCATGCATGACAACATTAGGTTAGATTTTGATTCCCCTTTTTAAACCTTAGGTTTTAGAGTTCTGTCTCTTCTTACCTCAAAACAATCAAAGACACACTAACAATTTCAAACACAATAAAAGACATTTCTTCCGTAAAAGAATGTGAACTCATCAAAACGTCAATTTTTGTCCGCTTGGACCAGTAATCAGAAAACCCTTTTTAGAAGGAGATAAAAACAATCAAGACAGACTTGTGTCGTACGTGGCCCGAACTACGTTTGCTCTGATCTTTCATGCTGTATGAAAGTACGTAGGCATAGGATGCAATATCCTAGCGAGCAACCTTCCCCTCCTTTCCCGTAGGTAGGCGAACTACGTTGACTCTGATTTCTCGTTCCAGACGGGAATACGTAGGCATAAAGTGTGATACTTTTTCGAGTCATTTTATTTTCTTTTAACCCCAGACCTGTAGAGTAGATAGAATAACAATCCGTACCAGAAAACAAGCGTGGATCCCGTCGAGTACGACGGACGTGAGGGGTGCTAATACCTTCCCCTTGCGTAACTGACTCCCGAATCCAGGATTTGGTTGCGATGACCATTCCTTTCCCGTCTTTGCGGTAGGTTTACTCTGAGCGTTTCCTTTCCCTCCGTTGGGATAAATAACGCACGGTGGCGACTCTTCTATTCAGCCGGCGCCGATTTTCGCAGTAGCGACAGCTGGCGACTCTGCTGGGGATCCAACGTCCCCTGGCTGCTAAGGACTGCGATAGTTCCTTATGCATTTGGGATCCAACGTCCCCTAAGCGAGTCAATCCTAACGCTTGTTTTCCCGTCGTGGGCTTTGTATGGATTTACATTTATGTCATTTACCTTCAGCACTATATTATTGATTATTGTTGTTGTTGTGGGTATGAGGGGGTTCTATTATTGAGAGATAAGTCGGACCTGGGCTTGAGTGCACTTAGAATTAGAGTGGAAAGTAGTGGGCGCGTGCCGGCTTTGCTTGCATTAGTGTCCCGCAAAATCCACACTCGGACGAGGTTCTTCTGGTTGATTTCTTTTTCTACCCTTTGGGTCGAAGGGGTTGTTGGTTAGTTGAATTGTCGACTCCGGGAACCGATCAATTGGAAGTTGGCTAAGGGAGGCCTCTTCAGGATTTGATGATGCCACTCCTTCTGGGAATCGTATCATCAACCCTGAAAGTCTGTGATGCCGACGACTGCATAGGATGCCGTACCATTGTCAGTTGCTAGGACACCTACCTGTGAGGGGGTTGGGGCTATGCAGGTAACTAGACCTCCAGATACCGGTTTGTTTCTTGATTTGAGATTCAGGATATTTAAGGACAGTTGAAGGGTCTTTCAGAGACCAGGTTGGAGCATTGTGGATGGTCTTGAGCAGTTTGTGGGTCTATTTGAGGCCAATATGGTGGATTGGGCTTCTCAGCCAGGGGGATGTGATCCCGTGTTTGCTGCATCTTGCATTACATTTGCATAAACATGTTTGCATCATATTGCATATCATTCTCCAGCTAGTCAGAGCTCTTATCCAGCCGTTGCTTTGATTCTGAGGGTGATTCTCCGGTGATTGTTCTGAGCAAGTGTTGATTGTTAGAAGACAACCAAAGGGTTGAAGCAGATTTGAGCAGAATCAAGTAGTGAAGTCAGTGGAAGGTTGTTGGTAGCTATGTCAGAGAGCAGCTTCCAGTTTGTTGATGCCTTGTCGGGTTTCACTATGACATCCAATCCTCTGTATGATTCTCTGCATGACGAAGAATCCCCGCAAGTGAACAACTTTACTGCAGCTCAACTTGTATAGCCTTCTGTTGAAGACCGAGATCTACATGAGCTGTTTGTTGCCCGAAGTGAGCGTTCTCCTTATGTTGATACCTCAGATTATCAAGGTGTTGTCTTCCCTGTACCGAATTCTCGAAGAGAGGTCCCGATAACCAAGACCGAAGACCCAAGAGCTCCTGAGTATGCTATAAGATTCTGAGCGTCGGAAGGAAAAGTTAAAGCCTTGAAAGTTAAAGATGCTGTTAACTTCAATGCTGCAGACATGTGTTTGGTTCCTGGCCTAGTGTTACCTCCAAAGTTCAAAGCTCTGAGATTTGAGAAGTACAGAGGGGATTGCTGTCCGAAGCAACAGTGGGTGATGTTCTGCCGAAGAATGACTTTGTTTGGGCAAGACGACAAGTTGATGATTCACTGCTTTCAGGATGGTCTGACTGGGGCACCTCTGAGTTGGTATATGCAGTTAGAGAGCGATCAGATCCGATCATGGGGGGGGGGGGGGGGGGGGGTTTAGCCAGAGCTTTGCTGAAGCAGTACGATTATAATCTAGACATGGCTCCTAGTCGTATGCAGTTGCAAGAATTGTCTCAAAGGAACGATGAACCTTTCAGGAAGTATGTTCAGAGATGGAGAGGATTTGCTGCCAGAGTGAAGCCGCCGCTCCTAGACCGAGAGTTAATGAGCATGTTTGTAAACTCCCTGGAAAGCCCGTACTCCAAAAGAATGCTTGGAAATGCGCCAAATATCTCTGAAGTGGTAAGGGCAGGAGAACGCATTGAGCGCAGCGTAAAAATTGGAAGAATTCAGAATGTCTCAAGCGGTCAGGCTAGTGAAGCTGAATCTCTTTATGACTATCAGAATGAAGAAGGAGTTGTGATCAATGCAATCATGTCAGATGTTGGATATCCTCGAGATGGAGTGGTGAAATCTGTTGGATCAGTATCTCCTGTACCTTGTTATGCTGGACAGACCACTGTGCCTGGGGCACCCTATTAGGAACGTTGTGTCACTTCTCTTGCAAATCAGCAAACTCGTGGCCGAGGTTATCGAAATCAGCGCCAGAATCAGAACAGACCTCGTGACAACTTGGAACGAAGGAATGCTCCTTCCCACCCAGTGCCTATGCCGTATAGCCAAATTATGCCGTCTTTGATCCAGATTTTTTTGGTGGAACCTAAAGCTCTTAAGCCTGTTCCAGAGCCTTACCCTCCTGGGTACAATCCCCACGTTCGGAGTGGTTACCAGGGCGGATCCCCGGGGCACTCAACTGAAGATTGCAAAGCTTTTTAGGCAAAAGTATAACAGTTGATCGACCAAGAGTACATTTCCTTTCCAGAAGGAGTTTTGTTTGTTCATGCCAACCTCTCAGCTGTCTAAGCTCGTAGACTCAGGGGGTCCTTTTCAAGAAGCCAGTGGTCCAGACAGGCGGGCGCCCTCAGCATTGGCAGTCCTCGGACTTTTTATCATTTGCATTTGTAGTTTCTTTTCTGTTAGTTACTACTCGCTATTAAACATTGTTTGTTTTCGAATGGTAATATTGATAAAGTGACTATGCATTTTTCTGAATTAATCATGTCGCTGTCGCTCATTTATTGCATTACATTGACACTTGCATTTTATTTACTCCACTTTATCACTATGATTAGCAACGATTTGAGGGAGGATGACGAAACTGAAACTCACAACCGATGATCGTATGCTTTCAGATAAAACCTTGCCGATGACGTACAAGACATTGTTTCAAATCCCCCAAACACTGGAGATATAAGGAGTTAGTCCCTTGTTAACCACTTCGAGCCAGGAAGTAGAAGTTTTTTCGGATTTTTTAACCCTCACGTCTTAACCCGGGGCAGGATAGTTGTCAGTTAGCGTGATCGAGCGTTCAAGTCTTACAGACGGGTGTTCCATTCGAGGACCAATCATAGTTTACGCCTCTCAAGAGGTCGCGTCTCGCCAACCACAATGGTTAAACCTCACCAATCAGGAGTGAGACAGTTACCATCCTTTCGGAGAAATCAAGACAATCAGTGTCACACGACTTTGTTCCAAAAAAAGAAAAAAAAGAAAAAGAGAGCCCGCTAAGTAAAAAGAAAAAGAAAAAGCTGGAAAGCTAATACTTAGGCAAAAATTAGGGCATCCCGCTGGACTTCAAAAGAAAAATCGAAAAGAACTCAAAAGGAGTCAGTCCAGGCAAAAATGAGGGAATCAAAAGAACGAAAAAAAGGATATAAAAAGAAAAATCCTCGAACAAGTCACAAAGTCGTGTATACAGACACCGAAAACGAAAAAGGAGTAACTGTCACTCCGAAACCTTGTGAGTTCCTTAGCCATGGTCCTTACCATTCAACATACCTCTCGAAGAGGCGAGCGCTCGAGCCACGTTAACTGAACTTTAGGATCGGAGATCATCACGTAGAAGGGGTGAGTACAAAACGTAATTTGAGCCAAATATCCTTTGTTTCACGAACCGTGAACCCAACCACGATACAGCCCTTAAAAGACCTAATTGAGGCAGGGTTTATTCTGAAAGCGCATTATGATAAGGTTCAGTAACCTGACTCCTTCATGATTTGCTAATCATATCCTTGTTGTATTTTTTTTCACTGATCAAATCAGCACTGCGTTTGAACTATTGGTTCATTCGTCACTCACAATCATGACATGTAAATGAGTGACAGCACAACTTTTTTTCAAAAATTTGCATGAACACTGCATTAAAATTACCATTCGGGACTGAACAATTTTACTTGCAGGTTAGTAGTTGACAGGAAAGAAATTCCAACAGGGAATAATCGAACAGGATTGAATAATTCAACAGTCTGGATCCGAATGGTGTATGTTGTGAAACCCTGTAAATCTGGGGCATTGATTTCCAGTGAGTTCGGAATCAATTAGTCTGAGGAAAAGTCCCGAAGCATCGGTTGATTATGGGGCAGCTTACTTGAGAAGCAGTTGATCAAAAGCGAATCTTCTCGAGAGCTAATCAGGGGCAGTTATCCAGAATGCTATGTTTGATCAGGGCAGGTTAAGTCGCTCAACGCTTGTTCAGGGGCAAATCACTCCCGAGATAGCGAAACCAACTATGGTGATGATTGTTTAATTGAGGTTGAATCCGTTTGTCGTACAAACATCGAGGAAAGCCACCGCAAGGTCGTATTGTAGCAAGGTGCTTTCGGTTCAGAGTGGGTTTTTCTGAGAACCAGATTAAGGCAAAGTCATTGCAGACAGGGGCATGTCTTTATTCGAGAGACGTTCGATTTGAAGTATCTCGCGGAAGTTCGGAATGCTGGGGCAGTTCATATCAAACCATCAGGGTATAGATTTTCAGACTATCCCACAGAGGTTCCTGCAGGCCGGGGCATAACAGAGGCGAAAGAATTGTTCTTCTCAGTGTCATCAGAGTTACTCAGAGCTACTTGAGCAGATTCAGCCAATCTTCAAGTTTGAGACGAATGGCGGGAAATCGTGACCCTTCAACTAGAAGCCGTGAATTCAGACAGGATATTGTCCAACATCAGGCGTGTATGACCCACCACGGATGTACATAAGCCCCATCCTACTTGGCGCGTTCGGTTATCCCCAGTAAAGTCGTACATTCGAGAATCAGTTAATCTGGGGCAATTAGGTCGAGATTTGGCAAATCTCTCGCGGCTATGGGCGCTGCTCCACGAATCAGTCGATCAGGGGCAAAAGATTATCACAAGACTGAGGCTGAGCACCCTAAAAACAAAACATGTTGTTGGGACATTCTTTTGGGGTTTGACATGCAGAAACAATTCAGATATAACCGTCAGGGTACAGAGATCGAAGAGTCCTTATCGGAAGGTTGGTGCCGATTCAGGGGCAAGGTATTGTGAGTAGCACTATGGCTAGCCTTTCTTTTCCAGACGAAATGCTCGGACTGGGGCATGTTGGTATTTATGGGACAAATTTCCGAGAAGGAATAGAGTTCATGTTGCCCTAACCAGAGGCTTTTGATGAAAGACTTGATTGTTATGTGAAGTGAATCCCCATGCAGGTCGCGCTTCTGAGATAACAATGTTCCTTACCAAAGAAGGATCAAATTCCCCAGCTAGTCGCAGCTTATCCGAAGGACATTCTCCAGAAAGGTTGTTTACCCTCAGCAGAATTGATGATTCCAAGATCGAAGGCTGTATTCAGACAGTGTGGTGTCCCCCAGAAGGATTCCCTATCCCGAGCAGAGTGGTTTAGCCTCAGAAGATTAATATTTCCAAACTTGTAAGCTGTACCCAGACAGTCTACTCTTCCCAGTAGAGATTCCCTTCCCAGTAGGGTCATTTACTCTCCCCCAGCGGAGACAGTTGATTTTCCTCAAGAGAGTCGTTTCGTCCTCAGCAAAGTTCTCTGTTTTCCGCAAGTGTTTTCTTTCCTCCCAGTGGAAATCGAAGGTTAAGAAATCTTCCCGACAGAGTTGGTTATGTGTCCCGACATTTATTTTGTCGGAATACCGTGTGATACCCGTTCACTCTCCAGTAGAAGTCCAATCATGATTGGCGCATTCAGTTATTCCTCAGCAAAGCGGGCTTCACTTTTCCAGCATTTATTTTGCTGGAATAATTCTGTGACACCTGGTTATCCCCACCGGAGTTGGCGTTGTCTTCAGCATTTATTTTGCTGAAGCGGTTTTCTGTATCCCAGCAATTCGAGCCTGCATTTGCATCGGCATATAGTGTCATACTTGCATCCACCAAATAAAAAAAAAACGCGTAGCATTTCCATGTCGAATGGAGCATTACGCCATTGTCAAACATATGCATTTTGAAACATAAGCCAGGTTGGTTAACCGTTTATTTCTAGTGTTGTTTCCCTTGCAGGTGGAGGGAGCTCTTGCTCCAAATTAATTGCCAAACATTCAAGATCTCGGTGTGAGACATGTAATGATAATGTCATTTGTGGCATTATTCCCCACAAGAGTTGCTTGTTTAAGTTTCTCTTACCTCTCCAGCGGAGTATTTCTTCAAGGTTGTTGTTAGGTCGTTATCAAAAGATTTCGTGAATCGATTTTTGGAAGTTGCCTGGCAGTGTGGATTCAGAAAATCCCCAGTAGAGTCCTTCTCAGATTTGCTGCCATGTCAACACTAAAAATTGGAAGACTAGACTCATATTGTGTTACCCATATGATTGATAGAGCTAGCTGCTGCAAAGATAGGCAGAAAAGCTGTATCGGAGTTATTTTCCCGCAGTGGTGGCAGAGTTATTTTCCCGCAGTGGTGGCGAAGTTATTTCCCGCAGTGGTGGCAGAGTTATTTCCCGCAGTGGTGGCGGAGTTATTTCCCGTAGTGGTGACGGAGTTATTTTCCCGCAGTGGTGGCGGAGTTATTTCCCGTAGTGGTGACGGAGTTATCTTCCCGCAGTGGTGGCGGTGTTATCTTCCCGTAGCAAAGGAGGAGTTATTTTCCTGTATTTGGCAGAGTATGTACCCGTAGCAAAGGCGGAGTTATTTTACTGTATTTGGCAGAGTATGTACCCGTAGCAAAGGCGGAGTTATTTTCCTGTATTTGGCAGAGTATGTACCCGTAGCAAAGGCGGAGTTATTTTCCTGTATTTGGAAGAGTATGTACCCGTAGCAAAGGCAGAGTTATTTTCCTGTATTTGGCAGAGTATGTACCCGTAGCAAAGGCGGAGTTATTTTCCTGTATTTGGCAGAGTATGTACCCGTAGCAAAGGCGGAGTTATTTTCCTGTATTTGGCAGAGTATGTACCCGTAGCAAAGGCGGAGTTATTTTCCTGTATTTGGTAGAGTATGTACCCGTAGCAAAGGCGGAGTTATTTTCCTGTATTTGGCAGAGTATGTACCCGTAGCAAAGGCGGAGTTATTTTCCTGTATTTGGCAGAGTATGTACCCGTAGCAAAGGCGGAGTTATTTTCCTGTATTTGGCAGAGTATGTACCCGTAGCAAAGGCGGAGTTATTTCCCTGTATTTGGCAGAGTATGTACCCGTAGCAAAGGAGGAGTTATTTCCCTGTATTTGGCAGAGTATGTACCCGTAGCATAGGCGGAGCTATTTTCCTGTATTTGGCAGAGTATGTACCCGTAACAAAGGCGGAGTTATTTTCCTGTATTTGGCAGAGTTAGTACCCGTAGCGATGGCGGTGTTGTTTTTCTATAATAATGACAAAATTTTCCCGCAGTGGTGGCGGAGTTACTTCCCGTAGTGGTGGCGGAGTTGTTTCCCGCAGTGGTGGCGGAGTTATTTCCCGTAGTGGTGACGGTATTATTTCCCGTAGTGATGGCAGAGTTATTTTCCTGTATCATTGGCAGGGTCATGTTTTGTTGACAGAAGTACTTCCCCCAGTGAAGTCGTCCAGGTTATTCATATATTGACAAGATAATGTTGAAATCAGATTTGTAGATAGCGTTCCCCAAATAGTTGTGCAGTTTATTTCTGCGGTTGGCAAATTTCCGGGTTCTTAGTATTCAACCGCCTTGTACCTCGAATGTCTGAAGGCTCCGGGCGTTTCACCCAGTCGGGTCCAAGTCGTTTGAATAGGGGCAGCTGTTGCACCCTAAAATTTGCTCAACCTACTTCACTTGGTTTATGTTTCAATTGCATTGTCATTTGCATAAAAAGTCATGTACATAGTCCATTCATTTGCATAGCATAGCATAACAAGTCATCTGACAAGGGATCAAGTGCTATTTTTCATCTCAAGGAATGTATTCAAGAGGCTCTTATCAAGATTCAAGCCTATTCAAATCACCAAGAAAGAAATTGAAGCTTTGGGAAATTTAAAGGCCAAGCAGTGGGTTTCTCTCCTATCTTGAGGGTATGTGAAGATGATCAGAGAAGTTATGGGTTATTAATTGAGGGCATGAAAGACCTGGAGGGTCCTTTTGAAAGTAAGACAAGTCATTGGCATGGTTACAAGAGCTACAGTTGAAGACAGTCAACTAGGGTGTCATCTGGGTCAACCCTAGGTCTAATGCTTGATTGAAGGGCATCAAGGCCTATTTGGAGGATGTGGGATTCATAATTTGATATGTGGATATGGATGTGGTGTTGTGCCAAGGAGAAATCAAAAGAAATCAATAAGAAGAGAGGTTTCTGAATTAGGGTTTCTGTGTAAAATCCCCTGGTTTAGGTCAAACTTCCAAGCAAAGTAATTCAAAATTCAAGTCTCAAATGGATCCTTGGCCAACATGAAACTTGTAGAGTATCTCAAGACCTTTAATTTGAGTGGTTGGAGGCATAAAGGAGATTTATATAACTCAAGTTATGGTTCTTGCAAGTTACAGGTCCTCAGAGGCATCTGGAATTTTGTCTGTGAAAGCTACTTGACTTCCAAGCAACTTTTTCTCCTCAAGGAATTTTCAATTGGATTTTTGGCCAACATGAGAGTTGTTCCCCGTGATCTTAGCTTTCTAGAAAGGTATGGTATGCCTCAATCTGATTTGTGGAGCTCTACTTATGATCTTGACAAGCCAAGGGCATTTTGGTCATTTAGAGGTTATAAGTCATTTCAAGCATAAGGCCATATCTCCTACTTCCAAGCTTCAAATGGAAAACTCTTCAACATCAAAGTTGCTTAGAATGATGTTTTAAGGCTAGTAGGGAGGTCATGAGATATTGAAAAGGCTCATATCAAAAAGTGATAAAAATGGCCTAAAAAAGGGGAATAAGTCAAATAAAGTGGTGAAAAAAAAATCAAATTTTGGGTTAGAGGTCACAAACAAGCCATATGACATACCAATTTGATTGTAAAATGCATTCTAAAGACAATGGCGTTGGCACATTTTTGAATTGAGCAATAATTTCATGACTTGCTTTGTAAAAGTGGTTACTTGAAATGTAAGTCACTAATCCAAACCACTTAACAAGGCATTTGGAAGGCTATTTCTAGAAATTTCCAAGGGAAGATACATGAACAATCTAGAAATTTCCAAGGGAAGATACATGAACAATCTAGAAATTTCCAAGGGAAGATACATGAATAATCTAGAAAGTTCCAAGGGAAATGGATTTTATTATTTTGGGCTTGGGCTTCATTTCTAGAATATTCCAATCATCTCTATAAATGTTTAGAAACTCATCTGAAGCAAGGTTGGTGATTGATTGGAGTTGGATTGGAAGAGAGCATATCAATTTTCAAGAGAGCAAATCAAGTGGTGATTCTTCATTCGAGGTGATTTCGGTTTGATTCGAAGATTGTAGCACTTTCCTTGCATATTGTTGAACGAATTTGAAGCTTTTGGAAGTACGAAAAGAGCCGAAGATACTCTGTTTCGAAGCTCCGATCAAGGGTTATTGTTTGATTGTGTGGGTTATTGGGCTTGCATGGGGCTTGGGCTTGGATTGAAGAGCTTTGTTGATGAAGCAAATTGAAGACAAAAGGAGTGAAGATCAAGTTCAAGAGTTGATGAAGATTGATTGAAGATCATAGGACCTAGGAGCTAGGTAGAGCTTTAGAATAGAAAATTTATTCATAAACATGGATGGTTTCTGTTGCCTCCATTCTTCTCTATGATTCAAAGTCTCTCTTTGATACTCACCTCCTTCCTTTGGAAGGATTAGTGACAGTATCTAGGAGATAGAACTTTTGAGAGAAACAGTCTGTATTTTGTTAACAGTCTGTATGCCACCTTTGGTGGTTAACTGACTGTTTAACATTCCAAATCATCTTGTGAACTATTACTCATCTAGGAGAGCTTGCTTTGAATAATCCCTTTAAGATTGAAGATGAAGTTCATTGCCTTGAAGAACTGATAGAAGAAGGAGCTTATGCTGTCAGGTTTTGCTGTTTAGAGCTGCTGGTGATGTTTAGAGTTGGTGATGTATTGTTTGAGTTTCTTGACTGTATTGTTTGTTAATTGTCCCCTTGAGATTGAGGTGAAGCTGTTTCACTTCGCTCATTGTTTTCTAGGTTCGAGGTTGAGTGGGACTCCCTTGCCTCGCTTGTATTGCTGCATTCATGCATTTTACCGCTTTACTGTATATATGCTGTTGTTTTTCCGTTTATCCCCTTAGGATCTCTGTTTCTCTCTGTGCAAGAGAGAAATATGACAGACATTAGGTCTTAACCCATGCATGACAACATTAGGTTAGATTTTGATTCCCCTTTTTAAACCTTAGGTTTTAGAGTTCTGTCTCTTCTTACCTCAAAACAATCAAAGACACACTAACAATTTCAAACACAATAAAAGACATTTCTTCCGTAAAAGAATGTGAACTCATCAAAACGTCAATTTTTGTCCGCTTGGACCAATAATCAGAAAACCCTTTTTAGAAGGAGATAAAAACAATTAAGACAGACTTGTGTCGTACGTGGCCCGAACTATGTTTGCTCTGATCTTTCATGCTGTATGAAAGTACGTAGGCATAGGATGCGATATCCTAGCGAGCAACCTTCCCCTCCTTTCCCGTAGGTAGGCGAACTACGTTGACTCTGATTTCTCGTTCCAGACGGGAATACGTAGGCATAAAGTGCGATACTTTGCCGAGTCATTTTATTTTCTTTTAACCCCAGACCTGTAGAGTAGATAGAATAACAATCCGTACCAGAAAACAAGCGTGGATCCCGTCGAGTACGGCGGACGTGAGGGGTGCTAATACCTTCCCCTTGCGTAACCGACTCCCGAATCCAGGATTTGGTTGCGATGACCATTCCTTTCCCGTCTTTGCGGTAGGTTTACTCTGAGCGTTTCCTTTCCCTCCGTTGGGATAAATAACGCACGGTGGCGACTCTTCTGTTCAGCCGGGGCCGATTTTCGCAGTAGCGACAATATTTATTAAGTGTTTTGATTTTGTTTTGAGAAGAGAAGAGAGACTCAAAGGGAGAAAGAAAATATAAGGGAAACTCACCTAGACGTTGTCATGCAATATGACTTTATAGTTGAGGATCAAAGGAAAGTCTACCTAATGTTATCATGTAAATGATGGACCTAAGGTTGAGGTTAAAAGGAACTATCCTAATGTTGTCATGCAAAGTATTGAGAGCCTAATGTCTATCTTACTTTTAACATAATAAAAAATTAAGTTAAAACTAGCAGCCTTAAGGGAGCATGTGATCAAACACAAGTAAAAATCAAGCAAACTCAATCACAACAATAAAAGAAATCCAAGACTTAAAGGAAAAGAAATGAGATGAAGAGTGGCTTAAAGCAACACATGTATGCACTAAATCAAAAAAACAGTAGCAATAACAACACTCCTTCATTACACAGCTATAAAAACCAACAAATGATCCAAAACAACATTTAACAACTCATGTTTCAGCACATAGCAGGTGTAAAATGCAGCAGGCAGAATAGACACAATTAACAGCACGCCAAAATCAGGACAACAGGTGTAAAAGGTCCAGGCAGCATGTATGCATCAACAATGAAGCAACACTTCAAGCAAGCAACAATCATAAATGAACATGCACACCAAGTCAAATCAATCATCAAGATTTCCAACAACCAAGATTGAGCAATAATTGGCATATGACCAAGTCATTCAAGAACGCACATGATTATACATAAACACTTCAACAGAGGCATATGACATTGTATGGATCAAGTATGAACATGCATCAAACAAAGTCAATTGATGAACATGTATTAATAATTAAGCACAAGTAAGCTCAACAAGATTGCACAATTAAACATTCAACAAGAACATCATGCATATTCAACAACAATTAATTGTTTCGAACAATCATGAATTTGCAAAATCGGAAACAAACATGAGTATTTAACACAAATACAGCAAGATAAACATTGATAACAAACAATCACCATTACACAAATGATTATGCAACATTATCATCACACCAAGAGTGCAAAACAAAGATTATGGACATGCCTCACGAAAACCATGAGTCGCGCGTCGAAGAATCGCACACATGCTATCAAGTATGATGAAATAACTCAAAGAAAGTCCACAAGTATGCATCATATCAACCCATGAAGATTAGAAGTGCAAAGAAATCAAAACAAGCTTGAAAATGCATAAAATCACATTTTGCATCAGTGTTAGTCAATTAACCATTTGCTAGGAAAAATGTGTTAATCGATTAACACACTCAAAAACAACAAAAATACACTGGTTAACCAATTAACCATTTTTTCCTAGAAAATTGTTAATTTGTTAACACTGTAAAAACAGCAACATAAAATTCAGCATAAAAGCACTTTTCAGCAACTTAATCATTTAATCTCCACATGTTATAGCATGCAATTTATCACAAAGATTACATCAAATAACAATAATTAATCACCAATTGAATCCATCAACATCAAGATCAATAATCAAAGCAATCAATGGATCAATTATCACCAAAAATCATAAGAACTACATTGTGAAATGTAAAATTAAGCTAAATCAAAGCTAGATCTAAAAATTACCAACCTACAAAGTTGGGATTTGCTTTGGTGAGTGTTGTTAAACTGAAAATGATGAATTAAAGTAAGAAAACCAAAGATCTATGAAGCTCTTGCAAGAAAATTTGAAGATCCAAGCAATAATCCATAAATAAGCCAAAAGCTCTTCAAGAAGTTATTCTAAAACTTGATCAAGATCCAAATACGTTGCAACTTCAGAATTAAACAATGAATGATGATGTAGTGGAAGTTTAGCTCTAGAATTCACAAATTGAAATGTATAATTTGTGAAGCTTTTGATTATGGAGTTTTTGTGAGGGTTTTGGAATGAAAGAAAAGTTGAGAAAATTGGAATGAGAAGAGTAGTGAAATCAGAAAAATGGATCATGTTCTGTTAGGTTTAGTGAAAATTAACTTAAATAAGCTCTAGGTTAGGAGTGTAAATGAGGTTTGGAGTGTGAGTTAGAATTTTGGTTTGGGATTAGGAATGGGATTATGGAGGGAATTTGAATTAATTTTGAAAATGAATCAAATTTTGGAATCAATTCTATATCCTTTCTACTGGTGTAAAATGTGTATTCAAGTGATCAAAATTAGATACCAAACTTGCAGCGCTGAAAAATGAAGTTCCTAGACAAAATTCACCTTGGTTAATCGATTAACCGAATTTGCCTTGCAAATGGTTAATCGATTAACCCATTAAAATTTTCAAATTTTGGCGCCTTAAAAAGGGAAACTTGGAGAATCTCCTGTTGCATCTTGTTATGAGCATAATTTGACCTCTGAAACTTGTCTTTTGATATTGCACTTATATAAAACCTGGAATAAATTATGAAATGTCTTATGCACTCAAAATAATCTGCTGGAAAAATATAATTCGTTATCCGATTGCTGAGTGAAACAACTGTTGAAGCTTCTGATGCTTGCTGTTTAAAAACTTGCACTAAAAGAAAGTCTTGACCCATAGAACAACTTGATCCCATGTCTCGAGAACCAATGTTATGATATGCACAATGATAATGCAAATGAACGAAACATAAGCCAGTTACAGTTAGAAACGAGAGGGAAAATTTTGGGGTGCTACAGCTACCCATATTCAATCAACTTGAACCTGAAGGGATGATAGCAACAACTTTCAGACATTCAAGTGAAAGGGGATTGAATACAAAAAGAACCCGGAAATTTGACGGAACAAAAACTACACCGAAGAAATACATCGTCAAATTGATTTGAATGGAAGAAAACCAACCAAAGCATCATGTCGTCAAAGGAATTTGACGGAAAGAAAACCTTACCGAAGAAACACATCGTCAAAGGGATTTGACAGGAAAAAAAACCACACCGAAGAAACACATCATCAAAGGGATTTGATGGAAAGAAAACATGATCGAAGAAACACATCATCAAAGGGGTTTGACGGAAAGAAAACGAACCAAAGGACCACATTGTCAAAGGGATTTGACAGAATGAAAACTGAACAAAGACCACATTGTTAAAGGGATTTAACGGAAAGAAAATGAACCAAAGGACCACGTCGTCAAAGGGATTTGATGGAAAGAAAATCGAACCAAAGACCACATTGTCAAATGGATTTGATAGAAAGAAAACCGAACCAAAGGCCACATCGTCAAAAGGATTTGACAGAAAGAAAACCGACACCAAAGACCACATTGTCAAAAGGATTTGACAGAAAGAAAACCAAACCAAAGACCACATCGTCAAAGGGATTTTACGGAAAGAAAATCAACACTGAAGGAACACATCATGAAAGGGATTTGATGGAAAGAAAACTAATACTGAAGGAATGTCTGCTGGGGATATGTTACTGTCTTGATTGAAAGTTGATTCGGGCTTTCGCACAAGGTACCAAATCTCGCTTATGCTTCGTATGCATGTTTGATTTTTTATTTTTATGGCGTAATGCTCCATATAAAACGGAAATGCTACACATTTGAGGATGCAATGCAATAATGCTTATGATATGCCAAAAAACCACTCCAGCAAAATAAATACTGAAAATACGAAGCCAACTCCGTTGGGGATGACAAATCGAACTGTATCTAGGGCCATAGCTCTGCTTGAAACTTAACCAAACTTCCATTCTGTAGGAAAATAGGAACAACAGACGACTCCTGGGGAAAAATCACCGAGATTCTGATCTCCAGTCCCTCCATGGGAAGATATACTACCTCTGTTTGGGGGAAATACCAATGACAATTGGGCTTTAACCTACTGGGAAAACCACCCACTATTGGGCTTCCATATGGTGTGAGAAATAATAACCAATGATGATACCAACTCCATTAAGTAATGATGCCATATTCACTTCTCTGCTGGGGCAATGACCAAATACACCAACTTTGTTGGAGACATTACAGATCCAATACCCTATTGAAGAATACTACTGAGCACAATGTTGGAAAATGTCAACAATCATTGGACTTTTACCCTTGCTGGAGATAAGCATTTCATGAAGGGACCTTGTCTACTAGAGATAATTATGTCTCTTCTTAGGGAAGCATCGAACTTTCAAGGTCTTTTTAGGAAAAGATATTCATTGAAATTCTGCTAGTGGAGAAATCAAAGTCCTCGCTAAAAAGCTTTAACTTTACTGGGGGTGCCACCTGTTGGCTATCAACATGAATCCTACGATATCCTTCTATAATACTCTGAACCTTGGAGAGGTGACTTTGATTAACCATCTTTTGGAGAGGATAACTCTTCGTGCTCTTGAAGTGGCCTGTCTCAATACGAGCCTTTGAAGTAACTTTGCCCTTGTTTGATTGATCTTTTAGAGATTTGCTGAATCTCAACTTAATTGCCCCATATTAACCAAACCTTAGAGAGATTTCTCGGTATAACTAACCCAAATTGAATGATCTTCTAAGCATAACTTTTTGGGAAAGGTCACACTCAACAGAGTCTTTTAACCACATGTTCCTCAATATATCTGTCTAGAAATTTCCTCCTGGCAAGATTAAACTTCTCGACTGACATTCATTATGTAAATCTCATTGGCGACAAATACCTGTATGCAAGCAGAAAATGTTTATTCTGAGAATGATAATTCTAATGAAATGCACATGCTAATCTTGAAGTTCTTGTTGAAAAGATATCGCCAAACTTTGTGAACAAGTCACTAGTTAAAATGTAACACTGGTTTTTTTAATGACATCATGCACATGCAATACCAACAAAGTCTTTTAGCATAACTCAAGGGAATTAGGAACGCTATCTTGTTGAATTAACGCCTTCAGAATAAACCTTGCTTCAATTAGTACTTTTAAGGGTTGAATTGTGGTCTGGTTCACGGTTTCAGGAAAGAGAATTTTTTTTGGCTCAAAATTTATTTGTACTCACCCATTCTCCTTGATGTTCTCCAGTCCTACGTTCATCTAATTCGGCACAAGCACTCGCCCTTCAAAAGGTCATTGAATGGCAGAAGCGACGGTTAATGAACCAACAAGGTTTTCGGAGCGATAGTCACCCCTTTTGTCTTCGGTGTTTGTTATCACCCGACTTATTCTTTATCGAGGATTTTTTTTGTCATCCTTTTCATTTTCGCTTTTCTTTCTTTTCCATGACCTATCCTGGACTAGTTCTTTTGAATTTTTGATTTTGAAGTCCAGCGGGATGCCCTAATTTTTGCCTAAGTTACTTTTTTTCCAAGTTATTGACTTAGCGGGCTCCTTTTTCCTTTTCTTTTGATTCTTTTTATTTTGAACAAATCGTGTGACACTGACTGTCTTGAAAGGGTTGTGACTTCCTCATCCTTTGGTTGGTGAGGGATGAACATTGTGGGCTTGTGAGGGATAAAAAGTAATGGATCCTTGGGTTCACACTCCTTTTGAAATTTGAACACTCGGTCAAATTAGCTGAAGACTACCCTGCCTCTGAGTTAAGATTGAGGGTTTTCTATATGAAAGAAACTCCTACTTCAAGGCTCAAAGGGGTTAATGATGGTATAACTCCCTTATTTCTTCCATGTTTGGGGGTTTGAAATAATGCTTGTACAACATCAGCAAAGGTTTATTCAAAAAGCATACAACCAGAAAGTTTGTGTTTTTACCTCGTCATCCTCCCTCAAAGAGTTCAAGCAAGAAGTTGGTATTGCAATGCACATAAATCTTTATATGAGTGAACACGAATGGATTACTTCAAGAAAAGCATACTCATTTTGTTAAAATCATCATTCAAGACAAACAAGTATTTACATGCAAACAGAACATTAACAAACAATGAAAAATACAAACAAAAATGTAGTACATAATTTAAAAATGCCATGGCTTAGGAGGCTCGGCTCCGTCTGGACTGATTTCTTCTAAAGATGTCCTTGTAGCCTCAAGTGCTTACTTGGGAGGCTTCAATTAATGTGCAGACCATCTGTAGTGTAAGTAATAACCCTAGCGTCAATCAGATCTTGCACCTTGTGCTTGAACACATTGCAATTTTCAATTGAACGCCCCTACGTCTCTGAGTGGTACTCACATCTAGCGTTCATGTCAAAATCTGGAGGTGCGGGATTTGGAACAGGCATAAATTCTCTTAGCTAAATCAAAGAACCTTGAAGTAGGAGAGCAAGAAGCTGACTGTGAGGAACAAAAATAAGATCAAACCTTCTCTTGGGCCTTCTCGATCCTTGTTGTATCTTCTGGGAGCTAGTATGTTGCTGATACCAATTTGGGCATTCCTCTCGTTCAGGTACTTTAATCCTTAGACTTGGCTGAGGAACATGCAATAGTTGTGGAAGTGAAGATCCTAAAACCAAGGATTGTAAGATATTCCTCTGACTTGATACAGCTTCAGGAGAGAAAACAGAGATATCCACTTCTTTTGTAGCAATTGGAATAATATCACCTTGTATGCTCATGCCTCTTAGCGTGAACTCAATGGCCTTTGAATCGATTAAATCCTGAAATTTGTGCTTAAAGGCCTTACACTTCTCCATATTATGCCCTGGTGCCCCAGAATGGAAATCACAATGGGCACTTGCATCATAGCCTGGTGGGGGCTTACTAGTAAATGGACCCAGAGTCCGAAGTTCAACAATTTAAGTTTAAGCAATTGTTGTAACAATTGAGCATAAGTCATATGGAGCTGGTCAAAAATTCTTTTAGGCTGATTTGGCCTCCGCGGATACCCTCTACTCTTAGCATTGTATTGGGAAACAGGAGGTGGCTGCAGACGAGAAAATTCTGGAGTCGGAGGTTGTACAGAAAATCCGCGAGGCACATCACGCTCTAGGAGAGGTTCCACAGGCAAGGGAGGAACAACAATCTCTGCTGCAGCTTCAGGCATAAGATTTCCTTCTTGTCTCAACACATTTCTTTTGACCTCCATGATCAGGTCCATCTGAGTCTTCAGTTGATGGACTTCCTCCCTCAGCATTTTCTGATCTTGAGACAGAGCTCGCATTTCCACCATGAACTGTCCCATCTGGATTTGTACTTTCCTTAACTCTGCTTGAATTTGCTCCATAGTCAACTTCTATCTCCTTTGAATAAGTCTGATATTCTGAAGAAAACTATATCAGGATAACAAAAGACCAGACTCGTACACCTGTTATGCAAATGATTATGAGAATGAAAATGCAAATGTCATGTTTGAATATTTCTAGGGTGATGTACACCTTGATTCAGGTTTAATAGCAATAAATACGAGATATGGATAGGACAGCGGTAAATTCGCTTATAAATTGAATGAGAAAACCATGTCAATACATAGTCAATACATACAACCCATACAACAGAGATAAAAGCAAGTATAGAGTCAATGACCCTGGTCAACAAGCCTGGAGGTGATCAATATAAACAGAATAAAGATGACTATAACATATCACCAATGTCTACCAAGGACAAACCTCCCCAGCCGTTATGCTCCTTGCACCAAGCTTAAATCTTCTTGAATAAATTCTTGGTGTCAGGATGCTTCGGTCTCTGGATCAGCTCCTATATGAGGACATCCCTCCTGTGTATGATCCCCTCCAGATAGCGACAACGATCCTCCCAAGCATCTTCTCCAAAGGCGTCTTCGAGTTTAGGCTTCTTCACCTCTACTTGGACCTTGAGCTCTTCTAAGGCTGACAAGGTCTCCTTAAGTTGCTTTTCGTTTCTACATCTGTGAAATGAATCTCTTCTAACCTCTCTCTCTTTAACTTCGAGCTACAGCTTTAGCTTTTCAATCTGGTCACGGAGTTCATCTTCTTTCATCTTATGAGCTGTCACGGTGTCGTTCCATTGACTATTGAACTTTGAAATCTCGAGGCGAGCTCTATCTAAGTCTTTCTTTCTCTGTTGTAGGATGTTGTTGGCGCTCTTCAGATCCTGGCATATCCTCTCTCTTCTCTTAATTTCCTCTTCTAGTTCTTTCTCCCTCTTATCTAGAAGCTTTGTCTTCACCTTGGAGACATAAATTGATTCATTTTGAGCATGCCCTAGACGAGGGACCTCCATCTTCAATTCTTCGTTCTCCTTAAGAAGTTCTTACTTTTCTGCTCAGAGGTTGTTGTACTTCTCAATCTCCACTGTGGTAGGTTGTTTGATGGCCAGTGGATACAGAAGAGTATTTAATGGAAAAATCAAATAAGCAGCTTCCACTCTCTCTTGCAACCACTTTACATAAGGGAGATATGCTTTGTAATCACTTTTACCTAGGAATGACTTTCCTCTCCTCTGAGTAGTGCCACAAGCTTTCACAACTCTCTTCATGGCTTCATGATTTCCAATCCCACTGTAAAACAAAGATTCCTTCACTTCTTTATATGTTGGAGGAACCCTCAATGCATACCCTAACTATCTCCTAGCAAGGGATGGATTGTAGTTAATTTCGCCCCTTATTCCCATGAGAGGGACATTGGGAAACTCCCCACAACTGTAGATTATCTCCGCTCCCAACAATCTTTTATGAAACCATCGGATATCCTTAGTGACAAGGCCGATTATTATTTCTGCACAATTCAAGGAATCTTTAGTATCAACAAAAGCGCTATCATGTGAGAGATGACTCCTGAACCACTTGTAGATAAGAGGAGCACAACAATAAAGAAGTCCATCTTTATTCTTATAGTTCCTTGAGTTCACTGAGTGGTATACACCACCAAGGAATGTTGGCACAGGATTCTTCATCATAAAATTTCGAATCGAATTCATATCTATGAAACTCAGAAAATTAGGGAAGATAACAGTTCCGCAAATACACAAAGCGAGTATGGTGTTGAAAGTAGTCCAGCTACATGCCTCATCATATATCAAAGCTTCACTCACCAAATAACTTAACAAGAAGCTAGATAAACCTCCCTTGGATTTTAGATTATCCTTCACCACAAACATGCTCAAATAAAGAGCGTCGGCAATAGCTTTCAGATCAGGAATTTCCATAGATTCATGGAAAGGCACCTGAGCTTTGAGAGGAATATCCAAAATGAGTGAAAACTCTTCCAGAGTAGGAGCCAACTGATAATTCCTGAACACGAAACACCTCAGAGCAGGATCGTAGAACTGTAGCAAGATGTGAATAGCCATCCTCTCATACTCTGTAATGGTATGCAGCATACCCAACATCTTCCCATAATCATCTTTGAACATCTCCAAATTACGTTGGGTAGTTTTGGCAATCAGGTTGCGGATCAAACTCAAATCTGGCGATTGAAACTTGTAGCTGATGGTGTCTTTCCTACCATTACCCATCTATGAAGAGCTTGTCAATGGGAATCAAAGATAAGATGCAGAACCAGGAAATAAGCAAACATGAATGTTAAAATACATATATGATTATGCAAATGCAAACATGGGATCAAGGTTTCCATATGCTCAGAATAGTTGTTGTGCTGCTGACTGAATAAGGTCATAATTCTGCTTTGACAAGAAATCCAGAATACCGAAATTCTAGAATAACCATAATACCAAGAATACTAGGATCAAAAGTATGCACTAATAAGAAAACTAGAAAACCATGTAGGTTGAAGGTCAAATTTTCCTGCAAAACCCATCCCCTCTCACATGCGGGTTCTAGTCTTGGATACGATATCCTAGCAGGTCCTCAGTGTCACAGACTATTAGGTCAAGAAATGATAATACATTCACCATTTCTAGTTTGGCATCATCATCAATCAAGGAAGCCTCAACTGATTTCCCATGAACGGTCTCCAGAGTCATAAGCTCTCAAGGGAACACTTTGGCTAATGTATAAATATACAAGATATAGCATCTCCCAACAAAACCTCGTCTGGATGCGAACTCAAGCCAACAGTACGTGTTAAAAGCCATGCAAGTCAACAAGAGCCTGCTCTAATTCTATGTGTGTACTCGAGCCTGGGTACTGGGCTCATCTCTCACAGAACCATCCCATCCAACAGCACAACAGCAGCAGAACAATATGATAACAATAATCAAATGCAATAAATGCAGTAAAATATGATAATATACAATAGATACAAGAAATAAATGCATAAAAATAAACACCCAATGAAACAGAAACAAATAAGTGCTAGGATTGACTCGTATAGGGAACCATAGTCCCCAGCAGAGTCGCCAGCTGTCGCAACTGCGAAAAACACCCGACAGAAAAAATAGAAGAGTCACCATCGAACGTTATTTATCCTGGAGGGGGAAAGGAAACGATCGAAGAAAACCTCAAAAAAGGGAGAAGACATGGTCTCACAACCAAATCCTTGGTTCGGGAGTCGATTACACGAGAGGAAGGTATTAGCACCCCCTCACGTCTATTGTACTCAACGGGATCCATGCTTGTTGTTCTAATTAAAGGGTGTGTTATCTAAAACTCTACTACTAAACAAAAATGAGAAAGGAAAAAGAAAAAGGAGACTCGATAAGACTTCGTCGTCCTAGGCCTACGTATTCAATCGTGTAATGGGAAATTAGAGTCAATGTAGTTCGGAAAACTACGGATGAAAAGGGGAAAGGTTGCTCGCCAAGGCATCGACGTTCTTGTGCCTACGTATCCTCATTTAGAAGAGAAGGAGGAAATCAGAGCGACTATAGTTTGACTTAAACTGGTTGCATAGTGTTTTTTATGAGCGACGTTAGGGTCGATGCCTGTTTGTGGTAGAACAGAAATAACGTGCTTTTTCTGAAAATAAATTTGACAACCAATCCCGAAGGATAAAAAGGTTTGCAATTTTTTTGTGAGTTTTAACAGAAGTGGATTGAATTTGTTTGAGACGTGAATTGAACTAAAGTCTATGACATAAGATCGAATAATTCGCGCTAACAATCCAAGTGTCTCGCGCACAAAGTATCCTAAGAGGAAGTTAGAAATTCATCCGCTCATCTTTTCCCATGTGCTTAAGGCTCGTGGCACACAATGCACATAATATTTATTAAGTGTTTTGATTTTGTTTTGAGAAGAGAAGAGAGACTCAAAGGGCGAAAGAAAATCTAAGGGAAACTCATCTAGACGTTATCATGCAATATGGCCCTATAGTTGAAGATAAGAGGGAAGTCTGCCTAATGTTATTATGAAAATGATGGACCTAAGGTTGAGGTTAAAAGGAACTACCCTAATATTGTCATGCAAAGCATTGAGAGCCTAATGCCTATCCTACTTTGAACCTAATCAAAAATTAAGTTCAAACTATGAGCCTTAAGGGAGCACGTGATCAAACACAAGTAAACATCAAGCAAACACAATCACAACAACAAAAGAAATCCAAGTCTTAAAGGAAAAGAAATGAGATGAAGAGTGGATTAAAATAACACATGTATGCACTAAATCAAAAAATAGTAGAAACAACAACACTCATGCACTGCACAGCTATAAAAACCAGCAAATGATCCAAAACAGCATTTAACAGCTCATATTTTTAGCACATAACAAGTGTAAAATGCAGCAGGTAAAATGGACACAATTAACAACATGCCAAAATCAGGACAGCAGGTGTAAAAGGTTTAGGGAGCATGTATGTACCAATAATGAAACAACACTTCAAGCAAGCAACGGTCATAAATGAACATGCATAACAAGTCAAGTCAATCATCAAGATTACCAACAACCAAGATTGAGCAATAATTGGCATATGATCAAGTTATTCAAGAACACACATGATTATACATCAACACTTCAACAGAGGCATATGACATTGTGCGGATCAAGTATGAACACACATCAAGCAAAGTAAATTGATGAATATATACTAATAATTAAGCATAAGTAAGCTCAACAAGATTGCACAATTAAACATTCAACAAGAACATCATGCATATTCAACGACAATTTATTGTTTTTGAACAATTATGCATTTGCGGAATCGGAAACAAACATGAGCATGTAACACAAATCCATCAAGATAAACATTGAGAACAAACAATCACCATTGTACAAATGATTATGCAACATGATCATCACACCAAGAGTGCAAAACAAAGATTATGGACATGCCTCAGGAAAACCACAAGTCGCGCGTCAAAGAATCGCACACATGATATCAAGTATGATGAAACAGATCAAAAACAGTCCACAAATATGCATCATATCTATCCATAAATATTAGAAATGGAAAGAAATCAAAACAAGCTTGAATGTGTTAATCGATTAACACACTAAAAAACAGCAAAAATACACTGGTTAATCAATTAACCATTTTTTTCCTAGAAAATGGTTAATCTGTTAACACTGTAAAAAACAACAAAATAAAATTCAACATAAAATCACTTTTCAGCAACTTAATCATTTAATCTCCACATGTTATAGCATGCAATTGATCACGAAAATTACATCAAATAACAACAATTAAACTCCAATTAAATCTATCAACATCAAGATCAATAACTAAAGCAATCAATAGATCAATTATCACCAAAAATCATAAGAACTACATTCTGAAATGAAAAATTAAGCCAAATCAAAGCTAGATCTGAAAATTACCAACCTACAAAGCTGAAATTTGCTTTGGTGAGTGTTGTTATAGTGAAATTGATGAATCAAATCAAGAAAACCAAAGATCTATAAAGCTCTTACAAGAAAAGTTGAAGATTCAAGCAATAATCCACAAATAAGCCTAAAGCTCTTCAAGAAGTGATTCTAAAACTTGATCAAGATCCAAATAAGTTACAACTTCATAATTGAATAATGGATGATGATGTAGTGGAGGTTTAACTCAAGAAATCACAAATTGTAATGTACATTTTGTGAAGCTTTTGATTATGGAGATTTTGTGAAGGTTTGGAATAAGAGAAAAATGAGATAAAAGTTCAAAGAATTGGAATGAGAAGAGTAGTGAAATCAGAAAAGTGGATCAAGTTCTGTGAGGCTTGGAGAAAATTAGCTTAAATAAGCTCTAGGTTAGGAGTGCAAATAAGGTTCGGAGTGTGGGTTAGAATTTTGGTTTGGGATTAGGAATGGGGTTATGGAAGGAATTTGAATTAATTTTGAAAATGAATCAAATTTTGGAATCAATTCTAGATTCTTCCAACTGGTGTAAAATATGCATTCATGTGATCAAAATTGGATACCAAACTTGCAGCGCTGAAAAATGTATTTCCTAGACAAAATTCACCTTGGTTAATCGATTAACCGAATTTGCCTTGCAAATGGTTAATCGATTAACCCATTCAAATTTTCAAATTTTGGAGCCTTAAAGAGGGAAACTTGGAGAATCGCCTGTTGCCACTTGTTCTAAGCATAGTTTGACCTCTGAAACTTGTCTTTTGATATTGGACATATATAACACCTGGAATAAACTGTGAATTGTCTCCTACGCTCAAAATAACCTGCTGAAATATATAATTCGGTAACCGATTGCTGAGTGAAACAACTGTTGAAGTCTCGAATGCTTGCTATTTAAAAACTTACAATAAAAGAAAGTCTTGAGACATATAACAACTTGATCCCATGTCTCGAGAACCAATGCTATGATATGCATAATGATAACGCAAATGAACGAAGCATAAGCCAGTTACAGTTAGAAACGAGAGGACAAATTTTGGGGTGCTACAAATACCAATTGAATAAAGAAGAATAACATATGATTTCCCTTGAAGGATTGGCCTCCAATGGGTCCAAATGCTCTCTAAGTCACCCTTCATGTTGTAAAACTCATACTTGTAGTGTGATCTGCTGTCACGCACAGATTAAAACGAGTAATTTTAAAATGGTAGTTTGGCGACAATGCCTCGAGTTGTATCACATGGATTCTTGCATTGAATTAACCAACTAAAGTAACGGTTTAAAGGGGTTTAGGTTTCAATTTAAAAAACAGGGGAAAATAAGTGATTATCAAATAAGCTAAAACGACTAATCCTACTGTCATCGACTATTATAACACCAATCCCTAAGAGGCTTTGATCCTACTAGATTATGAGATCAAGTAGACAAGCTAAGTTAACATGCGATTAAAATTATGAACATGCATACAATCAAATTTAGTCAATTTTGTCCTATAAACAACAATAGAATTAAGAAAACAAAAGCAATCAAATTAAGCAAATAATCATAGAATAGGATTGGACAGAAATCGAATTTAAATTGGTATTAGAATAACCTCAAAGCGATGGAACCCGTAAGCAACAGAATTTGCCTTCGGGAATTAGTTCTCCATTACAACCGTACTAAGCGTAATATTTTTCTCATGAATAGTGTAGACCGTCCATAGTACCATGACTGATTTACTTATACAAAATAAGAATTCAAAATTCTAATTAAAACCAGGTTGGAAAACATAAAACCGGCCCAAACATGGCCCAAAATATAGTTATTTTCTAAAGGTCTGAAACTTCAACGAATTATTTGACCATCTTTCACTCTGAATCAGTTCTTGGCTTCAACAAAAAACTTGTAGCTCTTTCTCTTAGCTTTCCAACGCATGTCAGAACGTGCAAAAAAACATCCTGTAGCTCAAGTTATGGTATGCAGAGTGAACATTATCAAATAACTGTTAATACTGAAAATAAAATACGAATTTAAATTAAAGGCAAAAATAAACTTAAATATAAAAACACAATAAAATAATTAAATAAATAAAACAAATTAGGGAAATGCCTAAGTACAATAGTAGAAGAATGTGCATCAAAATGCACTGGTCACAGTACCAATTTTCGTCATCCTTGTAAAAATGCAGAATGGATCCGACACACCAAAAAAAGCCAAGAAAAAGGGGTCATCGTGCGCGTCATAAAGTGTATCGCATGCACGAAGCAGGTAGTATAAATTTATCATGTGTGTAATGTTGCCCGTGATTATTCCAGTAGTTGCATGCTTTTGCTCCCTTTTTCACCTAATTTTTCACTAAGTCCAATTTCTTCATACTCAACTATTTTTCCCCCATACTTTGATCTTTCATCTTTATTTTAGCTCTTCTTTGACTTGTTTTTCTCCGATTCTTTGCCTAATTTCATACCATGACGGACTGTCATCAAAAAGGAGGAATTATCACTTAAAGTCACAATTTGTTCAATACAAATTTGTTACAGTTGGCATAAACAACAGAAAAATTACAAACATTCAATATAGAAGCTATGAAGCTTACTCCACAAAAATAATTATCTTACCATCCATGACTTCCTTCTCAGGGTCCATCGGCTCCCTAAGAATTGGATGCCCGAAAGCAACACTTATACTTGGTTGAAAACATTTTGAAGGCTTCAAAAGTAGCTCATATGCTACTATCAACAGAGTCTTAAAATTACTTCCTCACTGCCACCAAGCTATCTTTACAGGCCTTCACCTTTTCTTTATCCTCCTTTAGCACACCCTTAACTTCCGCTACTTGAGAAGTTTGTGTTACCCTGGCCACTTCAGAGTTGGCTAGGGAAGTTCTCACGTCTTCGAGGGCCTTTTCCTTCTAAGACAATTATGCCTTTAAAGTGTTGACATGTGAAGCCAGTTTAGAATAAACCCACATGGATCTCCACATCCTTCTAGAAGCTAGCCAAATTTTCTATGAGTTGGTTCCACTAATGGGAAACAAGGTCGTATTGAACCTTCCAATTCTCTTTCTCCTTCAAAGGGTTTCCGATTACCTCACCATGGTCGGTCGCAGCAAAAGACAATAGGGCAGAGACCCGATACATATGACATATCATCTCTACCATCAGCTCTAGCTTGTCAGTGTCAACGAGGTTTTGAATGTACACATGATCCCCTTCGAAAATCAAAGACCATACGTCCTTGGATATGTGAGTCCTCTGGGATAAAAAGACTTGGGGAACCTAAAAAGATAAGGAGTTATTTTGTTGCCACGTAAGATAATACCCTTGTCGCTACTGCGAAAATCGGCGCCGGCTATGACAGAAGAGTCGCCACCGTGCGTTATTTATCCCAACGGAGGGAAAGGAAACGCTCAGAGTAAACCTAACGCAAAACGGGAAAGGAATGGTCATCGCAACCAAATTCCTGGATTCGGGAGTCGATTACGCAAGGGCAAGGTATTAGCACCCCTCACGTCCGCCGTACTCGACGGGATCCACGCTTGTTTTCTGGTACGGATTGTCGTTCTACCTACTCTACAGGTCAAGGGTTAAAAAGAAAAGAAAATGAAAATGACTCGGCAAAGTATCGCACTTTATGCCTACTTATTCGCGTCTGGAACGAGAAATCAGAGTCAACGTAGTTCGCCTACCTACGGATGAAGGTGGGGAAGGTTACTCGCTAGGATACAACATCCTATGCCTACGTACTTTCATACAGCATGAAAGATCAGAGCAAACGTAGTTCGGGCTACGGAAGACACAAGCTTGTCTGACTGGGTTTTTTATTACCTTATGAAAGGGTTTTTTCTTGATTAAGAGTCCAAGCGGACAAAAATGACACTTTGATGTTTGTTTTGAATCTTTTACGAAAGAAGTGTTTTTTAGTTTGTGTGCAATCTCGGACGTACTAGAGACTATGATTTGAGAGTGACTACGTCGCCTGTCACCCAAAGGGTGCCACGCTAAGCAACCAGACTACTGGAAAGAAGCTCTCCAGCAACCCTTTCTCAAATAGCTTAAGGCTCGTAACGTACGACATCGATTAACCTTATTACTGTGTTTTTGAGTTGTTTTGAGATAAGAAGAGAGAGAAGCTCTAAAAAGCCTAGGGTTGAAAAGGGAATAAAAACTAACCTAATGTTGTCATGCATGGATAAGAATCCTAATGTCTGTCATAATTCCCTCCTGCACAGAGGAAATCAGAGAGCCTAGGGGATAAGCAGAAAAGAAAGCAAGAAAATACAGTAAAATGCATGCAATGCAGCAATACAAGCGAGGCAAGGGAGTCCCGCTCAACCTCGAACCTGGGAAAACAAAAGGAAAAGTGAACCAACATTCACCTCAAACCTAGGGGGCAAGCTACACAAGCCAACAAACAATACAGAAATCAAAACCCAAAGGAGGCAGCCCAAGCAGCAGCACCAAACTCCTATAGCAGCTCTGACAACAAAGTTGACAGTAACATAACTCCATCTTCAAGCAGACCTTATGAAAGGCATCTTCAACATATTAGATCTTCATCCCCAAGCTCTAGCAAGCTCCACCAAGAAATATTGGTTATTGAGATCAATTTATAATGAATGGGAACCAGTGAAAACCAAAGGAAATCACTAGAAACCATCATCTGCAAAGAAGGGTATCCTCAAAAATTCTACTCTTTAAGGCATACCACTCATCCCTCCAAGGGAAAGATGGGGCTTCCTTAAGAGGACTTTGAATCATAGGATAGGATGGAAGCAAACAAAACATTCCATGTTTGAGGCAAGAAATGAACTAAGTCTAAAAAGCTCTTCCTAAAACCCTAATTTCCTAAGCTCCTAAAAAAGCTCATAAAAGAGAACAAAGCTTAAACTCCAAGCTCCACCCTTCAAGCCACAGTAGCTACAAGATGTCCAAAAGTTCCTCCAGAAAGGTATCCAAGCAAAACCAGCTCCAAAGCCATCAACACAGCAAAACAAGGCAAGGCACCAAAGATGGAACACCACAAGCACAAGCAACTTGCAAAATCTATTTAAAATAGAAAACTAAGTTGTAAAACTCTAAGCAAATTCTTAGGGGAAAATGCATGGATTAACAACCTAGGGTTCAAAGGTTAAATCCTAATTCAACATCTAAGTCCACTAAACCATTCCTAAGATGAAATATGTCAAGGGGAACCACAAGTTTGGGAAAGCTCTAATCATCAACCCTAAGTCAGAACCTAATCATATCTAAAAAATCTACTAAAAAGCCTAAGGGATCATACAAGTATTATATACAACATACTAAAAGATCTAAGCAAAATTCAATACCAAATGGGAGAACAAAATTCCACAAAACAGATGATCAAATATGCAAATAAAAGAAATTACACAAAAATAAGAAAAATCAAATAAAATTGAAAAATGCCATAAAATGAGATTTATTAATTTCAAAAAATCACAAATAAATCCAAGATCATTGAGGTATTTTTAAAATATTTTTTTTGGATCAATATTGGATTTATTATGGATTTTAGAAATCAAATGGAATAAAAGAAAATACTAAAATGATTAAAAGAAAATAAAAAGCTGGATTAAACATGAGCCAATGGATCAGAAGACTGGTCAAGCAATCCAAAGCCTCAGCGTGTGTCCACGTGAGCATGATGTGGCTGATGACTGGGAGCTGACTCAATAAATGAAACGGTGCGCTTTGGATCAATAGAGGGAGAGCCGAGTTTAAATGGTGACCACACGATCTGCGTACAAAGTCCATCTGAAGGACTGATCTAAGGATCCAGACATCATCTTCTTCACAAACTCAGGTGACCTGAGACTGTTGCCAGGCGGTGGTCCATGGTGGAAAACACCGTCTTCTCCAGTGAGGTCCCAAACTCAGGTGACCAAAACTGACGAACCTTATATCTATCTTGACCAGAAAATCACCAGGATTCCAAATCTCCTATCCATATGTTCCAACTTTCAATAGATTTTAAAATTCGAATCAATGTTCAGAGATGACATCCAAACTAATTATCACTAATTGCCAAACTGAAACCATAGAAATGTTCCTCATTCTTCAGTGATCATCATGATCTATCCAATTTGATCTGAATCCTCAAGATCGTGCCTAACCGTTCTCCAACAGAAACTGGTCATCCATCTTAATTGTCACTAATCACTCAAATTCTAATCCAGAAACGTTCCTTGATCAACCTAAGTCCTAACCACATGCAAGATTCTACTTAATTCAGCCTAGATCATGAGGAAATTTGAGAGTTACATACCTGGAAAAAATGGATCAACAGAGGTAGAAAATGATGGATTCAGGCTCCACAACTCTTCAAACACGATCAGTGAAGCAAGATGAAGCTTCTAGGCACTTCAATTTGGCTTGATCAAACTTGTAACTCCAAAACCGATTCTGACTTGGAGCTCTTGAAATTCAACTTCAATCTTCACTCTCTCCACGAAACCACCACCAACCCCAATCTGAATTCACTATAGAGCTTAAATAGAAACTGTTTGTGGGCTTTTGAATCCAAATTGAAGCCCAATTTAGTTGATCCAAAATTCTGTCATGGCCATGAAATTCCAATGCTACAGTCATGATTTTGAGCTCTCAGCTTTCTCTAGAAGGTTCCTTCCAACTGCAAATGGCCTTGTGAATATGTTTGGATAGCTAGCACAGTCTGAATTGCCCTGGTTTTTGTTTTGGGATTGTGACTTGTAAATGAAGAAACCATTTTACAACGCAAGTCATGTAATTGAACCTCAACTCAAAATTGTGACATTGCCAATGTGTTTGAAATCCAATTTCCACACAAAATGAGTATTCACATGATGTGTTTAGGACCTACAACTCAAAAAATGATTTTTCCCTCTTTTGAATCATTTGAAAAATCCTTCTTTTTAGGCCATTTTGAAACACTTTGTGAAATAATCCACTTCAAACCACCATGAATCCTTATCTGACCTAAAAACATCATTTTAAGCACATCTCATGTTGAACAATTTTTCATTTGAGAAGTGGAAGATAGAGATTTTGACCTATGTTGAAAAAGGACCTATAATTCAACTTTCCCAAAATACCCCTGAATTGCCAAGATCATAACTTGAGTTCCAAAATTCCTCTTGAGGATTTCTAGTACTCAAATTAAATCCAAGATCAAGACCTACAACTCTTATGTTGGCCAAGAATCCATTTGAAAACTCCTTGAGGGGCAAAAGTTGCATGGAAGTCAAGTGACTTTCACAGATAAATTTCAGTGTCCTCTGGTGACTTGTAATTTGCAAGAACCATAACTTGAGTTCTATAAACCCCCTTGAGGACTTCTAGTACTAAAATTAAAGGTATTGAGAAGCTCTACAAGTTTCATGTTGGCCAAAGATCCATTTGAAACATATATTTGGACTTATGTGGCTTTGAAGTTAGGCACTAAACAGGGGATTGTACACTGAAACCCTAATTTAGCAACTTCCCACATTCTTGATCTTTATTTGCTTAATCTTGGCACAACACCACACATGTATCAACATACCAATTCATAAACCCCATGACCTCACGGTAGGCTTTGATGCTCACCAATCACTCAATTGACCTAGGGTTGACCCAGATGAAACCCTAATTGACTGCACCTCAACTATGGCTCTTGTACTTGAATCAATGACTTGTCTCAGCTTCAATAGGCCTTATAGGAATTCCTTGAGATCCATACACACCTCAAGTTCACATTCCATGTTGATGATCTTCAATACACCTCAAGTTAGGAGAGAAATCCACCTGTGGACACTCAAACTTCTCATGACTTCAACCCTTCTCTGATGACTTGGATGGGCTCTCAGGCTCAGAGAACACCTCTAGATAGGCTTCTTTTGACATAAATGGAACTTGATCCCTTATTGGATGACTTGATATGCTATGATATGCAAATGGTTGAAATATGTGAATGGTGTAACTATGCAAATGAAATGCAATGAAACATAAATCAGGCAAGAAAAGGTTAAGCAAATTTTGGGGTGCAACAGCTGCCCCTATTCAAACGGCTTGGACCCGACTGGGTGAAGAGCGAACGGCCTTCAAACGATCGAGGTACGAGACGGTTGAATACCAAGAAACTCGGAAATTTGCTAACCGCAGAAATAAACTGCACAACTGCTTGGGGAACGACATCCGCCCATTGAATCTGGTCGCTACGGCAACAACTGATCCAACGTCTGATAATAACTCTGATTTCAACATCAACCACCTGTGTAACGCCACAGGTATCGAACCATTTTCGCAAAACACCTCCGTCCATAATTGGACTAACCTTGTCAACACAAGAAGAGGAACAAATTCATCAACACGAATAGAGATTCCGTCGTCACAGGAATAACCTTGTCCACATCTGGACCCAAATTTCGTCAAATCACGAATAAACACCCATCTGTCCACGTCAGGACTCACATTTCGTCAACCCAAAGAAATCTCAACAACACAGGAATCGAACTTTGTCCATGTTAGGACGCTACATTCCGTCAATACAGAGAGATCCTGGCTACTCCGCTGGGGATGAGTTGCCCGCCTCTTACCAACACGAGGAGGTCCTATCAATCATAGGCAATAAATTTGTCGAATTCACTGGGAAATACTTCTGTCCAATCACAGGAAACTCCATCCGCCTATCCATACGGGAAAACCATATGTCTAACCACAGGAAACTTCATCCGTCTATCCATACGGGAACATCATCTGTCTAACCACAGGAAACTCCATTCGTCTATCCATACGGGCAAATCATCTGTCTAAACACAGGAAACTTCATCCGCCTATTCATACGGGAAAATCATCTGTCTAATCACAGGAAACTTCATTCGCCTATCCGTACGGGCAAATCATCTGTCTAAACACAAGAAACTTCATCCGCCTATTCATACGGGAAAATCATCTGTCTAATCACAGGAAACTTCATCCGCCTATCCCTACGGGAAAATCATCTGCCTAAACACAGGAAACTTCATCCGCCTATTCATACGAGAAAATCATCTGTCTAATCACAGGAAACTTCATCCGCCTATCCATACGGGAAAATCATCTGCCTAAACACAGGAAACTCCACTTATCTCTGCAGTAGCCAACTTCGTTGGTCCCAACCCACAATCGAATTTGAGGAGGACTCTACTGGGGATAATAATATTTTGTCAACACGAAGAAATCACGGCGACTTCATTGGGGATCGAATTCCTCCCCCAATAGTAATTCGATTCAGTCAATCGTACTGGACAATAACTCTGCCTTATCTTTGCAGTAGCCAAACCCACTGGGGATGCTCCGAAATTAACTGCCAGGCACCTATTTCGACCACATGCGACAACTTCTGAAATTTTGATTATGAAACCCTGTGACGCTGACGGAACAACAAACTTGAAGAAAATACTCCGATGGCCGGATAAGAGACACTTCGACGAGCAACTCTGTGGAGAAAAATCTGGCAACAACTCCAAAGTCTACTTATGAAGCTATTCCATGCGGCCAAAACCTTCGGACAACAACTCCAAAGTCTAATCATGAAGATGCGGTACCGCTGAAGAACTCCAAAGTCTAATTACGAAGTCGTTTGATGCTGAGGACAACTCCAAGGTCTAATTATGAAGCGGCTCAATGCTGATGTAATAGCTGCTATAGAAAACTCTGTTGGGGAACCGCTAACGACAACTCCAAAGCCTAATCACGAAGCCGTGTAACGCTGACATAACAACCACTCGAAGAAAACTATGCCGATCTCCAAAGTCAAATCATGAAGTCTGCAATGCTGACATAACAGCTATGCGAGGAAAATCCGCTAGGGAATCCCTAACAACAACTCCAAAGTCTAGTTACGAAGTTGTTTAACACTGACAATAACTCCAAGGTTGAATTATGAAGCCGTATAGCGCTGATGTAACGAAATTCAAAGTCTAATTATGAAGCCATAACATGATGGTAACATCTTCAAAGTCTAATTATGAAGCCATAACAACAAAACAGGGAGAACTCTGCCGGGGGAGATTCTGACGTCAACTGCCAGAAGTTCAACTTGATGACGAGGAATGACTTCAGATGTCTAATCCCTGAAATCTTTTCTGAAAATGCTGACGTGACAGCAACCCGAGGGAACACTCCGCCGGGGGATTTTTGACAATAACTCCAAAGTCCAATTATGAAGTCGTGCAAAGGACACTCCACTGAGGAAGAAGAGAAGTTAATCGAGCACCTCTGATAAGGGAACATATGGCGGGATGAACATCATCATCACATATCCCATGCCACCAATCTGAATATCTAAAAACGACCCTGAACTAGAGTTCCAATTACCTGCAGGGAAGAACACCTGAAAACAAAGAGGTAGCCAACCTGACTTATGCTTCAAAATGCGTATGTTTGAAAATGGCGTAATGCTCCGTACGGCACGGAAATGCTACGCGTTTGAGTAGATGCAAATGTGACGATATATGCAAATGCAAATGCAGGCTCAAGCTGCCGGGGCCACTCTGATAATGATGTCTCAATAACATGAATGCTGAGGATAACACCAACTCTGCCAGGGAGAACAAGTATCATCAAGTATTCCGGCGAAATAAACGCCAGAAACACAACCAACTCTGCCGAGGAGCTATTAAACATCAATTTCCACTGGGAGGAAAGAACAAGCCACCCTGCTGGTGAACAAACTTAGCTGGGGAAAAAGCGACACTTCTAGGAAAAGCACACTTTCTGGGCACAGTTTACGAACTCGGAGCCTCGGACTCTGCTGAGGATCAACATCCTGTCAATGGTATGACGACCTGTGGGGGGAGCAAGAAAAACCTCCTCCGGGTATAACCCTTTCGAACTAACAACATGGTTAACTATCGCGGGAATCTCCCATGGCGGAGATTGAATACGCACACCTTTGATTCGCTAAGGAGCGCCATCTCTACGGGGAACATTGATTTGACTTGCTGGGGCTATCCTGTGGACAACTTCCCTGAGGACACTCTTCTGGGGAGAACAATCCCTCATTCGGTAAGGGATAACGTCATTCCAACTCTCTGGGAATAAGCTGCGACTAGCTGGGGAATGACATCGACTGGAGTCAGGTCTTACGTCGAGAGATTTTGGCTGGGGAATACAATCCCTGACCGTTTGCTCCAAAGGTAAGAATCCTGCAAAACACAAATGAGACAAAACAGGCCTATACAACAAAATCTATCCGGGTTAGCATCTGTGACATTACTTCAGTCAATTCGAAGTTTTAGCAATTATTGGCAAAGGCCAGCAAGATTATGCAAGTGCAAGTTTATCAAAAACGTCGGCGTCTTTCACAAACAAAACAGTAAAGAAACAAGCATCAAGTACTGAATAACATGTTTTATTGATAACGGGCCTCTGAATAGGCAAAGTTTTGTACACTGGATGCAACTCCTGAAAAGAGGAAGTTACGCACAAACACACATACATATATGCACAAAAAGCATAAATACACAACAATATTTTCATACATGTCGGCGACGTGGTGCAGACAAACACCATGAGCTGATCCTCCTATGACTCGCCCGACTCTACGCTTTCCCGGTACTCGATCTTCGGAAGAGATTGTTTTTGGATATACGGCCCCCCAGGTACTCCCAAACCACTAATCAATGCCGTATTAAATCCGGACCGCAGTCCTTTGCTTTTTCAATCCCTAACTTTTGCATGAACCGCCCTTTGCGGGTTTTCAATTCACCGGGATACCCTTTTTTTGCCGAAATCGCCCTTTTCAGGTTTTCGACTTCGCGGGTGTACATTTTTCAATTTTATCCCTAATTTTTGCCCGAACCTTTTATTCATTTTTTATGGTTCGCCGGGATGCCCCATTTTTGCCTGGACTCTCTTTTTACTGTCCAGCGGGTCACTTTCAAGCAAAGTATTTTTTAACTGCGTCCAAATTCACAGGAGACGTAAAGTCTTCACCATCCATGGTGGATAGTAACAAAGCTCCTCCAGAGAAGACTTTTCTGACAACGTAGGGTCCTTCGTAATTAGGGGTCCACTTGCCCCTGTGATCTGTTTGTGGTGGGAGAATCTTTTACAAAACAAGATCGCCCGTCTGAAAGCTTCGAGGGCATACCTTCTTGTCGTAAGCTTTCTTCATCCGGCTCTGATATAACCGACCATATGCTAAAGCCAGCCTCTTCTCATCCATTAAGCTGAGATGATTCAGTCTATCTTTAATCCATTCTGCCTCGTCGAGTTGGACATCACGTAAAACCCTCAGGGAAGGAATCTCGACCTCCAATGGTAACACTGCCTCCATTCCGTATACCAATGAGAAAGGGGTTGCCCCGGTTGATGTGCGTACCATCGTACGATAACCGTGCAAAGCGAAAGGTAGCATCTCGTGCCAGTCCTTATATGTCACAACCATCTTCTGAACAATCTTCTTTATGTTCTTATTGGCCGCTTCGACAGCGCCATTCATCTTGGGCCGGTAAGGAGAAGAGTTGTGATGTTCAATCTTAAAATTCTGACACAGCTCTTTCATCATTTTATTATTCAAATTTGAACCGTTGTCGGTGATAATCTGCTCAGGGATTCCATATCTGCAGATAATATCTCGTTTGATAAATCTGGCGACCACTTGTTTGGTGACGTTAGCATATGATGCTGCTTCCACCCATTTGGTGAAGTAATCGATTGCCACCAAAATGAACCGGTGTCCGTTGGATGCCGTAGGCTCAATCTTGCCAATCATATCAATTCCCCACATCGAGAAAGGCCACGGTGATGACATCACATTCAGAGGACTTGGAGGTATATGGATCTTGTCCGCATGAATCTGGCATTTATGACACCTCTTTGCAAACTTGAAACAGTCTGTTTCCATAGTTAGCCAATAGTAACCTGCTCGCAGCAGCTTTCTCGTCATAGCATGCCCACCAGCATGTGTACCAAATGTACCCTCATGTATCTCTTCCATGAGCAACTTCGCCTCTTTCTCATCTACACAACGTAGCAACACCAAGTCGTGGTTTATTTTGTATAGGACACCGTCCGGGTTCAAATAGAAATTTCCAGCCAATCTTCTGAGAGTCTTCTGATCTCGACTGGATGCCCCAGCCAGATACTCCTTGTTCTTCAGGAAATTCTGGATGTCAAAGTACCAGGGTTTACCATCGAGAGCCTCATCGATGGCAAATATGAATGCAGGCCTATCGAGCCGAGAGATAACAATTCGGGAAGCCTCATTCCAGAAGTTAACTTTATACATTGAAGACAATGTCGCCAGGGCGTCAGCCATTTGATTTTCTGCTCGTGGCACATGATGTAATTCCACCTTGTCAAAGAAAGGCAACAATCTCCTTGAATAATTCATATACGGTATCAAATTGGGCTGACGTGTCTCCCATTCTCCTTTAATCTGATTCACCACTAAAGCTGAGTCTCCGTATACATCCAGATGTTTTATTCGCAAATCAATAGCTTCTTCCAGACCCATGATGCAAGCCTCATATTCAGCCTCATTATTGGTAACGGGAAAAGTCAATCGAGCAGTAAAGGGGATGTGCGACCCCTGAGGAGTGGTGATAATTGCTCCTATTCCGCTACTATAGGAATTTACAGCTCCGTCAAATATCAACTGCCATTTGGAACCCAACTCTGGTCCTTCGTCCGGCAACGGTTCTTCACAATCTTTCATTTTCAGGTACATGATGTCCTCGTCAGGAAAATCAAACCTCATCGATTGGTAGTCCTCAATAGGCTGCTCCGCAAGGTACTCTGACAGAACGCTACCTTTAATGGCCTTTTGCGAGACATATTGGATATCGTATTCTGTTAACACCATTTGTCATCGGGCAATTCTTCCGGAGAGTGCTTGCTTCTCAAACACATACTTGATTGGGTCCATCTTTGAAATTAGCATGGTTGTATGATTCATCATGTATTGCCTCAAACGTTTGGCGGCCCAGGCTAGCGCGCAACACGTTTTCTCGAGCATTGAGTATCTGGACTCACAGTCGGTAAACTTCTTACTCAAATAGTAGATCGCATGCTCTTTACGCCCGGTCTCGTCATGTTGACCGAGAACACAACCCATACTTTTTTCAAGAACCGTCAAATACATAATCAAAGGTCTCCCGGCCACTGGGGGTATCATAACAGGAGGTTCCTGCAAGTATTATTTTATCTTGTCGAACGCCTTTTGACAATTTTCATTCCAGGTCAATACCTGATCCTTTTTGAACAACTTGAATAACGGCTCGCATGTCGCAGTTAGGTGAGATATGAACCGGGCGATATAGTTCAACCTCCCTAAAAACCCACACACTTCTTTTTCTGTTTTAGACGTCGGCATTTCTTGTATAGCTTTTATTTTCGCAGGATCAACCTCTATTCCCTTTTCGCTCACAATAAACCCCAGCAGTTTACCCGATCTCACCCCAAAGGTGCACTTGTTAGGGTTCAGTCTCAACCTGAACTTCCTAAGTCTTTTGAACAGTTTCAGCAGATTAACCAAATGCTCGTCTTCCGTCTGGGATTTGGAAATCATATCATCAACGTAAACCTCGATCTCTTTGTGCATCATGTCATGAAAGAGGGTCGTCATAGCACGTTGATATGTTGCCCCAGCGTTCTTCAGTCCGAAGGGCATCACTTTGTAGCAAAATGTTCCCCAGGGAGTAATGAAGGTAGTCTTCTCCATGTCTTCCGGCGCCATTTTGATCTGATTATAGCCTGAGAAGCCGTCCATAAAGGAGAATACGGATAACTGAGCAGTGTTATCAACCAGCACATCAATGTGAGGAAGTGGAAAGTCGTCTTTCGGGCTCACCCTATTCAAATCACGGTAGTCTACACACATTCTCACTTTACCGTCTTTCTTCGGCACTGGTACTATATTAGCGACCCATGACGGATAAGTTGCAACGGCTAGGAAACCGGCATCCCACTGTTTTTGAACCTCCTCCTTGATTTTTACAGCCATGTCTGGTCTGGTTCTTCTGAGTTTCTGTTTAACAGGCGGACATTCCTCTCGCAACGGCAGACGGTGCACGACCATTTCCGTATCTAACCTAGGCATATCCTCGTACGACCAAGCAAATATATCACCATACTCTCGCAGTATTTCAATCAGCCTTTGCTTGATGTCGCTCTGCAGCGCAGCCCCTATACAGATATTTCTCACAACTTCTTCCGACCCCAAGTTGATAATCTCAATTTCCTCCTGATGAGGCAGAACAATTCTCTCCTCCTGTTTCAACAAACGAGTCAGCTCCTCTGGCAGGTCGCTGTCCTCAACAATCTCTTCCTCTGCTTGGAATACTGGGTGCTCGAAGTCGAAACGAGTCATAGGCGGTTCATATGAGATGTCATCTGAAATATTAGTCCTGCAAAGGAAATGGTTAAACGCTTCAACACGCAAACAAAGCAAATAACCACGTTGCCATTTATTGTTAAAGTAAAAACAAGAAAAATAGGGATCACAACATTTGAATATGAAAAACGCCTTTATTTCATGATTAAAACAGTGCAATACACATAATCAAGCAGCCCTAATGTAACATCACTATGCCCCGAGTAGGACATAGGATTATTCAACAATTGATAAAACAAATCATTGCTGTTTAAAAGTCACCAGGACAGTTTCCCGGATGGACCAGTTGCAGAGACTTTGTCCTGGCACGCTTGGCTTGATCCACGCGTCCATATCGCAGTCGCTATCCCCGTCCTCAGCATCGGAAATAATGTTGATAGTCTCAAAGCACACCCTGCTTGGCGTAATCGTGACCGGTCCTTTGAACCTGGGCGCTCCTGAAGAGGACGTTGACGACGTCGGTCGATACCCTAGCCCAAACCTGTCATTCTTCACGGGAACCTCCAGCACCTGCCCCCAACCTTTAGTCTTACCAGTCTACACTAAAGCCTGAGCCTCTTTGTAAGATGACACTGCCACCTCTGGCATTTTGCTGGAACTCTGAGCTTTGTCTTTAATCTGCAACCCTTCGAAGGCTTGACAAGGTGTCTCGTGTATTTCTCCGTCGACCTCAACATATCTGAATGATGACAGGTGACTGACCAAAATATCCTCCTCCCTGCAAACGGTAGCAACACTATCACCCACCATGTACTTCAACTTCTGATGCAATGTGGATGTTACGGCCCCTGCCGCATGGATCCATGGGCGCCCAAGAAGGCAGCTATAAGCTGGGTGTATATCCATGATGTAGAATTCGGTATCAAAAATTTCTGGCCCCACCTGAAGCGGTAATGTTATTGACCCAAACACTGATCTTTTCGTCCTGTCAAACGCCCTCACAACCAAATCTCTGGGCGTGCAAATAACTCCCCGTATGTCCAATTTCATCATGGATTTCTTTGGCAATACGTTCAACGACGACCCAGTATCCACCAATACTCGCGACATTACAGTGCCCCGGCATTCCACCGATATATGCAAAGCCATGTTGTGCTCTCGACCCTTAGGTGTTAGATCAAAATCTGTGAAACCCAGGCTATGTCCAGCACTGACATGTGCCATTATCCCCTCTAACTGATTTACAGAAACTTCTTGCAGTACAAATGACGTATCCAAGATCTTTAGCAGGGCGTTCCGGTGCGCCTCAGAACATAACAACAACGACAAGATAGAAATCTTCGACGGCGTCTGTTGTAGGTGTTCAACAATTCTGTAGTCGCTTTTGCGGATCAGTCTCATGAACTCCTCTACGTCCTTGAGTGACGTATCCTTTTCTTTCGAATGAGTAGGTCTACTTTCATTTACTTTGGCTTTACCTTTGGCCAACCTCTCTGCTTCTATTTCGGGTGAGGTAAAGATCCTTCCGCTACGGGTCATGCCCCCCGTTCCAACGACATTATCAACAGCCCCAGCTGGCTAGCTATTCACCACAATCTTTTCGCCGTTGCAATACGCTTCTAAACCGTATGTCCACGGGACAACTTTCGTACTTTCAAAGGGAACAGGCCCTGCTTTGGTAATCATAATAGTTGGCCGCTGGGCGGGCGCCGTTATCGTTATAGTCTTCCTCGAGATCGTTACCGTTGCAATATCATTCTGCTCGTCACATAAGGCCTCCACAGGCTTCTCAACCGCAGTTCGATCAAATTGCAAGGTCCCTTCGTCGATCATGGCCTGAATGCCCTGCTTCAAATCAGTACAACCCTCAGGCTTGGTCCAACACTCTAAACAGTATTCATCACAACCGGGGAATACTCCCCCTCTGAGCAACCTGCTTTTCACTTCACTCAATGGTGTCTTCAACTCATTAACATCCAACACCAAGTTCAAATTTCCTTCTGTTAAGATGGCATTTGCCCCATGATTAGGCATAGGCTGTTGTACAATATTGGGCCCCACTTGGCCAAAGTTGATGGCTTTACTGTCCAACAAGTCTTGAACTTTATGCTTGAAAGCATGACAAGATTCTACATCATGTCCGGGCGCCCCGGAATGGAATTCGCATTGCTTATTAGCGTCGTACCCCCTAGGAAGTATCGGTCCTGTAGGTGGTTCCATTGTTCTTTTCTCGACCAAATTCAACCCCAACAGTGTCTGAAGAAGCTCTGCATATGTCGACGGAGGCTTATCAAATACCCTCTTCGGCCTTACATTCTGAAACCTGCCCTGACCCTGATTCTGCCTTTGCTGCTGCTGCGGTTGTTGTTGCTGTTGTTGTGGTTTTTGTTGCTGAGGAATTGGAATAGTAACACTGGCTATCTGTTGAGGTTGAATGTACTGATTTCTTCCTCTGCCACCAAATACGGAGCTTGTATCACCCTGTCGTCTTCCACCGAACGCTTTTCTGCACCCCCAGCTAGAGTAGATTCGCCTGCCTGAATCTTTCCAATTTTAATTCCATTTTCGATCCTTTCTCCCATAAGGATCATATCGGAGAAGCTACCCATCGAAACATTGAGTAACTTGTCATAGTACATTCCTGTAAACATCCCCACAAACATGTCATTCATCTCCCTTTCAACCAAAGGAGGGTGCACCCGCGCTGTCATATCGCGCCACCGCTGCACGTACTCTTTGAAACTTTCACCATTCTTCTGCGACAGACTCTGCAACTCAACTCGGTTTGGTGCCAGATCGCTGTTATATTTGTAATGCATAACGAAAGCATCAGCCAACTGCTTCCAACTTCTAATCTAAGTGGGATCCAGTCCCATGTACCACTCTAATGATGGTCCCGATAAGCTATCTTGAAAGAAATGCATGAGCATCCTTTCATCATTGGAATACGCAGACATCCTTCTATAATAAGAACGTACATGGACCTTTGGACAGGTATCCCCTTTGTATTTGTCGAATGTGGGAGCCTTGAATTTCAATGGCACCCTCAGCCCTGGTACCAACCCCATAGTAGCCATATCTAACCCAGTGGAGTTCTAATCAACCACACCTTTCATCTGCTCTTCTAGCATTCTGATCCTCTGAACAGGGTCAATAGGACCTTCAGGTCCCATACCTCTTCCTGAAAAAGCGTCCTCCTGTTGATCCACATCCCAGTCATTGCCATACCCATCGTAACCCATGTTACGACCAAATCCTTGCTGATTGAACATAGGACCATGTCCTCGGTTGCCGAACCCCAGATTGACCCCAGTAGGTCCGAAACCATTGTTGAAAGGAAATGCTCCAGCGCCGTTCACATTCACATTAGCGAATCCACCATTACCATAGCCATACCCCTGATTGTTGTCGTAACCGTCATTACCGAAGCCTTGATTGTTGAACCCGAAGTTTCCGTCCTGATTGACATTGCCATACCCATTGTTTCCAAAGGCAACATTATCAACGAATCCTTGATCAGCATCCACAGTGTTGCCTTTGTTGTTAACAACATGCCCATCACCACCATTTCCAGTATTACCATTACCAGCGCCATCACCTGCACCAGTACCCGTGTTTCCGTTGACAGTCACAACCGGTGGAGTAACAACTGCCGGTATCTCATCCTCCCGGCGAGGAGTTTCAACAGAAATGTGGTCAGTGTTGCCATTTCCGTTTGCCCGTGCCAGCAGCGGCTGTACCAAGGTCTGAAGATTCTCCTGGCCCTTGGCCATGCTCTCCATAGCTTGCATGAACAGAGTCAACTTCTCGCGGATCTCTTGCATCTCGACCTGAACTTGATCCATTATCTTCTTGCAGTTGTTTCGGGTTGAATAGCGGTGGACTCTCTGGTCGTCAATCCTGAAAAACTTGCGAGATGCAGGAAATAAGATACAGATTCAACAAGTAACTGGAAATGCAAAATATATATATAGATGCAATATGTGTCTGTGTGTTAGGGAGATCAACCCCTAATTCTAGTGCCGAAGTGCCAGTGTAGTGACAGTGATAATGATAAGAAGCTTGAAATCCAATCATGGAAAAACATCTCATATATTGCTGCGAAGAGCCCATCAAGTCAGACATATAATATCGCCGAGCGTACAATAACAAGAAGGCATGACCTCAACCAACAATCCTGGTGATGGCCAGCACAATGCAAATAAAGCATATACAACAATACATAAGGTAATCAAGTGCGACCATATGCCTGATACTCCTCTAACAATCTCTTAGTCTTGGGATGGTCTGGCTGAGAAAGCAACCCTTCGACGAGCGAGTCTCTTTGCCTGATAACACGCTAGAGATCCCCAATGGATTCCTCCCAAGCACCTTCTCCAAAGCATTCTTCTAGCTTTCTCTTTTGGGATGCAGACTCTTTCTTACGCTTGATGACTTTGTTCAAGGCCTCCTGAACGTCATATCTCCGCATAACCTCTTCTTCAAACTTCTTCTGGCTAGCTTTCAACTGACCTTCCAGTTCAGAGATCTGCAGCTTCAGTTTGTCCTCTCTTTCTTTATTGCTAGTCAGCGTGGCATTCCAGGTCTTGTTGAATGCGGAGATCTCCAGGTAGGCTACATCAAGTGCTTTCTTCTTGGACTCCAGCATGTCGTGAGAGCTCTTGAAATCTATCCCCAAAAGTTCACGCTTCTTTCGCTGTTCAGTCAGTTCTGTGCCTAGTTGATTCACCAGCTCTGTTTGCTGCTTGAAGGAATATACAACTTCATTCTTTTCGCTTCTGAGTTGCACTAGCTCTTCTTCCAACTTCTCGTTGGCTTTCATCAGCTCTTCTTTCTCCTTCACAACGTGTCCATATCTCTCAATAGGCACAGTAGTTGGATCTTCAATCACGATGGGAGCAGGAGGTAATACTGCAGGAAACGACATTAGCGCTTGCTCTGCCCTATCTTGAATCCATACTTTGTACGGAGCATAGGCTTGACAATCATTCTTACCCAACAACGGCTTCCCTTTCTTGCGGATGTTATTCCAAGCATGCTGCAGCTTGGACAATAGCTCTCCCTTCAGATCACCTGTGAAGTACAGAGATTCCTGCACTTCCTCCTCTTTTGGCGGGCTTTTCAAAGCATAACCGAATTGCCTGATCAACAATGACGGATTGTAGTTAATGCACCCTTTCCTCCCAATCAGAGGAATGTTAGGATACCCGGCGCAACTGTAGATAATCTCAGATCCCAGTAAATCTCTATTAAACCAGACGACATCTTCTGAAGAAAGTCCCATCAGATGCTCAGACCAATCCACCGTAGCTGCAGACTCAGCAAAGATACCCTTCTTGGGCAGGTGACTATCAAACCACATATACAACAAAGGCACACAACAAGAGACGTTTTTGCCCCTCCTATTCTCGTTATTATAATGCAGTGAGTGATAGAAATCTCCAATCAGAGTAGGCACATGATTGCCTGAAGCAAATATATAGAATGCATCCAAATCAACAAAGTCAGGCATGTTAGGGAACAGTACAATGCCATAGATACACAAAGCAAGGACATCATTAAACACAACCCAACAGCCACTCTTGGCGTACTCTTGTGCTTTCCCAACTAAGAACTTGAGATAAAAACTAGGCACTCCATTCCACGAGGTTAACAGCAACTCTGAGGAGTCTAAATGCAAAGCAACAGCCAAATCCTCCAGCTTGGGCTCAACACCCATATGAATGAAGGGTACCTTGTTCTGGATTGTTAATTCCAAGATCTCAGCATATTCCTCCAGGGTCGGAGCCAGAATGAAGTCAGGGAAAGTAAAACACCTCAGCGGGGGATCATAGAATTGCATCAGCGCGTACAATCCGTTCCGCTCATACATGGATGGTTTACAAACCAATCTAAGCAGTTTCCCATAACTTTTCCTGAAGCTTCTCTTCACATCGTCATCAGCTAGAGATATCAAACCAAGCAGAGAAGAAACATCTGGAGCAGGCAACTTGTATGCCACAGTCTTCTTCAAAGTATCCATAATAGCAGCAGACAGAAATCCGGGCAACTAGAATCAAATGGTATGAAATGCACCTGCAGTACAGACACACGTTAATGATATGCAAAATGAGTATGCAACAATGCAATATGCAAACATGCAACAGGGATCAAGTGATATATTGCTGAAGAGATCCATCCACAATATATGTCTCAACAGACCCACAATACTGCTCAACCCTGGTCTCAACAGACCCATAACGATGCTCCACTTTAATCTCAACAGACCTAAAACAAATCTCCAACCTGGTCTCAACAGACCCACAACAATGCTCTGATGAAGAACCCCAAGTATCCACACATACCGATCCAATATCAAGAAAACCGGGTCGTCTGGAGGTCAAGTTTCCTGCATGCCCCAATCCCTCTCACAGGTAGGTGTCCTATCAACTGACACAAGGTATGGCATCCTATGCGGCCGTCGGCGTCACAGACTTTCAAGACTGATGATACGATACCCAGAAGGTGTGGCATCATCATGTCCTGAAGAGGCCTCACTTAGCCAACTTCCAATTGATCGGTCCCCAGAGTCGACAATCCAACTAACCAACAACCCCCTCAACCCAAAGGGTTGAAAAAGAAGTCAACCAGAAGAACCTCGTCCAAGCATGGATTTTGTGGGACACTAGTACATGCAAAGCATGCACGCGCCCACTACTTTCCACAACTAATTCTAGGTGCACTCAAGCCCAGGTCCGACTTATCTCTCAACAGATCACCCCCTCCCCACAACAGCAATAACAATATAAAGTTGACAATAAAATGCAGAAAGTAAAGACAGAAATGTAAATCCGTACAAAACCCCAGACGGGAAAACAAGCGCTAGGATTGACTCGCGTAGGGAAACAAATGTTTTCCCCAGCAGAGTCGCCAGCTGTCGCTACTGCGAAAATCGGCGCCGGCTATGACAGAAGAGTCGCCACCGTGCGTTATTTATTCCAACGGAGGGAAAGGAAACGCTCAGAGTAAACCTAACGCAAAACGGGAAAGGAATGGTCATCGCAACCAAATTCCTGAATTCGGGAGTCGATTACGCAAGGGGAAGGTATTAGCACCCCTCACGTCCGCCGTACTCGACGGGATCCACGCTTGTTTTTTGGTACGGATTGTCATTCTACCTACTCTACAGGTCAAGGGTTAAAAAGAAAAGAAAATGAAAATGACTCGGCAAAGTATCGCACTTTATGCCTATGTATTCCCGTCTGGAACGAGAAATCAGAGTCAACGTAGTTCGCCTACCTACGGATGAAGGTGGGGAAGGTTGCTCGCTAGGATACAACATCCTATGCCTACGTACTTTCATACATCATGAAAGATCAGAGCAAACGTAGTTCGGGCTACGGAAGACACAAGCTTGTCTGACTGGGTTTTTTATACCTTATGAAAGGGTTTTTTCTTGATTAAGAGTCCAAGCGAACGAAAATGACACTTTGATGTTTGTTTTGAATCTTTTACGAAAGAAGTGTTTTTTAGTTTGTGTGCAATCTCGGACGTACTAGAGACTATGATTTGAGAGTGACTACGTCGCCTGTCACCCAAAGGGTGCCACGCTAAGCAACCAGACTACTGGAAAGAAGCTCTCCAGCAACCCTTTCTCAAATAGCTTAAGGCTCGTAACGTACGACATCAATTAACCTTATTATGGTGTTTTTGAGTTGTTTTGAGATAAGAAGAGAGAGAAGCTCTAAAAAGCCTAGGGTTGAAAAGGGAATAAAAACTAACCTAATGTTTTCATGCATGGATAAGAATCCTAATGTCTGTCATAATTCCCTCCTGCACAGAGGAAATCAGAGATCCTAGGGGATAAGCAGAAAAGAAAGCAAGCAAATACAGTAAAATGCATGCAATGCAGCAATACAAGCGAGGCAAGGGAGTCCCGCTCAACCTCGAACCTGGGAAAACAACAGGCAAAGTGAACCAACATTCGCCTCAAACCTAGGGGGCAAGCTACACAAGCCAACAAACAATACAGAAAACAAAACCCAAAGGAGGCAGCCCAAGCAGCAACCCCAAACTCCTACAGCAGCTCTGACAGCAAAGTTGACAGTAACATAACTCCATCTTCAAGCAGACCTTATGAAAGGCATCTTCAACACCTTAGATCTTCATCCCCAAGCTCTAGCAAGCTCCACCAAGAAAGATTAGTTATTGAGATCAATTTATAATGAATGGGAACCAGTGAAAACCAAAGGAAATCACTAGAAACCATCATCTGCAAAGAAGGGTATCCTCAAAAGTTCTACTCTTTAAGGCATACCACTCATCCCTCCAAGGGAGAGATGGGGCTTCCTTAAGAGGACTTTGAATCATAGGATAGGATGGAAGCAAACAAAACATTCCATGTTTGAGGCAAGAAATGAACTAAGTCTAAAAAGCTCTTCCTAAAACCCTAATTTCCTAAGCTCCTAAAAAAGCTCATAAAAGAGAACAAAGCTTCAACTCCAAGCTCCACCCTTCAAGCCACAGTAGCTACAAGATGTCCAAAAGTTCCTCCAGAAAGGTATCCAAGCAAAACCAGCTCCAAAGCCATCAACACAGCAAAACAAGGCAAGGCACCAAAGATGGAACACCACAAGCACAAGCAACTTGCAAAATCTATTTAAAATAGAAAACTAAGTTGTAAAACTATAAGCAAATTTCTAAGGGAACATGCATGGATTAACAACCTAGGGTTCAAAGTTTAAAGCCTAATTCAACATCTAAGTCCACTAAACAATTCCTAAGATGAAATATGTCAAGGGGAACCACAAGTTTGGGAAAGCTCTAATCATCAACCCTAAGTCAGAACCTAATCATATCTAAAAAATCTACTAAAAATCCTAAGGGATCATACAAGTGTTATATACAACATACTAAAAGATCTAAGCAAAATTCAATACCAAATGGGAGAACAAAATTCCACAAAACAGATGATCAAATATGCAAATAAAAGAAATTACACAAAAATAAGAAAAATCAAATAAAATTGAAAAATGCCTGAAAATGAGATTTATTAATTTCAGAAAATCACAAATAAATCCAAGATCATTGAGGTATTTTTAAAATATTTTTTTGGATCAATATTGGATTTATTATGGATTTTAGAAATCAAATGGAATAAAAGAAAATACTAAAATGATTAAAAGAAAATAAAAAGCTGGATTAAACATGAGCCAATGGATCAGAAGACTGGTCAAGCAATCCAAAGCGTCAGCGCGTGTCCACGTGAGCATGATGTGGCTGATGACTGGGAGCTGACTCAATAAATGAAACAGTGCGCTTTGGATCAATAGAGGGAGAGCTGAGTTTAAATGGTGACCACACGATCTGCGTACAAAGTCCATCTGAAGGACTGATCTAAGGATCCAGACATCATCTTCTTCACAAACTCAGGTGACCTGAGACTGTTGCCAGGCGGTGGTCCATAGTGGAAAACACCGTCTTCTCCAGTGAGGTCCCAAACTCAGGTGACCAAAACTGACGAACCTTATATCTATCTTGACCAGAAAATCACCAGGATTCCAAATCTCCTATCCATATGTTCCAACTTTCAATAGATTTTAAAATTCGAATCAATGTTCAGAGATGACATCCAAACTAATTATCACTAATTGCCAAACTGAAACCATAGAAATGTTCCTCATTCTTCAGTGATCATCATGATCTATCCAATTTGATCTGAATCCTCAAGATCGTGCCTAACCGTTCTCCATTAGAAATTGATCATCCATCTTAATTGTCACTAATCACTCAAATTCTAATCCAGAAACGTTCCTTGATCAACCTAAGTCCTAACCACATGCAAGATTCTACTTAATTCAACCTAGATCATGAGGAAATTTGAGAGTTACATACCTAGAAAAAATGGATCAACAGAGGTAGAAAATGATGGATTTAGACTCCACAACTCTTCAAACACGATCAGTGAAGCAAGATGAAGCTTCTAGGCACTTCAATTTGGCTTGATCAAACTTGTAACTCCAAAACTGATTCTGACTTGGAGCTCTTGAAATTCAACTTCAATCTTCACTCTCTCCATGAAACCACCACCAACCCCAATCTGAATTCACTCTAGAGCTTAAATAGAAACTGTTTGTGGGCTTTTGAATCCAAATTGAAGCCCAATTTAGTTGATCCAAAATTCTGTCATGGCCATGAAATTCCAATGCTACAGTCATGATTCTGAGCTCTCAGCTTGCTCTAGAAGGTTCCTTCCAACTGCAAATGGCCTTGTGAATGTGTTTGGATAGCTAGCACAGTCTGAATTGCCCTGGTTTTTGTTTTGGGATTGTGACTTGTAAATGAAGAAACCATTTTACAAAGCAAGTCATGTAATTGAACCTCAACTCAAAATTATGACATTGCCAATGTGTTTGAAATCCAATTTCCACTCAAAATGAGTATTCACATGATGTGTTTAGGACCTACAACTCAAAAAATGATTTTTCCCTCTTTTGAATCATTTGAAAAATCCTTCTTTTTAGGCCAATTTGAAACACTTGGTGAAATAATCCACTTCAAACCACCATGAATCCTTATCTGACCTAAAAACATCATTTTAAGCACATCTCATGTTGAACAATTTTTCATTTGAGAAGTGGAAGATAGAGATTTTGACCTATGTTGAAAAAGGACCTATAATTCAACTTTCCCAAAATACCCCTGAATTGCCAAGATCATAACTTGAGTTCCAAAATTCCTCTTGAGGATTTCTAGTACTCAAATTAAATCCAAGATCAAGACCTACAACTCTTATGTTGGCCAAGAATCCATTTGAAAACTCCTTGAGGGGAAAAAGTTGCTTGGAAGTCAAGTGACTTTCACAGATAAATTTCAGTGTCCTCTGGTGACTTGTAATTTGCAAGAACCATAACTTGAGTTCTATAAATCCCCTTGAGGACTTATAGTACTCAAATTAAAGGTATTAAGAAGCTATAAAAGTTTCATGTTGGCTAAAGATCCATTTGAAACTTGTATTTGGACTTATGTGGCTTTGAAGTTAGACACTAAATAGGGGATTGTACACTGAAACCCTAATTTAGCAACTTTCCACATTCTTGATCTTTCTTTGCTTAATCTTGGCACAAAACCACACATGTATCAATATACCAATTCATAAACCCCATGACCTCAAGGTAGGATTTGATGTTCTCCAATCACTCAATTGACCTAGGGTTGACCCAGATGAAACCCTAATTGACTGCACCTCAACTATGGCTCTTGTACTTGAATCAATGACTTGTCTCAGCTTCAATAGGGCCCTCTAGGAATTCCATGAGATCCATACACACCTCAAGTTCACATTCCATGTTGATGATCTTCAATACACCTCAAGTTAGGAGTAAAATCCACCTGTGGGCACTTAAACTTCTCATGACTTCAACCCTTCTCTGATGACTTGGATGGGATCTCAGGCTCAGAGAACACCTCTAGATAGGCTTATTTTGACATAAGTGGCACTTGATACCTTATTGGATGACTTGATATGCTATGATATGCAAATGGTTGAAATATGTGAATGATGTAACTATGCAAATGAAATGCAATGAAACATAAATCAGGCAAGAAAAGGTTAAGCAAATTTTGGGGTGCAACAACCCCTAAGGGAAAATCATGATATTCTAGACTTTTTGTTTAGGGATCCTTCTTAAGCTTGGTCCTTTCCCTGGTCCCTTTTTGTATTATCCTTGACATCAATGGTAGAACAATTGTTCAAGTTCTTATTATGAGTCTCAAAGGATGGGTGCGCTTGTTCCAGCACATTAACTTGCCCCATGGGTAACGCCTTACTTTTCCCTAGATCCACTTCGGCGACCACCTTGGTTGGAGTTGAAGTGGGAGTTAAAGAGGTGGATGTGAGCATAACTTTCAAAACTAGGGGTTTCCTCCTCTTTAAAATATTATTGAGGGACAACATATTATATGCAAAATATGTCAAAGGGTGGTCAGCATAATATTATGAGAATGAAAAAATCAAATATAAAAGTAGTTGCTCTTTTCACCAAAGAGATTTTCTTTCTCAAAAGAGGTGATTGCATCCAAAACCCTCGCGTATTAATAAATCACATCTTCTACTAAGTAGGCGGTACGTCCGAAGGGCCTACTCCCTCTTAGTAGCCCAGTCTCTCCAAGAAAGATACCAAGTTTTCTGATCTTACCGGGATCAAAGATTCAATCAGCGGCCAGCAACACGTCGTCGACTCCAAATCCTTTGGTGACAGAGAAGATGAGGGGGTGTACCTGCAAGGAACTATGATGCCAAAGAAAGGTTTAGAGTGAAAAGAGAAAGAGCAAGTACAGAGTATTGAAAATGAATTCAGAATGCTTGACCCTCCTGCGGAGGAGGGTATTTATAGTGTGCCCCCGACGTTGGGCCAAAGGTCGTCAGTTATGGGCTGGATCGTTAGGCCCACAACAGATGACTGCCAGGATCCTACGTGAAATTAGGGAAGATCAGCATGTGGTCTTCATCCTAGGTCAACTGCCCCACGAACTTCATAATGGATTTTCCTGTTCCTGAGGGCAAAACTGCCCCGTGAAAGGCGTGGGTTCAGTTGGTGACGTGTCCTAACATGAGGAGCACGTGGAGAACATTGTGAGGGCAAGGTGTCTTAATACTTATTTTAATTATGTCAAAACATATCTAGTTAGAAATGTGTACTTTGGACGGTATCATCGAGTCGCATATGCATTCGTTGTTTTTCTTGTATCAAGCATTTATCAAAAACATATGTCCATTCATATAGAAAGGAATTATATGTGTTCTATATGAGTTTGATCATGTTGGTTTACTTAGATGTGCATTAGAAGAAATTAGAAATAACAAGACATATCAAAATCAGCATTTTTGCAAGTTCTGAGTCTTTGAGTCGACTCATGCAGAGCGAATTTTTGTGATTTGCTCTCAGGAGAGCTCGCGTCGACCCTCCGGTCGACTCATACTGTCTGTATTTCTATTTGTCAAAACTGGGTTGCTTTTCATCGATGCATGAACTTGTTCTGGTCGATGCAAAAGGTCTTTTTCTGCATAATTCTGTATTCGAGAGAGCTCAGGTCGACCCCTTATTCTTTAGGTCGACCGTTCACTCGTTTCACACTATTTTTCTATTATGTTTGTCTTTCAAAGTGTCTGTTATGTTGGTTATTTGGTCAAAGCTTTGCATATATATTGTGTTAGCTCATTCTTCACACAATAACAAGAAAACTGAAAATATACACTGATTTTGCTCTCATCTTCTTCATCCAATTTCTTGCATTTTCTCAACAAATACACATAATCATTTTGGTTGTACATTCTGCATGATTGAGGTGATAACGTCCAAACATAGGAATGATGTATCGGGTTTGGGTTGAGAGATCAGTGGGTTTTTCTTGAATAAAACCATTAGGGTTTTTTCCTCCAAGAATCTTGGATTTTGGAGGTTTTGCATAAATCATTCCTTCATAGATTCAGTCGAGCGAAGGTAATTGAAGAACAGGAGGTTCTATCAATTTAGTAGCGTCAATCGGAGGATTGTGGAAGGAAGGTTTGGGTTCGAATTGTGGGTGTTTGAAATCATCCGGGAAAAGAATTGAATACCATTGGGTTGTTCAAAGGTGGTGCCATAATCGGAGGTTTACTCATCACATTCGAAGGACTTGATTCATCTTGAATCAAGGGAAGAGAAGGTATAGGTTCAGCATCAACGATTAGGATTGAGTGTTTGATTCTACTGCTTCTCTTGTAAAAAAAATTGCAATAGGTTCCATATACAGGTCTCAATTCTATTTTTAGAATTGAGGGCAGACGTATCGCAAGCAAGGACGACAGCGAAACTGCCTCAACAAATTGGTGTTGTTCTCTCTTTTTGATATTTTCATTTCTGAATTTTACGTTTGTATGCAATCAAATTGGTTGACTAAAATTCTGGTTTATTGTAGTGCTGAAACACATTTAGAAAACTCATTACAATCTGTTTGGTTGTAATTGGAAAAACTTAGCACTACATTTACTTAGTGAAATTTACTTGGAGTGCCTCGTTCACCAAGTGTTCGACAAATTGCTTAAATACAAACGTTTTGAGTTGTTTTTCAATTTGTGTTTATTTTTCACAAGCATTGGAAATTGAACAACTTTGAGTGAACAAAATCATATTGATTTGTGTTCAAATTATTTATTTGATTTCTTATCTTTATCGGTATTCCATATAGGCGTAGCGTATATCCGATCTTTTTGGTAACGGTTCGTTTAGACGATCGTAGTTCCTCGGCCACTTTCGCTTAAAAGTTTTAAAAGCCAATTTATTATAAGCGCTGACTCTGTTTAAGGATAAGTGATCTATTCAACCTCCCTTCTAGATCATTGTCGTCGTCTAACAAGTGGTATCAAGAGCACCTTTTCATTTCATGCTTTGCATATAACTTCTTAGAATATGGCAAACGAACCCAAAGGGGCTTACAATAGAGCACCTGTTTTTAATGGTGAGAACTATAGTTACTGGAAAGATTGTATGCGTGTGCATATAAATTCCGTTGATAGAAAGGTATGGAACGTTATACTGAATGGTCCTATGGAAATTACCATGATATATGAAAATAACGTTGTTGTGCCTAATCCTGAAGCACAACGGAATGATGAAGATGAGAAAAAGTACAACTACAATTGGAAGGATAGAAATATTTTGATCTCCTCCTTGGAAGTTGATGAATATTATAGATTTTCATATTGTATGACTTCTAAAACTATGTGGGATGTATTACAAGTTCCCATGAGGGAACTAATGACTTCAAGCTAGCTCAAATAAACACTTTAACTTAAGAGTTTGATCTCTTTCACATGGAGCAAGGGGAAACCATTACCGACATGCAAAAGATATTTTCTCACTTAATAAACAGACTAAATTCACTTGGTAGACCAATTTCCAATGATGTTGCTACTAACAAAGTTTTAAGATGTCTTACCAGGGAGTGGCAACCAAAGGTCATGGTCATAAAGGAAGCAAATGATCTTATGACTTTGGATCTTACAACTCTTTTTGGAAAGCTCCAAGAACATGAGCAAGTGCTCATTATCCTTGATTAATTTGAGAAAAAGGAAAAGAAAGAAAAGACCAAAACGACGGAAAAGAAGTCAATAGCTCTAAAGGCTTCTTTTTCAAAGTCCTCCGCTAAAGAGCTAAGTGATTACGACTCGAGTGATGACGATGATGAAGAAACAAATGAGGATATGTGGCTGTTCGTGAAGCGATACAATTGCTATGTAAAGAAGAATGGTATCCAACATTCCAAAAAGAATCTCGTCAATTTTAGAAGACAATCAAGGTCTTCCAAGAATGAAGGCAATAAGGATAGTAAAGCAAGAAGATCGTGCTTTAATTATGGAAAAGTCGGGCGCTATAAGCCGGATTGTCCATTGATGAAGAAGGACAATGGAAAGAAAAGTAATCGCTCACAAAAGAAACAAGGTAAGCATATAAGAGCTTACATCGCTTGAGAAAGCAATAGTGAGTCATCCGGGGATGAAAAATTAAGTGAAGAAGAAGAGTCTGTTAACCTTTGTCTCTTAGCTCATCAAAAGAAGAAGAATAAAAAGGTACGGCATGCTAAATATGAAAACTCTAGTAAATTGTCTCATTCTGAATTACAACATGCCTTTGACACCTTACACCATGAGACTAAGGAAGCCTTTAAATGTGTGGCCAAAAACAAACAAATTGTTAATCACTTGGAGAAAAAGATCTCCGATTCCGAAAGGGAATTAGAGGCGCTCAAAGCATCCATGGTGGAAGTAACAAAGGTAGATGTTGAGGAAGAAAAAAGTAGATGGTTAAACTTTGGATGTGATACTTATCATATTTGGCAAAAAGAGGTTAAGACTCTTAAAGCCAAACTTAACAAGGCTCTAGAACCAAAAATCAATTTTTCTATTGATAGATCACACTTTAGAAAAAGCATGATTAATCCTTATCAAAAATATACATATGTGATCAAAAATCAAGGTAACAAAAGTGATATCAAGGTTAACCTCACTTGCTTGTATTGTTGCAAAAGGGGTCGTACCATTGCTAAATGCCACTTTAGTAGGTTTTTAGTTCCTAAAGGGGTTTACCAATGGTTGCCTAAATGCAACCAAGATTTCACTCACAACTAAGGACCCAATAAACAATTGGGTACCTATTTCCTTTGATTGTTTTTATAGGTATAAAGTCTTGAGCCTATGGAGAGAAGATGAGTTCTTGATAGTGGATGCTCAAGACATATGACAGGAGACATATCTCTCTTCATTGACTTTGTGTCAAAGAAGAAGGGATTTGTAACCTATGGAGACAATAACAAAGGAGGAATACTTGGAAAAGGTAGTGTAGGTAATTCCTCGTCTACTACTATCTCCGATGTATTGCTAGTTGAGGGTCTTAAACACAATCTTATAAGCATTAATCAATTATATGACAAGGGATACAAAGTATCTTTTTCAAAGGATTGTTGCACGATTGAAAATAATGATAAAAAGGGGGATGTGTTTAATGGCTTGAGGGTAAATAATGTGTATATGCTAGATTTGAGTGAAGTATCATTGAGTAGCGACAAATGTCTCGTCACTATGAGTGAAGACTCATAGTTGTGGCATAGACGTTTGGCGCATGTCAATTTTAACTTGCTAAACAAGATAGTCTCTAAGTACCTAGTGATTGGCTTACCCAAAATCAAGTTTTCAAAGGATCACTTATGTGATGCGTGCCAAATAGGGGAGCAAACAAGGATCTCGTTTAAATCTAAAAACATTGTTTCAACTACGAAACCCCTTGAACTTCTTCATATGGACCTCTTTGGACCATCTAGAATTAAGAGTATAGGTGGTAACTACCATGGTTTTGTTATAGCCTATGATTTCTCTAGATTTGGCTGGACTATCTTCTTGGCTAGCAAGAGCGATACTTTTTTCGCTTTTGAAAATTTTGTCAAACTTTATCAAAACAAGTTGAACACAAACATTATATCAATTAGAAGTGATCATGGAGGTGAGTTTGAAAATCATCTCTTTGAATAATATTGTGGTAGGCATGGAATTGATCATAATTTTTCCATGTCGCATACCTCTTAACAAAACGGGGTCGTGGAACCCAAAAATTGAATTTTGGAAGAATTAGGAAGAACCATGATCAATGAAAGTGGCCTTCCTAAACATTTTTGGGTTGATTCCATTAGTATGGCTTGTTATTTTTTGAATAGGGTGCCCATCCATCCTATTCTCAACAAAACTCTGTATGAACTTTTGAAAGGGAGGAAGCCCAATGTATCTCACTTTCATGTATTCGGTTGTAAGTGTTTTGTGTTGAACAATGGCAAGGAGAGTCTTGGTAAGTTTGACTCTAAGGAAGATGAATGTATCTTTCTTGGATACTCTCAGTCAAGTAAAGCATATAGGATATATAATAAGAAATTACTTATTGTTGAAGAATCTGTTCATGTCACTTTTGATGAAAGTTATCCGAAAAATGTCGGAAACGGTATTTCTTTTCATGGTGCAGGTGTATCTTCTGAAGGCATACTCAAAGACACTGAAAAAGGAATTGATCAACCTGAATCAGTAAAAGTTGAGGAGGAAAAAGATCACCATCATGAGGAGATTGAGAAGGATCATTCGACTAAAACCGATGGCCTTCCTCCAGCTTAGAAGTCTTCTAAAGACCATTCTATCGACAACATTCTCGGTGACATTTCAAAGGGAGTGACCACAAGATCTAAGCTAAGTAACTTATGTTATCACTTTGCTTTCATCTCTCAGGTTGAGCCTAAAAACCCTAAAGAGGCATTACTTGATGAACATTGGTTCTTATCAATGCAAGAGGATTTAAACCAGTTTAAAAGAAATGAGGTTTAGGACCTTGTCCCTCCTCCGTGAGGCCATCAAGTAATTGGCACCCGATGGGTGTTTAGGAATAAACTGGACGAAAATGGAGTTATAACATGAAACAAGGCATGCTTAGTTGCATAAGGGTATAACCAAGAGGAGGGAATCGACTATGGGGAAACTTATGCGTCGGTTGCCTGACTCGAGGCTATACGTCTTCTACTTGCTTACACATGTGCAAAAAAATTTCAAATGGATGTAAAAAGTGCTTTCCTAAACGAATATATCAATGAAGAGGTTTACGTAGCCCAACCTCCTGAGTTTAAATCCCATGAGTATCTTGATCATGTCTACAAGCTAAAACAGGCTTTGTTATGGACTCAAACAAGACCCTAGGGCTTGTTATGGCCGTCTTAGCAAATTTCTACTTGATCAAGGGTATTCAAGAGGAAAGGTTGACACAACTCTCTTCATTAAATGTCAAGGAAAACACTTAATTTTGGTACAAATTTATGTTGATGATATCATTTTCGGATCAACTAACATGAATATGGTCAAGGAGTTTTTTAGATTGATGCAGGGAGAGTTCGAGATAAGCATGATGGGGGAACTCAAATATTTCCTCGGATTACGAATCAAGCAACTCGAAGAGTGTATATTTATGAGCCATACAAAGTATTGCCTTGAGCTTATCAAGTGTTTTCACATGGAAAACTCCAAGGCGATTGACACTCTGATGTCGACGTGTGCAAACCCTAATCGAGATGAGAATGGTAAGGATGTAGAGGTGAAGAAGTATAGATGTATGATTGGCTCTCTCCTCTATCTTACCGCATCTCGACCCGACATCATGTTTAGTGTTTGTATATGTGCGAGGTATCAATCATGTCCCAAGAAATCTCATCTGAAAGTTGTCAATCGCATAATTAGATACCTCTCTGGTACTCCAAAGTATGGGCTCTGGTATTCCAAGAATAGTGGTTGTTCCTTGGTTAGCTATTCCAATTCTGACTTTGTGGGTTGCAAATCGGATAGGAAAAGTACAAGTGGCACTTGTCATTTCTTTTCAAGTTCCTTGGTGAGTTGGCATAGAAAAAAGCAAGTTTTCGTTGCTTTGTCAACAGCCGAGGCGAAATATGTTGCGACCGATAGTTGTTGTGCTCAAGTCTTGTGGCTTGAGCAACAATTGCTCAACTTGAATTTAAAACTTGAGCGTATTCCTATTTTATGTGATAATACAAGCGCCATTAAGCTAACCAAGAACCCCGTATTACATTCAAGCACCAAGCATATCGAAATTCGTCATCATTTCCTTAAGGATCATGTGGTGAAGGGTGATGTGGTCTTTGAGCACGTTGATACCAAAAATCAACTTGCAGATATCTTGACAAAACCAATCGCTACAGAGCCTTTCTTTTATATCCGTAGGGAACTACGCATTCTCGACATCTCGGATCGTGTTTAGGGTTTTATAATTACATGTTTTCTATATATGTGTGCTTTTCTATGTCTTTATCTAATAAAATGAAGAAGTAACTGAGCCACATGTGAGGGCATCTATCAATGATCGCGGTTGAGGTAATATCATTCCTCTCTATCAAATTTTCTTTATCATTTAATGTGTGTAAGTTGGTGTACCAAGTTGTGTGTTAAAGTTGATGTTTATTGCATGATTAAACATGTTTTATCCATTTGAATGTTTGAAATATGTGTAGGCTATCTATTTATTCTTATTTGATGCATTAATGAATCAAAATGATGATTTTTGCTAATTCTTATTGTTTAAGTCGACCAAAACAGGACACCGGTCGACTCATAAGATTTCCATTTTTCATGTTTTAGAAGCGGGTCTGCTCAGGTCGACCCTTCGGTTGACTCAAGTTTTGAACTTTTTTTATTGCTTTATTTTTTCAGTATGCATCGATGCACAAACTGTGTAGGTCGACACGTCACTCGATTTTTCTAAAAAAATCCTTGTTTTTGATGCATCGTTCAAGACACTTTAACCCATTTAATACTTTCATTCTTTCTATGTATTCAAACATCATCATTAGCATTGGTATATTACATCTACACTAAGTTATTCTCTATTTCTCCTCTTTCCAAAATCCCTATCAAAACCTAATTTCATCAAACACTCAAGGATTCTAGTGAGTCTCTCATCAACATACAAACTCAGTTTACTATTCATCTTCCTCAAATGTTGCATCTCATGGCTACAAGAAGGGTCACAGGAAAGAGAACAACCAGAACTCCATCCTCTCAAGGTGGCACCTTAAGGGCTAGTCTAATGGTAATTCCTCTCTCTTTATTACCTCCTGAATATGCTGAATTGTATGAGAAAAATATGAGAAAGCAATCAATTGTTAAATAATTTGTTTATTATCGCAAAGCTGCTGAAAGAATGCATATCCAAGAAGTTCTTGAACTTCTGGATGCTTACAATTTCAATCAGTTTTTGGAATACGATAACAAATATAATGAGGATTTAGTCAGGATTTTCAATATTGGTCTTCAAGGAAAGTTTGAAGGATTTGAGTTCAGTACCAAAATTGGAAATAATAAAGTCTATGTAAATGACTCCGTTTGGAAAGATCTCTTCAACATGTCTCCCATAACTGTTGATCCACTGATTAAGGTCACGAATACTAGAACCGTGGACAATTATGAGTTCAAGGAAGCCTTGAACTCCATGCTAAAGAAACCATATACTGACAAAATAGTGGCTAGCGATCTTTTCCCAAAGTTGGTCACAACTGGTCGGTTGAGATCGGTTGACAGAATTTTACAATGGATTGTCTCTCACATTCTTCGGCCCAAGAAAGGAGGCTATTCTTGGGTTGACCAAGAAGAGTTTCATTTGGTATACATCTTAAAAAAGAAGATCAAAATCAATTGGCCTCACTACATTGCAAGCAGAATCTATTCTTTGAAAGACTCTGGCTGAGGGACTGCAATGTCATATGGTTCCTTCATCCAATCTATCTTCAACAATGCTAAAGTGGTCGTTCCCAGTATCCCATACAAAACTTTGACAGCCGATCAAGAGTTCTGTCAAAAGACTTTAAATATATATATATATATATATATATATATATATATATATATATATATATATATATATATATATATATATATATATATATATATATATATATATATATATATATATATATATATATATATATATATATATATATATATATATATATATATATATATATATATATATATATATATATATATATATATATATATATATATATATATATATATATATATATATATATATATATATATATATATATATATATATATATATATAGGATCCTCGTCAGACGCGCTACAGGTTTATTGTTAAGGAAACCAGTTCTCGTCTACAGGAATCTGATGAAAGTGAAGAAGATGAAGATGAAGAAGAAGAAGAAGAAGAAGAAGAAGAAGAAGGTGGTAATCAAATGGATACTGATATTAATGCTGGTGAATAGGATAATAGTGATTGGTTAGATCAATCACCCCCTTTGGACTTAGATGGAAACCAAGGATGGGGTGAATGGAAACACACGGGTTGGACCACACTTGGTTCAAATTACATGCCACAGACAACTAATTAGAATTATCAAGAGTCATACTATGTGCCTCTATCTCCTCCGCGTCCCCAACATAATAATTATGAACTCCTCGAAATGATGAGGAACATGCAGCTCTAACAACAGAACTTTGTCACTGCACAAGATAAGCGATTTACAAATCTGCAGAACCAACTTCAGGCTCACAAAATAACTTCAACATGTTCTCCACAACAGTGATGGGTCTTTTTTATAGCATGGATGAATCTGCTGCAGGTCAAAATCATGCTCTCACTACTAGCTTCAACGTTCTTAATCGGGTTGTGCTGGAACTTACGGAGCGGATAGATGAGCAACACCTTCCACCACCTCATGTCTATCAATTTTGTGGAAGGGACCATCACTTTAGGGGGAGGAGGCTTTGAGGATTCTTTGTGTGTTGCTGTGTATGTCATTCCATATCTTGTTCGTTACATTTTCATGTTCATTTCTTATTATGTTTGTTTGATTCACTAAGACATATAACTATGTTATATTTTAATGTTTGTAATGACACTTACTTCTTTTGTTCATTTGTTGTATTCTCTATTTATCTTCTCATACATTTTTCATTAACACCATTATATGTGAATGTTTGTTAATGCTTACCTGGTGCAAAATTCTGTGAATATGTGTAATTCAATATACTATGTTTTTCGTTGACCTATTACTTCTTTCTTTTTGATGTTGTCAAAGGGGGAGAAGAGACCAATCAAAAACAGCAAATCATTCTACAAGACTGATCAAACATTCAGATTGTCTCTAGATGAATGCATAAAGTTAGGGGGAGGATGATACTACATAATGTGCTCAATTGTTTTTCTACTGTTTTTCCATCATAAAAAAGGGGGAGTATGTGAGGGCAAGGTGTCTAAATACTTGTTCTAATGATGTCAAAACATATCTAGTTAGAAATGTGTACTTTGGACGGTATCATCGAGTCGTATATGCATTCAATGTTTTTCTCGTGTCAAGCATTTATCAAAAACATGTGTCCATTCATATAGAAAAGCATTATATGTGTTCTATGTGAGTTTGATCATGTTGGTTGACTTAGATGTGCATTAGAAACAATTAGAAATAGCAAGACATATCAAAATCAGCATTTTTGTAAGTTCTAAGTCTTTGAGTCGACTCAAAGCTTGCTTAGGTCGACTCATGCAGAGTGAATTTTTGTGATTTGCTCTCAGAAGAGCTCGCGTCAACCCTCCGGTCGACTCATACTGTCTGTATTTCTATTTTTCAAAACTAGGTTGTTTTGCGTCGACACATGGAACTATTTCGATTGACGCAAAGAGCCTTTTTCTATATAATTCTGTATTCGGGAGAGCTCAGGTCGACCCCCATATTATTTAGGTTGACCGTTCGCTTGTTTCACACTATTTTTCTATTATGTTTGTCTTTCAAAGTGACTATTATGTTGGTTATTTGTTCAAAGCTTTGCATATATATTGTGTTAGCGCATTCTTCACACAATAACAAGAAAAGTGAAAATATACACTGATTTTGCTCTCATCTTCTTCATCCAATTTCTTGCATTTTCTCAACAAATACACATAATCATTTTTGTTGTGCATTCTGCATCATTGAGGTGATAACGTCCAAACACAGGATCAGTGTATCGGGTTTTCGTTGAGAGATTAATGGGTTTTTCTTGAATAAAATTGTTAGGGTTTTGTCCTCCAATAATCTTGGATTTTGGGGGTTTTGCATAATTCGTTCCTTCACAGATTCAGCCGAGTGAAGGTAATTGAAGAACAGGAGGTTCTGTCAATTTAGTAGCGTTATACGGAGGGTTGTGGAAGGAAGGTTTAGGTTCGAATTATGGGTGTTTGAAATCAGTCGGACAAAGAATTAAAGACCGTTGGGTTGTTCAAAGGTGGTGCCGTAATCGGAGGTTTACTCATCACATTCGAAGGACTTTATTCATCTTGAATCAAGGGAAGATAAGGCATAGGTTCAGCATCAACGATTAAGATTGAGTGTTTGATTTCTACTGCTTCTCTTGTAAAAACAATTCACAACATGTTCTATATACATGTCACAATTCTATTTTTAGAATTGAGGGCAGACGTACCCTGAGCGAGGATGACAGGGGGAACTGCCTCAACAAATTGGTGTTGTTCTCTCATTTTGCTATTTTCATTTCTAAATTTTATGTTTGTGTGCAATCTAATTGGTTGACTAAATTCTAGTTTATTGAAGTGTTGAAACACATTTAGAAAACTCATTACAATTTTTTTGGTTGTAATCAGAAAAACTTAGGACTACATTTACTTAGTGAATTTTACTTGGAGTGCCTCGCACACCAAGTGTTTGAGAAATTGCTTAAATACAAATATTTCGAGTTATTTTTCAGTTTGTGTTTATTTTTCACAAGCATTGGAAATTGGACAACTTTGAGTGAACAAAATCATATTGATTTGTGTGCAAACTATTGATTCGATTTCTCATCTTTATCGATATTCCATATAGGCGTAGCGTATATCCGATCTTTTTGGTAACAGTTTGTTTAGACGATCATAGTTACTCGGCCACTTCCACTTAAAATTTTTAAAAACCAATTTATTATAAGTGCCGAGTCTATTTAAGGATAAGTGATCTATTCAACCCCCCTTCTAGATCATTGTTGTCATCTAACAAACATGGCCTCCAACGACTATGGAAGATTGGGCCTTTGAATTGGGTTGTCCCCGACGAGCCACTAGATTGGGCCTGCTCGATCGTGGGTCATCCATAGGCCCAGTCCAAAACAGGAGCCCCCTAAGTCATTGCTCTAGGCGAAGGAGCAATGACTTAAGAGCCAAATTGTCATGGAAAATGTACGTTATGGGGGTCCCGCGTCCGTGGTTCTGTATACCCAAAGACGCAACTACGTTCGCATCGAGTTTTCTCTAAGGAAGTGCTCGTGAGGGATTTGCTGGAAGTCACTGCGTGTGACTGACAATGTGAGATTTTCCCGAGTTGTTGCTTACGCTCAACGACATAGATTTACCTGTAGCTTTGCTTCGAGGGTGTGTTCACGTAAGAATGTGAAGGTTATCGGTCATGCTCGACAATGTAATAACTTCTCTTCGCGAGGACATGCTCGCAATGGAATGTGGTGAGTTGACGCGCATGCTTAACAACGTAATAACTTATCTTCAACGCATTGGAATATGGAAAGTTGGGAAACTTAGGAAGATAAACATCTAATCTTTCCTCGTGCCACACGTGATGGCTATTAAATGCACCATCATGGCCTATCATAGCCTGGGGCCTAGGTTATGATAGCCTAAAGTGACACGTTCCCCCACGCAGTGAGAATGATTATAAATGGGAAATAGGGAGATCATTTGCTTATTTCCAAATTTTCTCTCATTCTGCTATCGCGCTTGCTGTTATTCTTTCATTGCACTATTGAGTACTATCGTCGCTGTCCCCACTGTCAAATCCCTCTTAGTTTGCCAACCAAGTAAGTGGTTTTCTCCCCCCTAACTAATTTGCATGTTAGTTCTAGGGCATAGAGTTGTTTCTTTGCATGTTTTCCAGCGAGTGTATGAGATTTCCAGCGGGGTTCATGCATCTCCCAATGAATCTATGAGTTTTTCAATGAAGACTCATGAATCTTCTGGCGAGGTCATAAGGTTTCCGGCGAGGCTATAAAGTTTTCGATGAAGCTTTATGAATTTCTCAATGAAGTTCGTGAAGCTTTGTTGGGTCTCGCGTCTGGGAGGCTCTTCCTCGTAAGTACGAATTTTTGATGTTATTTTGTTTCAGGGAGGCTCTTCTTCATGAAGATTCAGTTTTACGTCTTGTGTCGAGGAGAAGTTCCTCACGATTACATGCTTATCGACAAGGGCTTTGGTCGGGGACGTGTCCTCGAGCCTTTCCTCGCCCTTTCACTTGATTGAAAGTTGAATGGTGGATTTGATATTAACGTCGAATTCATTATTTTCCTATGCTTTTCAGGTTACATGGATCGACAAACCAAGGACACCAATTTGGTTGACATAAACGCTGGAACCAACATGGTCGAAGTGAATGTTGAACCCGACTTGGCCGACACGAATACTGAACCCAAATTGGATTGGGTCGGGCAAGAACCCCAGGAAATTGCTTTGTGTTTCTCCTTTGATGACTCATATGCTTTTACCGTCGTCAAGGACAGAGAGGAAGAGGCTCTTGAAACCTGGGAGACATACAAACCCAAAGAAATGGATCGGATCTGCTCGACATACGAAGGGAAGCACTTCCTCATGTATGAGTTTTCCTTCCGGGAGTTAGAGCTTCGTCTTCCATTTAGTGACTTCCAGATGGGGATCTTCAAATGGATGGAGTTGGCACCCTCCCAGCTCCAATCAAACACGATCACATTTGTGCAGGCATTCGAGCTCGTATTCCAACACCTTTAGATCGGTGCTACACTCCTATTATTCTTCCATCTTCAACATCAATCTTCGCACAAGCAGCACAACTAGGTGTCCTTCAAGCAGCCGAGGAAGTTTTTTAGAACATACATAGACTCCATCTGTGCCTTCAAAGATAGATACTACCTCGTGAAACCTATGTCGGAGGCCATCGTCGATTCTGTGTTCGAACGTGTGGTCAAGCTCGAGGATAGGCAGGAGGTAGCGAGGCTAGAAGCAAAGTTTCCCCATAAATGGTAGAGGGTCCATTTCGAAAAAGGAACGGATCATTAAATTATGAAGCCCAATGAGTTAGACACCAAGGATTAGCTTGCCTATGAGAAGCTCATGGAGTTTGTTGATGGCTTCATCCCCGCCAAGTGTGTGATCATTCCTTTGTTGTCTCCATGAGGGAGAGCGTGTACGATCAGGCTTCTTGGTAATTGAAGGTTGTGGCCTTTCTAGCCGCAGGAGACGTCCCAATTATCGTGGGGAGAGGCTTTGAGACTCATTCCTTTGATGTCTCCATGGGGGAGAGCGTGGACGGGTGTATCGTCGTTGCGGGGAAGGGCTACGAGATTTAGACTATCGATGTCTCCGCAGGGGAGAGCGTGATCAACGGTCTTTCTCCAACATTCCAATCCATTCATTCTGATGGAAAATCATGAAGTTGGTCTGCTTGATTGCTGCGAATAGGGCCATCATGGCAGGATCTCTGTTAGGTGGTACGGGAATTGGTTGAAAACCCCCGGATTTTCAAAATGTTGGAAAACATTGTAGGTCGCATTGTCAGAGGAGTGAGAGGCGATGAGTCCGTCTCTAGGATAACCCTCTTCAGTAGCGGTCCTCCCATTATTGTTATGGTCACTGCCGGAAGTGAAGGCGGTGATGGCAGTTTCATGAACGTTATCGTCAACGTGTTAATTGGCCATGATGATCGGTAGGTTTTTGAAAGTTTGCTTTGGTATTTAGGTTTTAGAGAAAGAAAAGAAGGGGGAACAAAGGATTTCTCACAGAAGGCGCCACTAATCTTACCGGGATCAGAGATTCAATTAGCGGCCAGCAACATGTCGTGGACTCCAAATTCTTCGATGACGAAGAAGAGGATTTCCCAAAGTAAGGTTTAGAGTGAAAAGAGAAAGAGAAAGTACAGAGTAGTGAGGATGAATTTAAAATACCTGACCCTCCTGCGGAGGAAGGTATTTAGTGTGCCCCCGACGCTGGGCCAAAGGTCATCTATTATGGGCTGGATCGTTAGGCCCACAACGGATGACTGCCAAGATGCTACATGAAAGTAAGGAAGACCAGCATGTGGTCTTCATCCTGGGTTAACTGCCTCACGAACTTCGTAATGGGTTTTCCCGTTCCTGAGGGCGAAACTGCCCCGCAAAAGGCGTGGGTTCAGTTGGTGACGTGTCCTCACGTGAGGAGCACATGGAGAACATGGCCTCCAACGGCTATGGAGGATTGGTCCTTTGAATTGGGTTGTCCCCAATGAGCCATTGGATTGGGCCTGCTCAACCGTGGGTCATCCGTAGGCCTATTCCAGAACATTTTCCTTCAATGAATCTTTCTATGGGGTCAAAGAGTCACATGAGTAGGAATAAATCCTCGATCCCATGTTGAAATGGTTTTGAACCTAACATCTCCAGATTATATTCTTGTATTTCACTAGCTCCAAGCCCGAGGGGCCAGACAAGGAAGTGCCACCCTCTGGGACTTTATAAAATATGGAGTGAAGCTCTGGGGTTAGAAGGTCACTAAGAAATAACAAAGTGAGAGAAACCACCATCCATGATCCCTGGTTGCAGGGGTCTATATCATTTTCCTGATACTCGCACCAATACTAGAGCATCTTGACAAAGTCCTATGTTACTGGGCGTAGTTGAGACGAGGCGATTTGTAGATGCTTTAACATACCCTACTGAAAATCATTGAAAGGCAACCTAAACTTTAACTTGGAAAGCATGCATTCATAGAATGGAATTGAACATTCTTCGAATTAACTAGATATCCTCTTGGAAGTATCAATGTGAGAGCCTGCCTAGTTAGAATATGGTCATATATCTCTGTAGGCGTCCTCCAAACGGGGCATAGCTATTTTAAAAATGAGACCACCCCTACTGATTCTACCTCCCTCTAATGTTGTTGAGTAGCATCATCAGGCAGCCCCTAACATGAAACTCCTTTCAAATCAAGTGTTCCCAATTGATCAATGCATTTTGATACAAATTCTTCTACTATTGTACTTAGGAATTCCCTAGTTTTTTTTATTAATTTTACTATTTTATTGTGTTTTTAGATTTAAGTTTATTTTTGCCTTTAATTTAAATTCGTATTTTATTTTCAGTATTAGTAGTTATTTGGTACATGTTTACTGTGTTGACCATAACTTGAGCTACGAAAATCAGATTGATGTGTCATGATAGGCATTGGAAAGCTAAGAGAAAGAGCTACAAGTTTTGTGTTGAAGCCAAAAGCTGATTCGGAGTGAAGCAATATCAAATAATTCATTGAAGTTTTAGACCTTTAGAAAATAAATATTTTTGGGCCATTATTGGGCCGGTTTTAGGTTTTCCAACCCGGTTTGAATTAGAATTGCGAATCCTTATTTTGTATAAGTAAATCAGCCGTAGTACTGTTCAGGTTACCTTCTTTTCACTATTCATGATTTTCTTTTTACTTTGTACAACTTCATATGGAGAGCTAAACTCCTTTGTAGTTGATCTGTTGTATTCAGGTCCCAAAACCTTGAGATTATTATAATTTGCAATATAATTTCTATTACCTTCAATTATATTATATAACTATTGTTTTCTTAATCCGATTTGACATAGGGTAGTTTTTTTTGGTTCGATTGATGCACGTTCCCTAAATTTGATTGCGTGTTATCATTTGCTTAATTCGTTAATTCGCTTTATTCTTAACCGAATGCTTAATTCATTCACGCTTATTGATTGATTTTGTGATCAAAAAAAGGAACCATAATTCTTATAATGTCATTCATGTTTGTTGATTGATTTTGTGTTCGAATAGGAATACATAATCTTCTTAGAGATTGCGAGTTTAGAATAGTCAATGATAGGTAGGAATCGAATCAATAGATTAACTCTTTAATCGTAATTGTAATCACTTATTTTTCTTATTTTTTGTAATCAAAACCTAATCCTAAACAACCCCCTAAATCAATTTTAGTAGGTTAATTATAATTCAAGAGTCCTTGTGATACGACATTCGAGTGTCGCTTCCCGTTACTGCATTTTCTAAACTCATTTTTGACCCGTCTGCGACAACGAATCAAATTGACATTTTTCCTTCAGATGGAGTTGTAGATGGAGCTATTTATACAGCTAAAGCTCTCGACATCCTAGCTTCCCCAACCAAACATTCCACTGAACAACCACTTTGTGAACCACTTCATGAGGATTTATATTATTCATCAAAGCTTCAATTTGATCAGAAAGAAAAATTATTGCAAGAACATAAGAAGGGAATTGGATGGACCTCAATTGAAGATGGAAGAAAAGCAGTGAGACAACCCCTTAATCCTTTGATCTCTGATGTTGTGAAAAGGAGATCACGTTCACATGCCCATTCGAAGCTTTTACTTATCGAAGATTCTTCTTTGATCCTAAAATAAAAGGCGATGGCACTAATACAAATATCAAAGTCAATGGATTCTATCCAAAGTTACTTTATGAGATCCCCACTTTGGAAGAGGAGACTATAGAATATCTCTCTTTGGGAAAGGATGCTTATGTGATCATCTATCCACCTTGACTATTCGGGTGTACTCTTTCCTTTCTCTCACTCTTATTTTATATTTTTATTCTTTCATTGATGATAATGTGTGTTTTAAGTGTGGAGGAGGGAACCGTTTATCTTGTTTTATTTCTTTCAGTTTTCTTCGCTTTTGTGTTTTTTCTTAAATAAATAAAAACAGATTGCATGTTGTTCTTTGGTTTTTGAGTTGCAACTGTCTGTGATAAATTCTCTGCTCTATTAATTAAATAATTGTGGTGTGATTTGATTGAATTTTTTTGGGTGCATTCTTGACATGTTAAGTAGGATTAAACTCTAGATTGTACATCATTTGTGGTAGATCATTAACCTTGTGAGATATTGAGCTTTTTAATGGATAACATTAAAAAATCCAACTTTTCTTTCTTGTGTGTTTTACTCATGTGTGTTAGTCTCTAGAACTTGAATTGACTTTGTTGAAACATTTTGTTTACTTGTGCACACTGATATGACAAATGCATGTTATTTTGTTTTATTTTTAACCAGTTAGCCAAAAAAACCAACCCTGCAAATATTATACATTGTTTAGAACCCCTTTGAGCCTATTATCCCATTCTTTGTTTAAACTCATTACAAGTCTGAAAGTGAAAAATAATATTATCACCCATTCATAGGATTGAAAGAGTCTTGTATGAAGTTGAGTGGGGTTGAAAAATATAGTTGTGATGTTTCAAAGGTTGGTAGAAAAAGAAAAAAATTCCTGAAGAAATAAAAAATAAAAAAATGAGAAAAGAAAAGAAGGACATCAATACAATTTCCTTCTTAAAAAGAAAAAAAAGAGAATAAAAAGAGAAAAGAGAAGTGAAATAATAGAAAAGTTGTTTGGAAGTGAATGAAGTATTTTGTAGTTCAACTCCCTCAGTTTCCTTCAATTTTCTTTTGACCCTTTGAATTTTAGCCTAGTACCCCTTATAATTTATCGTACCCTTACCTTGGCCACATTACAACCTGCATAAAAGCCCTTTTGATCTTTGTGTGCATGTATTTCAATTGTGGATGTTAGAGTCTTTTCAAGCTTATCGTAATATTAACTTTCATGTTGTGCTTTGAATGTAAACAGTTAATCTAAACACTTGAGAGTTTAGTGAATTTTATCTGTAGAGGATCTTGCTACTTATGATGTACTCTCTGATAAAATGTTCTCTTATCTGCTTTGAATGTCATAGAATGTTTCTCACTGACGCCATTTTTCATGAAGCTTAGACTTAGGATCTTACTTACACTTTTGCACTATAATTTTTGTTTCCTTCAATTCTATTATATGATTATCGTTTGCTTAATCCAATTTTTCATTGGGTAGTTTTGTTTGGTTCGATTGATGCATGTTTCCTAAATTTGATTGTGTGTTATCGTTTGCTTAATTCGTTAATTCACTTTATTCTTAACCGAGGGCTTAATTCATTCACGCTTGTTGATTGATTTTGTGATCGGCAAATAGGAACCATAATTCTTATAATTTCATTCATGCTTGTTGATTGATTTTTTGATTGAATATGAATACATAATCCGCTTAGGGATTGCAAGTTTATAATAGTCCATGATAGGTAGGAATCGAATTAGTAGATTAACTCTTTAATCGTAACTATAATCACTTATTTTCCTTATTTTCGCAATCGAAACCTAATCCTAAACAAACCCCTAAATAGATTTTAGTAGGTTAATTATAATTCAAGAGTTCTTGTGATACGACATTCGAGTGTCGCTTCCTGTTACTGCATTTTCTAAACTCGTTTTTGACCCGTGTGCGACAACGGATCACCATTTTCATGAAAAAGGTAATATTGGTCATGAATCCAAAAATGGCTTTGGAAATCAATGTGGTCGCTAACCTTTCTATCAGTGGGAAACCTCAGGAGGTTTTGGATCTATAGAAGGTCGTATAGAAGGGAAAAAACCACATTTTACCCCTAACAACGGGACTACCATAGTTCATCCCTTCGTCTCCTTCAGAGGAACCGTTTGTATTTTCGACTAGATGAGAACTAAAAGTTTCACTACCATCTTCAACAAAACCTCTGCCAGACCCAGAGTTATGACTAAACATGATAAGGTTTGCAATAGGTTGGTTAACCTCTAAAGGGTCAATGTTTGGCATTCCTAGATTCATTATCCAAATAGTAGAAGAATCATCGCTATTGGGTATATCTATTATATTTACAGGGTCATCTCCTATGTTTGTCATAACTAAAACAAAGAAAGGGAAATAATGAACTGTAAAGAAGGAAGAGAGAGATGGTACATGAAAGAGCCGAAAATGGAGGTAATAGTTAAAGAGAGACTGAGAGGTTACGATGAACTATGAAATATAGGCCCGAAGAAGAAAAGAGGTTGATAGAATGGGTGTTGTTGAAGCTCAGAGAAGAAAATCAAAGTTTGTAGAAGAGAAGAAACTTATGGTATGCACAAAGAGTGAAAAAATGTTTGAAACACTAAGGAACCCTTATATATGTGAACAAGACAAACTAATCAATGGCTCAAAATGAAAGAAAATTGGGAGACGAAAAACAACCGTTGGATTTCACCTCGGAAATACAATAGAATTTGAGTTCACTTGAGCATCCTGGGAGGAAACGTTATAGCCTAATTCTGAAATCTATGGTCACATGCCAGGAAGATCGTGTAAGACATCTCAATGATGATACTAGCATTTAATGCTCATGTTCGCTAGGTTATTCACGACGACTACCAAATCTTTTCAACTTCTCCAACCAGGGACCCCAATACGAGGAACCCGACCCAATTCTCTAAAAGAATTCGCATTGCTATATCACGAAAAATCTTGGGGACAATTGTTTTGGACCTGCCAATGACCCTATAAGAGAAAGTCTCACATCTTATCTAAGTCACGGGCACCTTAACCAACTTTCATATATAAGGTAACTCGTGTGAAGAAAAATGTATAATTCAAATTCATTCTTACTTTAGCTTTGTTGTACCAGAACATGCTCTACTGATTCAAAATCTCACTTTACTATTTCATCAATCATTTCTTATTTGTGAAAGGAATAAAGCCTATATGAACCTATCTTTATATAAGACCATTTACAATGGTTTACAAACTCAACACCCATTTTTTCAACTCCCAACACTCCACATCATTTTCTCTTTCTTCCACCTAATAACTCAACACCCATTCAACTTTTACCCTCTCCAATGGTTTTTCACTCAACACCCTACCCCACCACTTTTTATTTTCATATTCTTATTTAAATTTTATTTTTATTTTTATGATTACATAAAATTACAATTATCGATTAAAAATAAATTAAAATAATAAATACTTAATAATTTATTTTTTAATTTTTTGTAATAAAAACAAAATTTATTTAAATAATTGGATACGATACAAATCATCTTAAATTAATTTAAAATACAACACACATAGTGAAAAAGACACTTAACTTCAAAATAAACACTAATAATAAAATTAAGATAGTGAAAAACTTAGTTTTTTTTCCTGTGTCCAAATCAAATGAACCAAGTCTCTATTTATAGAGAGAAAAAAAAATTAATTTGCAACGAAATAATTGAGTTCAAAGTATTAAATAGATAAAAATCTGGTCAGCCAATCAAACACAGCCACGTGGCAGATTAAATGGTGTTGAGTTTTCTCAACATCTCTCTCCTCCAACACACACTCAACACTACATTACACACCTATTGCACATGATTTTGTGGTGTTGACTTTAAATAAATCTACCATTGTAAATGGTCTAATGAGATATCTGTGAATACCATAATAAAAGATTTTGAATATTATAAATTATATATGTTATTTTTTAATAAACTTTTTTCACTTATGTATAGATTCTATTATATGATTTGTGTCCTAGACATATATTAGCTTATGACAATATATTTAATATAAATTTAAGTCAAATATATTAAGTTTATTCAACTTATTTTTATTTATAATTAGTTAAAAATTACTTCTGTTATTTTTATTTATAAGTAAATTTTAATATTTTAAATTTATTAAATAATTAATATATATATTTTATATATAATTTAAATATATTATTTATTAAATAAATCTAAAAATTAAAATTTGCTTATAAAAGAGAATGGAGGAAATAGTAAGTATTTTGTTGTTGTTGCAAATTGCAAAAGAGAGTCGGTCATCTCATGTTTTTCAGCTCTTAGATTTATTAAATAAATCTAATAAATCAAAATTTACTTATAAGAAAAGAAAAAGTAAAAAGTAAAAAATAGAAGGAGTAATAAGTATTTTGTTGTTGTTGCAAATTGCAAGAGACTGAGTCATCTTCTCATCTTTTTCTGCTCTAGAATCATGATCTTCATATGTATGGAGTAGCTTTCCCTTTCACAATTAACAATAAATAGCCAATGCCCGAAATCTAACCTAATTATCCAAAATCACCTGAACAAACAGAAGACATAATTATCCAAAATCAAAACTAGAGTGTTCTTAAACATGAGACAATGACCTTAATCATAATTCAGCAATTCAAATTACAATTTCTTATCAATTATTACATGCTAATTAGCACTTGCTTTGCTGCTTAATTAGGCTCACTGGCCACTGAGTTGGACTCTAATCAACCAAGTCCACCCAACCGAATCATTGCCCATAAACCACCCATAATAATATAATACTAAAAATTAAACAAATTTATTAACCAACAACCACAAGTGGAATTTGATTAATTAACCATAATAATAATATTAATAACAATAACAATAATTAAACTAAAATTACAAACCAGGCGAAGCGAGAACTATTCAAGACACAAAATAAACCACCTGAACCGGACAATCAACCATCGAACCCGGTCTGACTCCACACAGCATCACGAACCCGGCTCAAATCACGACCTTTCAAAGTTCTACCCACACCCTCAAAAACCGATTTCGCCGCCGTCTTACGGCTACGCGCTAAGTACTCGTGTGGCGGAACCATCCCCAAATCGTCATCGTCATCGAGACTATCATCGTGAAGCGACTCAACCGAGTCAACTCGGAGTATCTTACTCCAATCCGGCACGTTCACCGGCAGCGATGTTGCCATCTGACGTCCACGTGGCGACGGCGCCACACTCTCGTGCGTACGGAACTGATGCACGATCCTCGCCGTCACCGTCGCGGAGATATTATCCGCTGGATCTTCAAACGCAAGCGACAGACCACCTAATTGACGGCTCCCGTCGCCGTTTTGAGTAATCCGACCCCGGTCACGATACGACGATCCGCCGTTACTCACAACAGTATCAGCGTTTGTCGACTCCCACTCATCAGGGAAATTCAAGTCATGTTCACCGCTATCACCACCGCCGGTGGACCAGACATCCTCTTCTCGAAGCTCCGACGGATCGGCGGCAGTGGAACCTTGGTTCTGAGAGTAACCGTATGTCCCTAAGAAACGCTCGCTTTGGCTGGTAGTTAATTTCCGACCTTTCGCCATCTACGGCGGCGGAAAAAGGTTACGCCGCCGCGAATTCAGAAACTATGAGATATAATTAAAAAAATGGAAGAGAAAAAAAGAATTATTCACAATTTTTTTAATATTTCTACTATACTAATGTTATGAGTCCATTGCTCTTAAGCTTGAGCTGAGGAAAAAATGGTTGCAACTTGTTCTCTATATATAATGATGGAATTTCATTTTAATTTGAGTTTGAGTTTAGTGTTCATTTTATCTGAATTTACTCTTTTCTGGTGTAGTAGTATTAAAATTACTGCACTGTAAATTTATGTTTTATTTATACTTTAATCCTTGCATGGGAAACCGCTCCAATATCTAGAATTCGGTTGAGAAATTAAATTAAATTAAATTCTGTAATTTAAATTTGACTATTTTTCATATATTTATTTGTCATTAAATAAATTTATTAAATGGAATAGTTAAAAGTAATGCAACTCAATGGTTTTTGATCGTTAGATAATATCTCTTCGTTCTAAATCATACGTCATCTTGTATGAAAAAATTTGTCTATAAATTATCTTATTTTAATATAATATCAATGATATTTTTTTAATATATTCTTAAATATTTATTATTATTTATTTTTTTAATTTTTTTTCTGAGATAACTATGTGCGATATTATTATAAAATTATACATAATTCTTATTTTTTATTAAATTTTTTAATTTTTATAAGAATTATGATTTTAAAAAATTGAAATGATGTGATTATATATTGTAAAAAAAAGGATAATTTTGTTAATAAAACAAAAGACTTTAAATTTTAGGTAATGACAACACACGAGAATTATTTAAAATTAAACGAAACATTATAACACAAGAATTTGTCTTTAATGGCACGTCACTGTGGTGGTGTGTGGGATAATAACTGGTTAATTTTGAGGCAATATAGGGAAGATAATGGAAATGAACCCAAATGAAACATTGGAATCTTAATTGGGACTTTCCATTTTGAGACTTTCATCTCATGTCATGCCTATCACTGAAACTAATGAAAACGATTTTAATGCTTTTTTTTTTTTTTTACCGTGGGTGAATATTGCGGGGCAAAAAGGACAAATCGCATTCATGGTCTTGTAGGTCAACTGTTTTATTTATGAAGGTCTTCTACCATAATTAGACAGACTTTGGAAGAAGAAAGAGGTTGATTTTGTTGAGTAAAAATGCAGATTAGTCAACAAAATTTGATGTGACCCGATTTAATTCTTTTTAGTTACATGTAGGGCGGACAATTACTAAACAAATTTAAAATAATTTGAAATTTGATTTGATAATTAATTGTTTGAATTTATTTTTTATTTATGTAATAGAATAGTATAGACCTTTCTTTGAGAGATATACAGATAACAAATTTTGTACACTAATATGTAAATTTCATCCATTTTTTCTTTGTGATATCATCTATTTATAGCTTTAGCTCTTAAGACAGAGGGATTGATTTTTTTTCTATATTTATCAGATTTGACCTATTAATAAGAAAAACGAAGTGAGTTACTCCTTGAATCTAGAGAGTGTGACAATATCGGAGAAATTCTAATAAATTTTTCAAAATGCGTCTCAACACATTACTATTATGTTGGGCTTGAACTCCCTCGTGTTAGACTTGAGCTTTTCTATGTTAGGCTTAAACATTCACTGAGTTTTTCTTTAAAGACTAAGTTTTTGCCACAGGCTTGATCATAAACCTCTTGTTCCTACCTTTTCTCCTTATGAAAATGTTTTGCATTAAAACTAGAGTTGATCGGAAAGAATGGATTGACAGTCGGTTACCGATGGTTTGCAACTTCCAATGCAAGAGAGAGGGGATTAATTTACAAATTTATCACTCCAACGTTCAAGTTAGTAAGAGAGTGAAAAAATAAAATTTAAAGAAGAAAAAGACAAAAGAAGAAAATGAGTTAGAGAAATACATTATAGTGTAAATAAAATTCATTTGAAAAGAACAAAAGAAAATAGAGAAAAAAGAGTTTTACTTAAGCTCTGCTAGGGTTTCATTTTTTCTTCTCTTATGAGAAGCTTGTTTGTTGTTTTCCTCGGTCTTTTGGTTCTATAGTTTCTATTGCAGTTCAGTATGGCGAGCCTTAGTATTGAAAATCTATCAATCCATGACGAAGGCGAAGAGGAAGGTTTTTGCTTTGATCTAAATGTAAAAGGAGGAGAGGTGGTGGATCTACGATGGTGCCTTATAGGTTGGTTCTTGTGTGTTAAATCCATCCATGTGAAATCGATGAAATTGAGAGTGGCAGATATATATGGAGACCAGTGAAAGGATTAACTATCAAGCAAGCAATGGAAAGTTTGTTTCTGTTTCACTTCTTACACAATCTTGATATGGAAGCGGTTTTGAAAGGAGGACCATGGACATTTGACAATCACCTTCTTATCCTTGAGAAGATTAAGATCGGAGTATGAATTGAAAACATCGCCTTATTCCATGTAGAGTTTTGGATGCAAATTCATAATCTACCGACGAGTCTCATGTTAGAGAAGGTGAGGAGAGCGATGTATAATTTCATTAGAACTTTTGTAGAGTACGATAAGAATAATAACTCAAGTTTCTAGCATTAGAATATAAGTGATCTTACCTGATCAGAAGGGAATCAGTGACCTGCCACGCATCTTTGATTTGCTAACTGCTCACCGAAGGAATGGAAGAGGAGGGGGTGTACCTGAAACACACTTTGATGCCAAAGTAAGTGACGAGCAAAGTGGAAGCAAGCACACACACACACACAGAGAGAGAGAGAGAGAGAGAGAGAGAGAGAGAGAGAGAGAGAGAGTAAGAGAGTTAAGTTACCTAACCCTCTAGTGAAGAGGGTATTTATAGTGAGCTCCCAGCGCAAGGCCAATGGTTACCTAGCACTAGGCTGGGCTACCAGGCCCAATGTTAGTAATTGCTAGGGCTGACGTGGCGTCGTGAAGACCATTACGTGGTCTTCGCCCTAGGGTAACTGTTCCGCATTATTCGGGAGGAGGAAGACCGAATCTCCAGGACGTGGTTAGTTACTTTATGACGTGTCCCTGCGTGAGGGACACGAGGAGAACGTGGGGAGGCTCGAGGATCTCCCCGGGAAGATAGAGGTTGGCTGGTCGGCTGCGAGGGTCTTGCCCGACACCTGAAGGCCTATGCCCGACGGGGGAAGGAGAGTCGTTCCCGACGGGATCCTGCCCGTCAGTGAGGACCTAGTGGGTCCAATCTCAGAGGGGTTTGGGCCTGCCTGAGCGTGGCTTAAGTCTCGGCCCAGTCCATAACAGTAGCCCCCTAAGTCATTGTTTACGGTCAGACGAGCTATGACTTGAGCAGAGAATGGCGTCGGGTGCGTTGGTCTGTCGGGCAGGAAGCAATCGTGTCGGCCAGATGGGCGTATGACGAGGTGGAGACCGTGGACGAGGGAAGAACTTGAAGAGACGCAGGGAAGATGGAGAGTCGCCACGTGTCTTCTTGTGACGGCTATGGGCTAGGTACTTGAGTGCCTAGCGACGCTTCGTTTCCCATGCTAGGGGTATATATATATATATATATATATATATATATATATATATATATATATATATATATATATATATATATATATATATATATATATATATATATATATACGTTGACCTGTCTCGTCTTTTCGCTCATTCGCTTATTTGCAGCTGCCCAACATCCAAAACTTTCTGCTCGACACCTTCGATCGCCTCTGCTCGACATCTGGGATTTTTTTGCCCGACAACAACCTTTCCGCATCCATATCCAGTAAGTTTCTGCACCCTTCTTGGTGTTTTTTGCTGTTTATGGCGGTGTTTCCGGCGGCTCCGCTGGGGGTGCTGGGAATACCGTGGGTTTTTCCAGCGAATTCGTCGGAGGATCCTTCAAAATTAGGATATAAACGATCGTCCTCGGCCCTTGCGATGAGTTCCCCGGGAAGGATTGGAAGAACATTGAATGCCCCGAGGACGATGAGATGAATGCCCCCGGACACAATTGGATGTGTGCGCCGAGGACATAGAATGCATTCTCTGGTCTCCTAGGGGGATAAGATTGCCCCAGCTCGTCCTATAGGCGGTTAGGAGACCACGCCCTTTCACTTGAACTGCGGTGGAAGGGTGGATTTGATTTGGCTGTCGAATTCACCAAGTTTCTCTGCTTTTCAGGAAAAAAATGGCTGGCCATGCTAAGGAAGAAGTGGAGTGGTACCTGTCAGAGGACAAAGAAGGTCGTCAGGACGAGGTCGATCTAGATCCCCCGGAGAGACCTTTAGAGGAATGGGTTGGGGAGGAGCCTTTAAATTATATGTCGAGGTTCATCCTCGACGACTCCGATGTGTTCGCGGTGATAGAAGATGGGGTGGCAGGGAGCCCCCATCAGTTCCGTGCTTGCCGGCCCCGGGAGTCTGATCGCATATGCTCGCGGTATAACAGCGGTCGGTTCCCGATGTACGAGTTTGCCTTCAAGGAGGTGGGAATGCGAATGCCCTTCACTGGCTTCCAGCAGGTCGTGTTTGACCATCTAATGCTAGTGTCGTCCCAACTTCACCCAAATTCCCTAGCTTTCATCCGAGCATTCAAGATCGTCTGCAACTACCTGGAGCTCGGGGTCACCATCCCGCTATTTTTCTGCATTTTCCACCTGCAATGTTAGACGATGGATGGCTGACATAACTTGGTTTCTCTGAAGTAGGCGACCAGGCTCTTTTGGTCGTATATCGATTCTGTTCGGGGGTTTAAAGATCGCTGGTTCGTGGTCATGCCGACTACGGACGAGGCGTATGAGACCATATTCTGGAGAGAAGTTATAGTCGTGGATGGGCGTTACGAGGACAACTATGAGTCCAACTTTCCTCTGGACTGGGCAGACATGCATTTCTGTTCGGGTACCGACAGTTTTATCTACAGGCCTGGTCGGCTGGACGAGGAGGACAGCTTGGCCTTCCGAAAGCTGGTGGACTTCATTAGTCGTCTTCCTCCTTGGAAGTGTGTGTCCCCCAGCGGGGAGTATACCCGTGACACAGACGGGAAGATATAGACAGAGACCCGGTGTCGCGGTGAAAATCGGATACCAAACTATTGATTAATTTGAATCTTTAATTCGCAACCGAACTTTGATTTGTCCAAAGGAAGGGATAAAGATCGAAATTCCCACAATGCAATGCAAATGCAAGCTAGAGAGTTTTAGGTTTGGGGGTTGGTTAAACTTAGGGAAGGTGCTAGCATCCTAAGTTTCTGTAGTATTCTACAGGAACCTCTTGTTTTATGTTTGTTTATTGCTAAGTGTTTATCTGCTTAAGGTTTAAAGGACCCTAGTGGTTTATTTCTAAGTATACTCGATAAGATGTCGCATCTTATGCCTACATATCCTTACGGGAGTGGAATCAGAGTATTTGTAGTTCCCCTAAAGGGTATGAGGAGTTCTTTGACTGTGGTCAAAGTTCCTACGGGTTTAGGGTAGTTGATTGATTGATTTTAGGAGAAGAGATGTGTCTTCATTTTAAGGGAGATTTAACCGCCACAAGTTGTAGGAATGTAGTTTTGCATCATCTTAAGAGAAGGGCTCAAGTACTCGGATAGGGATCGACGAGGTACGCCTTTATCTCTCTTAAGGCAAAGTTCCTACGATATTGATTGTATTGATGTGGGGTGGAGATTCCATCTCGCTTAAGATGATTTGACATCTTTCTCTAATGTGTTTGAATGTTGTTTGATTTGAGTTGTTGAATGTTTGTTCTAGGTTGTAAAGATAATGACCCTTTCTATGGGGTAGGATCTATCTTAAAGATCGACTTGAATGGGATCAAGGATCACGTGGGGAAATGATGCAAATGATGCATACGCACGATTGTTGAGATCATGCGCAGATTCTTCCTTTGGACGGAATGCAATATGATAAAGTAAATACGATAATGTAAATTACTGTAAGATAAATTGCGGGAAATATAAATCCATACACACGCATGAAAGCACTAGGTGAGTGCAAGTGATGTGAATGTGAACATGTGAACCGAGGCTACGAGATAGAAGCGAGCACGATTGGTTACGATGTGAGTTGATTTTAAGAAAAGTGTTGTATTATCTTGTTTTAAGAAAAATGTTGAGCTAGACTATATGAATTGATTTTCAAGAAAAATATTATACTAGTTTTAATTATATGCCGATTAGTTTTTAGATAAAATAAATTTTAAAAGAAATTATTTTAAATTATCATGTTTTATTAAAAGAAAGTTTTCCTATTAAATAAATAGTTTTAGTTATTATTATTAGGTAAAAGAATTATTATTAAAGTTTAAATTTCATTAAGAAAAAAAAAAGTTTTAATAATTATCACAACAAACAAGCTAATTATAAAATGGTTTTAGTTTCTTTTTTTTATATTAAATAAAAGTGGATTTAAATAAAGGTTAATTTTAATAGTAAATAGAATAAAATAATGAATTTTGGTTAATATAAAAAGGTTAACAAATTTATTAAAAGAGTTTTGTTATTAGATAAAAGATGGATTAACTGAAAATATTAAACAAAAGGTAAAATAATTAATTATTAATTAAGGTGAATTAATTAAAAGGTGGATTAATTAGATAATGATTATGATTAAAAAAGTTGTTAGTTTATTTTTAAAAAAAGTTATAGTTATAATAATAAAAACAGATTGATTTAGGGTGATTTGGGTGATTAACGATTTTTAGGGAGATTGTGTGTGGGTGGTGTAGGTGATTAGTGCTGTGGTGTGTGAGCAGGTTTTACATTACAATACATAAAAAAACAGTAAACCCTAGATTTCGAATTGGCCCCCTTTCCCAATCTCTCGATCGCTCTTTCTCCCTTTCTGCTCAAATCTTCCGTTTCTCGTCGAATCCTCCTCTTTCGACCTCCATTCCTTCTTCTCGGTGTGGTTCCTTCTTCTCACCATGATTTCTGTCTCACTCTTCCATCTCTATCGCGATTCCCTGCACCAAACAAATAAACAAAGAAATCAAAAGGTTAAGGTTAGTGGAGACAACTTTTCGCACTTCAATGGCCTCCTCGCCGGCGCGGTGGTTGGAGGCGGATGAGTAACGGAAAGTGATTCCGGCTGGTGATTGTGGTAGTAGCGATAATGACTTTTCCGACAATGGAGTTTTCCTGAGATAAGTCTTTTCACGGTTTTCGTTTTGAGATTCCTTTTGAATGTTGTTGCATTTGGTTTTTTCTGCTAGGGTTTTGAAAGGATTTTTTTGTGGATGTTGTCTCAGCTCCCCCCTTTGTGTATTCGAACTAGTGGATTTTATAGACTCTGAACGAAAATTCCAAAGTGAGAAATGATTTAAACAGTCTTGATGGTTCATAACTCCTTCATGATGAAATTGAATTTGTTTCCGTCTTTATTTCAACCATGTTTCAAATTTGCTTTGATCTGATCCTGATAACTTATTATTGCTATGAATGTTGATTCGTGTATTTAGTTTGTTTCCAATTTGGTTTGAAAATGTTTGACTGTACTGGTTATGATTGCCCTGTCAAACGGTTTGCTGATGTGGATTTTATCTTTTATTTTCAGATTGGTGTTGAGCTGATTTTGGAGGGGAATCATCCAGCTACTAATCGTGAATTGATTATTCGATGCTGCTCTTCAATTGCTGGCTCCACAACTTTTGACTTTCATAGGGGTTAAACTCCTTCTCGTCTGCAAGTTCATTTTTCTCAGAAATCACCAAATCAAGAGTTTCTCTCACGCCCTTCCTTTCATCTTGTAAACTTGAGATCAAACTTCTGCAGTCGACCAACTCTGTGGATAGATCCAATGAACTAATCTGCAGCTCAACTAATCTGACAGAAAGAGCTTCAAACCCTGCCATTGCAGTATCAAATTGGCTTTGTAGTTCTACACTCTTGCTAGAACTATTCTCTAGTTCTACACGACAGTTAGTAAGTTCTTCATTAAGTTGTTGATTATCCACTACCAAAGATGAATACGATTTGTCAACGGATGAAACAGAGGATCCAAGAGCCGAACCATCAACTGAACAAGGGGAATCAGACATGATTTGGTTTGCCCACATTCCAAAGTTGTCCTGACTTTGCAATCTGTCATTGATCAAAGTATTTAAGGAATCAACATCAATTGAAGAGACAGGCAATCTGTCATTGACCAAAGTGTTTAAGGAATCAACGCCACTTGAAGGGACATGATGGTTCTTCGGCTCATTTTGATTTCCTTGATTATCAATTGTCTGAAGAGTAACACTTTCTAGAAAATTGAACGGAACCCCGTAGCTTCCGGGAATTGGTTGAGTTGAAATATTCAAAGAACGAACTTCCGTAGATGCATTACTGGCTACATTGTTAAAACTGTCATTCGGAAAAATTTGACTTTGTTGATCAGAATATGGAATTTTCTCCATTAGGTACAGTTGAGGCGTTAAGATCGTTACCAACAACTAGCTCATCCCATTCACGTGTATTAAGCTCATGAAGCCTCAGTTCATGACTTTTGACTGTTATATTGTTATTAATATCACCAGCATATGCAGTTTTGGTCCCTGAATCTATTTCTTCCGACGAAAGCCATGGTGCAGTTGGGTCAGAGGCAGAAGTAGAGTTTGAGTTTACGGGAGTAATGGGAGAACCTTGAAACTCCTGTGTATCACGGTAATGAACTAGGACTATGTGTTCCAGACTCTTATTAAGCAGCCAATAACATCTACGGACAAAGTTTGAGTTATCTTGACCATGTGCATAATATACATGGATCCTTTCTTCATTACCAACTTTCAAGTGCTCATGAGCTTCCTTAACAGTTTTTCCATCCTTTTTCTTTTTCCAGTTGTGTCCATCTTTTCTAAAGTTTTCTCAAAACTATGAGTTAATTTTCTTATGGCATTCTGATGTGTTCTGCAGGTGCTGGTGTGAGTTTCTTTTGGAATGATCGTTTTGGTGTTGACGGAAGGAGACGCAGCATGAATAAATCTTCCGATCTCGTTCTAATGACAAAGTACAAAACAATGATGTTCTTGACCTCTTTCGAAATTTCTCCTTGCTGAAAAAAAAAACTAACGAAGACTTGTAATCCTATCTGAATTGCAATGTTGGAGTAAAAGTCTAGTTACGGGCCAATGCAAGCGTCTGGTTTGCAGTTTTCACCTTCGCCTAACCGCAACAGGCTTGTATGAAGGTTGCACGAGCGTGCTCAGAAGAAAAACTCTTAAGGTATCCATAAAAAATCCCTTGTTACTCCGTCCTGTATAATTTAATCTATCAGACGGAACATGCCTTTACTAATAGCCCTGTTGTTGTTGTTGCAGTCTTACGCGTTAAACACCCGTCAATCCATCCACTCAATGCCGACGCTTACAATGTTCTGGAGTTCATATGTCAATAGATGTTGGCCTCCAAGCGCTAGGTCCAAGATAACCGAGCCACCACCACCGTCACGAAAGCAGGAAACTAAATCGATGTTGTGTCAAGGACTGGTATCAATTTAGAGTTTTGGTGTTCATTCACGGTCACAGGTAGTTAACTTTGTACTTCAAACCATGAGTTGTGTTCAAACATGATTTAGGAGATTGAAACCAAGAAGTGAAATGTTGTGCACAGGTATATAAGACTGTTCCGGGTTCATTCACACTTTGGCGTCATCGTGTTGCGGAAATCCATGATGAATGTGAATATTGGACGAGGCTTGCTCATACTGCAGTTCATACAAGGTCTTCCCTCTTTTTATTTGAAAATTTTGCAAGAGCATTAGGATAGGCTTGTGAATAATTCAGAAATAACAGTGTGACGTCTTGAATGATGTATAGAAGTGCTAATCAATATCTTGGCTTTGTTGTAACAGGTAACATCTCGGTGATTCCGGCGCATTCGTAGTCCGACGCTGCACCTTAGGGGTTTAGAAAATAATAGGGAGTTGTACCTTGAATTGTTGGGAAAAGTCATGAATAGTGGTAATATATTCTTGTAGTCAATTTGGGCAAGTTGCAATTATTTACGGTTGAATAACCTCAAAGATATTGCGATTTGTATGAGATTTGTATTGTTATACCATGTTTGGTGATCATAACGTTATCATGTAAGTAGCAGGGATTAGGTAAGTGGTGGTCTTGAACTTTTCAACCTTGAGCCACGTGGAATTTACTTCTCTAAACAGTTCTTTGAATTGATTTCAAATTGTATGCCCTTCAAGTCTTGTAACCTTGTTTGCTTAAAAAAAATCTATAACATGTATTCTCATTAATCTAGCAACTCCATATTGGCTTCAAAGGCATAATCCTAGATTGGCATTCAATCCATGAAAATCTTCTAAATTCTCTTTCGAAATGTGGATGTAAAGAAGATGTATTTAGCATGCTGTTGTGGCGACATTTCTTGCGTTTTGTAAATATTGAATTTCGAAGATGAATCTCAAATGCTTTATAATGACTTTGCCCTAAACAAATGTCCTTAGACCTTCAAACTCCTTTGACATTGAATGCACTGGCATCAACACAAAATTAGTCTTAAACCCGCTATGTGGAATTCTGAATCAGAAACCGGAGGTCAGGTCTCAGAACTTTGGTTGTGAAAACAAATATCTTTCATTAGAATTCAAGACAGCTGCATAAAGTTGTTAGTTTCCATGAACATGAATATGAAATATAAAGTTAAAATAACAATAGAAAATGCGCAAAAAAGAGATGGCATCTTAAGGTCAAAAATTAGGGTGTGACACCCGGTTTATCAACATAAAGGCTCTGCTCGAATGTAGGACAGAGGTTGAGGCTCATCGGCTCCTAGGTAGTTCGGGTGCATCCGAGCTGATCTTGCTACTTGTTTTTTATTCTACTTCTAACTATTTTTCTTGTGCTCTTCTTGCAGGATTTTACTTCTAACTGTTTTTTTTTTGTGCTCTTCTTGCAGGAACAATGGGCTACATGGAGGAAAGAGTGATGAAGCTGATGAATAGGGGTAGCCGTCGCACTCAAAGTCGGGCCCCTGCTGCTCGGAGGGAGTTGGTTGTTGCTTCTTCAGGGAGACATCATCCCCACAGGGAACTGGGTCCCCGGCGCAGGTCTCGGCCCCCAAGCGGTGACGGGAGCTCGAGGTTCCCTCGATTGACCTCACGGATGGATCGTTGGAGCACGGGTTCGTTCTTCCCCCTTGCTGCCTTCGGTCGAACTTCTTTTCAGGGAGGAACGAGTCCGGGGTTGCCCCCGAGGAGGCTAAGAGCATACTGGCTGCGGGCAAGGAGGCCCGGAGGAAGATGATGTCTGCAAACCTGGCGGCAATGGTGAGGGTCTTTGAGACCGCCCTCGTACTGAATGAGGCAGGGTGCTCCTTGAAGGATCTAGCTTCCGTCAAGAGCGACCTCGCGGCATCCGAGGAGGTCCGAGCTAAGCTGGCGGCCGACCAAAAGGAATACCAGAAACAAGACAAGCTTCATCGGGAACGTATCGGGGAGCTGTAGAAATCCTTGAAAAACAGGGATGAAGAGCTGAAGGGGGTCCAAGGTTGCGTCGCTGAGCTCGAGGATCTGATCACTCCGGTCAAGGAGGAGACCGAAGAGGAGCGGCTGATGGTGTCTAGGAGGGAGCTCGTGGACAAGGTTCTTCAGCTAGAGGAGGATTGTCTGAGAGCCGTCTAAGTGGGCTTTAAGCACGCTGTTGACCAACTCAGGCTCGTCAACTCCGATCTGGTGACCGATGAGATCGGCCCCTTTCATCAGATCCAGGATTGCGTATTATGGTGTCCGGCGGCTCGGATGATGAAGATGAAGACCAAGATGCCCATGAGAAGGAGGATCACATAGAGTAGAGATGGTGGCCTGCATGCCCCTTTGTCATTCGGCCTGTGTGCCCGGTTGTTTTTTGGTTTACGCGCTATGATTTTTGATTTTTGGGCTTGTTCCCGTTTATTGTAACGTTTTGACTTCTGGGCTTGCGCCCGTTTTATGGAATTTCTTGTTTTCCTTACTAAGTTTGTGTGTGTGCTCGATTATTTATGCATGATTTACATTTTTGTTCGCATTGTATGCTTGCTCGCACATTTGTTATACTTACTTTGTATGTTTACTATTGGGAGTGGTAGCTCGACATTCGTTGTGCCCGGTAGTGTAGGGAATTGACCGGTTGACGGGGGTAGTTACCTGGTCGGTTACGAAGATGGACCACGGTCGTGGACCAGTCCCCGTGGCGTGAACGTCCCATCGCGAGCTGGGTGTTCTGCCGGTCTCGATACTGCGGCGGTGACTCTCGGTCGAGGGGTTGCCGTCGAGCAGCGCATTCTTCCCGCATACACAAAGGGCAGACGCTTTCTATCTCGTTAATTCCAAGGAGACACGGCCATACCACGTCGCGCTCCTGTGGTCGCGAGGGTTGTCGTCGCGGGCAATTTTTAACTGTAATACTTTTTTAGCTTCTCAGCTTTTAATGGTCGAGCTATCTGGTCCCTGTGTAGATTTTCGAGGTAGTTGGCCTCGTGCTTCGTTTTGTCTCGGACACGATAGGGGCCTTCCTAATTCGTGGCGAGTTTTCCCTCTTGTGAGTCCTTTTGGTTCCTTCGCAAGACTAGGTCGTCGACCTGGAATTCGCGCTTTAGGACTTTGGTGTTGTAGCGAAGGGAGAATTTTTGTTTTAGTGTGGCTTCGTGGAGAGCTACTGCTGATCGGATTTCTTCGACCAGGTCGAGCTCATCCCGGAGGGCCTCTTCGTTCGTTTCCTCCTCGAGGGGAGATTCAATCCTTCTGGACGGTTCTCTTATTTCCACCGGGATGACTGCCTCGGTTCCGTATGTGAGTCGAAACAAGGTCTCCCCGGTGGTCGAATGAGGAGTTGTTCGGTAGGCCCAGAGCATGCTGTGGAGCTCCCCGACCCATCCTTTCTTGACGTCGTCGAGTCTTCGTTTTAGACCTCGGAGAATCACTCTGTTTGCGGTCTCGACTTGGCCGTTCGTTTGTGGGTGCTCGACCGAAGTGAAATGATGCTTGGTCCCGAGTTTGGTGACGAAGTCTCAGAAATTTCTGTCGGTGAACTGTCCCGTTGTTGGTGACTATGGTGAGCGGGACGCCAAATCTGGCGAGGATGTTCCTTTTGTAGGAACGGAGTATGTTGTGCGCCGTGATCTTGGCGAGGGCTTCGGCCTCGATCCATTTGGTGAAGTAGTTGACGTCCACTATCAGATACTTGTTCTGATAGGAGCCTAAGGTGAACGGCCCGAGGATATCCATCCCCCACTAGGCGAACGAACAAGGGGAGGAAAGGGACTTGAGCTCGCTCGAAGAGGCGAGGTGCATGTCCTTGTGGCGCTGGCACCTGTCGCACTTCCTAACGTGTTCCTTCGTGTCTTCTTGCATCGTCGGCCAGTAGTACCTAGCCTGTAAAGCTTTCCTCGCCAAGGATCATCCACCGAGGTGTTGTGCATTGATGCCTTCATGGACCTCTTGTAGGATGGTCGAGGCTTGGGTTCTATCGATAAATTTGAGGAGAGGGATCGAGAAGCCCCTTCAGTATAGTTTGTTCTTGAGCAGAACATATGAACAGGATCGTCGTTTGACCGTACTGGCCTCCTTAGCATTGTCAGGGAGGCGCCCCGTGCTGAGGTAAGCGTGTATTGGGTCGTCCAATAATCGGTGTCCCCGATGGCGTTGACGTTGAGCAGCACTTTCGCCCTCTCCGTACTTGGTCGAGCGAGGATCTCCTGGACGAAGGATTTATTTCCGCCTTTCTTTTTGGTGCTCGCTAACTTTGAGAGGACGTCTACTCGAGTGTTTTGCTCGCGAGGCACGTGCTATACTTCTGCGGAGTCGAAACTCTTCATTCGTTCCCTTATGAGGGCTAAGTACTCGGCCAGGTTGTCGTTCTTTGCTTGGTATTCGCTCTGGACTTAGGATGCGACCAACTGGGAGTCCGTGAAGATTTTTATTTCCTTGTCTCCGAGATCCTCTACCAGGCGGAGTCCGGCCAGGAAGGCTTTGTATTTGGCCTGGTTGTTCGTCGTTGGAAAGGCCAGTGTTAGGGAAACTTCTATGACAGTGCCCTCCTCGTTTTCGAGGATGATGCCCGCGCCGCTTTCTGATGGGCTTGAAGCGCCATCGACGAAGATGGTCCACTTGTGAGTTCCTGGGGTTGACTCTGTTGCAGGGGTCATCTCGGTGACAAATTCGGCCAGGACTTGGGCCTTGAGGGCTTTTCTTCCTTCGTAGACGATGTCGAACTCGGAAAGTTCCGACAACCATTTTAGCGTGCGCCCAGCCATGTCGGGCCGGTCGAGCAGCTGCTTGATGGGCTGTTCGGTTCTGACTACGATGGTGTGGGCCAGGAAGTAGTGTCAGAGCCTCCTGGCCACATTGATTAGGGTCAGGGCAACTTTCTCGATCTGCTGATATCTTACTTCTGGGCCGTGGAGGGCCTTGCTCGTGAAGTAGATCGATTTCTTCCCGTCAGGGGTTTCCCGGGTCAGCACGACACTTATGGCCTCGTTTGATACGGCCAAGTACAAGTAGAGGACTTCCCCGACATCGGGCCTCGTCAAGACGGGAAGTTCTGATAGGACACGTTTGAGGTGGAGGAGAGCTTGTTTGCATTCCTTCTTCCATTCGAACACGACTTCCTTTCTCAGTAGCTTGAAGAACGGGAGGGTGTGCTGAGCGGATTTGGCGAAGAAACAGGATAGTGACGCAAGCATCCCGTTGAGGGGCTGTATTAATTTCTTCGTGGTCGGCGTTGCGAGCTCGGAGAAGGCTTGGCACTTGTCCAGGTTCGCCTCGATTCCCCATTCGATCAGGTAGAATTCAAGGAACTTCCATGCGCGTACCCTGAAGGTGCACTTCTCCGGGTTGAACCGCATCCTACACCTCCTTGCCGTCTCGAAGACCTTCTTGAGGTGTGCTGTATGGTCGACCTCCGTGCAGGATTTGACGATCATGTCGTCCATGTAGACCTCGAGCATGTTGCCAATCTCTCTTCAGAAGACTTTGTTCATCATCCGTTGGTAGGTGGTGCCCGCGTTTTTTAGGCCGAAGGGCATTAAGTTGTCATAAACGCTGTGCTCTGCTTGTTGGCCTCGGCCATGGGGATCTGGTTGTACCCCGAGTAAGCGTCCATGAAGGGCAGCAGTTTGAAACCCATCGAGTTGCCGACGAGCTTGTCAATGTTGGGGAGGGGATAGGCGTCCTTAGGACATGCCTAGTTGAGATTGGTGTAATCAACACACATCCTCCATTTTCCATTAGATTTCTTTACAAGTACAACGTTGGACAACCAGGTTGAATATCGGGCTTCCGAAATAAAATTTGCCTCTAGGAGGTCTTTTACAGCTTTTTCAGCCGCTGCCGACTTTTCGGGGGACTGCCTACGTCTACGTTGTACTATGGCCCTAGCGGTCGGGTTGATGGAGAGTTGGTGGCAGGTGACCTTAGGGTCAAGTTCGGGCATCTCTACGACGCTCCAGGCAAAGAGGTCAGTATTCTCACGGAGGCAGGCCTTCAGCTGCTTCCTTGCTAGGTCGGGCAGCCCCACCCCAATCTTCACAGTCCTTGTCTCGTCTTCTCCAAGGGTTACGATCTCGAAGTCCCCGTCTGGAATGGCGCGTGTTGGGTGGATAAGATGCCTGTTGGTGGTTTGAAGAATGTCGTCGAATTTATCCTCGCGATATGGCTCTTCGGAGAAATGACAGTCGAGGTCTACGGCATTGACGTGATCCTTCGGTTTGTTCTATTGGACGGGGGAGGGCTTAGCTGCTCTGGTCGCGGGACCGATTATGCTGAGGCCCTTCATCGCTGCTTCAAAGCATCATCGAGAAGCTTCTATGTCCCCGTTAAGGGTGATGACGGCTCCCAGCCTGGTGTAGTACTTCATCTTCAGGTGGACGGTCGATGTAACTGCGGTTAGTTTAGCCAGCGTCGTCCTGCCTAGGATGCAGTTATACAGAGATGGGAATTCGACGACCAAAAAACGGATTTTGATTTCCCTGGATGTTTCCTTTTCTCCGAAGGTGACCTTGAGCTCCACGTATCCCCATGGCCTCGTCGTCGTCTCGTTGAAGCCCTGCAGGTTGGAGCCCAAGTAGGGGGCCAGGTTGGTCTCGTCGAGCTGTAGCGTCGAAAAGAGGTGGGTATACATGATGTCTACCGAACTCCCTCCATCGGCCAGGATGCGGAGAACATCAAAGTTGACCATCTGTACCCGTATCGGCAGAGGTATGGCCGAGTTTGGGGCTCCCTCGGGGAGCTCTTCGAGATAGAAAGTGATCGGGTTGGACCGACCACGAAACTTGTCGAGCGTGCTCATGTTGATAGAGCTGTTGTTTATAAGCTCATCGAACTTCCTTTTAACCGACCCGATCGAGAGCTTGCTCGGTGTACCGCTCTGTAGATGCTTTTGATTGGCTGCATTTTGTGAAAAAACATTAGAGTGTATATGAATGTCATGACTGATGTTATGACATACACTAAGAGTATTTTGCAGGGTAAGTGAAGTTGGATGTCATGAATGGATGCTGTAACATTGATCGTATGACATCAGACGCGCAGAGTTTGTTTTTCTATTATTAGCTTAGGCTATACTTCAGGAAACAATCCAGGAAGCATAGTTATTTTAGGCGACATAACATGCATTGCTGAGGATAACATAGAAGGCTCCTGACCTGATGATAAGTACGCAACTTCATGAAGAGAGGTTTATCTTGGGTAAACCTAGTTTCTCCATCAAGGCCCAAAGCAAGTTTGTTGCTATAAATAATAGAAGGATCATTCCTAATAGGGTAGAGCTTGAAGAGAGAGCTTCAAGACAAAGATTGGAGAGTGTGATTTGTGAGTGAAGAACTATGTTCTTCACGTGTGTTTAGGAGTCTTAGGATTCCTTGTGTGCCAAGAAATTGTATGTTGTATAATTGCTTTGGTTGTTGTGTATGAATAGGTGTGTTCATTGTGTCACTCAAAGCTGTTAAGCAAGAGTGTGTGTCACTTGATCAAAGCTGTGAAGCAAGATCAAGGTGTGTTTGAAGTGAGTCTTCATAGCTGTTTAGTAATTGTGTATTGATATCACTGAGGTGATTGAGGGGGAGTGAGTGGGTATACTCAGGTCTAGTGGTCTCTAGGCTGAAGTGTCATTGGGTAGGTCTTAAGTGAAGAGTGCAAACTGGGATTGTTTGACTCTGAATTAATTCTACTGATAGTGAATTTCCTCCCTGGCTTGGTAGTCCGCAGATGTAAGGGTGGTTGACACTGAACTGGGTGAACAATTACTTGTGTTATTTACTGCTTTCCATTTACAGCTTATTATTAAGTGCATTAGTCTATGTCACAGTGGATGTCATAACATCCGTGATAACATCCATCGTGTGCTTGCCAGAATTTCAATTGGCATCAGAGCAGGCACCCTGCCTGTTATTTTCTGGGTGAGATCTAGGGAAGATAAATTTGGGTACTATGGATAAAGACATAGGATTCACAAATAGACCACCAATTCTGGATGGCTCTAATTATAACTATTGGAAACCTAGGATGATTGTATTATTGAGGTCTCTAGATAGCAAGGCATGGAGAGTTGCAAACTCTAGCTGGGAACATCCAGTGAAGACTGATAAAGATGGAGTGTCTGTACTTATACCTGAAGAAGAATGGACCAAAGAGCAAGAATCCTTGGCTCTTGGGAATTCTAAAGCTTTGAATGCTTTATTCAATGGAATAGACAAGAACATCTTCAGACTGGTGCATCATTGTTTGCTGGCTAAAGAGGTTTGGGATACTCTCAAAACAACTCATGAGGGAACCTCTAAAGTCAAGATGTCAAGACTTTAAATGCTGACCACCAAGTTTGAAAGTCTGAGGATGAAGGAGGATGAGACTATTCATGAACTCTACATGAATATTCTTGAAATTGCAAACACCTCAGGAGCTTTGGGAGAAAAAATGTCTAAAGAAAAGCTTGTGAGGAAAATTCTCAGATCTTTACCTAAAAGGTTTGCCATGAAATTCATTGCCATTGAAGAAGCTCAAGACATATGCAATATGAAGGTGGATGAACTCATTGGGTCTCTCCAAACTTTTAAAATGGGAATATGTGATCAGGCTGTGGAGAAAAAGAAGAAAAGCGTAACTCTTGTATCAAATACAGCAAAGGTCTCAGATGAAGACAATGATGGAAGCAAGGAGAATTCAGATGAAGACAATGATGGAAGCAAGGAGAATCTCTCAGAAGCTGTAGCTATGCTTGGGAGACAATTCAATAGACTCATGAAAAGGGTAGATAAGAAGGGTAGAGCTAGTGGCAAGTTCATCCTATCTGACATTAGCAGAAGAGCTAAGCCTGCAGAAAAGCTCAATTAAGGCAAATGAGGTCAATGCCTTGAATGTGAGGGATATGGACATATTAGAACTGAATTCCCCACCTATCTAAAGAAACAGAAGAGAGGCCTAAATGTAACCTGGTCTGATGGAGACTCTGAAAGTGGATCAGAAAAGGAGTCTGCCAGGCATGTCACTGTTCTAAACAGTGTATACACATCTGATGATAACTCAAGTGAGGATGAGCTGACTTTTGATGAGCGTGCAGCTTCATACAAACAACTGTGTTTCAGAAGTGCAGAGGTATGCCAACAAGGAGAAAATCAAAAAGGGATCATTAAGAAGTTGGAGGCTGAGAAGAAGGAACATCTTGCAACAATAGACTCACTCAATAGTGAGGTCAGCCTGTTGAATTGTAAACTTGAGCAGATGTCAAAATCAATCAGGATGCTAAACCCTGGGACTGACACTCTTGAAAAAATTCTACAGAGTTGTCAGATAGCAAGAGATATGTCTGGACTGGGGTTTGTTGGTGAACAAAAATCCATCTTGGGGTTCAAGAGACCAGAGTCTGAAAATCAGAGGTCAAACCAGATGTCACGACCAATGTCACAACATTATAGGAACAAGAACATGAAGCAGATAAGAAGAAAGTTCCAAAGGTGGAGGTGTCATTACTGTGGAAAATTTGGTCACCTAAAACCTTTTTGCTTCAAACTGCATATATATCCTAGCCATACTCATCAAAGTGCTCCTGCCGAAAAGCAATAATGGGTGGAAAAGGAGGTTGGTCTGATAGCTCACACCTCTCTAAGAGTGTTAGCTAAAGAAGACTGGTACTTTGATAGTTGTTGTTTTAAGCACATGACTGGAATAAAGAATCTGTTGGTGGACATCAAACCTCATTTCACTAGTTATGTGACTTTTGGTGATGGAGCAAAAGGAGAGATCAAAGGTGTTGGGAAACTAGACTGCCCTAGAGTACCTAACCTGGACAATGTATTGTTATTGAAAGGACTGACTGGCAACTTGATCAACATTAGTCAGCTCTGTGATCAAGGACTAAGTGTGAAATTCACTAAAGAAGAATGTGTGGTCACAAATGGTGATAATGAAGAAGTAATGAAGGGGTCTAGATCTAAAGACAACTGTTACTTATGGGATCCTAAGGACTCTAGTAGATCAACAAAATGCTCTATGACTAGAGAAGAAAAGGAGGTAAAGTTGTGGCATCAAAAACTTGGGCACCTTCATCTAAGAGGAATGAAGAAGATCATCTCCAAGGAGGATGTGAGAGGAATTCCAAAACTAACTATTGATGAAGGAAAGGTATGTGGTGAATGTCAAGTAGGAAAGCAAACCAAGACATCTCTTCCAAGGGTTGGACACCTGACTACCTCCAGAGTTCTGGAACTATTGCACATGGACTTGATGGGGCCAATGCAAGTAGAAAGTCTTGGTGGAAAAAGGTATGCCTATCTAGTTGTTGATGACTACTCTAGATACACCTGGATAAGCTTCATCAGAGAAAAATCAAATGTATTTGAAGTATTTAAAGAGTTGTGTATCATAATTCAAAGAGAAAAGGAATGTGGTGTGGTCAGGATCAGAAGTGATAATGGTAAGGAGTTTGAAAACTCCAAATTTGCTGATTTCTGCTAATCTGAAGGGATCAGTCATGAGTTCTCCTCCCCTATTACTCCTCAGCAAAATGGAGTAGTGGAAAGGAAAAATAGGACTATCCAAGAATCTTCTAGGGCCATGATTCATGCAAAGAAATTATCTATGCATTTTTGGGCTGAGGCTATGAACACAACCTGCTATGTTCACAACAGAGTGACCTTGAGAAAAGGAATTTCTTCCACCCTGTATGAAATGTGGAAAGGAAGGAAGCCAGCAGTGAAGTATTTTCATGTTTTTGGGAGCAAGTGTTACATCTTGACAGATCGAGAACAAAGGAGGAAAATGGATCCCAAAAGTGATGAAGGCATTTTCCTGGGATACTCTATCAACAACAGAGCGTATAGAGTATACAACACCAGAACAAATGTCTTGATGGAATCCATTAATGTTATCATTGATAATCAGCATGAAGAAACCAATGTCATTGAGGATGTTGAAACATTACTTGAGACACCTGCTGAGGACATGGTCAATACTGAAGAGGTTCAAAATGGACAACCAGATTCTGAAACAGAAACTCCCAACAAAGATCCCTCTATCAGGATTCTGAAAGATCATCCCAAAGATCTTATCATTGGAGACCCCACCAGTGGTGTAAGGACCCGAGCTAGAGAAATCATCTCAAATTCATGCTTTGTATCCAAAATTGAATCCAAAAATGTAAAGGAGGCCTTAACTGATGAATATTGGATCAAGGCTATGCAAGATGAGTTGGAACAGTTTGAAAGGCATAAAGTATGGGAATTGGTTCCAAGACCCGAAGGAACTAACATCATTAGAACCAAGTGGATTTACAAGAACAAGTAAGATGAACAAGGAGTTGTGATCAGAAACAAGGCTAGATTGGTGGCACAGGGCTACACTCAAGTAGAAGGAATTGATTTTGATGAAACTTTTACACCTGTTGCAAGGCTAGAATCAATCAGGCTTTTGTTAGGTATTGCCTGCATTCTGAAGTTCAAACTATTCTAGATAGATGTAAAAAGTGCCTTCCTAAATGGATACTTAAATAAGGAAGTGTATGTAGAACAACCCAAGGGATTTGATGAACCTAATTTACCAAACCATGTGTACAAGTTGAAGAAAGCTCTCTATGGATTGAAGCAAGCTCCTAGGGCTTGGTATGAAAGATTGATTGAGTTTCTTACTACCCATGGATACAGGAAAGGAGGAATAAACAAGACCCTCTTTGTGAAAAATGAGGATGGAAAACTCATGATTGCTCAAATCTATATGGATGACATAGTCTTTGGTGGAATGTATGAGAAATTGGTTAAACAATTTGTCAATCAGACGCAATCTGAGTTTGAGATGAGTTTGTATGGAGAACTAACTTACTTTGTTGGGCTGTAAGTCAAGCAAATGGATGAGTCTATATTTCTCTCCTAAAGCAAGTATACCAAAAACATAGTCAAAAAGTTTGGCTTGGATAATGCTGATCACAAAAGAACACCTGCACCTACTCATCTGAAGTTATCAAAAGATAAAAGTGGGATTAGTGTTGATCAAAGCTTGTACAGAAGCATGATTGGTAGCCTTCTGTATCTAACAACCAGCAGACCTGATATTGCCTTTGCAGTTGGTGTGTGTGCTAGATATCAAGCAAATCCTAAGGTAAGTCACATAAATCAAGTCAAAAGAATCTTAAAATATGTGAATGGAACCTGTGACTATGGTATACTCTACTCTCATGGGTGTGATCCTACATTATCTGGATATTGTGATGCTGACTGGGCTGTAAGTTCTGATGATAGAAAAAGCACCTCTGGTGGATGCTTCTTCTTAGGGAACAACCTCATATCTTGGTTCAGCAAAAAGCAAAATTGTGTCTCATTATCCACTGCTGAAGCTGAATACATAGCAGTTGGTAGTAGTTGTTCTCAGCTGGTCTGGATGAAGCAAATGTTAACTGAATACAATGTCACTCAGGATGTCATGACATTATACTATGAAAATCTTAGTGCTATCAATATTTCCAAGAACCTAATACAATGTAGCATAACTAAGCACATAGATATAAGACATCACTTCATAAGAGACCTTGTGGAAGACCAAGTGATTTTCTTGGAACATGTGTCCACTGAACTACAGCTAGCTGACATCTTTACAAAGGCTATAGATGCTGCTCAATTTGTGAATCTAAGAGGAAAATTGGGTATTTGCATGTATGAAGACTTATAGCAATTACTGGCACGTGAGAGTTTTAAAACAGAAAGAAGAGATTACCCGACTACAAGAAGCTCATAGGACTCAATCAGATAAGCTTTCTAGCTTGGAAAAATAACTAGCGGACGAGAGGAAAAACAAGGTGGTCCTTGAATCCGAGCATAAAATGATTTTATCAAAGGTTACCGAGTAGTTGAAGCAAATAAAGGCTTCTCATCAAGAACTTTTCGCTTCCAATACCGAGCTTACTGAGTCCCTAAAGAAGGCTTAGATTGAAGTTCTCTCTGCTGGTGACGAGGCTTTCGACAGGGCCAAATACCAAGTTATATGCTTCGCTCGACTACAACCGCAAACCTTCATTTTTGTCACTAATCACCCTCACACCATAACAACTTCCTTCGAGACAACAACAAACTTTTTTTCACTACCACCAGCAGCACCAACAACAACTCCGCAGCTGGTAAACGATTTGGTTCGATAGTGTTGGTGCATTGTGCATATATTATGTTTCGATAGTGTTGTTGCATTATATATATATTCTGTTGCGATAGTGTTGTTGCATTGTGTATATATTCTGTTGTGATTTAGATTTTACGTTGTATATTTTGTTGCGATGTTGTAAATCCGTTCAGCTTGTAAGAACTTTGTTAATTTTGCATGTTGCGTAGCTATTATTTTTATTGTGTATTTAGTTTTTGGTCATTGGTTGCACTGTGTATTCTAGATTTGTGTGTAATATTGATGAAATATTGTTTACAGTTTGGGACACTACGTGTTGTTTTTATTTGTAGCACTTAAATCGATCCAATCGATCTACATGTTTGACATGATTTGTATGTTGTGACTGTGTTGGCTTTTCTTTTGATGTAATGCTGTAAATATCTATTATATGTGTCGTTGTTTGTTGTTTATTATTGCGACGAAATTGGATCTAAGCACATTACGTGTATTTAATTCAATTTTGTTTATCAGCATTGCATTAAGTGCATTTTGTTTCAATTGCGATGAGCATATTTTGCGTTAGCATTTTGTTGGATGGTTTTCTCTTACTTACCTGCAAAATTTCAATCATGTTGTCGTCGCATTTAACTTGGATTTATACATGCTTTCAGAAGTTTGACACCATGTCAATTCGTATTTGCTTTCGCTACTTTGTGTTATATCATGTGACGTTGCTTTCGTTATGATATAATTTGCTGTGTTCATTTTGTTTGTGATGATCGCACTTCACGCTAGCAACTTTTTACCTGATTCGTGTTGGCACACGACATTTCAATTTTATTGCAATTAAAACAAATTTAAATTTTGTGTTGGCACCTTTGTATTGCAGGTCCTCGCGTTACGTGAACTCAATTTGCGTCACCGCGTTGCGTTTATTTTAAAACACACAAGTTTACTTTTCGATTCGATTTTGATGAATGCGCTCTGGATATTATTATTATCTGCACTTTAATTTTCTTGTCATTCTATTGCATGCTTATGTACGATATCACATTTCGTACTATTTATGACGTTAGGTTACGCCCTCGCATTAAAGTTCACGCTCTTGCGCTAGAATACATACCCTCGCGATAGAACTTGCGACCTTGCATTACAAGTGGTGTCTTTCAATTATTTTTCAACCATTTTCACCATCAATTCAAAACCATTTCAAAATTAATTCAAAACATTATCAAAACCCTTTCAAAATCAAATCATTTCTTAAATCATTTTCAAACTAACGCAAACAAAATACTTCATCAACATGAAGTTTATTTTTTCCACTTACTCAAAATGCGTTGAAAATCTTTTTCTCAAATAAACTGGATTAAAAAGGACTAATTAGGTGTAGGCCTCTTTTTTCCTCGAGTGTTTGGACACTGGTTGTAAAGTTGGTTATTTAAAAACTTGTCTTCCATATTAAAATACAATTATTAACCAAATTTGGTTCGTTATTTCATAGAAGAAAAAGGATTAATTAGGCGCAGGCCTTCTTCTTCCTTGAGTATTTGGATACGAGATGTAGAGCTCATTGTGTGAGTACTCGTCTTCTTTAAGGAACCATTACTCAATTTACCTCACATATTATACAAAAACAATTGGACAAAAAAGGATTAATTGGATGTAGACCTCTTTCTTTCTCGAGTATTTGAAGATTGGATGTAGAGCTCACTGTGGGAATACATGTTAACAACCTAAAAACAATCTTAACCAATCAAAATCATTTTCCGCCTTAGCCCGATGTTAAAACATTTCATAAACGAAAGATGTTTTGTCAATGTCAAGACGATGCAAGCAAATATTTATTCATACCATGTGTAAGAAGCTAGAACACTTTCTTCTTGAAGGCATCGAGAACATAATTCTATGAATTCCAAGTTATGTTGTCCATTCTGACATGATGACAATACTCACTTCTTCATGTTTTGGGTAGCAAGCAATGTTTTCCACTCGAACACGACTAAGTACCTTTTGCTAAAATCGATCAAACCATAAACATTTGCTACCCAAAATTACATAGCCTTGAGTTCCCCATTGCACATGGGGATACGTAAGAGCGAGGTTCAACGTCTAATTAGGAACCCTAATAACAAAACATATTTTTTAGTCCTATTCTTTTTCCCTTTTAATAACTAGAAGAAATCAAATACTGAAAGATAACATTCACATTCACATTCACATTCGCAAAGCTAACTAAACGGTTCCTATTGAGTACAACGGATGTGACATGTGCTAATACATTTCCCTCACATAACCGACAACCGAACCTGAATTTGGTCGTGACGACCATTTTCTTTTTCTCTTAAGGGTTTTATCAATATTTTACCTTTTCTTTTAAAATAAATAAACTTTGGTGGAGACTTTGTTATTATCTCGAGAATGCGAGTACTCGTGATCATTTTTCACGTCGTGACAACTAGCGACTTCACTAGGGCCTATTAGAGAGTCAAGGCTAATTTAGCTAACTTTGCGATGAATGTTATCTTTGTTTTTTGTTTTCTTCTGTGTTATTTTCATCTTTTATCTCTTATGTGTTTTTATTGTTATTTATCTATCTACTGTATGTTTCGTATATGTTGTGGATTGGGTTTTCTAGTTGTTGGAACTTTAAGAGGAGCTCTATACCCGAGCTTGGAAAAAAACCTAAGCATAAGATTTTGGTTGTGTAATGTTTGACATTCGAGATGTATGACTCGCTTGGTTGACACAAAACCCCGCCTAGAGTAGATCCTATTGAGAGTATTGTTGTTTAATGAGTAGTCATTATGGAAACAATATTTTCAGTTGGGGTATATGACTCTAGGGACCTTTTTGTCTAGGGCCTTAAACTCATTATTAGAAGTCGATGATTGTATAGTATTGACTTATGAGATGTAGGAATCATTGAGTTGATGCAAAGACCTCACCTTGAGTAGATCCTCTTGAAGGTATTACTATTTAACGAGTAGTCATTATGGTGAAAAAATATTTTTGAGTAGGATATGTGACTCTAGGAACCTTTGAAACCTTATAGCCTACTTGTGAGGGTACTACTAGTTAATTACCACCCATAATCCTTCTACTATAAGAAACCATACATGGATCATTAGAAATCCCATCGTGCATTTCCTTCTACATCCACACATGACATTAAATTGAAAACATGCATAGCATGGCATTGCATTTTTTGCATAGCTAACACAATTTTTTTGAATATGGAGTGGTAGCTACCGAAGGGCAATGGAGTGGTTGGAACAAAATCAGGTGGAAATGAGAGAGGATATGGATGTCGTGAAAGGCAAGGTGGACCAGATGTTGGAAACTCTGCTAGTTATGTCAAAGAACAATCTTCAGCATCCAATTACGGAGAATGTCAGTCCCATATTAGGCTTTAGTGTAGTGACTAACCCAATGTAAGACCTTCCCACTGACTATGCTTTTGTACAAGTTGGTGATCCTACTCAACCTCAACATATGCATGTAACGATATCCAATGAGGTCCCAATTATGCAGGAGAACCCCATTTTTCATATTGATGAAGGGGGTTCTCAATTTACAAGGTACGTGCCAAGTTCTCAGGGTGCCCACCATATCACAAATATGGAACATCCTCAATATGTTGAAGCTATAGAAAAATGTTGTGATATGGAGAAATGATTGAGGGTTATGGAAGAATTTAACACATTGGGTCTTGATGACATGTGCTTGGTTCCAAACTAGGTTATACCCCCAAAGTTTAAAGTACTGACTTCGAAAAGTAAAAAGGGGATAGCTGCCCAAGATACCATTTGGTGATGTTCTACTGGAAAATATCCTCTTATACCCATGATGATAAGCTGGTGATTCATTGTTTTCAAGAAAACTTGAGTGGGGCATCATTGATTTGGTACATCAAGTTAGAAATGAGCCATATTCAGCCATGGTTGGACTTATCTAACACCTTTTTGAAGCAGTACAAGTACAATTTGAACATGGCTCTCAATCGCAATTAGTTTCAAAACGTATCTCAAAAGATCAATGAATCCTTCAAGGAATATGCACAGCAGTGGAGAGAATTGACAGCCCAAATGCAACCACCACTCTCAAAGAAGGAACTAGTCAACATGTTCATGAATACCCTGCAGAGCCCATACTTCAAAATGATGATAGACAGTATGTCATCAGGCCTCTCTGACCTGGTGATAATTGGAGAACGCATTGAGAGCAGTCTTAAAAGCAACAAAAATGCATGGCGTCTCAAGTAGCCAGACTAGTGAGAGTGAATCCGGTAGCAATTTCCAAAAGGAAGAGGAGGATGAAATTGATGCAAATCGGAGAATCACTAAGCTTTGGAAGCTTCGTCTCCGGTGCCTTATTATCAACATTCGTATGTAGTGGTTGTTCATTCCCAGCAACCGCTACTTCCTGGTCTTCAATACCAGCAACCATGGACCGCTCATCATTCAAATTGGCGAGACCAGGGCCAAAAGTATCATAATCAACATCAGAACCAACCTAGGCATCAAAATAATCCGGAAATAAGGAATGCTCCCCTGAACCTGATTCCTATGACATATAGTTATATTCTGCCACGTCTGATCCAAAACATGCTAATGGTTCCCATATCTCTCAAGTTGGTGCCACAACCTTTCCCACTTGGGTATGATTGTGATGTTCGATGTGAATATTATGCTAGATTAGTAGGGCACTCGACCGAGGACTGCAAAGCTTTCAAAGCTAAAGTACAACAGTTGATCAAAAACAAGTACATAACCTTTCTAGAAGGAAACTTGTTGGTGAACATTAACCGCTCACCTAAATAAGTGCAAAAAATTCAGGGAACACCTTTTAAAAGGCCATTTGATCAGACAGGAAGTCATCCTTGATGTTGATGATGATTATGCTATTTTTATCATTTGCATTTGTAATTTCTTTGTCTGTTAAATGCTACTTGCTGCTAAACATTGTTGTTTTTTAATGGTAAAATTAATGAAGTGATCATGCATATTCTAAATCAATCATTTCGTACTCACTCTTTTTTTCTCTTATATCAAAAACAAAAAAGAAATATCAATTCTTCTCCCAATCACTTATCTTTATCGAACTTTTGTATTAGAAAAGATTGGAGGGAGAATGATGAAAACGAAATACTCAAAATTAATGAAAATATGGTTTCGAATAAAACTTTGTTGATGATGTAAGACATTATTTCAAATCCCCAAACACAAAAGAGTTAAGGAGTTAATCCCAAGTCAATCAGTTTGAGCCTAGAAGTTGGTGTTTCTTTCGGAATTAAAAACCATTAATCTTAACCAGGGGCAAGGTAGTTTTTATTTAGATTAATTTGATTGTGCATTTAAATTTCAAGAGAATCAATCCATCAGTACACCTTCAAATAAGAGGTTCAACCACTTGTTTTTTTCACACACATCATGAAGTGCCGAAGAGATCGTGAAAACCAAAAAAGTTATGTTGGTTAATCCTCAATAACCAATAAAATGAAAATCATAATCTTTCAAACCATAAGAACAAATTCCATAAATATTATTCCAAAATAAAGGAAAAAGAGCCTGCTAAGTCGGACACCAGAGAATACGACTTAGGCAAAAATCAGGTCATCCCAGGGGACCGAAAGCTTCAAAGAAGCAGTAAAGACAAAAATTAGGGATAAAAAATCAAAAGAGGTCATCAAATCCTTAACAAAAAAACAAGATTAGGTGACCACCATATCAAGGATCAAAAGGTCACCAAAATTCTAGACAAAAACAAAATTTTGTGACTACCAAGCAAAAGTAGGTGACTTCCACCTCAAGCAAAAAACCTCACTAGTTCTCAAACCATCACATTTTCACCTTTAAAATTCTCTTGGAAGATCAATGCATGTGTCAAATGAACTAAACGTAGGACTAGAGATCATCAAGGAGAATGGGTTGGGCTAAAATCAAAATTTGAGCCTTATATCCTTTTGTTTCAAAAACCATGAACCAGAACACATTACAACCTTCAAAAGACCTAATTGAAGTAGAGTTTATTTTGAAAGCATACTATGGAAAGGTTGCGTTAATATGACCCCCAAAGTTATATTTTAATCATCTGTATTTATCACCCTTTTTCAAACTTTGAATGTCTATATCAACACTGACTCATTCACTATATATCATAACATCATCTCAATAATGATTTCAATTTCAAAACTTGCATGAACATTACATTAAAACTACTATTTTGAAGGAAAAAAATTATTTGCAAGTCACCGCTTAGCATCAAGGAAGTTCTAAAAATGAGAAATTAGTAAGGAATTAGATCATTTGTAAAGGATCTAATCAGGGGCAAACCACCTCAAGGGAAAATCCCTCCAAAGGTCTATCAGTATGAGGTAAATCATTTTAAAAATCATACTGGGGCAAGCCACCTCAAGAGCACAGTGAAGCCAACCACTCCAAGAGTTGGTTAGTCAAATATAAATTACTTCAAGGCTTGGTAAGCCATTCAAATAATTGTTCAATTAGAGGCAGACCGCTTGAAAGTTTAAAAGGTTGGGGCAAACCATCTTGAGGTCATATTATGACAACTGCTTCCAAACTCCTCTCGATGCAAAGTTCTTCAAGGACCCAATAGACTAGGGCAAAATGAGATACACATGGGCAAGTTCTCTCCAGACTTTCAAGCTACTCAAGTAAACCATGTCGTGTATCAACAACCTTGAGATCAAAACAAGTGACGAAAGATCATGCTAGACCCCATCCAATAACCTTTTCCCTTTAACAAGAAACCTTTCTACAAAAGAACCCTTCCATCCATTACCCACCACAGGGGGAATCTTGGAAACCTCAAGACATTGCATAAATCACTCTCATGCATTAACCATGTCACTTCACTCTAGCATCATGTCGTGCATATCATCTCATTCATCGAGCATATGCCCATAGCATGAATATGACATCATCAAATGCCTTGCAACACATGCATAAAATATCAAGAAATAAAGGTCCAATCTTGCTTGGTGCCTCAAAAAATCTCAACCTTCAGTGGCACAACCTGAAATCAACACACTGCACGCATTGATCATTCATACATCATAGGTTATGCATAGCTCGAAATGTGTTTCGTGCTCATCTGCATTTCCCAAAGACTTATTACATTCAAATTTAAACCCTTTGGTCAAAGTCCAACGTCATTGGCTCCTACAAAGAAATATATTTGTCCGTTAAGGTTCAAATTCTCTTGTTTTTATGATGGATTTCCAATTGTTTCTTTATATATCCAATGTTTTGCTGAAAGAGTATTGGGTTATGATGTATTTCCAGAAACTATAAGATGAATTTTCAGATGTTTTTTTGTCTCTCCAATGTATTCCAGAATGAGTATTGTGTTCTGATGTATTTCCAAAGCTTATCTGATGCATTTCTAGATGTTTTTTTGTTATTCAATGAATTTACGGATGCTACATTTGTTGTTCTGCGAGAAACCAGAACATTTATTTTTTTTTACGTGAGAATCTGTAACCTACCTTTGTTATTTTGTAAGAATTCAGAACCTTTCATTACGTGAGAATTCGTAACTCTCCATGTTTTTATTCTGATGGATTTCCAGAGCATACCTTTATTTATCCCGACTGAGTCTCTTCACCTTACCTTATTTAGTCCCCAACAGATCTCCTTTACTAGTCATCTTAGTAATCCTCAAAGGCAAGTACTTATATGGCAAAATGGGAACTCTTTTAGAATCCGATGCTTATTTGGAATTTGTCAAATTTAAAATCCAGTTCTCATCGAGAAGTTCAATTTAAAAACCAGGTCCCTTCTGGTGATTTAATACAATATCCATATGGAACTTGAAAATTTTTCATGTGTAAGACCACTTCATACCTGGTAACTTATTTCAAAGTTAGTTCCCGTCTGACATTTAAAACCAATTCCTGTATGGTGTCCTTTTTCTAAAGTCAGTTACCGCCTGACAGTTAAGTTAAAGTCAGTTCTTGTTCGATAGTTAAATCAAGACCAATTCTCGTATGGTAGTCAAATTCTAAAGTTAAGTCCCTTTTGACAGTAAATTAAGACCAGTTCCCGTCTAGTAGTCAAATTTCAAAGTCAATTCCCGTCTGACAGTAAATCAAGACCAGTTCCCATTTGGTAGTCAAATTTCAAAGTCAGTTCCCATATGACAGCAAATCAAAACCAATTCCCATATGATAGTTGCTTTCAAAGTCATTTCCCATATGGCGATTTAATCCAGTTCCCGTATGACAGTTATTTTTTCAAAATCAGTTCCCGTCTGGTACTCGTTTTTAAAGTCAGTTCCCGTCTGACAAGAAAAAAACAGTTCTTGTCTAGCATTAAATCAAAAACCAGTTCTCATCTGATAGACTATTTTAAAGTCATTTCCCGTCTAACAAGAAAAAAACCAGTTCGCATTTGGTAGTCTATTTTAAAGTCGGTTCCTGTCTGACGACTTAATCTTTTTACCAGTTCGCATCTAGTAGCCCATAGTTTAAGTCTAGTTCTCATCTAGCAGTTTAACTTCAAAGTCCAAATTTCATTGGCACGCACATGTAACATCTCATCACATGCATTGACCATGCATTATATTTTATGTGTCATTTCATGCATCAGAATAAAGCATGCTTGCATATCATAAGCTACAATTATGTGACTACTCATAGAAGTCCAGATTAATCCCCCAACAATCCTACATTGCAGATTTCATCCCTCGGATAAAGTATTATGCCAAAACTCATTTCATTCAATTTTACTTTCATTCAATTTTACTTTCATTCAAAGGACAAAATTTGGATCTTTTGTATTTAATTATCTTCTACCATGATCATATGAAGACCGTCATCACTCATACTCTCAGTTTAATGGTAATTAAATAGGGACAGTTTTCTTACCCCAATTTTGCCCAGGAATTTTAAAATTTTAAGCAACCAGCTTTATCTTGTTTTGTCAAGAATAAAATTTCGATTTTACAGACAGATCGATTGAATTGATTTCTTAACCATGCATAAAGTCATTAAATAGTGTTTTTAAGTTTTAATCTGCAACTGTCTGTTTTATTGATCTACATTACACGTAGTTTAATCCAGTGTGCTCATTTTATTTTTCCGCATATGTGTGTGTTCGCTTTTTGATCAGTTTGAACCTTTTCATTCGAGTATTTTAACTGTTATATTTGATCTGCGACTGTCTTTTTTATTGAACTATATTTTGTGTAGATTATTTTCGTGCGTTCATTTTATTTTATATTTTGCACATTCGCATGTTTAATTTATATGCATTTATATGCATTTTTATTCAATTTTATTTTGGTTTTTAATCAAAGTAATTAAGAAAAATAATTAGAGATAAATAAAATGGTTTAATTATTTTATTTGTTTTTATTTAAAAATATGTGATTTTACTTCATTAATTTTGAACTAATTTTGATCACTTAACAAATATCCCGGGATGGTTTTAGAATAAAATTTAAATAAAACCCTAAGAATGTTATTATAAAAGCTTATGTTTGTAACTTGAAATTGGCATCAGCCGCCCCACGTTCTAAACTCTCTCTCTCTCTCTCTCTCTGAGTTTTTATTTTGAAATTCTAGCAAGCACACGATGGATGTTATCACGGATGTTATGACATCCAATGTAACACAAACTACTGAACTTAATAATAAGCTGTAAATGGAAAGCAGTAAATAACACACGTAATTGTTCATCCAATTCAGTGTCAACCACACCTACATCTGAGGGCTACCATGCCAGGGAGGAAATTCACTATCAGTAGAATTAATTCAGAGTCAAAAAATCCCACTTTGCACTCTTCACTTAAGACCTACCCAATGACACTTCAGCCTAGAGACCACTAGACCAGACATTCTCACTCACTCCCCCTCAATCACCACAGTGATAAACAATTCACAATTATAAAAGAGATATAAAGACTCACTTCAAACACGCCTTGATCTTGCTTCACAGCTTTGATCAAGTGACACACACTCTTGCTTAATAACTTTGAGTGACAGAATGAACACACCTGTTCATACACAATAACCAAAGAAATTATACAGCATACAATTGCTTGGCACACAAGGAATTCTAAGAGTCCTAGACACACGTGAAGAGCAAACCTCTTCACTCACAAAATACACTCCTTTATCTCTCTGTTGGCTCTCCACTTTATTAAGGTTCATCCTTTTGTTATTTATAGTAGCAGATATCCTTTGGGCCTTTGTGCAGAATTTAGGTTTACCCAAACCTCTCTTCACGAATCTGGATCCTTACCAGTTAGGTCAGGGACATTTTATTTCGCCAGGGCTTCTAAAATGTTTCCTGACTTCCAGCTTGAGCTTCTAAAATATTTCCTATATTCTAGCCTGAGTTTCCTCATTCTAAATACCAGAAAAGTAAAACTGCGCGCCTGATGTCATACGATCAATGTTACAGCATCCAGTCATGACATCCAACTTCACTTACCCTACAGAATACTGTTAGTGTATGTCATAACATCAGTCATGAAATTAATATACACTCTAATGTTTTGCCATAAAATGCAGCCAATCAAAAACATCTACAAACTCCCCTTTTGGCAAATTTTTGGCTAAAACACCTTGTTAACATATCAGAGTTTACAAGTAACAAAAGTCTAACATATAGCCTATCATGCAGGAAGTTACTAGCTAAGCACTATAAGAGTTGTCTACACAGTTAGCTCTCAGCTTCTCAGGATCAACTTGTTCACACACAATCATCTGTTAGTTATCACTACATATGTCACAATGTTTTGAGTAACAATCTGGGTTACTCCCCTTCAACTGATGCATACTACATTACCCAGGCACAACCTGTACAGCTTGCAGTCACACATAAATCATCCAGGCTTTTCTGGATGTTATGACATTCAAAATGACATCCTGAGTCACATCACTTCCACAACATTACATTCTATCACCTGTTAGCCTATACTACAGATGTTACACTCTCTGTGGACCATCCTGTGCTACTCCCGCTGAAGAGATGCACATCACTTACATTGCCAATCATTCTGCAGACACACCTTACTAGTAGCTTATGCAACTAGGTTCCATCAAGGAACACACACATATCTAACAAACATTCCTATACTCATTAGGAACTCACACATCACTAATAACATCAACTGTTATCACACATGCACATTAGCAAAATCTTCAAGCATGCACATTTGCAGCAGCCCCTGTAACACACTTGTAGCAGCAATTCAGCCAAGTCTTCCACCTGTGAAAGATACACTTCTCTAACCTGATGTCACTACCTGCTGTTATCTAGCACTATCTCCCCCTTTTTAGCCACAAATTAAGATCAAACTAATAAAATAGTATGGATCATAATGAGTAACATTACACATGTTTGGGGTCATTACAAACGAAACTGCTCATGGTGAGCATCACAAATTCATGCTATAAAATTTTTTTAACCCAAGAACCAACAAAATCACATTAGCAGCACACCCTCATCAGCCTAAGCAACCACCAGCCTGAGCCCCACATCAGTCCATCAGCACACTAGTCTTCCTCAGCAGAACTAGAACTAGCTTCTTCAGCATCCCCATTACTGGTTTCCTCAGAATTGTCATTAGCCTTTTCAGTATCTTCATCATTGGCTTCCTCACCATCTGGGGAGCCATCTTCATCATTTCCCTCTTCTTGACCAGAGTTTTCCTCAGAGCTGGCAGCATCTTTTTCTGAATCAGCTGCCTGGCCATCATCCTCTTCTGACCCAACATTTTGCCTATCCTCATCAGTGAACTCAACATCTTCATTTTTCTCAAGGGTTCTGATCAATGCTTCAAGATCTTTCTTCCTAGCATCCATCTCCTTACAAGTTTCCTTTAGCATGGCAATCACTTCAGCTTTTCTTGAATTGGACTTTCCTTTGGATGTCTTAGCAGATGTTATAACAATGTCAGGAACATGAGTTCCCTTAAATAACTTGTAGTGGAAGGACAAAGGATTTTCTCTCTTGCAAGCTGTATCACTCTCCTTGAGGATGTTGGGATGCTAATCACAAATGATCCCACAGATGAGTGAGGGGAATGCAATAGGGCCTTTGACACTGTAGCTACCAACATGTTTCATGGTTTGTTCATGAATGTAGGTCCCATAATTGAGTTTAGCTTTTGTTCCTACATCATACATGAATCTCCCCAGAATGGTTGCAACAGTTGTCTTATGATTGGTGGGCACCCAATTTACAACACCAATCTTGTGTAGCATAGCATATTTCATACTTAATTTTCTTGCAAACAGCTTCCCTTTGAATGGCCATCACAAGCAATATCAGACTCAGAGTCTGATTCAGAGCTAGTTTGGGCCTTCCGCTTCTTTGGAACAACCTTTCTCCAAGCTTTGGTAGGGCCAACCAGAGTCCTCTTGGTCCCAGCCTTCTTTGTAGGAGAGTCCTGCACACCAGCCTTCTTTCCTTTCCTAGTCATGAGCCTTTTGGCTATGCTAGGGTTGATAGTGGCAATCAGATCATTGTCTGAATACTCATCAAGGTTTATAATATCAGCATTGTCCTTCTTAACCTCATCAGCATTGACTTTATCACTTTGCCTGTGATCATCCTGATTTTCAGAGGCTTGACCCTTGTCAGCGTCCTTTTGAGTAGTGGTAACCAATGTTTCAACATCATGAATGACATCCGCTTGTTCATCCAGATGAGGAGCAGAATCCTTAGTGCTAGAGGGAATAGATTTTCTTGGCACATCATGAGGCTCACTCAGAACCCTTGTTACCAAATTGGCAATGGTGTTGTGTATTTGCCTAGCTTCTTCTCCATTGATATCTTCATCAAGAGTGGAGGTTGTAAGGTAAGAGGCATGACCTGTGACTAGGTCTTTAGGTCTTCTTGCATGTGAAGATCGTGGTTTCTTCACCAATATTCTTTTTGGAGTTAGCATGCGCAGAGGAGCTACAACAAGAACCTCGTTAGGGTTAGCAGCGGAATCTGTGTCAGAGCTGGTGGGCATCTTCTTAGAAGGGATATCTTGTGGATGTTGAGACATTTTTGGTGACTTTTATCGTGAGAGAGAGGGTCTTCTGTGCTTGTTGGAAGATGAATTAAAGTTGACTAGTTTGTATGGGCACCAATTGAAGTAAGAGTGTTGTGTGTAGGTACTAAAACGACAATATTGAAAAAGAGGAGGGAACTTACTATTTTGTCCGATCAGAAAATGATTAATTTTCAAAATGCAATTCCCTATTACCATTAATTGCTATAAATCATGATTAATGGAGGTCCTCACCTTGCTTTGTGAATTCTCAAATTGAGTATCCTTTAGACCTTTTGTAGCCATGTCAGAGTTTCCAAGCTTCACACGTATCTTTCGAAGTTGATGCCAGTTATCAATGTGCATGGTTCTTTTAGACTGAACTGAGTTCATATTGATGTTACTCTTGATGTCACAGAACAAAGTCATGACATCCAGAGTGGCATTGCTTTCCTTAAGCTGTCCATTTTTCATGGACTCCATCAAACTCCAATATAACAGGTCCAGATTCCTGTGATGTCCCTTCTTTGGATATGCTATCTTGGCTTGTCTGCCATACTGACATTTACCCCAGTCTCTTATTTCCTCTGGGATAACTCTTGAGGTTCCTCTTACTGCAGTCTTGGACATGATCCATTCTTTACTTTGAAGATGTCTATCTTTTTCCAGCCACAGTTGATTACTTTTAGACTTCCATGGATAACCGTTATTCTTAGCTCTGTGCCCCATCATGACTTCCTCACCTACTTCATTGGTGACAATACAATTACTCTTAGTAAATGTGACACTAAGGCCTTGGTCACAGAGCTGACTGATGCTGATAAGATTAACAGCCAGTCCTTTAACTAACATGACATCATCCAGTTTTGGAGCACCAGGATAATCTAGCTGTCCAGCACCTTTGATTTCTCCTCTAGCTCCATCACCAAATGTTACATGACTTGAGGAATGAGGTTTAATGTTTACCAAAAGGCTCTCCATTCCATTCATGTGTCTAGAGTAGCCACTGTCAAAATACCAATCTTCTTTGGGTGGCATCCTAAGAGAAGTGTGAGCTACTAGATCCACATTCTTAGCAACCCATTGTCTCTTCTTGATAGGAGCTTCCTTCTTGGATTTAGCATGATGCAGTTTCTTGACATGAGCACCCTGTTTTGGATTTTTCTTGATGAGGATGACTAGGAAATCCATGTAGCCAGAAACAAACAGATTTAATATGTCCAAGTTTTCCATAGTGGTAACACCTATACCCTTGGATTTTTTTCTTGGTTTGGTTCCAGCTTCTGTTTCTCTGATGTTGAGACATTGGTCGTGACATCCATTTTGACCTCTGAGTTTCAGGCTTTGGCCTTTTTAGCTCCAAGATGGGTTTCGGTTCACCAACAAATCCCAGTCTATCCATGTTTCCAGCTTTCTGACCACTCTGTATGATTTTTTCTAAAGGGTCAGTCCCAGGGTTTAGCATCCTGACAGGTTTAGTCATCTGATCAAGTTTCGAGTTTAACATTTTGACCTCACTGTTGAGTTAGTCAATGGTTGCAAGATTCTCCTTCTTCTCAACTTCCAACTTCTTGATGATTTTCTTATGCTTCTCCCCTAGTTGACATATTTCAACACTCTTGTTGTATAGCTGTTTATATGAGGCTGCAAGTTCATCAAAGGTCAACTCATCTTCACTTGAGTCACCCTCAGATATGCATACACTGTTCAGAACAGTGACATTCTTGGCTGATTCTTCTTCTGATCCATTCTCAGAATCTTCATCAGACCAAGTAACTACTAGGCCCTTCTTTTGCCTCTTGAGATAGGTGGGACATTCTGTGTTAATGTGCCCATATTCTTTACATTCATAGCACTGAGCTCCTTTGTTTTGGTTGGACTTTTCTTCAAACTTGACTCTTTTGTCAATGTCAGATGAGATGTTATTGACATTAGATCTGCTCTTCTTATCTACCCTTTTCATGAGTCTATTGACTTGTCTACCAAGCATAGCTACAACTTCTGAGAGATTCTCCTTGCTTTCATCATTGTCTTCATCAGAGTCTTCTGCTGAGTTTGTGACAAGTGCTATGCTTTTGTTCTTTTTCTCCACAGCTTGATCACTCATTCCCAACTCAAAGGTTTGGAGAGAACCAATGAGTTCATCCACCTTCATATTGCATATGTCTTGAGCTTCTTCAATGGTAGTGACTTTCATGGCAAACCTTTTAGGCAAAGATCTGAGAATATTCCTCACAAGCTTTTCTTCAGACATCTTTTCTCCCAAGGCTCCTGAGGTGTTAGCTATCTCAAGAATATTCATGTAGAATTCATGAGTAGTCTCATCCTCCTTCACCCTCATACTTTCAAACTTGGTTGTCAGCATTTGTAATCTTGACATCTTGACTTTAGAGGTTCCTTCAAGAGTTGTTTTGAGAGTATCCCAAACCTCTTTAGTCAGCTCACAATGATGCACCAGTCTGAATATGTTCTTGTCTATACAATTGAATAATGCATTCAAAGCTTTAGAATTCCCAAGAGCCAAGGCTTCTTGCTCTTTGGTCCATTCTTCTTCAAGTATAAGCACAGACAATCCGTCTTTATCAGTCTTAACTGGATGTTCCCATCCTGAGTTTGCAGCTCTCCATGCCTTGTTGTCTAAAGACTTTAAGAAGGCAATCATCCTAAGTTTCCAATAGTCATAATTAGAGCCATCCAGAATTGGTGGTCTATACGTGAATCCTATGTCTTTATCCATAGTACCAGAATTTATCATCCCTAGATCTCACCCAGAAAATAACAGGCAGGGTGTCTGCTCTGATGCCAATTGAAATTCTAGTAAGCACATAATGGATGTTATCATGGATGTTATGACATCCAATGTAACACAGACCACTGCACTTAATAATAAGCTGTAAATGGAAAGCAGTAAATAACACACGTAATTGTTCACCCAGTTCAGTGTCAACCACACCTACATCTGAGGGCTACCAAGCCAGGGAGGAAATTCACTATCAGTAGAATTAATTCAGAGTCAAACAATCCCAGTTTACATTCTTCACTTAAGACCTACCCAATGACACTTCAGCCTAGAGACCACTAGACTAGAGTTTCCCACTCACTCCCCCTCAATCACCACAGTGATAAAAAATTCACAATTACAAAAGAGATATGAAGACTCACTTCAAACACACTTTGATCTTGCTTCACAACTTTGATCAAGTGACACACACTCTTGCTTAACAGCTTTGAGTGACACAATGAACACACCTGTTCATACACAATAACCAAAGCAATTATATAGCATACAATTGCTTGGCACACAAGGAATCCTAAGACTCCTAGACACACGTGAAGAGCAAACCTCTTCACTCACAAAATACACTCCTTTATCTCTCTTTTGGCTCTCCACTTTATTAAGGTTCATCCTCTTGTTATTTATAGCAGCATATATCCTTTGGGCCTTTGTGCAGAATTTAGGTTTACCCAAACCTCTCTTCACGAATCTGCATCCTTACCAGTTAGGTCAGGGACATTTTATTTCGCCAGGGCTTCTAAAATGTTTCCTGACTTCCAACTTGAGTTTCTAAAATATTTCCTGTATTCTAGCCTGAGTTTCCTCATTCTAAATACCAAAAAACTAAAACTGCGTGCCTGATGTCATACGATCAATGTTACAACATCTAGTCATGACATCCAACTTCACTTACCCTGCAGAATACTCTTAGTGTATGTCATAATATCAGTCATGACATTCATATACACTCTAATGTTTTGCCACAAAATGCAGCCAATCAAAAGCATCTACACAGTTTAAACTAAAAGAGATAAAAAAAAATGAAAAGAAGAAGCCAAACATAGAAGAAGGATTTTCTTCTTCTAGCTTACTTCATCACCTTTTTGTCACACTCTCTCTCCTCTCCCTCAACCAAAATCACATAAAACACTTACTCCCAACAACCTAACAAAAATGTAACCCTCTCATCACCTTCCTATACCAATTTCCCTTATCTCATCCATTTTCATAACAAAATCAACTGTGCATTTTCCACTTCTCACTTTTCATGCTCCACCGTCCTCATCTACATTAATTTCTTCCAACCAACAACATTAAAGCGTCCACCCTCCTTATGTTTCTTCTCCACACACTATTCTTCTTCTTCCATACTAGATTTATCTGTAATATTGGTGAAATATTGTTAATAATTTGGGACTATGTGTGTTGTTTTTATTTTGTTCCTTACTGGTTGGTTTTCTTTGCTTACGTGCGACATTTGAATCCTGTTGTCGTCGCGTTTAACTTGGGTTTGTACACACTTTCAGTAGTTCGGCATAACGTCAATTCACATTTGCTTCCGCTCCTTTTTGTTTCATCACATGACGTTGCTTTCGTTATGATACAATTCACTACGTTCGTTTTATTTGCGATGATTGTGCTTCATGCTAGCAACTTGTTATTCAATTCGTGTTGGCACGCGACATTTCAATTTTATTGCATTTAAATCAGATTTAAATCATGCGTTGGCAGCTTTGTATTTCACGTCCTCACATTACGTGAACTCAATTCGTATTCCCGCATTGCATTTAATTTAACACATACAAGATTACTTATCAATTCAATTTTGATGAATGTGTGCTGGATATTATTGTTATATGCCCTTTGATTTTTTTGTCATTTTGTTTTGTGCTTATGTGCAGTATCACGTTTCGTACTATTTGTGGCGTTGGGTTATGCCCTCAATTCAAAACCATTTCAAAATTGACTCAAAACCCTTTCAAAATCAAATCATTTTCAAACTAAAGCGAATAAAATACTTGATCAACATCAAGTTTCTTTTTTCTGCTTACTCGAAGTGTGCTGAAAATCTTTTTCTCAAATAAACCGGATGAAAAAGGACTAATTAGGCGTATGTCCCTTTTTCCCCAAGTGTTTGGACATTGTCTGTAGAGCTCATTGTTTGAACACTTGTTTTCCGCAATAAAATACAATAATTAACCAAATTTGGTTCGTTCTTTCATAGAAGAAAAAATATTAATTGAACGCAGACCTCCTTCTTCCTCAAGTATTTGGATATTGGTTGTAAAGCTCATTTTGTGAATACTCATCTTCTATTAAGGAACCGTACTCAATTGGCCTTACATCTTTTATTATAAAATTGGACGAAAAATGATTAATTAGGTGTAAACCACTTTTTTCCCAAGTATTTGGACATTGGTTGTAGAGCTCACTGTGTGAATACCCACCATCCACCTTTAAACAATCTCAACCAATCAAAATCAATTTCCGCCTTAGCGTGATGTCAAAACCTTTCATAAACGAAAGATGCTTCGTCCATGCCTAGATGATGGAAACGATCATCCCTACTAGGCACAAGAAGTTATAACGTTTTACACTTGGATGCAATGAGAACATAATTATATGAGATTCCAAGTTATGTTGTCCATTCTGACATGACGCCAATGCTCCCTTCTCCATGTTTTAGGTAGTAAGAAAATTTTTCCACTCGAATGCGACTAAGTACCTTTTGCTTAAATCAATCAATTCACAATTATTTTCTACTCAGAACTACGTAGCCTTGAGTTTCTCATCGCACCTGGGATATGTAGGAGCGAGATTCAACGTCTTGTTAGGTACCTCAATAAAAAAAGTTATTTTTTAGTCCTATTCTTTTTCCCTTTTAATAACTAGAAGAAAGCAAATAACGAAAGCTAATATTCACATTCACAAAGCTAACTAAACGATTCTCGTCGAGTACAATGGATGTGAGGGGTGTTAATACCTTTCCATTGCATAACCGACTCCCGAACTCGAATTTGGTTGCGACGACCATTTTCTTTTTCTTTTAATGGTTTTATCGATATTTTCTCTTTCCGTTGAGAATAAATAAACTTTGATGGTGACTCTGTTATCATCTGGGGCGTGCGAGTGCTCGTGATCATTTTTCGTGCCGCGACAATAGTGAAATCTAGAGAGCCGTTAAAAGCACTTGTAATTGAGATCTCTCGTGATCATTTGAACGTCAATTATCATGTGCTGAGAAGATTATAAAAGGAGCGAGACTCTTTTCTGATGATCGGTCGAAATCATCGTAGTTGACAATAGTTTTTGAAAAATTAATGACAATAAAAAATACTGGACTATTTCATTTTTAAATTAAAAAGTAATTGCACTTTCCTGACAAATTTATCAGATAAATATTTTAAATTAAATTAAAAAAATCTTTTATATCTTCACATATGAGCATATTAAAAAAGTTTGTGTTCGTATAAATTAGTGAAAAATAATAGTAATTTAATTTAACTTTTTAATTAATAAGTATATATTTTTATTCAATATAAAAAATATTTTACTGATAAAATATTTTAAGTTAATAACTTTAAACATACAATAAAATTCATTACTTTTTTTTATAGTATTTTAGACCATTAAATATGTCTTGTTTTAACTTACATTCGATACGAACTAGAAGATCAAATATAATGTCATTTTTAGGAGTATATATCATAGATCAAATATAGTGTCATCTTTAGGAGTATATATCGTTATCAGCTTTCTTCTCAAATCGATTATCTTATTAATAATACAAAATAAAAAATTAGAACCTGTCATTGTTTACCAACGCTGCGCAGATAGTGAAAGCTTACATACATAAATAAAATGGCTCATATGATTCAAAAATTAGTGTATATAGGATAGTAGATTTAACATCTCAATTAGGTTTACATTTTAAGACTACTATTTAATAACATTTTAATCAATATTATTCAAATTAAAAAACATTAAAATAAAAAAAAAATCGGAGACTAGACCAAAAACCTAAGATAACATAAAGGAGGGAAACGACAATTTGACTATTTAAAAACCTTATTTGAAAAACCTAAAAGAATAAAATGTTGGTGAAGGAAAAAAAGAGTATAGTGCAATTAATAATGAATAAGATCTAATGACAGGAAACTCATTTCTATTAAGAAAAAAAATCATCCACAATGCAATGAGAAATAGTGTTCAACCTAATAAAATCATTATATTGAAAAGCATAATTGCTAATTTATCAACACAATTATTATCTTTTTTATAAATGTAAAAGACTCTAACTTCTAATGATATTCAAATAATTGACCATCTATTATGGAGTTGTCAAGGTAAAAAAAAAATTATAAAAGCCCTTAATAGTGACTAGTGAATGTATAATCACATTTTAGTTTTTAGTTTGTTGTGAAAATTGTCGAACCAAGAATGAAGCAATAATATGAGAAACATAGATTTTTTTAAATAAATATAAGAAATCCTTTCAGTTTTATAAAAGAGAGAGAATAAGAAACAAAAAGAACATGAATTGGTTAAATCCTTTCAGTGAGGGCAATATATTCAGTTTCAGTGGTTGATAAATTAATAACTTTTTGAAGGGAAACTTTCCAACTAATTGATGTACCAAACATAATGAAAACATATCCACAAAGAGATTTTCTTGTATCCATACATCTTGCATAGTCAGAGTTGACAAATCCTTCGACTTCGGCTTCTCTATCACTCATGCCTCCACCATAAACCAAGATCCTACTAAAGAATCATTTTATGTATCTCAGAATCCACTCCAGAACTTGCCAGTATTTCTTTTCAGGATTTGCCATATACCTACTCACAAGGGTCACTACGTACGTTATGTCTAGCCTCGTACAAACCCTAGCATACATCAAAGAACCTATTATACTAGCATACACAATTCTATTCATATAGGCTCTTTCTACTCCAGTACTATGACTTTTAGTCATAAAAAATTCACATCAAGCTAACTAGAATAATATCACTCCTCAAGAACACACATAGGAATTATCACAATCATCATCTTTATTGAAGGTTAAGGATTCCTCTTCCATACCCCTCATGCATAAGCCCTTATTGAAGGTTATTCTTCCCCTTACCTTGTTCTCCTAGTAGCAATGGTTGATTATGTTCTTTGTTCTCCTCTCATACTCTAGCTTTCCTTTTGCTCTTCTCTTTTTCCTAGTGCTTTCACTCTTCCAATTCATGTACTGTCAAAAAATCCTCTAACTCTATAACTTTCTTTTTAGCATAACAAAACTCCTAAATTTTGGATTTACACCTTTTATCCTCACTTACTCACAGAAACCCAACAATGTCCTTCCTCTTTTATTTCTTATATTTAATTATTCTATTCTTATTATTTTATCTCTAATAACAAAATAATTAAGTTCATTAAAAATGCTACTACTCATATTATTTCATTTGATAATTAAAACACTATTATTTTAATTATTCTACCACTTCTACACTATCACCATACTACTCTATTCTTCCTAATTATCTCACTACACCCCCCACACATAAAGCAAATATTCAATTTAAATCAATATGTAAGATCATATAACCATGCGAAATCACTCAAATACACAAATTAACTTAATTAAATAATTAAACAGAAAATCAGGGTGTTATAATTCTCGCCCACTTAAAGAATTTTCACCCTGGAAACTTACCTCAAGCGAACAGAGTCAGATACTACTCCTCCATCCGACTCTCTAGCTCCCAAGTTAGGTTTCCACTAGCAGGTCCTCCCCAAGCTACCTTCACCAAGGTAATCTCTTTACCACACAACTGTTTCACTTCCTGATTCTCTATCCACATGGGTGATGCCTCAATAGTTAGGTTACCTCTCACCTACACATCATCCACATGGACCACATGAGATGGATCCGGATTGTATCTCCTCAAATGAGACACATAAAACATGTCATGCAAATTAATAAGCGACGATGGTAAAGCAATCCAATAGGCCACCTCTCATATCCTTTGCAAAATATGATATGGACCAATGAAACACGAAGTTAGATTTCGAGACTTCAAAACTCGACCAACACAAGTTATTGGAGTAACTCTAAGAAACACATGATCGCCCTCTTGGAGTTCAAGTGCTTTCCTCCTTTTATCATGGTAGCTTTTCTGAAAACTATGCAAAGCTCCCACCTTCTCTTGGATCACTTTAATCTTCTTTGTTGCCTGTTGGATAATCTCTTGCCCAATTACATTACTTTCTCCTGATTCATACAACACAAAGGTTTCCTAAAACTTATACCATTCAATGCCTCAAACGGTGTCATTCCGATACTCTAATGGAAACTATTATTGTAGGTAAGCTCTATAAACGATAAAAATCCATCAAAATCTTGTCCTATTTGCGCTCTGGAGTAGACAACGACTGCATCAAACCCAACGACTTCTGATGCTCCACCTTTGACTTCTGACAAGTCAAACACACATACAATAAACTAGCAATTTCCTTCTTAATTCCTAGCCACCAAAAGACCCTCTTCGAGTCATGATGCATCTCAATAGCACCAGGATAAATACTCGTGCCACTTTTGTGACCTTCATCAAGAATACTCTGCTTAAGCTCTGGCACTTTCAAAACACACACACGGTCTTGAAATCTTACTATTCCATTCTCTTTGATTCTAAATTCACCACCTTGACCTTGATTGATTAATGTTAAATGATTAATAAATTTCAAGTTCATCTTCTGACCTTCTCTAATTTCTTCAAGAATATCATTGGTAAGCTTCAACGTACCTAACTTCACACTCTGCAATGTGACTTCATAAAATAAACTCAAATCTCCGAACACTTCGATCAAATCCAACTCCCTAGCCATCAATGTCGACATAAGCAAAGTCTTGCGACTTAATGCTTTAGCTAGGATGTTGGCTTTACTAACATGGTAATTTAAACCAAAGTCATAATCTATCAGAAACTCAAGAAATCTTTTTTGTCTCATATTCAACTCTTTCTGGTCAAAAATATACTTCAGACTCTTGTGATCATTTTGTAAGAACAAGATTTTGTTCTACATCTGGCCTTTGAGTTTTGATGATAACTGCACAAGTTATCTAAAAGAACAATTTTGTATGATATGGTTTCTGTCTAGTGTGTGGCTGTTGTCGATATGATTCTAACTCTGATAAGAATACGTGTGATGTCATCGAACTCTGTTATCAACACTCTGGAAGAAAAACATATATATTTGTACAAGACAAAGTCAAGATTCAAAAATACTTCTAATGCAACAGTTCTAAGGAACGTTAGTAACGAAGTTTCTAATTGATACTTTATAAGTAAGACTAGAATTATTTACAAGAAATGCGCTTTATATTTCTAAAGATTCTGAAGACATGGTTCTGGTGAACAAAGCTCTAAAGATTCTGAAGACATCATTTCTAAAGATCAAGTTCTTAAGAGTTTCGGAAGACAAGGTTCTGATTGAACGAAGTGCTAAAGACTCTGAAGACTCTGAAGACTCTTAAGAGTTTCTGAAGACAAGGTTCTGATTGAACAAAGTTCTTGAGAGGGCTTGTAACACCCTACTCTACCCATTCGTATAATAATTGAAAAATACAAAAATAATGCAGAATCAAATCAGAGTTAATACACGTAGGATGTCACATTCCAAAAACAACGTCAAAGTGAAGTATCAATGTGCTTCACATTTTATTTGTTCCATAAAAATAAGTAGTATAAATAATCAGCGGAATCAATTCAAACGGTTTAACATTAAACTCCAATTACATCAAATCTCCACATAATACGTGGTTCCACAACAATTGAATCAAAACCAGATACGTAACAAATACAAAGTCAAATAACATGAAAACATAATGAAATCCCCATCCTTCCCGTGTTACGTATCAGAGCGACTCCTAAGACTCAATCAAATAGAAACACAATGCTCCAAGCACTACTAAGGTACCTGACCATCTGTACTCCTTAAGGAGCACAAACACATCAAATAGAAAAAGGGGGGATGAGAAATACATTGAATAAATACACGGTGAAAAACACATGCTAAGAGTAGTTAACACACCAATCACACAATTATCATGCATATACAAATGCCACCACATCATTCGGCATAAACAACCCACATTCAATTATGTATATGTAATGCGACTCAACTGACACGACACAATGCATGTGGTACCATCACCATCACATACGGTTCACCCTATATCCTGATTCCTATCGAAATCCAGATGAGTTATATACGTTCCTCTGAACTACAACTTATCTCCACACGACTCCCACAAAGAGTAAGGACAAGACTAGGCACTCATCATGGATTCCCACCTAACGCGTCTCCATATAACATGACATGAATGCATGACAAAAATTATGCACAACATAATAATTATTCAAGCATAATTTCACGATCCTCAATGATCACACATGAGCCACGTGCTCACCGGGATTCTCTTTAGAATTACCACCACCGCACAAGACCGTCCACACCTGACAATCTTGGCTCACAGGCATCCAACACGTCTCAACTAGACATCCTCATAAAATCCCACATTTTATTCTATTTCATGTTATTATTATTTTCTCCTATGTCCATTTATACCATCTTAGTCTTACGGATCAAGAGAAATTACATCGCACGCAAAATCAGGACAAAAATCGTGAAAACAGAAAAATTGCACTACAGCCATGCCCATACGCGTACGGCCCTGCCCTATACGCGTATGGCCTCTTCTGTACGCCCCAGGCTTGCGTATCATATGCGTAGGCTTCATCTGCCCAGGCCATCCATATGCGTATTTCCTTGAGCCTTACGCGTATGACCAGAGGGTGATTTCTCCTCCCAAATGCTACAAAGTTGCCCATACGCGTAATGGCATGACCATACGCGTATTGCCTCCCCTTCCTTACGTGTACATCCAAAAGGCAGTGCTAGCATTGGGACAAGGAGCGTACCATACGCGTACGGCCTCTGGGGGTGTCCCTCATACGCATATGGCCTCCCCTCATACATGTATGAGCAGTTTGCGTACCAAAATCTTAATTATTCATGTACATGAATTCTCACACAATGGAATCCATTCCAACACCGAAATTAGATCCAAAATAGTCTTTTACACCAGTTTATCATCTACAACTTCGTTCTATCTAATTATTCTACCATTCTATCAAGATCGTTCATCACTTAACTCTAATTTCGTCATCTTCTACATCTCACAATTTTACAGATCTGCAACATGGTAAAACACAACAAGAGTTCACAAATCCCCACAAATTCATATTAGTATTACTATAATAGACACAAATTCATACCAGTATCATCACAACAACATAAATTTCACAACATTCACACAGTTATAGAATCAAGAAATACAAGGAAAAGAATATGCACGAAAATCCTAAGAGGGAAAGGAACTCTTATTATCTTCTCATGTTATTATCACCATTAATGAATCCCATTCTCCCCTCTTACCTTAATTCTGAGCTTTGATCCTTCAAAAATGGTGGAATCACCTCTTGCCCTAGTTCTCCCTTGTTCTTTCTCTTCTTCTCTTTTCACGTGTTAACTGCTTTTCTCTGTAACTTCCAACTAATCTCTCCTAATTTTTTTTATCTCACTTAATTAATTCCCACATAATATTATAATAATAACAATCATAATAATAATAATAATAATGGCAGTAATAATAACAATAACAATAGGATTACTAATATTTCCCACTCATTATTAATTAATTATCATTACCATATTATTCTGAGGTTTTATTCGCATTACTCAATGAAGGCTAATTCCTCACACTCACCCTTAACCACCTACCCTTAATTAAGTCAATAAAATCACAAACAACATACAATGACTAAATATTTTAAATGGGGTGTTACAATTCTCCCCCATCTAAAATATTTTTGTTCTCGAAGATGTACATGATGAGAATAATTCCGGATACGAACCTCGCATCTTGCTCTCCAATTTCCAGGTCACACTTCCTCCAACAGCTCCTCCCGAAGATACTCTCACTAAAGGAATATCTTTGCCTCTTAGCTGCTTCATCTTGCGATCCTCGATCCTTATCGGCGTCGCTTCCATGATAAGATTATCTTGAATCTGTACTTCATTCCTTTGAAGCACACGGGATGGATCAGCAATATACTTCCGATATTGTGACACATGAAACACATCATGCAAATTTGAAAGTTCGGGTGGCAGCGTCACTCTATAAGTAGCAGTCCCAACTCTCTCCAAAATTTGATACGGTCCGATGAACTTAGGATCCAACTTATTCGATTTCAATGCACGACCAACACAAGTCACATGATTGACCCTAAAAAACACATGGTCGTCCTTGCTGAATTCTAAGTCTTTTCTCCTATTATCATGAAAGATTTTCTGCCTACTCTGGGATGCCTTCATCTTCTCTCTAATCATCTGAGTTATCTCAGTAGTCTGCTACATAATCTCGGGTCCGAGTACAACACTCTCGCTCGACTCATACCAACATAGAGATATCTTATACCTCCTACCATACAATGCTTCAAAAGGCGTCATTCCGATACTAGAATGATAATTGTTATTGTAAGTAAGTTCAATCAGCGGAAAATGAGTATCCCAAGCACCTCCCTGCTCAAGTATACAAGCTCTCGACAAGTGTTCTAGTGACTGAATAGTCCTCTCAGGCTATCTATCTGCTTGCGGATGATAAGCAGAACTCAATTTCAAACTAGAACCCAAAGCTTCCTGCAAGCTCTTCCAAAATCCGGAAGTAAACCTCGGGTCCCGGTCAGACACAATGTTTGACGGAAGCACGTGCAACTTCATTATTATCCTTATTAAATCTCTGCTAACTTTGCCAAAGGAAAACTGATGTTAATCGATATAAAATGTGCCGATTTCGTCCGTCTATCTACAATTACTCAAATAACATCAAAGCCTCTTGCCGTATTTGGTAACCCAGTCACAAAATCCATCGCAATACTATCCCACTTCCACTCTAGTATTTCCATTAGTTGCATGAAACCGAAAGGTTTCTGATGTTCTACTTTTGACTTCTGGAAAGTCAAATAAGCATACATAAATCTAGCTATGTATTTCTTCATACTCGTCCACCAAAACAATTTCTTAAGATCCTGATACATCTTCGTAGCTCCTGGATGAATAGTTAAGCTACTCTTGTGGCTTTCCTTTAGGATCATTTTTCTCAGTTCAGAATTATCCGGCATACAAATTCTGTCTCTAAATCTTAACACACTAAAATCATCCACTTTAAAGTCACCTTCTGCATCCGACCCTCCTGTGGTCATTAAATCCACCAACTTCAAATCAAGTTTCTGACTCTCTCTAATCTCACTAAGGAAATCATTATTAACCTTCAGCATACCCAACATCACACTCTTAAGAGTCAGTTTACAAACCATGCTCAAGTCTTTAAATTGCTCAATTAAATCCAACTCTTTAATCATCAATGTCGACATATGAATTGTCTTCCGAGTCAAAGCATCCACTACGACGTTAGCTTTACCGGGATGGTAACTCAAGCTAAAATCATAGTCCTTTAAGAACTCAAACCATCTTCTCTGTCTCCTATTCAGCTCTTTTTGGTCAAATAAATATTTCAGACTTTTATGATTACAAAACACTTCAAACCTCAACCCGCACAAGTAATGTCTCCAAATTTTCAACATAAAAACCACTGCAGCTAACTCAAGATCATGAGTAGGATAATTCCTTTCATGTACCCTCAATTATCGTGAAGCATAAGCCACGACCTTACCATCTTACATCAATACTCTGCCTAATCCCATTTTAGACGCATCACAACATGCCACAAAAGGTTCACCTGACTTTGGTAGAATCAACACTGGTGCTGTAGTCAATCATTTCTTCAATTCTCTGAAACTCTCTTCACACAAAATATCCCACACAAAGGCCTAAATCTTTCTAGTCAACTGAGTCAGAGGAAAGGCTAAATTAGAAAACCCTTCGATAAACCTATGGTAAAAACCTGCCAAACCCAAGAAACTCCTAATCTCTGTCACTGATTTTAGAGGTTCCCACTGAAGTACAACATTTACTTTAGATGGGTCCCCTGTTATGCCATCACCAGAAATGGCATGTCCCAGAAACTCACTTCGTGCAGCCAAAACTCACATTTTTAAAGTTTTGCAAATAACTTATTATCTTTCAACACTTGAAATGATGCAACATTACAACATCTAGGCACCATCTTCTAAAAGTTCAGCCACTTACTTAACAGACAACAACATCAGCTATCTACTATCATTAAACCCAGATCCACACTCTGGAGTCAAGTCACAGTTATCTTTAGGAAACATCAGGAACTACACACCACTGGCATATCTCTAGCCGTCAGCTTGCTCTCTACTCTTTAAGAAGCAACCATCAACAATACTTGATCGTTCTCCCTCAAAGACATCCCAACTTAATCGATGAATAAGAAACTTAAATCCACCTCATCTTTATATATAAGAATCTACATTGACTCATCAAAACAATCTGTAAGCACTTAGCTTCACTCCAAACAATTCACTGTGCACATTGTCTAAGCTGGCAAGACACGTATATTCCATCCAACATGATCGTGCCTACTATCAATAAGAGATTAAGGGTGATCAGTTCCTCAATTTGTCAATAGACAGTCGATAATCATGATGGGTCATAAACCATCTTTACCAAACTATAATAGCATCTAACGATAAACTAAGCCACCACATCACGCTTGAAGAATCCTGGAGAAGCACAAGCTTCTCCCTCACTTGTTCCATTCCCAACCTACAAATGGAAAACAAAAAAGCGTCGACCGTGTTTTCATACACATGTCGTATACCAGGGAACAACATGTTCCAAAGAAAATACCGGTTAGAAAAACACATGATTATACTCACTCTATAGTAAGACTCTACTACGACACTGGCCGGACGGACCAAACTGCTCTGATACCAATTGTAACACCCTACTCTACCCATTCGTATAATAATTGAAAAATACAAAAGTAATGTGGAATCAAATCAGAGTTAATACACATAGGATGTCACATTCCAAAAACAACGTCAAAGTGAAGTATCAATGCGCTTCACATTTTATTTGTTCCATAAAAATAAGTAGTATAAATAATCAGCGGAATCAATTCAAACGGTTTAACATTAAACTCCATTACATAAAATCTCCATATAATACATGGTTCCACAACAATTGAATCAAAACCAGATACGTAACAAATATAAAGTCAAATAACGTTGAAAACATTACGAAATCCCCATCCTTCCCGTGTTATGTATCAGAGTGACTTCTAAGACTTAATCAAATAGAAACACAATACTCCAAGTACAACTCAGGTACCTGATCATTTGTACTCCCCAAGGAACACAGACACAATAAACAGAAAAATGGAGAGGGGGGGGGGGGGGGTGAGAACTACATTCAATAAATACACGGTGAAAAGCACATGCTAAGCGTAGTTAACACACCAATCACAGAATTATCATGCACATACAAGTGCTACCATATCATTCGGCATAAACAACTCACATTCAATTATGTATATGTAATGCGACTCAACTGACATGACACAGTGCATGCGGTACCTTCACCATCACATACGGTTCACCCTAGAACCCGATTCCCATTGGAATCCGGATAAGTTGTATACGTTCCTCTGAACTACAACTTATCTCCACACAACTCCCACAAAAAGTCTGGACAAGACTAGACACCCATCATGGATTCCCACCTAACTCGTCTCCATATAACATGACATGAATGCATGACACAAATTATACACAACATAATAATTATTCAAGCATAATTTCATGATCCTCAATGATCACACACAAGCCACGTGCTCATCGTCATTCTCTCTGGAATTACCACCACCGCACAAGATCGTCCACACCCGACAATCTTGGCTCACAGACATCCAACACGTCTCAAGTAGACATCCTCATAAAATCCCACATTTTATTCTATTGCATGTTCTTATTAGTTTCTCCTATGTCCATTTATACCATCTTAGTCTTACGGATCAAGAGAAATTGCATCACACGCGAAATTGGGACAAAAATTACAAAAAAGAGAAAATTGCACTACAACCCTGCCCATACGCGTATGACCCTGCCTCATACGCGTATGGCCTCCTCCATACGCCCCAAGCATGTGTATCATACGTGTAGGGCTCATCTTCCCAGGCCATCCACACGTGTATTTCCTTGGGACTTATGCGTATGACCAAAGGGTGATTTCTCCTCCCAAATGCTCCAAAGCTGCCCATACGCGTATTGCCTCCCCTCCCTTATGAGTACCATTCACTTATGACCAGAAGGTCGTGTTGGCATTGGGACAAGGCGCGTAACATACGTGTACAGCCTCTGGGGGTGTCCCTCATATGCGTATGGCCTCCCCCATACGCGTATGACCAGTCTGCATACCAAAATTCCAATTTTTCATCTACACAATGGAATCCATTCCAGCACCTAAATTAGATAAAAAAAAAACAATCTTTTATACCAGGTTATCATCCACAATTCTATTCTATTTAATTTTTCTATCATTCTATCAAGATCATTCATCACTTAACTCTAATTTCGTCATCTTCTACATCTCATAATTTTACAGATCTACAACATGGTAAAACACATCAACAATCCATAAATTCCCACGAATTCATATCTGTATTACTACAAAAGACACAAATTTCAGAACATTCACACGGTTATAGAATCAAGAAATACAAGGAAAAGAATATGCACGAAAATCCTAAGAGGGAAAGGAACTCTCACTATCCTCTCATGTTATTATCACCATTAATGAATCTCATTCTCCCCCTTACCTTAATTCTGAGCTTTGATCCTTCAAAAATGGTTGAATCACCTCTTGCCCTAGTTCTCCCTTATTCTTTCTCTTCTTCTATTTTCACGTGTTAACTGCTATTCTCTATAACTTTCCACTAATCTCTCCTAATTTGTTTTTATCTCACTTAATTAATCACCTCATAATATTATTATTAATAATAATAGTAATGATAACAATCATAATAATAATAATAATAATAATAATAATAATAATAATAATAATAATAATAATAATAATAATAATAATAATAATAATAATAATAATAATAATAATAATAATAATAATAATGATGGTGGTAATAATAAGAACAATAATATTACTAATATTTTCCACTCATTATTAATTAATTATCATTACCATATTATTGTAAGGTTTTATTCCCATTAATCAATTAAGGCTAATTCCTCACATTCACCCTTAACCACCTACCCTTAATTAAGTCAATATTAGATGTCCTTCCACCAGTTGCACCTGCTGATAGAGATTACTAAAGTGAAAAAACCTTCATTTTTTGATGGAGAGAAATTTGAGTATTGGAAAGATAGAATATAAATCTTTTTTCTTGGTCATGATGTAGATCTATGGGATATGGTAGTTGAAGCCTACGCTCTTCCTATAGATGCTAGTGGTAACAAGGTGAAAAGAAGAGTGATGGCTGAACAAAAGAAACACTACAAGAATCATCACAAAGAAAGAACCATCATGTTGAATGGTATTTCATACACTGAGTATGAAAAGATCATAAACAGAGATACAACAAAGTCTATATTTGACTCGCTGAGAATGACTCATGTAGGAAACACTCAAAGTAAAGAAACCAATGCACTTTCCTTGATACAAAAGTATGAAGCCTTCAAGATGGAAGACAACGAAACTATTAAGAACATGTTCTCAAGTTTTCAGACTCTTGTTGCAGAACTGAAAGTTTTGGACAAAGATTAATCTACTACAAATCAGATGAAGAAAATTATTAGAAGCTTACCCAAGAGATGGAGGCATATGGTAACTGTGCTAAAACTTTCAAAGGATTTGAACAACATAACTCTTGAAGAACTTGTAATTTCTTTGAGAAGTCCTAAGATAAAGCTTGAAGAGGATGAGCCTCAAAGAAAATTCAAGTTTGTGGCTCTGGAACCCATGGGAAAGTCTGAGAAGACTAAAGCCTTTCATGCTGAAGAAGAAGATGGTTCTGAAGAAGATTAAGAAGAATAAGATGAATTATCTATTCCAGACGTGTTAATCAACTCTAAAAGAAAAGACAAGGAAATTTCAGATGATCCAGAAGGGCAGGTGTTCGCTCTGAGTCTACATTTGGACTGAATAAGTCAGGTACTAGCATGGGCATCATTTGCTTCGAGTACAAAGAGCCAGGTCACTACAAGAATGAGTATCCCAAGCTAAAGAAAGACACACCAAAAAAGAAGGACTTCAGAGGAAAGAAGAAAGGTATAATGGCTACTTAGGATGACTCTGAATCATCAGGAGATGACTCTAAGGAAGAGCAAGCTAATATGACACTGATGGCAACCACAGAAGCACGTAATGAAAAGATTCAATCAGAATCAGAATCTAAGTCAAACTCTGAAGAGATGTGGGTACCTAAGGATAAGATAATATATGTTGCAGATATCCTTAGTAGCTCAATTGAAACATCCGTCATGGTACCTGGACTTTGGGTGCTCATGACACATGAAGAGAAGAATGAACATGTTCCAAGACCTAGAACTTAATCCAAGTCGCTTTGTGGGTTTTAGAGGTGATTAGAAAGGGAAGATCGTAGGCTCCAGAACAATTGGTAATGATTATCTCCCTTCTATTACTAATGTTTTATTAGTTAAAGGAATAATTCATAACTTATTGTCCATAAGTCAATTAAGTGACAGTGGTTATGATATGATCGTTAATCAAAAGTCATGTAAAGTTGTTAGTCAGAAGGATGTCTTTATCCTCTTCAATGACAAGAGGAAGAGCATTATTTATAATATTATACTTTATGACCTTAAAAATCATAATGTAAAATGTCTTATGTCTATTAATGAAGAGGAATGGTTCTGGCATAGACGTTTAGGCCATGTTAGCATGCGATGGATTGCTCAGCTAAATAAGCTTAATCTAGTAAGAGGTCTCCCAAATCTGAAGTTCTATTCAAATGCTCTTTGTGAAGCATGTTAAAAAGGCAAGTTTTCAAAAACTTCTTTTAAAGAAAAAAATGTTATTTCTACCTCTAAACCTTTGGAACTTCTGCACATTGACCTTTTTGGACCAGTGAAAACTGCTTCTGTAATGGCAAGAAATATGGTTTAGTCATTGTAGATGACTACAACAGCTGGACATAGGTTAAGTTTCTAAGGTACAAGGATGATTCACATTCTATGTTATCTACCTTTTGCTCTCAAGTGCAAAACGATAAAGACTTTAGAATTGTTAAAGTCAAAAGTGATCATGATGGAGAATTTTAAAATAAATATTTTAAGAAACTCTTTGATGAAAATGGAAATTCCCATGATTTTTCATGCCCTTTAACTCCACAATAGAATGGAGGTGTAGAGAGGAAGAATATGACTTTGCAAGAGATGGCAAGAACAATGATCAATAAGACTAATGTGGCTAAACACTTCTGGGAAAAGGCAGTCAACATAAGGTGTTACATTCAGAACAGGATCTCTATAAGACCTATTTTGGGTAAGACTCCTTATAAATTGTGGAAGAACAGAAAACCTAACATTTCATATTTTCATCCTTTTGGTTCTGATTGTTTTATGTTGAACACTAAAGACAATCAGAACAAGTTTGACTCTAAGGCACAAATGTGTATCATGTTAGGATACTCTGAACGCTCTAAGGGCTATAGCGTATACAATACATAAACACTAATTGTTGAGGAATCAATTCATTTATAGATTTGATGATAAGTTTGACCCTGAAAAGTCAAAGCTAGTTGAGAAGTTTTCAGATATGAAGGTCACTTATTTAGGCTCTGAAGGTAAAGAATAAGAAGCCAAGGAGTATGAGACTAAAGACTCTGAAATGATTCAACCAGAATCTGCTGACGTTCAGACTCCTCTGAGGAAGCACATACAAAGATCCTCACATTCTGAAGAATTGATTCTAGGAGAAAAGACTGAACCATTCAGAACCATATCCTAATTCAAACCTTCTGAAGAGATGCTTATGAGCTTGGTGTGCCTCATGAAACCTACATTTGCTGATGAAGTTCTTTTGGACATAGAGTGGATTCTGGAAATGCAAGAAGAACTAAACCAATTCTCCATAAATGATGTATGGACTCTTGTGCCTAGACCCAAAGGAAATCATGTCATTGGGACAAGATGGGTCTTCAGAAACAAGCTGAATTAACAAGGAGACATGGTAAGAAACAAGGTCATACTAGTTGCACAAGGATATAGTATGCAAGAGGAGATTAACTATACTGAGACTTTTGCACCAGTTTCCAGGTTTGAGTTTATTCGTCTCTGGATTTCTTTTTCCGTTAATCACAACTTTATCTTGTATTAGCTATTAAGAGTGCATTTCTGAATGGTTACATAACTGAAGAAGTGTATGTACATCAACCTCATAGTTTTTAAAATCATAAAAACCCATATTTCATTTTCAAACTTAAGAAATATTTGTATGGTATGAAACAAGCTTTTAAAGCATGGTATGAAAGACTAAGCAATTTTCTTTTAGAAAATGATTTCACCAGAGAGAAGGTTGATACAACTTTGTTTTGTAAAACATTCAAAAATGATATTCTTGTTGTTCAAATTTATGTAGACGATATCATATTTGGTTATGCTAATGCTATTTTATGCAAGGAATTTTCTAAGTCTATGCAGGCAGAGTTTGAGATGAATATGATAGAAGAACTCAAGTTTTTTCTGGGAATCCAGATAATCAAAGTCCAGAAGGAACATATATTCATCAAAGTAAATATACCAAAGAACGTATAAAGAAGTTTGACATGTCAAAATGGAAGAAAGCTAAAACTCCTATGCATCCTACATGTATTCTTGATAAGGGTGAGGTAAGCGCTAAGAGAGAGAAAAATATATACATAGGTATGATAGGCTCTTTCTTATACTTAACTGCTTATAGACCTGACATTTTATTTATTGTCAATTTATGTTCTCGCTTCCAATAAGATCCTAGAGAATCCCATTTAACAATTTTTAAGAGGATCTCCAGGTATGTAAAAGGTACTATTAACCTTGGCTTATGTTATAGAAAATCTAAAAAGCACAAGCTAGTTGGTTATTGTGATGTTGATTATGCTGGAGACAAACATGAAAGAAAAAGCACTTCTGGAAGCTTTCAATTTCTCAGGAATAACTTGATTTCATGGTACAACAAGAGGCAATCAACTATAGCACTATCAACTATAGAAGCTGAGTACATTGCCACTTCTGAATGCAGTATTCAGATGCTCTGGACGAAAAGTCAGCTAGAAGATTTTCATATATATGAGAGTAACATTCCTATACTATGTGATAATACTTCTACTATTTGTTTATCTAAGAATTCCATATTACATTCTAGAGCTAAATATATTGAGATTAAACATCACTTTATACGTGACTATGTTCAAAAGGGAATTTAAAATTTAAAATTTATTGATACACACCATCAATGGGCTGATATCTTTACAAAAACCCTTACTAAAGATAGATTTGTTTTCATTCTGAAAATTTTGAAAATATATTTATGTCCATAATGAAAAAGATGATTATCTCATAATTTTTTATTTTCTTAGAATGGCTTAATGATACTTTGAGGTTTATTGACTCTGAACATTGAGTCTTCTGAAGTGTGAATGATTTCAAAGTTCAGAAGTATCCTTTCAGAACCTCTTTATTAAACATTCTGTATTTTGAATATTGAACAGTTATTGCATTAATTAGTTGTCAATCAGTCTTAGATAATGGATTAGGTTTAAAGACTACTGTCTCAAAAACTGAAACGCTTCTAACGGTTGATTAAAGCATTGGGTAATGAGATTTTTTGGGAATAAGTAAAATCTCTCTACGCATTCCTCCTTGTCAGGTTTTTGCATTATTCAATATTTTGTCATGATTGTAGAACCCTTTATAAAACCCACTTCACTCACTTCACACACTTACGTTACTTTCACTTCCTACACTTTCTCTCTTTCAAGCTAAAATTTATATGCAACCCTTAAACCTCGTTCTTCATCCTCAATGGCCCGATCTCAAGAACAAGATCAACAACAACAACAATCTACTCAACTAGAACAAAAATCTACATAACAATAAGAACAAATGAAAGAAGGAATTCATGAACTTACTCTTTCTACCGCTATGAATCACTAAGAGGTTCTATGTGAGTTACTGGTAGAATTCGAAAACCTGAAACCAAATAGGTATGATTTGACTGAAGGAGTTAAATCTCAAGGCCAGGAAGGTTACTTTGATCATCTCAAAAGACCTGTCTATACTGATTTAGTAAAACAGATTTAGATCTTTACTCAAACTACAAACCTTCAAATCACTTTGTTTATGTTATGGAACAATATTACTATTATTAAGATATCAATCGCAAAGCTTCTAAACCATGATTGTTCTGGGAAGAGATGCTTTAAGATGCCTGACAAGAAGGATATGATGGATGTGAGGAAAAGGTTCCTTAGTCCTTATTTTAGTGATGTCAAAACGTGTATTTGTTTGTACTTGTACTTTGGACGGTACCATCGCGTCTTAGATTGCATTTAGTTGTTAATATGCACAAAATATTCCGTGTTCATGTGTCTACACATATAAGAGTATCTCATATATGATAGTTGTGCACTTGATCATATTAGATACCTTAGGTCTACACAAAAATGGTTTAGGTGGACCAAAATATTAGCAAAGAACTTGTTTTTGTCATTTTAAGGTCCTTGCGTCAAGTCACAGTCCTGTGGAGGTCGACGCATACATGTTGATAAAAAATCAATTGCTCTCGAATCTGCTCAAGTCGACCCATAGGTCGACTCATACTCGAAGAACAAAAATCTGTTGTTTTGGAGTAACCTTGCGTCGATGCATGACCCTGTTCCGGTCGATGCATAGCTTGATTTCTTGTGTAGTTTTGCATTCGGGTGTGCACAGGTCGACCCACATAATGCTTAGGTCGACCACTCATTGTTGTGAGTCAATTTTTCTGGTCTGTTGTGTTTCAAAATGTTGTTATGTTAGTTATTGGGTCTTGGCATCATATGTATTCATTTTTGTCTCATTATTACTATATAGAACAAGAAAATTGAAAGATATACACTGATTTTTTCTCATCATCTTCATTCTCACACTTGAATTCTTCAACAATTACACATAACATTTTTTATTGATCTTGTGCATTGTCGAGGAGATAATGTCCAAACGTAGGATTATGTATCTAGTTTAGGTTGAGGATTCAGTGGGTTTTAATTGAATAAAACCATTGAGGTTTTGCCCTCCAATATCTTAAAGATTTGGGGGTTTTCTCATAAATCTATGCCTCACAGATTCAACCGAGTGAAAGGTTTGAAGAACGGTGGGTTCGTTCAAACAAGTAACGGTAACCCAGAGGATTATGAAGAAATACTTAGGATCGAACGTCTTGCGATTTAAATAATCTGAGTGAAAGGTTTGAAGAATGATGGTTCTTGCAAATAAGTAGCGGTAACCAGAGGTTTATTCGGAGCGTTTGACACACTTTATTCGACTTGAATCAAGAGGATAGAAGAGAATAATATCAACTTTAACAATTAGGCTTGAGTGTGTGGTGACTATTTCTTCTCTTGTATAAACTTTGCAACATGATAACAAATATCTTAATTCTAGTTTTATAATTGGGGGCAGACGTACCCGAAGCGAGGACGAAAAGGGGAACTGCCTAAACAAATCTGGTGTTGTTCTCTCTTTCTCTATATCTTTTATTGTGTAGTTAAGGTTTGTGTGATTTCAATTATTCGATCAATTTCCTCTGTTGTGTAGTACTGAAATACTATTTTGCAAAACTAATTACAATCTCTTGGATTGTGATTGTGAAAAATTTTGTACTAGAATTACAAAGGAAATTCAACTTGGGGTGTTGTGCACACCAAGTGGTCAACATATTGAGAGCACACAAACTGTTTATGATATTGCCAATTTAATTTTAATTTTTAAAATTAATTGGAAATAGGAAAAACTAAGTGGCAATTACTTGTATTGATTATTTGGAAAATCATTGATTCGTTTTCTCATTCAATTTTACTCCATTTGGCTTTTCACATATCTGATCTTTTCAATAATGGTTTGTTTAGACGATTTGGTTCCTGGGCCACTTTCGCATATTTTGAAAACAAAATTTAAAACGCCGACTCTTCTTAAAAATGAGTGATTTATTCAATTTTTAGACGACAACCTCTACTATACCAACAATTTCTAAAACAACGACAACCATTGCTCCAATAACCACAAGAATTGTACCACCACAAATTGCACAAAATGTTGATCAACCAAATAAACATCCCACTTGTCACACCCTAATTTTAACCCTAAAATTCAACTTCCACTTGAATCATCTTGCATAATTTTAGGTCAATCATCTATGCATGACTAATCCATCTTTCTAGCTTTGTTTTGTTTGCTTTTGTTCATCTGTGAATTAGGGTCCACTCCTAGAAAGTTAAGGGGTTGACCAAGCCAGTTTTGGAGAGTTCTTCAACCAATAAAGTTCTCATTTTCTTAAGATATCTTCCTCCATCAAAACATAAGACATGATTTCAAGCCAAGTATTCATATACTCCAAGACATCTCACAAGATCATGTATTCACCAAGATTAGGGTTACAAGGTTGTGCAGTTGATCAAGCTACTAGTGGCACCAAGGCTAGGGTTTTTAACTAGAGACCTTATAGGTAATTCTTGAGGCACCCCTTGTCCATTTGGATTATTATTGCATTCCCAGGTTCTTATATGCCTCATGGCTCACCACAAAGTCCCTCAGAGGTTCATGGGGGCAGAGGAATGGTCAAGATTTTCATCTGGTCAAAGAAAAGACAATTGTGGTTTTGAAGAGGTTTAAGGCTTGACTTTTGGTAATTTTGGTCATGATAGGCAATTTAAAGTCATTACCAGTGTTACGATGAAGTTAAATCAAGAAGAATCAAGGAGATTCATAAAATCATAAGGTTGCTAAATTAGGGTTTTAGAAGTTTCTAAGTGTAAAATGCCCTCTTTTAGCATCTAACTTCCATGGCAAGTTTCATCATAATACAAGCTTCATATCATTTTTCCATCAAAATGAAAGTTATAGAAAATTTTCTAAGCTTTATTTTGATGTAAATAAATCCTCCATTTCATTCACACATCTCAAGTTATGATGTCTTCAAGTTGGTGTCTTAAAATTGAAAGGGGCTTAGAATCACCCAAAGGCAACCAACTTCTAAGACAAATTTCATATGGATCCAACTTTTCCCTAAAAAAACTTTCAACATAAGAGTTGTTTTTAATCATCTAAGATCTCCAAAAGTGCAATAACTCATCATTTCCATGTGTAGAACTTAAGTTATGATCTTTCTAAGTCAAGGCCATTTTGGATGACCTAGTTTTGATCATTCACTTCAAGTCCAAAATTCATGAACTTCCAAGCTTCATCTCATTTTTCCATCAACATGAAAGTTGTAGAAATATTCACAAGATTTTTTTTTAGTATAATAACTTCTCCATTGGATGTGTAGAATGCAAATTATGATGTCCCCGAGATAGGGTTTCCAAGTTGCCAAATTTGGCAAGTGGTTTGTCAACTTCATGAACCAATCTTTTAAGGTATTTTTCATCAAGATCCTAACTCCAATTCAATTTTTATCAAACGTAATAGTTTTTAAGCTTCTTCCAATATTTCCAAGCATATAAGGAATTCATCATTTGAATACTTAGAGCACAAGTTATGGTGTTTCAAAGGAGGTGTCACAAAGTTGTCAAAATGCATTTTGTAACTTAGAATTTTTCATGATGCTTAGGCAGATTTTGGTGCACAAGCTCAAACCCTTGTTTCACATGATTCTAACACCATTTCAACTTGACATTAACATGAATGTGGTTCATATTTCTCCCCACTTTCTTGCAAACTCAAGAACTTACTCATTGGAGGTATGTTGATCACGTTATACCCATGTAAAGTAGCATGTATCAATGTGTATCAAAATACCTTCTTTCTCTTTGGCACCTGCATATTTTTCTTGTAGCATGTCATGTTTAATTGTACCACACACTTTAGTTGCCAAGGAATTGCCCAAAATGAACAAATAATCATATTACACACCATGCACATCATACACATTCTTGGCCAAGATTGGAAAGGAATGGAATTGTCAAAACTTGGTAACCTGACCTCCATATTTCACTCTCACGTACTCCTCATATCACACATCACTCCCACTCAAAAATCACTCAACAATCACTCACCATGGTACCCAAACCCGTATGCTCTTATTTTTGACAAAATTTCCAAACCAACTTCATGGGCCTAAAAAACTCCCTAACCCGTCATATAAATTCACCACAGACCCTAAATGAGGAGGAACTCCATTCTTGGCTGAAGAAACCAGATCTAAAAATTCTCTCTCTCACTTGAAATTCTCAGTTTCGAACCTCCTTGCTCTAAGGGTTTTTGGACATTCCACTACCTTATTCATCATCTCTGAAGGTCAAAAGGAAGCTAGAGGGAAGACTTGTGAAGCTTAGAAGCAAGTTCAAAGGGCATCTGAGCTACATTTTCAATAACTTCTTCTTCCTTTGTTTGATCTAATTTTATATGTGTATTTTGGTTGTTTGAAGCATGTTTGGGTAGCTAGAACCATGTAGGAGGTTTTTGAATGATTATTGTTGTGGTTTGTGAAAGTTTCACATGGACATATTTTTCGTGCCTGGATTTAAGGACTTTAGAGTGTGATTTAATGAAAATGGAGGCCATAAACGTGATCTACATGGAAAAATAAACAGGATAGCACTTTTGTTTCGCTTTTTGTTGATGTTTGCAGAAACTCCAGCGAGCTCGTGTCTGGAGAAGAAGACCGGAGCTTTGCTCCGTCATTTAGGGTTTTAGATGAGGTGGCATAGGGTCTGACTCTTTGACCTTCCACATGGAACTGAGGTGTATGCCAGGTCTTTTAACGAAATGCATGCCTGGATGCCTTGTTGGTTTTATTTCTGATTTTGTTTTAAATGGACTTTGGGCCTCAAACTTGCTTTTCACACCACCCAGATTTAGCCCATATGCGCGTGACAACTTGCTTTCCTTTGTTCTAGGTTTTGCTTAAACACCCTTCCTTTCTTTCTCATTTTCTTTTCATTTTATTTTCTTCCATTTTTGTTTTTAATTTTATTTTTGATGTTTCAATCTTGATAAAAATTGGAAAAAATATGTTTATAATTACTTGGTATGTGAAGATAATTTTCATTTCATTTTATTTTATTTTTGAATTATTTTTTTCTATTTTCTTTTAATTTAATTTTAGAGGTGGTTTGACAATTTGGTCCTTGGCTAGGGTTTGTTGTTTTGATGTCTTGTGCTTATATTCTTGAGCCAATTTTCCTCACATGTTTGGGCACTTAATTGATGAATATTTAAAAGTGATTTTGGTACTTGGATGGTTAGTTATTGACTGATTTTCATTTGGTTTTTAATGGTCCTCGATGCATGCTCGATTATTGATTTTCTTTAATCTTTGGTTTCATTTGATGGTGCATTTATGCATTTTTTCTTGTGTCCTTTTGCAAAATTGTTTTTGATTGATATAGCATGAGGTAGAGCCTTTTGTTTATTTTTATTAGGCCATTTCTCTATTTTTTATTGATTTCTAATTATATATTGGCTTTGGATTGAATATGTATGATGCTTGACATAGTTTCAAATCATTTTGTCAACTTGTGTTTGAATGAGGTTTGAAATGATTATGGATTATGATCATATACCGTCTTGGTTTGATTAGGGTTTTGGTTTCACTTCCATTTGATTATTTTTCAATTTATGGTTGATTTTCCAAGTTGATGATGTTGTGACCATGCTTCTTTGACATTCTTGACCTAGTTCTTGAGATGGTTCCTTGTATGCTCAAATTTATGTTTGTTGACACTTTTGTGCTTTGAATGACATGTTTGAGAATTTGATTTTCATGATGTAATGTTCATCGTATGATTATTTCTCATCTTTTTCTTTACAAGATCACTTTGTTCTTGTTATGGATGATTTGATTGGTGATTGTCTAACTTTTTGAGCATGATACTTCTTGAATTTGTTGGATATCATGAAATTGAATATGGATTCAATCATTTGTGTTTTCTTATGGTACTAACATTATGGTGTGCATTACTTGATCAATTTGTACTTTGCACCATGCTTGAACACATGTTTTCTTTGAAATTAACCATGATGTATGCTTGCTTAGCCTTGATGCATGTTTTGGATTTAATCCTTTTTGTTCTCTTGTGTATTCATGGGTGGATGTTTAAGTTGATGTTCATGATTATGTTGCTGCCTCTACTTGGTTTCACACCCTAATTCTACATGGCTAATCTTTTGAAGTGTGTTTTGTATGAGTTATATGTGGGCAACTATTTGAGCTTTGGTATGATGCATGCCTTGTATGATTTTGCTCCTCTTATAATATTTCATATGAGTTAAACATGATATGATGTAGCTTCTACCCTTCTTTGTTCTCATTTCATATTTTTCCATCTTACTTGGTTGTTTTTCCTTTTGATGTTTGTTTAGGGTTCTTTACCGTTATATGCTTTACATACTTGTTTCTCATCTGAACTTAACATGATGCTCTTGGTCTATGATTATTTACCTTGATTTATAATTTGATTGAATGTTATATTACTTGTTCCACATGTTGATATTCATCTATCTTTGGTTTTGGCTTTTGTTGTCCCTCGTCTACATTCTTCTGATATTTTGGTTGCCTCTGTTGTGAATCCAAGGGAAGGACTTTAGGTTGACTATACTATCATATGCATTGCATCTCTTTTTAATTTCCTTCTTCTTCTTCTTCTTACTTCTTTGCTTGATCCATATTCCCATTGAGGATTAATTACCTTAGTGTATACACTTAGTTTTCCCCTTAGACTAACACTTAGTCTGTATCCTTGGGCTTGTCCTCTTAGGATTGTTTCAACTTTAGATAACCTACAATTAGGTTCCCTTTCTCCCAAGAGAGAGTTAGATATGAGTCATCCCTAGTTGAGATGTGATTCTCCTACCCCGTTACATAGTTGAGAAATATGTTGATTTCTTTTCCACTTGACAAGGGTATGTGGCATATTCGTTGATTCTATATGCGAGTTGGAGCCTTTCTCTTAATGTGAAGCTAAGATCCATATTTCACATGTTTGTGGTGGTTTAAGTTGAGTAGTCTCCTTAAGATGGAAACTTGTCTCTTCTCCTAAAACCAACCAACAAACATCGTTTACCCTTAGTGAGGGGAACTACAAATGCTTTGATTCCATCCTAGTCATAATACGTAGGCACGAGATGTGATGTCTTGGTGAGCATATTTAGGAGTAGCACCTTAGGTCTTCCTTTACCTTTTCACCCTTAGCATATAACAAACAACACATTAAAATAAGAGGTTCCTGTGGAGTACTACAAATACTTAGGATGCTAGCACCTTCCCTAGGTATAACCAACCCCTGAACCTTAGATTCTCTTTATTGCTTTGCATTACATTGCATTTTATGGGTTATTCATTATTTTTCCCTTCCCTTGAATAAATTAAAGATCGGTGGTGAATTAAGATTTGTGAAGCCTATCTAACTCAATAGCTAAGGCCTCCGATTCTCACCACGACAAAAATGACGAATTCACTGGGGACATTTTCCCTAAGAGGGTTACACCTAACTTGTTTATACGTGTTATTTGTTGTATATATGTATACTTGTATATTTGTATCTATCTGTCTGCTTGGATTTTTCTGTATACAGAGTTGTTACATTGTGTGGTGAGATAAGTCCTAACTCAGATTTGATTGCATATAAGATAGGATTGTGGTATGGTTAATAGTTGACTGTTGGGAGTAGTCCTAACATGATTAAAATATGATGTAACCACGCTCAGTGGAGGCCCCTTTGTAATTAATGATGTCGTACGAGTAGTCATATTGCCATTACTTTTTCCGACCTGGGAGTCCGTAAAGTTTAGGAACTCTAGTACCCCTTCACCCCTCTAAGCCTTTTTAGGGCGTAGTGCAGTGATTATCCAGGTGTAAACCTGTGATGTTTGTCATGCGATACTACACTCAGACAATTTTATCTTGAGAATATTATTAGCTCGCATGAATAATCGCGCAAGCTGATAATATCCGAAAGATTTATCGATGACTCTGGGAGCTTTGTAGAACCTGTTGTGCAGATATAACTGAACCCATAATACACACTTTTTGGGATGGTTAGACCCATGGCTCCATGCTTGTGACATCAAACCCTAAACCTCATGTGCTTGTATATCTGTCTATGTTTGTATATATGTGGATATGTGTTTACTTGTGCTTGTGCATTGCATACATTCATGCATACATGAAAGCATTTTAGTTTCAAGGAACTCAATCATCTTTTCCTTTGCAAAATCAATAGGTATCATGGATATTGGGAAGAGAAACACCAAGAAGTAAAACTTCAAGAAAATTGATTTGGTAGAGTTGAGAAAGTTAGGAGCTTTGGTTTCCAGTCCTGAGGATTTCATAAAACATCATGGATGACTGTTGAGTATCATCAAGACCCAGATGGAGAAGGGAGTCCTTGACACACTTGTGTAGTTCTATGACCCACTCTATCATTATTTCACGTTCCCTAAATATCAGCTTGTCCCTACTCTAGAAGAATATTCTTATTGAGTTGGTCTGCTTGTATTGGATAAGGAAGCTTTCAGTGGTTTGGAGAAGATTCCATCACCTAAGGACATTGCAGATGCCATCCACTTAGAAGCATCTGAGGTCAAAGCTAACTTTATCACTAAAGGATGGATCAAGGGTTTTATTTCTAGATTCTTGATAGACAAAGCTTTCTTCTTAGCCAAGGAAAACAATATGGATGCCTTCAAAGCTATTCTCGCACTGCTTATTTATGGGTTGGTTTTGTTCTCAAATGTTGGCGAATTTTTTGATATTAATGCTATCTGGATCATTCTAAGTGGAAATCATGTGCCTACTTTTCTTGGTGACACCTACCATTTTATCTATCATAGAACTCGCAAAGGAGGTGGGGCTATCCTATGTTGTGCTCCTCTACTCTACAAGTGGTTTATTTTGCACTTGCCTCAGACTGAACTCTTTAAAGAAAATCCATACAAGCTCCGTTGGTCCCAAAGGCCCATGTCTCTTACTCAAATTGATGTGCATTGGTATGACCCAACCTATGACAAAGGAGTTATTATTGATAGTTGTGGCCAATTTCCCAACGTACCTCTTCTTGGTATCCGAGATGGAATTAGTTACAATCCTATTCTCGCAAGGCGTTAATTTGGGTTTCATATGAAAGAGAAACCTAGCAACATTCTGGTGGTCAGTTTCTTTTATCTCAATGAGGAAGCTAATACTGAATCTAAGCACAAGACCATACATGCTTGGGGAACAATTCATAAGAGGACCAAAGATGATTTGGGGAAGAGAAACTGTGTAGCCTTTGAGCCTTTTGTCCAATGGGTCAAGTCTAGAGCCTGTGACCTTAAGATGCCATGTCACTTTGAAAGACTTTCACAGCCATCTGTTGCATTATCATCTGCTATCCCCATTGAGCGTATGGAAGAATATCAAGAAGTGTTGGCAAGGATGCAGTTAGAGCAAGATACTTGGGAAGGAAAGTACCATGCCATCTTTATCGAGCAAATAGAGATAAAGAAACAACTAAAGGAAAAGGACGACTTGATCGAGCTACTCGAGAAGCGCGTTGTGGAAAGACATGTGGCGCAAGAAAATTTATTTTTCTCTAGCGTGCAGCCAATTCTTAGTACTAATGAGTATTCCAACATCCCTCCTATGTCAGGTGCTTGGAAAGGGATCATAGACAAGTTGGTGTTGGAAAACAATAAGCAGAAGAGGATGTGTGGATCAGGACCTTCTTAGATGGGATTCCTTAGAACCCATTAGGATTTATTTTCTCCTCTTGTATTTTGAGTTTCTTGTTTTGTACTTCAAGATTGTAACTCTTCCTATTATTAATGAATGAAGTTCTTTTTCTTTTCCAAAGTGTGTTATTTCTTTTGGATATTTGCAAATATGAAATTTGAGTTCCTTGAAATTTGTTTGCATTGTGCATGTGCATACATCATTTGCATTTGCATCCTTTGCATTCCAGGTTCTCACTCTTGTTTCTTCCTTTGTTAGACAAGCTGAATCACCGATATAATACTCGGGCAGGCCGTCAACACATAATGGACCAATTAAAGCAAGAAAATAGAGCACTGCATGAAGAAGTATCAATAGTGGAAGAAAGCTTGGAGAGACACAATCCCAGGATGGAAGCAATTGTGGCTGCCCAAAATTAGTCGTCACATAGCTCACAAGGTCATGGTCAGGGAACTGTTATCTCAGAAATTGTATCAGCGCCGGTCCTAGTGGCACCCACAAGTGAACCACAGTATAGCATGCCTCCAGGTTTTCCATGGGGAATGCCTCATTTCTTTACTCCAGCTGGATATCGTCCACCAGTTCTAGAAATTCCTACTGCAACTGTTGTTCCTGTTATAACTGTTATTCCTACTGTAACTATTACACCTGCTGTAACTGCTGTAATGTTTGTGCCACCACCTTTGGTGAATATATTTCCTTATACTCTTGAAGAACTACTGTTCCAAATTGCACCTAGTGATATTTTTGGATTTGATGAAAGGATGGATGGGTTCTAAGATAAGTTCTTAGAGATGCAGGAAGAGATTAAGGCCCTCCGTGGGAAAGAGTTGTTTAGGAAGAGTGCTTATGATCTTTGCTTAGTCCCGAATGTCAAGATTCCTCATAAATTTAAGGTTCCTGACTTCGAGAAGTACAAAGGCAACTCTTTCCCTCAGAGCCACCTTGTTATGTAAGCCCGCAAAATGTCTACACAGACCGATAATAATCAGCTATTGATTCATTAATTTCAGGATAGTCTGACAAGCGTAGCTCTTAAATGGTACATGAGGCTGGATAGTATGATGATTCATACTTTCAATGATCTTTGTGATGCTTTTATCAGACAATACAAGTATAATGTTGATATGGCACCAGACAGAGACCAGTTGAGAGCCATGACTCAGAAGGATACGGAGAATTTCAAAGAGTATGCCCAGCGCTGGCGCGAACTGGCTGATCAGATTGCACCACCTCTAGAGGAAAAAGAAATGACTAAGATTTTTTTGAAAACTTTAATCCCCTTTTTCTATGAAAGGATGGTAGCTAGCGCACCCAGTGGTTTTATTGAGACGGAAAACATGGGAATGCATCTGGAAGAGGGAATTTGTGAGGGTAGACTGACTAAAGAAGCTGGTACTTCTACTAATGCAAAGAAACATGGAAGTAGTTTTGCGAAGAAGAAAGAATAGGAAGTGAGTGTTGTACACCATGGTCAGTCCAGAAGAAGGTACCAACCACATCAACAGATTACAGCTGTGTCTCTAGTTATTATTACTCCTGCTTATCAACTGCAGTTTGTACAACTATATCAACCACAGTCATAGGTTCCACAACAACAAAATCAGTGTTATCAGAATCAACAGCCTTCCCAACAGGCTCGACAACCTTTCAACAATCAACTTCGTAGGTATAGGAAGTCAAATTTTGATCCTATCCCTATGACTTATGCAGAATTATTTCCCGCTCTGTTGCAGAAAGGACACATTCAGACTAAGTCCCCACCATAAAAGAGAATCTCTAGTGAGGTTGCATGGAGGGCTGACTAGGATGGTGTTATTTAGCCATGAAAGACAAAATTATGCTACTTGTACTGTGTGTTTTGTCAATTCACGAGGATGTCGACTGGTAAGAATTAATATTCAGGATTTGTTGGACCGAAAGGTCATTACTGTCACCTATGACAGGAATCCAGTTGAGATAGATGAAGATGAAGAGGTTTTTGTAAAGGTACCTCACTTTAAAGAATTGGAGTGTCTTGAGTTCACTTATGATAGTAGAAAGTCTTCTACTACTCCTTTGGTCATCAATATTCCTAGCCCAACCCCTTATGTTTCTAATAGGGCGGTTCCTTATAACTATAATACCACTATGTTGGAGAATGGGAGAGAGGTGCCTTTGTCTGTCTTGCCATCTGTTATTAGCGCTTATATTAGCAAGGTTACTAGAAATGGTCATGTTTTCTCTTTAACACCTACAAAGAAAAAGGAGACATCTTTTAAGCAGCCGATTGTGAAAAGTTCAGACTTGGGGTAGACCAGTGTGGTTGATCCCCTTTCTAAACCTGATGAGTTTCTGAAAATGATTAAGAGAAATGAGTATAAGATTGTAGACTAACTTCTGCAAACACCGTCCATAATTTTTGTGTTACAATTGTTGATGAGCTCTAAAGCCCACAAAGAGGCGTTACAAAAAGTCCTTGAACAAGCTTAGGTCGACCATGATGTGATCATGGATCAATTTGATGGTATCATAGGCAAAATTACCTCGTACAACAATCTCAGTTTTTGTGAAGAAGAACTCCCAGAGGAGGGGAGGAAGCACAACATGGCATTACACATTTCTATGAATTGCATGAGTGATGCATTATCCAGCATGCTAGTTGACACTGGATCGTCATTAAATGTGATGCTAAAAATCACTCTTACAATATTGACATATCAAGGGTCTCCCATGAGACCAAGTGGTGTTGTTGTTAAGGCTTTCGATGGGTCAAGAGAGACCGTGATTGGGGAGGTGGACCTTTCAATGATCATTGGGCCTCATATTTTTCAGATTACATTTCAGGTCATGGACATTCATGTTACCTATAGTTGTCTGTTGGGTAGGCCACAGATAAACGAGGTTGGAGCGGTCACGTCTACATTGCACCAAAAATTGAAGTTTGTTAATGAAGGAAAGTTGATTGCAGTCTGTGGGGAGAGAGCTTGGGTGGTAAGTCATCTCTTTTCTTTCTCATACATTGATGCAGACGAGGAATTAGGAACCCAGTTCCAAGCTCTTTCAATTGCTGGTAGTAGTGCCAAGAAGAGCGGGGTCTCTATTTCATCTTTCAAGGATGCACAACGTGTTGTGGAAAGGGGTTCTTAGGAAGGATGGGGGCATGTTTTGTCTTTGCCCGAAAATAGGAACATAGAGGGTCTTAGTTTCTCCTTTGTCAACTCCAACAAGCCTGCTACAAAAAGCATGACTATTCCACCTACTGAAGAGGTTTTCCATAGTGGAAGGATCATCTATCCACCTCAAGTAAATGCTATACTTGAAGATGAGTCTCATGAAGATCAACCTGACTTTGTGATGCATGGAGCGGTCGCCCAAAATTGGAGTGTTGTTAATGTTCCTGTTGTTGTTCATTTATCAAAGTAATTTTCTTTTGCTGTGTTTTAGGCTATTCGCGCTGCCCAAGGCAAAAGATTTGTTGTGTGAGCTTACCTTTCATAATTCCCTTTGCTCTGCCCAAGGCAAAGGTGATCTTGTGTTATGGCTTTTGTTTGAAAACTACTATCATTAACAAAATCATCATTTTGTGATTCTATTTTATTTGTTTTTACTTTTCTGCTTTTCTGGAAAGCAACAATCATAAAAAACCCAAAATTTGTATCACTTTGCATATTTGATCACACACTTTCACTTTCATAAAATCTAAAATAAAGCCAAATCATATGTTCAGATTATTGCATGAACAAACCATCAAAAAAAGTGACCCAATGCCTTTTCCAACTTTGAGTTTCCTGTATTTGAAGTCGAAGAAGAAGAAGAAGGGATTCCTGAGGGAATCTCCCGGTTACTTGAGAATGAAGATAAAGCCATTCAGCCTCACAAAGAACCTGCAGAGGTCATTAATTTAGGTATAGAAGAAGATCGTAAAGAAGTGAAAATTGAAGCTTTGCTTGTGCCTGATGTGAAAGAGAATTTGGTTGAATTTCTCAAGGAGTTTGTTGATATGTTTTCTTGGTCATACCAAGATATGCCTGGTCTTGACACTACTATAGTGGAGCATCATTTACCTTTGAAGCCAAAATGTACGCCAGTTAAGTAGAAACTCAAGAGAACTCGCCCTGACATGGCTCTGAAGATAAAAGAAGAGGTACATAAGCAAATTGATGCAGGTTTCCTCATTACATATGAATATTCATAGTGGTTAGCTAATATTGTGCCTGTTCTGAAGAAGGATGGCAAGGTTTACATGTGTGTTGATTATCGAGACTTGAACAAAGCCAATATGAAAGATGACTTTCCTCTGCCACACATTGACATGTTGGTAGGCAGAACTACAAAATACAAAGTATTCTCCTTTATGGATGGTTTCTTAGGTTATAATCAAATCAGGATGGCTCCCGAAGATATGGAGAAGACACCTTAGGGCACCTTTTGTTATAGAGTTATGTCGTTCGGTCTGAAAAATGTTAGGGAAACATATCAAAGGGATGTGACTACCCTTTTCCATGATATGATGCACAAAGTGATCGAGGTATACGTGGATGACATGATAGCTAAGTCCAAGACTGAGGAAGACCATGTTGAGTATTTGTTGAAACTGTTTCAACAGTTAAGGAAGTATAAACTCTATTTGAATCCTAACAAGTGTACATTTGGTGTTTGCTCAGGGAAGCTCTTGGGTTTTATTGTCAGCCAAAAAGGTATTGAGGTAGATCCTGATAAGGTTAAAGTCATACAAGAGATGCCAACTGCAGCTACAGAAAAATAGGTCAGAGGTTTCTTGGGACATCTGAATTATATTTCTCGGTTTATCTCGAATATGAATGCCACTTGTGGACTAATTTTAAAGCTTCTTAGAAAATACCAGGGTTGTGTTTGGACTAATGATTGTCAGAAAGCATTTGACAGTATCAAAGAATACCTTCCTGAGCCTCCTATTATGATCCCTTCAGTTGAAGGAAGACCATTGATCATGTATTTGACCATTCTGGAAGATTCCATGGGATGCATACTCGGTCAACAAGACGAGACATGAAAGAAGGAACATGCTATCTATTATTTGATTAAGAAATTCACTGACTGTGAATCTCATTACACAATGTTAGAAAAGACTTGTTACAGTTTAGCATGGGTTGCACGACGTTTGCATCAGTACATGCTAAATCATACCACTTGGTTGATTTCCAAGATGGACCCAATCAAATACATTTTTGAGAAACCAACTATGACAGGAAGAATTACTAGATGGCAGATGTTATTGTCAGAATATGATACTGAATACCACACTCAGAAGGCTATTAAGGGGAGTGTTTTGGCTGATCACTTAGCTCATCAACCTATTGAAGATCGTCAAACTGTTGAGGATGATTTACCTGATGAAGATGTGTTGTATTTAAAGATGAAAGATTGTGAAGAACCTTTTCCAGATGAAGGTCCTGATCCAGATTCTCAATGGGGTTTGATTTTGATGGTGTTGTCAACGCCTATGGGAAAGGGATTGGGGTAATAATTGTGACTCCTCATGGATCCCACATTCCATTTACTTTCAGATTAACTTTCACATGTACAAACAATGAAGTCGAATATGAGGCATGCGTTATGGGCCTTGAAGAGGAAATTGATCTAAGAATCAAGAATTTGGACGTGTATGGTGATTATGCTTTGGTGATATACGAAATCAAAGGAGAGTGGGAAACTCGTTAGGATAATTTTATTCCATATAGAGATTATGCAAGAAGATTGCTCCCTTTCTTCAATAGGGTGGAATTCCATCACATTCCTTGTGACGAGAATAGAATGACATATGCTTTGGTAAGTTTGGCTTCTATGATCATGGTGAATCATCGGAATGACTATCCCATATTGATGTTATGCGTCTCGACATACATGTTTACATATTTTCAATAGAAGAAGTCAATGATGGTAAGCCTATGTATCATGATATTGAGATGTTCCTCCGAAAGCAAGAATACCCATATGTGGTATCTAACAAGGATAAGAAGACGTTGAGGAGATTGGCTGGTAATTTCCTCCTGAGCAATGATTTGCTTTACAAATGAAACTTTGACATGGTCTTGCTAAGGTGTGTTGATAGAAGAGAAGCAGATATGTTAATGAATGAAACTTATGAAGGTTCCTTTGGTACTCATGCCAATGGACATTCTTTGGCAAAGAAAATCTTTAGAGCAGGCTACTATTAGATAATGATGGAGTCTGATTATTATAAGTTTTTTGAGAAGTGCCACAAGTGCCAGATCTATGCTGATAAGATTCATGTACCGCCAACTCTTCTTAATGTTATCTCGTCTCCATGGCCTTTCACCATATGAGGCATTGGCATGATAGAGCCAAAGGCTTCTAATAGACATCACTTCATCTTGGTGCCGCTTTATTACTTCACCAAGTGGGTTGAAGCAGCTTTGTATGCGAATGTCACCAGACATGTAGTGATCAGATTTATCAAGAACCAACTCGTCTGCCGATATGGTATGTTGAGTAAACTCATCATTGATAATGAGTCAAATTTGAATAACAGGATGTTGAAAGAGTTGTGTGAGGAGTTCAAGATTGAGCATCATAACTCTTCTCCTTAACTACCGAAGATGAATGGGGATGTTGAGGCGGCAAACAAAAACATAAAGAAGATCATTTAGAAAATGGTTGTCACTTATAAGGACTGACATGAGACGCTCCCGTTTGCTTTACATGGATATATTACATCAATACGCACATCAATAGTGGCAATCCTTTTTCACTTATTTATGGTATGGAGGTTGTACTCCCAATAGAAGTTGAGACTCCTTCCATGCGAGTTCTGATGGAAGCAAAGCTCTCAGAGGCTGAATGGTGTCAAAGTAGATATGACCAGCTGAATTTAATCGAAGAAAAGATGATGACGGCTTTATACCATGGTTAGTTGTACTGACAGAGGATGAAGAAAGCTTTTGATAAAAAGGTTCGACCTTGGGAATTTAGAGAAGATGACCTTGTGCTTAAAAAAAATCCAATATTTCCTCACCGATGTCGCAACTGCGAAAAACAACCGGTGGAAAACAGAAGAGTCGCCACCTTTCGTTATTTATCCCAAAGAGAGGGAAAGGAAACAATCGGAAAAACCTAACGCAAAAGGAAAGACAAGGTCATCACAACCATGTCTGGGTTCGGGAGTCGGTTATGCAAGGGGAAGGTATTAGCACCCCTCACGTTTGTCGTACTCGACGGGATCCATGCTTGTTGTGTTTATCGGATGGGTTGATTATCTATCTACGCTAATGGTCTGGCCAAAAAGAAAAAGAAAAAGAAAGAGAAGGACTCGACAGAGCGTCGCTGCTCTGGGCCTACGTATTCCCTCGTGCAATGGGAAAGTTAGAGTCAACGTAGTTCGGCTAACTACGGGAAAAGGGGGAAAGTTGCTCGCCAAGACATTGCCGTCTTGTGCCTACATACTTCCATCTGGCATGAAAGATCAAAGTGAACGTAGTTCGGGCGGATACGAAACCGCAGGTTGATTACGCGTTTTATCCGAATAGGGTTAAACATCCGTTCCAGCAGTTAGGGACAAAGCCTGTTTGTGGTAGAACCGAAGCTTAACACCACTCTTTTCTGAAAAAGAAGTTTGATTAATCCCGAAGAAAAAATGTTTGAATTTGTTTTGTTTTTTATCGGAGGAAGTGTTTTTTATGAATGTTTGTAATTCATACGGCACTAGAGACTAGGACCTAGGAGTGAATGCGTCGCATGTCACCCAAAGGGTGCCATACTCAACATCCTGATCGTTGAAAGAAAACCCTTCAATAATCATTTCCCGAGTAGCTTAAGGCTCGTAACGTGCGGTACAAACTAGCCTTTATTAGGTGAATTTGCATGGTTTAAGATGAGAAAGAGAGACGCACGAAAGGTCTAAGGGAAACTCGGCCTAACATTGTCATGCAAAGTGATCCTAGAGTTCGGATTGAAAGGGGAAACATCTACCCTAATGTTAGCATACTTGGATTGAGCGCCTAATGTCTCTCCACCTCCCATCCTAAACGGAGGGACTAGGAATCCTATGGGGATCATGGCAAAAAGCACAAGAAGAACAAAGGAAAAATCAATCACAAGTAGAGAAAATGCAAACATGAAAACGCACAATTAGAATGGTGGGAGGGAGGAAAAGTGTGTGGGGCAGCAGCCGCCACAAGCGCGTCTCAACCTCAACAGCGATGCAAGAATGATGCAAACATGTGGAGAAAACAAGAGAAATGAAAGCATACAAGCATGCGAACAAACGATCGATTCGAACCATATATACGAGCATGTAACAAATGGAAGAATAAGCATACATGTCAAAAAAAACATGATTAATCAACCACAAACAGTGACAATTATTCAAAACAATTCAATCCTAATGCATCACATTGATCTATGATGATTCGAATCGAATCGGTATACGAACAAGCAAACAAAACAACAAATATGGCATTCTGGTGCAGTGTTAATTGGTTAACACATGTTGTTAATCGGTTAACCTGTGTAAAACAAGTGAAAATATGGAAATTCATAGGTGTTAATCGGTTAACACCAGGCGTTAACCGGTTAACACCCTGAAAACTTTGAAAAAAGTGAATATTTGGATTGGTTAATCGGTTAACCTTATGTGTTAACCGATTAACACTGTTAACATTTGAAAAAGATTTGAAAATTTGAAATGGTTAACCAGTTAACCATATGCGTTAACCGGTTAACACTGCACCAGAAGTGAAAAACAGCAACAGAAAAAGCAGTTAATGCACAAAATCACTTAATCAAGTGATCCAATAGATCAGCTTATCAAATAAGCACGAAATTACACCTGCAAACAGGAAACCAATAGACATGCAAACATGTCTACATAGCACAATCACAATTCACACGGATCGAAATCAACAAAATTCAATCGAATATGAAAATCATCATGAAAATGCAAATAAGCTCAAAAGTTCTAAGGATCTAGAATCTCCAACCTTCGAAGCGGAGATTTGCTCCGGTAATTGTTGATCTTGTTGTAATTGAGTAGATCAAGCGATAGAAATCCGGAAAACTTCGAGATCCAAGCCGATTATAGTTGTATGAACGAAGATCCACCGCATTCGAGTCGAAACGCTTCGAATAATCACTTCCAACTCAAGCTCCAAAATCAGATCTCGATTTGCACGAAAATTGAAGATGAAGATCAATCCAATGATGATGGTAGATGAAGGTTTATGCTCAAGAATCCATTGATTTCAATGAGAAATCGATGATTCCAATGAAAAAGGAGCTTTGAGTGAGTTTTGGTTATAGAGGGAATTTTGAGAATTGAGAAAGAATGGAGTGAATTCTGAAAATTGAATGTGAAAAATGAAAATTGGATGGTGAGGTTTGGAGTGGATCACTTATATATGATCTAGGTTTGGATCCCAAAGCAAGGATTGGAATTTGGGTTGGAAATCAAGGCTTGGAACTAGGAATGGGGTTTTGGAGGGAAATTTGAATTTTAAAGGTGTTCTAGATCCTTCCCAAATGAAAATTTGAATTCCAAGGTGATCAAAATTGGACCCCAAGTGCATTTGGCTTGCAAAATCACGTACAGGGCAAATTCTGCTATGGTTAACTGGTTAACCATATGTGTTAATCGGTTAACACTGTTAAAAATTCCAAATCTGGGCTAATTCACCAATGGTTAATCGGTTAACCATATGGGTTAACTGATTAACACCTTCAAAATTTTGAATTTGGCACCTTTTGGTGGGAAACCTGCCTGTTTGCCTGTTTCTCGCCGTTTTGAGCTCTGTTAAGCTTCTGACACTTGCTCTCGAGTACTGTGGCTGCGAAAATGCTGAATGTAGACTGAATGTTGTCTCCTGATCTGAAATTAACCTGCAAAAATAAAATCGGCCGCTCGACCGCTGGGCAAAAATAAATGCTATCTCTGATGCTTGTTGCTTCTCGCGCTAAAAATGAATTTCGAGCCACAGGAAAACCTTGATCCCCCGCCTTGAGAACCAATGCTATGCAAAATGCTAATGCTATGAATGCAAAATGAAAACGAAACACAAGCCAAGCACGAGAATCGGTTGGTCAAATTTCGAGGTGCAACAACCGATTCTAGGGGCAAGTGGACTCCTAACTATGATGGTTCATACGTTGTCAAGAGAGTCTTCTCAGGAGGCGCTTTGTGTAACACCTCAAAATTTGCTTCACTTTTTCTTACCTTTTTGGCTTATGCTTCATCTCATTTGCATTATCATCTGTGCATAGCATTGGTTCTAAGAATAAGATCAAGTTATCTTTATTGGGTCTCAAGAGGAGGGCATGTTCCTCAGAGCTTCAAGCAAGGGATTGTGCTCAATCTTATGCCATTCTCAAGCTTCAAAGTCCTTTCTTCATCAAGGCATTATCAACCATCTCACACAATCATCAAAAATCAAGAATTGAGTAAACTTACCTAATTTAGAAAGTTAGGATTTTCTAAAGTTTCCATTTTTGGAAGCAAAATATGATTGATTAAAGCGAGACATTTCAAATGGCAAATTTCCAACACTTATAATTTTTCTAAGTTTCAAGATGGTTAGAACTTTGTGCAATTTTATGCCCCATTTCAAGTGATTTCTAAGCATTGTTTCAAGATGTTATCAACACCAATATCGTTTCTTATAATGCCAAATTTCTAATGCTTCGAGAATCTCATTATTTATTGCATTCATCATGCAAATATTCTTCATGAAAGTCATGCTTATGGAATCATTCTCATGGTGACTCAAAAGAGAATTTCATGGTGCAAGAGTGGTATGATTTTGCAGCATGTATATTATGGTTCCATACACCTCATACATCATTCTTTACCTCATTTGAACCAACACACCATATACCATGCATGCCATGAAATTCAAATAATTTTCCATATCGAGAAAATTTCTAAAACTCACCAAAACTTGTTCCCATTCTTTTCATATGATTCCACCTCACTTCATTTGTTTCTCATACTCTCACCTTGCTCCATAACAACATTATTTTTCACCTCATCACCACCAAACTCGTATGCACTATTCACACCACTTTTTTGGCAAAATTTTCAAACACTTATTTTGATTTGTTTTGGGCCTCTAATAACCTCTAACCCATCATATATAACTATAAAACAAACCCTAATGAAGATAGAAGCTTCATTCTGCCTTTTTTACATCCAAAATCCTACTTTCTCTCACTTCATTTTTGGGTTTTACTCTAAGTTTTCTCCCACTTTTTGCTTGGCTCATCAACACTGAGGCATAAGGAGACTATTAGAAGAGTTTATTCGAAGCTTCCACAACATTTAAAGGGCCAACAGAGCCACTTTGTTAGGTATATTTATGAGCTACTTGCCATCATTTTAGAACGTGTTTAGGTTCATTCATGTGCATTTGAAGTCCTACACTATGTAGGCATTGGTTTAGAGCTTGCTTGTGTGTGATATTTGATTTTTCATATTCTAGGGCTTACTTTAATGTGCTTTTTCATGACGTTTTATTGGTTGTTTTTGAAAGATAATGTGATATTTGAGATCTCCATGGAAAATGCTAAAAGATAGTACCTAGGTTGTTTTGATTTGTTGAAATGAAATTTTATGTCTGTTTCATTCATGCTAATTTTTCTCAATGCTAGATGCTTTAAAATAGAAAAATAATGCCAAAAACGAATCTACATGAAAATTCGGGTGGGATAGGTTTTTCCGACAACCGGACCACCTCCGGTGGTGGCTGGCCGGACAGGTTTTTTCGACGGGTTGGGGTATCCCGGCGGGACCCTTTGTCCCAAGGTAGAAGATGTCTGGGTGTGGAATATGATTTGTCCATGTTGTTTGTTTTTTTTTTTTTGCTCTGTCTTACTCATTTAAAATAGTGTGATCAATTGATAATACATTGTCACATGAATATTTGTTACACTTTTGTTTATGTGTTGCATGATTTTTATATGGGCCCGACGAATTTCTATGTGCACCCCTTGCATTTGTGGCCCAAATGCATTTATCTTGTTTCTTGTTTCTACTACATCCCTTTTTCTGTGTTTTAAATACTTTCTTTTTAATATTATGTTTTCATTTTGGTTTATTGAAAATAGTTCCAACTATCTAAAAAATACAACAACAAAAAATTATTTTTCCTGAAGTCTTATTTAATTTTTTATAATTTTTATTTTAATTTTGCTTTTTTATTTGGAATTTATTTGTGATTGACTTCAATTGACCTAGTCTTGTGATTTAGGGTTTTATTCTTGATGATTCCCTTTGAATCTTGATCCTAATTTTTGCACACATGTAGACACATATATATAGGACACTTTGATTCTTATTTGAGATTTTTTCCATTAATTTTGGGTCATTTTTTAATTTATTTTTGAGGCTTGCTTTGTGTGAACTGTGCTTTGTGTATTGCTTGATATTTGACATTCTTTGAACAAGATTTGCAACCAATCTTAAGCACACCTTTGGAACAAGTTGAGCCTTTGACTTCATCTTGCTATGTATAATTTCTCATAATTTTTCCAAACTTCTAACTATTTTCTATGTGTGATCCAATTGCATGTCTCTTTGTGTGAGCATTCATTTTGATTCTTGAAGTGTTTAGGGATGCACTTACGCAACCATTAGGGTCTTGTTTCCCACTTATGTTCACTTTATATGTAATGAGTTAAAGCCTTCTCACTTCGTTTTGTAGGTCCTTTCATGAACTTTTGATTGATGCTATACTTGTATGAATTTGAACATGCTTACTTGTCTACCTTGGCCGCTCTCCTTGAGCTCTTTGTATGCTACTTTCTCTCAATACTTCTAAGGTTTGAACGTGTGATGTTATGAGACATTTTCTATGATTTGTATGGTTTGATGCCATTTTACCATGATCCTTTTTTTCTTTTTACTTGATTAAAGTTCAGATGTCATTACGAGAAGTTTAGGGTTTGGTTTTGGTCCTTAATTGCTTCAATCTTTGAGTATTCTTTGCCATGATGCCTTTGTGATGTCTTAAAGTTTATTTTGTGTGTTGATCACATGTGTTTGCTTCTGACTTGTATCATCTTGATGTTCCATCATATGCTTACTTGCTCATTATTTGATCATGCACGGATGATTCCTCTTAAGGATGACATTGTTGTTTGAGATTTCCTAATTATTTGAACATGTATTGATGTGATGCTTATGTTTCTTTATTGACACTTTGAGATTGAGTTTGGATTGATCCTTTCATGTATGCTATTGTCCCTACTTGATTTCATCTCCCAACTTCACATGTTTAGCCTTTTGATGTGTGTTTTTACATGGCTTTTTGATTAATAATTGATTGAGTTTGGACATGATATGTAACAGCCCAATTTTCAATAATTAATTATTTGTACTAATTAATCGATTTAATGAATTATTGGATCTATTTAATTTATATGAGTTAATGGATTTAACTGATTTATTCTATTTGGTATAATAAGGTGAATTTACTAGATCTTCTCTAATTAATGATAAGATGAGATATATTGAGGAGAGATAAAAGAGAAGGATATATAAGAGAAAGTGAAGAAGAGAAAAGGATAGAAATAGAGAGAAAGGAAAAATAAGAGAAAGAAAGAAGGAAGAAGAGAGAAGAGGAGAAAATAGAGGAAAAGCTTGGAAAGCTCAAGAACAACTTCTAGCTTCGATTTAATCAAAGTAAGGGTGTGAAATCTTATTATTCTATCAATGTGTATGATTATGTATGTGTTTGTTGAAATTGTTTGGATTGTTGGAGAGTTTTGCTCATTTTCCATTTTAGGGCAGAAATAAGTGTAATCGATAGAAACCGATGTTTTTGCGGATGAAACTCGAAATAAATTGCGTAGTTTAGTCGGGTAATGTTTAGCCGTGATTATTGGATTTCGTTTGATTGAATTTGGTTGAATTTGAGAGTTTTGACATTTTTGGACAATTGGAGGTTAAGATTTTGGATGAAAATTGGAAGTCGTAGAATTTGCGTTTTATGATCCTAAATTGTTACTATATAATTGGTAATGATGAGTAGGTATTTAATCGGGAGAAAATAATTAAATCGGTCGGGGTTTTTGGAGGTTTTGGGCACAAACTCGTAACCTTGTTTTTCCAAAATTTCAGGCATTAACCGGTTAACACTTTGGGTTAACCGATTAACGGTATAAAAACGGCCTGGAAAACTGAGTTTTTGGAGCCGTTAACCGGTTAACAATATCTGTTAACCGATTAACGGAGTTTTAATGCGCCAAGATTTTGAAAATCTGGGTGTGTTAACCGGTTAACAGAAAGTGTTAACTGGTTAACACTGTAAGTGTGAGAAAAATATTATTTTTCAAAACTTTGAAAATTCATAACTTCTTCACCGTTTATCGGTTTTTGTCGTTCTTTATATCAAACTGAATCTAATAATATGTTCTATAACTTGGTGAAAAGAAATATTATTTTTAGCTGAATTTTAGCCAATTTTACCGATTAATCGAGATTAATTATTTTAAGTAAGTGACGCTTAAATAATTAGAGCGTTCGGTTGCCGTTTGACATGATGATGTGAATGCATAATGATTTCTATGCGATTGTATGTGAAGAATGCATGATAACATAATGTGAATATGTGTGCATTGCTTGATAAATATGGTCTTTTGACAAATATATGCATTGTTTAAATTGATTAAAAATGCATGATGATTTATGATGAGGTTCGTTGCCGTTCAGTATGATATTTTGAATAATGCATGAGAACATATTATGAATATGTGTGCATTGCTTGAAAAATGTGGTGGTGGTATTAAATTGTGAATGCATATTAATTGTATGCAATATTGTGAATAATGCATGAGAACATATTGTGAATATGTGTGCATTGCTTGATAAGTGTGATGATGTTGAAAGTATGAATACTTTGATATGATGTGTGAGTGTGCAATCATGATATAATTCTTGTGTGATGAATTATTTGACTATGCATGGGATTAAGATGCGAGAACGGTCTTAAGTGCATATGGTTGTTGATTGCATACACATCATTTAGTCAAGAGGCAATGCTTGCTAGTTTCGTGGAGGCTAGTGACTTGTCCCAAACCTAGAGCGGGGTTTGAAAGCTTAGGGAATGGGCTTTTTTTGTTATCAGTCTAGGGAATGAACCGGGTTTAAATGTAAAAACCGAAAAATGATAACAAGTGTTCCTAACACATGGCATTGAGTTGCATTGAGTCACATGGCATATATCATTGTTATTTGGAAGTATGCATGTGTATGGATTGTTGAATGAGAGTTGTGATTAGATGAATAAACATAATTGTAAATGTTTATGTGGAATGATGTGAATTATGGATGTATGCATGATAAATATGCTTGGTGATTATCCATATATTTGCTTATACATATATTGTGATGTGTATTGATGAATTGGGTGGAAAATGTGTAATTGTGAATGATATTGACTGATGAATTGATGAATAAACATGATTGTATAAGTTTATATGAATTATAGTGAATTAAACATAGTGTGTATGTTTATGTGGACTGATTGAAATTATGGAAGTGTGCATGATGTTATGCTTGGATTATATATATATATATATATATATATATATATATATATATATATATATATATATATATATATATATATATATATATATATATATATATATATATATATATATATATATATATATATATATATATATATATATATATATATATATATATATATATATATATATATATATATATATATATATATATATATATATATATATATATATATATATATATATATATATATATATATATATATATATGGCGATGTACATGAGTGAATTATGATGAATGTGTTTGGTGATTATCCATATATATTGTATATACATTGTGACGTATATGGAAGACTTGTGGTGAGAAGGTTGATTATGTGTATTCTAAGATTGTGGATATATATGATTATATGCATTGTTATTATGATAATATTTCTCACTCTTCTGCTGGAATGATGTCCTATCTGGCATCGTGCAGGTATCAAGAGTAGAGCTGCTTGTAGTTGCGAAGTCGCTATTGGTGTAGCTGTTTAGTAATTCAGTTATATTGGGTCGAGTCATGCTCTGGTCATGTAACACTGGGATCATTTGGTTTATATTTTAGAGATGCATTATGTATTCTATGTCATGTTTTTATATTCATGGGAGTATTATGATGTTGGTGTTGATGCATAAGTAATATTGAAGTATGTGATGAATCTGAATATTCTGTTAAGAGAATTATGTTATAAAATGAATCCACTGCTACATGCAAAGTGAAATTGTGAGAAGCATGATTATTTATTATAAGTGTTAATGAGTATGACAGATGATTTTTGATGTTTTGAAAATTATGTGTGACACCCTTTTGTGAATGCATGAAAATTTACTCTGATTATTCGTATATTTTCCGTGGGGTTTAGAAGGGTGTTACATGATGCGTGCCTTGAACCTTTTTGCTCCTTCTTTACTCATTAATATAAGGTGAATGCAATATTACATAGCTACTTCCCTACCTTGGTTTTCACATTGTTTGGATTCATTTCACTTTGCTTGTTGATTGATAATGCTTCTTGTTTGAGCTTAAGTCATTTGTGTATGCATTGGTGCATTGTTTTGCCTAATTGTTTTGACTTACCATATTTGAACTTGGTTTGAAGTATGTGCACATTCTTGTTATATTGACATGGTGTTGATGTTTATCTTGTGTGATTGAACATAATGCTTGCATTGCTTAGTGCTTATGTCAAATTGTTTGAACTTCTTTGTTGGGTTACTTGATGTTGCATCTTCTCCTCCATCTTTCACCTTTCTTTCTTTTCTTTTAATTTTTGAGACTTGGTTAAGTCTTGAGTTTATTTCTATATGTGATTGATTAGTATAATGTTTACTTGTGTTTGTTCACATGATCCCTTAGGATTCCTAGCTCTACTTAATTTCTGATTAAGTCTGACGTAAGAGAGACATTAGGCTTTCAATCCTTTGCATGATAACAATTAGGATAGTCCCTTTTAAACCTTTAACCTTGGGTCTATCTCTTTGCATGCTAACATTAGGTAGAACTTCCCTCTATCCCAACTTTAGGACTATTGTGCATGACAACATTAGGAGCTTAGTTTCCCTTAGTTCTTTTCTTTTGCCCTTCGAGTCCTCTTTCTTCTCATCTCAAAACAAAATCAAAGCACTTAATTACTATGATATGCATTGAGCGCCACGAGCCTTAAGTACACGGGAAAAAATGAGAGGATGTATTTATAACCTCATCTTAGGGTACTTTGCATGCGAGACGTTTGAATCGTTAGCGTGAAGTACTCGATCCTATGTCACAAGAATTTTGTGTGATGCGCATTTCAAACAAAATCAATCCACTTCTTTCTAAAACTTTCAAAAAAGCTGCAAATATTTTTATCCTTCGGGATTGTTTATCAAATAGTTTTTTAGAAAAGAGCACGTTATTTCCATTCTACCACAAACAGGTATTTGATTATTGTTATCATATTGCTTTGCTGCTACTGTTCTGTTGGGTGGGATGGTTCCATGAGAGATAAACCCAATACCCACGCTTGTGTATACACTTAGGATTATAGTGGAGAGTAGTGTAGTTTGCGTGGCGTTTGACCACGTTTAGTTGACATGAAATCCACATCCGTGGTTTTCTTCAGAGATATCTTATCTTGCGCATCTGGTGCAGATGATAGGGTGTTGACTTAGAGAGCTTATGACTCTGGAGACCGTTCATTGGAAATCAGTTGAGGCTCCTTGGTTGATGATGATGCCAAACTAGAAATGGTGACCGTATCATTGTTTTTTGACTTAAGAGTCTGTGATACTGAAGACCCGCTAGGATGTGACGTCTAAGACTAGAACCCACATATGAGAGGGGATGGTTTTTTTTGCAGGAAACCTTGGCCTTCAACCAATCTGGATTTCTGGTTTACTTGTCAATGTGAACTTATGAATGTGGAATTCTGGGTATCTAGGTATTCTGGTATTCTGGATTTCTTGTCATAGTGGAATTTAGTCTTATTCAGTCAGCAGTACAACAACTATTCTGAGCTTATTGGATACTTTGATCTCGTGTTTGCATTTGCATAGCATCATCTTTTCATTCTAACATCCATGTTCATTTATTTTTAGGATTTTCATGTTATCTTTGATTCCTGTTGCTGAAGACCTACACAGATGAACATTGGTAGGAAGAATATCACCGTGTATAAATTTCCAGCTCCAACCTTGGATTCTCTTCACGGATTAGTGGTTTTGGCAGATCCCAGTATTCTAGAATATTTCAAGAAGGATTATGGGAGATTTCTAAGCTTTTTACATACTATCACTGAGTATGAGTACAAGACTATACATACTCTGGTGCAATTTTACGACCCTCTAGTGTGATGTTTTACATTCCCAGACTATCAATTGGTTCCAACGTTGGAGAAGTATGCCTTCATTTTGAGGGTCCTCATCAAGGAGAGAGAACCTTTCTATTATTCCAAGGAAAACCCTAATTTGGAGGATGTTGTCGCTGCTCTTCATTTGGGCCAATCTATTTAGGAGGATAATGTTACTAGCAAGAGAGGTTTTCAAGGGTTCCGTTTGGATTTTCTGGTTGGTCAAGCTCATAAGTATGTAGAGGCAAAAAGTTGGACAGTCTTTAATGCTATTATGGCTTCGTGTGTTTATGGAATCATTTTGTTCCTAAATATGGCTGATTTTATGGATATGAGTGTTGTCAGGATCTTCACTATGAAAAATATAGTGCCTACTCTTCATAGTGATTTGTACCATTCACTACATCATAAGAATGAGAAGAGGAAGGGATGACTTGTTTCTTGTTGCGCCCCACTCTTCCATAAATGGTTCATGGATCATCCCCCTCATTCTGGGGCATTTGTGGACGCTTAGAAGACGTCAAAGTGGTCAAAGAGATTGATGGGTCTAATGGCAAAAGATATTGTATGGTTCAATTGTGACTTACTGGGCAAAGAGATCATTGTTAGCTGCGGAGACTTCACGAATGTGCCTCTGATAGGGAGAAAATGGGGAATTAATTACAACCATATTTTTCTATTAGACAATTTGGATACGCACTGAGAGAGCCACTGAAAGATTGATATGTTCAAGAATCTCTTTTTGTTCATGTAGAAGTTGGCCCAGATATGTTAAAAAGAGCTTTGGATGCATAGAGAAAGATCCACAGGAAGGGAAACATTTCTCTGGGTAAGAGTGACTACAAAGCCTACGCTCCATATGTGGAATGGATTCAGAAGAGGGTAGAGGAGGTGTTTCTTCCCTTCTAGGTAGAGCCACCTTTATACCTACTAATGATTGAGCAGCTTGCTACTACGGAGGTTGAGAAGTATAACAAACTCTGGGCAGAAAAAGGAAGAATTGCATAAGGAGAACAAAGAGTTGAAGAGGGAGATCAGTCAGTTGGGGCATGATCAAAAGGAAGTTGTTTATATAGCCAAAGTAAAGACAGAATTGTTGGCCAAGAAAGAAAAAGAACTAGCAGAAGAGGTCAAGAATAGAGAGCGAGTAGGTAAAGATTTGAAAAGCGCCAACAACTTTCTTCAGTTGAGGAAGAAGGATTTAGAAAAGGCTCGTGTCAAGATTTCAAAGTTTGACAGTTGATGGAATGCCACGGTGACTGCTCACATGATGAAAGAAGATGACCTCTGAGACCAGATTGAGAAGCTAAGGTTGCAACTCACAAACAAAGAACGAAAAGTCATAGAAGAATCATCTCGCAAATACAGAATTGAGGAACGGCTTAAAGAGACATTGTCAACCCTTGAGGAGCTCAAGATTTGAGCAGAGATAAATAAGCCTAAATTTGAGAATCCTAAACTTGAGGATGCTTTCGGTGAAGACGCTTGGGAGTCACGGTGTCAGTATTTAGAGGAACACATGCACAAACACGATGTACTCATTCAGGAGTTAATCCAAATACCGAAGCACCCGAACACGAAGAAATTATTCAAGGAGATTCAAGCTTGGTGCGAACAACGTGATGGTTGGGAAGGGATGTCTATAGTAGATGTTAACGATATGTTTTAGTGGCTTTCTTTCTTTTTTATTTTGATCACCTCCATGCTTGTTGGTAGGGATCAGTGGTTCTTATGTTCAACTGTATCTTTCTTAGTATGGGTTGTATGTAAAGACTGGTGGTTATTTTCGTATTCAGTAATCTATGATCAGCTTTTATCAATGTTCCATTTATTTTTGGTGTTTATTATTATTATAAGACTGAAATCAAGGGGTAGATCGCCCTGTAAATATTCAAGCATGACATTTGCATTTGCATCGCATATTCATTTTCATAGCAGGTGTTCTAGATTGGCTTATTCTTATCTATGTCTGGTTTTCTTCAGTAGGATTGCAGACCCTAGTATTCACAGCTATTGCACAAGAGGGAATCAACGAAGAGTAATGAAACAAGTACAAGCAGAACTTCTGGAAGTCTGAAACCGCATGACTCAATTTATGGAATTAATGCAAAATATGGCTTAGGGGCAGGAACATTTAAGAACCTTGGTCCAACCTTTGATTGCTCGTGTTGATGAAAATGGTATTGTTCATGGTGGTGCTGGTGTGGTTCCTTCGCCTGGAGGTGCTGTTGGCCTCAGGGTGGAAGTATTCCTACTATTTTCATTCCTCCGGACGGATGAGTAGCTGGTGGAATTCCTGGAGTAGTTGGCGGTGGGGCAAGTGTGTATGTTGTACATGGCGCTGGTGGCCATAAATGGGAAGAGGATCGCCAGGAGGATGCTTTTTCCATCCAAGGTTTGCACGTCGGTCTCCCATCGAAGGCCGACAAAAATTCAAAATGATCGAAGAAATGATGCACGTATATGAGAACCAAAACACTTTTGGTCTCGATATGACAGACTCAGGGTTGGTCCCTGGAGTGAACATACCTCACAAGTTCAAAGTGCCTAATTTTGATAAGTACAAGAAGAAGACTTGTCCCAAAACTCATATTCGGAATCACTACAGTAAAATGTCAGCCTATTCAGATGACGAAAAGCTCTTAATGCATTTTTTCCAAGATAGCCTGGTTGGGGCTTCATTGGAGTTGTATATGGGATTATAGAGAACCCATATTAGAAGCTGGAAAGACTTGGTGGAAGGTTTCATCAAGCATTATCAATACAACATCGACATGGCGCCTAATAGAATTCAACTGTAGAATCTCTCTCAGAGGGATAATGAGAGTTTCAAGGATACCACCCAAGGGTGACGTGAACTAGAAGCAAGAGTTCAACCTCCAATGATGGAGCAAGAACTCTTCGATATGTTCATGGCTACATTGCAGGGGCCTTATTATGAGAAGTTGGTTAGGTGTATATTGGCTGGGTTTTCAGGCCTTGTGTTGGCAGGAGAGAGGGTTGAAAGTGGAATCAAGAATGGGAAGATACCAAGTGAAGATGGCGCCTCATCCGGAGGAGGTAAGAAACCGTACGTAGGGAACTCTAAGAAGAGAGAAGATGACACTAATTATATTTCTTCCTATCGTGGTAAGGGCAGGGCCCATCAAAATTATACTCAGCAGGTTGCTACTATAGCCATCCCGGCTGCGCCTCAGCAATAGAACAATGCCCCTCGCTGATACCAAGATAGGCCAAAGGTGAATTGGCAGTTTGAAACTCCACCAATGCCATACTCACAGTTACTGCAACATCTTTTACAACTACAGTTATTACAAAAAAGAACTCTGGGTCCACCTACTGGTAATCTACCACCAGGTTGCAATGCCAACACTCATTGAGAATTCCATTCGGGAGCGCCCGGGCACAATATCGACAACTGCAAATCCTTCAAGCATAAGGTACATGATTTGCTTGATTCTAAGGCAATTGATTTCAACGACAGCGGGTTGAATGTCATTCAGAACCCAATGTCGATGCATGGGGCAGCGAGGGTCAATGCAATCGAGGACGGGGAGAGTTTGAATTTGATTTATGATGTTAATGAATTAAAGTCTCTGTTGTTGTTCGTTAAAGAGCGTCTGTTGAAAGAAGGAGTACTTCCAGGATGCACCAGTGATTGTCAGAATTGTATATTGTAGTTAGAGGGTTGTAATTTGCTGAAAGAGGGTATACAAAGAATGATTGATGATGGCTAGTTACAGTTTGACAGGACAAATTTTGAGAAAAAGGTTGATGACAGTGATAATGATGTTGCCACAATTTCCATCCCATACAAAACCATCCATATTTCAGCACCGGTGCGACAAACACCTATCATTACAACTCCCAAACCAATTTCATATGAAAGTACCAAAGTTATTTCATGGAACTACGGAGCAGAGATATTCTATAAAGGACAAAAGCAAGAATTGATAGGTTCTTCCGATACAGGTTCAAGTGTTGAGAATGTTGTTGGGGCTGGAGAAATTACCCACAATGGTAGGGTATTTTCACCATTGAATGATAATGTTGGCGGTTTCAGAAAAGACAAGGGCAAGCAGGTTGTAGGTGACTCCACACAGAAGCAGACTAGTGATACTTCTTTTTCAGAAGATGTAGAAGAGTTTATGAAGTTAATTCGAAAGAGCAATTACAAGATTGTCGATCAGCTTAACCAAACGCCTTATAAAATTCCCATCATATTGTTGTTGTTATGTTCTGAAGCGCACATGATGCTTTGTTAAAGGTGTTAAATACTGCTTATGTGCCACATGAGATTTCTGTAAATCAACTTGAAGGAGTGGTGGCGCATTTGAATGCTGGAAATGGCTTGGGATTTACCGATTTAGATTTGACTCCTGCGGGAAGGAATCATAATAACGTCTTGCACATTTCCTTGGAGTGTATAGGTTCCTTGATGTCTCATGTCTTTGTTGTTACAGGTTCTTCGCTGAATGTTCTGCCGAAGAAGGCCCTTATGAAGTTTGACACTCAAGGTTTGATCTACAGGCTAAGTGATTTGGTTATGCGGGAATTTGATGGATCAAAAAGGCCAGTGTTTAGTGAGGTGGTGATGCCTATCAAGGTTGGACCAAAAATTTTTTATACAACTTTCTACATCATGGGCATCCAATCGGCCTACAACTATGTTTTAGGCCGTCCATGGATACATTCTGCCGGAGCGGTGACGTCTACCCTGCATCAGAAGCTGAAATACATGGTTGAGGGAAAAGTGGTTACAGTATGTGGGGAAGAGGATATAATGGTTATCCAGTTGTCGACATTTAAGTATGTTGAAGTTGATGTAGAGATCCATGAAACTTTGTGTCAGGCCTTCGAAGCTCTGCAAATTCAGAAGGAGCCTCCTGTGGAGGGTAAAAGGCCTGAGGTTTCGATGTCTTTGATGAAAGAGACATGTGTCATGGTTGAGGCTGATGGTTCTCAAAGGTGGGGCTAAGTTCTTGAAGTTCCGATGAAGCAAGATAAATATGGGTTGGGATACAAGCCATCAAAGTCATCACAGGATCCCCCAAGGTACAGAGGTCCAGTCAGGTTTACAAGTGTTGAGGTGATCTTCGATATAATCAACACAACAAGGGATGATGAGGGTGATAGTGATTATGATATTGATGATTGGATCCGCCCCTGTGTTCTAGGTCAGGAGTTGTTCAACTGGTCTCCCGAAAAAATCATCTGGGTCACCTATGAAGAGTAATTCTTATTGTCTTTGCATATGTTAAGTCTTACATTCTGCCCAAGACGTAGTGACTCATTCTGTAGGGCCACATTGTTTTACTTTCAATGTCATCATGAATAAAGGACGTTTTTGCATGCTTAGATCCCTGTTTTTCCTTTTTGCTTTTACATTTACTAAAAGAAAAATGGAAATGTGTTTTTGTTTGTTGATGCATTCATAATAAACATAAAAAATCACTCATGCATGTCTACCATCTCAGATTCTACCGATAATGATTCAGTTATGTCTCAGTATGACTTTGATAATCCCATTTATCAAGCTGAAGAAGAGACCGACGAAGACTGTTAACTACTTGAGGAATTAGCCAGACTTCTAAAACAAAAGGAAAGGATCATCTTGCCTCATTAGGAGGATATTGAAGTTGTTAATTTGGGCACCGAGGATATTAAAAAGGAAATCAGAATTATGGCCGCTTTGGAAGATAGTGTCAAGGGAATATTGGTTGAAATGCTTCGAGAGTATGTGGACATCTTTGCTTGGTCTTACCAAGACATGCCTGAGCTTGATACGAACATCGTCTTGCACCATTTTCCTCTCAAAGAGGGTTGTCATCCAATCAAGCAAAAGCTGAGAAGAACGAGACTGGACATGGTTGTTAAAATCAAGGAAGAGGTTCAGAAACAGTTGGATGTTGGCTTTCTTGTTGTAACTAACTATCCTCCATGGGTTGCTAACATTGTCCATATACCTAAGAAGTATAAAAAGGTCATGATGTGTTTTGATTACCGTGACTTAAATAGAGCAAGCCTGAAAGACGACTTCCCGCTCCCCCATATTGATGTTGTAATTGACAACACTTCTCAATACTCTGTATTTTCCTTCATGGATGGCTTCTCTGTGTATAACCAAATCAAAATGGCCCTAGAAGACATGGAGAAAATGACATTTATAACATTGTGGGGGACTTTCTATTATAAGGTAATGCCTTTTGGATTAAAAAATTTTGGGGCAACCTATCAAGGGGCAATAACATTGTGGGGGACTTTCTATTATAAGGTAATGCCTTTTGGATTAAAAAATTTTGGGGCAACCTATCAAGGGGCAATGGTCACTCTCTTTCATGATATGATTCACAAAGAGATCGAGGTCTATGTTGATGAAATTATTGCGAAGTCATAGACAGAGGAGGAGCATCTGATGAATCTTCAGAAGTTGTTTGAAAGTTTAAGGAAATTCAAACTGAGGTTGAATCCGAACAAGTGCACCTTCGGAGTGAGGTATGGTAAACTGCTGGGTTTCATTATTAGTGAAAGGGGTATCGAGGTAGATCCTACCAAGATAAAAGCCATTCAAGAGATGCCTGAGTCGAGAATAGAAAAAGTGGTTTGTGGTTTCTTGAGGAGATTGAACTACATAGCTAGGTTCATCTCTCATCTTATAGCCACATGTGAGCCAAAATTCAAATTGTTGAGAAAAGATCAAGAGGTCAGGTGGAATGAAAATTGTCAAAATACATTTGAAAAAATAAATGAGTATTTGAAGGAACCTCTGATCCTCATGCCTCCGATAGCAGGAAGACATTTGATTATGTATCTTATGGTTCTTGAGAATTTGGTGGGGTGTGTGCTCGGTCAACACGACGAGACAGGTAGAAAAGAACATGCCATCTACTACCTGAGTAAAAATTTTACTGATTGTGAGTCGAGGTACTCAATGCTGGAAAAGACATGTTGTGAACTCACTTGGGAAGCTAAGTGTTTGAGGCAGTATATGTTAAACCACACAACCCTGTTAATTTTAAAGATGGATCCGATGAAATACTTGTTTGAAAAGCAAGCGCTCTCTGGAAGGATTTCCCGTTGGCAAATGGTTTTGACAGAATACGATATTCAATATGTTTTCCAGAAGGCCATTAAGGGAAGTGTTCTGTCAGAATATCTCTCTCAATAACCAGTTGAGGATTATCAACCAATGAAGTTTGATTTTCCGGATGAAGATATCATGTATTTGAAGATGAAAGACTATGATGAGTCTTTTCCTGACGAGGGGCCTAAGATTGGATCCCAATGGAGTTTAATATTTAACAGAGTTGTCAATGCATATGGTAACAGAATCAAGACAATTATTACTACTCCTAGGGGTTCTCATATATCCTTCACTCCCCGATTAGTGTTTATATGCACTAATAATGAAGCAGAGTATGAAGCATGTATCATGGGGTTAGAAGAGGCTATTGATTTGAGAATTAAGAACCTTGATATGTATGGTGATTCTGCGTTGGTAATCAATCAGTTTAAAGGCGAGTGGGAGACTCGTCAGCCAAACTTGGTGCCTTATAAGAACTATGCCAAAAGATTGTTGCCGTCCTTTGATAGGGTTGATTTCCATCGTGTACCCCGGGCTGAAAATCATATGGCAGATCCGTTGGCAACACTAGCTTCAATGTACAAAGTGAATATGTGGAATGAAGTTCCAGCAATCAAAATCACGCGTCTTGACAGGCCAACTTTTGTGTTTAAAGTTAAAGAGATATCAGATGGCAAGCCATGGTATTACGACATCAAACATTTTCTCAAGAGTTAAGAATACCCATCTAGGGCATCCAACAAAGATAAGAAAACTCTGAGGAGGCTAGCTGGTAATTTCTTTTTGAACGAGGATAATGTGTTATACAAGAGGAATTTTAACATGGTCCTGCTGCATTGTGTTGATGATCACGAGGCAAGCCTATTAATGGAAGAAGTTCACGAGGGTTCTTTTAGTACTTATGCAAATGGGCATGCTATGGCCACAAAATTATTGAGGGTAGGATATTACTGGATGACTATGGAGTCTGATTGTTTTAAATATGCTAGAAAATGCCATAAGTGCCAAATTTATACATATAAGGTGCATGTACCGCCTACTCCTTTGAACGTATTAACATATCCTTGGACCTTTGTTGTGTGGGTCATTGACATCATCGGGAAGATTGAGTTGAATGCTTCCAATGGGGGCAGTCCTACTTCGATGCATACATCGACATGGGCAACTCCTTTCTCACTGGTGTATCGTATGGAGGCAGTCCTACCACTAGAGGTTAAGATTCTTTCTTTCAGAATTCTGGAAGATGTGAAACTTGATAACATTGAATGGGTATGATCCAGGCTAGATCTGCTGAACCTTATCGAAGAGAAAAGATTAGCAACCATTGCACATGGGCGGTTATACCAAAGCAGAATGAAGAAAGCCTTCGATCAGAAGGTGCACCCTTAGTGTTTTCAGACAGGCGATTTAGTTATGAAAAGGATCCTTCCTCCTCAGACAGATCACAAGGGAAAATGGACTCCAAATTATGAAAGGCCATATGTTATACGGAAGGTTTTCTCTGGTGGAGCCTTATTTGTGTCAATGATGGATGGCAAAGATTTTACATCCCCTGTGAACACAGATACAGTAAAAAAAATACTACGCATAAAAAGACCTGTTGGACCACACATAAAAAGGTCCAGGCAAATAAGGGCATCCCGGCAAACCACCAAAAGAAAAGGTTCTGGCAAAAATTAGAGATAAAAGAAAAGAAAAGAATAAACCCACAAATTTGAAAACCTGAAAATGCAACTTTGGAAAAAATTGGTATCCAGGTGGATTGAAAACTTGAAAGGGCGATCCAGGAAAAAGTTAGGCATTTGAAAGCGAGAGGCTGTGGTCTACGTTCGATCTGTGAACATTTTTCGATACATCAGAATTTCAAGGGAAAGGAATCAGTTTAGTCAGTCTTTTCAGAAGATAAGACATATGTGAGCATCGAAATATGGGTTATAACTGAATTGAAGCATGGTGGATATCTGCTCCCACATTGCCGACATGTGTATTTTCTTTTCAATTTTGTGCAATTACCTCTTTTCAGGAATTGCTTCCAAATTATAAAGGCCTATTTACAGGCCAATTAAATCAATAAAATATCATTTCACTTAAAAAGTTGTTCATTTTGTTTTTACTTTTACTGTTTTGTTTGCAAAAACGTCAGATATTTTTGATAAACATTGCATGTGAAAACATTAAGCTTTACAGAGCATATTGAAAACAATGAAAATTGCTTGAATGATGAGCATAATGGATGGTAATTGAGGTGGCCATTTTGCATATAGAACATTTCGTTGTTTGTTCTGTGTTTGCAGGGTTACGTGATCCCTCTCTTCAGTAGAGTTTCTCTCCCCGACGGTGAAACTTTATCAGCCTAGGCAGAGCATGGTGAAACTCTTAATCGCTTTCCCTCAGCAGGAGTCCAAGAGATTTATCTCCCCTAGCCAAGTGTGGGTTTTGTTTATTACTCCCCAATGAGTATTCAAAAGTTAACTACCCCAGACAGGATAATTTTGGTTTGTTTGCACCCTCCAAGCAGGTTGGTGTCCCCAGTAGAACGCATGTTTGATTTCTCTCCCCTAGCAGAGATTTTATATTTCCCACAGAGTTCTGGTATCTGCTTTCCACCTTAGGGCAGGTAGCATAACTGCGTCAGCACTGGTGTTCCCTTTATCCCTAGTAAGGTAAGGCTAAAGGTCATTTCCCCAGCAGCAGGATAAGTTCATTATTATTCCCCAACAGGGTTGATACTGTTGACTTTTCTCCCCAAACAGAGTGTGGTAGTGATTACCTCAGTAGGTAAGTCATACAGTGGTTAATATCACCGGAAGGTTCCAGTCAAATCATCATTAGCGCTCTTCTTCATCAGATCCTTGGGACGATTTCCCAATAGATGTCATTCATAACTCCCAACAGATGGGAAGCTCGTTTGTTTTCGGTTTTCTCAGAACTTCTCTCAGTGGAGTTCCTTTTGCATAAGCATTTTTGCATTGCATCCTCTAAATGCATAGCATTTCCATTTCGTATGGAACATTACGCTATAAAAATTCAAACATATGCATTTGAAGCATAAGCCAGGTTTGATATCATCTTTGCTAGACGTTTCCCCAGCAGATAATGACATAACTCAGGAGATTTTGTTTTACTTTATCCCCAGTAAAGTCGCTGATGGATGTGTTCATTTTACTTGTGCTCCCCTGCAGAGTTGTCTGTTTAGACTTCCTTTTTCCCTAGTGGAGTCATCCTCTCTTCAGGTTGAAAGTTCATTTTTTCTTCTCCCTGTTGAAATCCCAACTTTTGGTTGGTAGTCTTTGTTCAATCCCAACTCTTGGTTGGTATCCTTTGTTTTATCATAACTTTTGGTTGGTATCCTTGGTTTGTCTATCCCAACTTTTGGTTGGTATCTTTTGTTGTATCCCAACTTTTGGTTGGTATCTTCTATTTGCATTCCAACTTTTGGTTGGTACCGTATCTTTTATCCCGACTTTTGGTCGGTATCTTCGTTTCGTTAAAATCCCAACTCTTGGTTGGTACTCTCCAGTTTATTCTAACTTTTGGTTGGTCCCTGTTGCTTATCCCAATTTTTGGTTTGTATCTTATGTGGAATTCCATTCCAACTCTTGGTTGGTATACTTTGTTAAATCCTAAATTTTGGTTGGTATTCTTTGGTTTGGGGTTCGCCTTCGGTTGGCGTTCTTCTTCTGTTTATCCTAACTCTTGGTTAGTATTTTGTTATCCTAACTCTTGGTTGGTATTCTTCGTTGTGAGTTCCTCTTCGGTCAGTGTTTTATTTATTCTAACTTTTAGTTAGTATCCCTTATCCCAACTTTTGGTTGGTGTCTCCTGTTTTCATCCCAACTCTTGGTTGGTACCTTTATCTTTGGTTGTATTCTAACTCTTGGTTAGTATCTTTTTCTTTGGCTGTATCCCAACTCTTGGTTGGTATTCTTCATGGAAAATTCGTCTTCAGTTGGCGTTTTGTGTATCCCAACTTTTGGTTGGTATCTGTTCTATTTATGTTAACTCTTGGTTAGTATCTTTTATCCCAACTCTTGGTTGGTAAGCTTTGTTTATCCCAACTTTGGTTGGTAGTCTTTGTTGTATCCCAACTTTTGGTTGATAGTCTTTGTTGTATCCCAACTCTTGGTTGGTATCTTTTATTGTATCCCAACTCTTGGTTGGTACCCTTTGTGGAATTGTATCTCAACTTTTGGTTGGTAATCTTGAGTTTCATCCTAACTTTTGGTTGGTAATCTTGGTTTCATTCCAACTCTTGGTTGGTACCCATTTTCTTCATCCCAACTTTTGGTTGGTACCCTCTGTTATCCCAATTCTTGGTTTATATTTTTTCATTGTGAGTTCGCCTTCGGTCGGTGTTTTGTTTATTCTAACTTTTGGTTAATATCTTTCATCCCAACTCTTGGTTGGTATCTTTTGTTATATCCCAACTCTTGGTTGGTATCTTGTATCCTTTGCTTTATTCCAACTCTTGGTTGGTATCCTCGTTCTGTCTAAATCCCAACTCTTGATTGGTGTCTTTTGGTTGGCTCATCTATTATCTTTTTTTAGTTGGTATCTTGTATTTATTCACTATCCCAACTTTTGGTTGATACTCGCTATGTATAAGTTCGCCTTCAGATTGGCACGCCATCATTACCATACTATATCTTCCCAATAGTTACGAATTTCTGGGTCTTTTAGTATTCAATCTCCACATACCATGAATGTCTGAAAGTTGTCGCTATCATTCCTTTAGGTCCAAGTTGATTGAATATGGGCAGCTGTAACACCCCAAAATTTGTCTCACTTTTTCTTACCTTTTTTGCTTATGTTTCATCTCATTTGTATTATCATTTGTGCATAACATTGGTTCTAAGCATGGGATCAAGGTATCTTTATTGGGTTTCAAAAGGAGGGCATGTTCCTCAGAGCTTCAAGCAAGGGATTATGCTTAATCTTATGCCATTATCAAGCTTCAAAGTCCTTTCCTCATTAAGGCATTCTCAACCATCTCACACAATCATCAAAAATCAAGAATTTAGGAAACTTACCTAATTTGGAAAGTTAGGGTTTTCTAAAGTTTCCATTTTTAGGAGAAAGATATGATTGATTAAAGTGAGGCATTTCAAATGGAAAATTTTCAACACTTAGAATTTTTCTAAGTTTCAGGATGGTTAGAATTTTGTGCAATTTTTATGCACCATTTCAAGTGATTTCCAAACATTGTTTCAAGATGTTATCAACACCAATATTGTTTCTTATCATGCTAACTTTCCAATGCTTCGATAATCTCATCATTTGGTGCATTCATCATACAAATATTCTTCATGAAAGTCATGCTTATGGAATCATTCTCATGGTGACTCAAAAGAGAATTTTATGGTATAAGAGTGATATAATTTTGCAGCATGTATATTATGGTTCCATACACCTCATACATCATTCTTTACCTCATTTGAACCAACACACCATGTACCATACATGCCATGAAATTCAAATTATTTGCCATATTGAGAAAATTTCCAAAACTCACCAAAACTTGTTCCCATTCTTTTCATATGATGCCACCTCACTTCATTTGTTTCTCACACTCTCACCTTGCTCCATAACAACATTATTTTTCACCTCATCACCACCAAACCCATATGCACTATTCACACCATTTTTTTGGCCAAATTTTCAAACACTTATTTTCTTTTGTTTTGGGCCTCTAATAACCTCTAACCTGTCATATATAACCAAAAAACAAACCCTAATGAAGATAGAAGCTTCATTCTGCCTTTTTCACATCCAAAACCTTACTTTCTCTCTCTTGAATCTCTCACATTTTTTTGGGTTTTACTCCAAGTTTTCTTCCACTTTTTGCTTGGTTCATCAACACAGAGGCATAAGGAGACTATTAGAAGAGTTTATTTTAAGTTTCCATAACTTTTTAAGGGCCAACGGAGCCACTCTGTTAGGTATATTCATGAGCTCCTTTCCATCATTTTAGAACGTGTTTAGGTTCATTCATGTGCATCTAAAGTCCTACACTATGTAGGCATTGGTTTAGAGCTTGCTTGTGTGTGATATTTGATTTTTCATTTTCTAAGGCTTACTTAATGTGCTTTTTCATGAGGTTTTATTGGTTATTTTTGAAATATAATATGATATTTGTGATCTCCATGGAAAATGCTACAAGATAGTACCTAGGTAGTTTTGATTTGTTGAAGTGAAAGTTTATGTGTGTTTCGTTCAAGCTGATTTTTCTCAATTCTAGAGGCTTTAAAACGGAAAAATAATGTCAAAAACGGAATTTACACGAAAAATCGGGTGGGATAGACCCCCCTCCCCCTTTGTGTTTTTCTGGCGGCCGAACCACTTCCGGTGGTGGCTGGCCGGACTGTTTTTTCCGGCGGTTTGGGGTATTCAGGAGGGACCCTTTGTCCCAAGGTAGAAGATGACTAGGTGTGGAAATGTGATTGGTCCATGTTGTTTTTGTCTTTTTTGCTTTGTCTTATTCATTTAAAATAATGTGACGAATTGATACTACATTGTCACATGAATATTTGTTACACTTTTGTTTAACTGTTGCATGATTTTCATACAGGCCCAGTGAATTTCTATGTGCACCCCCTTCATTTTTGGTCCAACTACATTTAACTTGTTTCTTGTTTCTACTGCACCCCTTTTTCTTTGTGTTTTAATTACTTTCTTTTTAATATTCTGTTTTCATTTTGGTTTATTAAATATAGTTCCAATTATCCAAAAAAATACAAAAAAAGTATGTTTTATTTTCCTTGAAGTCTTATTTAATTTTTTAAAATTTTTATTTTAACTTCCATTTACTTTTGCTATTTTATTTGGAATTTTTTTGTGATTGACTTTAATTGACCTAGTCTTGTGATTTAGGGTTTTGTTCTTGATGATTCCCTTTGAATCTTGATCCTAATTTTTGCACACATGTAGTCATACACACACACACACACACACATACACACACACACACACACACACACACACACACACACACACACACACACACACACACACATAGGACACTTTGATGCTTATTTGAGATTTTTTCCATTAATTTTGGGTCATTTTTTAATTTATTTTTTAGGCTTGCTTTGTGTGAACTATGCTTTGTGTATTGCTTGATATTTGACATTGTTCGAACAAGTTTTGCACCCAATCTTAAGCATATCTTTAGAACACATTGAGCCTCTGACTTCATCTTGCTATGTATAATTTCTCATTATTTTTCCAAGCTCCTAACTATTTTCTAGATGTGATCAAATTGCATGTCTCTTTGTGTGAGCATTCATGTTGATTCTTGAAGTGTTTAGGGATGCATTTGTGCAACCATTAGGTGTCTTGTTTCCCACTTGTTTTCACTTTATATGTCATGATTTAAAGCCTTCTCACTTCATTTTATAGGTCCTTTCATGAACTTTTTATTGATGATATACTTGTATAAATTTGAACATTCTTACTTGTCTACCTTTGCCACTCTCATTGAGCTCTTTGTATGCTATTTTCTCTCAATGGTTGTGAGGTTTGAATGTGTGATGTTATGAACTATTTGCTTCTGATTTGTGTGGTTTGATACCATTTTACCATGATCTTTTTTTATTTTTACTTGATTAAAGTTCACATGTCATTAGGAGAAGTTTAGGGTTTAGTTTTGGTCCTTAATTGCTTCAATATTTGAGTATTATTTGCCATGATGCCTTTGTGATGTCTTAAAGTTTATTTTGTGTGTTGATCACATGTGTTTTCTTCTGACTTGTATCATCTTGATGTTCCATCATATGATTACTTTCTCATTATTTGATCATGAACGAATGATTCCTCTTAAGGATGACATTGTTATTTGAGATTGCCTAATTATTTGAACATGTATTTATGTGATGCTTATGTTTCTTTCTTGACACTTTGAGATTGAGTTTGGATTGACCCTTTCATGTATGCTACTGTCCCTACTTTATTTCATCTCCCAACTTCACATGTTTAGCCTTTTGAGGTGTGTTTTTACATGGCTTTTTGATTGACAATTGATTGAGTTTGGACATGATGCGTGCCTTGAACCCTTTTGCTCCTTCTTTGGTCATTAATATAAGGTGAATGAAATATGACATAGCTACTTCCCTACCTTGGTTTTCACATTGTTTGGATTCATTTCACTTTGCTTGTTGATTGACAATGCTTCTTGTTTGAGCTTAAGTCATTTGTGTATGCATTGGTGCATTGTTTTGCCTAATTGTTTTAACTTCCCATATTTGAACTTGGTTTGAAGTATGTGCACATTCTTGTTATATTGACATGGTGTTGATGTTTATCTTATGTGATTGAACATAATGCTTGCATTTCTTGGTGCTTATGTCAAATTGTTTGAACTTCTTTGTTTGGTTACTTGATGTTGCATCTTCTCCTCCATCTTTCACCTTTCTTTCTTTTCTTTTAAGTCTTGAGACTTGGTTAAGTCTTGATTTTACTTCTATTTGTGATTGATTAGTATAATTTTAACTTGTGTTTGTTCACATGATCCCTTAGGATTCCTAGCTCTACTTAATTTTTGATTAAGTCTGAGGCAAGAGAGACATTAGGCTTTCAATCCTTTGCATGATAACAACTAGGATAGTACCTTTTAAACCTTAACCTTAGGTCTATCTCTTTTCATGCTAACATTAGGTAGAATTTCCCTTCTATCTCAACTTTAGGACTATTGTGCATGACAACATTAGGAGCTTAGTTTCCCTTAGTTCTTTTCTTTTTCCCTTCGAGTCCTCTTTCTTCTTATCTCAAAACAAAATCAAAGCACTTAATCACTATTATATGCATTGTGTGCCACGAGCATTAAGTACACGGAAAAAGAAGAGAGGATGTATTTCTAACCTCATCTTAGGGTACTTTGCACACGAGACATTTGAATCGTTAGCGCGAAGTACTCGATCCTATGTCACAAGACTCTAGTGCGATGCACATTTCAAACAAAATCAATCCACTTCTATCTAAAACTTTCAAAAAAACTGCAAATATTTTTATCCTTCGGGATTGTTTATCAATTTTTTTTAGAAAAGAACACGTTATTTTCGTTCTACCACAAACATGTATTTGATTATTGTTATCATATTGCTCTGCTGCTACTGTTCTATTGCGTGGGATGGTTCCACGAGAGATAAACCCAATACACAGGCTTGTGTATACACTAAGGATTATAGTGGAGAGTAGTGTGGTTTGTGTGGCGTCTGGCCACGTTTATTTGACACGAAATCCACATTCACACGAGGTTTTCTTTGGAGATATCTTGTCCTGCGCGGTTGGTGCAGATGATAGGGTGTTGACTTAGAGAGCTTATGATTCTGGAGACCATTCATTGGAAATCAGTTGAGGCCTCCTTGATTGGTGATGATGCCAAACCAGATATGGTGACCGTAATATCATTTCTCGACCTGAGAGTCCGTGATACTGAGGATCTGCTAGGATGCCATGTCCAAGACTAGAACCAATATGTGAGAGGGGATGGTATTTTGCAGGAAACCTAGGCCTTCATCCAACCCAGATTTCTGGTTTTCTTGTCAGTGTAAACTTATGAATGTGGTAATCTAGTTATCTCGGTATTTTGGTATTCTGAATTTCTTGTCAGAGTGGAATTCTGGTCTTATTTAGTCAGCAGCACAACAACTATTATGAGCTTATTGAATACCTTTATCCCATGTTTGCATTTACATAGCGTCATCTTTGCATTCTAACATCCATGTTCATTTATTTCCAGGATTTGCATCTTATCTTTGATTCCGGTTGCTGAAGACCTACAGAGATGAACACTGGTAGGAAGAATATCATCGTGTATAAATTTCCAGCTCCAACCTTAGATTCTTTTCAAAAATTAGTGGCTTTGGCAGATCCCGGTATTCTACAATATTTCAAGAAGTATTATGGGAGAATTCTGAGCTTTTTACATACTATCACTGAGTATGAGTACAAGGCTATACATACTCTGGTGTAATTCTACAACCCTCCACTGCACTATTTTACATTCCCAGACTATCAATTGGTTATAATTTTGGAGGAGTATGCCTTCATTTTGGGGGTCCCCATCAAGGAGAGAGCACTTTTCTATTATTCCAAGGAAAACCCTAATTTGGAGGATGTTCCCGCTGCTCTTCATTTGGGCCAATCTATTCTGAAGGATAATGTTAATAGCAAGGAAGTTTTTCAAGGGTTCCATTTGGATTTTCTGGTTGGTCAAGCTCATAAGTATGCAGAGGCAAAAAGTTGGACAGTCTTTAATGCTATTATGGCTTTGTGTGTTAATGGAGTCGTCTTGTTCCCAAATACGGTTGATTTTATATATATGAGTGTTGTTAGGATCTTCACTATGAAAACTGCGGTGCCTACTCTTCTCGGTGATTTGTACCTTTCACTGCATTATAAGAATGAGAAGAGGAGGGGAGCACTTGTTTCTTGTTGTGCCCCACTCTTCCATAAATGTTTCATGGATCACCTTTCTCGTTCTGGGGCATTTGTGGATGCTCGGAAGACGTCAGAGTGGTCAAAGAGATTGATGGGTCTAATGGTAAAAGATATTGTATGGTTCAATCGTGAGTTGCTCATAATATAAGAAATTCGAAGTTGTTTAGGAGGATAGTGGTCATTGTACTTTGATGTAACATTTTCCATTATTTACCGTTTTCCAACTTTGTAATGATTCATGGAGTTGTGCCATTTGTCGATTACCATTCAATTAATAAAGTTGAGCCTTTTCCATTTGTTGGAAATCTTTATGTTTATTCTTATCTTGCAAAATGTCTTTTATTTTTTATAGCAGTTTGAAAAAAAATTAAATTTCTTTCTAAAATGTGTGCGTGCGTGTTTTACTTTGATTCATGAACACCAAAAAATAACATTAATAGTTTCTCCAAGAAAGGTAGACTTTGAAATGCAGAACTACGTCATTTTCATGATTGTGTTCACTCATGTCCCCGATAACTCTCTACTTCAAATGGTCATGACGACTCCCAGGTGAGTCTTTACTTCTAGTACTTATGGCAAGTTTGATGCAGGATTTCCCCAGTTGGAAACCTAATAATTCTCAATGGACTTCCTTGGCTTCACCTTCATCTTCCCCTGGTGAAGTGAATGTTATTTCAGTCCTCAATGAATCTCTTACAGCTCAAGTTCCCCCAGTGAGATGGATGTTTATTTCATCCCCATGGAATTTCAACTCTGACATTTACAGCTATGATTTTGATCTGAGCTTCTCCAATGAAGTGGATATTCATTTTATCCCTTGTGAAGCCTCAATTATGGTATTTCCATCTACAAATATAATAGAAGTCTCTCCAGTGAAGCAGGTATTTATTTCATCCATGAAGTCCCTTCAATCATGAGTTTGATCTTCCCTAGTGGATCTTTCTCATCTCCAACAGAGTAATCAGATTCATCTTGACAATCCCCTGTGTGAAGTCATGATGTTATATTCCCAAGTGGAGTGCTCTCTTTTCCCCAAGGAAGTTTGAAGCCTTGATGCAGGACTTTGTTCCATATATGGCTTTCCATTCATCCCCAGTGATGTTCCTATCTCGTGAAGATTGGCCGAGTATCAGTGTCAAGATGTTTATTGCATATCGAGTTTACTTTTCTTTGTTTATTTTGTCAGTATAATCATAACATGACACACATTCATATAGATATACATGGCATATGCATATTTTTTCTATCTCTGTTGCTTGTTTATTTGATTTCTTTCACTTTGGCTGCGTTTATACCCAAGTAACTTGGTATGTCTTCTCTCTCGAGTAGAGTCGTCAGCCTTAAGCAGAAAGTTTACATCCTTTCTAATTCCCCATTGAGTTTGATCCTCATGTAAGACCTTTTATTTTTTTTATCTTTTCCATTTTTGGATAAGATGAATCCCCAGTTGAGTTCATTCCTCACCAGATGGAGTCTTGCTTGACCGTTTATCTTCGGTTATTCTTGAATTGAACTTTAGTCCCTGATAATCATTACTTTTGATCTCTCTAGGCTTTCAAACCTAGATCGAGTGTGCATTTATTTTGCACTTTGTTTCCCCAGGAAGAATATATTTGAAGATCACCATTGAAGAAAAATCCACTCTCTAGCAGTGTTGATACAACATCTTCTCATAATTTATACTCAGACAACAAGTGGCAGCCTCTTCATTTGAGCAGCTTGTTTTGTTCTCAAGTTTTTTTTTTCAGATGGCAAATTGAAGTCTCTTTTCAAGGAAGTTTGTTTGTCCCCAGGAAGTTATCAAGTTATCATTTTATCTCTCATTAAATGGCATCTCTTCGGAAATTCGTCGGAGAAGTTCGTTGAAGACTTTACAGGTATTTCTCTTTATTTGAGATATCCTGACACCAGATTTTTATTTTCTCCTATGCAATCTCAAACTACAGTAATATTTCTCCTCAGGATGATCTTCTCAATGAGTCCACTATTCAATTTTCTTCAATTAAATGGCATCTCTCCGAGAAGTTTGACGAAGATTCAGATGATCTTTCTCTTTATTTGAGAAGACATGATTTACAAATCAATCGGCCTGCATCTCTTTTGAAGATCCTCGATGATGTTTCCTAATCTCCAGTAAGTTATGGATTTCCACCGAATTCCTCAATCTCCAGTGAAGTTCCAATCCCCTGTGAAGAGGCTTTCCCATAAGTATTCACCTTTTCAGGAAGAAACTGAGACCAGTCCGTGGCTTTTGACCCGAAGCGTGGAGAGGTTTATGCTTGCCATTTTCAAGTGGAATACTTGATTAAGGAAGAAATTGACACCCATTCGTGGCTTTCGACCCAAGGCGTAGGGAGGTTTATTTTTACCCTTTTCAAGTGGAATACTTGATTAAAGAAGAAATCGACACCCGTTCGTGGCTTTTGACACGAGGCGTGGGGAGGTTTATTTTTACCCTTTCAAGTGGAATACTTAATTAAAGAAGAACTTGAGACCCGTTCGTGGCTTGTGACCCGAGGCGTGGGGAAGTTTATGTTTACCCTTTTCAAGTGGAATACATGATTAAAGAAGAAACTGAGACCCATTTGTGGCTTGTGATCCGAGGCATGGGAAGGTTTATTTGTTTACTCTTTTCAAGTGGAATACTTGATTAAAGAAGAAACTGAGACCCGTTCGTGGCTTGTGACCCGAGGCATGGTGAGGTTTATTTGTTTACCCTTTTCAAGTGGAATACTTGATTAAAGAAGAAACTAATACCCGTTTGTGGCTTTTGACTCGAGGCGTGGGGAGGTTTATTATCTTTCAGCTTTTTATCCTCATATTTGTTTTGTTTCCCAGTAGTTGTTGATTGCCGGTGATCCCCAGTGGAGTTAGATCTTTTCCCATATACACTTTTACCCTGTGGCATCTTTTCCACCATAAATTTTCTCGTCTTGTATTCATTTCATATCATATCATATGAATTTGGTGGCATCTTAGGGCCAAAAATTGTGCATGTTTGTATTTAGGTCTCTTCTATCACGTCGAGACGAATGTTTAAATCTTTATATCTTCGAATAGAAGAAACTTAAATAGGTGCATCTGTCACACCCTAATTTTTAACCCTAAGATTCCACCTCCTCTTACATAATATTATATCATTTTAGGTCAATCATCTATGCATGACTAATCCGTCTTTCTAGCTTTTTTTTTTTTGTTTGCTTTTGTTCATCTGTGAATTAGGGTCCATTCTTAGAAAGTTAAGGGGTTGACTAGGAAAGTTTTAGAGAGATCTTTAACCAATCAAGTTCTCATTTTATCAAGAGATCTCTCTCCATCAAAATTCAATATATTATTTCAAGCCAAGGATTAATATACTCAAAGAAATCTCACAAGATCATGTGTTCACCAAGATTAGGGTTACAAGGTTGTGCAGTTAATCAAGCTACTAGTGGCATCAAGGCTAGGGTTTTTGACTAGAGACCTTATAGGTGACTCTTGAGGCACCCCTTGTCCATTTGGATTATTATTGCATCCCAGGTTCTTATATGCCTCATGGCTCACCACAAAGTCCCTCAGAGGTTCATGGGGGCAGAGGAATGGTCAAGATTTTAATTTGGTCAAAGAAAAGTCAATTGTGGTTTTGAAGAGGTTTAAGGCTTGACTTTTGGTCATTTTGGTCATGAGAGGCCATTTCAAGTCATTACAAGTGTTATGGTGAATTTCTACCAAGAAGAATAAAGGAGCTTCATAAAATCATAAGGTTGCTAAATTAGGGTTTTAGAAGTTTCTAAGTGTAAAATCCCCTCTTTTAGCACCTAACTTCCATGGACATTTTCGTCAAGATACAAGCTCCATATCATTTTTCCATCAACATGAAAGTTATAGAAACTTTTCAAAGATTTATTTTTATGTAAGTAAATCCTCCATTGGATTCACACATCTCAAATATGATGTCTTCAAGTCGGTGTCTCAAAATTGAAAGGGGCTTAGAATCACCCAAAGGCAACCGACTTCTAAGACAAATTTCACATGGATCCAAGTTTTTCCTCAAAATAATTTCAACATAAGAGTTGTTCTTCATCATCTAAGCTTTCCAAAAATTATAAGAACTCATAATTTCGATGTTTAGAACTCAAGTTATGATCTTTCTAAGTCAAGGCCATTTTGGATGACCTAGTTTTGGTCATTCACTTCAAGGCCAAAATTCATGAAATTTCAAGCTTCATCTCATTTTTCCATCGACATGAAAGTTGTAGAAATATTCATAAGATTTATTTTGAGTACAAGAATTCCTCCATTGGATGTGTAGAACTCAAATTATGATGTCCCCAAGATAGGGTTTCCAAGCTGCCAAATTTGGCAAGTGGTTTGTCAACTTCATGAACCAATCTTTCAAGGCATTTTTCATCAAGATCATAACTCCAATTCAATCATAAAAGTTGTTATGCTTCTTCCAAGATTTCCAAGAATACCAAGAATTCATCATTTGAATACTTAGTGCAAATTTTATGGAGCTTCAAATGAGGTGTCACAAACTTGTCAAAATGAATTTTGTAACTTAGAATTTTTCATGATGCTTAGGAAGATTTTGGTGCACATGTTCAAACCCTTGTTTCACATGATTCTAGACACCATTTCAACTTGTCATTAACATGAATGTTGTTCATCTTGCTCCCCACTTTCTTGCAAACTCAAGAACTCACTCATTGGAGGTATGTTGATCATGTTATACCCATGTAAAGTAGCAGGTATGAATGTGTATTAAAATACCTTCTTTCTCTTTGGAACCTCCATCTTTTTCTTGCAGCATGTCATGTTTAATTATACCACACGCTTTAGTTGCCAAGGCATTACCCAAAATGACCAAACAATCACATTACACACCATGCACGTCATACACATTCTTGGCCAAGATTGGAAAGGAATGGAATTGTCAAAACTTGCTAACCTGGCCTCCATATTTTACTCTCCTCCTCATATCACACTCCACTCCCACTCAAAAACCACTGAACAATCACTTACCATGGTACCCAAACCCGTATGCTCTCCACATGCTCTCTTTTTTTGACAAAATTCCCAAACCAACTTCATGGGCCTCAAAAACTCCCCAACCCATCATATAAAGTCACCGCAAACCTTAAAACAGGAGGAACTCCATTCTTGGCTAAAGAAACCAGATCTGAAAGTTCTCTCTCTCACTTGAAATTCTCAGTTTCGAACCTCCTTGCTCTAAGGGTTTTTGGACATTCCACCACCTTATTCATCATCTCTGAAGGTCAAAGGAAGCTAGAGGGAAGACTTGTGAAGCTTGGAAGCAAGATCAAAGGGAATTTGAGCTACATTTTTAGTAACTTCTTCTTCCTTTGTTTTCTTTGATTTTATGTGTGTGTTTTGGTTGTTTGAAGCATGTTTGAGTAGCTAGAACCATGTAAGAGGTTTTTGAATGATTGTTGTTATGGTTTGTGAAAGTTTCATAACATGGAAATATTTTTCATGCCTGGATTTAAGGACTTTAGAGTGTGATTTAATGAAAATGGAGGCCATAAACGTGATCTACATGGAAAAATGTTGACCCTACACATGGCGCTGAAGTGTATGCCAGGTCATTTAATGAAATGCACGCGGATGCCTTATTGGTTTTATTTCTGATTTTGTTTTAAATGGACTTTGGGCCTCACACTTGCTTTTCACACCACCCAGAATTGGCCCATATGCGTGTGACAACTTGCTTTCCTTTGTTCTGGGTTTTGCTTATACACCCCTCTTTTCTTTCTCATTTTATTTTCTTCCATTTTTGTTTTTGATTTTATTTTTGATGTTCCAATCATGATAAAAATTGGAAAAAAAATGTTTATAATAACTTGGAATGTCAAGACAATTTTCATTTATTTTATTTTATTTTTGAATTATTTTTTCTATTTTCTATGAATTTAATTTGAGAGGTGGTTTGACAATTTGGTCCTTGGCTAGGGCTTGTTGTTTTGGTGTCTTGTGCTTATATTCTTGAGCCAACGTTCCTCACATGTTTGGGCACTTAATTGATGAATATTTTAATGTGATTTTGGTACTTGGATGGTCAGTTTTTGATTGATTTTCATGTGGTTTTTAATGGTCCTCGACGCGTGCTCGATTAGGGGTTTTCTTGAACCTTTGGTTTCATTTGATGGTGCATTTATGCATTTCTTCTTGTGTCATTTTGCAAAAAAATTCTTGATTGATATAGCATGAGGTAGATCCTTTTGTTGATTTTTATTAGGTCACCTCTCTATTTTTGATTGATGCCTAATTATATCTTGGCTCTGGATTGAATATGTATGATGCCTGAACTAGTTTCAAATCATTTTGTTAACTAGTGTTTGAGTGAGGTTTGAAATTATTATGGATTATGATAATATACTTTCTTGGTTTGATTAGGGTTTTGGTTTCACTTACATTTGATTATTTTTCAATTTATGGTTGATTTTCCAAGTTGATGATGTTGTGACCACACTTCTTTGCCATTCTTGACCTATTTCTTGAGATGGTTCCTTGTATACTCAAATTGATGTTTGTTGACTCTTGTGTGCTCGGAATAACATGTTTGAGAATTTTATTTGCATGATGTAATGTCATTGTATGATCATTTCTCATCTTTCTATGTACATGACCACTTTGTTCTTGTTATGGATGATTTGATTGGTGTTTAACTTTTTGAGCATGACCCTTCTTAATTTTGTTTGATATCATGAAATTGAATGTGGATTGAATCATTTTTGTTTGCTTCAGGTCCTAACATTATGGTGTGCATTCCTTAATCAATTTGTACTTTGCACCTTGCTTGAACACATGTTTTCTTTGAAATGAACCATGATGTATGCTTGCTTAGCCTCGATGCATGTTTTTGATTTAATCCTATTTGTTTCTCTTGTGTATTCATAGGTGGATGTTTAAGTTGATGTTCATGATTATGTTGCTGCCCCTACTTGGTTTCAAACCCTAATTCTACATGGCTAATCTTTTGAAGTGTGTTTTGTATAAGTTATGTGTGGGCAACTGTTTGAGCTTTGGCATGATGCATGTCTTGTATGCTTTTTATCCTCTTTTAATATTTCATATGAGTTGAACATGATATGATGTAGATACTTCCCTTCTTTGTTCTCATTTCATTTTTTCCATCTTACTTGGTCATTTTGCCTTTTGATGTCTGTTTAGGGTTATTTACCCTTATATGTTTTGCATACCTGTTTCTCTTCTGAACTTAACATGATGCACTTGGTCTATGATGAGTTACATTACTTTATGAGTTGATTTAATGTTATATTACTTGTCTCTCATGTTGATATTCATCTATCTTTGTTTTTGGCTTTTGTTGTCCCTCATCTACATTTTTCTGATATTTTGGTTGCCTCTGTTGTGAATCCAAGGAAAGGACTTTAGGTTGACTATACTGTCATATGAATTGCATCTCTTTTGCATTTCCTTCTTCTTCTTCTTCTTCTTACTTCTTTTCTTGATCCATATTCCCCTTTAGGATTGATTATCTTAGTGTATACACTTAGTTTTCCCCTTAGACTAACACTTAGTCTGTATCCTTGGGCAAGTCCTCTTAGGATTGTTTCAACTTTAGATAACCTACAATTAGGTTCCTTTTCTCCCAAGAGATAATTAGACATGAGTCATCCCTAGTTGAGATGTAATTCTCCTATCCCATGACATAGTTAAGAAATATGTCGATTTCTTTTTCCACTTGAGAGAGGTATGTGGCATACTCATTGATTTTATATCTAAGTTGGAGCCTTCTCTTAATGTGAAGCAAAGATCCATCTTCCACATGTTTGTGGTGGTTTAAGTTGAGTATTCTCCTTAAGATGACAACTTGTCTCTCCTTATAAAACCAATCAACAAACATTGTTTATCCTTAATAAGGGGAACTACGAATGCTCTGATTCCACTCTAGTCAGGATACGTAGGCACGATATGTGATGTCTTGACGAGCATATTTAAGAGTAGCACCTTAGGTCTTCCTTTTCCTTTCCACCCTTAGCAGATAACAAATAACACATTAAAATATAAGGTTCCTGTAGAGTACTACAAATACTTACGATGCTAGCACCTTCCCTAGGTATAACCAACCCCCGAACCTTAGATTCTCTTTATTGCTTTGCATTACATTGCATGTTTATAGGTTATTCATTATTTTTCCCTTCCCTTGAATAAATTAAAGATCGGTGGTGAATTAAGATTTGTGAAGCCTTGCTAACTCAATAGCTAAGGTCTTCGATTCTCACCGCGACACCACAATTACAACTGAACAACCAACTGAACCATTACCACCACTATCCACTGAACCAATCCCCACTAATCCACAACCAAATATTCCAGACAACTCATCTTCTGACACAATCAACTCTACCCATCTTCATTTCACTTTCCAACATTAAAAGCTCACGCATTTCTAGAAGACACCCAACTCTACCTATTCCACCCCCACAACCAAACCCAGTTGATGAACCTGTCATTGACACTTTCTAGGAACGCCTCAGAAACAATGAACCACCAACTCCTGACTCTTCTGAACAAACCATTCGCATCTCTTCTGACCATGAAACTGAACCTGAACTTGAACCAGTCATTAACCCTGAGGAAATAGATGTTCTAGTTAGGCAGTTTGAGGAAGAAACGGATGAGCGTTTTCACTCTACGTTGGAAGAATTCACTGAGTGCTTCAATGCAGCTTAGAGTGATTCTTCTTGGTCAAAGTTTAGAAGGTTGATGAATTCCCTCTATTAGGATTTAAAGGAACTCAGGTACAAGGCTGCTGAGAAGAGGTTCCATGATAAGCTGGCTAGAGCTATTGAGCCGCTTGTGGAGTTATTTACTCCAAAGCCTCCTCCCACTTTTGAACCTGAAGTTGTAGAAGAAGTTGTTGCTAAAGCTGGTATCGAAGTCCCTCCTCCTCCTTCAAAAACTAATATGGAAACATTTCTATAACAAAGACTATTGTGGAAGTTGAAGACTCTGGTTTTGTACCTTCCTTGGTGCTGAAGACTCTTTAAGAGTTGAAGAGTGAGAATCAAGTTGTTAGAACACGCATGGACAAGCAAGATTATATGTTCAAGGAACATGTTGAGACTAACACCAAGATTGAAGGGATACTTCAAGCCATTCTGTCAAGATTTCCACCCTCATCTTAGAAACCTTTTTATTTAAAACTTATTGCTTTCTAGTTTTCGCTTAAGTATTTTATCATTTCTACTTTTGATTATGTACTTTTCCTTGCTTTTTGGATTTTGAATGAAATGAGTTTTGTGCGTCTTTTACTTTATCTCTTTTATTTTTATTTATCTTTTTGACTGATGACAAAGGGGGAGAAGAATGAATACGATTTTGATATACTTATTTCCTTTCTGATACCCGAACATTTGACTCTGAGTTTGCTAATTTTTTACTCTGATAACTAATCTGGGAACTTTGAATAAGTTCACCATTTTTTGTAAATTTTTTCAATTAAGTTAACCAGGTTATTCATAAGTTGAGAACTGTAGTCAAAAGATGTTAACCAGGGTTATATGAGTTAGCCAAGCATGTATTTGAAGAATAATCACATTGTTGATAACCAAGCTTTCTGGTACTTGAAGCCAAGTCAATTCCAAAGACTTTTGTAACCAAGCTTCTTTTGTTCAGGGAAGTTATTTCTTTCATTCTAATTAAGATATTTTATATGTTAAGATTATTTTAAGTATTAAACTTAAGGGAGTTTGCAAACCTAACTCTGAAGTTCTAAGCTGAAAAATAATTTTAATGGCATAAGATTCATGGGGATTACAAACCTCACTTTGATACCTTTATATGATTAAACCATGTAAAAAAAATCATCAAAATATATGGTTTTATCATCATCAAAAAGAGGGAGATTGTTAGAACAAGATTTGATTTTGCGTATGGCCTTATGTTTTGATGATAACGATACATAATGTTTTAGAGAACAATTTTGTACCCTAATAATTTTGCTCACCGTGAAGATTTTATATTCAAGTTCTGACTCTGACTAAATGACGTGTGACATCATCAGACTCTGAAAACTAGTGCACTATGACTCTGGCTTATGTGTTAAAAAAGTTGATCAAGCTCTGGATTTTGTACTCAACACTTCTGATATATACTTATCCAAGGCTTTAATACTCTGAAGCTCTGCGTTTAATTCAACTCTAAACAGTCACAATAGACTCTAAAGACCAGTTTTTGAGGAACTGGATCAAGAATTTAAAAACCAAGTTTCTGAAGATTCTCTCAACCAGATTCTTACTCTTCTCTTATGCATGCTTCATCACTAACGTTTCAGAAGCATTTGAATATTGAAGATAAGATCAAAAGATTTTACATGAGAAAAATAATACACAATACAAGATCAAACATTCCTTCCACGACACTGATTTTATGGGATAAGGATTGTACTATTGTACCATTTTGTCTCCCATTTTCTCAAACCGTTATACAAGGGTACAAATGCATTTTTGTATTCCAATTCTACCTTACAACAGATCTTTTCACTGCATATATAAAGAAGACTTGGAAGAATGGAAAAGCACGAACTCTTACTACGCTATTATCATACGTGAATTGTGTTATTTGTGAATAATTTGAGTGGATTAAAAAGAAGACATTTATTGTTGGTTTTTATATTGTAATCAGGTTTGATTATAATGGATTAAGTCTTTGTTGATAAGGCAAAATCACATTGGCGGGTGGAATGGAGGTAGCTTGTGTTATAGCAAACTAGTATAAAAATAATCATGTCATTATTTTTATTCTTTGTTCTCTATTTGTTATGTTGGGTTGAAGAAGTTTTCATTTTTTGGAATTCCACTCAAACCCCCATTTCTTGTGTTTCTCATCACCTTCATATGCATGTGGTACTAACTCAACATTTGGTTCTTCATACGAACCGGGTTCCAATCCCTATGAACCCAATTTGGTTCCTCATACAAACCGGATTCCAATCTCTACGAATCTCGAGCGCCCTCTCTGAGCTCTAAGCCCCCTCTTTGAGATTGGGATAAGCCACTAGTCCCCTCTCTGAACTAGCAGACATGTCTCTTGACACAACTCTTGTGATGCATGAGCATACATTAAATCAATTCCGTTAAGACCCCTCTCTGATCCTAACATAAATACATTGACGAATCTAGTAATCCCCTCTCTGGATTACATCATAATTACAATCACAAAGTGCACAACATAATATAATTCAGTGCAACTCAAGTATACAATCATTCTCCTCAGTCAGATTATTACTCATACATGTAACAAAACAATAGTAAAAAATATCACCCCAAAATATAATGGCATCGTCACACTTTTAATTCACACAACAACATCATTAATCATACTCAACAATCAATCCATGTAACAATATCACTAAGCTACAACAAACAACGGGAACTCAACAAATGTAAAATCATAAGCATTTATTTGTGTTACTCCATCAAACAACAACACATCATCGTATAGCCATAACGATTCGCTAACAGATCATATAAGTCATCATAAGTATTGTCACAATAAGCATATTACTACCTATCATATATCTCACCAAGAAATACCATAATATAACTCTGAGCGTTAGCTTTCTAACGCTTCAAACAATGCGTCATTGGGAACTACGAATCAAACGTTATGGCCTAAATCTTCGAGTAACTACACATGAAATTCTCTTCAATTATTCAGGTCATCCCCTGACATTCAACCCCTAAAACCATTACCATTTGATATTATTTAGCGTTAGCTTCCCAACGCTTCAAATGGTATCTCATTTAGATTTACAGAACAAAAGTTACAACCAAAATTTTGAACAGTGTAGCAAAAGACAAAATAGGCATTCTGGCAGCCAGTGGTTGGCTTACATGGTTATAGGTCGACGCTGGGCAATTCTTCCAGCTACACGTTGATTCTTAACATGTATGCATTGATGCATAATGTACATTCTTTTGAAAAATTCCGATTTCGTTGGTGTGAGGTCGACGCATAAGGTTATAGGTCGACTCATACTGCAATTTTTGTGTGCCAAAAATCAGGTTTTAACGCATTTTGAAAATCATTTAGTGACGATAAACCACCCAAACACTTCCTAACACAAAAATAGCTTATTTCAAACATCTATTTTCTCATAATAAAACCCCACTCCTATTAAGCCCTAATTCTACCAATTAACATACCAATTCAATCACCAATTCATCAAATCATATCTCTAAAACCTTCATTATTACAATAATGGTGAGAACACACATACATACATAGTTTAGAATTTCAAACATCATTCATACGAAATTCACATCAAGCTAATCAGAAGAATATCACTCCTTAAGAACACACATAGGAATCATCACAATCATCATACCTATTAGAGGTTAAGGACTCATCTACCCTACCTCGCATTCGCAAGTCCTTATTAAAGGTTATTATCCCCCTTACCTTGTTCTCCTAACAGCAATGGTTGGTTCTGTTCTTGGTTCTCCTCTCCTACTCTAGCTTTTCTCTTTGCCCTAGCGCTTTCACTCTTCCAATTAATGTACTGTCAAAAAATCCTCTAATTCTCTAACTTTCTTTTTATAATAACAAAACTCCTAAATTTTGGATTTACCTTTCTATTCTCACTTACTCATAGAAACCCAACAATTCCCTTCCTCTTTTATTTTCTATATTGAATTATTCTATTCTTATTATTTTATCTCTAATAACAAAATAATTAAGTTCACTAAAAATACTATTACTCATACTATTTCATTTAATAATTAAAACACTATTATTTGAATTATTCTACCACTTCTACACAATCACCATACTACTCTATTCTTCTCAATCATCTCACTACACCATACACACATAAATCAAATATTCAATATAAATCAATATGCAAAATCATATAACCATGCTAAATCACTCAAATGCACAAATTAACTTAATTAAACGGAAAATAGGGGTGTTCTTGTAAGCATAAAGAGCCCTCGTGCCAAGGTGATATGGTACTTATAAATAATTTAAAGGTTCAAGAGATTGTTTTTTTTTAATGTAAATGACACATAATATTAGATGACATGCAAATAAAATTAAATGTGATGAAAAAATTCGCCATGTAGTTGATTCTTTATAATGGAAGAAAACTGATTTGTTGGTTTTAGAATTTTGAACACGATACCAGAAACATTAGACTTGAACTTGCCACTAATGTAATGAACTCGCTTGGTTATATTAGTACTAACCATCTTCATGGGTTTTTCTTCCCATAATTTACAACTTATCTTCTTGGTTATACATGAAGCGCAAATATATTGTGGTATTTATGATGATTTTGTGCCCAAAACAACCACAAAATGACACAAATATTTATTTAGTTCCATTTATTGAAGATTTAAGAGTTTTATGAGAGGAAGGCATTGACGTTGATGATATGTATTAGTGAAAACTTTAAGATGTGTGCCATGTTATTTTGCACCATAAACAACTTTCGTGCATACAGTAATTTTCGAGTACAACGTTAAGGGGCATAAAGCATGTCCTATATGTGAAACGTATGCATGCTACCACCAACTAAGTAATGAAAAAGACTGATTACCTTGGACATCTGAAATTTCTAAGAACCAATCATCTATATCGTACATTGAGGAAGGATTTTAATGGACAACCGCAATTTGATATCGCTCTCAAACCCTTAACCAAAGAGGAAATTTATTAACTACATCAACACATTAATGTTGTCTTGGAAAAGAACCAACAAAATCACGCTGAGAAAAATATATAGAAAAAGAGACCAGTGTTCTTTCATCTTCCATATTAGTTTAGTCTCGATGTAAGACAATGTTTTAATGAATGTGGAGAAAAATGTGTGTGATAATGTAATTGGAACACTTATCAACATTCAAGATAAGACAAAAAAATGGTAATAATAATCATCTAGATATGGTGGAATTAGGTATACAACATCAATTATCCCCAAAATAAATAGGTAAAAGAACATATTTACCCTCCAACATGTCACACTCTGCCTAGAAAAGAAAAAAAACATTTTTGCGAGTTGTTGGAGCTCATCAAAGTGACACATGGGTACTCATCAAATGTCAAAAGGCTTGTATCAATGAAATATCTCAAACTAATTGGCTTAAAATATCATGATTATCATGTCTTAATGCAACAACTTCTACTAGTGGCTAACTTGTGGCATCTTGCCCAAAATGGTTAGGAAAATTATAACTAGATTATTATTATTCTTCAATGCTATAAGTAATAAAGTCATTGATTCACACAATTTAGATGAGTTGGAAAATGAAGCTGCAATTATCTTGTATCACTTGGAGATGTATTTCCCTCATCCTATTTTGACATTATCGTTCACTTAATTGTTCATCTAGTCAGAGAGATTAGATTTTGTGGTCTGGTTTATTTAAGGTGGATGTATCAAATATAACTATATATAAAGATCCTTAAAGGATATACAAAGAATCATCATCACCCGAAAGCTTCGATCATTGAAGTATACATCACATAAGAAGCTATTGAATCTTGTTCAAACTATATGTTAGAAGAGGATTCTATAGGAATTTCCGAGTCTAGTCATGATTGAAGATGTGAAGGTAGCAATACTCAAGGCTTAAATGTTAGGTCAATGACCCAAGATGTTATTCTTCAGGCACATTTGTATGTATTGAATAACACTGGTGAAGTTCATCCTTACTTATCCACTCATAAAGACTTATCAAGGAAAATTTTTCTCGGATGAACGAAAAATGGTTGTTGAAAGAGCCTAACAAGAGTTTCATATATTGGTTTAATGAAAGAATTATTAATGATGAGAGTGCATTTGATATAATTAAATGGATGTCATATTGGCATAAATATAATGTAATAACTTTTAGTGCATATGATATTAATTAAATTTTCCTTCTATACAAAATTGAAGGATGAACACATTACAATAAAAAAAAATAGTAGGGTTATGGTTAAGGTTAAATCCATGTACTTCTCTAGTTTCTAAGATAAGAATCATGTAAAGACATTTACATCGTACTTTATAGTCATTGAAGAGATTTTAAAAGTTAAATATGTTATATTTGAAGTGTTTTTAATTAAATGCGAGTGAATTGACAATGATACCAATGTACAAATCAATGAATTAAGATTAACACGAGTTGGCCGTTGCAAGACAACTTATATGAATGAATCTTTTATCATGGAATCTATAAAAAATAAATGTTTTATGTCAATGATTCTTATTACAATAGGTGGTGAGTGACTCTCCAAGGAAAACACATGCTAGTATAGAAACACAAAATTTAACTCTTGATATTTATGAGACTCATTATTTCTCATCACACAAGCATACCTCATATGACAAAATAGACGAAAATAATATGTATGATATTTGTTAGGATCATCCATAAGAAATATGAAAAATTATCAAGTTAATATTTGTATTGCTTATCTATAATTTATTGTTATTTTTTAATATTAATACTAATACTTAATATTATTATAAAGTATTCATTTTGATTTTGATTTTTTTTTTAAAACATAAATAGATGATTCATCCAACATCCCTAATTTAAAATGACACCAACTCCTTTTATAAAAACACCAAAGTAAATAGCAATGATGCTTCCTTAAAAGAATACATAAAACTTTTAAAAATGGCTGAGTGGCTGAGGAATATAATGATTTATATCAAAAGTCTGTCTTAATAATTCTTAGCAGAGAAACCTTTTACTGTTGTCAGAAAGAACAAAAGCTTTTGCAGAACAACAAAGTATAGGGTCATTGGTAGTTAATGTTAGAAAAAAAAAATCTCATTTTTTATCAATTGAATGGATTAAATTGACAAACATTGGATACTTATATAATTGTACATCGAAGGGATCTTAAAAATAATTATGATGTATTGATATTATAATTTTTTAAATAGAAGTTATATTTGTGAATATGATAAATAGATGGTTTTAAAGTACAATTAAACATTTTTTGTTTTTCCAGTTTGAAATAAAAAAAAAATGTCATTGTTTATGATTAGTATTGATATTAATGGAAACAAGAAATATTTTATAAACATAACCTTAATTAGCTTTTGTAGCTACTTTTTATTCCTTAGCCTATTAATTGATTATTGAATTATGAGCTTCTGACAAATTTATTTGAACCTTAGATTGTGGAGTAGGCAGTAAAGTGGGGCACTGACTCTCCCCAAAATTTCACTATTTGGCAGAATGGGCCATGGCCCAACTCTACCTATAGGTGGGACCTATACTTTTTTTTTTCTCTAATGTTTCTATAGTTTTACATTTAATTCAAGTAATTTTTCACGTGGACCACTTTAATAGATTTCTTGTGAAATTGGTATATGAAAATTGTTTTAATTTTTTTTGTCTTAACTCTTCGATTATACTAGTAGATCAATGATTTGAAGATTGATTGAGAAATAAATAAAATCCAGCAAAAATGTGTTGGAATAAAAATGAGGTTTGATGTGGCTGCATTAGCTACAGTGGGTTATCAAGGCGAGTAAAGGGAAAGGCTTAAAAGCTCACTTGCTAAAAATTGCTTTTGCTAAAACAATATATAAAAGCTGGAAATCCAGAAATGAAATTAGTTATGGTTGTAATGTAAGTAATACAAAAATAGGGCAAAATATTAGACACTATAATGTACAGGGTACGGACCAGACCTAAATCGAGACAATATGGAACTAGACTAATGATGAGTTCGCTTATGACTGGTTTCTGGACATCTTTCTTTTTTTGGGTTGGATTTTTGGATCGTCGTTGTATATTTATTTTTGGTTATATGAAAATTGATTGATTTTTTTAAAAAAAATTGTTTTAATAGGAATTTGAATTCAAATTTTATTTAAGTGATTCATCTTTGGTTAAAATTTATTAATCATTTGAGTTGATTATTTGAAAGAGTTTGTTGAGAAATTCAATGCAAGGGTTTCTTGAAAACCAATAAACCTTTTGATTCAAGAAGAGAGGAGAGTCACCAACCATCTCTCTTACAAAGTGAAATAGCACAACCTATTTATAGACTACTAGCATATGTAACCATACATGACATATATAACTATTACATACAAGTTGAATGTTACAATATGCATGAACAAACTTCAACTACATCACTCTCCAGATTTGGAAACTATCGAAATCTCCAGTCTTTAACTCTGTTGAAAAACTTCATATACACCCAATACATTTGAGTTTGATTCAACTAGCTTCTAATGACAAAGCTACAAATCTCAACCTTGAAACAAACTGCAAACCATGAAACACTCTAGTTATCGTCATGCAGTTCTATCAACTGCATACAATGGAAGAACTTGCAACTTGGCAATGAGTTGGTGATCATATCAAGAGCATTGTGATCGGACAAAACCTTCATCACCTTTACTTCTTCCCTTTCAATTTTCTTTCTGACAAAATGCAGCCTAACATTAATATGTTTTGTCTTTTCATAATAAGTTAAATTCTTCGACACATGTATGACAATTTGACTATCACATTTAGTAGTGATTGCTTGACCTTGAAGTTTTAGCTCATTGGCAAAACCTTTAAGCCATAATGTTTCTTTCACAACTTCAGTGAGAGCAATGTATTCCGCTTCAGTGGTTGATAAGGATACAACATTTTGAAGTGCTGCTTTCCAACTAATTGTTGTGATAAATCTAGTGAAAACATATCTAGATAGAGATTTTCTGGTGTCCATACATTCTCCATAGTTAGAGGCCACAAATTCTTCGATTTCCCTTTGGTCATCTCGACCTCTACCTCCACCATAAACTAGGACCCTGCTCAGGGATCCTTTTATGATAACCCACATTTAGTGTGTTATTATACAACCTAATCTCTTGTTTAAAGCTATTAGATTTGTCATTTTATATTTATTTGGCTAAATTATAATTTTGGTCCCCCTATTTTGTCTGATTCACGAAATTAGTCCCCTTATTTTAAATTTAAACAGTTTTGGTCCCTCTATTTTAAATTCAAACAGTTTTAGTCCCCCCCTTAAATTTTTTTCATAGAAAATCGATGAAAATTTCGTTTTTTAACTTATATTTTTATCTACAAAGTTCAATAATAGGTTTATATACAATAATTTGTTAGGTTTTACATGTAAATTGTCATTTAAAAATGAAAATATCGTTAATTTTAAGTTCAAAAATATGAGAGGGGGACCAAAAGTTGTTTAAATTTAAAATAGAGGGACCGATTTCGTGAGTCAAGTAAAATAGGAAGACCAAAACTGTAATTAAGCCTATTTATTTTAATGCAGTATAAATATTTCTACAGTATCTAGCTTAGAGCATAATAGGTTCTCTTTGTTGTAGTTTTGATATGTTTGTTGCTTGCCTTAAGTAGTGTTTTGATGAGCTGAGGCAAGACAGACGAGGACAGAACCTGGAAGTTCAAGCTGGAAAATAGATGAACTCAGCTAAGGAATGAAATGAAGCAATTAACTTAACCCTATATGCCATACGTGGAAAAGGCGCTGCATTGGGAAGGAGCATTTGTTTGTATGTTGATGGAGCTCCCTTGAGCTAAGTGGATAAGACTCATGTTGCTAAAAGACAAAAGAAGGTACAATAGTACGTCAACTAAGGAGTGAGTCATGCAGAAAAGACAAAGTTTCCTACACCCCTGCCACTACAAACTGCCACATTACACCTTGTTCCCCCACCACAATCCATGTACCTGATTTCTTGCAAACGAAGATGAAGGAATGAAGAGAATATGTTGATTTTCATATTGGGATTGATGTGATCCAAAAAGGGCCCATGATCTAAGACAAAGGCAAGGAAATCCTAGTTGAAGGCTTATTATAAATAGACATTGTTGAATTTTGTTGGGGGGGTTCAGGACCTTAGAGAAAAATCAAAGAAACTATTATTGTAAGGAATAGTGAATAGAAAAAAGAGCTTCTTCCTCTCACGATTTCTAGTGCTAACTATTGAAGCCTGGCGTGACTAGAGTCGTCACTTGTTGATTAGCCATCACAAAGAGGCTTTACATTACTCTTAGGTTGTTATTTCTTTTTCATCTTTTGTTTAAGAATGTTTCTTTTCAAAATCATCTTTGTAAGTTGTGTTCAGCTTATTATGAGGTAAAACTTTTGTTTGTTGAGCAATGAGAAGTTAATATGAAGTTGTTTTTATGTTAAAATGATGTCTAGATAGTGCCTTATTTTATTATGTGTTAACATGTTAAATCTAATTCTTAGAATCATCAACTTAGAAGAAGATAAAAGCTTGTTGTTGTAAAAAAAATCCAACAACAAGTGGATTTCATAATAAAAGTAGTTACACGAGTAGGGTAGAGATATTCACTCATTTAATTTTCTTAGAGATAAGAAACTACAATTATAAAGGGATTTCAGGAGACAAACAGACGTATCCTAGGGTTATAAGTGTGACTTATAGATTTGTTCCCTTGCCCTAGTGTGCATGCTTTTGATGTTGTAGAAATACACTCCTAGATCATTCACTGACTTTTTCTGGCACGACGATTCACATCATATACACATAATTACTTCATACATATTAATGGATCATAGCTCAACTTACACTCTCTTGATATATTCATAACACTCTCTCTACATTATTAAGATAGTGATTTAAGGAAAATTGAACTTGTGACAATCAATTATTCTTTTTAATCTTGCTCATGCTTAACTTCAAAAGATAATTACTTATAAAATCAACCTAAGTTACTTCCACTCCCTGTGGGTACGATAACCATACTTTTTATCACTTGATACTTTATAACAAACATGTATATTGGCATGTAACATTTTTTCAAGCAACAACCTACTTATAAGGCCTACTGCATAAGCTATTTCAGATGTAGTACACATGATAACATACATCAAAGAACCTATTATACTAGCATATGAAATGTTGTCCATATAAGCCCTTTCGAATTCAGTACTAGAAATTTGAGTTATATTCAACTTGAATTGTTGAATTGTTAGCGTTATAATAAGTTTTGAGTTCGACATACCAAACATGTCGAGAATCTTCCTTAGATATGACTTTTGAGATAAGCATAATGTCGACTGCTTTTGACACACTGCAAGTGTACGACTGTGCAAAGTGGTAAAAATAGTTATTGAACCACAGAGACCAAAGGTTGATTACCAGATTTTATTATATTGGTGTATATCTAGAGTGACCAAAAATATGTGTTTTGTGAAACAACTTAAATTAAAAAGCATTTTTGGAAAAATAGCTTAAATGAAAATCACTAAGAATACTCTGAGATAAACTTGACTTAGGGTTCATGATCCCTACTCTGACACATTCATATGATCCTTTCACTTATATTATGAGAATTTGGACACGGTTATATAAAATATATAAATGTTGACAACGCCTACTTTCGTCAGCGTGTTGTCCTATTTGAGGTGAATCATTCGTCTACTTTTGCACGACTGAGTTATTTGTTAGAGAATCTTTTCTTTACACAACTATAAAAGATGGAACATTTATCAATCCCGCCTAAGCAATTTCGTTGTATCATACTTAATTGTTTAAAAACCCGCTCTCGGGTACCGATGCATATCTTTTCAAATTATGATCGATGCTTGAAAACTCTTTACTTTTGTACAAGTGTTAGAATGAAAAGATCAAGTTTTAAAATAACTCAAATAAAATTCGCGTAATAAACTAGTGATGGATCATACGAATATTCATGAGATAGGTCTTAGGACCCTTAGTCCCTATTGGACTACTCACTCTTGGCGAGGAACGACATTAACAGAGCAATTTTAATAATCGAAAATATGATTAAATGTAAAAGGGAAAATTGATAATGATAAAGAAATATAAAAGTAATCTTACTGACAAGAAAATAGATGGAACTGATAAACGATCCAGGTGCTCCAATGGAGACTTGAGTACATAGCAAAAACTTAGAAAAACATAAAACTTCAACAAAAATATAAAAAATTGGATCCCCTAAAACTCAAGACTACCTATGAGTCTTATGAAAAATTATAAATTTGGAATAAATCTACGTGATCAATGCTCATTACAATTAGAAAATTGGATAAAATCAGAAGTTGCAAAGATCCCAAAACAATCTAGGAAAGCTGGAAAAGGAAACAAATCGAAGGAATTCTCGTCTGCCTGCTACGACCCGTAGCAGTTGCTACGGCCGCCCGTAGCAGGTCCCTGATATTTGTACTGGGTGTGAAAAATGGTGGTGGCTAGGGAATTGGCTACTACGACCCGTAGAAGGCGCTACGTCAGCCTGTAGTAGCCATCTGGTAAATGTATGGAGAATTCTTTATTTCTTTCCATTTTTTGCACTTTGCTTCATTTTGGTTCCTATTTTTTCTAGGATACTTCTTAAAGCCTGAAATTACCAAAAACATAATATCAAAGCATAAAATGCAATTAAGCAAAGTAAAATAGACAAAAATAGAGGAAAATACAAAGTAAAAAAACTATTAAAAGTGATACGAAAACCACATATCAAGTTTCTATCTCTCTTACTGTCAATACCCAAAATCATGGTTACAACTCCAAGGTCCTTCATTTTGAATTCTAGGTTGAGTTCAAACTTCACCCTCATTACTTATTCGACAAGGTTGTTTACAATGAGGAGTTCATCTACATGGATCAATAAGATGAAAAGTGAACTTTCAAGTGAGAACCTGAAATAGACAAAATGATTGAAGTTTTTCCTTGTGAAACCTATGTGTTCCATGAAATTGTCGAATCTTATGTTCCATTCATAAGAGATTGTTTTAAACCATATATTTGTAGTGGGGAAATTTTTGAGTGTAAGCTATTGATTAACTTAACTCAAAATGCAAGAGTCGCCACCGCACTTTTATTTTATCCAAAAAGAAAGGAAAAAGAGTGAACAAAACCTAAAGAGTTCTAAAACAAGAACAAACAGAGAAACGATAAGGGGGTTGGTTACGCAAAGGAAAGGTGTTAGCATCCAAAACGTCTATTGTACTCTATAGGAACCCTTTGAAATATCTATGCCTTTTGGTTTGAAAAGTTTTGTTAGAAATAAGACTGGAGAGATGATAAGCGAAATATTTTTAAGATTTTTGTGTTTGGAGAGACTTATCACCTCATGTCTACGTACCCACAAAGTGCAAAATAGGATCAAAACTTCGTAGTTCATGGTACAAATAGCAAAAAAGGTTTGTTATCATTGATTTTAAATGTAAAGACAAGTTGTCATTTCCAAGAAAATAATTCCACTTAAAGAGATGAATCATGTCTAAACTTATGAAAAAGTTTTAAAAGAAAAAGTGCACGAAGGCACAAAAAGAGTTGGTGAGTTTGATCTTTTTTTTAAGTCTTATTGAAAACTGGTCAAAATATGATTAACATTGATTGAGATTTACCAAAGAAAACAAAGTTTGAAAAAAAAATCACTTGACCAAAGTCAAGGCTTTATTATGAAAATGGTTTGATTTTGAAAACAAGAAGGTTTTGAAAAAGAGAGAAGGTTTTGAAAATTAAAAAAGGGGTGGAGAAGAAGAGACTATTCTATTGCGTAAAGATAAAAGCTAAGGATAAGAACAATTTAACCACACAAGAAAGCTTCATAACATAAGCATCATTTCCTTTAGATTAGGCCTTGATCAACATAAGTCTTCAAAGGAGAACTCCAAGTACCCAAAATCCAAGGTTTTCCATCACAAGCTTCCAATCATAGGTTAGGATCCTTATTCTAAGTCTAAAATTTCATGTTCAATGAAAAGGATAGTAAACATAGTCCACCATTATGAGAACAAGTTTTTTTAGAGGTTTAATCCTTTATTAGTGTTTTGAACAAGATATGGTTCAAGTGGACAAAAGAAGGAAGGAAGAAAAAAAGAGCGGAAGCATAAACAATAATATGATGTGAGATGATAATAATGGAGCATAAAAATAAAAGAGATATAGGAAGCGAGAAGGAAACATAAACAAAATTAGTACAGTAATATTGTTAGTAAGTTAGTGATTAGTTGTTAGAACAAATGATCAACGATGGTTAAGTAGTGCACTTAGGCCAAAGTTAATGAAGACTCATTAGAGGACTGATAAAATAAAAGCCTTCTAACAACAAGTTTCATAAGTAACAGACCTGAGACAAATAATCAATCATACTTGGACTTTCAAATATAAGTTTGAGCCACGAATGATCATTTCCCGATACGGGACACATGTAGCGCTATGTTAAGCAATCTTAATCGGGATTATGTAGAAACCACGACTATCTGAGGCCGGTAAATAACAATGAACGTACTAATGCATCCTAGAGAAGTGATATGTAGATCACTCTCCGAAAGTAATACCGCACAAAAAAAAAAGTGGTAACGATCTCATCTTAATCAAGAACTTAAATAAGTTCCAATGATATTGAAGATTTTCATCGATCAAAAGAAAAAAGAGAAGAGGAGAGGGAAAGCCAAATTGAATTACAATTTCAAGGTCATTCCATCTTTAAGTTCATCCATTCATCTTGGTGAATTGAAGCACTAAACATATTATTAACTCAAAGAACCTAAAATGAATTAAACAATTCACTTTAAAGATAGACTTGAATTAGTGAATATTAATCCAACTTCAACTACACCATAAGTCCAATGAATTTAAAGAGGAATAGGACCTTTAAAAGTGTAATCCAAAGCAAAAACCAAAGGGAAATGAAAGAAGAAGAGAAAAGGACCAAAACAGTCCCAAAATAGAGCCAAAAGTACAATCTGAACACAGGGTAATCGATTACCCTAATGCTGGTAACCGATTACCACTGCAAAAACAACAAAAAAATAGTTTGAAAATGCGCAAAAACTTGATCAATCACTTCTTCAAACACCTCATGATCAATGATGTAATTGTACATGAAAATTTAAGTAAAACAACAATAAATAACACCAATGGAACATAATTTGCAAGATTCAAAGATAAAGCAACAAGAATCAATAATAGATCATATTGTGAAGGGTGAATTAAGCGTATCAATGGTGGATCAAGAGTATACCACTTCAAATCTGAAAATTCTTCAAATCAACTCCAAAAACCACACTCCAAAGCCTTGATCTATAGAAATTGATGATGAAAAAGTGAATGGATGGAGGTCTAGCTCAAAGGTTAGTAAGTTCTAATGATGGACTTACTAACTTTCAATGGAATAAAGAGCTTTAGTGAATTTGGAAGTTGGAGAAAATTGAGAGAGTAAAGAAGAAATTTAACAAGGTGAATTTGGCTATCAAAAACTTGTAAAATGAATGAAATAAGACCTCTATTTATAGGATTTAGGCTTGGAAATTTTGGTGGATTGGAGTTTGGTTTGGAACCAAAATTAGGCTTGGAATTTGAATTTGGAGGCAAAATCAAGACCAAGTGGTGATTAGTGAAGGTGTATGGTAGGAATTAATTATGAGGAAATGATGAAGTGATCTAGAATATTCTCAAGATGAAATATTTGAAAATTGGTGCCAAAATGCTGCAGAATTTGAATTTGGCAATTTTCACAAAAAACACATTGGTTAATCGATTACCCTAATACTGGTAATCGATTACCCTAATACTGGTAATCGATTACCACATGCAAAAATTATGAAAATTTTCTTTTTGACGTACTTTCTTGGCTCTGACTCAATTCTTTTTGCTTGTCAAAGAAGGCATGGAAATAAACATATGAACTTTGAAGTCTCTTGAATAATTATCTATTAAATCTTGGAAACCCTTGATAAGATGATTTTGAATTATTTGCATATCAACTTTGACTTTTTTCAGATGAAATTCATTTGAGCTAAGGGACTGGTATTTGATATCCTTGACCTAAATTCTTCTTGAAAAAGTTAGTAAAGGAAAAACAAACATTTTTATTTTATTTTAATTAATGGTTAGTAACAATAAACATAAAAAATATCAAATAAACAAGAAAACAGGAGCGCATGGTGATCTCTCTCAAGAAAAAACATACAGAGGAAGGCAAGAGAACCAAAGCTTGCAATCTTGTTTGTGGAATGAAATACAAATGATATGTGGGACAATTTTCACATCTGCTCCAATTCTAGGTCGAATGTAAACACCACGGCAAGAAGCATTATAATGGATCTATGCTTCACAATAGGATAAAATACATCATTGAAATCCAGTACTTACTTCTGAGTGAAGCCCCTTGCATCCAATATCCCCTTGAACCTTTTCGACATAACTCATTTCCTTTACTTTGAAAATCCATTTACAGCTGACTAGCCTGGCCCCTTTAGGTTTCTTGACCAGCTTCCAGGTGTGGTTATTGTCACACACCAATTTTGTCCTACCACCTATCTATCTTGTATTTTCGTATCTTTTTCACTTTTAGGTCTAGATCTAATTGGAAATTAGGAACCATCTTATCAAGGTTCATAATGCATTGCATTACATTAACCCAGTTAAATTCATGTTCCTTAGGTATTGCATCCATAATAAGCCATTTTGCCTATGACCATGGGCAATCATGTTTAGACCTTGTGTATGACATTGTTCTTTAAGTCCTTATTTCATCATAGGTCATATGACATTTACATTATTATTTCATTGTTTACTATTTGTCCTCTTCCACTCTTTGTTTTAGTCAATTCTTGCATTTATAATTTTATGTCCATTGATAGACCATGTCATTGTATTTGATATTATTGGATTGGCCATGTCCTTTATTATATCATTGCATACCTTCATTGCATTCTGGCTAAGGTTGTAAGATTGGAAATTGAGTTTTGAAAATCTTGTGAAAATCATTGCATATCTTCATTACATGTCTACCTCTATTTTAATTGCATAAGTAAGTTTTGTTTGAAATAGAATAAAAATAATGGGTACTCTTTTTATTCGTTCAAATGATTTATCACATGTACATATAGTTTGCACTTAGATCTTTATAATGATACCAAAAAAAAGAATTTTAAAAAAAATAAAAGAATTAAAAATGAAATAACAAGAGCTAAGTCATTTCCCCACGTTTTCCCCTCATCTCATGTCATCACCTTCATCCCCATGTCCTTCATGTCATCACTTTAAACCATCATCTTGCACTTATCCTCACCATCAACAATATCACCAACGCATTCACACTTTGCATCATAGCATGCATATTAATTGGAAAAATGGATAAAAATTACACATCACATCTCAATCACTAATCTTTCTTGCTCACTCACCATGAAACTCAACAATTCCCAGAAACAACAACGTCAAAATGCGTGATTTCCACCAATGGAGTGCTATCAAAGCTCTGATTTGGACCCCAATCTATCTCAAACACACGGAATTCAAGCATACATGTTAATAAAATATTAAAAATAATTAAATAGACACAAATTAACATATATTACATCGATTAGATCAAAACTCATCATCATCTTCAACACTTTTTAACACAGCCAATAAGAAAGACAATTTCTAGAATTAATCAGATTAATTTACACAAAATTGACATGCAATTCAGAATACTAAGTTAACGTCAAACATATAAATCATGAAAAAGTTTTAATGAAAACTCATCTCAAGCTCTAGAACATCCAACAACGGTGAAAAGGAAAAACCCCGAAGGAGGAGGGAAAGGAACCATCTATATCATCTTTGCCTAAGCCCCCACACATGAATAGTTTCTTCCCCTTACCTTAGAATTGAATAATATATTAATCTTTTGGTTATGGTGTCTCTTGCTCTAGCCCTCCTATGCCTTCTCTCTCAAAAACCCTTGGTTGCTCTTTCTCCTTGTCAATTTTGCATGTCCAACAAACTAATTCTAATTGCCTATCAATTTCTCTATTTAAATAAAATCGAATTTTTTTCTTTCTAATTTTATTGAGATACCATCATTTCTCGTTAACTACTCCCACACCCCCAAAACTCTACTAAAATTCTAGTTGCTACCCCACAATCTATTTTCTCAAATTAAATAATTAAATCAATTACAATTAAATAAAAATTGCATTTTTATTTTTAAAGGGTGTGTTCTCTCATCTTAGGTCATCTATCTCAAACACATAAAATAAAATAATTCACCAACACATAACAAATTTAATTAATATAGCACAATTAATTAGATACGAAAAACAAGGTGTTATAATTACAACTCTAGGTTTTTTCAAAAGGAAATGAAAGGGAGGTTTCAAAGGAACAAGTTGGTAGGTTTATTGACCAATAAAGGCAAGCTGGACAACATTTTAGATGTGAATCAAATCACATTTTTAGAACTTTTTCAAGGTGAGAAAAATACACAATAATGAAGGGGGGTTGAATTGCGTATGCCCAAAAATCTCTATTCACTTTTGATTCTGAAATATCATATTTTGAACCATATTCAGAGTCTAGCATTAGAGTGAGTAATAGTAGTGAAATTTTTTACTTCCTTTTCTTAATCTTGTTTCAAAACCTGGGGTGTAAAGCTTAGATTTTGATCCAAGTAAGAGGCTCAATCAGGTCAGAGTCTGACTTCAGAATTTGTTATACAGCGGAATGAACATGCAAAAATAAATAAAGAGACATACAATATATCATAGTTCTTCTGAACTAAGAGTAGTCTAGTCCCCCTTGCAACACATGAGCTTTTAACTATAATCAATCAAATTACAATTGCTTAAGCCAGCAGCTCAAGACTTCCCGCTTAAACCCTCGGTTCAAGACTTCCTGCTCAATTTATCAAGAATGAGACTTCCTGCTCAAGCCTTCAAGCATGAAACTTCCTTTCCTAAATAACCTGTTCAGTACTTCCTGCTCAATCTATCCAGATCGATACTTCCTTGCTTAAACCGATGGTTTAAGACTTAGTGCTCAATCATCCTGATTGAGACTTCTTGTTCTACCCGTAAGCATTAGATTTTAATGCTCAATCTATAGAGAATGAGAATTACTCTAAGCATAGTGGCTAGAGTCTTTATATTCTCTTAACAGAAGAAATGGTATTAACCTTATGTTACATTTGTGCTTCTTAGATAAGAAGATACACAAAGGTTTACACTCTTGATTAGAATATGAATTGTTTGCTCTTGAGTGTAGAAGAATGATATTTTCATTCTTTTTCTCTCCCTGCATAGATTTCCTTCTTGTTGTGCCTTTATGTTTTGTTGATCATATTCATATATTCTTTCTTCAGAACATATTTGAATATGTCTTACTCTGCTCTCACACACTTATCCCTTCTGGTTATATTTTCTTTTTAAGTGTGTTTCTCTCATCTTTATTTTTTAACATAATCCCTCTCAACCTATTTATGTGAATAAGCATCTCATTCTTACGAACACCGTATCACATTCTTCAAATAACACTCATTCTCTCGTGAGAGATCACTTTGAATGTTTTCAATCTTCTTATTTAAATAGAAGCTAGGAATAGATCCATTGAAGGTTGACACTACCCATGGTACAAGTAGCCATTTAAGGTCTTTAGCTAGTGTACAATAGAGTGGGATAAAACTATTCTAACATAAAGACGTTTAGAGAAGCATAGCAGAGTTCAGAATAGTTGGAGACAAAAGATCTTGACAATATTACTTTATGATAATTAGATATAAAGTAGTGTATTTTTGTCAAATGAACTTTTTTAGATAACTTCTTACTGGAGACTTCTTGTAGACGTTTGTTGATGATTGTTCAGAGTCATTGTTATCTTTATATGTAACTTCATGAATTAGAGACTTTTTATAGAATTAGTCAAAGCATGATCAGAAGCGAAAGTATGTCTTCAAAACCTATTTGGAATGAGACATAAAAGTCTTAAGTTCACAAGTTTTGAGTCTTGTCTTCATTAGAGTCTTGATCAGAACTATTCTGGATGAACACTTTCAGATTTGATGGCTTGATGTAGACAAATTCCTTTAAAGAAGTATCTTCAGAGTTGCTGATGAAGCTTGTTCCAAAAATGTAGAGTCATTCCTTTATCATATTTTATTTGCTTCAAATGATTCCAGTCTTCATAGCTTTGCAGATCTTTTTATTTCAAGTAATCTTAGGTTCAGCATCTGAAAGACTTGAGTTGACTCTTTAGAGTTTGAAAGCTTGGTTCCGATCCTTCATATTCATAACATATTTGCTTCTCTTTAGTGGTTCTTATGAGTGATTAAATTTATTTATATCATGATTAAAGTCTTTTGATCCTGAATACTTGAACAACCATTAGTAAACCCTATTATATTTTAAATACTTTGTTATCACCAAAACCTTTTAAGGGTATGAATAATTTTTTTTACCAACAATCTGCCACTTTTTCATGATAAAAAACAAATGTATTTAAGAACAATGGTCAATGATTTAACTAACACAGTCTAACATCCGAGTCTGAGGTTTGTAAGCTCCTCCTAAGTTAGACAGTCTATTAAGGTGAAGTTTGTAAGCTCCCCCTAAGTCTGATAGTCCATTAAGATGAGGTTTGTAAGCTCCCGTTAACTTCTTATCTATGTTAATTGAATCTTATAAGTTTAATCAACAAACTGACTTTGGCTTTGATGTTTGTAAGCTCTCCCTTAGTCTGACATTTCATTAAGGCAAGGTTTGTAAGACTTCCCTAAGTACTGTCTTTGTTAATAAAATTTATCATTTAATCCAGATAAGATAAATTAATGAAAATATAAATAACTAAGAGTTTATAACTCAGAAGCTACTTTGTTCAAGTTCTAATGCATTAATCTCTTCTTAAACACTCCATGCATTTTCTCCCGCTTTGTCATTATCAAAAACATTTTAAAAGAAAGTGAAAAATAATAAAATAGAGAAAAAATTTAAAACATTTAAATGCATAAAATTTTGAGTTTAAAACACAAAAGAATTTGAAATAAATAAAAGCCAATTTAAGTGATTAAAACAATTAAAAAAACATTTTATTAAAATGAACAAATGAACTACAGAAATAAAACACAACATAGAAATAAAGAAGAAGAAGAAGATCCATCCACGAAGACCACTTTGACCTTAAAATGGTTAATGGCTTTCAAAGCTTCTGTAAACTTCAAATTGTCACCCATGACTTGTGTTTTAACCTCAGTCATACTTATCCCAACTTCTTGTTAAATGAAGAGTTTAGAAAGAACCCTTCCATAAGAAATGAAGGTTTACTTTCCCTCTTTAAAGGAAGTGGGAGTTATTTTCATATATTCAAAAATAACTTGAGGGAGGTTAATCTTCAATTTTGAGCTGAGAAGCAATAGAAAATATTATTCATCCATGTCCAAGGAAGTCAAATCCTTGTTCTTTGGCAAAACGTTTGAGATCGATAGGTGATACCAAACTAATGCCTTGGAATTGAGATTTGAAACCTTGGATAGGTCAGAGAGATCTTCAAAGAAAAGATGAGAGGGTAAATAATGTTAGAACAAGATTTGTTCATTCCCTTAAAAGGTTTTGATGATATCAAAGTGTTGAAAGAACAATAGTGTTTACTAATGGTTATTCGAGTGTGCAAGATCAAAAGACATTAACCTTGATATTAATCAAGTTAATCACTCATAAGAACCATTAAAGGGAAGCAAATTATTCTGAATCTGGAGAAGTAATTCTGAAGATACTGCTTCAAAGGGAAGCAATTCTGAACATATTGCTTCAAAGGAATTTTTCTATATCAAGGCATCAACTCTTCAAGTGATCATCCAGACTAGTTCTGATCAAGACTCTGATGAAGACAAGACTCAGAACCTGTGAACTCAAGACTCTGAAGTCTCATTACAACCAGATTCTGAAGACATACTTTAGCTTTTGATTATGCTTTAACTAATTCTATAAAAATCCTATGAATCCCAAAGTTGAGTATAAGGATAATAATGACTCTAATAAAGCTTCAACAAATGTCTACAAGAAGACTCCAGTTAGAAGTTATCCAAAGAAGATCACATAAGAATAGTACACTACTTTATGTCTAATCAGCATAATGTAAGGTTGTTAGGATCTTCTCTCTCTAATGTTAAAAACATTGCTCTTCTACTCTTAATGTCTTAATGCTATCTAAGTTTTAGCTCACTCTATTATCCAACAACTAAAGACCTTCAACGTCCATCTGTACATGGTAGTCTCAATCTTCAATAGATCTATTCTTAGTACTTATTTAAAGAAAAAGATTTAAAACATTAAAAAAGATATGAACCTGTGATGATACTGGAACATCTCTCTGAGATGAATCTATACTCTCAAGAGAATGAATGTCATTTGAAGATTTTATGACTGTGTTCACATGGATGTGATAACAATTAACTGTAATGAGTTGAGAGAATTTACATTTTACAGAATACACAGATTAGAGAAACACACTTCAAAAGATTACATAACCAAAAGGGTTAAGTATGTTAGAGAAAAGTGAGACATATCCACATATATTATGAAGAAATAATATGTGAATATGATCGAGAACAGGAAGGCACAAGAAGATGAAAATCTGTGCAAGGAGAGAAGAAGAATGAAAACTTCATTATTCTACACTCATGAGCAAACAATTCAAATGTGCTCAAGATTGTAAACCTTTTTGTATCTGCTTATCCAAGAAGAACTCATACGAACACAAGGTTAATATTAGATTCCCCTGCTATGAGAATCTGAATACTCTAGCCTCTGTGCTCAGAGTAAGTCTTTTTTCTGAATAGATTGAGAAGAAAGTCCTAAACTGGATGTTTAGGCATTGAAGTCTCATGCTTGTGGGAAGAGCAATGAAGTCTCAATCAGTGTGATTAAGCAGTGTAGTATCATGCTTATGGGTAGAGTAAGAAGTCTTGAACGGGTATTTTAGGCAAGGAAGTCTCGATCTGGGTGATTGAGCAAGATGTCCTTAACGCAGAGTTTAGGCAAGGAAGTCTTATGCTTGTGGGCTTTAGCAGAAGTCTCTTTCTGTGGGATTGACTAGAAAGTTTTGAGCTGCTCTCAGTTGAGAGTTTAGGCAAGGGGACTAAACTACTCTCAGTTGAGAGGAACCAATATATATATATATATATATATATATATATATATATATATATATATATTGTGTGTCTCTTTATTTATTTTTTCATTTATATTTCATTGTGCAATCATAGTATGAAGTCAGACTCTAATATGATTCAGTCTCTTGCCTACATCAGAATATGAGCTTGACACCTCATGTTCTGAAGTTGAGTTAAGAAAAAGGAAGTAAACTTTTCATTGTTGTTTTCACTCTGATGTTAGACACTGAATGTGGTTCAAAATCTAATGGTTCATAGACAGTAGAAGAAAAAGTTTTGATATTTGAACATACATAATTCAACCCCCCTTCTTGTGTATTTTTCTCACCATCACTTTGGTATCAGATTTTGGCTATGATTTATCACTTAACAGTGAAACAATAAAAATCGGTGAGAAAATCTAGTCATTTAAGATCTCCAACTTGGATGAAGTGAAGATAAGCTGAAGAAGGTCATGTTGGTTTTAAGACGAATGCATAAACATAAGCACATGACCTTGAAGGAACTATGTATAACTAAAGAAGGAGTTCTTTCAAATATATATGGATTATGATACTTGTTTCAACTTTAAGTTGCTTATTTTGTGAGTATGAAAATGATTTTTAATCTTTAAGACTGAATCGTGGGATGAGTGTACTTGTTGAAGAAATCAAGAACTGTTTTTGTTTTAAATCGTCTTCTTTGTGAATATGAAAGTATTCTTTAATCCTTAAGACTGACTCGTAGGGAAAATGTGATTGTTGCAAATATCTTGGTTTAATTTTAATCTACTTAAAGCAAGATGTCCACTCACATCATTGGTTGTAATAAGCTATAGGACATTCTTGAAGACAACATTGACTATAAGATCAATGGTGTTGGCTTGGTAATAGATCTTGATGAATTTTCCTGCAAGATACAACTTCAAGGCTACAACTATTCAGGATGCTAAAGACCTGAATACTCTAGACCTTGAATGTTTGATCTGTAACCTTCATAGCCTTGAAATGGAACTGAATGTTATAAACCTTTGTTAAAATCAAGATCTCTTTCCATGAGATATAATGCTGAAATATTTGGTGATAAAAACTTCCAGATTCTCATGTGTCCTAAAAATCATAAGAAGCTTTTGATGGAGAAGATTCTAATAGAGACTCTGATAATGAGGAAATGGATTTTATCATCAAAGGGTTTCAATAGCTTCTCTGGTAGAAGTTCTAACTTCAAAAGTTCAAGTTCCATATTCATTTGTCCTAAGCTACAAAAGGATAGATTCAGATAGAGAAGATGATGTAGTTAACCTTGCACTTATGTTTGAAACACTCTCTGATTCTGAATCCTAGCCAGGTTCTGACTCAGAATCTGATGAGGCTGTTAAGAAACAACTTCCTTTTCTTTAAGAAGAATTGAAATCTTCTAAAAGAAACTATTGAAGCATTGGAAAAAAATCTAATTGTTCAAGCTAAAAGAATTTCCAAGGAACTTTTAGTTGAGTATGTTATGGCGCTTCAAGATTTCTTGACAATGAGTATTAACAGAACATAGCTTGCCTTCATGATCTACAGAGTAAGAAAACAAGAAGATGTGGGTCTTCTTAAAAAATGTTTTGATTTCAGAATCATGACATGAAAAAAAACCTAAAGAACCCTCTTTTTAGTTATGCTAATAAAAGGATTAAAGACCTTGGTGTATTTTCTATTGAGTGTAAAAAGATTCTAAATACAACAGAATCAATGATAGAGAAGTTAAATGTTTTGATTGGAATAGAACCTAAAACTTCAAAGTTTGTAGTTTTTGAAGAAATCAGACACTATGATCCTCTGATCAAAAGGTGAAAGGTATTCTAAACATAAGACCTCAGAATCCTAGTTTCTAAATGATTCAAAAACTAAGGCAAATGGTGAAGCATTTGCTCTGGATCCTGAATGATGGACATCCACAACCACAACTGGAGGAAAGCATATGGTTCAGATCCTAGCGCTTTAGAGAGAAAGGAAAAGAAGGCTATTATCTTCATCCTTCTAAACTGAAAGTCTCTGTTGAACATGAATCAGCTCCAGCAACATGCAACCTTGAAGATGGATTCTTTTCAGAATAATCTGCAAAGGTATGACATTCATCCTTACTCTTTAGATATCTTATATGCATGCTAGGTTATCTGTAATTGGTTTATGTATATGATATATCTGTGCATAACCAGTTTGGACAACTTACTCTTATATGGATCTTCAAACTTATGAAAAGAATTTTTATTCACTTTGGATACATATTGTGGCTATTTGAGTATATCTTTACCCTGACCTCCATTCAGAATCAAGTATTGTAAGCTTAATTTTTTTTATCAGAATGTGTTGTTATTCAAGATAATTCTTTATTGAGTTGTTTTTCTTCTCTTACCCATTGTCTTTTAAAGACTTAATTCTTTTTATAAATAAAGGGTTTATGATCTTGTTAAAAAGCTTGATTATGATAGAGAGCATCAAAGACTAATGTTGATCAGAAGTAGACTCATCAAGAACTGGAATAGTTTATGATGATGTGTGGCTTCTAAGAAGTATCAGACTCTGAGACTCAGAAAAGGAACAAGAAACTTCAAATAGCATTTAAGTGAAAAATATTTTTAACAACTCTCACTTAAAGATTCATTGGTTTGAACATATATCATGCATACTTTACAGCTATGTTGTGCAGAACCTATAGAGTAATAATACTTTATCCTCTGGATACTTTGTGGACTCTCTCTTGTCATGTCCTAACTTTTTCTTTGTACTTGTTTATTTTACTTGTTGGTTTTCCAAAAGATTTTCTGTGATTTGTCTTTTCAAAATCTAGTTGTATTAAATCTTTTTATCTTGGTTAAACCTTTTTATTTCCTATTATAATTGGTCTTTCTCAGTCTAGATTTTTCATTCTTGTTTCTCTAACATGGTTGACACAATTGTAACACCTTGATCTGGTTTTTCAAAAGCTCTTATCTCTCGTTCATGTCCTTACTTGAGATGACCTCTAGCTTTGGCGTGAAAAACCAACTGGAGAGCATCAATGAAAGGCTAGTCTTCCTTGAGGAATTAGGAGCCTCTAACTATGATCTTCTACTTCTCGTTTACTCAGGCGTACAAATCAAACGTCCTTAAGTAATGTTCAACCTCCTGAAGATAATACTTTCTCCTCTTGTGAGAAAAGTGTTCTTCATTCCTTCTAAACAAGTTCTAGGTGAACTTGTCTCTTTGCTAGAAATGGTTGTAACTTTGGATGAAGTTTCAATTAACCTTGGGTTAAAGCATTGTTGGTGAAGCTCATTTTGATTTGTAAGGACACTGCAACTCTCTCTTCCTTCTCTCAAGCTCTAGCAATTTTATAGAACCCGCATTAGCTTTCTCCTTATTTTCTTTTCTCTTTTGTGCATAGTTTTGGGGGTTTTGTTTTTTGTTTAGATTATGAGATTTGATGTGTATAATATTCTTTTCTGTTTTGGATTGTAAGACTTGTAAAGAATTTCCAATCAATGAATGTATATTTTAACACATCCTGACTCTTAGTGTATTTCTATGTATTCAATCTTAGCCTTTGATTGTATAACCAAAGAAATTACTATGGTTAACTGGATGTATCAAATAAGTCTAATGAAAAATAAATATTAAGATTAAAGCACTATTTTTATTTTTATTATGAACTTCTTAATTAGTTGACATAAAAGAAATGATTATGATTAAAAGGACGGTATGCAAATTAAAATTGGAAAAGAACTTCATTGATTAAAAGGAATGATTACAAAAAAAAATTGTTTATGAAATTAAGCCTAATTATCCCTAGATTTCCTAGCATGGAAAGAGGTTTCCCATTATAAATTCACTTCTTATTCTTCATAAATGAAATGAATCACTTCCTTGAATCTTCTTCTCTTGAACTTCTTCTTCTTCTTCTTATGTGGCTTCAGAGCCTGAGGAAGAGATGTTGAAGGAATTTCTTCTGAGGGTCTGACCCCCTGATCAGAAGTTGCCTTAGAGACTGCAGGAGCCTCTGGAACGATAGGAGTATAATATTTCTCAGATGGTGTATTCATCTTGAATTAGAAGTATTTTGAAGTGAATATGGATCTAACAACATATTAACAGAGTATCTCAAACAATAAGCACTAAGCATAAGAAACAACTTAATAAAATTATATTTCAAAGGATTCATACAATTCCAAACCACAATATAATGCCAACAAGATTGAATAAAGTTCATCATAACACAATCTAACCTAGAAGGATTTAGCTACACATAGTGAAAATCACAATACCAATTGAATAAAGATGAATAGTATATTAATTCCCTTGAAGGTTTGAACTCCAATGGCATCCAATGCTCTCAAAATCACCCTCTGATGCTGTAAAATCATGGTCCCAAGGACAAAGTTCATAACCCCTATAAAGTGTAGAAAATCCCCTTTTAAAGTTGTCAGAATGGGTCCAAACGCGTCAGAAAAAGCCTGCATCACACGTATTACGGAAGCATTGCGAACGTGATGAATCATTTGCTTTCCTATCGCGCACACGATAGCACACGATGTTGCACATAATCATTCCAGTAAATAGGTGTTTTTCACCCCTTTTTCACTAGAACTTCCATGAAGTCCCAATGTTTCATGCTTGGCTATTTTTCACTCATTCTTGGGTCTTTTTCATCATTTTAGCTCTTATTTTGATCATTTCCCCAATTCTTTGACTGATTATATGTAATGATGAACTGTCATCACAACCCCAAACTTGAATCGTTGCTTGTCCTCAAGCAACTCACCTACAACTGAACATCTTAATAGACAACAAGTTGCACAATAACATTTGAACATCACTATATCTTTATAATTACCTGATCATTATTATTGCTTCCAATTTCCATTTGGCGATTTTGGAAAATGTCTTTAACCATGACTAGTACTCAACCTATCTCTCAGCTCACTTAACTCATTCAATTGATAAGGTTACACTCAATCAACATGCAAAATCAATTAAACTTAGCTTCATTATGTTCTAATAAAGTCAATCATAGAAATCTCAACACACACGTTTAGAGGGCTTTTTCGGTTGTAACTTGGCTTATGTTAGGGTAGGATATATTTAGGAAAGCTGGATTAAACCTTTGGAGTTAGGTTCCTAGTTCTCCCTCATTCATCTTACGTCTTAGTTGGTACTAGATATTTGTGTTCCTTCTTACAATATCATTCCTTTTCTTTTCTTTTTGTCATTTACTCATCATTTTTTTGAAGTTCCTTTTTCCACTTCTTTTTCTTGACAAATTTTTAAATTTTAGATCAAATTCTTTAGTACCCCCACCCCAAACTTAAAGCATTGTTCACTTCCAAGAGTAACCATAAACTTAATCTTTTTCATACACTTGAAGAACTAAACTTATACCTAACTCCAAAAGAGGGTTGAATCAAAAGGATATTTCAAGTAATATGTCTAAGAGTTTAAGGTTATGTCACTGAAAGAAAGGCTTAGGCTCAAAGTGTTTAGCAAAGGGTAATCCTACTACTAAAGAGTGGTTTACAAAGGCTCAGAGTTATATGGAAAAAATGCCTCATTGTGTATTGATAAATCATTATAACTTAATCAAAAATAAATCAAACCAAATAAAACAACAATGCATGGATGCACACTAAGAAATAAAAAGTGAACAGTGGAAATATTTAGGCTCAAACCTTACCATATGAGGTATCTGCAGGTTGAGTACAAGTTGGTTGATTCTTTTCTGTTCCATTACCTTTAAGTTATCGATTGCTTTCATTATGATCAAGTCACTTCTTTTTATTTTTTTCTTGGGATCATGTGTTCAATGCTAAAGCTAAACTTGTAAACCAGAAGAAAAAAAACAGCCACACGTAATTCTGTTGAGAACATGAGATTTTCTTCACAAGGTTCTTCTTTGGTAGCTAATTCATCTTGTGGTTGGTTTTTTTGAAATAAAATGAAATTTCTACAAATAAAAAATAAGACTAAAAATTGATGGGTTGTTGTCATACCCTGATTTTTACCCCTAAGATTCCACTTATCATATCATTGGTATTTCAATTAAAATCACATGCATGGTATCCTCCTAACCCTTATCTCTTTGGGTTTGTATTTGTGGGAGATAACCAAGAACCCTTTGTTTTCTCATGTTACCCTTTTTCTTGCTTACATTCTAACATTTCTAACCTTATTCAAAATACAAAAAATATGTGTTGTTTCCTTTTCTTATTGTACAAGGTAGGGGCTTGCAATCAAAGGATCTAGTTTGGTTTCTAAATTAGGGTTTTGCTGCCTGTCATACCCTAAATGTTGACCCCTAGATTCCATCACCATTTTAGGAGCATCAAGAATTTTCACTAACCCTAACCTTGTACAAGTGTTCTTTGCTTTGTTTCATCTGTGAATTAAGGTTTTACACCTTTGGAATCAAGAGAGTTATTGCTTGATCAGTCAATATCTTGGATTGGTCATCATCAAATCGAGTTTCCATACACTAAAGGAGCCTATATTCAACAAGAATCAAGTGCTAATTGATCTCATTGCAAGATCAAGGAAGTCTAATTTTAGCTAACCCTAAATTAGGGTTTCATCAAGGAAAAGTCAATTGTGCCTTGATTTTGATCCAAGCATGATCCCAAGTCTTGGGATATGATTCAAAATTTTCATATACATACTTGGAGCCTATCCATGATGATTGAAAATTTCATAGATGCAAGTTCATTGAAGATCACACAATTGAATTCATCTGATACAAATTTCATCTAACAAAGTCAACCATTTGACTTTTAGGGTTTTTGGTCCAAATTGAAGCATTCAAGCTAAATTTCATCAAGAAATGTTTGATCATTGAGTTTGAGCATGATAAATCAAGATTTGAGAGGTTTCTTACAAAAAGGGTAAACTTGGATAAGTGAAGTTTTTTTCTAAGTATGAGAAAAAACCCTAATTTTGGTGTCAACTTTGAAAGATCATAACTTTCAATCCACACATCCATTTGTTTAGTTCGAAAGGTATTTGTAGCTCACGTCATATACTACAAAAGTTTCCAAATGACTTATGGGAAAAAGAGGCTTAGATTTTGAGATATGGAGCTTCAATATTTGGAAGAATTTCAAAACACTTAGAATTTTTTTAAGGCAAGCCTTAGTCCTTCAATTTTCAGTCAAATTCAAGGCTAGTTTTCATCATTATCCCTTTGGATTCAAGCTTTTCATCAAACATGAAAGTTGTAGGCCGTGTTTAGGGCTTTCTAGAAAGTATAAGAACTCTTTCATAACATGTGTGAGCTAGAAGTTTCAAAGAGAGGAAGTTGAGGTCCAAAAACTTGAATTTCAAGGCTTCAACTTGGCATGACATGATGCAAAACCAATCTTTTGCTGCAAATCTTGGTGTTTCGGGTTGCTTAACTGGAAGATCCCTTTTAATCAGAGTGTCACACTAAATTTAAAGGGATTACACAAAGTTTCAAGGCATAAACCAAGAACTTATTCCACTTATGGCATAAAGTGATCACTTCCATTTTCGTAAAGCATGGCCTTTCCACCAATTCAGCATTAAGCCACTTCCTCAGACTCCCAAGTACAATACAATCTGCAGAAGCATGCTCAGATTTCAACCACCTTGTACTTGATCCCTTGAACAACACAAATATCATCATCACAATCTCTTTGGAATGCAAGTGAATCCTCATTGCAAAACACAAGGAAAAACCTCATAAACCACACCAAAACACTCTTGCATTCGCGTAGCTAAGTGTTCTTGCAAAACGACCCCAGTTTTTTAAAAACTCTGATCAGAATCAATTCGCTCGTGCCAAACACAAACAAACACCATAAACCATCTCTAAACCATCCATAGACTTCATTCAATCCATTGAAGAGGTTCTGTAACACACCAAACACACTATACCATCTTCAATCTCCATTGTTGCAAGAAGAATCGTGTTCTGTGCTCCAGTATATTTCCAACTAATCCAGCCATCCAAACAAGTTCTAAAGTACTCAAGGAAGCTAAGGAGGTTGTATCTACAGTAGCTGAAAAGAAGCCTTGAACTTTCTCCAAGAGGTAAGCTTCGTGTTCCTTGAACCTCATGATTTATGCACCATTACTGATTTATTTATGAAGCAAAGATATAAATATCATTATATGCTAGATGTTTCAACCACTGTTTATATTATATGAGTTGCACATGTAATGTTTTGACATGTGATATTCTTAATGTATTACATTATTGTTGAGTAATTTGTGAATTACATGGTTGGTTTTAGGATGAGATATTTGTGAATTACATGTAATGTTCTTACAAAATTGAAAATGATTGAGAGATGAGAAAGTTATGAAGAGTAGAAAGTCTGGCCATGTTTGAGTTAGGGCACGAGTGAGAGAATGTTAGAGGAGGAAAATGAAGCTGAGTGGAACACCCAGTCAACATGACATGGCGCTGACTGAGCGCTGATTTGTCCGTTTGGAAGTATTTTTAAATAAAAATAACTGAAGGCGTATTCTGTTTGGATGTAAGAGTCACCTCAGTGGTAGAACCTTGCCTTGCCTTTCCTTGCCTGACCTGGGTTCAATCCTGCTGATCAACCCTTTTGTGATTTTTTATTTATTTATTTGATTTGCTTATTATTTTATTACATGATGGCATCCTTTATTCACAACGTGCATGTAGCTCAGTTGGTCTAGGTTTTAAGTAGTCATCTCCATGGCTTGGGTTCAATCCCTCTAGGATGCATTTCCATTATATTTTTATCACTTGGTTGATTTTTTTTACCATTTTGATCCCTTTCTTTTTGCATTGTGTTCATGATGATGTATATTTTTCATTTATGTCAAGAAATATTCAAAAAGATTTATTTTTCATGTCTTTGTATGCATTCAAAGCTTGTTACTTTTTAGGGTTTCTTTTAAGAACCTTATGCATTTCTTTGATCTTTCCTTATGTTTTCCTTGCATGGTTGTTTTGTTTGAACCTCTTGCATCTTGTATGAACCTTGTGTGATGTTGTAAAATTGTACATTTTTATTTTAACTTGCTTTGACACTTTTTTGTATGTTTACATGTAAATGCATTATTGAAACTTTGTTCATGTCGTGAACTTTTGCTTGGTCATGTTACCTCTAACATGTGAATTTCTTCCATGTTTACATGAACCTTGATGTGTATATATGCCCTTGTATTGACCATGCCTTGTTTATGTAATCTTAAAATTTTGAAGTTTGCCTTGAAAGTGACTTTGTGTACATACTTGAATGTTTGAACCATTGTGATGCTTCCATCTTTGTACATAATCATGTTGAACCCTATCATACATGTTTAGATGGTTACCTACTTGTCTTAAACATATCTAAGCTTGTACCACGCTTATTTGTTCCATCAATATCTCACTTTGTTCACATGATGTTGTTCATGGGTGTTTATGTGAATATTTGTAAAGTTTCCACTTTGTTCAAAACCATGTTTGAAACCCTAATGCATGTTTTCCTCAATCTTGACACTTAATTTGTATCCAAGATGTTTTAGTCTTGTTAGAACTATATTTCATGAGTGTTTAGATGTTGTTAAATCTTTTCTTATACTTGGTTATTACCTTGTCCTTTTTGACATTGTCAAGTCTTTGCATTGGATGTTGTTACATCTATCATCATAGCTTGGTTGTTACCTCTATCTTTATTTGACTTATATCTACGCTTTAAACATTGTTATGATTTATGCATGTTGATCTTAAGTTTTGATCTTTACCATGATAAGTAATGTTTTGACTTATGCACGGTTGTTTGTACTTCAAATTATCATCTATGATGTTTGGTCTTGTGAGAACTTTGTTTCGTGATTATTTAGATGTTGTAAGATCCATGTTTGAAATTACCTTTGGCTATAACCATTTAATTTTATTCTAAAAACTTCTTTGAATAAATGGTTATTACCTTTGTCATCTATAAACTTTATCAAATAGTTGCTTCATGTTGTCACATACTTGCCCTTATCCTCTTGGTTGTTACCATGATCATATGTTTTCGTCATACTTGAATATCACTTTGTTTTTGATACCTCTTTAAACTTTTTTAAGATTTCCCCAGTGATGTAGCTTGTTAGCTCTCATCCTAAAGAGTTGCCTTTTTGTTCCTTAGTCCAAAGGAAAGTCTCTCTATTGATCTAATGTCATAGATAGCTCATTTGTTAGCCTTCCCTTGACCTTGTTAGAGTTATTAGGTCCTTCAACTTAGCCTTAAGTTAGAACCTATATCCCCTTGGCTTTGTTAAGTCAATATCTTAGCATACCTTGATTAGGAGTCCTATATCTTAGAGCTTAGGTTTATAGTTTGTTAACTCTATATGTGTACCATTATTATGTGTACTCACCTTCCCCTTTTAACTTTTGTTAAATTCATCCCCAGTTTAGTATTTCAATTCAGACTTAGAGAGCTTCTTAACTCTATGTAAGTATCATTGTTATGAATACTTATTCCCCTTGGAACCTTAACCATAGTCAAGAGTTCCTTCACCCTAGTTAGGTGAACTACGATTGCTATAATTCCATCCTTGTTAGGATACATAGGCACGAGATGTGATGTCTTGGCGAGCATATTTAGTGTATATACCCATAAAGTCTTTACCTTTAGCACCCTTACCTTAGCAGATAAACCATTAGCAAGCAAACATTAGCAGTAACACAAATACCAAACAAGAGGTTCCTGTAGAGTACTACAGATACTTAGGATGCTAACACCTTCCCTAGGTATAACCAACCCCCGAACCCCACAATCTCTTAGCTTAGTTGTTATATAGCACACTTAGGGTTTTCGATCTTTACCCTTTCCTTTGGATAAATCAAAGCTCGGTGGTAAACTTCAATGATTTATAATTCAAGTTAATTAATAGCTTGATATCTGATTCTCACTGCAACAGTGCCTGTCGCGGTGAAATTTGGATACCAAACTATTAATTAGCTTGAATCTTTAATTCATTTGCAACCGTCTTTGATTTATCCAAAGGAGAGGTTAAAGGAAGGAAAACCTATATTATATTGTAAACACAACGCGGGGAGAGATCTAAGATTCGGGGGTTGGTTAAACTTAGGGAAGGTATTAGCATCCTAAGTTTCTGTAGTACTCTACAGGAACCTCTTGTTTTAATTTGCTTATTGTTAAAGCTATCTGCTTAGGGGTAATGCTAATGGTAAAGGTAAAGAGAAGGACCTAAAGGGGTTAATCCTAAGTATACTCGCCAAGACGTCGCATCTTGTGCCTACATATCCTGACGGGAGTGGAATCAGAGTATCTGTAGTTTCCCTAAAGGGTTTGAGGAATTATTGACTGTGAGCCAAAGTTCCAAAGGGAAATAAGCGTTCATATGGAAACACTTACTTGGAGTACAAAGACTCCTATCTACGTTAAAAGTTAAATTGAAAAGGATGAAGGTATGTCCATGACGGGACGTCTAAAAAGGTGAGTACGGGGACTCGAATCCTAAGGCTAGGATGAGGGTAAAGGCATTGACACGGGGGTCAAACATGTGAAACTTTCCTTTGGAGGGGTGAAATTATCGGTAAAGATGCGAGGAAATTAAATAAACATACAATGGCAGAACATAAAGTGCGGAAAGATAAATGCGACAATTGTGCACGAAATTACATCCCATAAGCAGTTACAAATATAGTAATCAAAATTAAGTTTAGTCTGCGGAGAAAATAGGAAACGTTAATAGAAGATAGACAGGAATATGACCAATAATGAAAGCAATTAATATTAAATGACAAAATGCAAATTGAGATATTTATTAGTGTTTTATTAACTTTTAAAAAAAATACTTAATTTAATATTGGAAAAAGATGATTTTTTAATCTTAATTAAAAAGAAAGGTTTAGTCTTAAATTTTTTAAAAAAGAAGGGTTATAATTTTAAATTTAAGAAAAAGAACTTTATTTTTAAAGAGAGTTTATTTTAGTTAATAAAAGTTTTTTTGGTTTTTTATTTAAAAAAAAAAAGGTTGATTTTAAATATTAAAAAAAGTTAATTTTTTAATATAGGAACGTTAGATTTAAAATTTGTTTTAAGAAAAAAAAATTAATCTCTTTGGCTGTTTAAGTTATATACTTTTTAGATTAAAAAATAAAACAAATAAGAAATTGCAAATAACACCAGAACAATAAAAACTCAAAAATAAACGGGTTGGGCTGGATACCCAAATCCCAGACCCGACCCAGGGTCCAATTTATAAAAAGTCTGAAACCAAAATTAGGGAACCCTAATTTCTCCTCGCGGCGGCACCGATAATCTGTCTCTCTTCTCCGCTCGTTTTCTTCTTCGTTTGATCATTTATGTCTTTCTCCCTCCATTCGCCACGACTTGATCTTCTTCTTTCATAGTGTGCCATGGTTTCTTCTTCTTTTCCCTGTGACAGAAAACAACACACACATAAAAGTAAGTATTTGGTGATGATGCCTACTATGATTTAACGGATGACGACGCCGATGATGTCGTTGCAGTTTTGCGGAAGATGGCTCCGCTGTTATCGGTGGTGTGTTCGTCCGATGGTGACCGATGATGAATGTTGTTGAAGCGATGATAATGGTGAAGGAGACTCTTCCTTATGAGCCATCGATTGAATGCCGGCGGTAGTAGCTCTCGTACGGGTTTTACGGCCACTGCTTCAGTCGTGTTGTTTTGAATGATTTCTTCAGCGATGACGTTAACGTCTCTGTCTTGTTGATGAACTGCGATGATGATTCACGGCCGTCTGATGGTTTGCGCCGTCTGTGATTTTTTCAATGAGAACGTTCTATTTACCGCGATTCGTGGCCGCTGTTTTTTGTCTTTAGGGTTTCATGATTTTTTCGGCTGTCTTTCTCTGGTGAGAATGTTCCGGTTTTATGCTATTCTTTTTCTTCTGTGGGCCTGGACTTATGGATCTTACGTTACTATTTTCCTGAGATTTGATTTTGTCCTGATTTTGATTTGCTGTGATTTCTGTTTTTCCTTTTACGAATATTGGATATGGATCTGTTTTTTTTTTTATATTAATTTGATATTGTAATTTTGTAGATTCGGATTTGTATTATCAGATGCCTAGATTCGCAGTTTACTTGATAGAACCGGGTTTTGGATGTCCATGGAACTTTACTTGATGAAACGGGCCTGGATTTGGATTGTGATGCGGATTCCATTGTTGGGGATCTTGGGCCATGATGTTTCCAAACTGAGCCCACTTAAACTGGATTCGGATTTCATGTTTGTTATAAAAATCTGAGTTTGATTCCTTGGTGTTTTGATGATGGACTTGTTCTGATATGAACTGATCTTCCTGATACCGTTTGGATTTGATAATCCAACTTGGTTTTTTGATACTGATCTGCTTCTGGTATTTCAGGTGTTGGATATTTTTGGAACCGGTTCAGATCTATTGGCATCTGGGTCTGAATTCGGATTGGATTTGATATTTACTTGATAGAAAATCTGGATTGTAATCAGTTAGGCTTCACGAATCCAATTTCGGCATATCACCACTTTTCGGCAAAATCATTTCGGCTCGCGCTTCTTTTTACTCTTTCTCTTTCTCGGCTGTCCCATTTAAAACTATAGAACAGAGGCTGCCGGTTGGTAGCCGGGATCGAGAAATGGACATGGGAGTTTGGTTTCGGCATTAGTCGTGCCCTCCCGACACCCGGTGATGAGTGACTTTTCTAAGGGTGTCAAAATAATCGTCTAACTTTAATCCATTATTCTATTTTGCTTTGTTTGTGCAGGTGTGAAGAAAAGAGTCGCGTACGAAAGACTAATCGAGAAATCAAGCATTGAAGACCTTTAGAGAAATTGGGACTTTAGAAATTAGGATGAAATGTACTTTACTCTCCTTTTGTAAATTGTAAATATTTATGAATAAATTCAAAAATATTCCAATTTCAATTCCTCTTTGTACTGAAAAATATTATGAATAAAATTCAATATATTTTCTATCCTAGTTACTTTCCGATTATTCTTTTCATGATCTTGATTTTGTCGCAACCTGACTGCTCCATCAAATATCCGATTAAACCTCATTGATCAAATAACCTCTAATAAGATCCACCGGTTGAAATTAATCTGATCCAACTTGAACAATAATCTCAATTTCACCATATAAATTCAACATAAATAAAAATCCGACAATCACTCGAATCGAACCTTGTCACTCCAATACATATTGCTCACACAACTGATATAACCTTAATTTCCCCCAATATATTCTAAATTAAGTCGCACTTGATGATAGAATCGGGAAGGGCCTTGAACGACTTAAAATAGACAAGAAGAACAGAGAAAATCCCTCGACAGTAAAGCAGAAATATACTCGGTGCCAAAAAATCCAATTGTGTTTCTGATGAATAAATTCAATACCATGAACCAAACCAAATTGACACCTCAATATAATCAAACCATGTGACGAATGAATGTCTCAGAAATCCACTGGTGACAGAGACTCGGCCCATCGTATCTCGACCTTCTCAAAAAAAACCGGCAACAACTCATCTTCAAAAATTATCAGCAACAACGTGAGAATGACCATTTTGCCCTTTAGCAACTAAAATGCACTAGACATGATTCCTGCAAAACAAATAGACTGCGTAATCCGTTAATGGTTAATTGATGCAAAAATGAGATAATATGCGATATGAATCGACTAAATATAAGGGTAAAATTTGGGGTATTACTTGAACTATAGTAGTTTCAATAGCAAGGAGGTGGGATCTTAATGTCAAAAATTAGGGTGCAACAATGCCCAAAGTCAATGTCGCGATCAACAAATGGTCCATAAGAGATTTCAATTCAAGGCATGACCTATAATATTAGGTCACATTCATGTCACACTTCATTTAACATCTTTTGATCAAGAGAAGTTCAAGTTGGTGCATGATTTCAAGGATGATTCAAGTATGGTTCAAGTGTTTATTTCCATGCCATCTTCATCCAATTTTCAAGAAATTATCAAAGATTATCCAAGGGACAATCAAATTTCATTCATTTTATGTTCAAGTGTTTATGGTTGGGCCTTTGGGTGAGAGGAAATAGCAAGAAATCATAAGTTGGGACATGTTTGGTTGGCCTAAAATCAAGTATGGCATGTCACTTGGTTCAAACACCGTAAATTTCTCATTTTTCAACATTTTTGGATTCTACTTTGATCCAAATGTCAAATTTGAACTCCTCTACAACTTTTTTTCAAGGGTCAAACATCAATTCAACCTCTAAGTCCATCAATTTTGGGATTTGCTCCGCTGCCCATGTGCGTACAAAAGTAGGCCTAAGACCTGGTCGACATAATGCTTGGCCTAGAATTTCAGGTCATGACCCCAATTTTAAGGTCATGCCATTTACAATCCAAGAATCCTTTTGATGTGATTCTTTTTGCATTAAACTATTTGCAATGCAAGGAACATTTGGCACAAACAAAAATCCAAAATGCACAAGCCAATTCCATTGGGCCTGACTTCAAACATGAGTTCACGAGCTCTGCTTGTGCAAGTTTCAGGTCATAAAATTTATGCTAACTTCACATGGGACCACCAAACACATGTGAATTTGATTCACTGATGTAAAACAAAGCAAAGCACATACAAAACGACTATGCCACCTCATTTGTTCATGCATTTCACATCTCACTTGGATCAAGCTTGCAATTCACGATTTCAGATCCAAACCCATATGAGTCTTACTCAATTCACACGTACATGCTTAATCTATCCTTCCCTATAAATAGAGCAATCTTCTCCCTCATTTTCTAAGCTTAGAAAGCCACATAAACCCTGCCATTTTCTATGCAACTTCACTCAAAAAAAATTAACGGTTGCACTAAACCAAACTTGTTTGAGCTCATTTCTTTGCCCAGAAAGCTTCACCTGCATCCTCTGAACCATCTCCAACTGAAACCAAGCCTTGAGATCAAGTAAATTTCTCTAACCGTTTTCAACCTCGAGCTTCGATTTGGACAAGGTAGTTTGAGTAAAGTTAGTGCACAAACAAGTTTCCATTTTATTCGCCTTGCTTCGCTGATCAAAATACCTCCACCCTTGTAAACTTATCGTTTACTTTCAACATTTTATTTTGTTTTAAAGATATAGGGTTCATTTGGTTTTGGCTCGAATCTCCACACTCAGGGCCAGTCAATGGCACCTGAGGGTGGAGATGGCAATGGTGAAGGAAGATAGTTGAAACACAGTTTGTTTTGGCTGGAATCTTTGAGTTGCAAAGGTAATGGTTTGACTTAGCTGGAGGTTGAAGGCGAGCAACATCTCCCTCCATTTTTGAATTTTGCCAGGAAAGTTTGAATTCAAGCAATCATGGCTTGACACACTTTTTTTTTATTCCTTTGACCGTTGCAATATGGTGCAGTGATCATATAGTGAGGGCGCTTTGACTTTAAGTCCTAAGCACGTGATTTGATGACTTGGACTTTAGTAATCAGATCTGATGGCTCAGGCTTTTTTGCTTATTTTAATTTTGTTTTAATTAGTTTTTAAATTCCTTTTTCTTTCAAAAATCATTAAAAATAGCTCCTAACTCCTTTTTGACTCCAATTTTTTTCATAAATCCTAAAAAATATTTTCTATCTGATTTTATTTTTTAAACATTTTAAAAATCATTTTTAGAATTTATTTGTTTTTTTCTCTTATTTTATTTTTAAAATTTCCTTTTGCATTTAATTTTTTTACCATTTTCAAACCTTTTGGGTTCCAACTTTTGAGATCTCATTACAATATTCTCGACTTTTCTTTTTTTTTTTTGGCCATTTATTTGATGTTTTGATACCTCTTTGGTATTTTTAATTTAATTTACATTTTAAATCATTTTTATTGTTTTTTATTTAATATTTTGCTTATCTTGATCTTGGCTCTTGTTAATTGCTTGGTTGAACATATTTTCATAATATCAAGTCCTTGATTGATTGGTCCTCTGGTTGATTCAATCGTCTTTGGTTCAAACTTGTTGATAAAAGATCATCTGATCATTTTTGAGACTTTGCATCAGATATAGGTTATCCCTTGTTTGGACTATGTTTTGAGTATTTGGCTTGTTGATAGATGATCCCAACATATTTTCCTTAGATCTATTCTCCTCCTTCTCCATCTTCTTCTTCTTCTTTTTTATTTTGTTTTTACTATTATATGACATTGTTTTAGGATGCTAAATTTGTGGTAGTTCTCTAACATGTTGACATATAAATTGTTATTGACCGGCCTCAGATAGGTGTGACTTCTACATAACTCCACTTATAATTGCTTAAATAGCTTTAAATTGTCCTAACTTGACTAAATTCTCATTAATACTAACATTGACATATTAATTGTGCTAACACTTATGTCTTTACATTTATGTCTTTACATTTATGTCTTTTACTTTATGTCTTTACATTTACGTCTTTTACTTTTATGTCATTTACATTCATGGCATTTACATTTGTGCCTTTTATCTTTATGCCTTTTATCTTTATGCATTCTTTTGCTTTCTTATTTGAAAATCAACAAAAAATATGATAAAATGGCTAAGACCTTAAAAAACTTTAATATGATATTATGGATTATGTGTTACTATTCCTTGCTTGAGGAGTATGTTGGACTTTGGACCTTAGGACTTAGTGATTTCTCTTTGCTTGGAGTGGTATCTGAGACTTTGAGATTTATCTGAGGCTTTATGATTCATCTGAGACCTTGTGATTTCTCTAGACCCTCTGATATTTAATTCAAGACTTGGATATGTCTTTATGTTCATTTGGATCTTTTGATTTTCATCTACTCGTGTGCTTGTTACCTTGTGGCTCAATCCAAAGGGAAAGGAATGCTTGTTTTGACCAATGTCAAATGCTTTCTCTTCTGTTGGTTAGTACACATGCACACACAAAGGATTTCTCTTCGACAACCTTATAATGAGACTTTTTATTTCATGTCATTTACTTTATGCTTTAGGATTGTCTCTTCATCTCCTTCCCAGTTCTTTAATTTTCTAAACTTCTTGCAAAAAACTTCCTGTTTACAAACTTCACACATTTTTCTTAATAAACTTTGACTTCGTCAAGTGATCCAGAAAACACTTAAGCATATTCAAACTCTTTTCAAAATTTATGAAAAATACAAACCTCGTCAAACTCATTTCTGAAAAAGACAAGAATAGGCTAATATCTAATCTTTTTATAAATAAAAAAAAAGCTCTTAAAAAAACCTCATCAAACTATTTTTGTGACTTTATTTAAGAGATTTTTTTAAAAAAAAGATTAGATATTAGCCTATTCTTATAGTGATGCAAACCATTATACTTCTACAAGATGCTAAGAAATGATTAAAATTTTCCACTTGAATGTTGAGATGTACTTGTGAGAAAGTCCAAGTAAAAGTTCTCCATATCAAGATAATGCAAATGCTCATTTTCTCATACTCATGGGTAGTAAGTTAAGTTTTCCACTGAAATACGACAAAATGTATCTTCAATTAAAATCAATCAACAAACAACCCAACTTTATATAAACACAAATTAACAAGTGGTTCCTGTTGCGGTGGAAATAGGATCACAAACTATTAATTAGTTTGAATCGCAATTCAATTCACAACCGCTCTTTGATTTATCCGAAGGAAAATGTCAAAAGAGGGAAAACCTATTTTGCATCGTAAACACAATGCGGGGAAAGATCTAGGGTTCGGGGGTTGGTTAAATTTAGGGAAGGTATTAGCACCCTAAACTTCTGTAGTACTCTACAGGAACCTTTTGTTCAAATGTTTACTATTTGCTTTATTCATTTGCTTAAGGTATATGTACAAAGGATTAAAAGTGAGAAAAGAGACCTAAGGGGTTAATCCTAAGTTTACTCGGCAAGACACCGCATCTTGTGCCTACGTATCCTTACGGGAGTGGAATCAGAGTAATCGTAGTTCCCCTCAATAGGGAGGTTAGAAACTTCTTGACTGTGGTCAAGGTCTCAAGGGGAATAAACGCATCTTAAGGACACGCTTACGTGGAGTGTAGAAACTCCAAATCTCTACGTTGAATTGTTAAGTTGTAATTAGGGTTAAATTAGGGATTCCACTGCGGGAAACCCTAAAATGAGCGCGGCGGCTCTTTGACCTAATGCTAGGGGTAAAATTGTAATTTTGCCTGCGGCGAGGCGTTTGTGAAAATTAGGGTTTGTAAGGTGAAAGGGTTGAATTGAGGACTATTGACACGGCGGTCAAAAGCTAGACCTAATTCCTTCGGCAGTGTGTGTAATGTGACTGGAATAATTGATAAATGCGTGAGGTGATTGAATTGCAAACAGAAAATAATGACCTAATTTAACTATGCAAGCAGAAATTTAAAGAGCAGGAATTAAAGCGCGATTATTGGTTCGCGAGGTTACAACCAAGAAACATATACAATATGATAATGAGATAAGATGAAATAAGTAATGGTAAATGTAATGAGCTGCAAAATGAACAAACGACATTAGTGGGCAGCAGTTAGGCGGCAATCAAATTAATTACGAAACAATAAAGAAAAAGATGCAAATTTGAGATTTTTATTATTGCTTTATTTAAAAAATCTTAAATAATTTAATGTTAGCTTGCAAAAAAAGGTTTAATTTAAAAATGTTTTACTCTAAAAAAAGTTTTATTTTTTTAATATTTTTAAGAAAAGTTTTCTGATTTGATTAAAAAAAGGAGTTTTTATTTATTTTTAATATTTACATAAAGGGTTTTTTATTTTTAAAACAGTTTTTTCTGAATTATAAAAATAAAATGTTAAAAACAGTTTTAAAAAAACATAAAACAAATTTTAAAAAAAACAAAACAAAATAAAATAAATAAAGGGGGGGGGGGGGGGGGGGGTTGGGCCGGTCATCACCCCGGACCCAACCCAGTTTGTTAGTCGTAAGACAAAATATTTTAGGGTTTCACACCCAAAGACCATTCGCGGCGCCGTTTCACCTTTCTTCTTCATCTCTCTCGATTGATCCTCTCCGATCATGTTAAAAAAACCTGAAATCACAGCATGAATGTTAAACATGGTGGTACTACGCTCTTGGCTTACATTCTTCGTTCGCGATTAGTGACGAACGGAGGTGATGATGTTGCTGAGCCTCCGAGAGGTTTGCCCGTCGTTGGATGAACGGCGCTGGTGAACTTGTCCCACCGAGCTCGTCTCGTTTCAGTATCTCTCTCTCTCGCGGCCACTCGTTCTTCTCCATTCTGCTCAATAACCTAAAATAAAACACGAATATTGTGAGGAAAATATCTCATAGCTCACATTTATGGTGAAACGGCCGATGATGTGCAGAACTGAGGCTCAGAGTTGATTGCCCGCCGTTTGTAATGGACGGCGAAGGCGATCTCCTCGTCGGTGCTTCGCTTGTGGTTTTATGATGTTGGTTCGTCAATGAACGGAGACGATGATGAGGGTATCGGTCCCTCTGAGTCTCGGCCGTTCTCCTTTTTGCGCCGCCTAGGGTTTGTTCGCGATTTCGTTCGTTAGTGTTCGCTTGCGATCTCCGTTAGGGTTTGTGATCGTGGTTCCTCTCTCTCTCGCGGCTACCCGTTAGGGTTTACGTGATCTCCTTCGTTCGTTTTGGGGCTTTCGCGATTTCCTTCCTCTCCCGTACGAGGTGATACCTTTCCCCTTTTATAGTCTCTGACTTGGCTCTCTTTTGGGCCTTGGATACCATATCTGATTTTGTGATTCGCTTTTACTTTGATCTTATTTGATTAGATATTGATTGGATTACGATTGGATGCTTTCTGATACGAATTGGAGTCATCTGATACTGATTGAATTCTGTTTCCTCTTTTAGGATTTGATTGGGGTTTCCAGCTGATATGATTTTTCTGGTTCGATTCAAAGCTTTCCATTTTTGGGGTTTCTTGATTGACCCTATTTCGGACGTGGATTCGCTTGGATTTTATCTGATTTGTTTCGATTTCGAACTGATTTGTATTATTATTGATGCAGTTCGGGTTTTCGTTGGATATCTGCTTTTGATTTCTGGATTTCGGTTTTGAAACCTACATTAACTTTTCCTCTTCTTCTTTCAGGATAGGTACTCCGGCTTCGGTTGCGTCAAACGCTGCCGAGGAAGGTATACGGCAATGATGACATCGTTCTGAGCCTTCGAGGGATGTTCTTCGATGATGTCGCAGTTGCCTTCTGCTGTGTTCTATGGAATTTGATTCAGAACATGAGTTGGGCTGCTACTTTGAATCATGATATGGTTTCAAGTTCAATTTACTCTTCCGGTTTTAAGTTCATTGACCCTCTTTTTCTCCTTTCAGAACTGGTACTGATGCTTTAGTTGCGTCAAACGCTGCCGAGGATAGTCACATGGTGATGATGACCACGGGTCTGAAACTTATGGCGTTACTTCTGATTTTAATGGGCTTGATTCTCTAATTTTCAGGTGCTGCGACTTCATGAACCAGCTTTGGATTTGGGCAATCGTGTCCAACTGTGAATTCGGATGTCGCTTAATGTTGCCTCGAGACATTTACTTGATAGTGGCTGCGAGTTTGGGGCGGTGATGTTCATCTGAGCCCTCTATGCCTGGTGCTCTGTTTCTGATGTGCTTTGCACATTTGGGACCCAACCTGAACTGACATATCACTGCGATTACTTGAGCTCATCTTTGTTCTTTCTCTGGTATAGTTTCGCTATGATTTTGTGCTGTGATTCGGTGCTGTGATTTTGTGTAGTCGCTCACTTATGTGTTGCTTGCCATTGAAACTGGTTCGAATGGGGACTTGCCTTTAACTGATGCTGCTGAAACTTTTTGATACTTTGTTCTATGTAATTTTGACGCAGCTTGTTTTGTGTCTCATTTTTCTGTTCTGTTTGAACTTAATTTTTATGGGCTCAGAATTGATGCAGTTTGATGCAGTTTTGGCTTGCATTTCAGTTTGAATTTTCCACTTACTTGTGGCATCTTATGAGCTGTCTTGTTTTTGACTTTCTATCATCAATTTGTACTGATGCAATTGTGGAATTTCAGGTGTTGGAAATTTCGGAACCAAAACGAACTCAGACCTGCCGGCATCCGGGTCTGAGTCCAAATTTGCCTTACTCTCGTATCAGTTTGGGAATCCAATTGCGGCAAAAGCGAATCAGTCCCGCTTCTTTTATCACTTCTATCTCTCGGACGTCCCTTATGATAAGAACAGATACTATCCGATCTAACGCCAACGGCGCGGATCGGTAACGGGGGGTAGGACGCAGCTTCGGTTGTGCCACTCCCGGCACTCGATGATGACGCTGTTCTGAGAGTGTCGAACACAAACTCTAACATTTTTTCTATTCTGCTTTGCTATTTTTTGATGTGCAGGTTGATCGGGGACTCGTGGAGAAACTCAAGGGCCAACATGAAGACACTTAGCAATTTTATGACTTAGGATTTTTAGAGTTAATGTAATTCCTTGTACAGTAATTCAAAAATGTGAAACAATCCCCTCCTTCTTGTATAATGAGATCTTTATGAAATAAAATTTCCAAAACTTGAATCTATTTATATTTATTTCTAGTTAAAAAATTATAAACATTTGTGAATAAATCCACAAATATTTAAATTCATTAACATAATCATAAAACATAAACATTCCCAAATGATATTCTTATTTGTGCACTTGTCTCATTCGTAATCTTAAACTCATCATCTGATTAAAATCCAATTTAAATGCTAACCAACCATTTCATAACCAAACACGGATGTGCACCGTAATCACAACAGTTTCAGTATCAACAATAACATTACTCGTAATTGAATTCCACTGACCAAAGACTGTGAGCAACCATCCAATAATACCCCAGTAAAACTGTGCCTTATTAACGGAGGTGTGCCGGAAATAAGCCACGAGCAATAAAATAAGTCTTAAATCCAGTTGTGCTCGACAAACTTTAATATCGACCACGTCGAATTGGCACCTTGATATAATCAGACCTGGTGATAGGTAAATGCCTCAAAAATAGTGTATCAAACGCCTCAGAACTTAATAATAGCCCGTCTTCAAGGAATTAGTAGAATTTGCGTAAAATGACCAAAATACCCCTGGAACCAAATCTGCAAAACAAAACACCTCCATAACTTGTTAGTGGTTAGCAAATGTACATATGGGATGCTATGCGAAATGACTGACTAAATATAAGGGTAAAATTTGGGGTATTACAGTTGCCCCTATTTAAATAGCTACACCGGACGATTTGAGTGACAGAGACTCGAGGAATCGTGGTGGAGAGATTTAAATATAGATAACCGAAAATTTTGCCCTTATATGCGACGATATGCAATGCTATTGGACAGAGCAAGGACATCTTAATGCAGATGATGCCATGAATATGATATGATGCGTATGCTGGAATGATGGATGCGACAATGCTGACGAATACGACGACACAGGGACAGACGCTATGAGAAGAATACACTGGGGAAAACGACGCGTTGAGACACAGTACAACACTGGGGACTTCTAAAAATGATGGTCAACTGGTGCAAACACGACCAATTGTCTTTTTTAGAAAACGAGATTCTCAACTGGAGATGGTACCTATGAGACGGCCTCCACTGGGGAATCTAAAAATAAAACTGGATCACGTACGATTACAAGATCGATTACAGAAAGCTGGAGCATTGAGCAAAGAATAACATCCACGCTTCTGTAAACTATCTCTCGTGACAGGATCAAACGGACTTTTCGGGAATCCGTAAATATACAGGGTAAAGACCGGCTGTATGCCAAAATAAATGGACTTTGAGTGGTTAGAACAAGATCCTAAATGGAGATGGCACCTATGAGACGGCCTCCACTTGGGAATGTTTAATAATAACAGGATCTACACGGCTTGCAAGATCGATTACAGACTGCTGGAGCATTGAGCAAAGAATAACATCCAAGCTCCTGTAAACTATCCTTCGTGATGGGATCGAACGGACTTTTCGGAAATCCGTATCAAATATACAGGGTAAAGACCGGCTGTATGCCAAAATAAATGGACTTTAATGGGAAATGCCCTGATAAGCTTCTCGAGGGAGAACTGTCACTTATCGTTGGAAGGGACTTATGTGCCAAAATGGATAAGCACTCAAATAAAGAGGTTGTTGCTTATCTGATAAATAAATCTTCTCGCATTTAAGGTTGGCGCCTGGAATACGATTCTGATTCTTCTCTTACTGAAGGATAAATAAACTTCTTCATGCTTGAAGATCGTGCTCTCCTGAACATGAAAAAGGGTAAACTGAACTTCCTCATACTTCAGAATCGTGCTCTCCTGAATATGATTCCGCTCTTTCGGGTAAATGAAATTCTTCATACTTCAGAATCGTGCTCTCCTGAATATGAAAAGGGCTAACTGAACTTCCTCATACTTCAGAATCGTGCTCTCCTGAATATGATTCGGCTCTTTCTTGTAAATGAAATTCTTCATACTTCAGAATCGTGCTCTCCTGAATATGAAAAGGGCTAACTGAACTTCCTCATACTTCAGAATCGCGCTCTCCTGAATATGATTCGGCTCTTTCTTGTAAATGAAATTCTTCATACTTCAGAATCGTGCTCTCCTGAATATGAAAAGGGCTAATTGAACTTCCTCCTAATTCAGAATCGTGCTCTCCTGAATATGATTCCGCTCAAACCTCCCCGTACTTCAAGATCGTGCTCTCCTGAATACGATTTGGTTTCTTCTTTTAATAAAGGGTAAATGAACTTCTTCATAATTCAGAATCGTGCTCTCCTGAATATGATTCCGCTCGAACCTCCCCGTATTTCAAGATCGTGCTCTCCTGAATACGATTTGGTTCAAAACCCCCCATACTTCCAGACGACCGGTAAATGGAAGCCCAACTGCTCCATGGAGATGGCCATTTGCTGCGAGTCATAACGAAGATAGGATCGGTTTCTTAGGTGAGAAATGTTGTATACCGATGTTGTAAGATGTAAAGTGTTGTAAAGTGTTGTAAATGTAGGATTGTAAAGTGTTGTACCGATAGATTTTCCAGGCGTGAACTGGCGTGTATCTGTAAAGGATTGTAGTTGATTTTCTTGAAAGATAGTGCAAAATAATGCACGTCCGGGTACAGTGATAAACCTCTCAAGCGAGATAGTCGCGTATCTGTCATGGTATGGTGAAAACCTTTAGATGGTGCAAAATAAATGCACGTCCGGTTGGGATTGATGACCGACAAGACTGAGATTCAATCTAGGATCGAGCTAAAAAGAAGACTGGAAATCAAGACTCCATCGAGGGAATGAACCCGAAGGGTAGATATCTTATCCTGGCGAGGAAAGATAGCTGAAGTAACCGTCATCCACGAGGATCGAGCTCTGTGGGGAAACTGGAAACAAGTAAGTATTTTATGCTTAGGGCTGACAATCTATTTGGAGGGAATGGACGAACCCAGTTACTCGGCGGTAACAACCAAATGATGGTGAAACACAATGAACCTGTGAATGCTAATGCATATGTTAATGCATATGTTAGTGTGAATGTATGTTAATGTCTATGTATGTTAATGTTTATGTATGCAAGATGTTATGAAATGAGTATGTAATGAATATGTAATGAATATGTAATGAGTCTGTAACAAAATAGGCATGTGATGCTTATGCCCTTGCGTACGTTGACGAAACAGACTAGAGACGGGACGAGAGATGAAATAAACATCTCGACGGAAATACCCTGCGTTCTCTGCAACCAATACGTCAATCATGGGAGGGAATGGTAGGACCAAATCTGGTTTCAAAATTCTGAATGCTCTGGGGAGAAAGTAATCTGCTTGGGCGCACAGTATCACGTCTTCACATGGGAAGAAGAAAACCTGAGGGACACTTTCGAGTTACCCAAGAAAAAGTTGTCAGCTTATAGTCTCTCTGGGGACTGTGATGAGGCAATAGTTTAGGAGCCTGTTGCAACACTGAGATTTACTGGGGAATGAAGGCCGCTGTGAGTAAAATCCATCGGGTGCATGAAGAAAAGTTGTGAAACCACATAGCTTTGATCTTGAAGGACCTTATAGTAGTCGCCATTTGTTTCCTTTAAAAACATGGTGCCCCAGGATACTTGCGTTGCGAGGTAGGGTCATCTCAAGAGGATTTTATAGAGAACATGGAGTCTGGTTGCCCCACTGTTTTCAAACTCTTTGAGAGATTTGTCAGGTCTCGACGTAACTGGCACAAATTAATCGTGTTACGACGAAATCTTTGGGAAATAGCTCTTAAGAATGTCAGACTCGCGTTGGTAAGCGAATTGGGAAACTGCCTGCCCCTGTTCAGCAGGATCTTCAAGTTCCACGGGTTATGTTCATATGTAAATCTCTAAGATATCAAGCAAAGTCGTCATGCCTGAAATGCCCATCCTGAGCTTGTCAATGCACACATATATTTGTCTTGAATTTTGTTTTGAAAAAGATATCGCAATAACTTGTGACCGAAATCACTAGTCAGGATATAAGTTTTAATTATAATGCCAACATGAATTTTTTCTGAGCATAGCTCGTAGGAGTCAGGAAACGTGATCTGGTCGAGTATGCTTTCAACCGAAGTCCTACTTCAATTAGGTCTTTTAAAGGTTGTATCGTGGCTCGGTTCACGGTTTAAGAAACAAAAGGATATAGGCTCAAAGTTATATTTGTACCCACCCCTTCTTCGTGATGTTCTCCAATCCTAATTCAGTTAATCGGATGCGAGCACTCATACCTCAAACGGATTTGCTATGGTTGAGAACTTATCAAGGCCTTGGACATGGCAGTCACTCGCCTATTTCTAATGGCAATTGGTCACACGATTTTGTTCTTTATAGGGATCCTAAAAAAACTACTGGTTTGTTATCCTTATTCCCTAACTTTTGCCTGGACAACGTCTTTTGATATGACTTTGGAGTCCAGCGGGATGCCCCAGTTTTGCCTGAGTCTCCTTCATAGGTTTTGACTTAGCGGACTCTTTTTTTTTTTGAATATTCTTTTATGCACAAGTCGTGTAAATCTCTTGAAAGGCTCGTGACTGCCCCACTCCTTAGATAACTGAGGGATAGTCATTGTATTGGACCTCTTAAGATGCTAAGAATAAATTCTCGAAGGTTTGCTCTTCCTTTTTGAGGATCTAAGCGCTCAATCGGTTTAACTGAAACCTACCCTGCCCCAGGTTAGGATGAAGGTTCTTAAAAATAAAGAAAACTCCTACTTCAAGGCTCAAAGGGGTTTAACGAGGGATTAACATCCTTATATCTCCAGTGTTTGGGATTTGAAACAATGCCTTACATCATCAGCGGGTTTTAATTGAAAGCATACGACAAGAAATCTGACGTTTTAGGTTCGTCATCCTCCCCCCAATTCTCCATCAGAACAAGAGATCGGGTAAAGTTGGCATTATGATTTATGAAAACGTTTTTTGAATGAGTGAAGCGAATGGACTTATTCAAGACAAACATATGCGTTGCATTAATTAATCAAAGATAAACAAGTTCGTGCATGCTAAATATGCTTAATCAAAGAGAAATACATATAAATAAACAAATGAACTGTCGGAAAAATCCTTCTAAATGTTTATGAAATCTTGCATTCAAGAGTAACAGTTTCCTTTGACGGAGCCTCAATGGAAAGGACGTCTGGCTTATGATCACTGTGAGTCGTCATGGCTTGCCCCAGTTATGCTGGTCACATCTTCAACAGTTTTCAGTCGTTGCTTCAAAATAACTTTCTCAGATTCTTTGTTGATCCCGGTCATATCATCTTGAGGGTTACTGAAATGAAGCGAGCTAGGTCTTTGAATAATTACTGGATTCGGCTGATTTGCTGAGGGGACAACATACTTTGCAGATTTCGAACCCGACAAGTGAGGGGCCCCGAGAGGAGTCTCGATCTTCGGCTGAGCATTGCTAAAAGAAAACTTCTTCGCTTCTAGCAAATCTCTGACAGCTTTCTTAAGAGCATAGCAATTCTCTAGATCATGGCTGGGCGCACCCTCATGAAATAAACAATGAGCGGTAGCGTTGTAACTTGCAGGTAATGGATTAGGTGGAGGACCCAAAGCACGGGTGGTAATCAGACCTTGTTGTACCAAATGGGGGTATAACTCAGTGAAGGTCATCGGAATTGGAGGACAAGGCTTATACTGACTCTTACGGAGATAAGGAACCTGATCCTGTGATTGCTGGTGAACAGGAACGTTGGGCACTCGTTGACTGTCGACAGGAACTTGCATAGGCGAATAACCGGAAGGTTGTTGATAAACTGGTGCCTGATATACCGGAGCTGACTGTACAGGCTGGCATGCAGGAAACTGCTGATCGAAAGGAGGTGCAACAGTAGCTACATAGGGTTGTTGAACATATAGAAACGGATAACCTTGAACATAACTCTGTTGATATTGTAAAGGTTGAGGAGTAGCCTTTTTGCGGTTCTTTAAACGTGTAGGTCCTTTACCATGGTCGGAGTTAGGAGTTTTGCACTTCGGAGGGGTAGCTCGTCGAACTGGTCGAGCACTGGGAGGCACCAAACCGGGTTGAAGACCGTGAGGAGGTACATTCTCGACAGTAACAGCTGGTTGAGGTTCCATAACGGTATTAGTCTTAGAAACAACAGTAGACTGAGCATCCACCTTCACACTAAGAGCACGTAACATCTCCAAGATCTGCCTTACACTTCCTCGAAGATCTTCGAATTCATGGCTGACACGGTTGATCTCTTGGTTTTGATCTTCCATTCTTTTGAAGGGTCGTGTTGATGCAGAGAACTTAGGGTGACAAAACTGGAAGGTGAGAGAACCGAGTATGAGAAAACCGGGAGACACATGCAATGCAAAAGTATGATGCTAAAATGTGAATGCAAATGAAGATTTCATGGAATTCAAATATTTACGAATATTGCAGAATACCAAAGAAACTTTTAATTCATTGAAGACAGATTACAAATAATATTCTTGCAACCAAAACAGCTAAATAAAAGCCTAGAAAGTCCTAGAGAAGCATCTTCCACAACTTCAGTGAGCAGACGGAGATCCGGAGGAAAATAAATATTCGTAGAGCCTTCTCTTCTTGTAGGATTGTATCTCATCATTCTTCGACTGAATCTGCTTTTGAAGTTCTTCGTACTCGCTGGCCCTCACATGGTATTTGTTCTTCCATGATTCTGTTTCGCGTTGTGATCTCTTCAAAGCGATCGTCAAAGTCTCAGCTTCGGTCATGAAATACTGGACAGGTTCCTCTCTTTGAGGTACAGGATCTTGGCGAGAGTAGGGCATCTTCAACTCAATAGCTCTTCCTCGGACCCATTGAAGGTATGGTTCCATGGACACACAATTAGGTCTTCCCAAACTTTCTTTGCCTTTCCTATGCAGACGATTCCAAGAAGATAGAATCTGATCTTGAAGCTTTTTGTCGTCTTCAAAAAAGATTTTCTCCACATGAATACCTTTAGGCGGTTCCTTCAAGGGGTATCCTAACTGTCGGCGAGCTAAGACTGGATTGTAGCTAATTCCTCCATTGAAACTGAGCAAAGGCACGTTGTTGAAGTTTCCACAACTATCAATGATCGATATCCTATCGTACATGCGATTATACCAATCAATATCAGAGTGAGTTAGAGCCATAACTCTTTGCGACCAACGTTCTTGATTAGATCTCCAGAACGGACCGGACTTGGGTAAGTGAGAAATAAACCACTTGTATAGTAATGGCACACAACATGTAACCATTCCTCCACCATGAAAGTTTCGGAGATGTACTGAATGATAAGTATTACCCAATAGCGTTGGAACTGGATTTCTTCTCATGAAGATCTTGATTGCATTAAGGTCCACAAACCCCTCAAAACTAGGAAAAAGCAGCAACCCATAAATAAGCAAAGCAAATATTGTCTCAAAGGCAAACATGTCTTTATGATCGACATAAAATTGGGCCTTCTTAATTAGGAAGTCCCTGAAAAAACCAGAGGTCCCCCCTTTGGTGATCATATTGTTTTTGACATCGGATATCCTTAGACAAATGGCTTTAGCAATATCTCGTTCTTTAGGGTCTTCCTCCAAGAAAGGGAATGGAGACTTATCCAAGATAGGTAATCCCACCAACCGAGAGTACTCTTCTAAGGTAGGTAAAAGCTGATAATCTGGAAAGGTGAAGCAGTGATAATCTGGATCATAAAACTGTAGCAAAGTCGCAAGAATTCCTTCGTTTACTTGAATCTTCAACAAAGACAATAGCCTTCCATATCTGTTTTGGAACTTTTCTTGATCTTGAACCAAATCCCTTAGCTTCTCTAGGACTTCCAAATTAAAACTCTTAAAAGTAAATTTCAAAGTATGCTTCCTAGAGTGATCCATGGTATCCTGTAATGTTCATAAGTAAAGTTTGAATTCCATGAAATCTTAATGCGATATGATGTTTTATGAATGCAATGCATGAAAACACACACAGTCCTAGGTTAAAAGGTACGTGAGCGGAGTTAAGGTCTACCCATCCCAAAAGGAGTGTACTATAGGTTAGTTGTACCTGTAGAACGAGGTTCTAAAAAAAGTGCCCAAAGTCATCAGCCCATCTTTCGGATATTATCAACCTTCCGATTGACTCGGGGGTTAATAATATTCTCAAGAGAACCTCTTTTGAGTGTAGTATCGCGTAGCAACCATTGTAGGACTACTCCCACATAGTTCCCGCACTACGTCCTAAATAAGGCCAAGGTGGTGTTAAGGTACTACGGTCCTCAATATCACAGACTCCAATCGACCATGGAAAAAGTTTTCAACGATTACTCGTTCAACCGAACCATTTTCAAAAAGGTCTCAACTGAGCGGTGATTCTCGAATCAGCTTGGTCGGGATTCACTCCCTATAAGCCTCATCGAATATATCCCCATCCTATAATAATGTCACTAGTCCGGGCGTAGGACTTATCTCACAACACAAGGAACAGTCCCAAGTCAAAGTACAAATATATACATGCAAATGAATAATAACACAGATGGTAATAAATATGAACAAGTTAGGGATAACCCTCAAAAGTTTAGAAGAGTCCCCAGTGAAGTCGCCATTTTCTGTTGCAGTGGAAATAGGATCACAAACTATTAATTAGTTTGAATCGCAATTCAATTCACAACCGCTCTTTGATTTATCCGAAGGAAAAGGTCAAAAGAGGGAAAACCTATTTTGCATCGTAAACACAATGCGGGGAAAGATCTAGGGTTCGGGGGTTGGTTAAATTTAGGGAAGGTATTAGCACCCTAAACTTCTGTAGTACTCTACAGGAACCTTTTGTTCAAATGTTTACTATTTGCTTTATTCATTTGCTTAAGGTATATGTACAAAGGATTAAAAGTGAGAAAAGAGACCTAAGGGGTTAATCCTAAGTTTACTCGGCAAGACATCGCATCTTGTGCCTACGTATCCTTACGGGAGTGGAATCAGAGTAATCGTAGAATAAACGCATCTTAAGGACACGCTTACGTGGAGTGTAGAAACTCCAAATCTCTACGTTGAATTGTTAAGTTGTAATTAGGGTTAAATTAGGGATTCCACTGCGGGAAACCCTAAAATGAGCGCGGCGGCTCTTTGACCTAATGCTAGGGGTAAAATTGTAATTTTGCCTGCGGCGAGGCGTTTGTGAAAATTAGGGTTTGTAAGGTGAAAGGGTTGAATTGAGGACTATTGACACGGCGGTCAAAAGCTAGACCTAATTCCTTCGGCAGTGTGTGTAATGTGACTGGAATAATTGATAAATGCGTGAGGTGATTGAATTGCAAACAGAAAATAATGACCTAATTTAACTATGCAAGCAGAAATTTAAAGAGCAGGAATTAAAGCGCGATTATTGGTTCGCGAGGTTACAACCAAGAAACATATACAATATGATAATGAGATAAGATGAAATAAGTAATGGTAAATGTAATGAGCTGCAAAATGAACAAACGACATTAGTGGGCAGCAGTTAGGCGGCAATCAAATTAATTACGAAACAATAAAGAAAAAGATGCAAATTTGAGATTTTTATTATTGCTTTATTTAAAAAATCTTAAATAATTTAATGTTAGCTTGCAAAAAAAGGTTTAATTTAAAAATGTTTTACTCTAAAAAAAGTTTTATTTTTTTAATATTTTTAAGAAAAGTTTTCTGATTTGATTAAAAAAAGGAGTTTTTATTTATTTTTAATATTTACATAAAGGGTTTTTTATTTTTAAAACAGTTTTTTCTGAATTATAAAAATAAAATGTTAAAAACAGTTTTAAAAAAACATAAAACAAATTTTAAAAAAAACAAAACAAAATAAAATAAATAAAGGGGGGGGGGGGGGGGGGTTGGGCCGGTCATCACCCCGGACCCAACCCAGTTTGTTAGTCGTAAGACAAAATATTTTAGGGTTTCACACCCAAAGACCATTCGCGGCGCCGTTTCACCTTTCTTCTTCATCTCTCTCGATTGATCCTCTCCGATCATGTTAAAAAAACCTGAAATCACAGCATGAATGTTAAACATGGTGGTACTACGCTCTTGGCTTACATTCTTCGTTCGCGATTAGTGACGAACGGAGGTGATGATGTTGCTGAGCCTCCGAGAGGTTTGCCCGTCGTTGGATGAACGGCGCTGGTGAACTTGTCCCACCGAGCTCGTCTCGTTTCAGTATCTCTCTCTCTCGCGGCCACTCGTTCTTCTCCATTCTGCTCAATAACCTGAAATAAAACACGAATATTGTGAGGAAAATATCTCATAGCTCACATTTATGGTGAAACGGCCGATGATGTGCAGAACTGAGGCTCAGAGTTGATTGCCCGCCGTTTGTAATGGACGGCGAAGGCGATCTCCTCGTCGGTGCTTCGCTCGTGGTTTTATGATGTTGGTTCGTCAATGAACGGAGACGATGATGAGGGTATCGGTCCCTCTGAGTCTCGGTCGTTCTCCTTTTTGCGCCGCCTAGGGTTTGTTCGCGATTTCGTTCGTTAGCGTTCGCTTGCGATCTCCGTTAGGGTTTGTGATCGTGGTTCCTCTCTCTCTCTCGCGGCTACCCGTTAGGGTTTACGCGATCTCCTTCGTTCGTTTTGGGGCTTTCGCGATTTCCTTCCTCTCCCGTACGAGGTGATACCTTTCCCCTTTTATAGTCTCTGACTTGACTCTCTTTTGGGCCTTGGATACCATATCTGATTTTGTGATTCGCTTTTACTTTGATCTTATTTGATTAGATATTGATTGGATTACGATTGGATGCTTTCTGATACGAATTGGAGTCATCTGATACTGATTGAATTCTGTTTCCTCTTTTAGGATTTGATTGGGGTTTCCAGCTGATATGATTTTTCTGGTTCGATTCAAAGCTTTCCATTTTTGGGGTTTCTTGATTGACCCTATTTCGGACGTGGATTCGCTTGGATTTTATCTGATTTGTTTCGATTTCGAACTGATTTGTATTATTATTGATGCAGTTCGGGTTTTCGTTGGATATCTGCTTTTGATTTCTGGATTTCGGTTTTGAAACCTACATTAACTTTTCCTCTTCTTCTTTCAGGATAGGTACTCCGGCTTCGGTTGCGTCAAACGCTGCTGAGGAAGGTATACGGCAATGATGACATCGTTCTGAGCCTTCGAGGGATGTTCTTCGATGATGTCGCAGTTGCCTTCTGCTGTGTTCTATGGAATTTGATTCAGAACATGAGTTGGGCTGCTACTTTGAATCATGATATGGTTTCAAGTTCAATTTACTCTTCCGGTTTTAAGTTTATTGACCCTCTTTTTCTCCTTTCAGAACTGGTACTGATGCTTTAGTTGCGTCAAACGCTGCCGAGGATAGTCACATGGTGATGATGACCACGGGTCTGAAACTTATGGCGTTACTTCTGATTTTAATGGGCTTGATTCTCTAATTTTCAGGTGCTGCGACTTCATGAACCAGCTTTGGATTTGGGCAATCGTGTCCAACTGTGAATTCGGATGTCGCTTAATGTTGCCTCGAGACATTTACTTGATAGTGGCTGCGAGTTTGGGGCGGTGATGTTCATCTGAGCCCTCTATGCCTGGTGCTCTGTTTCTGATGTGCTTTGCACATTTGGGACCCAACCTGAACTGACATATCACTGCGATTACTTGAGCTCATCTTTGTTCTTTCTCTGGTATAGTTTCGCTATGATTTTGTGCTGTGATTCGGTGCTGTGATTTTGTGTAGTCGCTCACTTATGTGTTGCTTGCCATTGAAACTGGTTCGAATGGGGACTTGCCTTTAACTGATGCTGCTGAAACTTTTTGATACTTTGTTCTATGTAATTTTGATGCAGCTTGTTTTGTGTCTCATTTTTCTGTTCTGTTTGAACTTAATTTTTATGGGCTCAGAATTGATGCAGTTTGATGCAGTTTTGGCTTGCATTTCAGTTTGAATTTTCCACTTACTTGTGGCATCTTATGAGCTGTCTTGTTTTTGACTTTCTGTCATCAATTTGTACTGATGCAATTGTGGAATTTCAGGTGTTGGAAATTTCGGAACCAAAACGAACTCAGACCTGCCGGCATCCGGGTCTGAGTCCAAATTTGCCTTACTCTCGTATCAGTTTGGGAATCCAATTGCGGCAAAAGCGAATCAGTCCCGCTTCTTTTATCACTTCTATCTCTCGGACGTCCCTTATGATAAGAACAGATACTATCCGATCTAACGTCAACGGCGCGGATCGGTAACGGGGGGTAGGACGCAGCTTCGGTTGTGCCACTCCCGGCATTCGATGATGACGCTGTTCTGAGAGTGTCGAACACAAACTCTAACATTTTTTCTATTCTGCTTTGCTATTTTTTGATGTGCAGGTTGATCGGGGACTCGTGGAGAAACTCAAGGGCCAACATGAAGACACTTAGCAATTTTAGGACTTAGGATTTTTAGAGTTAATGTAATTCCTTGTACAGTAATTCAAAAATGTGAAACAATCCCCTCCTTCTTGTATAATGAGATCTTTATGAAATAAAATTTCCAAAACTTGAATCTATTTATATTTATTTCTAGTTAAAAAATTATAAACATTTGTGAATAAATCCACAAATATTTAAATTCATTAACATAATCATAAAACATAAACATTCCCAAATGATATTCTTATTTGTGCACTTGTCTCATTCATAATCTTAAACTCATCATCTGATTAAAATCCAATTTAAATGCTAACCAACCATTTCATAACCAAACACGGATGTGCACCGTAATCACAACAGTTTCGGTATCAACAATAACATTACTCGTAATTGAATTCCACTGACCAAAGACTGTGAGCAACCATCCAATAATACCCCAGTAAAACTGTGCCTTATTAACGGAGGTGTGCCGGAAATAAGCCACGAGCAATAAAATAAGTCTTAAATCCAGTTGTGCTCGACAAACTTTAATATCGACCACGTCGAATTGGCACCTTGATATAATCAGACCTGGTGATAGGTAAATGCCTCAAAAATAGTGTATCAAACGCCTCAGAACTTAATAACAGCCCGTCTTCAAGGAATTAGTAGAATTTGCGTAAAATGACCAAAATACCTCTGGAACCAAATCTGCAAAACAAAACACCTCCATAACTTGTTAGTGGTTAGCAAATGTACATATGGGATGCTATGCGAAATGACTGACTAAATATAAGGGTAAAATTTGGGGTATTACAGTTCCCATTGAGTATAACGGATGTGAAGGGTGTTAATACCTTTCCCTTGCATAACCAACCCCCATATCAAGATCTTTTTTCTTCTTTTTTAGCTCTTTATGGGTTTGGTTCAACCTCTTCCCTTTTTCCTTTGGAAACAATAAAGTTCGGTGGCGACTCTTGCTTTTAGAGTTAACTTAATAAATAACTTAATCTCAATAATTTTTCCCGCCGCGACAGATGGTGAATCTGCCGGGAAGTATTCCCTAAGAGAGTTAAGCCTAGCTTGTTTATCTGTGTTTATTATTGCTTTTGTTTTTGTTTTTGTTTTAAGGTGCTTGGTGATCTCTGTAAGGTGAGTTAAGTCCACTACCCTAACTTGAGTGCGCTTAAGATAGGATGGTGGTATAGTAATGTCGACCTTATAGGCGTCATGTGTTGTTAGGTTGGCAAGAGAACCCCTCTTAGATGAGGCCCTTATGTAAGTATTAATGTCATGCGATTAGTCGTAATGGAGTTATTATTTTTGACTTGGGAGTCTGGGATTCTGAGATACCTTTAAAACACTTTTAACCCCTCTGGCCTTTTAGGACGTAGTGTGGTGACTTTCCTAGCGTAGGCCTGGTATGGTTAATACACGATACTATACTCAGACAGGGTTCTCTTAAGAATATTATTGGTCTATGAACAAGTCATTAAACCGGTTATATTCAAAAGATTGATTTACGACTCTGGGAACCTTTTTAGAACTTGGTTAATGTTTAAGGATTTCAAAGCCATATAACATAACCTATTAGATGGTTATTACCCTTTCCACCTGGCTCCATGCTCTTGATGTCAAACCTTTGAACCCACCATGTTTGTGATTGTTGCATAATCATGCATCCATGCATTCATAAACATCTCTTTTTCACCTGGTTTTCAAGGAACTTGGGAACTTTATTTGACAATCATTTTTATATGCATTTCATGCATCATTTGGTCTTGCTTTCTGCTAGTCTTTCAGAGTCTCATTTGTTTCCTTCATTTTCGTTGAAGACAAGCCGACACACTGGTATAATACTCGTGCCAATTTAAAACGAATGATGGATGCAATTGAGAAAGAGAAAAGGGAACTTTGTGAGGAAGTGAATTCATTAAAGACAAGAATAGAAAGAATGTCTGCTCTGTTAGAATTCTTGGTGGCAGGTTAGAATCAACCACCATTTTTGTCTCAACCAAAAATGATTGTTATCTCTAAGATTGCACCTACTCCTATTGCAATTGTTGTGCCTACTGGACCTCTCCATCAAAATCAGGTTCCTGCTGGTTATCCTTAAGGCATGCCTCTCAACTATGTGCCAGAAAAGTTCCATCCCGCTACTGAAGCTCCGTTAGTGAGTCAAGTTCCTCCAATTCAACCTATGATGGTTACCGCTCCTCCAGTTGTAGATGTTGTGCCACAAGAGGATCCTGTTTTCCACACTGCTCCTAGTGAGTATCTGGATGTTTATAAGAGAATGTATGAATTCTAGGACCAATTCCTAGAATTGCATAAAGAGTTGAAAGCTATGAAGAGTAAATATTTATTTGGTAAGAATGATCATGATTTGTGCTTGGTGCCCAAAGTTAAAATCCCTGTCAAATTCAAGGTCCATGACTTTGAAAAGTACAAGGGTAACTCCTGTCCTCAGAGTCATTTGATTATGCATTGTCAGAAGATGGCTACTTACGCTGATGATGATAAGTTTTTGATCCATTATTTTCAAGACAATTTGACGAGTGCAACTTTGAAGTGGTATATAGGGTTGGGCAATGCTCGTGTTAGTTCTTTCAATGACCTTACAGAGGCGTTTGTGCATTAGTATATGTACAATTTAGACCTGGCTCCTAATCGTGAGCAACTTCATGATATGTCACAAAAGAATAAGGAATCATTCAAAGAATATGCTCAGAGGTGGCGTGAATTTGTTGTTCAGACTAGACCTTCGATGGAGGAGAAGGAAATGACCAAGATGTTTCTAAAAAAATTGAGTCTTTCTATTATGAGAGGATGTTTCTAGTGCTCTAAATGATTTCAGTGAAATGGTAGGTATGGGGTCGGTTGACAAAAGAATCTAGTTCATCAAGTGGAACGAAGAAATATGGTAACAATTTCCATAAGAAGAAAAAAGGATATGCCAATGCCATTTCTCAAGGAGGAAGGCAAAGAAGACCCAGAAACAGAAGTGGTCAGCAGGACCAATCTCAATAATATTATCAACAACCTCATATTGTTGTAGTGACTCCAGTGGTTAGTCTAGCTACTGTTGTTCAAGCTTATCAGCAACAGAATCAACGATCAAATCAAAATCAACAAGGTCATTCTCCTAGGAAGGCTCGGTTCGATCATATCCCTATGACTTATACGGAATTGTATCTAACTTTTATATAGAATACGCTGATTCAAACTAGATCTCCACCAGCTGTTCCGAATCCAATTCCATGGTGGTATAAGTCTGAAGCTCATTGTGCTTTTCATCAGGGAGAACCGGGGCAATGATCTTAAATATTGTTTCTCTTTGAAATCAGAAGCTCATCAGGAATGATTTTTTGAACTTCCAAGGCGCCGGTAGAAGACTCCTTTAGTTGACGTGCATGGTGGACCTTTTGTTAGCATGGTAGAAGTTTATTAGGAAGAGTATTTGATTTATAATGTTAACTTGGTGAAGACTCCTTTGTTTTACGTGCATGCCAAGTTATGCAAGGTCAATTTATTTAAAAGTGATCATTCAAATTGCTAGTTGTGTGACCAGAATCCAGAAGGGTGTGTGTTGGTGAAAGATATCCAGGGTTTGATGGACCAGGGTATTCTACAAGTCAGAACTATGTGTAAGGACGATGAGGTAGTTGTTATTGTTCCTCATATTGATGTTCCAAAGCCTTTGGAAGTCACTTGTCAAAGCAAGGAGAATTTCGTGACTCCTTTGGTGGCTTGTTTGCCTAGATCGATTTCATACGAATCTGACAAAGTTATTCTAGAGTATAATGCTACTGTGTTGGAAGATGGTAAAGGGGTAGTTATTGAATCAGTGCGTTCAGTTGAGAATATAGCAAATGTCAGTGGTATGACTATAAGTGGTCGTATGGTTACTCCAGAAGCTCTCTGAAAGGTTGATTATGTGATGAATGCACTTTGACTTTAAGTTCTAACCATGTGATCTGATGACTTGGACTTTAGTAATCAGATATGATGGCTCAGGCTTTTTCGCTTATTTTAACTTTGTTTTAATTAGTTTTTAAATTCCTTTTTCTTTCAGAAATATTTAAAATAGCTCTGAACTCCTTTTTGACTCCATTTTTTCATAAATCCTAAAAAATGTTTTCTACTTGATTTTATTTTTTAAACATTTTAAAAATTACTTTTAGAATTTATTTGTTTTTTTTCTTATTTTGTTTTTAAAATTTCTTTTTGCATTTAAGATTTTTAACCATTTTCAAACCTTTTGGGTTCAAACTTTTGAGATCTCATTACTTGTAATATTCTTGACTTTTCTCATTTTTTTAGCCATTTATTTGATGTTTTGATACCTCTTTGATATTTTCCATTTTAAATAATTTTTAAAAATAATTTTTATTGTTTTTTATTCAATACTTTGCTTGCCTTGATATTGGCTCTTGTTGATTGTTTGGTTGAACATATTTTCAACATTTCAAGTCCCTGATTAATTGGTCCTCTGGTTGATTGAATCTTCTTTGTTTCAATCAGATTAAGTAGAGTAGTTGCCCTAGGTCTAATACATAGGCTACAGGTCAAGAATCCTTATGCATATAACAACATATTAACATAGTATCTCAAATAATAAGCATTAAGCATAAGAAACAACTGAATAAAATTATAATTCAAAGGATTCATACAAAGTCAAACTGCCATATAATGTCAACAAGATTGAACAAAGTTCATCATAACGCAACCTAACCTAGGAGGATTTAGCTGCACATAGTGAAAATTATAATAACAATTGAATAAAGATGAATAACATATGAATTTCCTTGAAGGATTTGCCTCCAATGGCTTCCAATGCTCTCAAAATCACCCTCTGATGTTGTAAAATCATGCTCCCGTTGCCAAATTGTGTAACCCTTATAAAAGTGCAGAAAATTCCCTTTTAAAGTTATCAGAATGGGTAAGAACGCATCAGAAAAAGCCTTCACCACGCACATTACAAAAGCATCGCGTGCGCGTTGAATCCTTTGCTTTCCTATTACAGGCGCGATATCACGCGATGTTGTACGTGATTATTCCAGTAGATTGCATGTTTTTAACCCCTTTTTCACAAGAAATTCCACTAAGTCCCATTCTTCCATACTTGCTATTTTCCCTCATTCTTGGGTCTTTCTTCATCATTTTGGCTTCTCTTTTGATTGGTTTCCCCCAATTCTTCAAATGATTATATGTAATAATGGAACGTCAACAAATCACTTCTAAAACAGAAAGCAAAAGAGTATGAGGAACCTTCTGAAGTAGAGGTTCAATAATACCAAAGAGTCTAACATGGAAGTTCCTCTTAGCTTTCTTCAACCAAGCAAACTCCAACTCTTTAAAGCTTATTTATATCCATCTTCTGAAGGTGTTGGTCAGATCAATCACTTCAAAGAGGTTTGTGTTATCATTGCAAGCCTCAATGAGAGCATCAAGTCTGCCCGCAACCTCGTCTTTAAAGTAATTAAACAATTCACCCAAGGGAGTAGGATGAATATTGGTTTTAACATATGTTAAAGTATAATAGGGCCAAGAGTTCCTTTCTAGGACTACAAGGACATCAACCTCTAATTTGGACCATATGACTAAATCATCAAATCTCTCAGGGTTAGGATTAGGTTCATAATGAATCTCGGTACCAGAGGAAAGGTTAATGGTAAGGTCAGAAGAATCGGGGGTAAAATGTTCATTATTTCTGATCCATTCCATGAACTCATCAAGAACAGGTTCATAAATGATAGGTTGGTGAGATGAAGTTGGTAGAGTGGGTGTGTCTTCAAGAAAGTCATGAGCTTTAAGTTTTGGAAAATTGACTTGAGATGATGTCGAAAAGTCAGAGTCAGAAGGGTTTCTTTCTATATCAACAGGTTTGGAGGGAAGTGGGAGTAGTTTTAGAAGTGGTGCAAATATTTATGGTTACGGTGTAGTGGTTGTGATAATGGTTGATTCAACATAGGTTGGGTTAACTATAGGGAGTGTAACAGAGATGGATGGAATGAATGTGGTGGTTATTTCAGAAACATTAGAGGATTTTGGTGGAGGGGTGGATATGGTTCCAAAAGGACTAGTTGGTGGTGAAGATGTTTGAAGAGGAATAAATGAAGTAAGTAGCCATAACAGCAAAGTAAAAAAAGAGTCTCAGTCATAGATGACTTACCAAGATTCCCAGAAGGAGTCACTTCAGAAGACTTATCAGTCTCATAACGAACAGACTCTGCTTCAGGTCTCATTGTGTAGCTCAGAAAGCTGAGACCAGAAGTCCTAGACCCTTTGGTGAGAGTTTCTATAGGTCCTGAAGATCCTTCACTAGAAGATTTAGACTTCTTTTTCCTTTTTAGACGGTACGTATCAACAATGTTATCCGGAATTTCATCATAGTTTAACACATTCTGAGGACAATCCTTTTCCAAGCAGATAACATTGTAGTGTTCCAAAAGATCCTTAGGTTCTTCTTGAGTGAAGAGAGGATAATCATCTACAAGCATAATTCTAGAACTAACAAATGTCTTGTTTAAAAGTTTTGAAGGGTTAACAACACTTGAAATCAATGACATGTTCTTCAGAGTATGTCCATTGAAATTCGTTCCAATAATAAAATCAACTTCCTTGGACATTCCTGCTTCCATAAGCTTCTGTAACACATTGCTCTCAACCAAAATTTCATAAATCAACCTTCCCATAGGTATCCAATTTCTCTTATTAGAAGATACATTTTTGATTTCTTTAACCATATTGTCGCTACTGCGAAAATCGGCGCCGGCTGAACAGAAGAGTCGCCACCGTGCGTTATTTATCCCACGGGAGGGAAAGGAAACGCTCAGGGTAAACCTCGCACAATACGGGAAAGGTATGGTCATCGCAACCAAAACCTGGGTTCGGGAGTCGGTTACGCAAGGGGAAGGTATTAGCACCCCTCACGTCCGTCGTACTCGACGGGATCCACGCTTGTCTTCGGATATGGATTGTTATTCTATCTACGCTAAAGGTCAAGGGTGAAAAAGAAAATAAAATGAAAATAAAAATGACTCGGCAAAATATCGCACTTTATGCCTACGTATTCCCGTCTGGAACGAGAAATCAGAGTCAACGTAGTTCGCCTACCTACGAGAAAGGAGGGGAAGGTTGCTCGCTAGGATATCGCATCCTATGCCTACGTACTTTCATACAGCATGAAAGATCAGAGCAAACGTAGTTCGGGCCACGTATGACACAAGTCTGTCTTGATTGATTTTATTCCTTCTGAAAAAGGTTTTCCTTGATTAGCAGTCCAAGCGGACAAAAATGACGTCTTGATGAATTCACATTCTTTTACGAAAGAAGTGGCTTTTATTGTGTTTGAAATCTTTATTGTGTTTTTCTGTTTGTTTTGAGAAAGAAAGAGACAGAACTCTAACCTACGGTTGCGAAGGGAAACAAACTAACCTAATGTTATCATGCATGGGTTAAGACCTAGTGTCTATCATGCTCCTCTCTTGCACAGAGAGAAACAGAGATCCTACGGGATAGGCAGAAACAGAAACAATATCAGATATATACAGTAAAGCAGTAAAATGCATGGATGCAACAGTACAAGCGAGGCAAGGGAGTCCCACTCAACCTCGAACCTAGAAAACAATAGGCAAAAGTGAACAGGCTTCACTTTCAACCCAACAGGGTAAACAGCAAACAATACAGTCCAGAAAACCAATCAATACATCAGCAAATGAAATACCACAACAAAAGAAACAGCATCAGCAGCTCTGACTCAACATCTGGCTTCAAGTAATCTCCAATCACTCACAGGCTTCAACAAGCATCAATCTTCATCTTCATGGCCTTCAGGCAAGGGCTTTGATCATCAGTCTTCTATCTGCAATGGCTTTTCTTCAAGCTCAAACCTCCAGGATGAGGAATTAGTCACAAGAGAGAATTGGGTGTTAAGCAATCAGTTGACTACCAAAGGTGGTGAACAGATTGCTTCTAACACAAAGAGACATTTTCTCTCAAGAGTTCTATCTCATAGACACTGTCACCAAGCCTTCCAAAGGAAGGGGGTGAGTATCTTAGAGAGACTCTGAATCACAGAGAAGAATGGATGCAGACAAGGCAATCCATGTTTGAGAAACAATCATTCTAATCTAAAGCTCTGCCTAGCTCCTAAACCCTAGCCTCCTCAGCAGCTGCTAGCAAGAATCTCCTCCTCAACTCTGACAGCTGATCTTCAATCTTTGAATCTCCAATGGTCTTCATCTTCACAAATCCTCAGCTTCCCCAGGGCCCCAGACAAACCCAATACCCAAACAAACAAGCAACAATCCCCAGAGGGAACACCACACCAGACAATCATATATACAGACAGTATTAATAGCAGTAGGGGAATCTTAACTTTTCTAAGGGATCTAGTAGCTACCCATAGCCCATATAGTCCCATAACTAATCTAGTTAAATCCTAAGTCCTAAGGGAAATGAAATCAAACTTCTTAAGTTGTCACCTAAAACCCTAGTTTTGTACATGATGTTCAAGCATTTATTAATCACCCAAAATTAACCTCTAAAAATGGGAACTAAAATATTTCTACAAGTTGAATATCTCCTCTAAACAATATAAAAAGAATGACCAAAAAATGTTAAAGCATGTGAGAGAACAAAAATCATTAAAATGATGCATGAAATGAAACTATTTAATATGACATTTATTTAGAAAATATGGAAAAAATATGAAATAAAACTAAAAATGAAATTTTATTTAATGAACATTTTCTAGACATTTTAATGTAAAAGATGTAAAAAGAATGGATGAAAATGCATTTTTTATGAATTTATTATGGATTTATGGAATTGGTAAAATATTAGTGAATTAAGAAAATTAAATGAAATAAAAAAAATGAAGGAGGGGTGCATTTAGAACCCACGCGCAGTTCAAAACCCAGGATGGGCCCACAATAGGGGTGCGCTTAGCAGTTTACCAAAGCCCAGTCATCACTCAGCATTAAAGAAAAGAATAGAAAAGCGCTGGGGGTGAGAGAAGTAACCAAAACGCGTTGAAACTTGGAATTGGGCTCACATTGGGGGTGGGGATAACAAAATACTCTCAGGCCCGCCCGTTTCAATTAATGAAACGGTGCGTTTTGGCCAAAACGCTTCCCTCCCAAAATCAGATTAAACGCTAGCCATTGGATCACGCTGAAAGTCAAAAGTCCAACTCCAAACGAAGGGTCCAGATTTCGTCTTCTTCCTCCATTCAACTGAACCTAGGGTTTCATCCCCATGAGACTCCATGCACGAGCAACTTTATCCCATTCTGTTCGCACTCTACACGCAATGAAATGCCACGCCATCAACATGAAACCTGCTCAGAATCTTTCCCTCTATAATCCTAGGGCATCAATTCATCTTGAAACTCATCACAACAACAAACCCGATGACATCAAACTCTGGCCTCCATGAGATTACACTGATATGAACCATCACCATTCTTCCTCAAACTTGACCTAAACTAACCTATGCCTAATGGAGATTAATTTGCGCTATCAAGCTACAATTATGATGCACTAATCTAAGAGATATAAGCACTAACAGTTTGTTGTACCTGTCACCAACCATCACCAAATCGTTCCAAATTCATCTAACCTAATCTCCTAACCACCTAGATCAAGTCTACACTAATAAAATCATGTTAAACTAACTGAATCAAGCTAATCAAATGAAAACTTACCTGATGTAAAACCTTGAGAACAGCTATGGAGATAGAAGATCTGAGGCTTTTGAGACTTGGATCTTGATCCACAAACTCAGCAATCAATTCTGTATGCAATATTCTGGTGATTCCTTGCTTGAATTAGGTTGTCCACTTGAGATTGTGATTTTGATGTTGATGAAAAAGTTGCTCGAAAATGGATGATAATCACTTGATCCTTGCTTCAGTTATGATCTATGATGAATATTGAATAGGATTGAATTGATTTTGATGAAAGTTGATGAAGAATTTGAGAGATTTGGAATGAAACTTTTATGAACAAGAATGAGAAATTTGTGGAATTCTTGGTGCAAATGAAGCCAACCCTTGCCAAATTCTCATTTCATGCTTATATAGACCCCAATGGTACATTCTAGATCCATCTTGCACATTCCCTTGTTTTCTAACTTTGATCCATTTTTGAAGTGTTTCTTCAATTACAAGTAACCATGGATAACTTTCTTTTTTCCTTCTAAACTCAAAAAAGTGTGTGAACCATTGTTCTTAGAATTGTTTTTCCATTCAAAATCATATATTGGAAGTCTCCATTTGGACTTGTAAATCTCCCAAACCATTTTTCACTTTGAAATTATTCACTTTATAAGCCTTTTTAGTTCATATTTTGACCAATCATGCAACTCCATGCTATGAGCTTCTCCAATAACTTGTGACCTTCTTTCTAGACTTAAAATCCCATTTGGAGCAAGTTTGATGTTGTAAGTTTTTCCATTTGAGGCCTCCTTGAATGAGTTTTGGACATAGGTTAAAATGACCTGTAATTCACAAATGCCCAAAATACCCTTTGCTTGCCAAGACCATAAGTTGAGTTCTCCACATAATATGAAGGCATGCCATACCATTCTAGAGAGCTAAGACAATGAGGAACAATTCTTATGTTGACCAAGAATTCATTTGAAATCTCCTTGAGGGGTAAAACTAGCTTGGAAGTCAAGTCACTTTCACAGACAAAAATTCAGATACCCCAGATGACCTGTAACTTGTAAGGACCATAACTTGAGTTCTATAAATCTCCTTGAGGTCTTCCACCACTCAAATTAAAGGTCTTGAGATCCTCTACAAGTTTCATGTTGGCCAAGAAGCCATTTGAAGCTAGCATTTTGACTTATCTTGCTTGGAAATTTGACCTAAACTAGGGGATTTTACAGAGAAACCCTAATTTAGAAACTCCTCTTCTCCTTGATTTCTCTTGAATTCTCCTTGTCATATCTCCATATCCTTCTTTATATGTCAAATGATGAACCCCCACATCTCCTTAATAGCCTTGAATGCCCTTTAAATCAGTCAATTGACCTAGGGTTGACCTAGGGTTGACCCAGATGAAACCCTAGTTGACTGTCTTCAACTATAACTCTTGTGCTCTCATCAATGACTTGTTTCCTTCTCCAAATGACCTTTTAAGTCTCTCATAATGTCTAGGTGCTCTCCATGCTTTTCATTTCACAGCTCATAACCCTCTTGTTGATCCTCAGATGTCCTCAGCTAGGAGATGGACTCAAGGCTTGATCTGCTGAACTCTTTGCTTTCAAATTCTTTCCTGATGACTTGAATGAGATGGAATTAGGATAATAACCTCATGATAGGCCTCTAGAGATGAGAATAATGATTGGTCCCCTGTTGAATGACTTGCTATGCTGATGCTATGCAGATGGTTAGTCTATGTACATGACTCTATATGCAAATGCTGATGATATTAAAACATGAACCAAGGAATAAGGTTGGGCAAATTTTAGGGTGCAACAGCTGCCCCTATTCAAGCGACTTGGACCCGATTGGATGAAGAGCCCGGAGCCTTCAGACATTCGCGGTACGAGACGGTTGAATACTAGTGAAACCAGAAATTTGCCAACCGCAAAACTAAATTGCTCTTCTGCTTGAAGGATGACATTCATCAGCTGAATCTGACTGTTACAGCAACCCACTGATCTCGCGCGACCGTGTTGGGGATTGTCTTCATCGTTCTGAAGAGGATTCTGTCATCACAGATTGCTTGCTTGTCCACGTTAGGACTCTGTCCGTCATCAATACGAAGAAATCTCAACTAGGACCTGTCCACGTTAGGACTCCACTTACTGTTAACCCAGAAAAATCTCGGCGACTCCGCTGGGGATAATTCGTCTGCATTTCCGTAAACTGAATCGTCCACGTTAGGAATAACACTCTTCCCCGTTAGGAGTAACACCTGTCCACGTTAGGAATCATATCGTCCACGTTAGGAGTAACGCTTTTATCTTTCCACGTTAGGAAGCAATCTTCTTTCCACATAAGGAGAACTACATCAATCTGTCCACGTAAGGACTTCCAATACCACTTGACATGTCCGCGTCAGGACTCCATTCTTTCCACGTAAGGAATACAACTTTTGTTCTGCACCTGTCCACGTCAGGACTCCACTCTTCTCGAATCTGTCCGCGTCAGGACTCAACTCTTCACGCATCTGTCCACGTAAGGACCCCAATTTCTCCGCGTAAGGAATAAACTTCTTCTTCCGCGTTAGGAATATCTTCTTTGATCTGTCCGCGTCAGGACTAAACTCTTCCACGTCAGGAATAAACCATTTCTTTCCACGTCAGGAATCAATCGTGATATGTCCGCGTGAGGACTCCAATCTTTCCACGTAAGGAATAAACCCGTCTGTCCACGTAAGGAACCCACTTTTCTTCCACGTAAGGAACGCTCTTGATATGTCCACGTCAGGACTCCGATCTTTCCACGTAAGGAATACCAACTTCTTTCTGATTTGTCCGCGTCAGGACTCATTTTTCCACGTAAGGAATGCCATCTTAATCTGTCCACGTAAGGACTCCAATCTTTCCACGTTAGGAATACTGTCATTTCCACGTAAGGAAACTATCTTTTGATACGTCCGCGTATGGACTCCATCTTTTCCGCGTTAGGAATCTCCATCTTTCCACGTTAGGAATCACTTCTGTTGATATGTCCGCGTTAGGACGCTGATCTCGTCTCGATTTGTCCACGTTAGGACTCAGGCGTCTTCGACCCACTGAGGAAATAAGACTTGTCCACGTAAGGACTCACGCGTCTTCGACTTGCTGGGGAAATATCCGCGTCAGGACTTCCACTTTGCCAACAACACGAAGAAGGATAAATTTGTCCACGTCAGGACTCTTGTATCTTGTCATCACAAAGAACTACAAACTTGTCCCCGTCAGGACGCACATTTCACCATTACGAATAAAGATATCTGCTGGAAACAAATGATCCACGTCAGGACACCAACACGAAGAGTAACCAATCTTGTCAACGTCATGACTTCCCATTCCATCAATACCGAGAAACCGAATCTGCCCACGATAGGACTAACACGCTTCACTAATCCGGGGACACAAACCTGTCCACGTTAGGACGCCCCCTTCTGAAGAAAACCCGTCAATCTGGGAATAAATTGTCCACGTTAGGACTTGGTTCTTCAATGATCCTCACCCACAAACTTCTTAGCACTGACGTGACAGCGACTTTGAGATGAACTCTACTGGGGATGTCTGGAAACCCACTATCGGACGCCTGTTCTGATAACCGGCGGTGGCCTCTGGAATTCTGATTCACGGAAACCCTTTGATGACAAACAAACTCTGCTTGGGGATAAGAAGATTCTTATCCTGGCCCCTCTGGCTGGGGAAAATAAGAGACATTTGCATAAATGACTCTGCTAGAGACAAAGAGAGTTTTATCATGATAACTCTGTGGGGGAATACCGCCGAAACTGACATTAATTGAATATCTCCTGCCGGGATCTTGACTGTTTGGTAATTTATTTGAGCAAGAGCTCTCTCCATCTGAACTGCTGGAGTACAGAAACTGCTTCAGCAAAATAAATGCTGGAAGGATAATGCCGACTTGCCGGGGATAGCCTGATGCTACAAGATTATTCCAGCAAAATAAATGCTGAAAGGGTGAAGTCGCCCCTGCTGGGAAGTTGGGAACTCAACCCACACGTCTTGTTGAAGTAACCCCCTGCTGGGGAATAACAGATGCGCACAGTATGCTCAGACCTTCTGCTGGAACGTGAACCGATATCACCAGTATCTCTGACAAAATAAATGACAGGACCCACCATCGACTCTGCCTGGGAGAGTTTTAATCTTCGAATTCCACTGGAAGGAATGAAAATACTTGCAAAGAGAAATCCGCTGGAGATGGGATGATTCTCTAAGGGAAAATTAACTGACTCCGCTGGGGGAGAATGCATGACCCTGCGGGGAACGATGAACCTGTCTGAATACAGCCTTACGATCTCGGAATCACCAAACTCTGCTGAGGTCGATTAACTTCTCTGGAGCACGTCCTTTGGATAAGCTACGGCTAGCTGGGGAATTCTATCCTTCTTCAGGAAGAACATGCATGACCTGCGTGAAGATCGAGTCTTTCGTTATCACAATCTTTTGATCCTCTTCCTCGTAGGGTCATGAAACCTGCAACAACACAAACAAGACACGACAAGCCTATGCAATCAAATCAATTCAGGTTAGTGACGTTACACTCAGTCAATTCAAAGCTTTAGCAATTGTTGGCAAGGGCCAATGATGTTATACTCATGTTAGTTTCATCAAACTTAGGCGTTTTATCATGCGCAAAACAGTAAAGAACAATCATCAAGTGCTGAATAACACATTTTCATTGATTGGGCCCCTGAATGGGCGGAGTTTTTGTACACGGGATGTAACTCCTGAAAAGAGGAAGCTACGCAAAGCAGATATACAAGTATGCAAGTATTCACAAGAAGCATAAATATTGACAAATTAAATTTTGTACACATGTCGGCAACTGGATGCAGATGAGCACCACGAACTGATCCTCCCATGACTCGTCCGACTCTTATACTTTCCCGGTATCCCTACTTCTGAAGAGGTTGTATCCGATAACTGACTCCTCAAATATATTCTCCCGCATTGATACTCATTGAATTCGAATTCGGACCGCAGTCATTTGCTTTTCTCATCCCTAACTTTTGCGTGAACCGCCCTTTACGGGTTTTCAGTTCACCGGGATACCCTTTTTTGCCGAAGCCGCCCAGTGTAGGTTTTCAACTTCGCGGGTGTACATTTTTCAATTTTATCCCTAACTTTTGCCCGAACCCTTCATTCTGTTTTTGGTTCGCCAGGATGCCCCATTTTTGCCTGGACTCTCTTTTTTCTGTCCAGCGGGTCTATTTTAAGCAAAGTATTTTTTAACTGCGTCCGAATTCACAGGTGATGCAAAGTCTTCCCCGTCCATGGTGGACAACAACAACGCTCCTCCTGAAAAGACCTTGCTGACAACATATGGCCCTTCGTAGTTGGGGGTCCACTTGCCCCTGTGATCTGCTTGCGGCGGGAGAATCCTTTTCAGCACAAGGTCGCCCGTCTGAAAGCTTCGCGGAATTATCTTCTTGTCGTACGCTTTCTTCATTCGTCTTTGGTATAAACGACCGTATGCCAGAGAAGCTAGCCTCTTCTCATCCATCAAACTCAGTTGGTTCAACCTATTCGTTACCCATTCTGCCTCGTCCAGCTGAACGTCTCACAATACCCTCAGAGAAGGGATCTCAACTTCCAATGGTAATACCGCTTCCATTCCGTATACCAACGAGAACGGAGTTGCCCCGGTTGATGTGCGTACCGTCGTACGATAACCGTGCAAGGCGAAAGGTAGCATCTCGTGCCAATCCTTATAAGTCACCACCATTTTCTGGACGATCTTCTTGATATTCTTATTGGCCGCTTCGACAGCGCCATTCATCTTGGGTCGGTAAGGGGAGGAGTTGTGATGTTCGATCTTGAAATTCTGACAGAGCTCCTTCATCATTTTGTTGTTCAGATTAGAACCGTTATCTGTGATTATCCGCTCGGGAATCCCATATCGGCAAATGATATCTCTCTTGATGAATCTAGCCACCACTTGCTTCGTTACATTTGCGTAGGACGCCGCTTCCACCCACTTGGTGAAATAATCGATTGCTACGAGGATGAACCGATGCCCGTTAGAAGCCGTCGGCTCGATCTTTCCAATCATATCAATTCCCCACATCGAGAATGGCCATGGAGATGACATCACATTTAGAGGACTCGGAGGCACGTGTATCTTGTCAGCATAGATTTGGCACTTGTGGCACTTTCTTGCAAACTTGAAACAATCAGTTTCCATCGTCAACCAAAAGTAACCTGCCCTCAGCAGTTTTCTCGTCATAGCATGCCCACCAGCATGCGTACCAAAGGCACCTTCGTGAATTTCCTCCATAAGAAGCTTTGCCTCTTTCTCGTCTACACAACGCAACAACACCAAATCGTGGTTTCTTCTGTACAGGACGCCATCCGGGTTCAAATAGAAATTACCCGCTAATCTCCTGAGAGTCTTCTGATCTTGACTGGATGCCCCAGCAGGATACTCTTTATTCTTCAGGAAATTAAGGATATCAAAATACCACGGTTTGTCATCAGATGCTTCATCAATAGCAAATACATAAGCTGGCCTGTCCAACCGAGAGATAGTGATCTGGGGAGCTTCGTTCCAGAAGTTGACCTTGTACATAGAAGACAAGGTGGCAAGGGCGTCAGCCATTTGATTTTCTGCTCGTGGCACGTGATGCAATTCAACTTTGTCGAAGAAAGGCAACAATCTCCTTGCATAATTCATATAATGTATCAAATTGGGCTGTCGTGTCTCCCATTCCCCTTTGATCTGATTCACTACCAGAGCTGAGTCTCCGTATACGTCTAGATGTTTGATTCGCAAATCAATGGCTTCTTCAAGCCCCATTATACAAGCTTCGTATTCGGCCTCATTGTTGGTAACGGTGAAGGTCAATCGGGCAGTAAACGGGATGTGCGACCCGTGCGGCGTAGTGATAATTGCCCCTATTCCGCTACCGTAAGCATTCACGGCTCCGTCAAACATCATCTTCCATTGGGACCCCGGCTCTGGTCCTTCGTCTGGTAACGGCTCTTCACAATCCTTCATCTTGAGATACATGATATCCTCGTCAGGAAAATCAAATCTCATCGATTGATACTCTTCAATAGGCTGCTCCGCCAGATACTCAGACAGCACACTCCCCTTTATCGCCTTTTGCGAGACGTATTGAATATCATATTCAGTCAAGACCATCTGCCACCGGGCAATTCTACCTGACAACGCCTGCTTTTCGAATATATATTTGATTGGATCCATCTTTGAGATGAGCATGGTTGTATGATTCAGCATGTACTGCCTCAAACGCTTGGCGGCCCAGGCTAGCGCGCAACAAGTTTTCTCCAACATTGAGTATCGAGATTCACAGTCTGTAAATTTCTTACTCAGATAGTAGATCGCATGCTCTTTTCTCCCTGTCTCGTCGTGTTGACCGAGAACACAACCCATGCTTCCCTCAAGAACTGTCAAATACATTATCAAGGGTCTCCCTGCCACTGGGGGTATCAAAATAGGAGGCTCCTGCAAATACTTCTTTATTTTGTCGAACGCCTTTTGACAATTTTCGTTCCACGTTACAGCTTGATCTTTCTTTAGCAGCTTGAATAATGGTTCACACGTGGCCGTTAGGTGAGATATGAACCGGGCAATGTAGTTCAACCTCCCTAAAAACCCGCGCACCTCTTTCTCCGTTTTAGGCGTCGGCATTTCTTGAATCGCTTTTATTTTAGCAGGGTCGACCTCTATTCCTCTTTCGCTTACTATGAACCCCAGGAGCTTACCCGATCTCACCCCGAAGGTGCATTTATTAGGGTTCAGCCTCAGCCTGAACTTCCTAAGTCTTTTAAACAACTTCAACAGATTCACCAGATGCTCTTCCTCTGTCTGGGATTTAGCAATCATATCGTCAACATAAACTTCGATCTCTTTATGCATCATGTCATGAAAAAGAGTCGTCATCGCACGCTGATATGTTGCCCCAGCATTTTTCAAACCAAAGGGCATCACTTTGTAACAAAATGTTCCCCAAGGCGTTATGAAAGTAGTCTTCTCCATATCCTCTGGCGCCATTTTAATTTGATTATAGCCTGAAAAGCCATCCATGAAGGAGAATACAGAGTATTGAGCGGTATTATCAACTAATACGTCAATATGAGGAAGTGGGAAATCGTCTTTTGGGCTTGCTTTATTCAAATCTCTATAATCCACGCACATTCGAACCTTGCCATCTTTCTTTGGCACCGGTACGATGTTGGCAACCCATGAGGGATACTTCGTCACAGCCAGGAAACCAGCGTCCCACTGTTTCTGAACCTCCTCTTTGATCTTCATTGCCATATCTGGTCGAGTTCTGCGAAGTTTTTGTTTGACAGGCGGGCAATCTTCTTTCAGTGGCAGGCGATGCACAACCATATCAGTATCGAGCCCTGGCATATCTTGATACGACCAAGCGAATACATCATTATACTCTCGGAGCATTTCAACCAGTTTTCGCTTGATATCACTCTGCAGTGCGGCTCCGATACGAATATTTTTCTCAACCCCTTCCGACCCCAAATTGATAATCTCGATAACCTCGTCGTGAGGCAGAATGGCTCTTTCCTCTTGCTTCACTAACCAAGACAGTTCTTCAGGAACGTCGCTATCTTCGACAACCTCTTCTTCGGTCTGGAATACCGGGTGCTCGAAGTCGGGACGAGTCATAGGTGGTTCAAGGATGTCATCTGAAAATGTTATCCTGCAAAAGGAAGGGTTAAGTGCTTCAAAATGCGTATAAAGCGATTAACCACATTGCCATTTTATTGAAAGATACAAAACAAGAAAGACAGGGATTACAGTATTTGCTCATGAAAAAACGCCATTTATTTAATGATTAACGAAGCAATGTTTATAACAACACAGCCCTAAGCAAATCCTGATGCCCCGGGCAAGACATCAGATTATTCAACAATTAATAAAGCAAAGTATTACTGTTTAAAAGTCACAGGAACAAGCTCCTGAATAGACCAGTTGCACAGTCCTTGTCCTGGCGTGCTTGGCTGAATCCAGGCATCCATATCACAGTCGCTGTCCCCTTCATCAGATTCTGAAGCAGCATTGACAGATTCATGGCATACTCCACTGGCAGAGATGGTGATTGACTTTCTGAAATGAGGGGCCCCCACAGAAGGAGTTGATGACGACGGTCTGTACCCCAGTCCGAACCGGTCCATTTTCACAGGAATGTCCAATACTTTGCCCCAGCCCTTGGCTCCTCCTGCTTCCACTAGCGCTTGAGCCTCTTTATACGAAGAAACAGCTATCTCTGGCGCTTTGCCTGGCCTGGGACCCTTGTCCTTTATGCGCAAACCTTCGAATGCCTGGCATGGCGTCTCGTGGATCTCCCCGTCGACTTCCACATATTTAAACGATGATAAATGGCTGACCAGGATGTCTTCTTCTCCGCACACGGTGACCACGCTGTCTCCGACCATATACTTTAACTTCTGATGCAGGGTAGACGTGACTGCCCCTGCCCCGTGAATCCAAGGTCTTCCCAGCAAGCAGCTGTACGCAGGCTGTATATCCATAATATAAAACTCCGTTGCAAACACTTCCGGCCCCACTTGCAGAGGCAAGGTAATCGATCCGAAGACTGTTCTCCGCGTGCCGTCAAACGCTCTGACTACCAAGTCACTTGGTGTGCACAAAATCCCTCGAACATCCAGCTTCATCATTGCCTTCTTAGGCAGCACATTCAAAGACGACCCGGTGTCAACCAATACGTGCGACATTGTCGATCCCCTACACTCAACAGACACATGTAATGCCATATTATGATCCCTTCCTTTCGGAGTCAAGTCGAAATCAGTAAAGCCCAGACTGTGGCCCGCATTCACGTGTGCTAATACTCCTTCTAGCTGATTTACAGAGACATCCTGGGGTACAAAAGAAGTGTCTAGGACTTTTAGCAAAGCATTCCTGTGGGCTTCCGAACACAACAGCAATGACAATATAGATATTTTGGACGGCGTTTGCTGCAGATGCTCCACAATTTTATAATCACTTTTCCGAATTAAGCGCATGAATTCTTCGACATCCTTCGATGCTGCTTCTTTTTCACTTGCTTGTACCGGAACGTTCTCAACCGCTTTCCCTTTTCCTTTCGCTAGCCTTTCGGCCTCTACTTCAGGTGATATAAAGATCCTGCCGCTCCTCGTCATGCCTCCTGGGCCAACAACATTATCCACAACCTCCGCTGACTGCTTGTTGACGTCAATTTTAATCCCATCACAATACACCTCCAGCCCATATGACCATGGGACTGCTCTCGTGTTCTCATACGGGATTGGCCCGGCTTTAGTTATAGTAATCGGTGGTCGCTGAGCTGGTGCTGAAATGGTGATCGTCTTCCGCGGAATCGTTACCGTGGCCACATCACTCTGATTATCCATTACTGCCCCTGCAGGCTCATCAGTTGCTGTTCTATCAAACTGCAATATACCATCATCAATTAAGGCCTGAATGCCTTTCTTCAAATCCTCACACCCCCCAGCCAGGGCCCAACAGTCTAAACAGTACTCATTACAACCCGGGTAAACACCTCCTTGCAACAGTCGACTCTTTATTTCGCCCTGCGGCGTCTTTAAATCCTCAACATTCATAATCAGATTCAGACCTTCCTCGGTTAGAACAGCGTTCGCCCCATGATTAGGCATGGGTTTCTGGACTATATTCGCACCGGTCGTTCCGAAGTTGATAGACTTGTTATCCAAAAGATCCTGCACGACATGCTTAAAAGCATGGCAACCTTCTATATCATGGCCCGGGGCCCCAGAATGAAACTCGCAGCGCCTATTTGCATCATAGCCGAACGGGGGAGTTCCCGTTATCGGTGCCAAGGTTCTTTTCTCCACCAGATTCAATCCCAACAATGTCTGCAATAAATCAGCATAGGTAAAGGGAGGTTTCTCGAACACCCTTCTCGGCTTACCACCCTGGAATTTTCGCTGAGCTTGCTGTGCCCCCTGCTGAGGCTGCTGCTGCTGTGGCATTGGTTGCTGCTGAACCGGTTGTGGTTGCTGGATTAGTTGTTGCTGATAAGGAATAGTAACACTCGACACTTGCTGCGGCTGACGATATTGATTTCTTCCCCTGCCTCGGCCTCGGCCTCGGCCTCCAAATACCGCGCTAGCTTCGCCCTGACGGCGCCCACCATAAGCTTTCTTATTACTGCCAGATGCAGTTGATTCGTCGACTTGGAACTTTCCTTGCTTAATGTTCCGCTCAATCTTTTCCCCCATCAAAATCAGGTCTGAAAAACTGGCCAGAGACGTATGAAACAGCATATCATGAAACAGCCCGTTGAATGTACCAACAAACATATCGTTCATTTCTTTATCTTCTACAGGGGGACGGACCCTGGCAGCCATATCGCGCCACCTTTGCGCGTATTCTTTAAAACTCTCCCCCTTCTTCTGTGAAAGCCCGGCCAATTGGACCCGATTGGGTGCCAGGTCGCTGTTATACTTGTAATGGGCTACGAATGCCTCTGCTAATTGCTTCCATGTCTTGATATCAGTGGGCTCCAACCCCATGTACCACTCTAGGGAAGGACCCGATAGACTATCCTGAAAGAAATGCATGAGCATTCTTTCATCAGTGGAGTATGCAGACATCTTTCTGTAATAAGCTCGTACATGCACCTTCGGACATGTGTCTCCTTTGTACTTATCGAACGCAGGCGCTTTGAACTTAATTGGCACCCTCAAGCCAGGTACCAATCCCATAGTTGCCATGTCCAAACCCACAGCACTCTGATTTAGGACTCCCTTCATTTGCTCTTCCAGCATTCTAATCTTTTGAGAATCATCCATCGGCCCTTCAAAACCTCCTCCAGAGAAGGCGTCCTCCTGTTGATCCTCTTGCCACATACCGTTTCCAGCCCCGTATCCATCATATGCATTATTACGTCCAGCTCTGATCTGATTCATCCCCGGAACTCGGCCTCTGGTGCCGTACCCTTGAACACCTCCAGTAGGACCACAAGCCATAAAACCAGCACCGTTTCCGTTTCCAAAGCCTCCGTAACCCTGATTGACCATACCATAACCATCTTGCCCAAAGCCTTGAGCATTAAAGCCATACTTGCCAGCGTTGTCGAATCCCTGATCGTTAAATCCGAACCCAGTATTGACAAAGCCATTGCCTCCGAGATTATCTCCCAAATTGACATCACCCAGCCCAGCGTTATGGACAGCAGTATCATTTCCAACTCCGACGTTACCATTCACAGCAGCGGTAGCGTTATTGACGTTAGCGGCAGGTATATTGACCACGGGCGGAGCCACTGGCGTAGGAGTGCCGTCTCCATGAGCAGTATCAACCCGGACAGACTGATGATCTTCGTTACCATGACCAGCGTTGCGAGCCAACAGAGGCTGGACCATGGCCTGCAAATTCTCTTGCCCTTTTGCTATAGCTTCCATGGTCTGCATGAAGAGGGCGAGCTTCTCGCGTACATCCTGCATCTCGTTCTGAATTTGGTCCATGACTTTCCGACAGTTGGATCGTGTAGAATAGCGGTGCGGATGTTGATCTGGAATCCTGTTAAGTACCTGATACAGAGCAGGAAATAAGACACCATTCAAAGATTACCTGTTATGCAATATGAATATGAATGCAATGCAATGTGTCTGTGCATTAGGGAGGTTCATTCCCCCAGTTCTAGTGCGAAGGTGCCGGTGCAGTGACAGTGCTGGCAATAAGAGCATCGGAGTTGAATCATAGAAATCCTCATATATTGCAGAGAGAATCAATAATCCCAGGGTACAATATCACTGAGAGTACAAAGATGGCGTGACCTCAACCAACAATCCTGGTGATGGTCAGCACTATGCAAATAAAGCATACAAATGACAACGCGAAATGATCAAATCCTCCCAAAAGTCTGATACTCCTCTATCAACTTCTTGGTCTCCGGATGGCTTGGTCGGTCAAGCAGCCCTTCAACAAGCTGGTTTCTCTTCTTAAGGACACGGCGTACGTGTTCAGCAGTTTCTTCCCATGTTGCTTCTCCGAAGCAATCTTCTAACTTTCGCTTCTGGGACACTGCTTCATCTCTGGATTTGATTGCCTTATTCAGTGCATGCTGGACACTATACCGGTTCATCACTTCTTCCTCACACTTCTTGATGCTAGACTTCAACTTCTCTTCGAAGTCGGAAATTTGCTGCTTCAGCTTATCTTCCCTCTTCTTGTTGTTGGTGAGTGTAGCATTCCAAGTTTTATTGCAAGAAGATATCTCTCGGTGTGCTGCGTCGAGCGCCTTCTTTTTGGCTTCCAGCATGTCATGGGAACTTCTGAACTCTTGCCCCAGACGTTCGCGCTTCTTCTTTTCCTCAGTCAACTCAGATCCTAACCTGTTTACCAGCTCAATCTGTTGTTGGAAAGCATATACAGCCTTGTTTTTCTCGCTGCGCACTTGGGCTAACTCTTGCTCTAATCCTTCATTAATCTTCATCAAGGCTTCTTTTTCCCTCACAACCTGCTCATAGACTTCTCTAGAAACGGTAGTCGGCTCTTCTACCGGAATAGGATCAAGAATTGGTGCATCTGGAAACGGCATCTTCAACTGACTAGCCCTCTCCTGAATCCAAGCTCTATAAGGTGCATAGGCCTGACAGTCATTCTTTCCTAACAACGGCTTCCCTTTGCGGTTAATACGCGTCCAGGCATGTTGCAACTTGGCTAATAACTCCCCCTTTACGTCACCAGTGAAGTACAGAGATTCCTGTACTTCTTCCTCCTGAGGTGGATTCTTCAGCGCATATCCGAATTGACGAATGAATAGAGAAGGGTTGTAGTTGATACACCCTTTTCTTCCTATCAGCGGCACATTAGGATACCCAGCACAGCTAAAGATGAGCTCAGATCCCAACAGGTCTCTATCAAACCACTCCATATCTTCCGACGATAGCCTCATCAAGCGTTCTGGCCAACCAACTGGAATTGTAGTCTCTGCAGCAGATCCTCTTTTAGGAAGATGACTCTCAAACCACATACTCAACAGGGGCACACACAGATGAACATTCTTCCCTCTTCCCTTCTCATTCTTGTAATGCAGTGAGTGGTAGAGGTCTCCGAGTAAAGTAGGTACAGGATTACCAGCGGCAAACAAGTAGAAGGCGTCGAAGTCCACAAAATCCGGTATATTGGGGAACAGTACTATGCCATAAATGCACAAGGCCAACACAGCATTGAAAGCAACCCAGCACCCGCTCTTAGCATACTCTTGGGCTTTACCAACTAAGAACTGAAATGAGAAGCCTGGAACTCCACGGGAAACAGTAGTCACAAGTTCAGAAGCATCAACATGCAAGGCTTTTGCCAATTCCTCCGGCTTGGGTTTGGCGTCATAATGAATGAATGGAACCTGGTTCTGTACGGGCAACTCAACATACTCCGCGTATTCCCCCAAGGTTGGTCCCATAATAAAGTCAGAGAACGTAAAGCACCTCAAAGCAGGGTCGTAGAATTGCATCAAAGCATACAGCCCATCTAACTCTACCTCTGTAGGTTTGCACACCAATCTCAGTAATCTACCATAGCTCATCCGGAAACTCCTACGAACACCCTCATCAGCAAGAGAGATCAACCCAAGTAGAGGAACAATATCAGGCGTAGGCAATTTGTAAGCAACTGTTCTCCTTAAGCTAGTCATGATCAAACACTCAGAAGTCTGGGCACTAGAACTAGGGAAAAGCAAATGCACCTGCAGCACAGACACACGTTAGTGAAATGCAAATGTTAATGGACATGCAGGCAATGCAATGCAAGTAACATTCAACAGGGACCAAAGCTGCAGCTGAATAGCCTAAACCCAATCAAGAAAGGTCTCAGATAGACCATCCAGAAGTCACCAAACCCTGGTCTCAGATAGACCTAAAATAAAACTCCAATACTGGTCTCTGACAGACCTCAAACCATAACTCACTGGTCTCTGATAGACCTCAAATCACATCCATAATTGGTCTCTGACAGACCTCATAACTCTCCAACTGGTCTCTGACAGACCTCAGAACACATCTCCAAATGGTCTCTGATAGACCTCATAACTCTCCATAAATAACCAGGATCTATGATCAAGAAATAACCGGTAGTCTGGAGGTCTAGTTACCTGCATAACCCTGAATCCCCTCACGGGTGGGTGGCCCTATAACTGGCACAAGGTACGGCATCCTATGCGGTTGTCGGCGTCACAGACTTTCAGGGTTGATGATACGATTCCCAGAAGGAGTGGCATCATCAATTCCTGAAGAGGCCTCACTTAGCCAACTTCCAAATGATCGGTCCCCAGAGTCGACAATCCAACTAACCAGCAACCCACGCCAACCAAAGGAAAGGGCAGGAGGCCAACCAGAGGAACCTCGTCTGAGTGTAGATTTCATGGGACACCAAAGCAAGCAAAGCAAGCGGGCGCCCACTAATTTCTACTCTAATTCTAGGTGCACTCAAGCCCAGGTCCGGCTTATCTCTCAATATCAGAACACCCGTCACCCCAGATACAGCAACAATAATCAATATATAAAGCTGAAAATACAAGGTTAGAAATATAAAATAACTCCATACAAAATCCTCGACGGGAAAACAAGCGTTAGGATTGACTCTCTCAAGGGACGTTGGATCCCAAATGCATAAGAACCATCGCAGTCCTTAGCAGCCAGGGGACGTTGGATCCCCAGCAGAGTCGCCAGCTGTCGCTACTGCGAAAATCGGCGCCGGCTGAACAGAAGAGTCGCCACCGTGCGTTATTTATCCCACGGGAGGGAAAGGAAACGCTCAGGGTAAACCTCGCACAATACGGGAAAGGTATGGTCATCGCAACCAAAACCTGGGTTCGGGAGTCGGTTACGCAAGGGGAAGGTATTAGCACCCCTCACGTCCGTCGTACTCGACGGGATCCACGCTTGTCTTCGGATATGGATTGTTATTCTATCTACGCTAAAGGTCAAGGGTGAAAAAGAAAATAAAATGAAAATAAAAATGACTCGGCAAAATATCGCACTTTATGCCTACGTATTCCCGTCTGGAACGAGAAATCAGAGTCAACGTAGTTCGCCTACCTACGAGAAAGGAGGGGAAGGTTGCTCGCTAGGATATCGCATCCTATGCCTACGTACTTTCATACAGCATGAAAGATCAGAGCAAACGTAGTTCGGGCCACGTATGACACAAGTCTGTCTTGATTGATTTTATTCCTTCTGAAAAAGGTTTTCCTTGATTAGCAGTCCAAGCGGACAAAAATGACGTCTTGATGAGTTCACATTCTTTTACGAAAGAAGTGGCTTTTATTGTGTTTGAAATCTTTATTGTGTTTTTCTGTTTGTTTTGAGAAAGAAAGAGACAGAACTCTAACCTACGGTTGCGAAGGGAAACAAACTAACCTAATGTTATCATGCATGGGTTAAGACCTAGTGTCTATCATGCTCCTCTCTTGCACAGAGAGAAACAGAGATCCTACGGGATAGGCAGAAACAGAAACAATATCAGATATATACAGTAAAGCAGTAAAATGCATGGATGCAACAGTACAAGCGAGGCAAGGGAGTCCCACTCAACCTCGAACCTAGAAAACAATAGGCAAAAGTGAACAGGCTTCACTTTCAACCCAACAGGGTAAACAGCAAACAATACAGTCCAGAAAACCAATCAATACATCAGCAAATGAAATACCACAACAAAAGAAACAGCATCAGCAGCTCTGACTCAACATCTGGCTTCAAGTAATCTCCAATCACTCACAGGCTTCAACAAGCATCAATCTTCATCTTCATGGCCTTCAGGCAAGGGCTTTGATCATCAGTCTTCTATCTGCAATGGCTTTTCTTCAAGCTCAAACCTCCAGGATGAGGAATTAGTCACAAGAGAGAATTGGGTGTTAAGCAATCAGTTGACTACCAAAGGTGGTGAACAGATTGCTTCTAACACAAAGAGACATTTTCTCTCAAGAGTTCTATCTCATAGACACTGTCACCAAGCCTTCCAAAGGAAGGGGGTGAGTATCTTAGAGAGACTCTGAATCACAGAGAAGAATGGATGCAGACAAGGCAATCCATGTTTGAGAAACAATCATTCTAATCTAAAGCTCTGCCTAGCTCCTAAACCCTAGCCTCCTCAGCAGCTGCTAGCAAGAATCTCCTCCTCAACTCTGACAGCTGATCTTCAATCTTTGAATCTCCAATGGTCTTCATCTTCACAAATCCTCAGCTTCCCCAGGGCCCCAGACAAACCCAATACCCAAACAAACAAGCAACAATCCCCAGAGGGAACACCACACCAGACAATCATATATACAGACAGTATTAATAGCAGTAGGGGAATCTTAACTTTTCTAAGGGATCTAGTAGCTACCCATAGCCCATATAGTCCCATAACTAATCTAGTTAAATCCTAAGTCCTAAGGGAAATGAAATCAAACTTCTTAAGTTGTCACCTAAAACCCTAGTTTTGTACATGATGTTCAAGCATTTATTAATCACCCAAAATTAACCTCTAAAAATGGGAACTAAAATATTTCTACAAGTTGAATATCTCCTCTAAACAATATAAAAAGAATGACCAAAAAATGTTAAAGCATGTGAGAGAACAAAAATCATTAAAATGATGCATGAAATGAAACTATTTAATATGACATTTATTTAGAAAATATGGAAAAAATATGAAATAAAACTAAAAATGAAATTTTATTTAATGAACATTTTCTAGACATTTTAATGTAAAAGATGTAAAAAGAATGGATGAAAATGCATTTTTTATGAATTTATTATGGATTTATGGAATTGGTAAAATATTAGTGAATTAAGAAAATTAAATGAAATAAAAAAAATGAAGGAGGGGTGCATTTAGAACCCACGCGCAGTTCAAAACCCAGGATGGGCCCACAATAGGGGTGCGCTTAGCAGTTTACCAAAGCCCAGTCATCACTCAGCATTAAAGAAAAGAATAGAAAAGCGCTGGGGGTGAGAGAAGTAACCAAAACGCGTTGAAACTTGGAATTGGGCTCACATTGGGGGTGGGGATAACAAAATACTCTCAGGCCCGCCCGTTTCAATTAATGAAACGGTGCGTTTTGGCCAAAACGCTTCCCTCCCAAAATCAGATTAAACGCTAGCCATTGGATCACGCTGAAAGTCAAAAGTCCAACTCCAAACGAAGGGTCCAGATTTCGTCTTCTTCCTCCATTCAACTGAACCTAGGGTTTCATCCCCATGAGACTCCATGCACGAGCAACTTTATCCCATTTTGTTCGCACTCTACACGCAATGAAATGCCACGCCATCAACATGAAACCTGCTCAGAATCTTTCCCTCTATAATCCTAGGGCATCAATTCATCTTGAAACTCATCACAACAACAAACCCGATGACATCAAACTCTGGCCTCCATGAGATTACACTGATATGAACCATCACCATTCTTCCTCAAACTTGACCTAAACTAACCTATGCCTAATGGAGATTAATTTGCGCTATCAAGCTACAATTATGATGCACTAATCTAAGAGATATAAGCACTAACAGTTTGTTGTACCTGTCACCAACCATCACCAAATCGTTCCAAATTCATCTAACCTAATCTCCTAACCACCTAGATCAAGTCTACACTAATAAAATCATGTTAAACTAACTGAATCAAGCTAATCAAATGAAAACTTACCTGATGTAAAACCTTGAGAACAGCTATGGAGATAGAAGATCTGAGGCTTTTGAGACTTGGATCTTGATCCACAAACTCAGCAATCAATTCTGTATGCAATATTCTGGTGATTCCTTGCTTGAATTAGGCTGTCCACTTGAGATTGTGATTTTGATGTTGATGAAAAAGTTGCTCGAAAATGGATGATAATCACTTGATCCTTGCTTCAGTTATGATCTATGATGAATATTGAATAGGATTGAATTGATTTTGATGAAAGTTGATGAAGAATTTGAGAGATTTGGAATGAAACTTTTATGAACAAGAATGAGAAATTTGTGGAATTCTTGGTGCAAATGAAGCCAACCCTTGCCAAATTCTCATTTCATGCTTATATAGACCCCAATGGTACATTCTAGATCCATCTTGCACATTCCCTTGTTTTCTAACTTTGATCCATTTTTGAAGTGTTTCTTCAATTACAAGTAACCATGGATAACTTTCTTTTTTCCTTCTAAACTCAAAAAAGTGTGTGAACCATTGTTCTTAGAATTGTTTTTCCATTCAAAATCATATATTGGAAGTCTCCATTTGGACTTGTAAATCTCCCAAACCATTTTTCACTTTGAAATTATTCACTTTATAAGCCTTTTTAGTTCATATTTTGACCAATCATGCAACTCCATGCTATGAGCTTCTCCAATAACTTGTGACCTTCTTTCTAGACTTAAAATCCCATTTGGAGCAAGTTTGATGTTGTAAGTTTTTCCATTTGAGGCCTCCTTGAATGATTTTTGGACATAGGTTAAAATGACCTGTAATTCACAAATGCCCAAAATACCCTTTGCTTGCCAAGACCATAAGTTGAGTTCTCCACATCATATGAAGGCATGCCATACCATTCTAGAGAGCTAAGACAATGAGGAACAATTCTTATGTTGACCAAGAATTCATTTGAAATCTCCTTGAGGGGTAAAACTAGCTTGGAAGTCAAGTCACTTTCACAGACAAAAATTCAGATACCCCAGATGACCTGTAACTTGTAAGGACCATAACTTGAGTTCTATAAATCTCCTTGAGGTCTTCCACCACTCAAATTAAAGGTCTTGAGATCCTCTACAAGTTTCATGTTGGCCAAGAAGCCATTTGAAGCTAGCATTTTGACTTATCTTGCTTGGAAATTTGACCTAAACTAGGGGATTTTACAGAGAAACCCTAATTTAGAAACTCCTCTTCTCCTTGATTTCTCTTGAATTCTCCTTGTCATATCTCCATATCCTTCTTTATATGTCAAATGATGAACCCCCACATCTCCTTAATAGCCTTGAATGCCCTTTAAATCAGTCAATTGACCTAGGGTTGACCTAGGGTTGACCCAGATGAAACCCTAGTTGACTGTCTTCAACTATAACTCTTGTGCTCTCATCAATGACTTGTTTCCTTCTCCAAATGACCTTTTAAGTCTCTCATAATGTCTAGGTGCTCTCCATGCTTTTCATTTCACAGCTCATAACCCTCTTGTTGATCCTCAGATGTCCTCAGCTAGGAGATGGACTCAAGGCTTGATCTGCTGAACTCTTTGCTTTCAAATTCTTTCCTGATGACTTGAATGAGATGGAATTAGGATAATAACCTCATGATAGGCCTCTAGAGATGAGAATAATGATTGGTCCCCTGTTGAATGACTTGCTATGCTGATGCTATGCAGATGGTTAGTCTATGTACATGACTCTATATGCAAATGCTGATGATATTAAAACATGAACCAAGGAATAAGGTTGGGCAAATTTTAGGGTGCAACACATATCCCTCATATATTTGAAGAGAATTGAGGGCAAATTCATCTTGACACTATTAGACAGATAGTATTGCATGTAGATCTGATCAGTGTTAATGTAATTTGGAGAATTTGAAGAAGGTCAAGGATGAATGCATCCAAGAATAAGCTTGAACCGAATCCTAATATTTGCATGAATATCCTTAGAATAAGATGAGAGTTTCTTATTCAAAAAGATAACTTTTACAACTTCTTCCATCTTCTTCTTTTTAGCAATCATACCAAAACAACACTTTCCAAAACCATCAAGACCTAGAAGTGTAGTAATAGACTTCTTAGAGATGGATATTTTATGATCCAACACATATGATGTCACTTGAAGTTTAGAAACTTTAGCAAAAATCTAGAATTGCTTAATAAGTGCATCATAAACATGTCCTTTGAGACAGTCAAAGTAACCCTCTCATCTTGAGATATTAGAGGTCCAAACAGATCGTACCCATTACCTTTAAGTTTGTCAAAGTCCACCAAAAATTCACACAGAACTGATAGCTTCTTAGTTGGAGTAAACAAAGTGAGTTCTTGAAAACCTTCAAGTACTTGTTCTTGTTGTTGATGACCTTGTTTTTGTTCTTCTTGAGCAGAATGTTGTTGTTGGGAGGCTATTGTTGAAGAGAGAAATGGTTTTAGGGTTTCAAGAAATTTTTCGCTCAAAGACTGAATGTGTAGGTTGTGAGAGCAGCGAAGGTGTGTGAGATGATTTTAAATAGGGTTTTTGCAAATATGGCAAAAATTAAAGCAAACAACACAAATCATGAAAAAGGAGTAAAGTGTGAAGATTTTACCAAATCCCAAAGTATATTCACCCAATGTGTCACACAGACCTTAGAAACAGTTCAATTTTATAAGATAATTGTCTTTAAGATTGTTCCACTTTCCAAGCCTGATTGACAGCTCATTAATGCAAAAATTGTTTAATATCCTAGATTTAAAACGTTTAATAATGAGGTTCTAAGTGGATACTTTTAAACATATGAAACCTTCTAACTTTCAAAAGACTCACACATGAAAATTCAAAAATATCTAGAGTCTCATTAGACCATTCTTAGAAATTAACATTCCGAGAACATCTTTTTCATTCTAGACATAAGTCCATTTTCAAAAAATTTAGAATGAAAACATATATATCTTCAATAAGGGGTTTTGTAAAGATATCAGCCCATTGATGGTCTATAATAATAAATTTTAGATTTAAAATTTCCTTCTGAACATAGTCACGTATAAAGTGATGTTTTATATCAATATGTCTAGCTCTATAATGCAAAATGGGATTCTTATAAAGTTATATTTTATAGGAATGTTACTCTCATATATTTGGAAATCTTCTAGCTGATTTTTCATCCAGAGCATCAGAGTGTTGCATCCAGAAGCCACAATGTATTCAACTTTAATAATTGATAGTGCTATTGTTTATTTCCTTTTGCTCGACCATGAGATCAGGTTATCTCCCAGAAACTGATAGCTTCTAGAAGTGCTTTTCTTCTCAAGTTTATATCTAGCATAGTCAACATCACAATAACCGATTAGCTTGTAATCTTTAGATTTTATATATCACAAACCAAGATTAATCGTGTCTTTCAAATACCTGAAGATCCTCTTAACAACAGTTAAATGAGACTCTCTAGAATCTGATTAGAAGCGAGCATACAAACAGACACTAAACAAAATGTCAGGTCTAGAAGCATTCAAGTATACGAGAGACCCAATTATACCTCTGTATACTTTCTGTTCTACCTTAGCACTTACCTCATCCTTTTTAAGGATACATGTAGGATGCATGGGAGTCTTAGAAATCTTGCATTATGACATGTCAAACTTCTTCAGAAGTTCCTTAGTGTACTTGCTATGATGGATGTATGTTCCTTTTGGACTTTGATTGATCTGAATCCATAGAAAGAACTTGACATCAGACTCATCTCAAATTCTTCCCACATATACTTAGCAAATTCCTTGCACAAAGTAGCATTAGCAGAATAAAATATGATATCATCAATATAAATTTGTAGAATAAGAATGTCATTTTTGAATGACTTACAGAATAAAGTTGTATCAACCTTCCCTCTAATGAAATCATTTTCTAACGTAAAATTTCTTAGTCTTTCATATCATGCTCTAGGAGCTTGCTTTAGACCATACAATGATTTTTTGAGTTTGAAAATGAAATATGGGTTTTTAGGATTTTCAAATCCAGGGGTTGGTGTACATATACTTCTTTAGTAATGTTACGATCCAGAGATGCACTTTTAACATCCATCTTATATAAGATGATGTTATGATTAACAGTAAAGGAAACTAAGAGACAAATAGACTCTACCTGGAAAATGGTGCAAAGGGTTATGTATAGTAAATCCCCTTTTGCTGACTATAACCTTATGCTACCAGTCGAGCCTTGTTTCTCACTACCTCTCCTTGTTCGTTCATCTTGTTTCTGAAGACCCACTTTATTCCCAATAATGTGAGTTCCTTTGGATCTTGGCACCAGCTCCCACACGTCATTTCTGGAGAATTAATAGAGTTCCTGTTGCATATCTAGAATCCATTCAGTGTCTAGAAGCGCTTCATCAATCGATGTAGGCTCTATCAGAGACACCAAACCCATAAGAGTTTCTTCAGAAGGCTTGAACGAGGATCTGGTTCTGAAGAGTTCAGACTTTTCTCCCAAAATTAATTCTTCAAAATGTGAAGATCTCTGTTTATGCCTTCTCAAAGGAGTTCGAGCTTTAACAACTTCTGGCTGAGGAGCTTCAGAGTCTTTGGCTTCAGCTTCTTTGGCTTATGAAGTCTTTCCTTCAGAACCTAAGCAAGTGATCTCCAAATCTACAAATTTATCAACTAGCTTTGACTTTTTAGAGTCAAGCTTATCATTTAATATTACATGGATTAATTCTTCAACAATTTGTGTCTCAGTGTTATATACTATACATCCTTTAAAGCATTCAGAGTATCCTAACATGATGCACTTTCGTGCCTTAGAATCAAACTTACCTAGATTCTCCTAAGTGTTCAACATAAAACAAGAATGTCCAAAAGGATGAAAATAAGAAATTTTGGGCTTCAGATTCTTCCATAATTCATACAGAGTCTTGCCCAGAATAGGTCTTATAGAGACCTTATTCTGAATATAACATGTTGTGTTAGATGCCTCTGTCTGAAATTGCTTAGCCATACCAGTCTCGTTGATCATGGTCATTGGGCAGGAGAAATCATGGTCATTTCCTGCAAATTCCTATTCTTCCTCTATAAAACTCCATTATGTTAAAGATTTCTATGGGCAGGAGAAATCATGGGAAATTCTATTCTCATCAAAGATTATTTCAAAAAAAAAATCGAATTCACCACCATGATCACTTATAACTTTTACAATTATGAGATCCTTCTCATTTTTCACTTGGGAGCAGAAGGTAGAAAGCACAGAATGTGACTCATCCTTGCGTCTAAGAAATTTTACCTAGTGTCCATCTGCTATAGTCTTCAACAATGACTAGTCCATACTTCTTACCATTGACAAAAGCAGTTTTCACTGGTCCAAACAAGTCAATATGTAGAAGTTGCAATGGTCTAGAGGTTGGAACAACATTCTTAGCTTTGAAAGAAGTTTTAGAAAACTTGGCTTTCTAAGATACTTCACAAAGAGAAACTGAAGCAAACTTTAGATTTGGCAGGCCTCTGACTAAATTAAGCTTATCAAGTTGAGAAATCATCCTCATGCTAACATGAATTAATCATCTATGCTATGTCCATTGCTTTTCGTTAACAGACATAAGACATTTTACATTGTGACTTTTAAAATCAGAAACTTTGATCTTATAAATGTTATTCTTCCTATTTCCATTGAAAAGAACTGATCCATCCTTTTAACTGACAACTTTACATGACTTTTTATTGAAAATAATGTCATAACCATTGTCACTTAATTGACTTATGGACAGAAGGTTATGAATTAGTCGTTCAATAAGAATAACATTAGTAATGAAAGGGAGTGTATTGTTACCTACTACTCTAGAGCCAATGATCTTCCTTTTCTGATCACCTCCAAAATCGACAACGCCTCCAGGCTTAAGAACATATGCCTTCTTCTCGTCATGTTCCGCGAACATCCAGAGTCCAGGTACCATGACTGGTGTCTTAACTCCGCTGCTAAGGATATCTATAACATAGATTATCTCTTCCTTAGGTACCCATATCTAGGTTAATCTTCCCAGAGTTTTTCACAACTTTGGGTTTCTGTGTAGAATATCTATACATGAACGCATGATTAAAACGAGCATGACATTTTGCTTTAGCTTTAAGTTTAGAAACAGGTTTACCTTTAGGCCTAACATCATTTTTTTCCTAGAAGGAACAAAATAAGATTGAATAGTATTTGGCTTGTCATCTTTTCCAGAATCATATTTTTCATCAGAATTATAGCCAATACCCCTTGTCTTGTTTCTGATAACGCCATAAATCATGGAAGCCACTAAGCTTCTATTCAGATTTCTAGCAAGAAATTTATAGAAAGACTTATCGTATTTCTTTATGATATCATCAAAACCTTTAGAGGCTTTAGAAATTATTTTCTTCTCAGGTTTGAGACTCTTCCTTTAGAGAATAGAGTTGTTTTTCAAAATAAAATATTCTTCACTCAAACTTGAAAAACCTTTTTGAAGCTTACAGTAAGATTCTGATTTAGATACATGAATCTTCTTTAGATCCTTGTATTTGTATAAAAGATTCTGATATTTTTCTAGAACTTCTGATAAACTAGATTCAAGTTCAGAATGAGAAAGTTTAGAAAATACCTCTTTAAAATATGACTCTGATTTTGATTGGATCGTTTCTGCAGGAGCTTCTGTACAAGCCATTAGTGCCACGTTATCCTGATCTTCCTTAGAGTCATCATCACGGTGAGAATCGGAGACCATAGCTATTGAGTTAGCTAGGCTTCAAAAATCTTAATTCGTCACCGATCTTTAGTTTATTCAAGGGAAGGGAAAAAGAACGAATAAACCCATAAACATGCAATGCAAAGGGTCGGGGGTTGATTATACAAAGGGAAGGTATTAACACCCTAAGTATCTATAGTACTCTATAAGAAACTCTTGTCGAATTGTGTTATATGTTTGTTTGCTAATTGGGATTGATAAGGGAGATGAGAAGAGACATGTTTTTTTATTGTTTTTGTGTTTGGAAAGACACAAAGTGTTGTGCCTATGTAACAATGAAGGATCAAAACCTTGTAGTTCGGGGTATAAATTGAAAAGAGTTTGTTATGGTGGATTTTAATTAAAGAAAAGACAAGTTATCATACAAGGGAGAATACTCATCTAAACCATCATAAACATGTTGAAGAGGGATCTTTGCTTCATATTGAGAGAAGGGCTCCTAACTTTGATATAGAATTAACAAGTATGCCACAAACCTCTCTCAAGTGGAAAAGAATCAAGCTCTTTCTCAATCATGTTATGGGGTAGGAGATTTAGATCTCAACTACATAGATGACTCGTGTCTAATATATTTGAAAAGGTTTTTAAGTTGAAAAGCCAAAGTGGCTAAAAGTTTGAATTGAATTTGTGTTTTTTAGTCTTTTGAAAGAAGTTTGAACATGCTTAAGTATTTTGAAGCATTTGATCAAGAAAAGAGTTTGAGAAGACCAATAACCAAGGGTCAAGATTTTTTATGCAAGTAGTTTTGAGTTATAAAAGGGGAAACCCTAATTGAGATGTCAAAGTTGAATGGTAATTTTAAGGGAGACTTTCTAAAGGATAGCAAGTTCTAGGATTACAAAGGAGATACAAGGATGCAAAAATGCAAATTCAAATGAAAAGAATGTCAACAACAAGTCCTTCCCTTTGGAGTATACACAAGAACAAAGAACATTTCATGAACATGCATTGAATTGATAATCATGATGAACAAAACATAAACATGGTAGACATAACAATATCAAACAAAGGTCCTAAATGCTATAAAACATCATAAGCAAATCTCATGGACAAATGCAAAGCAAGAAATCATTCTTAACAATGTGAAATTATGAAGAAAATACTTGAAAACAAGTGAAAATGCACGAGAGGTCGGCCTAAACTAGCTATGAGTCGATCTATGCAAGGCAGAATGCAAAACTATGTAAAAAAAAGAGTTTGTGCATCGGCACGAATAGGTCTGTGCATCGACACGAACATGGTAGAATGTTAAAAACACCAATTTTAATTAGTATGTGTCGACACAAACAGGTCTGTGCGTCGACACGAACATGGTAGAATGCAAAGTTATACAAAAATGAAGTCTTTGTGTCGACACGAACAAGTCTATATATCGACACGGACACTGAAGAATGTTAAAAGTACCAATTTCAATCAGTGTGCATCAACACGAACAAGTTTGTGCATCGACATGAATATGACAGAATGTTAAAAACACCAATTTCTAAACTTCTACGAATGTTAACTTGTTCAAAACTCAATGAAATGCAAAGATATAAAAACGAAAGTTGCTTGAAATTTCATGAGGAATACCATGGTATCATTCAATTGCACTAAAGATCAACACATAAAAAAAGCCATGACTAAACTCAATATGAACCCTAAATATTCAAAAATCCAAAAATTCACATACACACAAGATAGATTGCAGTTAACTTAGGGGATACAGTCTACACATTAAAGGTTACATTTTTTCTTCAAAAGGTAAACCCTAACAATGCTTGTATGATGAGTTTTAAAGTTGGAAAACCTTACCTATTGGAGCAAGGTACAATGCCTCTTCAAAATTGTTATAGAAGTGATTTCTTAATGGAGAAAGCTTCAATGAACTCCCTTGATGCTTTTGAAATGCTTAGAATGACTTGAACCAACTTGTATTCTCCCACATGATTTCTTTTGCAAATGTGAAGGTGAGACTGGAAGATGATGATACGGATGGTACAAAATTGTTTTGCGGGTTTTAATGAGTTATATGTGATATATATGAGGTGTTTGGATGGTTGGAATTAATGGAAGATCTCTGGTTTGTTAAACACGAGCTTCACTTCAAGTGGAACTTAAAAATGGTGAAAATGTTGTTTCTGAACTTGAGAGCTTTTTGGAGGTTTTTGAGGTGTGTTTTCAGTGTGTTTTTTCTTGAGAAATTTCTCTCTATTTATAGAGAAGGTTAAGGATGGGAACTGATCAGAGTGCAATGGTTTTGTTCATTTGGTTTGGTTGAAAATGAAATGGTAGTTTCATGAAGTTCTGGAGTTCCAATGCATAGTACAAGCTAGCTTAGAGTGGTTAGGGATTTAGAGCTTGCTTTCTACAGAGGAGAAGGGTTTGAGTCTCAAGGATAATTAAATTCCTTGATTAAAGGTGCTTTTCAAGAATGGTATGGTGCCTTTTTGCAAAATGATCCATTAATGGTACGAACACTTGAATAATGCTGCAATTCTTTGGATTATATCTTAAAAATTTGTGTAATCCTCTGATCAAAAAAGTGTTTGCAAGTTACAAGACCTGCAATTAAGGTATTTGTAGATTTGGATTGGTTTTGCAACTTTTGACTTGGCAAGAACATGACTTGGACTTCAAATTTGAGGCTAACTTCTTTCCTTAGAAACTCATAGCTCACATATGATAAAAATGAGTTCTTTGACTCTTTGGAAAGATTGAAACATGGTCTACAACTTTTATGTTTTGAGTTTTTGCTGAATCAATTTGGATCATGATGAAAAGTGGCCTTAAAGTTTGTCATTTTTGAAGGTTGATTTTGGTTGAAAAATTTCTCCAAGTGTTTTCTCTTTGGACATCAACTTCATGGCCTCATAACTCACAATCTATGAATTTTTTGGGAAATCCTTCTCAAGGGAAAAGTTGTAGTATGTAATAAGCTCTTTAAGTTGATCTCTGGAGAAAAGAAAAGGGATGTTTGCATTGGAAGTTATGGCCTTGACAAGTTAGCACCAAATTAGGGTTTTCTCATAACTTCAAAAAATTTCCCAATTTCTTCATGGTTGCCCTTTTTGCAAGTAACCTCACATTTCTTGATTTTCCTTGATTTATCATGATTCAAATCACATATTATCATCATTCTTGACTTGAAGAAGCCAGGTTTGACCAAAATTCTCAAAAGTCAAACCATAACTTTGAGGAACAGTTGAATTTTTCATCAGATGAAATTGGATCCTTTCATTGCTTATAAATCAGAATTCTTGGATTAATCCAATCATGAGAATGGACTAATATGATGCATTTGAGGTACTTGAAACATATTGAGAGGTATTGGATCGTGCCTAGCTTCAAAAGTTAACCCAGGGATGAATTTGGTCAAAACCCTAATTTGGGTGCACTAGATGAATTGAGCCTTGTTGATGTTGATTCAATGCAATCTTTCACTTGATTATGAGTGATGGGAGACCCTTGAACAAAATTAGATTTATTAGGGCTTGAGATATTGAGAATCCCACAATCCTTTGACCGGTCAAACCTTGAGCTTCATAAGAGCAAAACCCTAATTTGTGACCAAAGCACATACTCTTGAATTTGAAAGGGATTAGTGAATATATAAAAACACATTCATGAAATGATATATGCTATGCAAAAATGATGCAAATGAGATGTGATCTTAGGGTTAAAAATTAGTGTGTGACAATCATCTTCTAAGGACTGTGAATCATACCATGTAGCCATTAGACCCCTCTTCTTTCCTCTGAAGTTCTTCTTAGGCCTTTCTTTCTTTTGCTTGGGACATTCATTCTTGAAGTGGTCAGGCTCCTTGCAATGAAAGCACGTGAGTTATTTTCCAGCTCCAAGTTTCTTGAATCCATAAGTGGACTCAGAACAACCACCTGTCCTTCTTTATCCTCTGAATTTACCTTGCCTTTTCTTCCAAGGCTAATTCACGCATCTGGATAGAAGAGACAATTCATTCGTCTTCTTCTTATTCATCTTCAGACTCTTCATTAGTTTCAGCTTGAAGAGCTTTTGTCGTCTTAGATCTTTCTGAAGACTTCAGAGTAACAAACTTGCTCTTTCTCTTTGTATCATATTCTTCGAGTTCAATATCATAACTTTTTAAAAATCTAACCAATTCTTCAAGAGAAGTGTTGTTGAGGTCCTTTGATAACTTATAAGAAGATATCGTTGGTCTTCAACGCTTAGGCAAATTTCTGATGATTTTTTTAACATGATCCGCAGAAGAATGCTCTTTATCAAGAAATTTAATTCTTGCAACAAGAGTTTGAAGCATTGAGAACGTATTCTCAACAGTTTCCTCATCCTCCATATTGAACGCTTTGTATTTTTGAAACAAGGCAAGAGCCTTGGATTCTTTTACTTTTGCATTCCCATCATGTATCAGCCTCATTGAATCAAATATAGATTTAACAGTGTCTTTGTTAGTGATCTTCCCATACTCAGTGTATGAAATATCATTTGGAAAGACAATTATTGCTTTGTAATGATTTTTATAGTTTTTCTTCTATTATTTTGTCATCACTTTTCTTTCAACTTTGTTGCCACTTACATCTATTGGGTGTATGTAGCCATCGACTACCATATCCCAAAGATCAACATCATGACCTATAAAAAATTTCTCTATTCTACCCTTCCAATAGTCAAATATGTCTCCATCAAAAACATGAAGTTTATCATTGTACTGATCTCTATCATTTGTTTGAGCAACTGGTGGTGGAGCAGCCATTGTATTTTACACTGGATTTTTATCTGATATTGTTAAGTGTTTAATAATCTTATCAAGATAAGAGCCAGAGCTCTGATGCCAATTAAAAGTGGAGAGAAACACAAGAAAGGGGGTTTAAATTGGGTTTCTAAAAGAAAAAGCTTTTTAAAAACCAACTCAATCAAGCAAACACACGAGCAAATAAAAATAACAAGTTATTTTTATACTAGTTCGCTATTAACGGAGCTACCTCCAGTCCACCCTACCATGGTGATTTTTCATTCTCAAAAAGGACTTAATCTACTATAATCGAAACTAATTATAGACACCACAAAGACAAAATGTCTTTGTCTTCTTGAGTCTTTCTGACTAAAACCTAGTCACTCAAGGAAACCACTCAAACACTATTGAGATTTACAAGTTTTGTTTACAAAGAATGCTTCTAAGAAAGCATATTAACACAAGATTAATAGAAAGAATATTTCACACAACAACGAGCAAAAATTCTATTTGTGTTTACAAAGAATATACACAAAAAATATTTACTTCGGAAAAACGTGTGGATGTTCAATAGCTTGAGCGTAAGCGAGCATTAGAAACATCTTCCAATCGTCTAAGTCTCCTATATATAGGCAGTTAAAAGATCCTTTGTAGGGTAGAATTGGAATAGAAGATAACAGGTGTCTTTTTTCATAACGGTTTGCATATAGGAGGTAAAATGTTACAATAGTATTGTCTTTAGCTCACAAAATTAGGGTAGAAGAGGAAGGGGTGATCTTCTACTGTGTACTATTTTCTTAACGCAAATTTTTTTGATCTTGTCTTCTAATTCTTCAGAGGCTTTTGATAAAATTATGTTGAAGCATGCTTAGAAGGATCAAGAGACTAGTTGAGAAAATCTTCAGAACCTCGGTCTTCATAGTCTTGTCGCAGTTCCTCAGAACCTGGTCTTCAGAGTCTTCAGATCTTGTTCTTCAGAGTCTTCAGAACTTGAGTACAAAATCTTGAAGGTAGATAATCCTTTAGAGGCTCTTCAAATTGAAGTCACAGTCATAAGCTTTAGTAGAAACGTTTTTTAGAACCGTTATCTAAGAGCTTTCTAGAACTTAACAACATCTTGTAAAGCCCTTGAATCTCTTCTGAGTAACAGTGTGTTGAATCTAGAGTCTGATGATGTCACACATCAAAGTTTTAGAGTCAGACCATATTTATCAGAAGCTACACAGTAGACAAAAACGGTTAGTGTATAAAATTGTTCTCTAAGAAACAATGCACTGTTATCATCAAAACTAAAGGCCAGATGCAGAACCAAATCTTGTTCTAACATAAACAATGTCAAGAAAGCGGTCAGGTTGTGTTGTAGAATCCCTTATTCTTCTATTGTTTATGTTTGACTCCCTGTATTAATGATCTAATCATTATAACCCCACCGCAAATTAACCAAACTGTTATAGTCGATCCCTTACGAAATAACTCATTAACCACTACTCGGAGCTTTCAATCCCTAGTCTTCCAGTGTAAGCACGGTTAGGAGATAAATAAAACATTAATTCTCTATGCCACTACTCAGGGTCTCGTATCCTTATTCGAACAGTGTAAGTATAACATTTGCCCTATGTCCAACACATAACTTAAGGGTCAGTAATCCTTGTGTGTCCAATACCATATTAACAGAATATCTCAAATAAAAAGCATTACGAACAAGAAACAACTGAATAAGATTATAGATAAATAGGTCCATATAATGGTCAAATCAACATAAAATCTAACAATTTAGAAATAGGTTCATTCAAACACAACCTAACCTAGGAGAATTTAGCTACTCATTATTAAGAAAATAATACCATAATTCATAGATGAAAATAACATAAGAAGTCCCTTGAAGAGATGGCCTCCAATGGCTTCAAATGCCCTAAAAATCACCACTTATGCTCTCAAAATCGTGCTTCAGTCTCCAAATTTTGTAACCTTTGTCAAACTGCTGAAAACCCCCTTAAAAAGCACTCAGAACGGGTCAGGAAAAGCCCAGAAAAGTTCCCATCACGCGCGTTATATATGCATCGCGCATGATGCAACTCTTTCATCTCTATCGCGCACGTGATGGCGTGTAATGGCGCGCGTGATTATTCTCGTAGTTTTGTAAAAAGTCCCCATTTTTCACCAGAATTTCACTAAGTCCCATTCTTTCATACTTGAATATTTTTTTACTCATTATTGGGTCTTTCTTCTTCCTTCTGGCTGTTATTTCTATTTTTTCACTAATCTTCGTCTAATTAGATGCAATAACAGACTGTTATCACAAACCCAATCTTGAATCTTTCCTTGTCCTAAAGCATCTTGCCAGCAACTGCACATTTCAAAAGAGAATAAGTCGTACAATAACAATTGAACAACACCA